>CP106723.1:103756786-105077655 GCA_025506655.1 Gossypium rotundifolium | reverse complement strand
AGTCTGTGGCGGAGATTCAGAGTTTTCTGGGTTTAGCAGGGTATTATCGAAGGTTTGTGGAATGGTTTTCTTTGATTGCGGCACCATTAACCAAGTTGCTGAGGAAAGGGGTTCCGTTTGTGTGGTTGGATAAGCAACAGGAAAGTTTTGAGAAGTTGAAAAGGATTTTGATGGAAGCTCGGTGTTAATTCAACTGGAAGCCGGGAAGGAGTTTACAGTTTATTGTGATGCATCCCATACATGATTGGGATGTGTGCTGATGTAAGAGGGGAAAGTAGTAGCGTATGCTTCTCGACAGTTGAGACCTCACAAAGTGAACTACCCAACGCATGATCTAGAGTTGGCTGCAGTGGTTTTTGCCCTAAAGATCTAGAGATATTATTTGTATGGGGAAAAGTCTATTGTGTATATGGATCACAAGAGTTTGAAGTACCTCCTTACGCAGAAGGAGTTAAATTTAAGGCAGAGGAGGTGGATCGAGTTGTTGAAGGACTATGACTACTCGATTGAGTACCACCCGGGAAAGGCTAATGTGGTAGGAGACGCCTTGAGCTGCAAGGTGGTGGCAGAGTTAAGAGCCATGTTTGCCCACCTTAGTCTGCATGATGATGGAAGCCTGTTAGCGAAATTGCAAGTGAAGCCAACATGGATTAGCAAAGTTAAGGAAAAACAATTGGTGGATGAAGTTTTGAGCGCACGAAGGTTGTAAGTGCAAAATGATGGATTGGAGGGTATAGTCTGAGCAGTGATGGAGTGTTATGTTTTCAGGGAAAAATGTGTATGCCTAAGGATGTGGAGTTAAGGCAAAAGATTTTGCAGGAGACACATAGCAGTCCATATGCTATGCATCCGGGAGGTAGTAAGATGTATCAGGATTTGCGAGAGTAGTTTTGGTGGCCGGGTCTTAAGCGGGAGGTAACTGAGTTTGTGAGCAAGTGCCTGACATGTCAGCAAGTCAAGGCTGAACATCAGTTACTGTCAGGTCTATTGCAACAGATTAAGATTCCACAATGGAAGTGGGAAAGGATTACAATGGATTTTGTGAGTGGGCTACCCCTTACGCCTACCAAGAAGGATTCAATTTGGGTGATTGTGGACCGTCTGACGAAGTTTGCTCATTTTGTACCTGTACGTATGGATTATTCTCTTCAGAAGTTAGCAAGACTATATGTAGCGGAGATTGTGAGGTTGCACGGGGTGCCAGTGTCGATTATTTCGGATAGAGACCCTAGATTTACGTCAAGGTTCTGGAAGGCTTTGCACCAGGCACTAGGCACAAGATTGGATTTCAGTACAGCATTCCATTCCCAATCAGATAGACAATCAGAGAGGGTGATTCAAGTTTTGGAGGACATGCTAAGGGGTTGTGTCTTGGATTTCAAAGGCAGTTGGGAAGAATTTTTACCATTGGTGGAATTCGCGTATAACAATAGTTATCAGGCGAGTATTAAGATGACACCATACGAGGCGTTATATGGTCGAAATGTCATACCCCTACATATTGGACGGAGTTGGGGGAGCGGCAGTTGTTGGGTCCGGAGTTGGTCACTGAGACAGAAGATAAGGTGAAGATGATTCGAGCTCGGTTGAAAGAACCTTCGGACAAGCAGAAGTCTTATGCCGATCTTAAATGAAAGGATATAGAGTTTGCAGAAGGTGATAGGGTTTTCTTGAGGGTGTCATCGTGGAAGAAGGTTTTGAGGTTCGGTAGGAAAGGCAAGTTGAGCCCTAGATTTATCGGGCCTTATCGGGTATTGAAGCGAGTAGGACCAGTAGCTTACCAGCTTGAGTTGTCGCCAGAGTTGAGCCAAATCCATGACGTGTTTCATGTTTCTATGCTTAGATGCTATCGCTCGGATCCATCACATATTGTGCCAGTGGAGGAAATAGAGGTGAATCCAGACTTATCTTTCGAGGAGGAGCCAGTACAGATCCTAGATCGGGATGTTAAGGTTTTACGTAGAAAATCAGTTCCTTTGGTAAAGGTGTTATGGCGAAACCATGGATCAGAGGAAGCAACATGGGAGCCGGAGGATGTTATGCGACAGCAATACCCTCAACTCTTTTGACCAGGTAAATTTCGAGGCCGAAATTTATTTTTAAGGGGGTAAAACTGTAATATCCTGATTTTGTGGGTTTGGTATGTTGCTTGGTTAAGTTAGTAGTTGAGACTTTGAGGTGTGTGGTGGGCTCAGGTTTGGGCTTAAATCTGGGCTAAATGGATTAAAAATAGTGTTAGTCTATAATTTAATTTAAATAGTTATGTTAGTAGTATGTTGGGTTGGTGGCCCAAAGTTGGAGGTGCTATAATGGGGCATTTAGATGGCGTCACTTAGGAGGGTGAATTTGGGCCTAGTGTGGCCGCTTGGGGCCCAAATTGATGGGTCAAATTTTGTCACTCCAAGGGGGAAGGGATGGACAGCACAATGGCTAAAATTTAGGAGCTTTATTTCTTTTTATTTGAGTCATAAAATGTTGATAATTAAGAGGGAAGAGTTGGTTTTAAGGTGGCCTCTTCTAAAGGTAAGATAAGGTTGGGTTATCATGCAGGATGAGAGCTATCAGGAGGGAGAGAGTTGCTCAAACTCTAACTCTGTTTGTGTGAGTATGTAGCCGAAATTATTAGCAAAGTATCCAGCTTTTCTTTCATTTTGCTTTTTCTTTCTCATCTCTTCTCTCTGGCCGAAATTCCTTTCTTTCCTCTTCTCATACTTTTCTTTCTTCTAGCCGAAACTCCTTATCACTTTTCTCCTCTCCATTACACTTCTAAAAGTCGAATACTCCTTGTAAATATCATCTTCTTCCCATAGCCGAATCTACAAGGGTGGATATTTCCCGAAGGTGCACCATAAGCCGAGTACTCCTCTTTAATCTGGTGAGTTTTGGGATTTTGTTTCTCTGCGATTTCTCTATTTTCATTAAGTTGCTAACCCGAACCATTTGTTCTAAGGCCTGTCGATTTCCCCTCTCTTTTCCTAGAAGCCAAATCATCTTTACAAAGATCAAGAGTGCCGATTTGTAGAAAAGCCGAAGGTAGGTGGTAGGTTCCGCCGAATGGCCTTTCTTGTCCCTTTCTTTTTGGCCGAATATCATAAGGTGTTTGGTTGGTTGTAATCAGTGATTTGGTTGAATATTTTGGGCTTGGCCGAATGTAGGTAGGAAGGTGGACTTTCTTAAAGGCTTTTTAGGATCCAAAAACTAGGTAAGAGTTTTGTTAAACACTATGATTATTGATTAGATCTCATCGGTTTGATTGGTTTAGTGACCAAGGATTATTATGGACTCGAATAGCAGTCAAGCAGTAGGAGGGGTTGTATCTGTAAACCCAACACCAAAATACAAGAAGCGATCTGTGTCAGGAGTGAGCAATTGGCCATTCCAGTGTGGGCCAACATCAGAGTTAGATCGTAGGCCAATAGTGGTAGTCTCGAGTGACAGTAGCGTAGAAGCAGTAAAAGCGTTAGTACGAAAACCAGGTGTGTAACTCTTACACACTTTTTTTACATAATATGTTAACTGTTATGTGTTGATAAAAGCCGGAGTGACGGCTATGATTACCAAATTACCCTTGTGGGTAAAAGTGAGGATGTCAGGTAAGTTGTTATTATTTCTCACGGTGATTGTGATCTATGAAAGCATGTTATTTTGTATGCATAATTTTGGTATATTAAGCATGATCATACTGATGTTGTTGGCATAAATATGTGTTATGGGTGATGAGAGGAGGGGGAAGTATGATCTATCAGACTATCACCAGTGATTTGGTATCACACAGTGGGTTGGCCCCACATATTATAAAAATTGTGACTAAGTTTCAGTGGTTTGGCACCACCAGTGGTTTGGTACCACATATGTTATTTTTGTAACTACGGTTACCAGTGGTTTGGCACCACCAATGGTTTGGTACCACAAGGGGTAGATTTGGGAGACTTGGATGGATACCTAGGTTGATGGGTTGCATGACTTGCATATTTGTATTTGAATCTGTGTAAGAGCATATTTTCTTTTGGGATGGGGACTTACACACTGAGTCTAGGTGACTCACCCCTTCCGTTACATTTTGCAGATCAGACCTAGATCGTGGATATGGAGCCGGAGTGGACTCGAGGTGGCCATGCAAAACATTTGGTTTATTCTAAAGTTTCCCATTTGGACTGAGTTATTTTATTAAATTGTGGTTTTCAGTACTGTAATAAGGCCGCTTAATTTTATATTTAGGATGTTTTATTTAATTGGTTCTTTAACTTTTGTTAAGCATATTTAAACGTTATGAATTGATTGTTTTCAAAACCTAATAAAATACTTGTTTTTTCAAAGTGATCACCGCCTAAGGAATAGATTCGAAGGAATAATAAGGCAATTAAGTTTTTCTAAACCGTGTTTCAACATGTTCTATATAATATCGAAATACAATGATGTTTTCTTTAAAATTTTTCAACAACTCTCTCTTTAAACAAATCAACAAATCGGTTTCCAAAATGTTTTCTTTCTCGTGGCACGCTAGATCCGGTTGTAGCGTTTTGACCGGGTTTGGGGTGTTATATTCTCGAACTCCCAAAATCTCTTATTTACTTAGAATGCATAACAGCACAAGTAAGATCTAATGAACTTAATGAGTCTTCATACCTTACTAACACAACGATTGCACTTCGTGGTTGGGATTTCATGATTCCTTGGTGGTTTCCCTTCTAGTTTCCTTTTTATTACTTGGCTTCATGGCTCCTCATTTATTTACTTCTTTGAGAAGGAAGTCCTCGTGGATTCTTACTTATGAACTACAAGAGATACTCCATGAACAATTCTCACGATATGCCTTGAACCAATGACTATAGATACCCACATAAGACCATTCTTGGTGAATAGTCCCTATTATGGACTGTTAATAGTGGTTTGCCTTGCCGAACTCAGACTCGTATTACAATCCTTCTGGTGGTTGTCTCTTTGAAACAAATGACTTGTAGGCAGATTCTTAACAGTGAATCTTTTATTTGCGGAACTTTACTTATGAGACAGTCGTGGTGGACTACCATATCTTTCATATATAGTTTCATATATATAGATAGCTTACACAGTATTTCAGACACAATACTTACTTAGATAAACAGTTTCTTCATTCTGAAAGTATAGGAGAATACCCTTGTATCGTCCCTAAAAAAGACAAGGCGGATTTTCATACATAATATGACTTTCATGCAATTTGCCTGAATGATGGGATCAATCGTAGAATGTGCTACTAGCATGCGGATTCATTCTTGATGGAATTATAAATTTAGGTTCGAATCTCCAAACGAACCTGCAACTGTCACCAAGGTGAATTTTCCAACCACGATAAATATACAACAGTAAGAATAAGCTAGCGAATCATCATAACTTGTGTCCGCATCACTTTATTTGCTAGCAGAGACACAATGGCCTTATCAAAATAATTGATCGCCTTTCTACAGGCTCATTTAAATGGGCATAGAGTGGAATCATATTTACAAGATAGTTCTTGTAACAGCCCAAACCTAATCAATACGTCATGACCGAATCTGGCATGCCACAGAAGAAAACGTTTTGAAGAAAATTGAGTTACCGATTAAATCTTAGTAATAAACTCTTTGTTGTTCTATATTTGTAGAAAATAGAAGTATAACAAGTAAAAAAACTGATAATTTACTTTGAAATTCCGTAAATAAATCTTTTAAAACTTAGTTGTCAATGTCATTTTAAGAAAAACTCGAATTATTACTTTGAAAACCGTTTGCATTTGTGTGTAGAAACTTCAATTTGGAAATCATCTAAGTTGTCGAAAACACTTAAGTTGTAATTTTACTATCAAACGATTTATATTACCCGATGGTAAGATTTTGAAAACCATTGCATTTTTATAGTTTAGAAAACTTTGGGCTCAATTATTAAATCAACCATGATATTTATTTAGCCATGTTTAAAACAAGTCCAAAGCATATAAATAATCCAAAAACATAATTAAAGAGGCCTTATTACAAATCCAAATAAAGATGTTAACCAAATTAAAATTAAATAAAATACCCAAATCGAAGTTCATGTAAAACCGAATTTTATTGCATGGCCTCTTCGAGTTCATCCGGCACCTCATCCGCGATCTACGAATCACCTGAAAAGATAAGGGAGAAGGTAAGTCACCAAGACTCAGTGCATAAATCCTTCCCCCAGTTAATGCAACATTCTAACACAATTCATAACCAAGTAATGTAAATAATGCACCCAACCTAGCCATCCATAACTCCTTTTCTACCCCGTGTGGTACCAAACCACTGGTGGTGCCAAACCACTGGTGACCCAAAGTCACGATATCCAATAATGTGGTGCCAAACCACTGGTGACCCAAAGTCACGAATAATCCATCTGTGGGGCCAACCCACGTGTGATACCAAATCACTGGCGATGATCCCGTAATATCAAATGTAAGGCCAACCCACTCTGGTGCTAAGCCACTGGGACGAGTCGCTATGAGGTGCCAAACCTCTGGTGTCCTAAAGACACGAAATAACTGTGGTACCAAACCACTGGAGGTGCCAAACCTCTGGTGTCCCAAAGACACGGATATCAAATCCTTCCCCCTCCTCTCATATCACCCATATCAATGCAACATTTAAACAAATCATGCCTTTATGCTTTATTAGAAATCACATAGGAAATTAATCATAAATCGTATCATCATGCATCATATTGCAAAAGTCATATCGAAATGGACTTACCCGATTTCTTGCTCATACCCTTATGGTATCATATTGAGAATCTCATAACTTTTGGCTTTAACAACATGATTAGAATATTTACATATTTATATTACCGAGTTATGAAGTGTGTAAGGTACACACCTGATAATAACGAAATCACTAAATCCCGAAGACCCGATCTACCGCACTAGATCTCCTTGTCCTACATTCGGCCAACACTAAGATTAATACCATAGACCATTCGGCCAACAACCAACCTTAGTCTCAATAGCTTGACAACATCCTCTTAAAGAATAATAAACCAACATAAATCCTTACCACTTGACTTACCAACTTCGTTTGCTAGAGAAATAGGATTAAATCGTTTGCTTCCAAAGTCCCGAAAAGCCTAGAAGAGATCGGTTTCTAAGAATGATTAGAACCTTGTAAGCAAATGCCCAAAATTCAGCCTTTGCCCTCAAGAAAAACGCAGCGAGAAAGAGAAAAGAAACTAAAGAAATATGGCCATGAACACTTACCCCCTTCCAAAACCGATTGAAGGAAACCAAATGAAGACCTACCCTTGTTGTTATTCGGCCAAGATAACACCAAAAGAGAGAAAGAAGATTCGGCTATGGTGGATAAAAGACTATCAAATAATTTCGGCTAGAGTGAAGAAAGAGAAAGGAAAAGAAAAGGGAAATTAGGAGAAGGAGGATTCGGTTTGAGCAAACAATGGAAGAAAAGAAAAGAGAATTAGGGAAGGAAGAAGATTCGGCCAAAAAGAAAGTAAAAGAAAAGATGTAGGTTTTTTTTAACAATTATGAAAAGAAATGAAAAGAGATGGGAGAAAGAGATTCGACCAAACACCTTGTTTGCCGAAAAAAGAAAAGAGCACAAAGTGCTAAGTGTGGTTTCGATTTCAAAGAAGAAAAGAGAGAAAGTAATTAGGATTTGGTTCAAGGATGAAAGCCAAAACAAAAACAAAATTGCACCTAATGTCCAAGACACATTCGGCTAAGGAGGAAGATTTTGGAGAGGAAAAGAAAAATGCAAAAGATGCACAAAATGCTAAGAATTGACCAACTAATCCCCCCCAAAATCCTATCAACATTCGGCCAACCCCTAGACACCCATACCGTCCACATTCATGGACAATTAGCCATTAAAAAGTTTCCAAAACCTCACCTTAAACCAAGCCTTATGTCCCTATCCTTCCTTAATCCATATGATTCCTTTCCCAAAGTTTAAGCTTTCCTAATTTACTATTCAACTTGCCATAAAATTGAAAGTCCAACTTACCAAATGCAAAACTTGGCGACACTTAATGCAATGATGCATAAAATAAAGTCTTCCAAATGCAATCCATGCTAGTCAAACCACTTCCTCAAGCAACCTTTCATGCGTCATAACCACCTTGCCACTAACTCCTCATGTGCTAGAATATAACACTTAAATTAACTTAAGTGCCAGGTTCACCTAATCCACTTCACTAAATTTTTAATACTAAGAATTATTCTAGCTTCATAAATAAAATCAAGCCTTCACAAGACTATGCCAAACACAAAAAATTCATACCCGAGCCAACACAAATAACAAGATAATACTCTAATTTTTCCTAAAGCCCAAGGTCCAATTGGCCCAATCCTACTAGGCCCAATTTCGGGATGTTACAATTCTACCCTCCTAAAAAAAATTTTGTCCTCGAAATTACCTGATCAAAAGAGTTGAGGGTACTGCTGCCTCATTGCATCTTTCGGTTCCCACGTAGCTTCTTCTACGCCATGGTTTCGCCATAAAACCTTCACTAAAGGAACTGACTTCTTACGCAAATCTTTCACATCTAGGTTTAGAATCTGCACTGGTTCTTCTTCTATCGTCAAATCTGGACTCACTTCTATTTCCTCCACTGCCATGACATGTGATGGATCAAACGATAGCATCTAAGCATGGAGACATGGAACACATCGTATCCGACTCACTCTCTGCAACTCGAAATGATAGGCTCTGGTCCCACTCATCTCAACACCTTATACTGATCCAATAAACCTTGGACTTAACTTGCCTTTTCTCCCAAATCTTAATACTTTCTTCCATGGCGAGACCTTCAAAAAGACCTGGTCACCCACGGCAAACTCTATATCCCTCCACTTGAGATCGACATATCACTTACGCTTTGTCCAAGCTTCCTTCAAACGAGCTTGAATCAACTTCACCTTGTCCTCGGTCTCAAAGAACCAACTCGGTCCTAACATCCGCGCCACCCAATTACATCCGGCATGTAGGTGTGCGACACCTCCTACCATACAACGCCTCATATGGCGCCATCTTAATGCTTGCCTGATAACTATTGTTGTATGCGAACTCAGCTAATGGTAAAAACTCTTCCCAGCTGCCTCTAAAGTCCAAAACACAACCTCTCAACATATCCTTTGAAATTTGTATAACCCTTTCCGACTGCCCATCAGACTGTGGATGAAATGACGTACTGAAATCCAATCGCGTACCCAAAGCTTGATGTAACGCTCTCCAAAACCTCGACGTAAATCTAAGATCTCTGTCCGAGATGATCGACACTGGCACACCGTGCAACCTTACTATCTCCGCCACATACAACTTAGCTAACTTCTGAAGCGAGTAATCCACCCTTACCGGTATGAAATGAGCTGACTTAGTCAGACGATCCACAATCACCCAAACTAAATCCTTTTTACTCGGTGTAAGGGGTAATCCACTGACAAAGTCCATAGTGATCCTTTCCCACATCCACTGTGGAATCTTCACCGGCTGAAGTAACCCAGACGGCAACTGATGTTCAGCCTTGACCTGTTGACATGTTAGACATTTACCCACAGACTCAGCTACCTCTCCTTTAGACCTAGCCACCAAAATTGCTCTCTTAAATCCCGATACATCTTGCTACCTCTAGGATGCATAGCGTATGGGCTGCTATGTGCATCCCGAAGAATTTTTTGCCTCAACTCAACATCCTTCGACATACAAGCTCTCCCTTGAAAACACAACACTCCATCACCGGACAAACTATAATCCTCTAAACCACATTCTGAACTTGTAACCTCCGATCATTCAAACCATCATCTTCTAACTGTTTCTTCTTGATCTGCTCTAACCAAGTCAGCTTGACTTGCAATTCTGCCAAAAGACTCCTATCATCGTATAAACTAAGACGAGCAAACATCGATCTTAAGTCTGATACAACCTTACGGCTTAACGTATCTGCCACCACGTTAGCCTTGCTCGGATGATACTCAATCGAACAGTCGTAGTCCTTCAACAATTCAATCCATCTGCGCTGCCTCAAATTTAAATCCTTTTGAGTCAAAAGATACTTTAGACTCTTGTGATCAGTATAGACTATCGATTTCTCTTCATACAAATAGTGTCTCCAAATCTTCAAGGCAAAAACCACTGCAGCTAATTCCAAGTCATGCATCGGATAGTTAACCTCATGTGGTCTCAACTGTCGAGATGCATAAGCCACTACCTTTCCTTCCTGCATCAGCACACATCCCAAGCCAGTATGTGATGCATCACATTAAACCGTGAATTACTTGCCTGCCTCAGGTTGAATCAAAATCGGAGCTTCAGTAAGAATCTTCTTCAACTTGTCGAAACTTTCTTGTTGCTTCTCAGTCCACATAAATGGAACTCCTTTCCTCAATAACTTGGTGATAGGTGCTGCTATCAAAGAAAATCCTTCCACAAATCTTTGGTAATACCCCGCTAAACCTAGAAAACTCCGAATCTCACCCATCGACTTAGGCGGCTTCCAATCTAACACTTGCTTGATCTTCGAGGATCCACTCTAATCCTCGGTGATACTCGTGACCCAAGAAAGTCACCTCCTAAGTCGAACTCGCACTTACTAAATTTGGCATAAAGTCGCTTTTCCTCGAATCGCAACACTACTCGCAAATGCGCATCATGCTCCTCCTCTGACTTGGAGTATACCAAAATATCGTATATAAATACCACGACAAACTGATCCAAAAATTGCTTAAATACCCGATTCATCATGTCCATGAATGTTGCCGGCACGTTAGTCAACCCAAACGGCATTACTAGAAACTCGTAGTGCCCATACCGAGTGCGAAATGCTGTCTTATGGATATCAGCCTCTTTCACCTTTAGCTAATGATATCCAGAACTTAAATCAATCTTGAAGAAAATCGCTGCCCATTTAAGCTGATCAAACAAGTCATCTATCCTCGGTAATGGATACTTGTTTTTGATCGTCAACTTATTCAACTGGCGGTAGTCTATATACATTCGCATCGTACCATCCTTCTTCTTGACAAAAAGTACCGGTGCTCTCCAAGGCAAAACACTTGGTCGGATAAAACCTCGATCCAACAACTCCTAAATCTGAGCCTTTAACTCCACCAATTCCTTCGGCGCCATCCTATACGGAGCAATTGACACTGGTGTAGTTCCGGGTAACAGATCTATACCAAATTTAACTTCACGATCCGGAGGTAGTCCCGGAAGTTCTTCTGGAAATACGTCAGCATATTCCTTTACCGTTCAAACATTCCCTACAGCAGACTCCTTAGCCTCCAACGGACACACGTGAACCACAAATGCCTCATAGTCCTTTCTGACCATCTTCTCAACTTTCAACGCAGATACCACGTTGGATAGATAATCTCTTCTATTACCTATCATAACCACCTCTTTACCCTAAGCTGTCTTCAAAACCATGCATTAGCAACAAGAATCCAAACTTGCACGGTACTTAACCAACCAGTCCATCCTAAGAATCAGATCGAACTCCCCAAACGGAAGTTCCATCAGATCAGCTACAAATACTACCCCTTGAAGTTCTAGGGGTACATCTCTATACAACTTATTTACTTCTACAGAGTGACCTAGAGGGCTAATTCATCATCATCCTCCTAGAAGTAGTCTCGAGTATAAGTTCATGGTCCTTACTATGCAACTAGCAACATACTGAATCGTTGAACCGCATCTATCAAAGCGATATGGTGCACCAAAGATTAAGAACGTACCGGTTATGACGTCCGGTGCATCACCCTCTTCACGACGTCTCGCTGTATACACCAAACCAGGCTGTCTTGCCTCAGTGTTACTTGCACCTCTACCCGATGCTTCGCGGCCTCGACCAGAACCATTACCTCCTCTACTATTACCACGACCTCTCTGCGGTGGCGGTCCCTCCTTTCTGAACTAAGCACGACCTTGACCCTCAGTCTGATTCCTGGCTAGCTTACGTAGACAGTCCCTCACACGATGATCCAACGAGCCACACTCAAAACATCCTTTTCCACCAGTCCAACATTCACCCCAATGATATTTCCCACATCGGTTACACTGTGCTAGTCCCTGATTAGCAGTAACAGGCCTTCCAGATTGATTCGGCCCACTCTGTCTAGCCCTTTTATGAGAATTACTGGCTGACCCAGATGATCCAAAACTTCTCTTATGTTTGTTCTGTGTGACTCGCCTTACAAATTCCTTTATCCCTTGACAATCTTAGTCTTTTCAACTAGCGCAACAAACTCTCGCTCCTGATGTGGAGCAATCAGTAGTCTCAGCTCGTCCCTCAATCCATCTTCGAATCGAACACATCGCTCGTGCTTCGAAGCCACGATACCTCCAGCATACCTGCTCAATCTTAAAAATTCTGCCTCATATTACGATCGGACTTACTCCCCGAACCAAACTCAGAAATGCCTTACGCTGCACATCAATGTAGCTAGACCCAACATATTTCTTCTGATACGCTACCTTAAAATAGTCCCAAGTGAGATCCTCCGTTGCAGCACTATTTCGCACCGTGATCCACCACTGATATGACTCATCCCGAAGAAGCGATACTATCCCTTTCAGCTTTTCCTCAGCATTCAGATCCAAGCCATCCATGATTCGCTCAGTCACCTCTAGCTAATATTCACCCGTCTGGAACCACACCGAAACACCTCGAAATACCTCGGCTCCATTGGCTCGAGTCACCAGTCTGATTTTGAGCTCCGTGCCTCCACCTACTCCAACCACTCTTTCAAGAACTCGCAGCATTGCTTGAGACACTGCGTCGTCCCCCGTTTGATCCTGATGCTCAACTCCAACCGCTGGTGGTGGGGGTGGTGGTACCCCATTTTCAGATTCTTGACCAGACCTCACTAGCTCAGACACAGCCATCCTACCCCGACTGCGTCCACGCGTATTACGACCTCGACCTCGAATGCTCATGTCTAATAGTCTCAATTATCTGATTTAAAAGTTTTATGCTTTAGTCATTATTCCACTATCTTTAAAGTACAGTTTTATGAATAATTCTTATTAAAGAGTTTTGTTTTCACGAGTACATCCAACCTATAGTTTTGAGTCTCTTTGAGTAGTTCTTACTACTATACAGTCATGCTATCATCATCATAATCATATCATCAAAAGCAACAGTTTAAGGTACTTACCTGGGCGGATCGGTGCCGGAGACTCGATGCCATGTCTTTCAAACCATATAATTTCAAACAAAACATTTAAAAAAATCATACTTTAAATCATTTTGGGCCTCGGGCCCACAGTCGAGCTTTTGAACTTGGCTCTGATACCAATTTGTAACAGCCCAAACCCGGTCGATACGTCATGATCAAATCTGTCATGCCACAGAAGAAAATGTTTTGAAGAAAATTGAGTTACCGATTAAATCTTAGTAATAAACTCTTTGTTGTTCTATATTTTTAGAAAATAGAAGTATAACAAGTAAAAAAACTGATAATTTACTTTGAAATTCCGTAAATAAATCTTTTAAAACTTAGTTGTCAATCCATAGGTTAGAAAACATTTATGTCATTTTAAGAAAAACTCGAATTATTACTTTGAAAACCGTTTGCATTTGTGTGTAGAAACTTCAATTTGAAATCATCTAAGTTGTCGAAAACACTTAAGTTGTAATTTTACTATCAAACGATTTATATTACCCGATGGTAAGATTTTGAAAACCATTGCGTTTTTATAGTTTAGAAAACTTTGGGCTCAATTATTAAATCAACCATGATATTTATTTAGCCATGTTTAAAACAAGTCCAAAGCATATAAATAATCCAAAAACATAATTAAAGAGGCCTTATTACAAATCCAAATAAAGATGTTAACCAAATTAAAATTAAATAAAATATCCAAATCGAAGTTCATGTAAAACCGAATTTTATTGCATGGCCTCCTCGAGTTCATCTGGCTCCTCATCCGCGATCTACGAATCACCTGAAAAGATAAGGGAGAAGGTGAGTCACCAAGACTCAGTGCATAAAACCTTCCCCCGGTTAATGCAACATTCTTACACAATTCATAACCAAGTAATGTAAATAATGCACCCAACCTAGCCATCCATAACTCCTTTTCTACCCCGTGTGGTACCAAACCACTGGTGGTGCCAAACCACTGGTGACCCAAAGTCACGATATCCAATAATGTGGTGCCAAACCACTGGTGACCCAAAGTCACGAATAATCCATCTGTGGGGCCAACCCACGTGTGATACCAAATCACTGGCGACGATCCCGTAATATCAAATGTGGGGCCAACCCACTGTGGTGCTAAGCCACTGGGACGAGTCGCTATGAGGTGCCAAACCTCTGGTGTCCCAAAGACACGAAATAACTGTGGTACCAAACCACTGGAGGTGCCAAACCTCTGGTGTCCCAAAGACACGGATATCAAATCCTTCCCCCTCCTCTCATATCACCCATATCAATGCAACATTTAAACAAATCATGCCTTTATGCTTTATTAGAAATCACATAGGAAATTTATCATAAATCGTATCATCATGCATCATATTGCAAAAGTCATATCGAAATGGACTTACCCGATTTCTTGCTCATACCCTTACGGTATCATATTGAGAATCTCATAGCTTTTGGCTTTAATAACATGATTAGAATATTTACATATTTATATTACCGAGTTATGAAGTGTGTAAGGTACACACCTGATAATAACGAAATCACTAAATCCAAGACCCGATCTACAAGCACTAGATCTCCTTGTCCTACATTCTACCAACACTAAGATTAATACCATAGACCATTCGCCAACAACCAACCTTAGTCTCAATAGCCTTCGACTTAACATCCTCTTAAAGAATAATAAGCCAACATAAACCCTTACCACTTGACTTACCAACCGTTTGCTAGAGAAATAGGATTAAATCGTTTGCTTCCAAAGTCCCGAAAAGCCTAGAAGAAATCGGTTTCTAAGAATGATTAGAACCTTGTAAGCAAATGCCCAAAATTTGGCCTTTGCCCTCAAGAAAAGCAAGAGAGAAAGAGAAAGAAACTAAAGAAATACGGCCATGAACACTTACCCCTTCCAAAACCGATTGAAGGAAACCAAATGAAGACCTATCCTTGTTGTTATTCTACAAGATAACACCAAAAGAGAGAAAGAAGATTCAGCTATGGTGGATAGAAGACTATAAAATAATTTCGCTAGAGTGAAGAAAGAGAAAGGAAAAGAAAAGGAAATTAGGAGAAGGAGGATTTGGCTTGAGCAAATAATGGAAGAAAAGAAAAGAGAATTAGGGAAGGAAGAAGATTCTACCAAAAGAAAGTAAAAGAAAAGATGTAGGTTTTTTTTTTAACAATTATGAAAAGAAATGAAAAGAGATGGGAGAAAGAGATTCGGCCAAACACCTTGTTTACCGAAAAAAGAAAAGAGCACAAAGTGCTAAGTTTGGTTTCGGTTTCAAATAAGAAAAGAGAGAAAGCAATTAGGATTTGGTTTAAGAATGAAAGCCAAAACAAAAACAAAATTGCCCCTAATGTCCAAGACACATTCGGCTAAGGAGGAAGATTTTGGAGAGGAAAAGAAAAATACAAAAGATGCACAAAATGCTAAGAATTAACCAACTAATCCCCCCCAAAATCCTATCAACATTCGGCCAACCCCCTAGACACCCATACCGTCCATATTCATGGACAATTAGCCATTAAAAAGCTTCCAAAAACCTCACCTTAAACCAAGCCTTATGTCCCTTATCCTTCCTTAATCCATATGATTCCTTTCCCAAAGTTCAAGCTTTCCTAATTTACTATTCAACTTGCTATAAAAATTGAAAGTCCAACTTACCAAATGCAAAACTTGGCCGACACTTAATGCAATGATGCATAAAAATAAAGTCTTCCAAATGCAATCCATGCTACTCAAACCACTTCCCTCAAGCAACCTTTCATGCGTCATAACCACCTTGCCACTAACTCCTCATGTGCTAGAATATAACACTTAAATTAACTTAAATGTCAGGTTCACCTAATCCACTTCACTAAATTTTTAATACTAAGAAATATTCTAGCTTCATAAATAAAATCAAGCCTTCACAAGACTATGCCAAACACAAAAAAATTCATACCTGAGCCAACACAAATAACAAGATAATACTCTAATTTTTCCTAAAGCCCAAGGTCCAATTGGCCCAATCCTACTAGGCCCAATTTCGGGATGTTACAGTTCTAGTGAACTTCCCTTATAAATGATAGTCCTAGCAGACTTTCCCCATATTAGATAGTCCTCACAGACTTCTACTAAAAATAGTCTTGATGAACTTTCCACCAAAGATAGTCCTGAAGGACTTTCCACATACTGTATTGCCATGACCATGGTCTTCCATACGTTCCACTAAAAGCTCTTATATGTCCCACACAATGGGCTCTCATATACTAGTGTGCACCGTTCTCCTTATCATTTCAAATCTCCTTTCCTAGCTCAGTCCAACTGAACCTCCCTCAAAGCCACATACATAAAATGCATATGCAACCCATGCATGACCATCCAAACTTCCACAAAGCCAGATAAATAGAATACATATCATACACACATTTCGTAAATATAAACTATGAATTATACGTCATATATCTTGCCAAACATTTCATTGATATATCATGATAATACTTACTACCAGCCAATCGTATCACTTTAATATGCAATAATGCTACTCTAAACACTTTATTTACTCAACATAATTAGCTTACAACCATCTATATATTTAAAAACCATACTGCATGCAAAACCCATATAGCATTACTTCGCTATAACATTTTCATAGTTCAGTTATAGAATAATTCATTATTCACACAACACTGAAGTAAGCCTATTGTACTCAAGAAACTGGACAAAACATCCATTTACTAGCTGAGTTTTGGAACTCACCTAGAAGTTGACACTGTATCCATCCACTGGCTTTTTCCTTCCCTCTAGAAGCTTGATCAATACTACACAACAACCAATTCAAACTCTCCAGTCATCAAAAGAATCATACTTTACTTGCATGTAGAAACCATTTAAGTAACTATTCATAACTTGAACCTAGAACAAAACAGATTCGACGGCTAACTGACATTTTTAACTTTTTTTCCTTTCCTTAAATTCGTGCATACGAAAAGATTAGAAATATACTAGCTTGATAAATCATCAGTTATTTGTGTACAATCTTTAGCTTTTTTCCACCATTTAGACTGCTATTTCATATTTCTTCTTTGCAACCCTGACCAGTGAAGATGGTGAAGAAAGAACAACGAAAGAAAAGGAAAATCCCGAAGTGTAACATCTCTCCTTTCTATAGTACCCCTTACGTCTTTCACCGATCTCCGTTTCAACAGCCAAGTGTACCACTTCCTAATAATCATGTCTCCCACTAACTTATTTCTAGTTCATAAACAACTGAACTATGGTTGAAATTCAACTTTTCCTCAACCAGCCAGGTTCTTATTCTTATTTGCAAAAAGAACTCTCCAAATCAGATAACCTTTCAATTTAGTACGCCAAACCCTTTTGCTACACAAGACCCTGCAAATTCAGGCGTGATAATTGTCCCACCCTAAAAGAAAATTTCATCCTTCAAATTTCTTATAATTGAGAAAAGAAAATTGGAAGTAGGGCGACATGTATTAACTTAAGACAAGGTACTTATGAAAATCTTTGTACCCTGATACTTGGTGGATTTATCGTATTACAATACAACTGTAGGTCTATAATCCTTGGCCGAACTGCTCCTTTGAATAATCACGTGAGCAATTTCATTACAATCATATTTACGTAAATAGTCACTTTGGCGGATATTCTCACTAAAAAGACATGAGGTAGAATCTTGCAGAGTGTAGGAACATATATCCATAGCGAATAATGGCCCTTCAACATCCATTCTTGGTGGATGCCTAATGGGCAAAGGCCACCTAGTGGATTCTTATTTACGGGAATTTAATTGACAGATACTCTCACTTTTCATAATACCAAGGGTTTAAGAAAAACCCCCGTGAGTCACCAACAGTTGTCAAATGTAGATTGGAGGATGTGAATAGTTTATTACAGCTTTAAATTTGAAACCTCCTATGGATGATTACCTTATATAACTAACCTCAAGGAAAAGGAAATCATAACTTTTCAATTTATTTTTCCCCAAATTTCTTTTCGCTTGAGTTCATTTAAGATCCCTAATTTCTTTTTTCTTTGACTCAACTTCATCCCTTCTTTTTCCTTTTTCATCACTGAAGCGTAGATTCCATACTAATTCAAAATTCCAACATGTTCCTTTCTACATTTCTTTATTGTTTTATAGTCTCAAATTCTAAAATGGTAAGAAAGAGCCACCATGTAGTAGAAGAGGCCACATCAATAGGAACCCTAGGGGTTAGGGGGTAGGTTGACTGTTGGGGGTGGCGAGGATCCTTGGAATCGAGAAATTAGTATGCTAGTGGAATCACCTTCTTACCAGTGTTGTTGTACCATAGACGAAATGGTGCTGCACTTAGCTACTAGGGGAGTTCAGTTGTTGAATTTTGCCTACGATTTTGATGTAGTTGAGGGAAAGTGTCATCTAAGTCACACTATAGATGGTTTCATCCTCTCCCTGTATCTGCTTGAAGCGGGTTTCCATTTCACCTTACACCCATTCTTCTTTGCCATTCTAAAGGAGTACGGGGTTGCACCTGGGCAGCTCATCAGTTTATCGTGGTGGACATTAGTGGCGTACTTCTTAGATTACTGTCTGTAACACCTCACACCTATCTCGTCCGTCAGATCTGTGTATGGAGCGTCACAAATGAACTAGATTAACTTATCATGAATTCTATCAGTTAACTATAATAAGACAAACTATATTGAAATAATAACACTTCTCACAGCGGAAACCTTAAACTTATCTAAAAGCTTGGTCGCATAAGGTTTTTATTTCTATATAGACTATTGGTTTACAAAATAACTCTTAAATTTAGATAAGGACTATCTGCCTTAAAAATCCAGATTCTAGGGATTCTATCTAGCTTCAATGTTATTGATCCAGAGGTGAAGCCTCCAATGGTACCTCTTTCCTAAGTGCATGACTATAACTACCTGCGATCCCTGATCTCAACACTGTTTGGTTATGTCCCTCCTCTGAGTCCTCAATCAACCTCGTAAGTCTTGCGGACACTACATAAACTCCTGTAAGTTCAAATGAACTTAGTGAACTCTTTCGCTGCACCACAAATTAACCCTATCGTATAAGGGTAACAAATGTAAAATAAAATAAACACGAATTAACTCTCTGCTCAATCAAGGTGAGTGTCCTTTATTAAGGTGGTGGACTCCACTGATCCTTTGAGCTACTTGACTCTCTATAAGACCTTTCTCTTGTTGGAATCTCTATTCAACTGTAGTCTAGATATCTTACCACATCCTTTAGTCCTATCCTTACTTCTCATCTTTTCCTCCTTTCGTACACACCTCATATAGGGTGTTTAATGACTCTAACATACTTAGTTGTACGTTTGTTTCCCATGTTTCCCATATTGTACCTCTGTATTTGCTTTCTCGTCTCTCTGACTAAAGGTTTTTAGTGTTATATCACCGGTATGACCAATGGCGTTGTAGAAAAATTATTTCGGCGAACATCAACCACAGATCCATGTACGAGGAACTAGTTGGGTTCAAAATATACCTTTCAAATACTAAAGAATGGCAAATAACACTATTGGTTGGTTTCCTTTGAATGATGTCAAACCAAGCCGCAACAAAAGTGTCTCGGCCTCTGCGTAGTCCACTTAGTTAAGCACGAACAACAAAACTCTTTGAAGTTTTTAGAGAGAATACAAACTTTTTGGTTGTTAGACCTAGTTTGATTTTCTAACTCGCTCTCTTAGTCAATCAGGGATTTCATTTCTTTTATTAATATCATATATTAAAAATGGAATAATTCCCTTTTTACTCTATAGAGAAAATCATGGAAGTTATTAAAGATTATATTCTTTCCAAAGGAATATTAACTTCAATAAATGTTAACTCTGGAAAGTAATTGGGAACCATGTTCACCAGGCAATGCTGTCTGCCAGGCGATACTGTCCGCCAAGCGATACTGTTCACCAGACAATACTATTCACCAGGTGATACTATTCGCCGGACGATATTTCCACCAAAGATATATGTAAGAGGGTATACGCCTAACATTTTGTGTGAAGTCTGTTCGCTTTAACCATAGGTTGTGACCTTATAGGTTCTTGTAATGCTAGTAGTAATACTACAACATTTCTAATGTTACAAGCAATATGTGGCATCTAGAAATGCATCATTTTCCCAAGTTACAAGAAGTCGTGATTCGACATAACCTTTCAATGATAAATTTTTTTCATATATTATATCATTTTATCCTTTTATATTTAGATTGGACACAAGTCATGGTATAGTCACACTTGTATAGTCCAATATCATATTTCTTGATATTCTGAGTAGACTATAATGAACAAATAAGTGTGATATCTCATAATAACTTATTTGAGCATGACCATGCATTTCTATTCTCACTCCATCAAGTGGCCTAGATACTACACCCATTATGTAAGAGGGATAAATCCTATCTTGATCAATCATATTCCACTACATATATTATGGAATACCTAACATCAGTCTTTATAGTACAACCTATTATGGTAGACGTTCGACTATATCAAAATATACAACTCACAATACTGGAACAACGATGATCTTAAGTTTGAGGATCATATATATAGTTATCACTATGACTAATGTTTGTGAGTATTACATAATAATCCAAGAAACATACTCATGGCGGATTAGTCTAATATGTTTTTCTCTAACACATGCTCATTTATTAATTTTGACATCCTTATGTCAATATCAACATTTTGTCATCAATCAACCACACATTAGTCTCAATGCATTATCACTGTCCAAGCCCACAATAATACTTGAATAAGGACTTTTTAAGAATAATCATATTATTCTCAGGACTTTATTATTAATTAGTTTATTTATACACACAAAAAGAAACTGAAATAACAATGACATTGCCTTATATTAACGGAAAAGGTAAAACGAGTATGTAATTACAATCATATCATGATTGGTCTTTGGGCATACTCTAACACTTAAGACATACCTTCCTTGAAGGACTTTCATAATCGAACCATCCTTTGGCAATCTGTAACACTCCTAACCCGAATCCGTCACCGGAACAGGGTTACAGAGCATTACTAGAGATTACAGATCAGATAACAAACATTTCACATTTATATAGTATTCATATCAGAAATCAATCATTAAGTCCCTTATAAGAGCCCTCGAGGCCCAAAATATGGGTTACAAGTAAGTTTGGACTAAATCAAAAACTCTGAGAATTTTTCACAAAATTACAAAATTTTCCTAGGTGTAGGGAACACACGCCCGTGTGGCCAAGTCATGTGGGCATTCGATGTGAGGCACACAGCCGTGTCCCAACCCGTGCCCTTACATGTGTAACTCTCTGACTTGGGTCACACGGCCAGCCACACGCCCGTGTTCTAGGCCGTGTGGACAATTTAATTTTCAATAATTTGGTGCAGGGGTCACACGACCAAGACACATGCCCGTGTACTGGGCCGTGTGACACACACGGCTGAGACACACGCCCGTGTCCCTGCCCATGTGATAATACCTGAGCATTTTGTTCTTAATTTTTAAGATACAGAGGATACATGGCCAAACCATACGCCAGTGTGCATGGCCGTGTATCACACACGGTTGAGACACACACCCGTGTGTCTGCCCGTGTAGACAGAATAAGGCCATTTTCCAAGCCTTATTTCTCACCCAAATATGTCTTCCACTTACATTAACATTTTAACACATTCCCAAGTCAATACAAAACATTCAAATCAAGCCAAAACCGAGTCTTATGCATGACTTATCATTGCGTATGTTCAAGTGTTTAAACTTACCAAATACACATATATATACATAAAAGTATATTTTCTCATTTATGCTTACTTAAAGCCATTTATCATTAGATTTATATGCTTTTCATCACACAACCAATTCAAACACATCAAACATAATAAGGCCTTATACAATTTTCATCAAAATATACTTAATACTAACCATTCCAATGGCTAGTTACAACCAAAGCATTATCATGCCATCATTGGCCAAATTAACCTATATATGCCATTATAACCAGAATTAATTTTACCATTTGCACCGAATGGACCGATGGATAGTGTGAAAAATCTCCGCCAAGCTTCTAGCCCAATGAGCTTCCGAATTCCTTTAAAATAGGAAAATTAAAAACAGTGTAAGCTTTTAAGCTTAGTAAGTTTGTATAACTGAGAATGTAACTTACCACTATTTTATAAACATAAGGTAAACATACATTTCATTCCCAATTCGTGTTGGCCAAGTGTCTAAACACATATCCTCATCAACCGTGTCAGTCATTATAATCATATAATAGCTTAAATTCACGAATGTACATAGTCATCAAGCAAGATTCATACACATATTTCTTCCATCACATTTTTCAATATATCATGGATGAACAAAGTCATCAAGTATGTTCCACATTCATGTATCAAGTACATCATCCTTCAATGTATCAAGTGATATCATTTCCATGTTCAAATATTTCTCTCATTATGTGATCAAGTAGCATGTACAAAGCATATTAATCATATATATGTCTCATATAAATATCAATAAACTTGTATGAGCACAATAATAAAATTTTTCCATATACACATACTTTCCACATCAAGTAGTCAAATATCATGTATAATTCATGTTCATGTAATTCAAGTATGTGCTTATGATAATTCATCTCAAATTCACATTGTCTCATATCAAGATTTTTATCGGTTGAATTTATTTGAAATATCGATGGATACACATGTAGTACACTCAAAGTGTACAAAACTGTAATCCGTCAACCCATCTTCAGGGGTACCCATAAGGGCACATAATCAAGAAGCAATTTCTCGAGTCATGTAACAGGATGCTCAAATGAGCCATGTAACAGGATGCTTATCCGGGCTAAATAGGAAACTCATAAAAGTTTATAATAGAAAGCTCATTGAGCTTAACAAGTAACTCCGAAGACTTATTATCAAGGATCTCTAGATAGCATAACAGGGTGTTCAAGCGAGCCATGTCAGGAAGCTCATAAGAGCCTATATCAGGACGCTCACGAAGAGCTGCGTTTGTGTCTTCAATAAATGCTGGATCACAACCGATTGAATCATGTAACAAGACGCTCACAAAGAGCTGTGGTAGTGCACAACACATGCAGGATCACTAGCGATCAGGATGTTCACAGGAACTATATAACATAATGCTCGAGAAGGCTTTTAACAGGATGCTCGTCTGAGCTATAATGTCCGTAACACATGCAAGACTATATTCAATACGGAAAATACTGTATCCATCGAATTTCTTTTATTCAAACGAGACTTAACATTTTTCAGACATTTTCGGATATGTGATTTATGTTTATTCATGATAGTCATACATTTCACAATCATAACATTCAATTTAAACATATAAGCATACATTTTAGTTACACGAACTTACCTCGACAATGTTCGTGTTTATAAAGACTACGAATTGATATTTTCTTTTTCCTAGATCTAACTCTGCACGAGGTCTAACCGGATCTATACGAGTAAATTTAACTCAATTTAATACATTTCATACTCAATTGAACTCAATTCACTTCCTAGGCAAAATTACCATTTTGCCGCTATACTTTTCATAAATGACAATTTTGTCCCTAGGCTCGAAAAATGAAATTCGTGCAATATAATCCTTATTCCAAACCTAACTGATTTTTACATGTTATAATAGCAGCCCATGTATGTCACAAAAATCAAAATTTTTCCATGGGTTTTACACTTTTCAATTTAGTTCCTAAATCATAATTTCATTAAAATTCTCTTTGTAAAAGTTGTTTATCTATCAACAACCTTTCATTTTCTACCATAAATTTTAAAATTTCAGCATTTACATCCATGGAAAAAAAATTCTATACTTTGATATCTTTAAAAATTAATCCCCAAAATAGATAGATTAAACTATTTCGATCTCAGAAATATAAAAATTTCTAAAAACGAAACAAGAATGCTTACCCAATTAAGCTAAGAAAGCTTTCTTTCTCTTTCCTAGGGTTTCCATGTATTTTGGGAAGTAGATGATAATAATAATATGATATTTCTATTTAATTTATTATCATCCATTAATTTTTAACATTCCAATTTAGTCCTTTTATTTTTCTAATTTTCCATGGATGATTCACCAAAAATATCTACTAACTTTTCTTAATGTTCTAATTACCATATAAAGACCTCAAATTTTGAATTCCATAGCTATTTGATACTTATAGCTACTAGAATTCAACTTTTGCATTTTATGCAATTTGATCCTTTCCACAATTAAACATGAAATAGATAAAATTTTCTTATCAAAATTTTCTTACGTCTTTCCTATCATAATGCGTACCATGCAATAATATTAAAATAAATTTTCTTTATGACTTAGATTTGTGGTCCCAAAACCACTATTCCGATTACATTAAAAATGGGTTGTTACATAGCCTCCCTCTTCTCTTATGCTAGTCCCTCAGGACTTATTAACATACCATCAATTGGGTTTACTCACATTAGACCTTTCCTTCCTGCGAACTTGGGACCTTGCCACCCTATCCTGAGTCACATGTGTTTGGATTACCTTTTCCTAATTCGCCTTATGCACAAGACTAACCTAGGACCTCACTTGTCCCATAGGAAGAACATTTGACCTACCATTCTAACTGGCTCGCCCGTGTGACTACTCGAGTATGCTTCCCCTTTTACATAAATTCTCCCTACAGAGCTAACTTCATGGCATGTTTTTGTAATAGACTATTCTCAAAGAGGAATAGTCTTGAAAGACATACTGTTACCTGGACAGAATCCTTATCTTGGGAGTGGAATCCCTATCCTCCCACGAGGTTTGCTTCTTGCGTCCCACTTCCTGAAGACCTTCTTGGTGGCTCTTAATTGCAAGTCATTTATTAAGATCCTTGAAGGATTTTCATCCACACTTCCCACATACAGGTCGTTCACATATCCTCGACTCTTGATTGCGGATCATTTCTTTCTCTAATTCTTATTGGGTAATTGCCCACTTGCCTTATTGGCATTCGTGTCTATTCTCTCACAGACTTTTCCTTTTCTTACTTCGTTTGTCCCTTTTGGTAGACTCCTCGAGTTTCATTTGCCATTCAAAGTATCATACCTCGCACTTACTGTCTTGAAGGTTTGCATCATTGGAACACCCTGGTGGACTGCTCTACACTTAATACTGTGACAGACTCCCTGTTGGTTGTCATAGCTGAACTGTGGTCTTACACCCTTTTTACCTTATTTTCTATGTTCTATCGGGCTTACCCTATCTTACTATCGTAGTGGACTGTCTCTATTCTGTGTTTACTGTCCCGATAGACCATATTTGTTCTGTGTTTATTGTCCCTACGGACTACCTTTGTTTTGTGTTTTTAGTTCTAGCGGATTATCTCTGGGATGTTATAGAGTCTTTCATCCATGGTCTTACACTGATTCGCTATCTTGGTGAACTATCTTATGATGCCATGGATTTTTTCATCCATTTTCTTACTCATCATACAACATCATTCATCTATGGTCTTACACGTTATACCTTGTACCATGCCTTCATGACATCTTTCATCCATGGTCTTACACCGATTAGCTATCCTGGTGAACTATCTTATGATGCCATGGAGTCTATCATCCATTTTCTTACTCATCATACAACATCATTCATCTATGATCTTACACCTTATACCTTGTACCATGTCTCCATGACGTCTTTCATCCATGGTGTTATGCTACGTACCTCATACTAGACTTCCATAGCGCCTTTCATCTATAGCCTTACACCATATACTGTTATCACGATGTCGCCCTGAAGTACTAGTCGATACCACCATCGCAGGAAATACCTTTTCATAATACAAATTTCTCGAATCCTATTCCCATTACCTTCTTTACACCACCTAACATTAATGCTTGAACACTGCAGTGTTCCCTTCGTAAGGCCTGGAGCTTTACCCGAGGTAGTATCTAATAGGGTCACTCTCTATTTACCATCCTAACTTCATCTATCCCATTGAGGTTTTCCCACAATCATGCAATGCATACACATATCATCATATTTCATGTTTGTGCAAACATGGCAAGCTCAGACAACTTAAATCATAACAGTAGGTTTGGAGTTTAGAATTCACCTAAAGCTTCATCGTTTCCACAACTTAGCTTTCTTGAACACTAGAGCTTTTATTCTCCTAGTAGCTAAGCATTACAACCAAAAACCTACTGGTTAAACTTGCACTTCATCTTAAGAATTTAAACTTTCATAAGCATGTAGAACTACTAAAATGGTTCTAAAGGTCCATAACTTATTTACCTATTCTTACGGATATAGAGCAGCTAAGAATCTTACCATATTGCTGGCTTCCTTACTCTTCCACCTTCATTCTCATGAAGTCTGCTCCATGCAAAACCTTCCATGGCTATTCCTTCTTCGAGCTCTCAAAGCTGATAAGAACAGAATAAAACGAAATAGATTCAAGAAGGAAATCATCCTTTTGAAGCCATTTCCAAACTATTTATAACCCTTTTTATGCTACAACCAACCTTAGAAGAACCATCCATAGCTAATTATTATATCTCCCACTAAGGAACCAGTTGGTTTAATCCTAATCGGACCAGGTTTGGTTTTTAACCATGTCCAATCCAGATTCTAGCTTTTCCGTTTCTTCCAATAGAGGCCGCTACTGGATTAACTAAATTAAGCAAACAAGAGCCTAAAAACATAAAAATCAAGAAAAACAGTGAAAGAAACATACCATGCATATGAATTTTACAATGTTCGAAAGCTTTCTAATGCCTACCATGGTGTTTTGATTTTTGTGTTGTGCAAATGAGAAAGATGATGATTTTTCTAACCTTTTTTCGTTTCATTTCTTATTAATTAATCATTTATATTTTTATCCTTTAGAAACTTAATTAAATTTCATGCTTCCTCGTTCACTTAAATTCAAAATGGTGTATTTACCATTTGAATCCACCTATATACTTTTCCATAATCATTTAATGCATATATTTACTAGAAGCTAACTTTTGTAGCTTTTGTGATTTAATCCTTTTTAATTAATTAACTATCTAAACAATAAAATTTCTTAACCAAAATTTAATAGGACCTTAATAACACTCCGTAAATATGTAAGGCTCGATTTATAGAAATGAGGTCCTGAAACCTCATTTTCTTAAACTACTTGACTTTAGGAATATTCCATTTGAACCTAATTCTTCTTTCAATTAACAAAAATCATTAAATCAAATTTCAACACAATTCTATATTTGATTCATAAATATTAAATAATAATATTTACGGACTTACTCATCGAATTCGTGGACCTAAAACCACTAAAAAATGGGCTGTTACACTTGCTTCCTTCACCGATCTCCGTTTCAACAGCCAAGTGTATCACTTCCTAATCATTATGTCTCCAACTAACTTATTTCCAGTTCATAACCAACCAAACTATGATTGAGATCCAACTTTTCCTCAACCAACCCGCTACTTGTTCTTATTTGCAAAAGGAACCCACCAAATTAGAGAACCTTTCAATTTAGTATGTCAAAACCTTTTACTACATAAGACCCTACAAATCCAGGTGTGACATGAACTTTTAACTTCTCAAGTGGGGTTGAAATCCTCTCTTACGAATTTTATGTTATTAATTTTTTTATGAATAAAAAGTGAATAAAATCAACTACATAAGACAACCAATGTCTTTATCTTCTTGAAGAAAATCTATTATTTCCTTGGGAGCCTCATTAAAAACTTGTAGACTTGATTTCCAACTCAGGCTAAGCTTAGCAAGACGATCTGCCACCAAATTCTGATTTCTTGGAATATGTTTAACCTTCCACATCCTTTCTGCCCTCATGATGCATTTCGTCCTTCTGAGAATGGCAACCCCAGAATCTTCTAAATTCAAGTTAAACAAGATTTGGGTGACTTCAAGATTATCAGTCAAGATAATGGTGTGCCTGTACCCCTTATTAAGCAAAATAAGAATTCCAGTAAGGATTCCCTAGACTTTAGCCTTAAACGGATAACAAACTCCTGAAAAATGAGTAAATCCCACAATCCAGTTGCCGTCATGGTCCCTAACCACACCTCCTATAGCAGCATATCCAGAATCTCTGGCCACAGCTCCATCCGTGAATAAAAAACCCAAGTATCATACGAAGAATTTGCAGAGTTCGAACTATGAATATTTGTTTTGCTGGTTCCATTTTGTAATTCATATTGACGAGCCTAGAAACTAGAAATTTTAATGACATCCATTGCGGTCCAAGAAATATTTTAGAAGATGAAACCTTTCTATTCTTCCATATACGCCACAAAATTAGTCCAAATAAGCATGGCCAAGGGAGCCCACTATCCTGCACTCTATCATGAAAACAAAGGTTAAGTGAAAGCCAATTAAGAAAAGAGCTAGAAAAGAACCTTTGTTTAAGTTTTTCTGGAAGTACAAGCGTCGACAAATCTTTAGTAAAAGGGCAATCTTTGAGAACATGAACCAAGTCTTCAACCGCATGTACACACAAAGTACACAAAGTACTGTGTCCAATTCCCCTTCTTACACGCTCCGAATTAGTAAGGAGTCTTTATTGAAAAGCCAACCAAAGAAAGACTCTGACTCTTTGTGGTCTTGGAAATTTCCAAATAAGCTTTTAATGATTATCTTAAGGATTCCAAGTAGTCTCAATAAAAGCCTAATAAGAATTTTGAATCGAGAAGGCTCCTGAAGTTTCCCGAGCCCAAATGACCTTGTTTGATCCAAAGTTTGGTTACGGGGGAGGAATGCTTATAATCCTACGAATCACATCTTCAGGTAGCCAAATATGAAACAACTCCAAATTTTAGCTTCCATCTGATTTGAAAAACTCCCTAACACGACATTCCAAATCAAGGTTAGTAAAAGATATAATTTTAGAGCTTAAAAAGCTCATACTTGGAATCTAAGGGTCTGACCAACATCGGACAGTGGAGCCATCGCCAAGAGACCAAATTAAGTTTTTACGAATAATGGCCAAATCTTAGAAAGAGGTCTCCATAAATGAGAGCATTGGGTTCTGCTAATCGAGTTCGGAAGCTAACCTTTCCACCTATACTTAGAGCGAATGACACGAACCCAAAGTGCATCGCTCCTAGAAACAAGACTAAAACAAATCTTCATTAGAAAAGATTTATTTTGATCTTCCAAATGTCTAAAGCCAAGGCCACCCCAAGTATGTGGTTGAAAAATAGAGTCCCATCCAATTAAAGACATTTTTGGGTTTCCATCAGTACGACTCCAAATAAAATGCCTGACCAATTTCTCTAGTTTTAAGCAAACACTTTTAGGAATCATTGACTGCATAAAATAATTAGGAAGAGAGAGTAAAACTGATTGCGCCAAAGTGATTCTCCCTGCCATAGAAAGCATCCTTATATCCCATTTCTACAGTTTTTGCCTTACCTTATCAACAACAAAACACAGTGTATTTTTGGTAACCCTTTCGTGAAGAAGAGGAACACCTAAATACCTACCGAGATTCTGAACTTCCTGAAATCTGAACATTTGAGTAATTTGATTACGAACCTTACCCATAGTGACCTTGGAAAAGAAGATATTACTCTTCCTAACACTAATTTTGTGTCCTGAAGTCTAACAAAACTTATTAAGGATGTTGTCTAACAGCTGTGCTTGATCTAGATGCGCTTTGCAAAAGGTCACCAGATCATCATCAAAAAACAAGTGTGAAACTGTAAGGCCATCCCGAGCTAACCGAATAGGTTCCTAGTTACCATAATCAATTTCGGTCCGAATAATATGC
Source organism: Gossypium rotundifolium (assembly GCA_025506655.1). Classification (NCBI taxonomy): domain Eukaryota; kingdom Viridiplantae; phylum Streptophyta; class Magnoliopsida; order Malvales; family Malvaceae; genus Gossypium; species Gossypium rotundifolium. The sequence goes on along the minus strand of CP106723.1, from coordinate 105,047,750 downwards.
CCCAACCATTCCATGTAGAGAACAAAAAGATAAGGAGATAGAGGACATCCTTGACGGATTCCTCTAACCAGTTTAAACTTTCGAGTAGGCACACCATTCCAAAGGATCTGCATAGTAGAGGAGGATATGGCAAATATAATCACTTGCTGCAGAAAAATAGGAATTCTAGTTACACTTAACGAGGTAGAAATAAACTCCCAACTAACTCTGTCATAGACTTTCTCCAAGTCCAGCTTAACGGTCATCCAGTTTTCCTTTCGCTTACTCCTCAAAGAGTGAATGACTTCTTATGCAAGAATAATGTTATCAGATATATTGCGACCAGCTATGAAACCGACTTGTTCCTGAGAGATTAGTTTAGGAAAAATCACCTTAAACCGATTTGTGACCACTTTTATCATTAACTTAAAAAGCGCAGAGCATAAACAAATGGGTCGAAATTGACTAAAATCTTCAGGACTCTCTTTTTTGGGAATTAAAACAATCAACATATTATTTAGCTCCTACTCAATCTGTCTTCTAGAAAAGACATCTTTAACCCACTGGCACACATTATCTCCAAGAGTATCCTACTGGCTTTGGAAGAAAAGGGCATGATACTCATCACTACCAGGCATTTTCAAAGGTGCCATGTCAAATAACACCCTTTTGATTTCCTTGTTAGTGACATCAGCTTCCAAAAAAGAAACCTCCGATGAAGTAAGTCTAGGAAAGCCAAAACTAGGAGTGCTTCTTAAGGTAGGGAGAGTATCACCATAGAGCCTTTCAAAGAAATCCACTACTTTATTCTACAAGATAACTTGATCATAACACCATTCCCCATCCTCTAAACATAAGGTAGTAATATGATTGGAGTTTCTTCTCTTGATCGTACGACTATGATAAAATCTCGTGTTTCTATCTCCCAAATGAAGCTAGTCACAATGAGCCTTTTGTCTCCAAAGTAAGTCCTCATGGTCAAGAACATTTTCCAACTCATCTCGAACTTCCAATTCTTTTTTAGCTAACTAACTAGAGGGGTAATGATCCAAGGCCTTTTGAATATAGTTAAGCGAGCGCATAAGAAGTCGTTTACGTGCACCTAAAAAAACATACACATCCCTATTCTAAATTTTAACAGAAGAAGTAAAATTATTTAAAGAATCAACCATATTACCTGAGAAATTCAATTTTTCTTTTACAAAAGAGGGAAAAGTCTCATGATGCATCCATCCTGCTAAAAATCTTAAGGGTCGTCCTTTGTACATGCCAAAGTCCGGTCTAGTAGAAAATAAGAGAGCCCGATGATCAAACTTAATACGAGTGAGATGTTAAACTAAGCATTACGGGAATGTTAACATCCATTCGTCATTTGCTAGAGCCCGGTCTAATATTACACAAGTACCACTACGTTGCCAAGTGCAAGAGGGCCTGCAATACCCTAAATATTGCAAAGTACAAGAACCAACAAAATTACCAAATAGTTCACAATGTTTACCTACAGTAAAGGGACTTCTCTTATCCGTAGAAGATAGAATGCCATTGAAGTATCCCATAATAAGCCAATGAATAGATTGGGTTAGGGAGGTAGATTTTAATCCTTCCCAAAGCAACTTTCGTTTCAACCTATCTGTGTAACACCCCTAACCCGTAACTGTCACCGGTTTAGAGTTACATGCATTACCAAACAATTCAAACCTTTTCAGACATTTCATAATATTACTCAATGAATCAAATCAAAGTGTCCCTTGAATAGATCTACAAGACCTTAAACATGCTTTAGAATATGGCCGGACTAAATCAAAAACATACGAAAATTCTTGGAAATTTAAAATTTTTTCAAAGTTACAGAGGTCACACGCCCATGTGAGCAGGCCGTGTGCCTCCCACGGCCTCAAACACGCCCGTGTATCTAAGCCATATCAAAACAGGGCATACATACTGACTTGTTCTCACAGCCTGAGACACACTCATGTAACACCCCAAACCCAGCCTAAATGTTACGATCGAATCTAGCATGTCACATGAAAGGAATGTCTAAAAAGCGTATGCGTTCGTTAAAAGCTCAGATTCTTTATAGTTGTTGTGAGAAATCGAGTTTAAGTAATTTTGAATACGAAACTATTTTTATCATTTTAGGAAAATCCCATATTGATCATTTAATAATAAGTAGTAACCAAATTGAAAGCTGAAACCAAATAAAATACCCAATGCCTTATTACATAATAAAACCAAATTTAAAAGTAAATTAACCCAAAATAGTAATTGAAATAAAACCCGAAAACATAGTGCATGGCCACCTCGAGTCCACCCCGGCTCCACATCCGCTATCTATGCCTCATCTACAAATGTAAGGGAAAGGGGTGAGTCACCAAGACTCAGTGTGTAAATCCCCATCCCGATAATAACAAGGCACTTACACATTTGACATGTCAATATACAAATCATGCAACCCAACCTAACCAACCGAACTCTTGTGTCACCCCTGTGGTCAAAACCACTGGTGACCGTAGTCACAAATCATATGGTGGGGCCAACCCACCGTGTGGTCAAAACCACTGATGACAATCCCGTAATCAACATGTGGGGCCAACCCACTGTGGTACCAAACCACTAGGACGAGTCACAATAATCCATGTATGGTCAAAACCACTGGTGACCGTAGTCACAAATAATATCCGTGTGGTCAAAACCACTGGTGGTCAAAACCACTAAGACTAGTCACAAATAATAAGAAAAGCGGGCCCAACTCACTGTGTGGTCAAAACCACTGGTGACAATCTGAAATCATCCTTCCCCCTCCTCTCATCATACCCATTTTTATGCCATGTTCATCAGTCATAATAATTCGTGTATGCAATATGACATGTATGCAAATTATATATCAAAGATAACGTATGAAACAAATTACCATCATAATCAGAATAACAAATACGACATAATCAAACTAATCAACCTCTAAGGGTATAACCGTAATTTTACCTACCAAAGGCATTTTGTAATTCTACCCTACGGGGTAGTTCTAATTCTACTGCTTACCAATCCATGTAAGCAATGCATCTCAACCATAATCAATCATACGATTAACACATACAATGCTAGTACTACCACGAGAGTACAACGATTATTTTATCGCTTAGGGGTATTTCAGTAATTTTACAAACCAGGGGTATTTCGGTAATTTTACAACTCGAGGGTATTTCAACAATTTTGCAAACCAGGGGTATTTCGGTAATTTTACAAACCAGGGGTATTTCGGTAATTTTACAAATTTTTTACAACCTAGGGGGTATTTTGGTAATTTTATAAATCGAGGGTATTTTGGTAATTTCGTAAACCAAGGCTATTTTGGTAATTTCATAAACTAGGATATTTTGGTAATTTCATACCTGCAATGGCCTTTTCGAAGGCCTAATGTCGCCCAGAGCGACTCACCACCATTTCGGTCGACGGACTATTGGGCCTAAAACTAGATTTCTACCATTCAGCCCACACGCCGTGTGGCCCACCTAACATACATCTAGCCACGTATATAAGTTCCACCTAATCTAGTTCACTATATACTATATCATCATGCAATTTATTCAATTGGGCCCACGGGCCCATTAGGCCCACTTCACCCATCGCACCCAAGTAGGCCCAACCCACAAGAATACTACTTGATGGCCTCAGCGTGAAGCCCCCACGTGCGTTACAGCGCTCGTGTGGCTACTATTGTCGTGATCAGCACTTTGGCATTTGCCGCTCTATAGCTAGAGTAAAGAGAGAGTTACACACCTGATAGGAGTCTGGTGCTAAACTGTGCTCCGGGCGCTCCTGTGCCCAAATGCCCTCTAAGGTATGTTTTCTCTCCTCCTAGGCTGCTCTTTATATAGCTAGCTCTTCACCTTCCTTCTTTGTATCTTTCTGATGTGGGATCCCTCCGTCAGTAGAGTTTAAATTCAACTGAAACTCTTGTCGTCCAATCCTCAAAAATAAATACTCTATTGCTTGTCATGAGATTCGAACCCAGGCTCCCTTGCAACATAATCCATGCCGCTAACCACTTGGCCACAAACTCCTCTTGTATCTTAACCATGCGCAACTAAATATAAATCTATAGCCAAATTCTAAGGTCCAAGTAAAAAGAAAACCAAAATGTAAAAGCCAAGACTTGAACCTTGGACCTCATTCCTTCCTTGTGGCGTCACCCCCTTATCTCTTATGTGGCGTCACTTTGCCACTACACCACACACTCCACTTGGGTCATTTTCCTCCACATTTTATTCTTAAGGCCTACCTGCCAACTTCCAGGGGTTTTTTCACCTAAAACCAAAATTTCCCCAAAGCCAAAGTTCGATCCCAGGACTTCATAGAAGCCCTTTAACCTTCCAGAATCACTTTCCTAATAAGTCTAACTTGCATTAATGCCGTTCTCAAAAATTTTGAATGCTACTACGCTTAAGGCCCATTTGGCCCAATCTTACTAGGCCCAATTTCAGGATGTTACAACCCGTGTGCCCCACCCGTGGTCGACACTGATTTGCACCACACGGCCAGTCACACGCCTGTGTCTTACCCGTGGTCGAGTCTGACTTGTTTTGTTTTGCAACCACGAAGGACACAGTCAAGCCACACGCCAGTGTGCTCAACCGTGTGGGAAAATATAGGCCATTGAAAGGCCAAAATGCCACCCACACTTTGGGTTATCCCTACAAGCACATACAAGCATATTTCTAAACATAATTAGCAACCAAAAACACACCATATGGTCATCATATCATTCCATTCAATCTCATTTCTATGCAAACCAATTTAGATGCTAAATAGCTTAACTAATTCACAAATAAACCAAGCATGATTCATCCACAACTTACCATTTCATCGTAACCATCATTCATCAATTACATATACTCACTTTGCATCATTAAGCTTACCATTACCTTGACTATTTCATAACCATGGAATCACATCAAAACCAATCATCATATAGCATGACTCTTCATTCATTACACAACCATTTAATTAGACATATCACATGGCTATACACATATTTCACACATAACTTAAGGTAACTAGCCTATACTTGCCATTCTTTAATATATACACTTCCAAAAGATACCAAGATAGGATTAAGTAGTGTGATGATGATCCTCGACAATTCCTGAGCCCTCAGTAGCTTTGACAATCTATAAAACAGAGCAAAAACAAACAGAGTAAGCTTTCTAATGCTTAGTAACTCATATACAAATAAACATAACACAAAATACACATAATCACTTTGGTACAATGTCATTAATACTTCTCATTTGCAATTTCATAAGATGTTCTTAGGCTCATTTGTTTAGCCATAGATTTCTAACATTTCACATCTCAAAGCATCACTTATGCTTATATCACATTCAAACATAAATCACATATTATCTCATCAATTTCATACATATATTCATCTTGGTAAGTTCATATATACATTTACCTTTCATACACTTGCTTAGTGTACAATTCATACGTACCTGATTCGATTATACATTTCACGTAAACTTTCATTACTCAAATTTTCCCGTTGAACTGTTCAGAATCAAATAGGATACTCAGAATGCTCGGAATAGTCGTACAATGCTAGCGTCCCAGACGTGGTTTTACATGTAATCAAATATCGACGCCACTGGGTCTTATATGAATCAAATACGATGCCAATGTCCCAAACATGGTCTTACATGTAAATCTCAAATCGATGCCAATGTCCTAGATGTGTTCTTATATGATATCACATAACGAACACCTATGTCATGACATATGTAATCCTATCTATTCCTAGGTTCATACGGGACTTCTCAAAGATTGATTCATTGTCGATACATCCTCGGATTTCATATTCTCATCATTTCATACACATTCACTATCATAAATTTTTATATGAACATACATATATCAATGTAAATACATTTATTTGTATATCGACTTACCTCGAATTCGGAATAACGAAAATGAACTCGGCTACTCAATTACTTTTGATTTCTCACGATCTAAGTCCGTTTTCTTCGATTCTTGATCCATACATAATCAAATTTAAATCATTAATTCACTAATTCATTCAATTCAATCCAAAAACACATATTTAGGGAAATTTACAAATTAGCCCCCATATTTTCACATTTTGACATTTTAGTCCATATTTTATAAAATCACAAAATACACAAAATCTCAATACACCCATGCTTAGCCGAATTCTCATGTAATCCATAAAAGTCCATAAATTTCATTTATTTCACAATTTAGTCCCTCAAAATATTATTTTCTCAATTAAGTCCAAATTACTCAAATTCAACAAAAATCCAAAGACAAACTATGTTAATCTAACACATATATTTCATATTTCATCAACAATCATCACAAAGCTCATGAATTCATCAATGGAACATTTCAAAATCTTTATCAATTCACAATTAAGACATGGGTTTGAGAGAGCACTACACAACGATTATAAAAACGTAAAAATTATCAAAAACTGAGTAAAAAACATACCTTAATTTTTGCTTCTAGCTAGCCGAATATTCAAAGTTCAAAACCCTTGCTTCTTTTTCTTATTTTCGATGGATGAACACCATTAAAATGGCCACCATATTGTCTTTATTTTTATTATAATAACATTAATATACGTTTTACTATTGTAACCTTAATGAAATTAATTATAAAACCATGTATCACATGTCCATAACTGTCCATTACATTGTTAAATGGCCAATTTACAACATAAGGCCTCATACATAAGAAGACACATCAATTAGGTACTTAATCAAATAGAATACTACTTTTACATTTTCTGCGATTTAATCTTTTTCTCAAATTAAGCACACAAATGACAAAATTAATTCACGAAACTTTGACACATGCTTAATCATATACTGCTGACATAGAAAATAATATTAAAATATTTTTATGACTTGAATTTGTGGCCCCGAAACCACTATTTCGACTAAGGTCTAAACTGGACTATTACAAATCTCCCCATTAGGGATTTTTGTCCCCGAAAATCTTACCCTTGAATAGGTTCGGATATTGTTGTCTCATTGAATCTTCAAGCTCCCACGTAGCTTCTTCAATTCTGTGTCGATGCCACAGTACTTTCACTAACGGAATTTTCTTATTTCTCAACTCTTTCACTTTGCGAGCTAAGATACATATCGGTTCTTCTTCGTAAGTCATATCAGATCGGATTCCAATCTCAGACGGAGTAATCACATGTGAGGGATTGGATCGGTATCTACGGAGCATCGAAACATGGAATACATTGTTAATCTTTTCCAACTCTTGTGAAAATAATAGTCTATAAGCTACAGGTCTGACACGCTCAATGATTTCATACGGTCCGATGATCCTCAGACTCAATTTTCCTTTATGTTCAAATCAGAGTAATTTTGATAAACCTCAATTTGTACATATTTTAACCCCATGCTTAGCTCATTTTGGATGAATTTTCATTAGATTTGATGAATTCGATGCTCCTAATCCCTTAATTTCATGTTTTACACTCAGGAGAGCTTACGGAGTTGAAAAGAATAAGAAACAGGCCAAAATGGGACAAAATGGGCTTACCTAGGAAATAAACACGGCCTGGACCAATAAACATGGCCGTGTGTTACGAGAAGGATCAAACACGGCCTGGATCAATGTACACGGGCAGACCACACGGCCGTGTGTGGCGAACAGAAAAGAGCACAGTCTTAGGAATCGAGCACGGGGGTGTCACATGGGTGTGTCCCTGCCGTATCAAAGTTTAATTCTATTCGGAATAGACCACTTGTGGGACAAGAGAGGTGTTCCGAAGCCTATATAAACACCCTAAGGGGCAACCTAAAAGGCGAAGCCGAATAGAAGGCAGAAAATACTTGAAGATAGCCATCGGAAGTAGCTTAGGAAAAGGATCTCCATCAAGACTAAAGATCTCCCAACAAGTTCTTTAGAAGTTTTTAGGTTTTCTTATGTTTTATTGTTTTCCTTATTTTAAGATGTTTCCCCCTATTAGTATGAACTAAATCCCTTAGATACTTAAGGGGATGAAACCTAAGACATATCTTATTATTATTTGATTTATAAGATAAATACTTTTTCTTATTCTTAATTGTGAGTTCTTATTCTTGTTTTGATGATTTAGGTTATTGATTCAAGTCGAATGTGCTTATTCAGAGGAGTAAAAGTCCCTGTTTAAGAGTAGATCAATACAATTAAGCGGAGTTGATTGCAACCTTAGAAATAGGGCGACGAAAATCTGCCAGATTAGAGTCAAATCTAATAAGGGAATTCATAGATCGAGTTAATGCAACAATAGGGTTTTAATTAGAAACAAAATTTCAATTAATCAACCTAGAGTTAGTTGTTTTTAGTCTTGAAAGAGATATTAACATAAATCATGGATTTCTATGGATTAAGTCAAGTGAACAAATCATATGAATCAAAAGTAATAAGTGAAGTCTAGGTGAATTCTTCCTTAGTTATTTCCTATCTCATATAAGTTGTCTAAAAGTATTTTCCTAATTCTTTCGTTGTCGTTTTTAATCAAGTTTTTTTTAGTTTAAAAGAAATCACTCCAATTCTTAGGCTAGATAATAGAAAGATAGTAATTACTAGTACTCTTGGTCCTTGTGAATACGATATTACCGGTCTTACCATAACTATACTATTGAACGATAGGTGCGCTTGCCTTTATTGTGATCGTAGTTAGTTTGAGACACATCAACTTTCTTCCACGGAGATACTTTTAAAAACTCTTTATCACCGATTTCGAATTCAATGTCTTTTCTTTTCAAATCTGTAGGACTTTTGACGATCAGATGCTGCTTTCAAACTATCTCGGATTACTTTCACTTTCTGTTCAGTGTCTTTTATCAACTCAACCCCGTGTAACTTAATTTCACTAAGCTCGGTCCAATACAGAGGTGATCTACATTTGCATCCATACAAAGCTTCGTAAGGTGCCATTTTAATGTTCGACTTAAAACTATTATTATACGCAAATTCAATCACTAGCAAATAATGTTCCCACATACCATTAAACTCAAGAATGCAACATCTCAACATATCCTCGAGAATCTGGATAATCCATTCAGACTGGCCATTTGTTTGCGGATGGAAAGCCATGCTAAAGTGTAATTTCATACCTAAAGCATCTTGCAGTTTCTTCCAAAACCGCGATGCAAATCTCGAATCTCTATTAGATACAATAGACAATGGCACTCCGTGCAATCTCACAAGATTAGAAATGTAAAGCTCAGCTAACTTATCAAGTGAGTAATTGGATCGTATCGGAATAAAATGGGCTGATTTTGTCAATCTTTCAACTATAACCCAAATTGCATCTTTCTTTCTCGAAGTCAACGACAATCCAGAAACAAAGTCCATCGTCACTCTATCCTATTTCCACTCGGGAATCAGAATCAGTTGTAGCAAACTAGATGGAACCTAATGTTCGGCTTTTACTTGTTGGCAGACTAAACATTTCGAAACAAAGTCAGAAATGTCTTGTTTCATACCAGACCACCAATAGTGTTGCTTCAAATCATGGTACATCTTTGTACTACCCGGATGAACAGATAAACGACTATTATGGGCTTCATTCAAAATTAATTGTAATAAATTTGGATTTCTCGGAACACAGATTCGGTCTCTAAATCTCAAGCAATCATCATTATCAACTCAAAATTCAGAATCAGAATTCGAATCACATTGAGCTCGCTTTGCGAACAAGTCATTATCAACTTTCTGAGCATCACAGACTTGTTGTAAAAACAACGGTTTCGCTTTCAATTCAGCTAAAACTGAACTATCATCAGACAAGTCCAAATGAGCATTCATAGCACACAATGCAAATAGTAATTTCTGGCTCAATGCATCAGCAAAAATATTTGCCTTACCCGGATGATAATCTATCACAAGTTCGTAATCTTTCAACAGCTCTAACCATCTTCTCTGTCGCAGATTCAAATCTTTCTGAGTCATTAGGTACTTCAAACTTTTATAATCTAAAAACATGTGGCCCTTCTCACCAAAAAGATAATGACGCCAAATCTTTAATGCAAAATAATTACAGCTAGTTAAAAATCGTGTGTTGGATAGTTCTTTTCATACGACTTCAATTGTCTTGAGGCATAAGCTATAACTTTGCCTTCCTGCATCAAAACACATCCCAGACCATTCAATGAAGTATCACTATAAATCACAAATTCCTTACCAAATTCTGGTTGTACCAAAACTAGAGCTTCAGTCAATAGAGTTTTCAACTGATCAAAGCTTTTCTGACATTTTTCAGACCATTCAAACTTCACATCTTTCTGAAGCAATCTTATCAATGGAGTAGCAATCATCGAAAAACCTTTTACAAACTTCAATAATAACCAGCAAGTCCCAGAAAACTACGGACTTCTAACACATTCTTCGAGGTGTCCATTCCAGAATAGCAGAAATCTTGCTCAGATCAACTCGTATTCCAGAGGCTGATACAATATGTCCCAAAACCCAACTTCTCGCAGCCAGAATTCACATTTACTGAACTTTGCATACAATTACTTATCTCACAGAGTTTGCAAAACAATTCTCAGATGCTTAGCATGCTTAATCTCATCACGTGAATAAATCAAGATGTCGTCAATAAACACCACAACAAATTAATCTAAGTACGGTCTGAAAATTCTGTTCATCAGATCCATAAAAATAACAGGAGCATTCGTTAGTCTGAAAGGCATAACTAAAAATTCATAATGCCCGTACCTCGTTCTGAAAGTAGTTTTTGAAATATCTGAATCTTTTACCCGTAACTGATAGTATCCCGATCTTAGATATATCTTTGAAAACACAGTGCCTCCTTTAAGCTGATCAAATAAATCATAAATTCGGCAGAGGATATTTGTTCTTTATAGTCACCTTGTTCAACTGACGATAATCAATGCACATTCTCATCGTGCTATCTTTCTTTTTTTTTTACAAACAGAACAGGATCACCTCAAGGTGAGAAAATCGGTCTTGCAAACCCTCTATCAGTCAACTCTTGCAACTGTGACTTTAACTCTTTCAATTCTGTTGGTGTCATTCCATGCGGAGCTATCGAAATAGGAGTTATTCCCGAAAAAAATTCAATACTAAATTCCACTTTACGTATTGGAGGTAATCCCGATAATTTTTCAAGAAATACATCAGGGAATTCATAGACAACTGACACTGATTCAACTTTCTTTTCTGACACTTTTGAGTTTATTACATAAGCAAAATAAACCTCATAACCCTTTTTCACATAATTCTGAACTTTCATCACTGATATCACAGTAGGTAATCCGTTCAAATCATTAGATTCAATCTGAACTATTTTATCATTCTGACATCTCAAATCAATAGTCTTTCTTTTGCAATTTACTATAGCATCATGCAACGTCAACTAGTCCATTCCCAAAATTACATCAAACTTATCAAATGGTAGTAGCATCAGATCATCCAGAAAACAAACATCTCGAAACATCAACGGATAGTTCTTGTATACTTTGTCAACCAGGACACTTCTACCTAAGGGGTTCGATACTATAATAACAAATTCAGTAGACTCTACAGGAAAAGTCTTACTGGATGCTAGGTTCATGCATACATAAGAATGTGTAGATCCATGGTCTATCAATACAATCACAGAAGTATCATAAAGAGTAAATGTACCCATTATAACATCCAAAGATGAAGCTTCCTCACGAGTTCAGATAGCATATGCTCTGCAAGCACTCTGGCTTCAAATCTCACAACTGAGTCTTTCGTAGTTCTTTGACTACTACTGACATTTCTTGTATTTCGAGAAGGTCTACCCCTAACTAAAACATTATCAGATCTCTGATTTTGAACAATCTCTTGCTCAACCGAATCTGGGCAATCACGGATGAAATGATCTAACGATCCACATCTAAAACAGGCTCGATCATTTAACCTACAACTTCCCGGATGTCTTTTACCATAGTTCTTACATTCAGGTCACTCAAATCAAACATTTTCAACACTGGCCATTGAAGTAGCGGGAGCTTTGAAATTTGACTGTGATCTAGCTCGATCTCTGTTCGAATATCCCATATTAGTCTTTGATCGACTTTGTTCATCTCTGAATTTCTTTGAAGTAGACTGAAATGATTTTCTCGAAAATCTCTTAACCACATCTCTGATTTCAGACTCAGCTTTTCTTTTGTCTTTCCCAAGTGCCTCAGCTTTGCACGCTCGACCAACAAGCACAACGAACTCTTTTATTTCTAGAATCCAAACAAGCAACCGAATATCTTCATTTAAGCCATCTTCAAATCTTTTACACATTATTGCTTTGGTTGATACACATTCTCGAGCATATTGACTTAGTCTCACGAACTCTCATTATACTCGGTAACAGACATGCGACTCTGTTTCAATTCCAAGAATTCTTTTCGTTTCTGATAAATAAATCTTTGACTTATATATTTCTTCCAGAATTCAGACTGAAAGAAATCCCGCGTAACCCATTCCTTTGGAAAAATAGAAATCAGAGTCTTCCACCATTAATAAGTTGCATCTCGTAGTAAAGAAACGGCACATTTTATGCATTCTTCAATAGTCAATGTCATTTCATCAAATACCTGGATCGTGTTCTCAAGCCAAAATTCAGCTTTCTTGGCATTGTCTTCGCTAGTGGCCCTGAATTCTTCAACCCCATACTTGTGGATCTTATCAACAGGAGGCTTGTTCAACAGATTTAAGTTCATAACAGGAGGCACAACTGAAGTTTGAGGAGGATTAGGCGGGGCGGGAGGTTGCGAGACAGTCGGATTATCTCTTACATACTGAGTGAACCACTCACTCATCATTTGGAAGAAATCTAGTTTAGCTTCTCCCTCTTGACCGCTAGTAGCCGGTCTCGAATCAGATGGCACTGTCCTTTGAGTGGGAGCAGGCACATTGCTTTTAAAGCCATCAGCTACGGCTCTTTCGAGATCCATTACTATACGAAAACACATTTTACACGTCAAGATTCATCACACTATCACATTTTGTTAATATGGCATGTATAGCTAGACTCTCATACGCTACATTAGTCAAAGAATCGACTAAACTGTAGATCTGATACCAATCAAATGTAACACCCCTAACCGTAACCGCCATCAATTTAGGGTTACAAGCGTTACCAAACAATTCAGATCTTTTACGGACATATCATAATATTATTCAATGAATCAAATCAAAGTGTCCCTTGAATAGATCTACACGACCTTAAGCATGCTTTAGAATAGGGCCGGGACAAAACCAAATACATACGAAAATTCTTGAAAATTTAAAAAATTTTCAAAGTTACTGTAACAGCCCGATTTAGGGCCTAGTCGGGATAGTGGTGCGAGGCCACGAACCCGAGGTAAAATTATGAGTTTTTCAAGTTTATGTCATGTTTGCACGTTAGTATGAAAGTTTTGTAAAGCAATTTTATTAAGTTGAGGTCAATTGGCCTAAAAAGGACTAAATTGCAAAAGTTGCAATATATGAGTTTCTAGAAGCTTTTTGCATGAAATAGCTTAGAATAATAATTATGAGCCCTTAAATAGCAATTTTCCCAAAATTTAATTTTTGGACAAAATTGGCCTTAAGAGACTATTATGGAAATTTTTAAGAGGAAGGGCATTTTGGTTATTTGGCCTCATTAGTGATTAAAATAGGATAAAGATGAGAAAAATTCACTTATCTTCTTCCTTGTTGCTGCTGAAAATTGGGAGACACCATAACTAGGGTTCTTCATTTTTTTCAAGCTCATAATAAGTTCATCTTAGCCTCGTTTTTAATATTCTTCGTATTTTTGAAGTTCCCGTATTATGAATTAACTAATTTTAGCTATAAAATGAGCTAAGATGCATGTTCAAAAATCTACCCTTGAATTACATGCTTGTTAAATGATGTTTTATGGAAGTTTAAGAGAGTTTGATGTTAGATAAACATCTTTTCCTTAATGAATTTCATGAAAAATGGTAGTAGGGACCATTTTGTAACAATTATAAAATTGGTCATCCCTACTAGAAATAGTGAGAATTGATGATTGTTATAGAAGAGAAAATGATTCAGTTGAGCATGAAGTTTAAGAAAGTTGCATGAAAACCATTTTATGAGAATTGGGGCAAAAGTGCAAATATTAGAAAATATAAGGGCAAAATAGTAATTTTTCCAAAGTATGAGTTATGAGTCAATTTAGTCAATATGGTTATTAAATGATCTATTTATGATTATAGATCAAGAAAAATGAAACCCAGATCGAAACCGAGGCAAGAACAAAGTCGAGGACTAAATTGCACATCTACATACATTTTGTATATTGAGGTAAGTTTGTATGATTTCTAAGCTTTATGATTATTATCATTAAATTACTTAATATAATGTACAATAATTGTATGAAATGGTCATGTTATGTTCAAGCAAGAAATCATGATGATAGGTACGAGTAAGTCCTGATGGGATATGAATTTCTTAGGATACTCGATCTACCACGCAAGTTATCATGTAAGTCCAAGGCAAGCTTGGCATTGATCAAGATATCATGTAAGTCCAAGGTAAGCTTGGCATTGATCAAGATATCATGTAAGTCCAAGGCAAGCTTGGCATTGATCAAGTTAGCAAGCAAGTTATCATGTAAGTCCAAGGCAAGCTTGGCATTGATTAAGATATCATGTAAGTCCAAGGCAAGCTTGGCATTGATCAAGTTAGGAAGCAAGTTATCATGTAAGTCCAAGGACCCAAGCTTGGCATTGAGTATGTTATCAAGAGCAAGACTTCATATAAGTCCATGTCAAGACATGGCCGTGAAACCAATATGAGATAACCCATGTAAGACCATGTCTAGGATATAGCTTTGGCACCATATTATGTGGGAAGAGATTTAGTATCCTCGGCTATTCACAGAAATTCATCGGGCAAATGAGTAAGCTAAAAGAAGATAGCAAGAAAGCTAAGAAAGTAAAGTTAGTATCAAGATGAAGTTAGATGAAGTTGAGTATTATTCATGTTGTAAATGAGAAAGTAGATATCATGATTATTGTTATTATAGTATACTGATCAATGTGATCAAGTGATACAAGTATCATGGTTACCTTACAAATATGATAATAGTAAGTGTTATGAGACATGTAAGAATCTATATGAGTAAGAAAGCTCTTTAGCTGAAATTCATGATACCATTGTTTATGTGAAATGGTTTATATTAAGCAATGGTGATGCTATGAGTTGCTACATGCAAACTTACTAAGCTATATGCTTACGTTATGATTCTTTCTTTCTATGCAGTCCCGCCAAGCTAACTCGTGGATCATTAAAGTTGGAGCTCGCAACACACTATCAACTCTTATTTTGGTATAGCCAAGTTACTTTACTAAGTATGGCATGTATAGGAAACATTCATTTTGTGAACATGTTTTAAGAAGGGCCTTTGTAATGGCTATCAAGTTTATTATTCTTTTGTATATGGCTAAGTGATTGGCCAAATTTGACTAAGCATGTATGTTTGTTGAGATCAATGAAGCATGTAGTATTATTCATAAATTGGGTTGCTATTGCATTGTTGAATTGTGTATGGATATGATCTTCATTTCGAGGTGGTCGACGGCTTGGTAAATAGCACAGAAGTGCCCACACGGCTGGACACACAGCAGTGTCAAGACCGTGTTAACCTTACACCTTAGTATTATTAATCGAAATAGGCCACGGGCAAATCCCACGGCCGTGTATGTGTGCCGTGTAAGACACAAGGTTTGGACATGGGCGTGTTCCCAGACCGTGTTGATTTAGTCAGTATATCAAGGATTAGCACATGGTCTAAGCCCAAGGGCATGTCATGGCCGTGTGAAATTAGTCAGTAACCTCCCACGGTTGGTAGACATGGGCTTGTCTAAGCCGTGTGGAAATAGTCAGTAGTTCTACACGGTTTGATGGCATAGGCGTGCTTAAGGGTACACGGGCATGTTCCAAGTCACACGGGCATGTGAACCCTGCTTCAAAAAAGAGTTATTTGATTTTAATTCCGAAAGTTTTCTGACATGAGTTAAAGGCCTCGTAAGCCCTAGTTATATGTGTTGACTAAGAAAGTGAAGATTTTCAGTTGGAACGAAATTTTATAGCCCGTAAGTACATGTTTCAGTGAGTTCAAGCATAGTAATGTCTCGTATCCAAATCTAGTATCGGTATTGGATGCGGGGTTTTATAGTTACAGAGGTCACATGCTCGTGTGAGCAGGCGTGTGCCTCCCACGGCCTCAAACACGCCCGTGTGTCTAAGCCGTGTCAAAATAGGGCATACATACTGACTTGTTCCTACAGCCTGAGACAAACCCGTGTGCCCAACCCGTAGTCAACACTAACTTGCACTACACGGCCAGTCACACGCCCCTGTGTCTTGCTTCGGATTTGAAAATACATATATATATATGAACATATATATATCAATGTAAATACATTTATTTGTATATCGACTTACTTCGGATTCGGAATAACGGAAACGAACTCGACTACTCAATTACTTTTGATTTCCCACGATCTATGTCCGTTTTCTTCGGTTCTTGATCTATACATATTCAAATTTAACTCATTTATTCACTAATTCATTCAATTCAATCCAAAAACACATATTTAGAGCAATTTACAAATTAGCCCCCACATTTTTACATTTTGACATTTTAGTCCATATTTCACAAAATCACAAAATACACAAAATCTCAATACACCCATGCTTAGCCGAATTCTCATGTAATCCATAAAAGTCCATACATTTCATTTATTTTACAATTTAGTCCTTCAAAATATTATTTTCTCAATTAAGTCTAAATTACTCAAATTCAACAAAAATCTGAAGACAAACTATGTTAATCTAACACATATATTTCATATTTCATCAACAATCATCACAAATCTCATGAATTTGCCAATGGCACTTTTCAAAATCTTCATCAATTCACAAAATTAAGACATGGGTTTGAGAGAGCACTAAGCAACGATTACAAAAATATAGAAATTATCAAAAACTGAGTAAAAACATACCTTAATTTTTGCTTCTAGCTAGCCGAATATTCAAAGTTCAAAACCCTTGTTTCTTTTTCTTATTTTCGGTGGACGAACACCATTAAAATGACCACCATGTTGTCTTTATTTTTATTATAATAACATTAATATACATTTTACTATAATAACCTTAATGACATTAATTAGAAAACCATGTAACGCATGTCCATAACCGTCCACTACATTGTTAAATGGCTAACTTACAACATAAGGCCTCATACGTAAGAAGACACATCAATTAGGTACTTAATCAAATAGAATACTACTTTTACATTTTATGCGATTTAATCTTTTTCTCAAATTAAGCACACAAATGACAAAATTAATTCACGAAAATTTCACACATGCTTAATCATATACTGCAGACACAGAAAATAATATTAAAATATTTTTATGACTCGAATTTGTGGTCCCGAAACCACTATTCCGACTAGGGTCTAAACCATACTGTTACAATCTAGGTTGCCATAGAAAAAAGAAATAAGAATAGACTTATTAGAAATAACGTTATCAACATGAAGAAAAATAAATTGGGGATGAATTCTAATAATTTGAATTCGAACAAAATCCTTCCATCCCACCCATATTCCACCTGAAAATCCAATAGCTTCAACCCGATGAGAAGAATTAAAGTCCAGTTGCTTACTAATAAAATTAGCTTTATTACCGCTTACTCTCGGCTCAACCAAGCAAACAATATCAGGTCTATGTTCCGAATTATATTCTCGAAACGCCCGAATAAAATTCCTACTAGCACATCCTTGACAGTTCCATGAAAAAAATTTAGATTTGGTTCCATGAAAAATAATATAAATAAAAGTAAAATAAAAGACCAAGCAAATAAAATAAAATAAAAACAAAACCTAAAGGAATAAAAAGTAATAAAACCATCAAAACAAATCATCCTTACTGCCTAGAGGAATTAAACTCCCTCCTTTTGCTCCTCATATCTGATAGAAACCCCAGATGTCGAAATTTCCCTTAGAAATGGCCAAAATGATCTCTGCTAAATGTTCCATAGATTTTTAAGTGACACACGATGGGAGCCAGTATTTTTGAATCGCACGTTGCTGCCATGGAGAGTTTTATTCTGCTTGTTGATCCTGCCTCTAAACTTGTTCCCTTACCCAAATCGGAGATCCCTATCGAAAGTACGGAGCTTTTTGTGGTCATGGAATCTTCGTTATCAAAGAAAACTACTTCCATATGCTTACCTGGATCAAGGCTGCCGACGTCCACGCCTACTACTCCTCTGTCAATCCCCTTTAAAGGCGAGGATAAGTGGTGCGCTAGAGACTTCCCCTCGACCAGCAAAATCTCTCCTGCGATGGCCTCCTCTGGCGCGACATCTACTGCTAAGGTTCGGTTGCTGCACCCAGGATGAACAGAGGCCTGCTTCATCTACCCTACCCGTACACCTTGGCCCATCAAGTCCCTGGCCTGTTTAGAAGCATAATCTTCTAGGCCCAAACCAGAGTTAAGATCTCCATTCAACTGAAAGCTCCCATTAGTACTATTGTGGACCAAATTGGGCCCCGAATGCGGTCCAAATACTCCTATTGATATCCGGGCTTAGGACATTTTGAGAGCCCACCTCCTTAAAATTACCTTTATTATTTTCCTTAATTAATTCGGGCTGATCGTTATTCTGAAGACGCATATCTTTCCTACTTTTATATTCAATTAAACAGCCTTCCCTTTAGACCTCCGCAAATCAGCCATATCTTTGTTTTTAATTTCTTTGTTTGAATCCCTATAATTAAGGCCGCTATCTCGAAGACTTTCCTTTTCCTTTTCTTGAATTCCGATAAAACCATGCAGATTATCCCTTAGTTTGCGCCTTGATTTCCTTTCTACAATCATCCATGGTCCGTAATTCTTGTCTTTCTTCTTCGATCCTTCAACGTTCAAATTTTGATTCTCCGGTGTATTGACCCTAACTGTAGAGTCAGGGATTCTAAAGTTGCAAATGTTTTCCACATGGCCATATCATCTACAGTGAAAACAAATAGTAGACAGAGATTCATATTCCACCTTTTGTGAATGACCGTTGATCAAAATTTGAGACACCAAAGGCTTTTCCAAATTGACGTAAACCGCCATTCTAGCAAAGCATCCCCTCATTCTACTATCGGTTTTCAATTCTAACTTGACTATTTTACCCACGAGTTCTCCAATTTCAGTGGTGATTTTACGATTATACAAGTAACTAGGTAGCGCAGAAACCTAATCCATGCCATCACAACACTCTGATAGGCCTGTGTAGGGTCAAATGCCATCGTCCAAGGTTGAACAGTCAAATATTGGTCAAATATGGTCCACGAACCTTTAGAGAGAGCCTTTTCACAATCCAACTTGTTTTGAAATTTGATTAGAAAATAGCCATTTTCAATATCCATCATATGAATAGGGGCTGAGGGTCTCCACATGCTGTAAATTTTGTTTTGCAAAACTGAAAAACCAATATTACAGCCTAGAAGTTTTAAAATCACAGTATTATGCATCAGGCCTAGAAGTTTTAAAATCACGGTATTATCCATACCCTGTATGAGGATTTGATAGATCCTATCCGAGAAAGTAATAGAAGGCACTCCATTCACAACAGATTTCTGAATATCCCCTTCCAGAATATCAATGACTTCCTTTTCTTCCGATCCTTTGAAAACATGCTTTAAAGAGTGACCGACAAGCACGCCTCTCCAAGAAGTAGGTTGATCTGAGGACAGCTCGATCATCATGTCCTTACTCGTCTCATCCTCCTTATCTCGGAACCTAACCTTCTTAAGAATCATCTCCTCCACAGTGGAGTTTCTAGGCTCAGCATTATCACAGAGAAAACGCCATTTTTTCCTACATGTTTTTAATTTTTTTTTAAATACAACTTAAGGACATGTGCCAAAATCTCAACCTCACTTATGTGCCAAATAATTAGCCTTAATTCATGTTTTTAATGAATAACTTTTTATATAGAGTAAATTCTAAATTTATAATTATATGATAAAATATATTTTTCAATATATCATTATGTTAAATATATTTTATTTTTTAAAGAATTAACTATTTATTTTAATATATTTTTTCTTATATAATTTCTAAAAATAAAATATATTTAACATAATGTTAAAACATATTTATACAAGGAAAAGAAACACACTATTAATTAAAAATAGAGACGTTTGACAGAAGATTTGACACGAGCAACACTAATAAAATACTACACATTTAGCAATTTAGGGCTAGTTTGGATGGGCGGTGTGTTTACCTCCTGAGGTTAAAAAGCAATGGGCATGTGAGATTAGTTCTTGTAGCGGTGAGATTGGACATCAGAGTGATGAGATTAAAAACAGCGGTGGAGTGTGTGTTTGGATTCAAACGCAGCTGTAGCGGTGAGGTGAAAATAAAAAATGACCATTAAGGACATCATATTAGAATTGATATATAATAGTTGTTTTTAAATTATTTTACTTATGTAAAATTATTAAAGTATGTGAATTTATGAAATCATTTAATAAAATATTAAAATGTATCTTCCAATATTTTATTATAAATATTTTAATAAATTATATAATCAATTTAAATTATTTATTAGATAAAATAAAAATTATTTTTAATTTTTTATAGTTAAATATATTTTTATAACAATGATAAATATTATTTTCGTAAATAGTAACATTATACTTGGATCAAATTTTGAAGTATCTAACCAATGATTTTTAATTAAAAAATATAGTAACATAAGACATAACAAGTTTCATTATTGATAGAAATTAAGTTATGATACAAAATTGTTTTTACAAATATTGATTCATTAAACTATTTGCAATGGTTTCCCTTAACATTGTAATTTCAAGGTCACTTTCATTGTTAGAAGAACTTGATTCACCTCTATCAAAATGGCCTGAAGAGATTGGCACGTCGGGTATATTCTCAAATTGTCGAAAATCCTCATCATTTGACCAAGTATGTCTTCGAATGTAATTATGCAAAACCATTGTTGCAATAACTATTAAAACTTGCTTGTCGAATGAATAGCTTGGAATATCTCTTAATATTGGCCATTTTTTTTCCACACTCCAAATGTTCGTTCAATCACAGAGCGTAACGAAGAATGGGCATGATTAAAGATTTCTTTTTTTCCAGATGCTCGATGATTACCTCGATGAAAGTCAGGTAAATGATATCGTTCCCCCTATATGGACCTAGAAAACCTGCCATTTGCGGATATCCTGAATCCACAAGATAATATTTTCCTACAAGAAAATTAAAACATAATATCAAGTTTAAAAATAAAATAAAATTTTAATATTTTATGTAAAGATTAATTAAAAAATTAAAGTTCGACACGGTGGAGGTGTGGAAACTTTAACTCTTGTTTTCTAAGTGCTTGCAAAAAATTCTCTTGTCATGTGTCGTTCCTTCCCAACCAGAAATGCAAAATGAAGCACATGTTGAAGTCACAAACCGCCATAATATTTTGAGTTGGTTCACCTTTCCGTCCGATATAAGGTATTTGAGAAGAAGGCGAAATGCATGCTTTTATGTGTGTTCCATCTATGGCCCCAATACAATCCTTTAAAATAAAAACAAGTGATGAGATAAAAGTTAGAAATAATTTATATTTTAAAAATATAAAGATTGTGTAATTTTTACCTTAAAGTGAGGCCAATATCTTGTATCATGTCGAATGTGGTTCGGTACTTCCTCGAATTGACCTTCAGTGGGTTTAATCGTGTCTATTCCCATTCGAGCAAATATATGCAACATATCAAGAAACTTCGACTAACAGCTTCCCCTGGATCGTTGAAATCGTTCTCACGATTTGAATTTGATTCTCTATTTCCAAGAATATACAATGATAATGCCAACTTCTCCATCGCAGATACCTTCCCATGCTTTAAGCCATAATTTCTTTGCAAATCATGCAATAAGTCATGAAATATATTTTTGGCATCCTAAAACTATTCATGCAACGATCATCATGCCCATTTAATACTTCGTCCACCCACATTTGACTCAGATAATTTGAATTCATACACGGTTGCATAGTGAAATAAGTTCCGTGGTGTACCAATACAATCGCTAACACTTGTTCTTCCTCTTCATGATAATTGTTGTGCTCAACTTGTGTAACAATTGTGGCTATTCTTCGTTGAGCTTCTTCACTTAATTCATGGGTATCATAATTCATATAAAAAGTATTATACATATTGTTAAATTCATCCATAACTCAAAACCTAATAAAATGAAAATAAATTAATAACTTGTGACATTATATACAACACAACAAAATTGAATAAAAGCATGGCATAAAATACCAAATAAAAAAACATCATACATTAATTTTACTATAAAAAGTAGATCATACATTAGTTTTTGCATATAAAAAGTAGATCATACATTAGTTTTACATATAAAAGAGTTGTCTAGTTATATTACAATAATAAAGCTAAGGAGCTCATGGTGGAGGTTGTGGATGGTATGGTTGGAAGGAAATGAGGATGTTGCTACCAGGACTAAAATGATGCAATTGGATTTTGTTCAAGATACTCACGTCAAGCCACCAAACCCTAACATCCGGATCTAAGTTCAAAACACTTCTCGCTTCACCCAGATTCCGAACATTTTGATGGCAAAATAATACAATTCATCTTTTTTGAATTTCATCTTCCAAATCACGCAAAGCATCCATTGCACTTGAAATAGTATATTGAGAGTGAGGAAAATAATTTCGTAAACCCACTTCCTTGGATGGCCATACTCTCACACAATTTCTCAATATGAGTAGCTAATGAATTTTGGACGATTTTCTACTTGAACTTGATTTTTTCCTTTACCATGTACAACCCCAAGTGTTTCCTTTCTTGATTAGGAGTTTCATGAGAAGGGTTTGATGGTACCTCATTAGTAGGAATATCTTCATCCTCATTACTATTTTCATCTGAATCACCAAATCCTCATTAGGTGTATCATCTCCCATAGGAACCCCACTTGGAAGAACACTGCACGAAGGTGCCCATGCATTCTCTCCAAGGGCTACAATGCCACCAAACATTTGCCACATTAAATCATTCAATCGTGGCTCAATTCCTTTCTTCTTAAATCCTTTAAAATCCGGATTTTCCTACATAACATGTTAAATGTTAAATGTTATACTAAGATTTTGATATTTGTAAATTATTAATTTCAATAAAATTTATGCATTAAAATAATGATAAAGTTAACACTAACTCAGTATTTTTTCAGCCCACCATTCTTCTAGTAGCATCAACCGCCTTTTTAGATGGACACCATCCAATACCAGAGATTCCTTAAGCAACTCCTCCATAACCTCCATTCCTTTTTAATGTATCCCACTTATTTTCATTGAGATTTCCATAATTTTTTGTGTCTTTGCTTGAAAAGAGCAATGACATTTTCCCATCCTTTTGAGTTTAGATGAGTTGTCGGTCTATTACCAAAGATTGACTTCATTCACGTAAAGTTCACAAAATATCAACGTCAGCTCATCATCCCAAATAGCTTTTGTTGCGAAGGTACTTTCTCCTTCCACAAATTTTCGTGTCTTTACCATCTATTATATACAGAAAGATTGAACAACTCAAACTTAAAAGCTGAAAATTTTATACTGTAAATTACTTAACAAGATAAAAATATTTCGTGCTTGTCTTATTCTTTATGGTGTCATATTCTTTCTCAATTGTTCTTAGTCCTTATAACATAGTTACTGTTTCTTTGCTTTATTCTCCACTATTTGCAGCATTTAATCTCCCTTTCTTTTTTGTTTCTCCCTCTGTTTTCGTCCTTTTCTTTATTGAAGCATTTGACTTTCTTAAATCCTAATATGCCTATTTTTTCACTAATTGCTAACTCCATATATGGGGGAAAGGTATCGGGTCTGGTTACTAGGAGCAACTGACATTTAATTTAGGCATCTAACTTAAAAAGCTTTTATATGTAAGAGGGTCAAACACTTTGAAAAGGCTATACAAGCTCTCAAATCATTTCAATCGAACTAAATTTCAACAAATATAAGTAAGAAGAAATTAGGAAGAATCATACCTTATGACCAAGATCCTCCAAACTGCTCGATTTTATCTCGCTGACAAATAGATTGACTATTGCATGACCAACAACAATCTTGATGACTACCGCAGGACCAAACAACTAATATATAAGAAAATGAAAGTAATTTGGTAAGTCCATTGTACATGTTCTCTGTAGAAGCATATGACAAGAAATTTGGTAAGTCCATTTTACATTTTTGTATATTTTCTACAAAAATAATAGTCTGAAAAAACTTTCATTTTGCAAAGAAAAGTAGAATTTTCAATACAGAAACCAAAAGTTTGTTTCTCCAAAAGTTAATTAAATTTCAATTACTTTTAAATTTTTCATCTTTTGAATTTTTTTTCTTCCGACTTTGTCTTGTTATAATATTATTAATTTCAACTAATTTCCTTCAATTATTATATTCTTATAATTTATATGTTTTATGCTAAATTTTTTATATACTTTTCTAATTTTTATATATCTATTTCTATTTTAATACTTTTTAATGTATAAATACATTTAATAAAATATTAATTTTACATAAAAACACAAGGTAAATCATAATTGGCTATAAAGAACTGGATAATTTACATAGTGATTCACCCTATCTTATTTTACATTGAGTGATCGAGTCCGTTTGGTTTTTTCTTTTTTTGTGTGCATGTGTGTCAGTTTGTTAATATGACAATAAAAGTTGAACTTTACAATTATTAAGTTTGTGAGTATTGTACTGAAGTTACCAGTTTTAAATTAAAAAAAAAAACGTATTATTACTAAATGCTATATATCCTTTGTCTACTGAATCAGTGTTTACCTTCTTTGTTTTCAAATAAGTGCAATAAATTAAAGAATCCAGTAATCAACAAGGACAAAGAAAATATTATTCTAGAAATAAGTATAAAAAAATAATCAAAACAATATGGAATTTAGATTTCTGTCCAATCCATGAATCACTAAATTTCTAAATTGCTGTTTATGAAATACGAAGCGAACTTTTCTTTTCTCAAGTTCATCCACCACCATATCTCAAATCCATAGATACAATGTAACTTACCTATTTCAAGACATATTCTATATCAATCCCCTACTTACAACAGATCAAATTCATATCAGAATCATAAATCCCTATTACCAAATGAGCCATTTGGATAATACTTCAAACACAGAGAAATTGCCTAGTTATACAATACCGGACTCCTTGGACCGAGAAACCTTCTAGGATTTGAAGTTACAGGACTTAGTGAGCATATCATTCTTTCCTAATAAGCTAGCAAGTTCACTGCTTCTTTTTCCTCTTATATGTTTCAAGTTTCAAGCATTCAACTACAGACGGGAGAAAGAAAAAAAATCATAAGGGGGAAAGAAAAAAAAAATCCGCAATAAATGAAATTTGAGAATTCTCATTTGCAGTTTACCATAAAAATAAACATGAAGTATTAGCAGAGAACAAAAAGAAAAGAAAAAATGAACAAGACCAAAGAATGAAGAAAGAAATTAGTAACCAAATCAAAATAAGCAAACAAGAGATAATCAAAGCAAAAGAGTGAGATATTTTTCAAAGGACTAGAAACCTAAGAACATCATACCGAAAATGAGAAACCAGACCGGAAAAAAAAGAAAATATATAAAGATTCAATTAAAAACCCTATTAGTAATGTGAACTTCTTGCCAAATTTTGCAGATGAAAGTATGACCAAACAAAGGTCAAATAAAAGTACCCAAATAGAAGTGAAAGCTTCAAGAAAGAAAGCAAGAAGGACGGAGAAAGCAAGAAAGAGGGAGAAACGCTGAATTTTTTCCTAATCGAAAACAAATAAGGTTGGGAAAGAAAATATCTAAACTTTCAAGGATAAAATCTAGTAGGTGCTTTCATCGGTTTAGTCATCGACATTAAATGTCGCTTGGATCTAACATGGTTCCATTTAAACACGTATGGTTGGATTAATAAATATTAGCATTTAATGCCAAAGCTAATGGCCATACTGACAAAAGCACCTGATTAGATTAGAACTATACTTTCTGATCTTAAGATAGGCCATAGCCCTATTTGCATAAGCTACAATTTGTTGGAGACAGGCGCTTCTTTGAGTAGCAATCGATAGCTTCTTTAAATTTCTTTTGCTTAAAATATTCATAAACATTTCATAAACATTTCATATATATATATATGTATCACTGATTGCTCCAAGCAAGTTGGCACCATCAAGCTTAGCACCTTCCAAATGTTGATGAAAAGACACAAAATGCAAACAAAACTTACATAATGAATTCCAAAGATGATATTTGGAAGTGTATAGCATATGTGAAAATACTTTCGTTGGTACAAAAGTTTGTGTATCAGAAACCGATTTACTTACCGTATCACGAATATTAACATGTCGTAAATAAGCCCTTTGAGGTTCGCACCTTCAAAGTTGGCATTACTTAATTTTGCACCACGAGAAACATGTAGTCACAACAGATTGTCAATGGAACCGGAGTTGGAGACGAAATAAAATAACATAAGGTCACAACCATCATTTGAGTTCTCGTATCAATTATGAAAGCTTTATCAAGTTAGCGGGATAAGTTAATGAATAATGAATGAACCATCTCATCAATTAAGCTATTATAAGTAAATGCATTAACTAAGTCCTGTAATTTCCGTTCTTTTACCTTCAAATTGGCTCCTTCAGATTAGCTCCTCTAAGTTGGCATCGAGAAGATCAGATTCTAAATATCCGGAGATTAAGCATATGCCGGAAAAAACCACAATCAATCGAGAAATAAATGACAAGCATAATAAAAGAAAAAAACAAAAATTACGTAAATTCTTCTATTCTTTGACATTACATGAATTAATAGTTTCGCTCAACCGAGGTCATTTGTATGTTCAGATTCACAATAATAAAATATGTTACGTAATTCTTACTCAATAAGAATTAACAAATGACGTTAGCATAAAAAGGATACAATTATAGCTCAACCCTATGTCCTATGCTACTTAGAATTGGGATGAGTGTTACATACAGGCATGTTCAAAATTTTCCATGTCTTTTCATGTATTGGGAGTGCACAAGAAGAGTCATATCTCCATACACATCCGAAAAAATTGTCAAACATAGGTGTCATGGGTATTTCAAGAAAAATAAAGGGTCAAGGTAATATAGCCTATGTTACAAGACTTTTCATTTTCCCTAAAGTATTCATGTCCAACATCTGTGTTCGACAAAGATTTGGACTTAGACATGGCAAATATATTAAAAACTTAGAAAAAATTGAACAAGGTTAATGAATTTATAGTAAGCTAAGGTCTTGCAAGATATGCATTTTATTCAATTTACTAATAACTCGCAAGTGTGCGAATCGGAGATTAGCCCCACAAAAGCTACAACCTATCAAGCAAGCATACGCAACATTGGAATTCATGAAGATAAATCAACATTTCAAACCATAACAAGAAGTAGAGCATTTTGTAAGAAATTTACTAATCAGAAAATGCAGTATATTTACCTTGAACATTTGCACTTTGAAGATTAGCACCACTAGTAAAGCCCCATGAAGATTTGCACCAAGAATTCACACCTTCCCTAGGCAAAAGTAAAACCATTGAGAACACGGTTCACAAGAAAACGCAGAGCGTAAGACAAGCCAAGTATCTTACTCACGCAAAGTTGCATTGTGAAAGATGGAGCCTCGGCATCCACATCCTGTAACAAGAATGGAGATGATAAATATAATCCATCAATCGGTGCACTCTTAAGTTTGAATGTAATCCAAGTGTGGCTAAATGTATTTAGCACTTACCCAAATTGTGCACATCAAGATTTGCCCGTGAAAAGAACACATTTTTAAGACATGCAAAGTGAAATCCACAAATGAAAGATCCTGCAGAATAAAAGTACAAAAGAAAACAATGAAAAGAAGTGCAAAATCTAGCAGCATTTTTGGTTACACTTCCCGACGTGATTCTACTCAGAGAAAACCAAGAATTTTAACAAGAAAACTTGGGATCGAAACAATTACCAACTTAAAGGCCCACCGAATGTGTGAAGATAACCGCTTCAACATCTATAATTAAAATCGTATTGTATTAAAAGAATAAACTACAATAGCTACTAGGCACCAAAAATATTTGTAAATGACTTTTGTTTAAGCCTTGATACGTAAACAAGAAATGTCCATATATAAATGCGCATAAACGTGCTTAAGAGCACGCTCAGATCTTTGAAGCTCGTAATAGAAGCCAGCAAGATCTCCATAACTCTTCATTGTGTCGATGATCTAATCCCGCTTCTCTCATTGATATCCAAGGCTTTTTCGGTATATTGTGGCTGCAGCTTGGGACAGGTATTGATTTAAATTCAACTTGAAACCCTCAACACACGTAAAACTTTTATAGAATTGTTTAGGATATTTTAGTATGATATGGATTTCCACACTGCAGTAGAAATGGTTAACAAGAAGACCGATTGAAATCTCCATGTGATATAAAACCACAAAGAAGAGGTCAGAAGCTCCAATTGTCATTCGATGATATGGACCACAAGTCGCTACTAGCTTGGAAAGCTCTGTTAAACGGAGAAGTTTAACAGTTATTAGAGACTAGAGTTACAAAAATAAAGTTTGATGAAGCACATGATAGGCATATCATCCGGAATGTATACCTTGGTTCCATAAGTTACGGATCTTCGAGTTTTCCTTATCTAAGGTCGTTTTAGATGATTCTAAAAGTTGTCTTCCATCGCCAGATGAGCATGTTGCTTCAAGAGAAATAGAACGCAAGCAAATACAAAACCATGATAAAATCAACAAATTCAAACGAGTTGAGGAATGAGAAAGGACAATGTTCAAGAATTATTTATAACCTTATGTACAGAACCAGACCGACAATATCGATGGTTGGAATGGGCTAGGAGAATCCATGTCAAAATCCTTGAACCAACTCAATTCCTACCTAAAAGAAGCAAAGGAGGAAACCGATACTTAGTTTTCATGCTCCATCAATGACCACATCCTATTTTGGTAACACACAACTAGACTATGATTTATAACCTTTCTCTTGGCATGCAAAGTACCTACATAGCCTTAGAGAATGTTCCTTTTCCTAATTTTGATCAAAAAATTTACATTTTAACCAATTTGATAGCAAAATCCATCATTAAAACTCTATTTAGAGAAGAAAGTGCCTGTATATGCATCTCTTTCCATAAAAAGCACTAATTAAACTATCCATTGTAATTTCAAAAAAAGTGTTAAAGGAAAAAATAGCTTCTATAACTACTTCCATCTCCAAAACCCTTTAAAATAGAAAAGGAATAATAGCCTATTATACCTTCCGCATAATCCACATAGAATTGCAAATTTCCTAATGTCCTTGAAGTCTAAAAGTTGCTAATATCCCATTCATATCGCTTCATCAAGAAGACTCGCAACCACTTCCACACTGTGGAATGGATTTTGCAAGACTTGTGTAGTTCTCCATTCTTAGAACTCCAAACATCGTGTTCAGGTCTGAGCTATTGACACACCGGTTTATCAATTTTAACAACAAGGCAATCACCGCTGCAGAATATGCTTGAATGCTCGAACAATCATTTCATGAATACAAAGTGATCGCACATGTGATAGCTTTTCAAAGCTTGACTCGAGCAGAAAGAAATACCAATCAAGAACTTATCATGGGAAATAATAAAGTCATTGTTCCATTTTGCTATACATCATAGGCTCACATGCCAATTTTGGGACAAAGATTAGGTAGCAAAAATGGACTGCGCATGTAATCTTAACAAGCTATGATGCAACGCTTGTGGATATGTGTTATGCTAAAAACTCTAATAAAACTTGTGCACTCATAAAAATAGAAAGAAATTAAGCGGGGCTTGACGACTTTTAACACAAAGAGGAAAACTATTAAAGAATTCCTTTTCAAGTCGGATAAATATGTTGTACAGTAAGCAAGCATTTATAAATCGAAAAATATATCGAGTATGTCACTTACAACTTGTCCAAGGGAACGATCCAAGACCTCTAGTATGCATAAAATCACCGAGTTCGTCCATTAACCGATGAGAGTTCCAAAGAACCAAAATCGCAACCTCGTTATTGCATAATAAGTACTAGAGCCAAAATCGCTACAAACCTAACTACAGACAAAATAAGGAAAGTGACGAAATAACTTTCGTGTTTACCAATTTTCTCAAAGAACCAAACAGAAAACAACAAGGTTAGTGAAACACCCAATTCAAAGAAAATCAATTGAAGTGTTCAATTAGGCCAATATCCGAGCTAAAATCCAATAGAAAATGGGTTTCTCTTACATAATGAATCCATGAAACAAAATTTCTAACTTTAATCGATGTAATTGAAATGAATCGTAGAGAGATGGTAGGAAGCGTGGGAGAGTTACCGATGTTGAGTCGAATAAGGAAAGACAAATCTAATGTCTCATCATTGGGATCAAGAAAGTTAAGAGGTAAAAAGAGTTTAACGAGTGAGATTTAGGTATTTTTGTCCGAGGATAAATTCTAACGCCACCGACCTTAAAACTCCCAGTTGATTTTCGACTCTCCAAACGGTGGAGATGATTTTCCATCGAACCTCGCGGTGAACTAAAGCGGCAAAGAGTCAAGCGTGAAAGCAGCAATTTTTACGCCAATCTCACCACACCTGAGGCAAACGGTGAACCAAAGGGGCCCTTAGTCAGCAAAACCGCCTATTCCCGAATAATCTCGGCATTTATAGTTAATTTTACCTTTTTTTTTTTTTTTTTTTTTTACAATAACCAAGTACAAAGCCTACGAAATACTTTGTTCAAACTCAGACTCTGATTGGTTTCTATTTAATGAAACGGATAATTGGACATGTGTTGACCCAATGTCTTCGACTTCGGCCTTTGCCCTTAATCCAACAATCTAAGCTTTTTGGGAGTCCAGTGTGAAAGCATGGCAGAAAAATGGAAGCATACGGCTCTCCTTGTAATTGACATGCAGGTTTCATCTTCTTATATTTTTATTTTTTAAATTCTTTTAATGCAAAGTATATATATACTATCGCATATGAATTATGAACATTGAGTTGGATTTTGTTTTAGTTACTGGAAAACGGGGACTTTGGGTTATTGGGATTCTTTTTGCAGAATGATTTTATATTAGATGACGGTTTGATGAGGGTAAATGGAGGCAAAGCCATCGTTCCTAATGTGATAAAGGCTGTTGAAATCGCCAGGCAGCGTGGGATTCTCATCGTTTGGGTAAATTTGTAGCCTCTGTTTGCTTATTACCCTCTAATTCACTTCATCTTTCAGAGCTGTATTAATTCCCTTGTTTGTTTGGTCGGAAATTATGTCTTCTAGGATGTTCAGTTTATCAAGAAAATAAAAAACAAAAAGGGTCTTCGATGTAAAATTGTTTTCCATTATACTCTAATTGACATTTCCATCCAAGTCAGAGTAACTTTGCTTTTTTCCAGTCGTGGTACCATTTCTGAGAAATGAAGAGAATTTTGGAAATAATTTCAACAATATTGTTACAAAGTGCTTCTTGAGTTGTTTGTAAATGGGAGATGATTGTGAGAAGTTTAATTTCGGGTTTAGGTTGTTCGCGAGCATGACTATTTAGGAAGAGATGTTGAACTCTTTCGCCGGCATTTGTACACTCCAGGGAAAGAGGGTCCAACCACCAAGGGATGTTTAGGTGCACAATTGGTGGATGGCCTTGTGATAAAAGAAGGAGATTACAAGTTGGTGAAGACTCGTTTTAGTGCATTCTTCGCCACCCATCTTCATTCTTTCCTTCAAAGTAATGGGGTCAATAATTTAGTTGTAGTTGGTAAGGATAATTCAGAACTTGTGAACACTTAGAATGTAAGCGATTTATTGAGAGGCTTTTCTCGCTTTTTGCTATGCGGCATTAACATTTCGGTTTATTCTTGTATCTCTATTGTAGGTGTTCAAACTCCAAATTGCATCCGGCAGACTGTCTTTGATGCCGTAGCACATAATTACCAACCAGTTACCGTTATTGTCGATGCCACAGCTGCTGCAACAGCCGACATACATGATGGTATGAATTTTTGCAGTCTTAATCTATATATCTACAACTAGGATGATGATAATGAGTTGAAATTATGCAAGAAAAAAAAGAAATTGGCATGCTGGCCCCTGCAAATTGCCAGCAGAACAGTATTAGCATACCAGACCATATGCATGAGAAAGTAAGCATGTTAATGCTGTATGAACTAATCATTTATATAGCACGAATAGAAACTTTTAGAAAACGTTTTATTAAGTTTTTAGTCGTTAAAAGACTTTATAAAACAATTTATGTGGAGATTATGCTAGGTCAAGTGGGGGAATTATAGGCCAAGGAAAATGCTATCTTAGACTTACAAATGTCTATGATGTTAGTACTGTAAAAGAGTAGAGACGAGCAGACCGTACCATGGTAAACTATCTAGGTGACTATTTAAATGCATGCATGAAAAAAGCCAGAATATAACTAAATGAGGACATGGATGTACTTATATGTGTAGTTAGTGGATCAACAGTGTAAGAGTCAGTGATTTGACTTGTAGGCCTTGTTAGAGGCTGTTAGCCAAGGTCCATCCATGAGTTGTTGAAAGCAGAATGCAATTTGAAACATATAAAGAGGGGGTAATGTTTGGAACCTTTGGAGACCGCTGAACATAATTCATGGGACCAGATAAAAGTTTCAGTAGAAATGACAGTTGTTTGTCATGTCAAATGGTAACGATGTATAACCATCTCGGTAAATCAACATAATGAATCAAAAGATTTCCTAGTGAGGGAACACATAGCAGTTTCCTTCTGAGAGAAGGCAGGGTGATGAAGAACAGGAGGGCCAGGGGAAGTGGAGGTTGGGCTAAATTATACTTCGACATCCAATTCTTTAATTGTATTCTTTGCTGTTAACAGACATTTCTGTTTCTTATTTGTCTACCATGATTGAAATATGAAAAGAATTTTCTTACCTTGATTATTTGGACTAGCAACTTTGAGAGAACCAAATAGACATTATTTCTTTTTGCAAAAATGGCATCATAGTTTACTGATACAAAGGCTTAACTTTATGTGAACCAGCCAATATCTGTGACATGAGAAATATTGGAGTTGCAACACCAACACTTGAGGAGTGGTGTGAAACCAAGCTTTGATGAGTCAAATGATTGAACTGGTATGTATTCTTCGGGTGGCATTACTTTTTCCATTAGATCGTTTGTACTCTGCAGGCTCGTAGTATCTGAATTACCTTGTGTGGAATACTATCTTATTTCCATTTTGTAAGAATAAAGATGATTGACAGTGAGTTGATTTCAGCTATAATAAGCCTTTCTAGTTTACTTGACTGCTTCCATTCATGTAATTGCTCACGAGTGAACCTTTCCCCAATTCATTTTCTATGTTGGACTTGAGTTGTGTGTCATTTTCTAATACAAACGTGCTCGATACGCGCATTTCAAAATTTTAAATTTTTCCCATGGATTTGTGTATCATACATAGGGGTCGCCACTCTTTTAGCCTATTCTAATATTTAAAATAAAATTTTGGTTGTGATCCTCATTGATATTCCCAACTAGCAAGGAAACTGACTCTCACAAAAAGTACACACTCATACATATAATATATATGTACTAGTACTACTAAGGAATTGGTTCTCACAAAAAAGTGCATTAGTATATATTTTAAGGCAATTAGACTATTGTGGACCTCAAAAGGAGTTAGAGCCTTAAAGTTCTTGGGTCTGCTCACCTAAAACCATAGCAGGTAAGGGTCCATGGAAGCCCATTACTATGCATGCGTGTGTAGGTCTTAACTAAGCTCATCATTGAATATTTCCGCTTCACTTTCTAATAGCTTGCCACTTGGATTATACTATATGCAGCATGGTACATGTCTCCTCATTTTTTATTTTTATTTTTTAAAAAGAACAGACCAGTTGGATTAATTATCCGACTCAGGTTTTTACAAATTTAGATCAGTTAGGTCTGTACTTCTTGTTTGATAATATAAATGTTTTATTTAATAAGGAATAATTGTTGTTATTTTTGAAAACAGTGAATTCAGGTAGAGGTAGTGGTGCATGTAGGAAGATACTTTATAATTTATTAGTAGTAGTTGATATTGTACGAAGATACTTGAACCATCTTAAAGGTTAGTATTATGTGAAAATTTCTGTGGATACATCACTTCCAAATCAGTGGATTCCAAGTTGTTTGCTTGGATAGCTGGATTATATGTAGGATGCAAGTCGACCTGAAATAGTTATGGAATGATGAATTTCCTGATGATTGGAGGTTTCTTTGAAACTCCAAATCAGCCACATTTTTTGTTTGACACACAAACTCATACAGTTGTCGATCTTGTGCCGCTTTTCAAAGCATAACCATGCAAGGCATGATTTAAGGGTTTTCTTTGGACTAACCCTGAAATCCAACCAAAAATCAGGGGTCCTAGTTTGATGCTCATCTTCTACCAAGGAAATCTTGAAGCAAATAAAAAGCTTGGTTTTTTCTCTTTTGGATTCTACCCTTTCTTTTTGCTTATTGAGATTCAAAATAGATGATTGATCCAATAATTCTGAGGCTAAGCAACAATCCGAAGTTCATCAAGTTCCTGCCTGTAAAGGAAATTCAAATCTTTTCCGGCTTATTCTGTGAGATGATATCGGAGTCTTTTAAAGATTTTGGGATGAGAACCAATCATCGGGTCCAAAACAATCCACGGAACGATGAAATTGTAGGATAGTAAGCAACAAGCTTCATCAAACAATTATCCGCTCAAAGCCTGACAATAACATGTTAACCCCCTAACGGCCCCCCTCCCCCAAAGTTTTAATGGTTCGCTCCATCGTGAAGGATCTTTGGGATCGAGATGGAGACAAACAAGAATGGGTAGAATTAATAGTTGAAGCAGCGGAGGGGCTCCATGCCTGCAGACCACAAAGCAAGCCTGTTGACCCCAAACCTCAACCAGAAACCAGCAGTTGCGCAAACCTGGTCGGCCCAACTGAGATCTTATGGTCAAGGTTATGAAGTAAAGGTAAATACATGGTCCCAATTTATGGCAACCATTGAACAGTCGAATGAAACAATTGAAATGAACATGATTTAACAATGATTAAATGATCATTTTTAGAAGGGTTAAGGATCATGATTTGAAACCTTTTGTTTTATCTCCTTGATATATGCATATCTTTTTTGTTTTATATGTACTAGACATTAAAAATCAAACCGTATGAAGGATCCTTGATTTAAGGAAAATTTCCGAATATTTGATTTTTCCTTTGCTTCTTTGCACTGTCATTATCTTACAGTCATCTTTAAACTGCCTTCCACAACAAATGGATGGTCAAGATTTCAGACAAATTAAAAAAAAAATGGGGGAAGCTTATATTGACGGTATTGACATGGCAGATATCTCAATGTTTTTTGTTATTTTGCTCACCAGTTATCTCAATTGTTAAATGAAAGATCAAAACAGCAACGCCATGAAATAAACCGATGAAAGAGTATTAAAGTTGAAATTACTCTTACCATTTAATGATAGTAAAAGTAAAAGTATTATGAAAGTCTCTGTAAGAGTTAAATTTCATTTTACCCCCTACTAAAAACATGAGAAAATTAGTCTCTATATGTTAGATTAGAGAGTAAATTGGTAATTTCTTATAAAAATTCCATCCTTTTATATTGTTAAAAATTAACGTGATTGATGGAATAATTGGACAGTGACACATGGCATGCCATGTGTACATCCTGCTGACGTACATAAACTAGTTTTAATAGTAAAAATGGATGAAATTTGTAATAAAATAACTAATTTGCCATTTGATCAAATGATCTAATGTATAGGATTAATTTACCCATTTTTAAGTATAGGGGCAAAAATGCAATCTGACTTTTGCTTGCCCATTAGCTTGCGGGTGATAGGCTGTTGTTATTTGGTGTCGTACATTGTATTTAGCCAAGGCAACTTCAAACTGCTTACTACAGAAATGAGATCCTTCATTAATGACCAATGCACGCGGTGTACCAAACCTAGCGAATATGTTTTTTCTTAGAAATCTCACCATTAATTTTGAATCATTGGCAGGTAAAGCAACTTCGACCCATTTTGAAATGTAGTCGATAGCTAGAAGGATGTACAGATTCCCAAAAGAACTTGGAAAATGTCCCATGAAATCAACCTCACAGACATCAAATACTTCCACCTCAATTATCTTTGTTTGTGGCATCTCATCCCTTTTTTATATACTCCCAGTTCGCTGGCATCTATCATACTTTTGTACGAATTCATAAGCGTCTCTATTCATAGTCAGCCAATAAAAACCTTATTGTAGCACCTTCTGGGTTGTCCTCTTTCCGTCGAAATGCCCTTTGCATGAAGACATATGGCATCCTTGTGGAATGTCGTAAATCTCTTCTTCCACTACACACCTTCTGACCAATTGATCAGCACATTACCATAGCACATACGGATCTTCCCAAGTGTAATTTTTTGTGTAACACCCATAACCTGATGATTTGACGCTGCTTTCAAACAATCCCGAATTACCCTAACCTTGTCTTCAGTTTCACGAATCAGATCAGTATCAATTAACATAGGTTCACTCAACTCTGACCAGTAAAGGGGTGTCCTACATTTTCTCCCGTATAAAGCCTCAAACAGTGCCATATTAATGTTTGATTGATAAATGTTATTATAAGAAAATTCTATGAACAATACATACCTTTCCCAGCTACCTTCAAACTAGAGTATATAGCATTGTAACATATCTTCCAGAATTTGTATTACTTGTTTTGATTGCCCGTCTATTTGCGGATGATACACTGTGCTAAATTTAAGTTTAGTCCCAGACCTTCGTGAAGCTTACCCCAAAATCTCAAGGTGAATCTCAGATCTCTATCAGAGATAATAGATAGTGGCACTCCGTGTAGTTTGACAATCTCTGATACTCGTAACTCTGCTAACTTCTCAAGCGAATAATCAGTTGAAAGAAATTAGCTGACTTTGTTAATATGTCAATAATAACTCAGATCGAACCTTTCTTCCTCGATGTCACAGGCTATCTTGATGCAACATCCATCGTAACTCGCTCTTATTTTCACTTAGGGATAGTGACAAGCTGTAGTAATCCTGATGGTACTTGATGTTCAGCTTTTACTTGTTGGCAAACTAGACATTTAGTTACAAACTCAAAAATCTCACGTTTAATACCTGGCCACCAATACATCCGTTTCAGGTCATTAAACATCTTAGTACTATCCAGATGAATGGAGTATGTACTACTGTGAGCATCTGATAAAATATCTTACTTTAGCTCTGGATTATTTGGAATGCACAATTTGTTATGGAAAAACATCATATCATTAGCATTTGCAGCAAATCCTGTAAACGGATAATTCTGGATTTGCTCATGTTTAGCTAACAACTTTAGGTCATCATCTTGCAACTCTCGAATCCGCTGAAGAAATATCAGTCTAGCCCTCAATTCCACTAAAACAAAAGCATCACCCTTCAGTGACAAATGAGCATTCAATGCTCTTAATGTGAATAACAATTTCAGACTTAATCCATCTGCAACAACACTAGCTTTCTCGGGATGATAGTTAATCACAAGATTATAATCTTTTAATAGCTCTAGCCACCGACGCTGTCTCAAATTCAACTCATTTTGAGTCATCAAATACATCAAATTTTTACTATATGACATTTTTCATTGTAGAGATAGTGACATCAAATCTTCAAAGCAAAAACAATAGCAACTAACTCTAAGTAGTGAGTTGGATAATTCCTCTCATGTGGCTTTAACTGACGAAAAGCATATGCTATTACTTTCTCGGCTTGCATTAACACACAACCAAGTCCACTAAGTGACACATCACTGTAAACAACAAATTCTTTCCCAGGTTTAGGTTGTGTTAGTACTGGAGCTTCTGTTAACATTCTTTTTAACTAATCAAAACTCTGCTGATACTCATCTGACCAGAAAAATCAAACATTCTTCTATAGCAACTTAGTCATCGGTGAGGCTATTATATAGAATTTTTTAACAAAGTGACGATAATAACCTACTAATCACAGAAAACTTCTTACCTCTAAATCATTTTTTGAAGCATTCCAATTAACAATGGAAAAGATCTTACTCCGGAAGCTATTATAGATCAACACATATCCTATTAGCAGAAACCATGTGTCTTAGAAATCTAACCTCCCGAAGCCAAAACTCACATTTGTTGAATTTTTGCATACAATTGCTTTTCATGAAGAATTTGTAATACAATTCTCAAATGCTAAACGTGCTTAGATTTTATTTTTGAATAGATTAATATATCATCAATGAATACAACCACAGATCTATCCAACTGAGGCTGAAAAAACTGAGTCATCATATCCATGAAAGTAGCAGAAGCATTAGTTTATCCGAAAGGCATCACAAAATATTCATAGTGACCGTATCGGGTTCAAAAAGTTATTTTTGACACATCACAGTCTTTTACTCGCACCTGGTAATATCCTGATCTGAGATCTATCTTAGAAAACACAGTTGCACCCTTCAACTCACCGACCAACTCATTAATATGAGGTAAAGGATATTTGTTCTTTATCATCACATTGTTAAACTGTCTGTAATCTATACACAGTCTCAACGAACCGTCTTTCTTTTTCATGAACAGCACTGGCGCCCCCAAGGAGATACACTCAGTCGGATGAAACCTCTGTCCAATAATTCTTGCAACTGTGCTTTAAGTTCTTTTAAATCAATCGGTGCCATTCTATACGGTGGAATTGATATTGGTGCAGTCCCAGGTATCAAATCAATAACAAATTCAACTTCACGTTCTGGTGGCAATCTTATAAATTCTTCATGAAACATATCTGTAAATTCTTTAAAAACTGGTACCTAATCCAACTTCGACCTAGAATCCCGAGTGTCTAGTATGTAAGTTAGAAATGCCTCACAGCCCTAACGAATCATCTTCCATGCAGAAATAATTGAAACAACACTGGTAACACTGTTTAACCTGTCAGACTTAACTGTATCAATTCATCTGACGAGCATCTCAATCAATCCGTTTATGTCTCCAGTTTACCACAGCATCATGTAACAATAACCAGTCTATTCCCAAAATTATATCAAATTCGTAGAAAGGTAGTAACATCAGAGCTGTGGGAAACTCACAGCCTTGAAGTCTCAGTGGGCACTTACGACATATTAAGTTAACTATTACACTCTAACCCAGTGGATTTGTGACTCGAACATCAAATTCAGTTGACTCAACAGGAAAACTTTTATCAGTTGCTAATGCACTAAAAATATACGAATGAATTGACTTAGGGTCAATCAAAGCATATACAGTAATATCAAAGAGATAAAATATACCAGTAACAACATCAGGCACGACAACCTCCTCTCTATCTCAAATAGCATAAGTCTGTGTAGGTGCTCTGACCTCAGATATGGTAGCTGTGCCTCTAGTGCTACCGCGGTTCACACTCATATTGCTACCTTGACCGGGATATTTGCTCTTTTACAACGTAGTCGGGGGGTTTTTACTCTGATCTTCTTTTTCCTCGACTATTTTGGACAGTCATGCATAAAGTGATCGGTTGACTTGCATATAAAACATGCACCCATTTCGGCCCTACACTCACCAATATGAGGTCTGTCGCAGTGTTCACACTTCGGTCTTGGAGCATTATGGACACTGGCCATACTATCAGCAGCTCTATTATGAAATTATGAATCAGTCTGCCTCAGTCTACTCCTGCTCGAAAGTCCAGATGATGTAGTGACACAGGTATCATCTTCTTTTGTTTTCTTCGATGGTGGTGTAGAAAATGATTTGGGAAAATTTCTTTTGTTGAATTCCTAGGCCTTCTTTTCTCTCAGCCTCTTATGATTAC
Source organism: Gossypium rotundifolium (assembly GCA_025506655.1). NCBI lineage: Eukaryota > Viridiplantae > Streptophyta > Magnoliopsida > Malvales > Malvaceae > Gossypium > Gossypium rotundifolium. The sequence goes on along the minus strand of CP106723.1, from coordinate 105,007,766 downwards.
AAATTTCTTCCATCTTCTGTGCCCGAACAGATAAAACAACAAACTATCATATTTCAGTTCCTCCAATCATCATCTTAATTTCATCATTAAACCCATCTTTAAAACGGATACACATTTCTTTCTCCGTCGATACAATTTCACGAGCATCTTGCTGACGTGTACAAACTCTCTCTCATACTCAGCTACTGGTTTATTTCCCTACTTCAGTTCCAGACATTCTTTCTTTTTTTTTATCCAAATATCTTTTACTGATGTATTTCTTTTTTAATTCTGTTTTGAATAATTCTTAGTTGCTATTTTCTCTTATTACTACTATCGTTAACATTGACCACTAGTTGTAAGCCTCATATTTTAATAATGATGCAACATATCTGAGGTAATCATCAGGAGGACAAGCTATTTCATGGAAAACTTGTTGAATTTTTTCTAACCAATATTCAGCTTTAGATGGATCATCACCAGTTCTACCCCGAAATTCTTCGGCCCCAAACATCCTAAATTTATCAACAAAATTTGCTGACTTGGTTTGGCTATTAGAGGGGGTAGATGTACTACATGTGGTATAACAGGAGGTACAGTAGGAGGTGAAGCTTGCTAAGCCACTGGATTATTACTCATAATTAGAAAACCATTGTCCCATTAAACCGAAGAACATACTTTTAACTTCATTTTAGACATCTGTGGAATTGGTATATTGTGGCTTGCACCAGAATCATTAGTCGAAATATTACTGTTAGCCTTATTAGTTTTATCACATTTAGAATCAGATGACATCTTTAGAATCTACAAGAAAATAAGGGTTAGATCGAATCAATCAATATCACACTATCATAGGCTTATATAGCATGTAATTCTAGAATTTAAACACACTACATTCAATCCGAGAATTGACTAAATCGTAACTCTGATACCACTAAATGTAACACCTATAACCCCTATCCGGATTAGAGTTAGAAAATATTACCATTCAACTTAAAACAATCAATATCAAATAGCCTCAAATTTACCAAATTTAATTAAAAATTTCATAAATAATTCATATTGTGGTAGAACATACATTTACGGGCCTTAAATCGAGCCTTCGCGGCCTTAAAAATAGTTTTGAAATAATAGGGACCAATTCAAATAAATCATAAAGTTTAGGGAAAAACTAAAAATTTTCAATTCAGGGGTCACACTGCCGTGTGTCCAGGTTGTGTGACAGAGCCCAGACTGTGTGGCTCCAGACATGGTCATGTGGCCATCTTGCATTCCCGTGTGCATGGGCTATGTAACTCTCTGACATGGGTACAGTCGCAGGCTGTGTCCCAGCCCGTGTGTACCCTGCACCTAACACGCTAAGGTACACACCCTTATGGGTTAACCATATAAGACACGTGGTAGTGTGACAGCTCGTGTCCCAAGCTGTGTGTGCTAAAAAATGGCCTAAATCATGCCCATTTTTCATCCATTTGCATAGGTACCTAAACCAACTTATCACACATAATCACAAGGCCATAAACACACTTAAGAACAACCAAAACTTACCAATTTCAACAACCTATGGCCTAACCAATGTATCATACATGAAATCACACTATAAGCACTTATACATTCCCTAACTTAACTATCATCCAAAAAACATATCATACACACAAAATAACCTATTTCAATCTCACCATGCCATACCTCAAACATGACAACTACCATTTCATGTTAGGTTACTTAACACCAACGATGAACCAAACATGCATGCTTTATATAATTGTTTTAAGCTATCATATCGAAAGCATAGCACATATACACTACAATAAGCTTACGAACCATTACAAACCATGACCAAATTGTCCTTTACATGCCATATGAGCCAAGTTAAATTCAAAATCTACCAAAGAGATTCGTGGATAGTGTGATTCTTTGAGTTGATCTGATGTCCCGATTCCAAAAAACATAATCTATAAAGAAAAGGCCAAAAAGACAAGTAAGCTTATGTAAAGCTTAGTAAGTTCGTCAATTATACGATAAAGCTTAACAAATTAAACATAGCAATTCAACTAACAAGACAAAAGAACAGAGTTCTTGTCAATCACAGTTCTCAACAGGTGAGTATTGCTCAACACAATAATACTAATAAAGTTTTACATTTCAATGTCATCCAGAGATCAATAAAACATAGCACGATGAATGATAAGTGGATGCAAGTACACGGTTAATCATCTAACACATCAGATGCTTGAATGAGCCAGACCAACCAACACACCAAAGTACACTATAATATAACATGATAGTCTGCAATAAATGCAGGACTTCAACATATCCAGTGAACAAAGACTATACAGAAATTATCTCCACTACTCAAACCAATCCTATACCGTGCGAAAAAATAACCTATTGGCATGCCAATCGTACTCTATCATACGTTCATCAGTTCAGAGTAGAGTATTTCATCATAGAATAATTGTTGAAAAACTCACTATCTCATGTTCCATAAATAAGTAGTAGTTTAACAACCCAATATTCAATATCAAAGTTCCTATAACAAAAGTTAAATTGTATTGAAATTAAACCAAACGAACTTATCGGGCTAATCTGCAGTAACAACCAAAGTACAGGAACTACTCAAACTTATTAATGGCACAATTAAAAACATTTGACAGTTTTACAAATTAGTCCTCAAGTTAGCTAAACTAAGCTAATACGAGCTTAAAAACATAAAAATTACTAAAAACGAGTATAAAATACCTACTAAATAGAAGAACCCTAACCAACTGAAGCTTCCTCTCCTTCAACAATGGTTTTCAATTTAGAAAGTGTGAATGGAAGAAGATGACTAGAAATTTATATCTTATTTTATTTTAATTTCATTTATAACCTAATTACTATTGTACCCTTATTATTTCCATTCAAATATCAACAATTATATGCCATCTACCGTCCACTATGAAGAATAATGGTTTAATTACCATTCTAGACCTTTAACTAACCTCTTTATAGCTATTTGACAATCTTTATTTTTAGAAACAACTTTCTCAATTTTTACGATTTAGTCTTTTTACTTAATTAACTATCTAAACGATAAAATTTCTTAACCAACTTTTAATATGACACTAATGACCTCAAAAATATTAAATAATTAATATTTACGGGCTGACACGTCAGATTTGTGGTCCCGAAACTATTTTTTGACACCACTAAAAAATGGCCTGTTATATTTTAACTCGTGAATTATCCTTTTCTTCTGTTGCCAAGATGCTTGTGATGGAAATACACCTTTTGCAATGTAATTAACATAATCTGCATACCACGGTATTATGTGTTGTCTGATGGATGTCTACTCTAAATAATTGTTCATCTGTGAAAGTTTTTTTAATTTCTTCAGTAGTTCCCACTTCTAAGCTATTCATTATCCTAGATAAATGATCTGCAATTTGGTTCTCAATCCTTTTCTATCTATTATCTATAGATCGAATTCTTGAAGTAGTAAAACCCATCTCATTAACCTGGCCTTTGTCTCTTTCTTAATAATAACGTATTTTAGTGCAAACTGATCAGTATAAATATATATTCTGTTCACCAGTAAATAGGGTTGGAAATTTTCACGAGCGAAAACCACCGCTAGCATTTCTTTTTCAGTTGTAGTGTAACTGCATTGCACCAGATTTAGCGTTTTGCTTGCGTAATGAATAGCCCCAAATGTATTATTCCTTTTATGGCCCAAAATTGCATCTACCGCATAGTCACTAGCATCACACATAATAATAAAAGGTTTTGACCATTTCAGGGTAATGATTATTGGTACATATATGAGTTTCTCTTTTATTACCTCGAAGGCTTTGACAAAGTTTTGATCAAATATGAAAGTTGTCTACTTCTAAAGAAGTTGATTCAATGGTTTAGAGATGTGAGCAAAGTCTTTTATAAATCTTCAATGAAATCCTATATAGCCTAAGAAATTTTGAATAGCTCGAACATTTGGTGGATTGGGAAGGTTTTTTATAACCTTAATTTTAGCTTTATCTACTTTCGTTCCTTTTCCTGAGATCTGATGTCCTAGCACCAGTCCTTCTTTTACCATGAAATGAAAATTTTCACAGTTAAGTACAAGATTAGTCTCTTTACACCTTTTCAGAACTTTTTTGAGGTTACCCATGCATTCTTGAAAAGAGTCCACCTAAACTGAGAAATCATCCATGAATACGTCTAACCCCTCTTCTAACATATTAGCAAAGATAGTGGTCATGCATCTCATGAAGGTTGCTAGAGCGTTACATAAGCCGAATGATATTCTTTTAAAAGCATATGTATCTAAAGGACATGTGAAACTTGTTTTCTCCTGGTCATCTAGATGGATTGGGATTTAATGGTAACTTGAGTATCCATCAAGAAAATAATAATAATTTTTACCTACTAATAGATCAAGAATTTTATCAATAAAAGGCAAAAGAAAATGGTCTTTCTTTTTGTATCATTTAATTTTCGGTAGTCAATACATACTCTCTAACTAGTAACCGTTCTCGTTGGAATTAACTTATTTTTATCATTCTCGACTAAAGTTAGACCTCCTTTATTTGGTACACACTATGTAGGGCTAACCTCTTCACTATAAAAAAAGGTGTAACTAATACCCTCATCCAACCACTTAAGCAATTCTTTTTTTCCACTTCTTTTATAGTTGGATTAAGTCTACGCTAGACATCAACTATAGATTTTCTCCCTTCTTCTAATCTGATCTTATGTTAATAGAATGTAGGATTAATTCCTTTGATAACAGCAATCGTCCATCCCATTGTTTTTTTTATGTATTTTCAAGACACTTTATAAAGCATCTTCTTGGTTTGCTTTTAAGCCTACAATAATAATTACCGGTAGAGTATTTTGTTCTACCGGATAGCCATATTTTAAATGTGTAGTTAACGACTTCAATTCCAATTCAAGAGGTTTAATAACAAATGGAACCAATTTTTTTGAATTCAGGATAATTTGTTCTGGCTTCCCTTACTCTGCCTCCACCAATCAAGTTGAGATACCATGTGATCATTTCTCGCTCAGCACCATCCCCTTCTTCTTTCGTTTCATAACCATTTGATTATTAGCTCAAACTATTTATGTAACACCTCAAATTTTAGGGTTAGAAGTTTTTGGGTTAGTGGTTAAGGTCAGTGAAGAGATTGTGCTATTGTGTTTAGTTGTATGTTAAAGTGTCAGAATGGGCCTCCTGGTCTAGTAGTTGAGTTAGAGTTACTTTACCTCGAGGTTCTGGGTTCGAGTCCTTGTGTGGGAATTTTGAAGAAACATTTTATTATGTTATGTTTTAAGTTAATAATTTGTACTTATTTTATTTTGTATTTATTTATTTCTATTTTAGTTATTTTTATTGTTTCTGGACGTTTCTTTCCCTTTCTTGGCTTCTCTTTTCTTTTGGTTTTTCCTTATTTTTTTTCTTTTGGAATAGTTTGCTTGGGGATTTTGGAGAGTTGCTTCCTCATCATCAAGACGGTGCCGGAACGTCTTAGATCGCAAAACATGTGTGGGTTTCTTACCTTCTTTTGTTTTATTTGTGAATTTGATTTTGACTTTATGAAAAGTCAGCAACTTGTGTGTAAATGTTCACAAACCTATTAATTCCATTGTTGTATCACTATCTCATGCTTAGAATTTGTATGATTTGGTATATTTTCAAACTATCGAGGGCTGAGGAGTGCTTCGTAGCTAAAAACACATTTTTCGAGGCTATTTTAGGGTGGTTTTGTGACCACACTGGAGGCCGTATGGACGCGTGCTAGTGCACACAGCTGTGTCCTTTTGAGAAATAAGGTTTCTAGGCTATTTTGGGCACCACACGGCCATGTGGCTAATTTGGGGATTTTTGTCAAATTTCACACAGTCGTGTCCCTTGGGCACATGGGCGTGTGTGATTGGGAATTAGGAATTTAGTGAGTTGGCGCCACACAGCCTAGCCACACGACCTTGTGGCTAATTTGGGAATCTAGGGATCCTACACGGGTGTGAGTTTAGGACACACGGCCATGTCTGGTGGGCACACGGGCGTGTGAAACCCTTACACGGTCGTGTCAGCCCTGTACTCTATTCTAGCAGAATTGGACAGTGAGTTACAAGACCTAGTCCCACGGCCATGTCCCTAGTCCACAGGGGCGTGTGCCTCAGCCACACGGCCGTGTGCCTCTCTTCACATGGGCATTTGGCCTCCCATACGGCCTAGGCAGTTCCACACGGCCAGAGCACACGGCCGTGTGGTCTTAAGACACCAAATTTTTAGTTTGTGTATGTTTTGATCTGAAAAGGTGTTAATGTATTCTGACCCTTCTTTAGGCTTAGGTGGGGGTATTTAAGTTTCTGTATCCGTGACCATGTGCTCTGTTTATGTGTTGTTGCGACTGTTTGGTGAAATGTTTGATTCTGAATTTGGTTTGTTGGGCGTGTGTACTTATCTATTTCTGTCTAATTGTCTGTTGATGGGTTCATTATTTCTGTGAGATTGAATGCATTCATGCACTTGTATAAAGTGTTTTGAGTGGGACAGTAAAGAGAATGAAGACTATTTCTGATCTTATCTGGCAGTTCTACTGCAACTTATACATACAGCGATTTACCGCACTATACCGTATGTGCATCAGCTTTACTGTGCACCACTATTTGATCTGGCAGTTTAAAACTACAACATGTCTGTATAGCGGATTATCGCATTACACTATACTGCAAATACGTCAGCTCTGCTGCATAGTATTATCTGAGTGGCTTAGACCACGTACATGGGGTGTGGGGTTGGATGGGCCTTTCAAGGTCCTATGTGGTGTGTTTTGGTTGGATGAACTTACACAACTCTTATGGGGTGTGATCAGGGGACGGCGAGGTGTGTGGGCTAGATGGGTGGGTTTTATCACTTAACTGTATTTCATCCGCATCTGTCTATGAGTTCTGATTGCAAGATTAGATTTCTGTATTATGTTTTTCTAAACAGCTTTGATCTTGAGTCTTTTGTGTGAACTTGGTGTACTCTGATTGTTAAGTTCTATTGGGACGTTCGTTCCAAGTATGCTTTCTGACTTTGTAAGTATTTGTAAATTTGTTGTGCTACTGATTTAAATTCCGTAACTCTGTCTTTTGTCTTATTTCAAACTCACATTGAGCTCGAGTAGCTCACCCTTAGTATTTCCCCTTGTAGGCGCGTTTCTAAAATTCTAACGCTGGACTCGATATGCGGAGGTCTCGGACAGTCTCAATTGAAAAAAATTATCAATTAACTTTTAAATCTTCATTTAGATTTACCATTTTGATATGTAGGATTTTATAAAAACTGTGGTATAGGTTCTGTTTGGAATTTATTGCTCTAAAGTTTTTATTTTGTTCATCTAATAAACTTAGCTGTAATATTTCTGTTCGAAAGCTAAAGGATTAAATGTTTTTGGTTCGTAAAGAAATAAATATTTTTGGAAATGGAATTTATGACTTATTTTGTAAAATTTTTCCACGATCACTTCGGTGGTCAATGTAGCCTCCGAGATTTAGTCTAAACTTCTAGGCCGAGTTTAGGGTGTTACATTTTGTGGTATCAGAGTCAAGTTTGCAAAAAACTCGACCTGTGTTTTTACGTAACTGTGTGCGTACTAGCTTGTTTTGAAAATTTTTTGAGAAACTTTACCACAGTAAGTTGGAATGATTTTTGTTTTGGAAAAGTTTTACGAAAGTGAAATGTCCGAGACTCCGGTGCTGGTTCAGGTGGAAATTCAAAACTGTAAGATTAGATATTAGATTCTTATATTTATTTGGTGTTCATTTTCTGAAATGTAGATATCTTAAGTTGGCCACAGGACGGATATGGATTCTAAGCGTAAGCAAGAGCGCGAGGAGTCGTCCGCTTCTCTGGGACGTGTATCTGTTCAGGAGTCAGAGGTCAGTACAGTCCCGCCAACTTCAGGTAGTGATAACATAGAAATTGGTACTGAGGCATTGACTCGAGTAGTGAAGGAAGTGCTAGAGAAATTGTTTTAAGGCTAGGATAATGGGGACTAGTTAAACGCTTCAAGTTAGGTGCATAGATTGTGGGAAGAAAAGAGATCGCAGACCTCTAAGGTTGGAGCCTCGTTCTTCAAAATGTGTTGGAACACATTTGAGTGGCAATAGCGGTTGTGCGGAGGGTACTGGTAGTGGTGCGTGCGCTCCGTTTTGTGAGCCCTGTAGGAAGTGTCATCTAGCAATTGCTAGAAAAAGGAAGGAGCATGTTTTCGATGTGGTTCAACAGAACATCAGGTCTGAGAGTGTCCTCGATGACTTTGAGACAGGTATGATTATGAATGTTTTGATAAATAGGTTAGAGAATAGTAATTGTGTGTGATAGGATAATTGTGTATCTGCTTCTGTGGTTAAGTGTTCTAGGTTTGTGTGTGAGGTCTTGAGTTCAAGTTTAGCATGGTAGCATTTTGGGACTAGAGTGCACAGCGGGAGCATGGTGGTGTAGCTTGTGTTATACCATTGTTTTGTTTGTTGGAAATTTCAGGGACGAAATTTCTTTAAGGAGGGGTGAGTTATAACACCCCAAATTTTAGGGTTAGAAGTTTTTGGGTTAGTGGTTAGGGTCAATGAGGAGATTGTGCTATTGTGTTTAGTTGTGTGTTAAAGAGTCAGAATGGGCCTGCTAGTCTGGTGGTTGAGTTAGAGTTACTTTACCTTGAGGTTCTGGATTCGAGTCCTTGTTTGGGATTTTGGAGAAACATTTTATTAAATTTTGTTTTAAGTTAATAATTTGTACTTATTTTATTTTGTATTGATTTATTTCTATTTTATTTATTTTTATTGTTACTGGACGTTTCTTTCCCTTTCTTAGCTTCTCTTGTAACATCCATAAATTGGACCTAGTAGAATTGGGCCCATTGGGCCTTGAGCACGGAAGCATTTAAAATTTTTGGAGACCAAGAGAATGGCATTATTTCAAGTTGAACTTATTAGGAAGGTGATTTTGTAAAGCTGCGGGGTTTCTAGAAAGTTCCGGGTTCAAGTTAGGCTATAGGAAAATTTTAGTGTTTGAGAACTTAAGGGGGAGAAGGCAGGTGGTATCAAGGCTTAAGGAAATAAGTGTGTATTTTGCTAGCATAAGTGGAGCACATGGTGGAATGGTGTGGCGTCAAGTGGAGAGCATGAAGGGAAAGGGTTTGAATCCTATCTTTTGCAAATTTTGATTATTTTTTTGTGCTCCTATTCCAAAGTGTCGGTCATGGAATAAAAAAGGTAAGGAAGACTTTTTATTGATGGAAAGAAGAATAAAGAAAATATGGTATGGAGGAAAACAAGGGAAAATGAAGGAAAAAATCAAAAGAAAAAGGTATGGCCTATTATGTGGAAGATGTTTTAGAAAGAATATTTTGGGTCAACACTCATCTTTTTGGAAAAGATGATACAAGGTTTTGGTAGGTAGAAAAAGGGGAGCCGAATTTCTCTTTATCCTTCTTAGGCAATTTTAGCTTTTAGACATTTTTCCTTTCAACCTAATTTTGTTCTTTTGATTGCATTTCCTCTTGGCCGAAACTTCATTTTTCCTATTGACTTCTACTCTTTTCTTTCAAACATTATCTATTCTACACCATAATTGAAACATCAACTTCATCTCATAGCCGAAACTTGGTTTTGTGTTTGCCGAAGCTTCTTTGCCTTCTCAGGTTCTCGGTGGTTGCAAGGCCGAATCTATTCCTTGCTACTTCCATCTTCTTGATTCTCTTTTGTTAAGGGCCGAATCAAGCCATCCTTTGCTGCTACTAATCTTTCTCTTAGCCTTGGTTTCGGAAGTTGATTGGTAAGTGAGTGATTAGGCCGAATATTGGTGGTAAGATGTTACTCTTTATTTTGATGTTTTGCACCGCTCATGTGATTCTATTTTGTGGTGATGATTTCAATTTCTTGCTCTTGTGGAAGGGCCGAATATTGGATGAAGGCTAACCCTTTGGTACATCACTTATTTATTTTTAGGAACTCGTTGCAATAGCCATAAGTGCAAGATTGGATTTTAGAACCTAGTAGGGAAGGATCACGATTGTGGGAGCAACGAAGAGTGGTTCTTTAGGAAATCCTATTAAGGTGTGTAATCTCATACCCCTTCCGAATACATGTTTGAAATGGTGTGTAATCTCACACCTCTCTGAATATTTGCATGAAATATTTTGTGATTTGGTCGAAAGATCGAAAAATCAGAAACCGGCATTTGTGATCACTCGGGCGTGCGTATGTTCGTAGTAGAAACCATATTTTGCAATGAAACAGTTTTTAGTTAGCAGCAGAGACGCGATTTCAAAAAATCATGAAAAATAGGAGAAAGGGAATTAAAAAGTTAATAAGATATAGAATTAAATCTTATTGTGTCTGTTTTTATACGAAAGAAACATAGAAGGAAGAGGAATTTTTTATTCTGTGATATTTTAATTTTAGTGAGACTGGTTCTGAATGACTTTGTGGTTCCCTATTCTGTCTTGGAAAAATCATTCAAAATTGTAAAAAGTGAATTATGAGTTATAATTTATATTTATAGATTCCTTAGTGAGTCTATTTTCAATAGAAATAAGTGGGAGCAACATATGAAAACTGTACAAGGAGATATTTGAATTTAGGGTAAGAGAGGTCAGAACCATTGGTCAGTGAAACATAGGAAGCTTTAATGAATAAACTGTACTAAATGGCTAAGCCAAAAATTCTAGAAAACTTATAGTAAGGAGATATATGAGTCTAGATTCCATGAAAATTTACGGATCTACATTTTGAGTTTCCTAACTCGAGTTACAGTCAATTTAGTCAATGTGACGCAGATGGACAGTTTCAATTTTTATGCCCCAAATTAGTAGTTAAGTCCAAGGTTGCGAAATTATGAAAATACCCTCGATGGGTAAAATTACAGAAATACCTTTGGGTTGTGAAATTTATCAAAATGCCCGTATGGGCCGAATTACGAAAATGCTCTTGGGCCGAATTGCTAGAATGCCTTAGTGGGCCGAATTACAAAATGCTATAATTGTCTGATTTACCGTAATCAATTATTGGATTAATGATTGTTGTTTACGTATGTGAATATTATGTTATTATATATGTTGCATCTCTACATATTGCATAGGATGGAAAAATTGAATGAAGAGAAGTGTAGCCTGGTGGCATTGCCACAATTTGTTCATTAATGTGCTTATAACTCTGGTGGTTCAGCCACAAATATTATAAAAAGCAGTTTGACTGTAGCGTTTCTGGTGGCTCAGCCACAAATATTATGATAAATGGCAACTTGCCTGTGATTGGTGTGTTTGGCGGGGTGGGTTGACTTGATCCCCACAGGTTTGATGGGATGGTACGGGTGGTGTGTAGCAGATAGATTACTAGGATGGGTTGGGTTGCATACATTACACATATATTTATTCTGTTATGTAAATGGGTTTCGGCCCAAGATTATGCTACATGGGCTCCAACCCAAGTTATTACTAAATGGGTTCAGACCCAGTGGATGACGGTAAGGAGATTATGCACTGAGTTCTTATAACTCACACTCCTTTCTTCCTTAATCCTTGTAGGTAATGCTCAGTGACGAGGACTTGGGCTCATGGATGACTCGATGGAGGCCATACTTTGGAAATAATGTTTTCGAACATTAGTAAACTTCTTTTCCATTTTAATTCGTTACTTTTACTATTTTGGGTTTTAAAGTTGTAATAAGGCCTCTGGGATATTTTTATTTTGCTTTATGTTTAGTCGTACTTATTATCTTGCTTGAATTGTTTTAAATGGGAATTTTTCTAAAAACTTAAATAAAGGTTTTTCCAAAATAGATTAACAAATGGACTTTATAACTAACTTTTACAAATATTTTTAACTTGGAAATTTTCTCTTGAATTATCAATGATATTTTCAAAAGTCACGGTTTTATAAGATCTCTAGTTCAACTTATCGATTTATCAATCAACCTTCGAAGTTTGTAGTACTTTATCAAATCTTCAAATCAAACTTTTTTCTCAATTATAGCAAAACAACACCTATTTTAGTATGAATAAAAAGGATTTAACATGTTTTTCTCATGTGACATGTTAGATCCGGTCATAACGCATGGGCCGGGTTTGGGGTGTTACATCTATTTTCTTTTGGTTATTCCTTATTTTTTTTCTTTTGGAAAGGTTTGCTTGGGGATTTTGGAGAGTCGCTTCCTCGTCGTCAAGACGGTGCCGGAACGATTTAGACCACAAAACAGGTGTGGGTTTCGTACCTTCTTTTTTTTATTTGCGAAATTGATTTTGACTTTATGAAAAGTCAGCAACATGTGTGTGAGTGTTTGCAAACCTGTTAATTCTGTTGTTGTATCACTGTCTCATTCTTAGAATTTGTATGATTTGGTATATTTTCAAACTATCGAGGGCTGAGGAGTGCTTCATGGCTAAAAGCACATTTTTTGAGGCTATTTTAGGGTGGTTTTGTGACCACACGGGTGGCCACACGGGTGTGTGTTGGTGCACACAGCCGTGTGCTTTTGGGAATTAGTGTTTTTGGGCTATTTTGGGCACCACACGGACGTTTGTCCGATTTGGGGATTTTTGTCGATTTTCACACGGCCGTGTCCCTTGGGTTCATGGGCGTGTGTGTTGGGAATTAAGGATTTAGTGAGTTGGTGCCACACGGCAGTATTGCTAATTTGGGAATTTAAGGATCCCACATGTGTGTGTGTTTTAGACACACGGCCGTGTCTGGTGGGCACACGGGCATTTGAAACCCTCACATGGTCGTGTCTGCCCTGTACTCTATTCTAGCACAATTGGACAGTGAGTTACACGGCCTATTCCCACGGCCATGTCCCTGGTCCACATGGCCGTGTGCCCCTCTTTACGCCGGTGTTTTGCCTCCCACACGTCCTAGGCAGTTCCACATGGCCAAAGCACACGGCCATGTGGTCTTAAGACCCCAAATTTTTAGTTTGTGTATGTTTTGATCTGAAAAGGTGTCAATGTATTCCGACCCTTGGCTAGGCTTAGGTGAGGGTATTTAAGTTTCTGTATCCGTGGCCATGTGCTCTATTTATGTGTTACTGCAATTGTTTTTTGAAATGTTTGATTCTGAATTTGGTCTGTTGGGCGTGTGTGCTTATCTGTTTCTGTCTGATTTCTGTTGATATGTTCGTTATTTCTGTGAGATTGAATGCATTCATGCACTTGCATAAAGTGTTTTGGGTGGGATTGCAAAGAGATGGGAGACTGTTTCTGATCTGATTTGATCTGGCAGTTCTACTGCAACTTATATGTACAATAATTTATCGCACTGTACCGCATGTACGTCAACTTTGCTGCGCACTATTATCTAATCTGGCAGTTTAAAACTGTAACATGTCTGTACCGCATTGCACTGTACTACAAATACACTAGTTCTATTGCGTAGTGTTATCTAAGTTGCTTAGACCACGTATATGATGTGTAAGGTTGGATGGGCCTTTCGAGGTCCTATGCGATGTGTTTTGGTTGGATGAGCTTAAACAGCTCTTATGGGGTGTGATCGGGGGACGGAGAGGTATGTTGGCTGGATGGGTGGATTTTATCACTTGACTGTATTTCATCTGCATCTGTCAATGAGTTCTGATTATAAGATTAGTTGTCTATATCCTGCTTGTCTGAACAACAATTGTGCTGAGTCTTTTGAGTGAACTTGGTGTGCTCTGATTGTTAAGTTCTGTTGGGACGTTCGTTCCAAGTTTGCTTTCTGACTTTGTGAGTATTTGGAAATTTGTTACGCTACTGATTTGAATTCCGTAACTCTGTCTCTTGTCTTGTTTCAAACTCATACTGAGCTGAAATAGCTCACCCCCTTAGTGTTTCCCCTTGCAAGTATGTTTCTGAAATTCTGATGCTGGACTCGGTATGCGGAGGTCTCGGACAGTCTCGGTTGAAAACAATTTATCAATTAACTTTTAAATTTTTGTTTAGATTTACCGTTTTGATATGTAGGATTTTATAAAAACTGTGGTACAAGTTCTGTTTGGAATTTATCGCTCTAAAGTTTTTATTTTGTTCATATAATAAATTTAACTGTAATAGTTCTGTTTGGAAGCTAGAGGATTAAATGTTTTTGGTTCGTAAAGAAATAAATTTTTTTGGAAATGGAGTTTATGACGACTTGTTTTGTAAAATTTTTCCACGATCACTTTTGTGGTCAATGTAGCCTCCGAGATTCGATCTAAACTTCTAGGCCGGGTTTAGGGTGTTACAATTTACATTCTTGTTCTTTTCTTTTTTTTTTCATATTCTAATCCCTCGATTTCCACTTTATGACATTTTTTCCAGGTAAGATTCATTAATGTTAAATTTCTCCAATATTTCCATTACTTCCTTTTGAGTTTTCGTCCAAATACTTCCACCAGTCATATTGTCGAATTTTTGTCTATTTTGATTGTCCAACCCGTAATAGAAATGTTGTATCTAAACTGTGAAGTGTATACCCTCGCCTAATATGGATTTGAGGATTGTTTTAAACCTTTCCCATGCCCGTCTTAATGTTTCAGTAGTACTTTGCTTAAAGTAAAATAATTGTGTATAAGTACTTAGTACCTTGGTCATGGGTAATTTTTGGCGAAGAAATAGTTGTACAAACTCAGTCCAAGTAGTAATGGTGTTTGGGGGAAGCACTTCCAACCACTTTTTTCTCTTCCAATCTAGTGCAAATGGAATTAATAACAATTTGATAGTATCTAGTGGAACGCCTACGTAAGTAATGGTGCTACATATATGATCAAATCTCTACAAGAATGCTATAGGGTTCTCAGTTTTACAATCGGTAAATCTAACATTATAAAAAATCCATGTTAGTAAAGAAGGATTTAATTCAAAATGTGAGTTATGATTGACACGACGAGAAATGCTAGACCATAGACAATCTAAATCAAATAATGTCCCTAAGACTTGAGTAATATTAGTAGTTTTACTTACGGCTAAATAAATCGTATCTATGATCTAAAAATTTCCTAATTATTCTTTTTTTTTGTAGTTCAAAATTTAAAATCACACTAGTGACGTTGCCTCCCCGGCAACAGTGCCAACAACTTGACTGCCTCTGGACGTACTGGCATCCAGAGTGTGAATATTGCATTAAAAGATATATTGATCAGGCGGCATCTGCAAATATATGGGTCCAATTGTAATATAGCTACAACGGAGTAGGTGAGTACTCCGAGGATAGTACCTAATGAAGGCTAGTGCTAGATCAATTTTAACCTAAACACTGAAAGATCTAATTAAGACTCTAAATCAGTTATAATACGAAAAAATAATAAAAGAAGTTTTTGAGAAATAATAAAATATAATAAGGAAATAAATAAAAACCAAGAGATCGAAAAAAAGAAAAATCAAATCTTATTATCGGTGAATAGCTCGCTTCGATAATCCCCATCAACTTTTGCTTTGGGTTACTCATTAATCACATAGTCGTTATCCCAGTTGGATCTTTCGATCTTCCACCCAAATAACGAGTCGGCAATGACTACTTATCTTCCAACCAATTTTGGGTTAATTGTAACACCCCAAACCCGGTCAACACACCACGACCGAATCTGGTATGTTACAGGAAAAAGGATTTTGAGAAAATAGGTTTCCGTTTAAATGTTTGATGAAAACACTTCACTAAATGGTGTACTTGAAGAAAAACTTGAGTAGGCTTGATTGAAATCCGATGATGAGTTTAAAAACCCGAAAATTTTGAAAACTTAATCAGATGTGAAGGTGAACCGGTTTATCTCATTTAGAAGTTTAACATGTTTCTTATTATTACTATAACATTTTGACTTAGTAGAAAATCGAGTTTAAGATAGAAAAATATTTGAGTTCCCTATATCCCGAATCATAGTGTGATACCCGATGGTATAGTTTAAAATATCGCTTTTGTAGTTTTGAAATCGTTGTCTTTCCAAGTTTTAGCAAATCTCAACCCAATTAACTTGTTATGGCATATTAAAGATCTACTTTAAGCATAAACATAGCAAAATATAATTTTTAAAGGCCATTTACAAATCCAAAATAAACCCAAATAGTAATGAATAAGCTTAAGTACCAAATTTATAAAAAGTCTGAGCAAATCCTTATTTAAGCATGGCATGAGCACCTCGAGTCCATCCCGGCTCCATGTCCGCGTCTAAGTGTCACCTGAAATGTCAAAGGAGAGAGTGAGTCGCAAGACTCAGTGCATAAATCCCTCTCCCGATATAACATGCCAACACACATCATAACAAAGTAATGCAAGTAATGCACCCGATCCTAACCAACCATATCACCTTTTCTACCCCGTGTGGTACCAAACCACTGGTGGTGCCAAACCACTGGTGACCCAAAGTCACGATATCCATAATGTGGTGCCAAACCACCGTGACCCAAGTCACAAATAATCCAATGATGGGGCCAACCCATCGTGTGATACCAAATCACTAGCGACAATCCCAGATCTCATAAGTGGGGCCAACCCACGGTGGTGTCAAACCACGTGGACGAGTCGCAATGAGATGCCAAACCTCCGTGTCCCAAAGACACAAGTGTGATACCAAATCACCGGTGATCGCAATAAATCCGATGATGGGGCCAACCCATCGTGTGATACCAAATCACCGGCATCAATCCCAGTATAATCAATCTGTAGGGCCAACCACCGTGGTGCTAAACCACTGGACGAGACGCCGAGGTGCCAAACCTCCGTGACCCAAAGTCATAAAATATGTGGTACCAAACCACCGGAGGTGCCAAACCTCCGTGTCCCAAAGACACGGTCCCAAAGACACGGATATCATACTCCCCTCCTCTCATATCACCCAATAGCATATCATACTAAATGCAAAATCGCAAATCATGCTATCATGCTCACATGCTTAATATGGCATCTTAAAGTATATACACCAATAATCATGATATCACATACCATCACATATCTCATAATGAAACGGACTTACCGAATCCGTATCCATACCTCAATGGATATTAAATCACCAACCACACTGTTTCATTTACACAATCAGGTTATCACATTGCTCAGTTAAGAAAGTGTGTTGGTTTACACATCTGGTATATCGCAAGTCTTAATCCCAAAGAATCGGTTATACCCTTCGATTATCTTGCTCCTAAAGTCGGCCAAACAGGAGATTAGCACCCTAGGCCATTCGGCCAAAATAGATAAACCAAAGGGGTTGCGTTAAGCCTCATTTTGCAAATGGTTCTGCTTTCTAACCAAAACCCGAACCAAACAATGGTCCCTCTTTTAACAATCGCACACCCTATTAGATAGAACAGCTTAATCCATTAATGACTTGACTTAACGAAGACTAAATGAATAGACTAAAAGAAACTACACTTACCATCACTTACCGATGGCTTAACAGAGAAATAAGGCTCCTCTCAATGGTTCCCAAAATCCGGATGTCCTATAATAAAATTGGTTTACACAATAGATTAATACCCTTCAACCAATAACAAAATCGGCCCTTAACAAAACCATAATGTAAGAACGAAGAGAGGGAAAATGGCCATTCGCCAAGCTCTTACCCCACTACCAAATTGATTGAAAACAAGCACCCAACAACAACCAATGTTCGCCAACAAAACACCACTAGGAGAGAAGAAAGATTCGGCCAAACAAAACACAATTGAAGGAAGGGAAATTCGACAACACAAGGGAGGGATTCGGTTTGATTTTTAGACAAAAAAATAAAGCACAAGAATTACAATTTCGGGAAGGAGAAAGTCGGCCAAGGTTTGGAGAAGAAGAAAGAATGAACAAGAGGTAGGTGCTCTCGGTTTTGAGAGGAAAAGAAATAGAGAAAGTGTTTGGAGAGTGAAGTTTCGGCTTACACAATGAACAAAAGAAAGAGAAGTGGGAGAGAAGAGAACTTTCGGCTACCAATGACAAAATCGGCAAGGGTATAATTGTTGAAGCTTTCGGTTTGAATAAAGAAGAAATGGAGAGAGCGAATGGGGCGTTTGATTGGCAACACAAAATGTAAAAAATAAAAGTGCAAGTTTGGCAAATAAAGTTGCTTTGGGTTTCGGTTTCAAGGAGCAAAAATGGAAGGGTTTTTCGGCTTAGGCTATTTGCAAGTGAAGAGAGCTTTTGCTAGCTTTTGACTAAACGAAAATCAGCTTACCAAAAAAAAGAATTTGTAACCGAAAATGCACATTTGCCAAATGCAAATTCGGCACCCTCCTACTACACAAAAATCGGCCACAACCCCCCCTAAAATCTCCTCAAAAACCGGCCAACCTCCCCCCAAACACTCCCAAGCCACCAATTCAAATTACCTTGACCAAGTCCACCTCCACAATTTGCTCTCCACCCACCATTTGAATAGGAAGACTTAGTCCAAGGCAGAGTTTGAACTGCCTACAACTCCTCCCTTCCATGCCGTCAAAATGGGAGCCAAAATGGGGCATTTCGTAATTCGAACACAGGACCTCTCCCCTTGCCATTGACGCCAAACCAAGCTCCTAGTGGCGCCTTTACTTACCACTCCACCAAGGCTCCTCATGTGTTAGAAATTCACCTAAAATAATTATAAACCCCACTCCTTCACTCCTATCACCTAAAGCCCAAAACTAAAATATTCCCACCTACTCGGGCTCACTCCTAGCCTACAACTAAGCCTCGAAACCACACAAACAACAACATAACAAGCCATTAACATGCAAACCATGCCAAAATAAAATAGCCCTTAACCGTGGATATTACGCTTCTACCCCTTAAAATAATTTTGACCTCGAAATTACCCGATCGTAAGAGTTATGGGTATTGTTTGTCTCATCACATCCTCGGGTTCCCAAGTAGCTTCTTCCACGCCATGATTCCGCCAAAGAACCTTAACCAAAGGCACAGACTTCTTACGCAGAACCTTCACATCCCGATCTAAAATCTGTACAGGCTCTTCCTCCATGGTCAAATCTAGGTTTACCTCGATCTCTTCCACTGCCACCACGTGTGACGGATCGGAGCGATATCGCCTAAGCATCGAAACGTGAAATATGTCGTGAAACTGACTTAGCTCTGCTGGCAACTCGAGCTGATATGCAACTGGTCCCACTCGTCTCAGTACCTTATACGGCCCAATAAACCTCGAACTTAGCTTGCCTTTCCTCCCGAACCTTAATACTTTCTTCCACGGTGAGACCTTCAGAAAAACTTGATCCCCCACAGCAAACTCTATATCTCTTCGCTTAAGATCGGCATAGGACTTCGCGGTCCAAGCTTCCTTCAATCGAGCTCGAATCAACTTAACCTTGTCTTGGTCTCAAGAACCAACTCGTCCCAACAACCGACGCTCACTTAACTCTATCCAATGTAGGTGAGCGACACTTCCACCGCACAATGCCTCATATGGTGCCATCTTGATGCTTGCTTGGTAACTATTGTTGTAGGCGAACTCATTAACGGTAGATACTCCTCCCAACTACCCTCAAGTCCAAAACACACCCTCGTAGCATGTCCTCCAAGATCAGATAACCCTTTCCGATCGCCCATCCGTCATGCGGATGAAATGCAGGTTGAAATCCAACCGCGTACCAGAGCTCGATGCAACGCTTTCGAACCTTGACGTAATTGGGATCCCTATCCGAGATGATCGACATCGCACCCCTGCGCCTCACTATCTCGACACATACACTTCGCCCTCGAAGTGAGTAATCCACCTCACCGAATAAAGTGAGTGATTTAGTCGATCGATCCACAATTACCCAAATCAATCCTTCTTGCTCGGTGTAAGAGGTAATCCACCGATTTAAATCCATAGTTATCCTTTCCCACTTCCATCGTGGAATCTTCATCGCTAAAGCAACCCCGACGGCAATCGATGCTCACTTTGACCTGCGACATGTCGACACTTCCCTACAAACTCGCTCACTTCCTTTTTCGCACCCGCCACCGAATCGCTCTCCGAGATCCCTATACATTTTACTACCTCCGGATGCATAGCGTAGGGCGCTATGTGCATCCTGAAGAATCTTTTGCCTTAACTCAAGATCCCCAAGATACACGCTTTCCCCGAAACACAAAGACTCCATCACCGCATACATCAGAACCCTCCAAACCATCATTCTCGCACTTGTGTCCTCTCGCGACTCAAAACCTCATCCATCAACTGCTTTTCTCGATCCGCTCAACCCAAGTAGGCTTAACTCAGCTAGCTCGCGAATACTCCGTCGTCATACAAACTCAAGTGGGCAAACAACGCCTTAGATCCGAACAACCTTACGGCTCAACGCGTCTACCACAACGTTAGCCTTACCTCGGATAATACTCAATTGAGCAATCGTAGTCTTTCAGCAACTCAATCCATCTGCTACTGTCTCGATTCAAGTCTTTTTGAGTCAGAAGGTACTTCAGACTCTTGAGATCCGTGTAGACTATCGATCTCTCTCCATACAAGTAATGCCTCCAAATCTTCAAGGCAAAGACTACAGCCGCTAACTCCAGATCGTGCGTTGGATAATTTACCTCATGTGGCCTCAAATTCTGCCGAGACGCGTAAGCCACAACCTTCCTTCTTGCATCAAGACACAACCCAATCCCAGATGTGATGCATCGCAATTCGTGAATTTCTTCCCACCTCAAAGTTGATTTAGAACCGAGCTTCATTAAAATCTTCTTCAACTTGTCGAAGCTCTCCTGCCGCTTCTCGGTCAAATGAACGGAACTCCTTTTCTTAATAATTTGGTCATCGGTCTTTGCGATCAACGAGAACCCTCTACAAATCTTCTAGAGTATCCCGCCAAACCCGTAAAACTCCAATCTCGACTATCGACCTAGGCGGCTTCCAATCCAAAACCGCTTCAATCTTTCGAGGATCCACTCTAATCCCCTCAGCCGACACTACATGACCCAAGAACGTCACTTCTCTAAGCCAGAACTCGCATTTGCTAAACTTCGCATAAAGCTATTTCTCCCTCAGAATCTGCAATACCACCCGTAAATGCGCATCATGTTCCTCCTCAGTCCTTGAATATACCAAGATGTCGTCAATAAAAACCACTACGAACTGATCCAAATACCGTTGAAACACCCTATTCATCAGATCCATGAAGGCTGCCGACGCGTTAGTCAACCCAAACGGCATAACTAAGAACTCAAAGTGCCCATACCGAGTACGAAATACCGTCTTGCAGATATCCGCCTCCTCCACCTTTAACTGGTGATACCCAGGCCTTAAATCGATCTTCGAGAAAATCTACGCACCCTTCAGTTGATCAAACAAGTCATCTATTCGAGGCAGCGGATACTTGTTTTTGATCGTCACTTATTCGGTTGGCATGTAGTCTATACACATCCGCATAGTACCATCTTTCTTCTTGACAAAGAGTACCCAAGCTCCCAAGGCGTAAACACTTGGCCCGATAAAGCCTCGGTCCAATAACTCCGGATCTCGAGCCTTAAGCTCCACTAACTCTTTAGGTGCCATCCTCAGACGGAGTAATGGACACTCGGCGCAATTTCGCAATGTGATCTATCCCGAACTCTACCTCACGATCCGTGGCAAACCCTAAGCTCCTCAGAAACACATCAAGAATTTCTAATCGTCCAACTGCTCCACAAGAGACTCTTTAGCCTCCAAGGCATACACATGTACCACATATGCTTCACGACCCTTCTTTCGACCATCTTCCGGCTTTCGAGAGCGAGATACCACATTGGACGAGATAATTTCTCCTATTACCGATCGTAACTACCTCATCATCCATAATTTGTTTTTAGAACCATGCGCTTAGCCACGCATCCAACTTCGCCGGTACTTAACCACCAATCCATCCCGAGAATCGATCGAACTCCCCAAACGGCGGTTCCATCGGATCGCCCACAAAGATACCCTTGAGTTCTAGAGGTACGCCTCTATACAACTTATCTACAACTACAGAGTGACCTGAGGGCTTATTACTCATCCGCCTAGAAGATATTTCTTGAGTCTAGATCCATGGTCTTCACTATGCTACTTGCAACATATGAATGTGTTGAACCCACTTCAATTAAAGCAAGAAATGGAGAACCAAAGATTAAAAATGTACCGAGCATGACGTCCGATCAAGGCCCTCCTCTCGGCGCCTCGCAAAGATACACCAACCCCGGCTGTCTGGCCTCAAAACTACCTGCACCTCTGCCCGGTGCTCCACGGCCCCGACCAGAACTATTACCTCCTCTGCCATTACCTCGGCCCCTCTGCGGTGGTGGTCCATTATTCTGATCGAGTACGGCCACGACTCCTGACCGAATCCTAGCCAACTTGCGCGGACAATCCCTCACACAATGGTCCAAATGAGCCACACTCAATACAGCCTTTTCCACCCGTCCAACATCCTCCCCAATGAGCTTTCCCACAACGGTTACACTGTGGTGGTCCCTGACTAGCGCAACAAACCTACCCGACTGATTCGGCCCACTCGGTCTAGCCCTTTTCTGCTGATTACCTGACGACCCAGAAGATCCAAAACTCCTCTTGTGTCGGTTCCTATCCATGCCTTGCCTCACCGACTCCTTAATGCCCTCGGCTACCTTCACCTTTTCAACCAGAATAGCAAATTCACGCTCCTGGCATGCAATCAATAACCTTAATTCGCCTCAGAGGCCATCCTCAAACGAACGCACCTCTCATGTTCAAGAGCCACCATACCCTTGCATACCGACTCAACCTCGTGAATTCGCCTTGTACCACGACGCGATTTACTCCCGAACTAACCTCGTAAATGCTTTCCGTTGCTCATTAATGTAGTTAGCTCCAACGTATTTTTTCCGATAAGCGACTCAAATAGTCCCAAGTCGATCTTCTGCTGCAATAACGTCTCGAACCGTGAGCCACCACCGGTATGACTCATCTCGAGAAGTGATACTATCCCTTTAACTTTTCTTCACAGCGTGTCTAGATCGTCCATGATCCGCCTGTCGCTTCCACCAATATTCAGCAGTCTAGGAGCAACACCCGAGACACCCCGAAAGAATTCACCCGCTTGCCGAAGTCGCCAGTGCATGATTTCCTAACTCCTCGCGCCCACCTACTCCAGCCTACCCTTTCTAAAACCCAGAGCATCGCTCAGTGACACCGTGGTCATCCCTAGTCCGATCTTGAAACTCACCACCTCCACCGGTGGCGGAACCCAGATCTCATTCTCCACCCTTGACCGAACCTACGGGTTGAGAAATCATCATCCTATCGCGCCTCGCCCACGACCACGCCCACCTCTGTACTCATGACTAAATCTCGTTCGATTTAAAGAATTTTATGCATCAAGAATTATTCCAACTGTTTTAAAGCAAAGTCTTATGAATATTAAAGAAGCTTTGTTTTCATGAGTCCACTCGATCCCTATCGGTTTTAGTTTCTAAAGTAGTCTTACTATCACTAGCCATCCACCACATCTCATCAATATCATTATCACAACCAATAGTAAGGGTACTTACAGGCGGATTGGTGCCGAGACTCGGTGCCATGCCTTTCACACCCTACTTTTTAAAACATAACACTTAAAATGACTTTTGAAAATATTTTGGCCTCAGCCCACAAATGAGCCTTTGAACTTGGCTCGATACCACAATTGTAACACCCAAACCCGGTCAACACACCACGATCAATCTGGTATGTTACAGGAAAAAGGATTTTGAGAAAATAGGTTTCCGTTTAAATGTTTGATGAAAACACTTCACTAAATGGTGTACTTGAAGAAAAACTTGAGTAGGCTTGATTGAAATCCAATGATGAGTTTAAAAACCCGAAAATTTTGAAAACTTAATCAGATGTGTAGGTGAACCGGTTTATCTCATTTAGAAGTTTAACTTGTTTCTTATTATTACTATAACATTTTGACTTAGTAGAAAATCGAGTTTAAGATAGAAAAATATTTGAGTTCCCTATATCCCGAATCATAGTGTGATGCCCGATGGTATAGTTTAAAATATCGCTTTTGTAGTTTTGAAATCGTTGTCTTTCCAAGTTTTAGCAAATCTCAACCCAATTAACTTGTTATGGCATATTAAAGATCTACTTTAAGCATAAACATAGCAAAATATAATTTTTAAAGGCCATTTACAAATCCAAAATAAACCCAAATAGTAATGAATAAGCTTAAGCACCAAATTTATAAAAAGTCTGAGCAAATCCTTATTTAAGCATGGCATGAGCACCTCGAGTCCATCCCTACTCCATGTCCGCGTCTAAGTGTCACCGAAATGTCAAAGGAGAGAGTGAGTCGCAAGACTCAAAGCATAAATCCTCTCCCGATATAACATGCCAACACACATCATAAAAAAGTAATGCAAGTAATGCACCGATCCTAACCAACCAATCACCTTTTCTACCCCATGTGGTACCAAACCACTAGTGGTGCTAAACCACCGGTGACCCAAAGTCACGATATCCATAATGTGGTGCCAAACCACCGTGACCAAGTCACAATAATCCAATGATGGGGCCAACCCATCGTGTGATACCAAATCACTAGTGACAATCCCAGATCTCATAAGTGGGGCCAACCCACGGTGGTGTCAAACCACGGGGACGAGTCGCAATGAGGTGCCAAACCTCCGTGTCCCAAAGACACAAGTGTGATACTAAATCACCGTGACCGCAATCACAAATCCGATGATGGGGCCAACCCATCGTGTGATACCAAATCACCGGTGTCAATCCCCAGATAATCAATCGTGGGGCCAACCCACCGTGGTGCTAAGCCACTCGACGAGACTACGAGGTGCCAAACCTCCGTGACCCAAAGTCACAAAATATGTGGTACCAAACCACCGGAGGTGCCAAACCTCTAGTGTCCCAAAGACACAAAGGTCCCAAAGACACGGATATCATACTCCCCTCCTCTCATATCACCCAATAGCATATCATACTAAATGCAAAATCGTTGCAATCATGCTATCATGCTCACATGCTTAATATGGCATCTCAAAGTATATACACCAATAATCATGATATCACATACCATCACATATCTTATAATGAAACGGACTTACCCGAATCCGTATCCATACCTCAATGGATATTAAATCAGTCAACCACACTGTTTCATTTACACAATCAGGTTATCACATTGCTCAGTTAAGAAAGTGTGTTGGTTTACACACCTGGTATATCGCAAGTCTTAATCCCAAAGAACCGGTTATACCCCTCGATTATCTTGCTCCTAAAGTCAGCCAAACAGGAGATTAGCACCCTAGGCCATTCGGCCAAAATAGATAAACCAAAGGGGTTGCGTTAAGCCTTACCTTTGCAAATGGTTCGGTTTCCAACCAAAACCCAAACCAAACAATGGTCCCTCTTTAACAATCGGCACACCAGATTAGATAGAAAGTTAATCCATTAACAGCTTGACTTAACGAAGACTAAATGAATAGATTAAAAGAAACTACTCTTACCATCACTTACCGATGACTTAACAGAGAAATAAGGCTCCTCTCAATGGTTCCCAAAATCCGGATGTCCTATAATAAAAATTGGTTTACACAATAGATTAATACCCTTCAACCAATAACAAAATCGGCCCTTAACAAAACCATAATGTAAGAACGAAAGAGAGGGAAAATGGCCATTCGGCCAAGCTCTTACCCCACTACCAGCCGATTGAAAACAAGCACCCAACAACAACCAATATTCGACCAACAAAACACCACTAGGAGAGAAGAAAGATTCGGCCAAACAAAACACAATTGAAGGAAGGGAAATTCGGCAACACAAGGGAGGGATTCGGTTTGATTTTTAGAAAAAAAATAAAGCACAAGAATTACAATTTCGGGAAGGAGAAAGTCGGCCAAGGTTTGGAGAAGAAGAAAGAATGAACAAGAGGTAGGTGCTCTCGGTTTTGAGAGGAAAAGAAATAGAGAAAGTGTTTGGAGAGTGAAGTTTCTGACACACAATGAACAAAAGAAAGAGAAGTGGAGAGAAGAGAACTTTCGGCTACCAATGACAAAATCGGCAAGGGTATAATTGTTGAAGCTTTCGGTTTGAATAAAGAAGAAATGGAGAGAGCGAATGGGGCGTTTGATTGGCAACACAAAATGTAAAAAATAAAAGTGCAAGTTTGGCAAATAAAGTTGCTTTGGGTTTCGGTTTCAAGGAGCAAAATGGAAGGGTTTTTCACTTAGGCTATTTGCAAGTGAAGAGAGCTTTTGCTAGCTTTTGACTAAACGAAAATCACTTACCAAAAAAAGAATTTGTAACCGAAATGCACATTTGCCAAATGCAAATTCAACCCTCCTACTACACAAAAATCGCCACAACCCCCTAAAATCTCCTCAAAACCGCCAACCTCCCCCAAACACTCCCAAGCCACCAATTCAAATTACCTTGACCAAGTCCACCTCCACAATTTGCTCTCCACCCACCATTTGAATAGGAAGACTTAGTCCAAGGCAGAGTTTGAACTGCCTACAACTCCTCCCTTCCATGCCACAAATGGGAGCCAAATGGGGCATTTCGCAATTCAACACAGACCTCTCCCCTTGCCATTGACGCCAAACCAAGCTCCTAGTGGCGCCTTACTTACCACTCCACCAAGGCTCCTCATGTGTTAGAAATTCACCTAAAATAATTATAAACCCCAGCTCCTTCAGCTCCTATCACCTAAAGCCCAAAAACTAAAATTTTCCCACCTACTCAGGCTCACTCCTAGCCTACAACTAAGCCTCGAAACCACACAAACAACAACATAACAAGCCATTAACATGCAAACCATGCCAAAATAAAAATAGCCCTTAACCCGGGATATTACAGTTCTACCCCCCTTAAAATAATTTTGACCTCGAAATTACCTGATCAGAAGAGTTGCGGGTATTGCTGTCTCATCACATCCTCGGGTTCCCAAGTAGCTTCTTCCACGCCATGACTCCGCCAAAGAACCTTAACCAAAGGCACGACTTCTTCGCAGAACCTTCACATCTCGATCTAAAATCAGACAGCTCTTCCTCCATGGTCAAATCTGGGTTTACCTCGATCTCTTCCACTGCCACCACGTGTGACGGATCAGAGCGATATCGCCTAAGCATCGAAACGTGAAATACGTCGTGAAACCGACTTAGCTCACTGGCAACTCGAAATGATATGTAATCGGTCCCACTCGCCTCGAGACTTTATACGCCCAATAAACCTCGGACTTAGCTTGCCTTTCCTCCCTAACCTTAATACTTTCTTCCACGGTGAGACCTTCGAAAAACTTGAGCCCTACAAAGAAACTCTATATCTCTTCGCTTAAGATCGGTATAGGACTTCTAACGGTCCTAAGCTTCCTTCAATCGAGCCTGAATCAACTTAACCTTGTCTTCGGTCTCAGCAACCAACTTTGGTCCCAACAACTGACGTTCACTTAACTCTATCCAATAGGTAGGTAAGCGACACTTCCTACCGTACAACGCCTCATATGGTGCCATCTTGATGCTTGCTTGGTAACTATTGTTGTAGGCGAACTTAGCTAACGGTAGATACTCCTCCCAACTACCCCTGAAGTCCAAAACACACCCTCGTAGCATGTCCTCCAAGATCAGATAACCCTTTCCGATCGCCCATCCGTCTGCGGATGAAATGCCGATTGAAATCCAATCGCGTACCAGAGCCGATGCAATGCTTTCTAGAACCTTGACGAATTCGGGATCCCTATTCGAGATGATCGACATCGCACCCCGTGCGCCTCACTATCTCGACACATACACCGCCCACCTCAAGTGAGTAATCCACCTCACCGGAATAAAGTGAGTGATTTAGTCGACCGATCCACAATTACCCAAATCGAATCCTTCTTGCTCGGTGTAAGAGGTAATCCACCGACGAAATCCATAGTTATCCTTTCCCACTTCCACTGTGGAATCTTCATGGTCAAGCAACCTCGACGGCAATCGATGCTCACCTTGACTGGCGACATGTCGACACTTCCCTACAAACTCGCTTCCTTTTTCGCACTTACCACCGTACAGGCGCTCTCTCGAGATCCCTATACATTTTACTACCTCCGAGATGCATAGCGTAGGGCTGCTATGTGCATCTGAAGAATCTTTTGCCTTAACTCAAGATCCCTCAAGATACACGCTTTCCCCGAAAACACAAAGACTCCATCACGGACACAATCAGAACCTCCAAACCGTCATTCTGCAGTTGTGTCCTCTGCGCACTCAAAACCACATCCATCAACTGTTTTTCTTTGATCTGCTCAACCCAAGTAGGCTTAACCTGCAACTCTGCCAGAATACTCCCGTCGTCATACAAACTCAAGTGGGCAAACAACACTCTTAGATCCGAAACAACCTTACGGCTCAACGCGTCTGCCACAACGTTAGCCTTACCTAGATGATACTCAATTGAGCAATCGTAGTCTTTCAGCAACTCAATCCATCTGCGCTGTCTCAGATTCAAGTCTTTTTGATCAGAAGGTACTTCAGACTCTTGTGATCCGTGTAGACTATCGATCTCTCTCCGTACAAGTAATGCCTCCAAATATTCAAGGCAAAGACTACAGCCGCTAACTCCAGATCATGCGTTGGATAATTTACCTCGTGTGGCCTCAGCTGCCGAGACGCGTAAGCCACAACCTTCCCTTCTTGCATCAGCACACAACCCAATCCCGTATGTGATGCATCGCAGTAAACTGTGAATTCCTTCCCAGCCTCAGGTTGAATTAGAACCGGAGCTTCAGTTAAAATCTTCTTCAACTTGTCGAAGCTCTCCTGCTGCTTCTCAGTCCAAATGAACGGAACTCCTTTTCTTAATAATTTGGTCATCGGTGCTACGATCAACGAGAACCCTTCTACAAATCTTCGGTAGTATCCTGCCAAACCCAGAAAACTCCGAATCTCAGCTACTGGCCTAGGCGGCTTCCAATCCAAAACCACTTTAATCTTTCGAGGATCCACTCTAATCCCCTCAGCCGACACTACATGACCCAAGAACGTCACTTCTAAGCGAACTCGCATTTGCTAAACTTCGCATAAAGTCGTTTCTCCTCGTAATCAGAATACCACCCGTAAATCGCATCATGTTCCTCCTCAGTCCTTGAATATACCAATATGTCGTCGATAAAAACCACTACGAACTGATCCAAATATCGTTGAAACACCCTATTCATCAGATCCATGAAGGCTGCCAGCGCGTTAGTCAACCCAAACGGCATAACTAAGAACTCAAAGTGCCTATACCGAGTACGAAATGCCGTCTTGCAGATATCCGCCTCCTTCACCTTTAACTGGTGATACCCAGACCTTAAATCGATCTTCGAGAAAACTGACGCACCCTTCAGCTGATCAAACAAGTCATCTATCCGAGGCAGCAGATACTTGTTTTTGATCGTCAGCTTATTCAGTTGGCGGTAGCCTATACACATCCACATAGTACCGTCTTTCTTCTTGACAAAGAGTACCGGTGCTCCCCAAGGCGAAACACTTGGCCTGATAAAGCCTCGGTCCAATAACTCCTGGATCTGAGCCTTAAGCTCCACTAACTCTTTAGGTGCCATCCTGTACGGAGCAATGGACACCGCACGATTCCGTAATGATCTATCCCGAACTCTACCTCACGATCCGGTGGCAAACCCAAAGCTCCTCAGAAACACATCAAAAATTCCCTAATCGTCCGAACTGCTCTCCACAAAGCAGACTCTTTAGCCTCCAAGGCATACACATGTACCACATATGCTTCACGACCCTTTCTCGACCATCTTCTCGGCTTTGGAGCGAGATACCACATTGATGATAATTTCTCCTATTATCGATCGTAACTACCTCATCATCCATAGTTTTGTAACCATGCGCTTAGCCATCAATCCAACTTCGCTGGTACTTAACCAAAAATCCATCCAGAGAATCGATCGAACTCCCCAAACGGCAGTTCCATCAGATTAGCCACAAAAGATACCCCTTGGAGTTCTAGAGGTACGTCTTTATACAGCTTATCTACAACTACAGAGTGACCTAGAGGGCTTATTATGGTCATCTGCCTAGAAGATATTTCAGAGTCTAGATCCATGGTCTTCACTATGCTACTTGCAACATATGAATGTGTTGAACCCACATCAATTAAAGCAGTAAATGGAGAACCAAAGATTAAAAACGTACCGATAATGTCGTCCGGTGCGTCGCCCTCCTCTCGGCGCCTCGCAGTATACACCAACCCCGTCTGTCTGGCCTCAGAACTACCTGCACCTCTGCCCGGTGCTCCACAGCCCCGACCAAAACTATTACCTCCTCTGTCATTACCTCGGCCCCTCTGCGGTGGTGGTCCATTATTCCTGTACTAAGTA
Organism: Gossypium rotundifolium; assembly: GCA_025506655.1. Lineage (NCBI taxonomy): Eukaryota > Viridiplantae > Streptophyta > Magnoliopsida > Malvales > Malvaceae > Gossypium > Gossypium rotundifolium. Next base: position 104,977,545 of record CP106723.1, on the reverse strand, counting down.
CGGCCCTGACTCTCGGACTGAATCCTAGCCAACTTGCGCGGACAGTCCCTCACGCGGTGGTCCAGCGAGCCACACTCAAAACAGCCTTTTCCACCCGTCCAACATCCTCCCCAATGAGCTTTCCCACAATGGTTACACTGCGGCGATCCCTGACTAGCCGCAACAAACCTACCCGACTGATTTGGCCCACTCGGTCTAGTCCTTTTCTCATTGACACCGACAACCCGTAAGATCCAAAACTCCTCTTGTGTCGGTTCCTATCCATGCCTTGCCTCACCGACTCCTTAATGCCCTCGGCTACCTTCACCTTTTCAACCAGAATAGCAAATTCACGCTCCTACTGGGGCGCAATCAACAACCTTAATTCGTCTCGCAGGCCATCCTCGAAACGAACGCACCTCTCATGTTCAGTAGCCACCATACCCCTGGCATACCGACTCAACCTCAAGAACTCTGCCTCGTACTCTGACACAGATTTACTCCCCTGAACTAACCTCAGAAATGCTTTCCGTTGCTCATTAATGTAGTTAGCTCCAACGTACTTTTTCTGATAAGCAGCCCTGAAATAGTCCCAAGTCAGATCTTCTGCTGCAGCGCTGTCCCGAACCGTGAGCCACCATTGGTAAGACTCATCTCGGAGAAGTGATACTATCCCTTTAACTTTTCTTCATGGTCGGTCTAGATCGTCCATGATCCGCTCGTCGCTTCCACCAATATTCAAGCGATGCTAGGAGCAACACCCGAGACACCCGAAAGAATTCAGCCCGTTTGCTGAAGTCGCCAGACGATTTCCTAACTCCTGCGCCCCACCTACTCATTACCCTTTCTAAAACTCAGAAGATCGCTCGTGACACTCGTCGTCCCGATCGATCTTGAAACTCACCACCTCCAAATGGTGGCGGGCCCAGATCTCATTCTCGACCCTTGACCGAACCTACGGGTTCGAACCATCATCCTATCATGGCCTCGCCCACGACCAGTCCACCTCGGTACTCATGACTAAATCTCGTCGATTTAAAGAATTTTATGCATCGAGAATTATTCCACTGTTTTAAAGCAAAGTCTTATGAATATTAAAGAAGCTTTGTTTTCATGAGTCCACTCGATCCTATCGGTTTTAGTTTCTAAAGTAGTCTTACTATCACTAGCCATCCAAATCACATGTCATCAATATCATTATCACAACCAATAGTAAGGGTACTTACAGGCGGATTGGTGCTTGAGACTCGGTGCCATGCCTTTCACACCATACTTTTTAAAACATAACACTTAAAACAGACTTTTGAAAACATTTTGGCCTCAGGCCCACAGCCGAGCCTTTGAACTTGGCTCTGATACCACAATTGTAACACCCCAAACCCGGTCAACACACCACGACCGAATCTGGTATGTTACAGGAAAAAGGATTTTGAGAAAATAGGTTTCCGTTTAAATGTTTGATGAAAACACTTCACTAAATGGTGTACTTGAAAAAAACTTGAGTAGGCTTGATTGAAATCCGATGATGAGTTTAAAACCCAAAATTTTGAAAACTTAATCGATGTGTAGGTGAACCTTTATCTCATTTAAGTTTAACTTGTTTCTTATTATTACTATAACATTTTGACTTAGTAGAAAATCGAGTTTAAGATAGAAAATATTTGAGTTCCTATATCCCAAATCATAGTGTGATACCCGATGGTATAGTTTAAAATATCGCTTTTGTAGTTTTGAAATCATTGTCTTTCCAAGTTTTAGCAAATCTTAACCCAATTAACTTGTTATGGCATATTAAAGATCTACTTTAAGCATAAACATAGCAAAATATAATTTTTAAAGGCCATTTACAAATCCAAAATAAACCCAAATAGTAATGAATAAGCTTAAGTACCAAATTTATAAAAAGTCTGAGCAAATCCTTATTTAAGCATGGCATGAGCACCTCGAGTCCATCCCGACTCCATGTCCGCGTCTAAGTGTCACCCGAAATGTCAAAGGAGAGAGTGAGTCGCAAGACTCAAGTGCATAAATCCCTCTCCCGATATAACATGCCAACACACATCATAACAAAGTAATGCAAGTAATGCACCGATCCTAACCAACCAATCACCTTTTCTACCCCATGTGGTACCAAACCACCGGTGGTGCTAAACCACCGTGACCCAAAGTCACGATATCCATAATGTGGTGCCAAACCACTTTGGTGACCAAGTCACAATAATCCAATGATGGGGCCAACCCATCGTGTGATACCAAATCACTAGCGACAATCCAGATCTCATAAGTGGGGCCAACCCACGGTGGTGTCAAACCACGTGGACGAGTCTTAATGAGGTGCCAAACCTCGGTGTCCCAAAGACATAAGTGTGATACCAAATCACCGGTGACCGCAATACAAATCGATGATGGGGCCAACCCATCGTGATACTAAATCACCGGCGCCAATCCTCAGATAATCAAGCTGTGGGGCCAACCCACCGTGGTGCTAAGCCACCGACGAGAGGCCGAGGTGCCAAACCTCCGGTGACCCAAAGTCACAAAATATGTGGTACCAAACCATTGGAGGTGCCAAACCTCCGTGTCCCAAAGACACGTGTCCCAAAGACACAGATATCATACTCCCCTCTCTCATATCACCCAATAGCATATCATACTAAATGCAAAATCGTGCAATCATGCTATCATGCTCACATGCTTAATATGGCATCTCAAAGTATATACACCAATAATCATGATATCACATACCATCACATATCTCATAATGAAACGGACTTACCCGAATCCGTATCCATACCTCAATGGATATTAAATCAGTCAACCAAACTGTTTCATTTACACAATCAGGTTATCACATTGCTCAGTTAAGAAAGTGTGTTGGTTTACACACCTGGTATATCGCAAGTCTTAATCCCAAAGAACTGGTTATACCCCTCGATTATCTTGCTCCTAAAGTCAGCCAAACAGGAGATTAGCACCCTAGGCCATTCGGCCAAAATAGATAAACCAAAGGGGTTGCGTTAAGCCTTACCTTTGCAAATGGTTCGATTTCCAACCAAAACCCAAACCAAACAATGGTCCCTCTTTTAACAATCGGCACACCCTATTAGATAGAACAGTTAATCCATTAACAGCTTGACTTAACGAAGACTAAATGAATAGACTAAAAGAAACTACTCTTACCATCACTTACCGATGGCTTAACAGAGAAATAAGGCTCCTCTCAATGGTTCCTAAAATCCGGATGTCCTATAATAAAAATTGGTTTACACAATAGATTAATACCCTTCAACCAATAACAAAATCTGCCCTCAACAAAACCATAATGTAAGAACGAAAGAGAGGGAAAATGGCCATTCGGCCAAGCTCTTACCCCACTACCAGCCGATTGAAAACAAGCACCCAACAACAACCAATATTCGGCCAACAAAACACCACTAGGAGAGAATAAAGATTCGGCCAAACAAAACACAATTGAAGGAAGGGAAATTCGGCAACACAAGGGAGGGATTCGATTTGATTTTTAGAAAAAAAATAAAGCGCAAGAATTACAATTTCGGGAAGGAGAAAGTCGGCCAAGGTTTGGAGAAGAAGAAAGAATGAACAAGAGGTAGGTGCTCTCGGTTTTGAGAGGAAAAGAAATAGAGAAAGTGTTTGGAGAGTGAAGTTTCGACTTACACAATGAACAAAAGAAAGAGAAGTGGGAGAGAAGAGAACTTTCGGCTACCAATGACAAAATCGGCAAGGGTATGATTGTTGAAGCTTTCGGTTTGAATGAAGAAGAAATGGAGAAAGCGAATGGGGCGTTTGATTGGCAACACAAAATGTAAAAAATAAAAGTGCAAGTTTGGCAAATAAAGTTGCTTTGGGTTTCGGTTTTAAGGAGCAAAAATGGAAGGGTTTTTCGGCTTAGGCTATTTGCAAGTGAAGAGAGCTTTTGCTAGCTTTTGACTAAACGAAAATCAGCTTACCAAAAAAAAGAATTTGTGACCGAAAATGCATATTTGCCAAATGCAAATTCGGCACCCTCCTACTACACCAAAACCGGCCACAACCCCCCCAAAATCTCCTCAAAAACTAGCCAACCTCCCCCCAAACACTCCCAAGCCACCAATTCAAATTACCTTGACCAAGTCCACCTCCACAATTTGCTCTCCACCCATCATTTGAATAGGAAGACTTAGTCCAAGGCAGAGTTTGAACTGCCTACAACTCCTCCCTTCCATGCCGTCAAAATGGGAGCCAAAATAGGGCATTTCGCAATTCGAACACAGGACCTCTCCCCCCTTGCCATTGACGCCAAACCAAGCTCCTAGTGGCGCCTTACTTACCACTCCACCAAGGCTCCTCATGTGTTAGAAATTCACCTAAAATAATTATAAACCCCAACTCCTTCAGCTCCTATCACCTAAAGCCCAAAAACTAAAATTTTCCCACCTACTCAAGCTCACTCCTAGCCTACAACTAAGCCTCGAAACCACACAAACAACAACATAACAAGCCATTAACATGTAAACCATGCCAAAATAAAAATAGCCCTTAACTCGGGATATTACATTAATTCCCACCTTGATGACTTCCAATAGTTACAGGCCTAGGTTTTTAGGTTATTCCTTTCCCGAACATTTGATCCATTAAGTAGCCCTACAAAATAATTAACAGATCATACCATTACTTGCTAATCCCCCATGGAATGATTGGTTCCTCCTAGTTTTCATAAGTAATATAGAATCAATAAATATGCTAAATGAATTGACATTATAGAGTTTAAGAAAAATCCTGATTTTTATTAAGAATGAAGACCAATTCACAAGTTTGATTGTCTTCCACAAATCAGATCTCTCGAGTAAACAAAAATAACTCGAAAATAAATCTAAAACCTAAGAAGAAAGAAAACCTGAACTAAAATTAAAAGTAGAATTCTAAACTAAAAAATTGGTGTCTATAACATGTGACAAATGAGCCTATTTATAGATTTTAGGTGGCCGTCATCCTTAACCCTAGGTTAGCTAACATTCCCAAGCTTTAAGTTTGATTGTGCGGACCGAAATGAACTTGTCTCGTGTTAGTTTCTACCTAGATTCAATGTCGAAACACACCAGGACCTGTGTCATGACAAAGGGTCAGTATACTCCTCTTGGATATCTTCAGGGGTCTGTCACGACACCCTTAGGCTATGTCGCGACATTGAAGGCAGTCTCGTGATTTCTCCATTCTGCTCCCTATGTTACGACATTGGTCATTTCATGTTGCGACATAGTGACCAGTATCGGTTTAGTACACCTTCTAATGGTCTCTTACACACTTACAAAGTTTATTAGCTCACCCTTAGGCCTCATCCAGCCCCTAAGGTTAATAAAAGACTCAATTTGCACATTTTATTAACTTTAAGAAAACTTACAAAAACATAATTAAAACTTAATGAAAGTGCTTGATTTCAAGTGAAAATTAGTTTAATTTGCTAAATCGAATTACGACAAATCAGTGCAAAAGTTGATTTATATTAGTTATAAAGATCAAATGGATGTGGAATCTTAAACTAATGGACTTAGATGGTAATTATACCATATAATATGTTAGTGGATAGTTATGGACAATGTTTAGTTGAAATTTTTAATTATTAACAAGGGTAAAATGGTAAATTAGTAAATAAATAAAAAAATTAGTAAGTTAAAATCATCATATTCTTCATTTTAGTGAATTGAAGACCAAAACACCATTGAAATAGAAGAGGAAAGCTTCGGTCAAGGCATATTTTTCATGCATGGTATGTGTTAAGTTTCGTTTTTAATGATTTTTATGTTTTTGAGCTCGTATTAGCTTAATCTAGCTGGCCTGAGGGGCTATTTGTAAAACTGCTAAATGTTTAGGGAATTAATGAGTTACATGTGATTGTGAATTTGGTTGACAGAATATTAAGTTTGATTGAGGAATAAACTTATTTTGTTAACTGATTTTGAGTATTAGGGATTAAATTGCTTAAATAGTAAAATTCATTGGAGTTAATGTGAAATTTTGATAAATATAGGCTGTTAAGGAACCCTATAAAAATCAGCTAGCATAAAATTTTCTTAACTATGGCTAAATTGTAAGTTTCGGGTTTAAGGACTAAATTGCATAAAAGTTAAAATGTTAGGGGTAATTTTGTAATATCACATTAAATGGCATGTAATAGGTGCTTTAGACTAGCTTGTTAATATGGTGTGTTTTGGTCTTTCTTGTATCTACTTGTGTATATATGGTTTGTTTTTTCTTGTAAATGTTTAAACTTATATAGTTATGGTTTTAAAATGGTAAGTTATGGTGGTGTAGTATAAGATTGCAATGGTATTTTTGGTTTAAATGTTATGTGTTTAAGGTGTGGAATTGTAATTTTGTTCTTGAATTGAATTGGTGTGTGAATTGAGGCGCCTTTTAATGGCAATTGGTTAGACATAGGATGGATGAATATTTGGCATTTATTTAGTGTTTTGAATGTGCTTTTAACCATATGAAATAGGCTAGTTATGGTGCATCCTATTATGCAAGAAATAATGCTTGAATTGGCTTATTTTAGGGGTTAAAAATGGAGCACATGGCCTTGGATACGAGCTGTCACACGACCATGTGTCATTATTATTTTAGGTGCAAGTTTCATACGGTCTAAGACACGGCCTGCGACTTGGCTGTGTGTCTCAAGTCAATATGTAACACGATTTGGCACACGACCTATACATGGCCGTGTGACCCAACATCGAATGTACATACGATTTGGCTCATGACCTACGACACAACTGTGTGGCCCTATTTCAAATATCCACATGGGTGGACACACAAGCTGGGATACGGCTGTGTGTCTAAACTTCGAATGTTCACAAGGTCTGGGCTATGTCACACGGTCGTGTGACCCTTGCTTCCCAAAATTTTCATGTTTTTCCAAAATTTTTTGTTTTGTTTCAAATTGATCCCTGATAGTTCCCAAGTTATTTTTAGGACCCCGAAGGCTCGATTTAAGGCCCAAAAGTGTATCTTTACTATGATTATATTGAGATTAGATGTTGATATAAAGTTGCATAATTGTTTCTATGTTGAAGTTAAATGTTTTGATTTGTATGGTAATACTCCGTAACCCTAATCTGGCGGCGGTGATAGGTTAGGGGTATTACAATCTCCCTACTATGGAGGATTATACTGGCGAAACCTCCCATTACCTACCAGTGGATGAGTCCTCTGTGGGGGTTGATAATGATGTGGGAAGGGTGGCGAGAGGACAAGCACTTTGCGAGGTTGGTAAGTAGAGTTACTAGGGTCGCACACTTAGCTCGATCAATATTCATCTAATGTCCTTCAATGAAACGATGAACCATCTCATTAAACTGAGATAACTTTCTTGGTGGGTTGTTGATGATGTAAAACCATAGAAGTTTATATGTGGTCTTAGTCATGAAGGCTTGAATGGCTAAATCATCATACAAACCTTTTGTGATCATTATTGTTACATTAAATCTCTTTATAAAGTCACGTAGATGCTTATTTTCCTAGTTTTGGATGGACATAAGATATATTGGGGATTACTAAAGGGTTTTATTAGCCAAAAACCTACTTATGAATAAGCTAGCTAACCGATCAAAGATGTAAATGGACCCCTAAAAAAATGATAGGTACCCTTGCCAACCAGTGCTGGATAAAGTCATGAAGAAGTCTGTACACTTGACCTCATCTGAAGCCCCAAGGATGTTGATGTGATTATTATAGTGGGCAAGATGATCTTAAGGGTAACCCACTCCATTGTAAGACAAATTGGGGGAACTTAAAGGTAGCCGCAATGTTATCTGCTAAAATTGAAAAGGTTAAAGGTTTATTGGCTTAACTCTATGAGGCTTTGTCAAACTTTGCAACATTGGCTATTTGCAATAACTCTAACCTAAAAGTTGTTATTTGCTCCTCCATGAAAACTGATTTGTTATGGGCTTCTTGTTCTTGGTGGTTGTCGTGTCAAGCTTCTTCCATAATATCTTCAGCATTACCATCCTTTTAATTTTTACGGACAGTTGACTAAGCAAGTTATTTTTGCTTGAAATGAATTTGCCCTTGTATCTGATTAACTTGCTATTGAGGGCCAAATCCTTGCTGTTGGTGGTAAGTTCGATCTAGGGCCACAACAACCATAGTGGCCTGAGATTGAAGAGTTGCGAGGCTAGAAAAATTTGGCATAAGATTTGGTCCTGGAATCTGGAACAGAAGTGTTAAGCGAGATCTCAATGTCTGGGTTAGGGGTGTTCAATTAGTTAATCGACCCAAAATACCATTAATCGAATTAATCGACCCTTTAAACCTTTAACCGTTAATTGAATCGAAATTTTTCGGTTAATTCAGTCGGTTAACTGAATTAACCAAGTTAAAGTATTGAATCACTACATAATTAAAAACACTACATAAGTCTTGAAATTAACCATTTTTATCCATTTTTTCTTTCCAAAAGATCTCCATTTGCATTATACCTAAAAAAAATATGTGCAAAAAATGAGCATATAATAGAAATATATGCATTTAAAAAATTCAAATAATATAAAAAAATGAATAGATTGTAAGTCTAAACATACCCTTCAACTCACAAAAGCTCATAAATTTAGAGTAGGCTCTAATGCATTCCAAGAAAAGTCTAAACATTGAATTGATTAAATAAGTACGAGTGATATGGTAAAAAAAAAATGAAACTATTAAAATAAAACAATAAATATACCATTTTCAATCTTGTCAAGCTCTTGGAATTGTTCTACAATCTTTTTTATGTCTTCTTGTGATGATGATTTTCGTATCCATACTTAAGTACATACAAGAGTGTGTACAATTTTAGGAGTTAAAGAACTCTTATATTGATCAAGCACATGCCCCCTGTGCTAAATGCAAACTCTGAAGCAATCGTGGAAGCCGATATAACTAAAACATCTCTCGTCATTTTTGGAAGAGTGGGAAATCTAGGGCTATTCACTTTCCACCACAGTAAAATATAAAAATCTTCAACAAAATCCTCATTAGCCTCAGCTAGATATTTGTCCAATTTAGATGTTTTATCCTCACCACCATTTTCCAACTCATGATTTTTATACAAAGCTTGCATTCGCCTTTTCATTTTTTTTTTGTGGTTCATCGAGAGAAACATGTGTTGGCACACTCGATTGGCTACAAGTACTATGAAGTGGAGGCTTATACTCATCAAACAATTCATACAAAGATTCCTTCAATTTTTGAATCATTTCACAACCTTTTTCAAAACTAGACATTTCACTAAGTGCAAATTTAAGATACTTTAGTTTTTGTTTAGGATCTAAAACACAAGCAAGAAATATAAGAAAATTTATCTTATCAATATCACCCCAATACTTATCATACTTCTCTTTCATCTTAATGGCCATAATATTGAAATCAACATTAATATTTAACTGAGAATCTCGTAAAAGAATATCAATTTTAGAAAGCTCGTCAAAAAAATTATTGGATGTGACATATGAAGTGCCATATATAAACAAAGTGAATTCATAGAAGTGTTCCAAGAAATCCTTCAAATTTCTAACACTAGCCCAATCATCCATTCTAGGCCAACCCTCACCCCTTTCAAGTTCAGCCCTAAAGTTTGTATCTTGCTCCTAAAATCTCTCAAAAGCTCTCTCAAAGTTTTGATCAATGTCTAACATTAAGTAGGTGGAGTTCCACCTAGTATAAACATTAAGATACAATATCTTCTTGCATTTTATCTTTTCCACCACAACACACTCCTTAAACTTTTGTAATCTAGTTGGAGATTGTCTCACATAACTAATAGCCCCTGATAAACCAAAATATGAACATATTTTAATCCCATATTTAGCATACTTTTGGATGATTTTTCCCTTTAATTATGGAAATTGGTGCTCCTAATCCTTGGTTTTCATGTTTTATACTCAGGAGAGCACCGGAGGATGAAAAGAGCGAGAAAAGGGCCGAAAACAAAGAAAATGGACCAAGGCACGAAATCCATACAGCCTGGGCCCAAGACCACACGACCGTGCCTCTTAAGAAGATTCGACCATGGCCTGGACCCCAAAATGCACGACCGTGCCTCATCAACAGTTTGACCACGGCCTGGCCTCGAATCACATGGGCGTGTGCCATGGGTGTGGCCCTGTCGTAGGAGAGACAAATTCTATTTGGATTAGGATACTTTCGGGCCAAGTAAGGCATCTCGAAGCCTATATAAAAACCCTATGAGGCAATTCCTTTAGGGAGTTCGACAGGGGTTCGATAGAAGCCTTCTGTTAGGGCTTTTTAGGGCGTTTAGCTAGGCCAAGGAGCTGAGCCACTAAATACAAGGATTTACTCGAAGGAAGCCAGTTGGTTCATCTCAAGAAGTCGAAATCATACTCAAGACTAAGGACTTCTCCTTCAATTCCTTCAAGGGTTTTAGGGTTTTCTTATGTTTTGTTTTATATATTCTTCTGAGATGTTTTCTTTTACTATTATGAACTAAACCCTCAGATACCTGAGGCGGATGAAACCTAAGATGTATCTTGTTATTTTTATCTGAGCTGTATGATAAATACTTGATTTGTTCTTAACTATGTATTCTTAATTCTTGTTTTGTTATTTCCAGGATATTGATTCAAGTATTGATGTGCTTAGGTGGTGGAGCAAAAGTCCCTGCCTAAGAGTAGATCTAGCATAGTTAAGCGGAGTTGAACGCAACCCTAGAAATAGGATGACGTAAATTTGCCGAATTAGGGTCAAACCTAATATGGGAGTCCATAGATTGAGTTAATGCAATTCTAGGGGTTTTAATTAGGAAGAAATTTCAATTAATCAACCTAGGTTTAGACGTTAGTAGCCTCAAAAGAGGTATTAATATAACTTAGGGAATCCTATGGATCAAGTCAAGTGAATAAATCATCTGGTTCAGAGTTAGATAACAAGTGAAGTCTAGGTGGATTCTTCCTCGGGTATTGTCTAAATCAATCGATTTTCGATCAAGTCTTTCCTTAATTTCTTTTCTTTATCTTCGCATCTTTAGCTTAGTAGTTAGTTAATTTTAGATTAGATAAACAAATCCCTTAATTCTTAGGCTAGATAATAGAAAGAAAGTTAGTATTAGTACTTTTGGTTCCTTTGGGTTCGACAATTCAGCCTTGCCACTAAACTATACTACTGTTCGATAGGTGCACTTGCCTCTATCGTTGTCTTAGTTAGTTTCCAGGTTCGATCATTCTTTTTTATAAATTTTTAAGACTCTAACACACGATCACCCCTAACACGTTCAACATATTTATTCATTTCTTTTAAGCATTCAACAACAATCAAATTCACAATGTGTGCCATGCATCTCATATGAAGATATTTACCATTTTTGAACAAAACCCCCTCGAGTGTTAAATTTCTTTCTCAAATAACCAATAGGAACATCATTTGAACTTGCATTATCAACAGTAACAGTAAGCAACTTATCAATCCCCCAATTCAACAAGCATTTCTCAATCACCATCCCAATGGACTCACCCTTATGACTAGAAATTGGACAAAATTTTAAATTTTTTTATTCAATTTCCAATCGTTATCAATAAAGTGAACAGTGATACACAAATAATTAACTCTTTGCAAAGAAGTCTATGTGTCAGTAGTTAACCAAACTCTAAAATAAGAACTTCTCAAAAGTTGTTTTATCTTGACACTTTCATCTAAATACAATTGATAAACATCCCTAGTCATAGTAGTTCATGAAGGAATATGAAACCTAGTGTAATACCCCTTACCCGAGTTCGAAGATGGAACCGGATACGAAGTATTACCTAATTCTACTTGGTTAAACATATCACATCGGGCTATAAAATTTTGTTTTAGCTTAAATACTTTTTATTCAAACTCATAACCTACTCATCTTGGACCTGCGAGGCCTTAAACCTACTTCCGGAAGGTTTCAAAAATTAATCGAAAACTTCTACACACTTAGAAGATTTTTGTCTATACTGGCGCCACATGCCCATGTTGCTCAAGGGACACGCCCGTATACCCCTAAGGCATGCCCGTTCCCTTCACCCGTGGTCGACACTAACTTATTACACACGGTCGGACACACGCCCGTGTCCCTGGCCATGTCCCTCACATGGCCTCAACATGCCCGTACCCTTAAACCATGTCCGTCACATGGCTGAGATACATGGCTGTGTCTCTACCCGTATGGCCTGGAAGTTGGCTATTTTCCAAGCCAGTTCCCCCTCTAAAACACAAACTCTCTTATATCCATTTCATCAACATGTACCATCCTATAATTGGACATCCGAATATCCAATTTTTGCATACACGTTCTCATACACATTGCCATTCATGAAATCATTTGTAAATAGCACCCACAACATCTCAATTATGCAATTACTACATACATGAATAACCACATCATAGGCGTGTAACAACCGTCAATGTTGGCCATCTCCAAATAGCCTTAATAAAAAAATGAACATTTATTAAATAAGGGCCAGCATTTTAGGCCATAAGAAATATGACTTATGTGACAAAACGACCAAGCCTACTATACATGCCATAACCCAAAAATTAATGTTCCAATTAATAGTGTGAGCGAATCTCCAACGTCCACTGATCCCCGAGCTAACTTGGCGATACTACAAGGCAAGAGAAAAGAGAGGGGAAGTAAGCATAAATGCTTAGTAAGTTCATATGCAAATAATAAGAAATTAATAAACTTGTATGGATAAATCCTCACAATAATTTCTTAAGATGATATAATCATTATATCACATGCTTACACCTTGTTACTCATGTTCACATTAATCTGTCTACTTGAGTCATTGTCACTAAATTATTTATTTCTTGAGCTACAAAGCTCTAAATGAAGAACTGTAAATTTTCCCTAAAACTAGACTCAAATATCTTCATAGCATAAAATTTCCAGAATTTTTGGCTAAGCCAATTAATACAGTTTATTCAATAAATTTTCCCCTATTTTACCGTTTGACTATTCTGACCTCTCTTCACTACGAATCAATTTTCTCCTCATACAGAGTTCATATGACCTTATTGTTTAATTCATTTGAAAATAGACTCATTCAGAATTTCATATATATAACTTATATCCCTTAATTATTTTTTAAAATTTTTAATAATTTTCCAAAGTTCGAACAGGGGATTCTGAAACTCATTCTGACCCTATCTCACTAAAATTCAAATATCTCATAATTCACACTTCTTTTGCTTACTCTATTTCTTTTATAAAATAGTAGGCTCATTAAGCTTTAATTTCATATCTCTCCCAGCCTTTAATTCAATTTCTATTATTTTTGGTGATTTTTCAAAGTTATACTAACGCTGCTGCCCACACTGTTTTAATGTCAATTCCACTCATTTATTAATTCTTTATGTTCACTTTCATTTATACACACTTACACCAAAGCATATTATAATTTGGCTCATAACAACCAAGTGATCATAGACACATCTTACTCGTTTGCATCCTTATCAATAATGCATCATAAACCGAGCACATTATTTATGAATCTCTTATACATACCTGCGCCTATTCATAATACTCACATATCCTACTCTTACTTATCTTGAGCATACTCCTTGAACTTCCCATTGAACTACTTGTAATATTAAGGATGTTCGGGATATCTCGCACACCTGATAGAACGCCAATGCCATATTCTAGATATGGTCTTACATGGGATCAGATACCGATGCCGATGCCATGTCCCAGACATGGTCTTACACTGGCACAATCACTGCTATGGTCCAACCATGGTCTTTTCCGTCAATTCATCATGAGTCGTAGTACGAATGTACTTGACCTGCATTTCTCATGATTGATCCTTCAATCCAATCTCGTACTTGCATACAGTCATGATTAGATAACATACATTTATAAAATAATACATCATCTCAATTCAAATTTAATAAGCATTCACTATAGACTATCCATATGAACTTACCTCAACGCGAATCGGTCATTTTGATTGACATTTCCCCGTACTTGGTCCAAATCTTGATTTCTTTGATCTAAAAGGTCGCATTTCACTTAATTATCACTCACATTACTCATTTTAATACAAATATCATAGTACGGTAAATTTTGTAATTTTGCCTCTAAACTTTCTCATAATTATGATTTTACCCCTAGGCTCGTAATATGATTTTTATTCAATTTCTATCCAAGCAACCTCAATTTCTTATTATTTCACACTTTTAGGAGCATTTATAACATTTACAAATTAACCCGTTTTAACCATTTTCAAAGAAAATCCCTTAGCAAAAATCGTTCTCCTAGCCCCGTGCACTCTTATTCTACCATTAAACATCAAAATGCAAAAATATCTAGCATGGGTCAATTTTTAAACTTCCTTTTTCATGCAAATAAATGGTATAAATAGAAAGGTTAAGCTTCTAGGATCTCAAAAATACGAAGAACATTAAAAACGAGGCTCAAATACACTTACAATTGAGCTTTGAAAAAGCTTAAAACCCTAGCCATGGCTTCATGAAAATTTCGGCAGCATGGAGAAGAGAATGAGCAGATTTTTGGGTTTAAATTTTGTCTTTTATGCCTTAAAACACCCAAATGACAAAAATGCCCTTATGCCCGTTGTACTAAACTTTCAATTTTTACCCTTCCATGACTAGTTTTGTCCACAACAAAATATGATGGTCTATTTTCCATTTAAAGACCTTTAGTTTAAACCCCCATTTAAATCAAGTACCTATGCTCTAGAACTCATATTTTGCAATTAATGCAATTTAATATCAATAATAAAATTGGGCACTTTATCTATAAAATTACTTAACAAGATTTACACATCATCACCCAAACATATCATAGACTCTAAAACAATCATAAATTAAATGTTTTTACTTCGGGTTTGTGGTATCAAAACCACTGTTCTGACTAGGCCCTATTTTGGGTTGTTACAATTCTACCCCCTTAGGGATTTTCAACCCCGCAAACTTTACCAAAAGATATACTTAGGATTGACATCGCAAAGCACTATTAAATTCCCATTCAGCCTCGGTGTAACACCCCAAACCCGATCAATACGCCAAGACCGAATCTGGCATGCCACAGAGGGAAAACATTTTGAAGAAAATTGAGATAATGATAAATTTTTTTTTAGTGAAAACTCTTTGTTATTCTATATTTGAAGAAAACAAGTTATAATAAGTTAAAAACTGATAGTTTACTTTGAAATTCCGTGAATAAATTTTTAAAACTTAGTCACAGCTCCATAAATTAGAAAACCTTTTATAATTTTTATGAAAGACTCAAGCGAATGGTTGAAAACCGTTGTTAATTGAAATTCACAAACTTAAGTTTTGGAAAAACATATGAGTTATCAAAATCACTTAAGTTATAAAATATTATCAAACAATCTATATTACCCGATGGTAATGTTTTGAAAACCATTGCGTTTGTAATTTTGAAAACTTTGTGCTCAAATTGATATATCAACCATGTACATTTTAAACCATATTTAAAACAAGTCCAAAACATATAAATAATCCAAAAACATAATTAAAAAGGCCTTATTACAAACCCAAATAAAAATATAAACCAAATTAAAATAAAATATAGTACCCAAACTGAAGTTCTTATAAAACCGAATTTTATTTCATGGCCTCCTCGAGTTCATCCGGCTCCTCCTCCGTGATCAAGAATCACCTGAAAAGATAAAGGAGAAGGTGAGTCACCAAGACTCAGTGCATAAATCCTTCCCCCGATTAATACAATATTCTTACACCATTCATAACCAAGCAATATATATATATATATATATATATATATATATAGATATATAATGCACCTATCCTAGCCATCCATAACTCCTTTTCTACCCCGTGTGGTACCAAACCACTGGTGGCGCCAAACCACTGGTGACCCAAAGTCACGATATCCAATAATGTGATGCCAAATCACTGGTGACCCAAAGTCACAAATAATCAAGTTGTGGGGCCAACCCACGTGTGATACCAAATCACTGGCGACGATCCCAATATATCGAAAGTGGGGCCAACCCACGGTGGTACTAAGCCACTGGGACGAGTCGCTATGAGGTGCCAAACCTCTGGTGTCCCAAAGACACAAAATAACTATGGTACCAAACCACTGGAGGTGCCAAACCTCTGGTGTCCCAAAGACACGGATATCAAATCTTCCCCCTCCTCTCATATCACCCATAACCATGCAATTATTATGCAAATCATGCCATCATGCTCTAATATGAACATATAACAAATATATCATAGATCATGATATTAAACAACATATATCAACATCATATTGAAACGGACTTACCTGAGTCCTTGTTCATACTCATCAACAAATCATATCAAGATCTCATAGTTTCCCACTTTGGTAACATGATTAGTTTATTAATATATATATATATATATATAGTTATAAAGTGTGCAAGGTACACACCTGACACTAGCGAAATCACTAAATCTCGAAGCCCCGATCTACCTCTCTAGATCTCCTTGTCCTACATTCAGCCAAACCACAAAATCATTAACAAGACCATTCGGCCACACCAACAAACCTTAATCTCACAAGCCTTCGGCTTTACATCCACTTAAAGATTAATGAACCAACAAAAATCCTTACCACTTGACTTACCACTTCGATTGCTAGAGAAATAGGGTTAAATCGATTGCTTCCAATGTCTCAAAGAACCTAAAAGAAATAAGTTCCTATGGTTAAAACCTTACTAACAAATGCCCAAAATTTGGCTTTTGTCCTTAAGGAAAACGACATAGAAAAGAGAAAGAACAAAGGAAATACGGCCATGAATACTTACCCCCTTCTAAAACCGTTTGAAGAAAACCAAGTGAAGACCTACCCTTGTTGATATTCGTCCAAGACAAATCAAAAAGAGAATGGGAAGTTTCGGCAATATGGCTAAATGGTGAAGGAAATTTTGGCTATGGTTGATTTGTAACAACAAAAAGGATTCGGCTAGAGTGGAGAAAGAGAAAGAAAAAGGAAGGAAAAGAAAGAAATTGCAATGGAAGAGGGATGTTTTCGGTTTTGAGCAAAAGTGGAAGAAAGAAAAAGATGAAATGGGGAGATGGAAGATTCGGCCAACCACTAAAGATGAAGAAAAAGATGGAAGGGAAGAGGGTTGGTTTTAGGCTTCAAAGAGAATAAAAATATATGAGAGGCTCTATTGAATATTCGACCAAATGCCTAAGAAAAAATTTGGCAAACCTCTATGGTCTTTTTGGCTTTGACACAAAACAAGAAAACAAATGCTAAAACTAAAACAAAATTTACCTTATTGCCAAGGCACATTCGGCTAAGGAAGAAAACTTTTGGAGAGGAAAAGAAAAATGTAAAAGATGCACAAAATGCAAGAATTGACCAAACTAAACCCCCAAACTTCCTATCAACATTCGGCCACCCCCTAGCCACACATGCCGTCCACATTCATGGACTAATGGCCTTAGCATAGTTTCCAAAACACTCTCCATCATCTAAGCCCTTTGTCCCCCCATCCTTCCATAAGTCTTAAGAATCTTATCCCATAATACAAGCTTTCCAAATCCATTATTCAACTTACCAAAAATTTTGAAAGTCCAACCTACCATAAGAATAGCTTGACCAACACTTAATGCAAAGGTGCATAAAAATAAAGTCTTCCAATACAATCCATGCTACTCGAACCTCTTCCCTGAAGCAACCCTTCATGCATCATAGCCACCTTGCCAGTAACTTCTCATGTGCTAGAATTTAATACTTATATCATCTTAAGTGTCAAGATCACCTAGTCCACTTCATTAAATTTTAAATACTAAGAATTATTCTAGCTTCATAAATAAAGTCAAACCTTCACAAGGCTATACTACCCGAGCTAACACAAGCTACCAACTGATGCACAAATTTTAGGATGTTACAATTCTACCCCCTTAAAAATAATTTCGTCCTCGAAATTACCTGATCAAACGAGTTGAGGGTACTGCTGCCTCATAACATCCTCCGGTTCCCATGTAGCTTCTTCTATGCCATGGTTCCGCCATAAGACCTTCACTAAAGGAACTGACTTCTTACGCAAAACTTTTACGTCTCGATCTAGAATCTGCACTGGTTCTTCTTCTATCGTCAAATCTGGACTCACCTCTATTTCCTCCACTGCCACGACATGTGATGGATCAGAACGATAGCGTCTAAGCATGGAGACATGAAACACATTGTGTATCTGACTCAACTCTGCTGGCAACTCGAGCTGATATGCTACTGGTCCCACTCGTCTCAACACTTTATACGGCCCAATAAACCTTGGACTTAACTTGCCTTTTCTCCCAAATCTTAACACTTTCTTCCATGGCGAGACCTTTAAGAAGACCTTGTCACCCACGGCAAATTCTATATCCCTCCGCTTGAGATCGGCATAAGACTTCTGCCTATCCAAAGCTTCCTTCAAACGAGCCTGAATCATCTTAACCTTATCCTCAGTCTCTGTAACCAACTCTGGTCCTAACATCTGACGCTCACCCAACTCTGTCCAGCATGTAGGTGTGCGACATCTCCTACTATACAATGCCTCATATGGTGCCATCTTAATGCTTGCCTGATAACTATTGTTGCACGCGAACTCAGCTAATGGTAAAAACTCTTCCCAGCTGCCTCTAAAGTCCAAAACACAACCCCTTAGCATATCCTCTAAAATCTGTATAACTCTTTTCGACTGCCCGTCAGACTGTGGATGAAATGCGGTACTGAAATCCAACCTCGTACCCAA
The DNA here is from genome assembly GCA_025506655.1 of Gossypium rotundifolium. NCBI lineage: Eukaryota > Viridiplantae > Streptophyta > Magnoliopsida > Malvales > Malvaceae > Gossypium > Gossypium rotundifolium. The sequence goes on along the minus strand of CP106723.1, from coordinate 104,958,823 downwards.
AGCTTGATGTAACGCTCTCCAAAACCTCGACGTAAATCTAGGATCTCTGTCCGAGATGATCGACACTGGTACACCATGCAACCTTACTATCTTCGCCACATACAACTTAGCTAACTTCTAAAGCGAGTAATCCACCCTTACCGAAATGAAATGAGTTGACTTAGTCAGACGATCCACAATCACCCAAACTGAGTCCTTCTTACTAGGTGTAAGAGGTAATCCACTGACAAAGTCTATAGTGATCCTCTCCCACTTCCACTGTGGAATCTTCACCGGCTGAAGTAATCCAGATGGTAACTGATGCTTATCTTTGACCTGCTGACACGTCAGACATTTACCCACAAACTTAGTTACCTCCCGCTTCAGACCTGGCCACCAAAATTGCTCTCTTAAATCCCGATACATCTTGCTACCTCCAGATGCATAGTGTATGGCTGCTATGTCGTCCCAGAATCCTTTGCCTTAACTCAACATCCTTCGGCATACAAGCTCTCCCTTGAAAACACAACACTCCATCACTGGACAAACTATAATCCTCTAAACCACCATTCTGAACCTACAACCTCCGATCATTCAAACCATTATCTTCTAACTGTTTCTTCTTGATCTGCTCTAACCAAGTTGGCTTGACTTGTAATTCTGCCAAAAGACTCCCATCATCGTATAAACTAAGACGAGCAAACATCGATCTTAAGTCTGATACAACCTTACGGCTCAACGCGTCTGCCACCACGTTAGCCTTGCCCGGATGATACTCAATTGAACAGTCGTAGTCCTTCAACAACTCAATCCATCTACGCTGCCTCAAGTTTAAATCCTTCTGAGTCAAAAGATACTTTAGACTCTTGTGATCAGTGTAGACTATCGACTTCTCTCCGTACAAATAGTGTCTCCAAATCTTCAAAGCGAAAACCACTGCAGCTAATTCCAAGTCATGCGTCGGATAATTAACTTCATGTGGTCTCAACTGTCGAGATGCATAAGCCACTACCTTCCTTTCCTGCATCAGCACACATCCCAAACCAAGATGTGATGCATCACAAGAACCGTGAATTCCTTGCTCGCCTCGGGTTGATCAAAATCGAGCTTCAATGTAATCTTCTTCAACTTGTCAAAACTTTCTTGTTGCTTCTCAGTCCACACAAATGGAACTCCTTTCCTCAATAACTTAGTCATAGGTGCTGCGATCAAAGAAAATCCCTCTACAAATCTTCGGTAATACCCCGCTAGACCTAGAAAACTCCGAATCTCAGCCACTGACTTAGGCGGCTTCCAATCTAACACTACTTCGATCTTTCGAGGATCCACTTAATCCCCTCAGCTGATACTACGTGACCCAAGAAAGTCACCTCTTTAAGCCAAAACTCACACTTACTAAATTTGGCATATAACTGCTTTTCCTTTAGGATCTGCAACACTACTCGCAAATGCGCATCATGCTCCTCCTCTGACTTGGAGTATACCAAAATATCGTCTATAAATACTACGAAAAATTGATCCAAAAATTGCTGAAATACCCGATTCATCATGTTCATGAATGTCATTGTCAAGACGTTAGTCAATCCAAAAGGCATTACCGTAAACTTCGTAGTGCCCATACCGAAAAGCGAAATGATGTCTTATGGATATCGCCTCTTTCACCTTTAGTTAATGATATCCGCACCTTAAATCAATCTTGGAAAACCGCGCCCTTTAAGTCGATCAAACAAGTCATCTATCCTCGGCAAAGGATACTTTTTTTGATCGTCGACTTATTTAATCAAGCGATAGTCTATACACATCCGCATCGTACCATCCTTCTTCTTGACAAAAAGTACCGCGCGCTCCCCAAGGCGAAACACTTGGTCAGATAAAACCTCGATCCAACAACTCCTGAATTTGAGCCTTCAATTCCACTAATTCCTTCGGTGCCATTCTATACAAAGTGATAGACACTAGCGCAGTTCCGGGTAACAGATCTATTCCAAATTCAACTTCACGATCCAAAGGCAATCCCGGAAGTTCTTCTGGGAATACATCAGCATATTCCTTCACTGTTCGGACATTCCCTACAGTAGACTCCTTAGCCTCCAATGCACACACATGAACCATAAATGCCTCGCAGCCCTTCCTGACCATCTTCTCACTTTCAACACAGATACCACGTTGGATAGATAATCTCTTCTATTACCTATCATAACCACCTCTTCACCCTCAGCTGTCTTCAACACCATGCGCTTAGCAGCGCAATCCAAACTCGCCTGGTACTTGACCAACAAGTCCATCCCAAGAATCAGATCGAACTCCCCAAACGGCAGTTCCTCAGATCATCTACAAACACTACCCCTTGGAGTTCTAGGGGTACATCCCTATACAGCTTATTTACTTCTACAGAGTGACCTAGAGGGCTAAGTACTGTCATCCTCCTAGAAGCAGTTTCAGAATCTAAGTTCATGGTCTCTACTATGCTACTGGCAATATACGAATGCGTCGAACCCACATCTATCAAAGTAGTATATGGTACACCAAAGATTAAAAACGTACTGGTTATGACGTCCGGTGCGTCACCCTCTTCACAACGTCTCGCTGCATACACCAAACTAGGCTGTCTTGCCTCAGTGTTGCCTGCACCTCTGCCCGATGCTCTGCGGCCTCGACCAAAACTATTACCTCCTCTACCATTACCATGACCTCTCTACGATGACGGTCCCTCTTTTCTGAACTGAGCACGACCTTGATCCTCAGACTGATTCCTGGCTAGCTTACGTGTACAGTCCCTCACACGATGATCCAGCGAGCCACACTCAAAACATCCTTTCCCTCCGGTCCAACATTCACCCCAATGATATTTCCCACATCGATTACCTTTGGTTGGTCCCTCGATTAGCGAATAGCCTCCTGATTGATTCGCCCATTCGCTAACCTCTTACGAGAATTGCCGGCTGACTCAGACGATCCAAAACTTCTCTTATGTTTATTCCTGTCGTGATTCTGCCTTACATATTCCTTTATCCCTTCAGCTATCTTAGTCTTTTCAACCAACGCAACAAACTCTCGCTCCTGGTGTGGTGCAATCAGCGATCTCACTGCCTCTCAATCCATCCTCGAACCGAACACATCGCTCGTGCTCCGAAGCCACGATACCTCCAACGCATACCGGCTCAATCTTAAAAATTTTGCCTCATATTCTGATACGGACTTACTTCCTTGGACCAAACTTAGAAATGCCTTACGTTGCGCACCAATGTAACTAGACCCAATATATTTCTTCTGATACGCTGCCTTGAAATAGTCCCAAGTAAGATCCTCCGCTGCAGCACTGTTCCTCACCATGAGCCACCACTGATATGACTCATCTCAAAGAAGTGACACTATCCCTTTCAACTTTTCCTCAGCATTCAGGTCCAAGTCATCCATGATTCGCTCCGTCGCCTCTAGCCAATATTCGGCCGTACTGGGAGCTACACCTAAAACACCTCGAAATACTTCAGCTCCATTGGCTCGGAGTCACTCAGGTACAAATTTTTGAGCTCCCGCGCCTCCTCCTATTCCAGCTACTCTCTCAAGAACTCGCAGCATCGCCTGAGACACTGCGTCATCCCCCGTTTGCTCCTGAAACTCAACTCCAACCGCTGGTGGTGGGGGTGGTGGTACCTCATTCTCGAATCCTTGACCCGACCTCACTGGCTCAGACACAGCCATCCTACCCCTACCGCGTCCATGCATAACACGACCCCAACCTCGAGTGCTCATGTCTAAAGTCTTGACTTAGCTGATTTAAAAGTTTTATGCATTAGTCATTATTCCACTATTTTTAAAACACAGTTTTATGAATAGTTTTAATAAGAGGTTGTTTCTCGAGTACATCCAACCTATAGTTTTGGATCTCTAGAGTAGTTCCTACTACTATACATTCATGCCATCATCATCATAATCAATAGTTTGAAGTACTTACCCGAGCGGATCGGTGCCGGAGACTCGGTGCCATGCCTTTCAAATCATATAATTTTCAACAAAAACATTTTAAGACCATACTTTAAATCATTTTGGGCCTTGGGCCCACAGTCGAGCTTTTGAACTTGGCTCTGATACCAATTTGTAACACTCCAAACCTGATCAATACGCCAAGACCGAATCTGGCATGCCACAGAGGGAAAACATTTTGAAGAAAATCGAGATAACGATATTTTTTTTAGTGAAAACTCTTTGTTATTCTATATTTGAAGAAAACAAGTTATAATAAGTTAAAAGCGATAGTTTACTTTGAAATTCGTGAATAAATTTTAAAACTTAGTCACACTCCATAGATTAGAAAACCTTTTATAATTTTTATGAAAGACTCAAACGAATGGTTGAAAACCGTTGTTAATTGAAATTTGCAAACTTAAGTTTTGGAAAAATGTATGAGTTATCAAAATCACTTAAGTTATAAAATATTATCAAACAATCTATATTACCCGATGGTAATGTTTTGAAAACCATTGCGTTTGTAATTTTGAAAACTTTGTGCTCAAATTAATATATCAACCATGTACATTTTAAACCATATTTAAAACAAGTCCAAAACATATAAATAATCCAAAAACATAATTAAAAAGGCCTTATTACAAACCCAAATAAAAATATAAACCAAATTAAAATAAAATATAGTACCCAAACTGAAGTTCTTATAAAACTGAATTTTATTTCATGGCCTCCTCGAGTTCATCCGGCTCCTCCTCCGCGATCAAGAATCACCTGAAAAGATAAAGGAGAAGGTGAGTCACCAAGACTCAGTGCATAAATCCTTCCCCCGATTAATACAATATTCTTACATAATTCATAACCAAGCAATATATATATATATAATGCACCCATCCTAGCCATCCATAACTCCTTTTCTATCCCGTGTGGTACCAAACCACTGGTGGTGCTAAACCACCGGTGACCCAAAGTCACGATATCCAATAATGTGATGCCAAATCACCGGTGACCCAAAGTCACAAATAATCAAGTTAGGGGCCAACCCGTGTGATACCAAATCATGGCGACGATCCCAATATATCAAAAGTGGGGCCAACCCACGGTGGTACTAAGCCACTGGGACGAGTCGCTATGAGGTGCCAAACCTCCGTGTCCCAAAGACACAAAATAAGCGTGGTACCAAACCACCGGAGGTGCTAAACTATGGTGTCCCAAAGACACGGATATCAAATCTTCCCCCTCCTCTCATATCACCCATAACCATGCAATTATTATGCAAATCATGCCATCATGCTCTAATATGAACATATAACAAATATATCATAGATCATGATATTAAACAACATATATCAACATCATATTGAAACGGACTTACCCGAGTCCTTGTTCATACTCATCAACGAATCATATCAAGATCTCATAGTTTTCCACTTTGGTAACATGATTAGTTTATTAATATATATATATAAACCGATATATTATAAAGTGTGCAAGGTACACACGACACACTAGCGAAATCACTAAATCCCAAGCCCCAATCTACCTCTCTAGATCTCCTTGTCCTACATTCTACCAAACCACAAAATCATTAACAAGACCATTCGGCCACACCAACAAACCTTAATCTCACAAGCCTTCACTTTACATCCACTTAAAGATTAATGAACCAAAAAATCCTTACCACTTGACTTACCACTTGATTGCTAGAGAAATAGGGTTAAATCGATTACTTCCAACATCTCGAAGAACCTAAAAGAAATAAGTTCCTATGGTTAAAACCTTACTAACAAATGCCCAAAATTTGGCTTTTGTCCTTAAGGAAAACGACATAGAAAAGAGAAAAGAACAAAGGAAATACGGCCATGAATACTTACCCCCTTCTAAAACCTTTTGAAGAAAACCAAGTGAAGACCTACCCTTGTTGATATTTGGCCAAGACAAATCAAAAAGAGAATGGGAAGTTTATGCAATATGGTTAAATGGTGAAGGAAATTTCGGCTGTGGTTGATTTGTAACAACAAAAAAGATTCGGCTAGAGTGGAGAAAGAGAAAGAAAAATGAAGGAAAAGAAAGAAATTGCAATAGAAGAGGGATGTTTTCAGTTTTGAGCAAAAGTGGAAGAAAGAAAAAGATGAAATGGGGAGATGGAAGATTCGGCCAACCACTAAAGATGAAGAAAAAGATGGAAGGGAAGAGGGTTGGTTTTAGGCTTCAAAGAGAATAAAAATATGTGAGAGGCTCTATTGAATATTCGGCCAAATGCCTAAGAAAAAATTTGGCAAACCTCTATGGTCTTTTTGGCTTTGACACAAAACAAGAAAACAAATGCTCAAACTAAAACAAAATTTACCTTATTGCCAAGGCACATTCGACTAAGGAAGAAAACTTTTGGAGAGGAAAAGAAAAATGTAAAAGATGTACAAAATGCAAAAATTGACCAAACTAAATCCCCCAAACTTCCTATCAACATTCGGCCACCCCCTAGCCACACATGCCGTCCACATTCATGGACTAATGGCCTTAGCATAGTTTCCAAAACACTCTCCATCATCTAAGCCCTTTGTCCCCCCATCCTTCCATAAGTCTTAAGAATCTTATCCCATAATACAAGCTTTCCAAATCCATTATTCAACTTACCAAAAATTTTGAAAGTCCAACCTACTATAAGAATAGCTTGGCCTACACTTAATGCAAAGGTGCATAAAAATAAAGTCTTACAATGCAATCCATGCTACTCGAACCTCTTTCCTCAAGCAACCCTTCATGCATCATAGCCACCTTGCCACTAACTCCTCATGTGCTAGAATTTAATACTTATATCATCTTAAGTGTCAAGATCACCTGGTACACTTCATTAAATTTTAAATACTAAGAATTATTCTAGCTTTATAAATAAAGTCAAACCTTCAAAAGGTTATACTAAGCACACAAACAATACTACCCGAGCTAACACAAGCTACCAACTGATACACAAATTTTAGGATGTTACACTCGGCATCCTCAACATCTCACTTCTTAAACTAAGATTCTGAACTGTACTTTTTTATCCTGGACATAAGAACCACATCACTAAATTTCTCAAGTTCTGACGAAATACATACTAATAAGTAACTGCCGTCATTCTATCAATAGTCTTATACTCTTCGATGAACCGTAAATCACTTTTCTTTACTTACTAAATAAAATAAAATAAAATAAAAATTTCTATCACAAAGATACTTTCAGAAGCACCTGTCACTTATTTAAGTTTCAATACTATTATCTTTCAGTTCTGTATATAATTTCTGATAATATATAATTGATTTCTTGGTACACAAACTCTATCTCGAAACAACAATTAAATGGTCGGTTTTCGACCTGGAGTTCCGAATTAGAAGTTAGTTCCTATCGAACACTTCTAACTTACCATTTACTGACAAAATTCTAAGTTTCACAAAATCATGGAATAAGCATCATTATTTCTGAATAATAGTCAATTTCTAATACACATCATAAGATTCTTTTCCTGCAGTATTAATTGAGTGCAAGCATAAGCTACCATTTTCACGTTCTTGTATCAAAATACACTTCAAACCAATAAACTATCCAGACTAAATAATTTAATTGGTCTTGGCTGTTTCATAGTACTCTTCTAAAAGAACCATTTTCATCCGGTTGCCATGATAACTCGTACATGTGTCCTATTGCAATTCTTTACGTTACAAATCAATGATCCTTAAATCAACTATACAGCTTCAATAATACATAACAATCTCATTTTTAACTCATTGAGATATATCAAATTATTCAGAAATAACAACCATAGCGTGGATTCCAGCTTGACCTTTACTATTTACTCTTTTATCAATGTTGATTCCTTTCCCAAAATCTAATGATAAATCACATCTAATAAAATTTATTTTACTGTTAATTCTCAAAATACTGAACCACATTGGAATTGCATCTCTCTGACAATTAAAATCGTAGCGCCATTTCAAGGATAACTTCTCACTCACACCGATAAACAATATTTTAACCAATGCAAAAGCACAGTCTTTACACATCTGACAACAGCAACACTGTACGTTCACTATCAAACTAGATTTCATAATCACAAAAGGATGATTACTTCCAGTAAAAGAATATCTCTTGCACAATTCATAAAATAAAGTCGATAAGAAATCTGGGATAAGGAAATCCAAGATTTGATATTGTACTAGAAGTTCGAGAATATAGCTCATAAGAGAAATAATACCGACTTCGACAAATTCTCAGAAAATTTCTAGAAGGAAAACAATACTTATAAGCACTGAAGGATAATAGAAGCAACATAGTCTTCATATACACATTTCACAGAATAACAATCAGTGGAAACTGAATTTCAACATCATATGAACTTTACTGTCACTTTTCTATCAACTCATTTTAATAGAATACCAGAAAAGATAGAGTAATACCGATCACGGCTTAGACAGATTAACACTGATTTCATCTATCACTGAAATCAACTAGCATTCTCATTTGATAAGAACCCCGAATGAGTCGATTAGTCAATATTAATTTTTTTTCTTTAACTATAACATTTGGATGATTTTTCATAAAATTTCATCATAACACCCCAGTTATTTTAGGCCATTTAACACACATATTCACGGTATTCATCCGTATCCTTTGTCTCTTCTGAAGGCTCATTCAGGAATTTCCTCACTTTCCATCATTTAAATAAATATCAATAATATTCACTCATATTTCATATGATACATTAATATGTAAAAACATAAGTAAAAAGGATGTATCATTTACATATAAACTTACTCATTTCAAGTCTTACCACATTCCAAATACATATCGTAAACATTTCTCACATTTACATGCACTTATACCCTACACTTGTCATCACATAGTCACACGTAATTTCACTTTGTCAAAGTTTCTCGATGAACACTTCAGAATAATATCAAATATACAGTGGTTTCGTACATGGCCCACCAATAATGATAAATATGGTGGTATCGTACACAACCCACCAATAATGATAAATACGGTGGTATCGCACACAGCCCATCAATAATAATAAATACGGTAAACACGGTGGCATCACACACAGCTCACCAATAATGATAAATACGGTGGTATCGCACACAGCCTACCAATAATAATAAATACGGTGGTATCGTACACAACCCACCAATAATGATAAATATGGTGGTATCGCATACAGCCCACCAATAATAATAAATACGGTGGTATCGCACATAGTCCACCAACAATGATAAATACGGTGGTATCGCACACAGCCCACCAATAATGACATATTCACATGCTGGCATAATAAGACTAACTTCTCAATTGCTTTAGTAGATAATATCCCGGCTGAGAACAAAACATCTCGATCATCGGAGAAATTTAAACACAAATTTCATAACAACCAATACAAAAGCACAATCTTTATACCTCTAGTAACTGTATCAAAGTACTCTCGCCATCAAGTTAAAACTTATAATCATCCTAAGCATTTTAATAATAAGAAGAAACCATTTTCATCAATAGAACATTTCCTACTGATATCTCATGGCTGATACTTTGAACAATAATTTATTAAGGAAACAGAAATAAAAAATCTCAGAACATGGAGCTGCACAGAAAATACTCATAACATTCACTCAATTTCACAAGTTATACTCATAGCATCATACAAATGCCAATCAAACATGAACACTTATCATAGTATAAACTTTCCTTTCATCGTATCTTTCATATTTCAAAAGAAATTCCTATCCACAATTTATTCATCATCACATAAACATCATAAACTATTATTCTTACTTTTTACGAGTCTCAACTCATCATAAACACACTGTTTGCACTATCAAATTTAGCTCGGTTGAAGTGCGCATCTATCTAATAAAATAATTTACATCAGGGTCGGGAGTCGTCACACTATCACAGTTCATTATGGCATGTATAGCTAGACTCTCACACTCACTATGGCAGTCCGAGAACCAACTAAACCATAGCTCTGATACCACTAAATGTAACACCCCTTACCCGGGTTCGAAGCCTGAATCGGATACGAAGCATTACCTAATTCTACTTGGTTAAACATATCACATCGAGCTATAAAATTTCATTTTAGCTTAAATACTTTCTATTCAAACTCATAATCTACTCATCCTAGACCTGCGAGGGCTTAAACCTACTTCTGGAAGGTTTCAAAAATTAATCAAAATCTTCTACACACTTAGAAGATTTTTGTCTATACTGGCGCCACACGCCCATGTACCCATGAGACATGCCCGTGCTCTTCATCCGTGGTCGACACTGACTTATTACACACGGCCAGATACATGCCCGTGTCCCTAGCCCGTGTCCCTCACACGACCTCAACACGCCCGTACCCTTAAATCGTGTCTATCACATGGCTGAGATACATGGATGTGTCTCTGCCCGTGTGGCCTAGAAGTTGGCTATTTTCCAAGCTAGTTCCCCCTCTAAAACACAAACTCTCTTGTATCCATTTCATCAACATGTATCATCCTATAATTGGACATCCGAATATCCAATTTTTGCAAACACGTTCTCATACACATTGCCATTCATGAAATCATTTGTAAATTACACCCACGACATCTCAATTATGCAATTACTACATACATGAATAACCACATCATAGGCGTGTAACAACCGTCAATGTTGGCCATCTCCAAATAGCCTTAAAAAAATGAACATTTATTAAATAAGGGCCAGCATTTTAGGCCATAAGAAATATGACTTATGTGACAAAACGACCAAGCCTACTATACATTCCATAAACCAAAAATTAATTTATCTAGATATACCAAGTGTTCCAATTGATAGTGTGAGCGAATCTCCGATGTCCACCGATCCCCGAGCTAACTTGGCGATACTACAAGGCAAGAGAAAAGAGAGGGGAAGTAAGCATAAATGCTTAGTAAGTTCATATGCAAATAATAAGAAATTAATAAACTTGTATGGATAAATCCTCACAATAATTTCTTAAGATGATATAATTATTATATCACATGCTTACACCTTGTTACTCATGTTCACATTAATCTGTCTACTTGAGTCATTGTCACTAAATTATTTATTTCTTGAGTACAAAACTCCAAATGAAGAACCGTAAATTTTCCCTGAAACTAGACTCACATATCTTCATACCATAAAATTTATAGAATTTTTGGATTAGCCAATTAATACAGTTTATTCATTAAAGTTTCCCCTGTTTTACAGTTCGACTATTCTGACCTCTCTTCACTACGAATCAATTTTCTCCTTGTACAGAGTTCATATGACCTTATTGTTTAATTCATTTGAAAATAGACTCATTCAGGATTTCATACATATAAATTATATCCCTTAATATTTTTGTACAATATTTACTAATTTCCAAAGTTGGAACAGGTGATTCCGAAACTCATTCTAACCCTGTCTCACTAAAATTCAAATCTCTCATAATTCATACTTCTTTTGCTTACTCTATTTCTTTTATAAAACAGTAGGCTCATTAAGATTTAATTTCATATCTCTCCTAGCCTTTAATTCAATTTCTACTATTTTTGGTGATTTTTCAAAGTTATACTAATGCTGCTGCCCACACTATTTTAAGGTCAATTCCACTCATTCATTAATTCTTTATGTTCACTTTCATTTATACACACTTACACCAAAGCATATTATAATTCGGCTCATAACAACCAAGTGATCATAGACACATCTTACTCGTTTGCATCCTTATCAATAATGCATCATAATCCGAGCACATTATTTATGAATCTCGTAATACATACTGCGCCTATTCATAATACTCACATATCCTACTCTTACTTATCTTGAGCATACTCCCTGAACTTCCCATTGAACTACTTGTAATATTAAGGATGTTTGGGATATCTCGCACACCTGATAGGACGCCAATGCCATATTCCAGATATGATCTTACATGGGATCAGATACCGATGCCGATGCCATGTCCCAGTCATGGTCTTACACTGGCACACTCACTGCCATGGTCCAACCATGGTCTTTTCCATCAATTCATCACGAGTCGTAGTACAAATGTACTTGACCCTACATTTCTCACTATTGATCCTTCAATCCAATCTCATACTTGCATACAGTCATGATTAGATAACATACATTTATAAAATAATACATCATCTCAATTCAAATTTAATAAGCATTCACTATAGACTATCCATATGAACTTACCTCAACGCGAATCAGTCATTTTGATTGACATTTCCTCGTACTTGGTCTAAATCTCGATTTCTTTGATCTAAAAGGTCACATTTCACTTAATTATCACTCACATTACTCATTTTAATACAAAAATCATAGTACGATAAATTTTGTAATTTTGCCCCTAAACTTTCTCATAATTATGATTTTACCCCTAGGCTCGTAATATGATTTTTATTCAATTTCTATGAAATTCAAGGTCAACCGAACCTTTTTCTCTTCCCAAGCAACCTCAAATTCTTATTATTTCACACTTTTAGGAGCATTTATAACTTTTACTAATTAACCCGTTTTAACCATTTTCAATGAAAATCACTTAGCAAAAATCATTCTCCTAGCCTCGTGCACTCTTATTCTACCATTAAACATCAAAATGCACAAATATCTAGCATGGGTCAATTTTTAAACTTCCTTTTTCATGCAAATAAATTGTATAAATAGAAAGGTTAAGCTTCTAGGATCTCAAAAATACGAAGAAAATTAAAAACGGGGCTCAAATGCACTTACAATTGAGCTTTGAAAAAGCTTGAAACCCTAGCCATGGCTTCATGAAAATTTTGGCAGCATGGAGATGAGAATGAGCAGATTTTTGGGTTTAAATTTTGTCTTTTATGCCTTAAAACACCCAAATGAGAAAAATGTCTTTTGTACTAAACTTTCAATTTTTACCCTTCCATGACTAGTTTTGTCCACAACAAAATATGATGGTCTATTTGCCATTTAAAGACCTCTAGTTTAAACCCCCATTTAAATCAAGTACTTATGTTCTAGAACTCATATTTTGCAATTAATGCAATTTAATCTCAATAATAAAATTGGGCACTTTATCGATAAAATTACTTAACAAGATTTACACATCATCACCCAAACATATCATAAACTCTAAAACAATCATAAATTAAATGTTTTTACTTGGGTTTGTGGTCTCAAAACCACTGTTCCGACTAGTCCCTATTTTGGGCTGTTACACCTAGGACATGCCACAAACATAAATTTCCTAAAGCCTTCACTTTCAACAAACTTGAAAGGTAATTCATTAATCACAATCATTTGTGCTAATCCTCTCCTACATGCTTCTTGATCAAATCTCCAAGTTGAAAGATGTCCTTCCCCCTCTTCAACTCCCTTTCTAGGTAAAACTAGCTGTCCTTGCCTAGTGTCAACAACATTACTAGGATTTTTCTTACATGAACCAATATGATATTTCAATGACCTCGTACCATTTTTTGTCATATCACAACAAACTTCATTTTCACAATAATTACAATTAGCCTTACTTGCACCTTCACTATTAGTAATCTTAGTGAAGTGAGACCAAACTTCTGACCTTTGAGGAGTGGCTTTTCTTTTCCCTGTAGTCCCCTTTGTTTGGCTTGAAGCTTCAACTCCCGAATTTTCAGAATCTATCGAAGTAGGAGGTGTAACACTACCTTCGATAGATGTTGGTTTGGTGGACATTTTACAAGAAAAAAAATTATATAATAAATTAAAATACATTTATAATATTAAACATATTTTGATGTTGAGTTTTAGAGAAATAAAATATTGTTTGTCATTTGATGTTGAGTTCAACATATACTATTACATATTTTGTTTGGCTTATTTTCCTTCATTTAATTTGGCTTGTTCATGCAGAAAATCATACATAAATCAATTTTAATTAGATTAACACCATTTGTAGACAAGTTTTAAATTTATGTGGGCGAGGAAAAAAATCCCTTGAAATCACATTCAAATCATATATAAAAAAGCATCTATTATATATAATAAATCCCTTGAAATCACATTCAAATTATAGACGAGTGTTAAAAAGTAAGTTCTTTCCTTGCCATTGGACTAACAAGCATCTATTATATATACAAAAGAAAAAGAATATAACAAAAAATAAAATAGAAAAGGAGACATTTCAAATTTAATATGATTATGGGATATGAAAGTATAGATTATGATATACTTATGAGTAAAAATAATTAAATAATAAATTTATTATGATTTTCATTGAAATAGTAAAATTGAGGAGTGAATGTTAAGTTGTTAACCCACAAAACAAAAGCAAAACAAAATTCATAAAGCAATAGCAATAGCAATAGCAATCCTTAACATTTCATAAATCATAAATTATAAAATCAAAACAAAATCAATAGCAATGTTAAGTTGTTAACCCACATAACGGACAAGAGCACAAATCCCAATCCAAAATAAACCAAAAAAAACAACCAACCTAAAAACAAAACAAAATTCATAAAGTAGAAACAAATAAACTAAGAAAAAAACATGAAACACCAAAAGCACTCCTCCAGTCAGCAAATTAACTTGCAGCCACTCCTTAGAAAATATTCCACCTTCGAAATGTGACACCCCGAACCCGACCGAGACGGACCGGCCCGAATTCGAAGCGTTACATTAGCCACCTAAGTGACTCTCCGGCTAATGACCACCCAAGACACACCTTGACCTTATAACACCTCAATATTATTTGAATATTAGTTATATATTATCGCGAAAGCAAATTATGAACCAGTTTTAAACTTTTTCTAGGTAATTTAACCTAAGGGCATTTTTTTTCATTTTACCACCTATGGTAAAACTAACCCAATTTTAGTTCTAAATGTTTACCAACCTTTTTTTATTCAAAATTATGCAAGCCTAAAAATTTTAGCTTAAATTGAGTTCATTTGTTATGTCTAATTTAAGTTTTACTATCATGGACTAAATTGTAACAAATACAAACTATCAAGACCTATTCTAAGTTACAAATTAAGTGTGTTTCTATAAGTTTTTACCTATTACGGGACTAATCCTAAAATTTTATCAAGTTTCCTTATCATCTAGGGCTCTAATTAGAAAAATCAATTTTTAGGACTAAATAGTAACATAATACCAATTTAAAAAGAAAAAAAAATTAAACCCCCAACAACCCACACCGCTGTGTACCCCAAACCATGTGTCATTAAATGACCATGTTCGTGCCATGAAAAACTTTTTGGTAGATCGCACACGCCTGTGTGTGATAGATTTAGTTTCCACACGTCCGTGTCACTTACCTATACGCCCATGTGCAACCCCTCAGATGCCTGTGTGGACAGGCACACGCCCGTGTAAAAACCATTGCACCTATTTTTACGAAAAAATCATTTTAAATCCTGATTTTACATATTTTAATGACCAATTAAACCTGATTTAACTACAATTAATTAACATATATGTACATACATCTTCAATTGAATTTATGGACATCATGTTGAGTATGACTCCTATTTTAGTCAAATTTGATAAATCATCTTTCAGTTAAACTCTGTTTATTTGTTTCAATCAAACTCTGATTAGTCTAGATTATTTCATTATTATTTGACGTATGAATTTAGCCTATAAATAGGCTTTTTTACAACCTTAGAAAATACACCCATTAGAGATTAGAACTCATAACACATTTAGAGAGTTTTGTGTTAACGTTTTGAGAGTTCTTTTTTTTCGGGTTTTTGAGGTTTAGTTTTTATCTCCATCTTTTGTACTCTTCGTTCTTTTGTCATTATAGTAAACGTATCTTTGCCCGTAGTTTTTTATCCTCTTTGGAGAGGTTTTCCATATTAAATTTGTGTGTTCAATTTCTCAATTTATTCTGCTATTTTTTTACTGGTTGCTTAATCGGGTCGATCCCCAACAAGTGGTATCAGAGCTAGTTTAATTTTCATAGATCAGCTCATTCAAAGATGGCAGCAACAAGGTTTGAAATTGAGAAGTTTGATGGTGAGACAAACTTCAATCTGTGGCAAGTTCAGATGATGGCAATTCTAGTTCAAATCGGCTTGAAAAAAGTTGTTGAAAAAAGCCTGAGAATCTAAATTAAACAGAATGGGAAGAGCTTGATGAAAGGGCCTTGTCTGCAATCCAGTTGCAGGAGGTATAGATGGAGAAGACCTCATCCGCCTTGTGGAAATGGTTAGAAACTCTTTATGCGACTAAGCCTCTGGCTAACTGTTTAATGTTGAAACGTCTATTTACTTTTCGTATGAACGAATGTGAGCTTTTAGAGATCACATCAGTCAATTCCTTACTCTCTTAAATGATTTAAAGAACGTAAAGGTTCATATTGATGATAAAGATCAGGCTATGCTATTATTGTGCTCTTTACCCTCTTTACATAAGTCTTTCAGGGAGACCCTGATTTATGGCAGAGACAAACTCTTGTTCGAATATGTACAGGGTCATTTGTTGAGTAGAGACAAACTTGACAATGATTTTGGTTTGGATAGCAAGGAAAATAGGCAACCTTCCTTTTTGGTAGCATCAAAGAAACGAGACAAAAGGTGTCACTATTGTAAGAAGTTAGGTCATGTCAAAGCAGATTGTTATAAACTGTGAAATAAAAGAGTTCCTAAGAGTAACGAGGAAGATGTAGCTGGTGCTGGGCTGATGAAAGTGGTGATGATTTCTTGTTAGTGTCAACGAGTGATAACTCCAAGCTCACGTCCAAATGGATCCTAGATTCGGGATGTTCTTTCCACATGTGTCCCAATAGGGAGTTGTAATAATCCCGTTTTAGCTAAATTGGAACAGTGGTTTTGGAACAAAAAATATGATGTCAAATAATTATTTTAATATTATTTTTGGTATTTACAGCATGTTATTTGATATGTGTGAAAATTTTGTGAGCTAATTTTATCGATTGGTTGGTTAATTTGATAAAAAGGATTAAATTGCGTAAAATGCAAAAATTGCATTCTACTTGTTAAAGGTGTTTAATTGCTATGATTTAATAAATCAAAGGTCCTTATGTTGTAATGAGACCATTAATAGTATGAGTGGACATATATGGACATTTAATGGATGTTTTAAATGGTTTTTCATTAAGGTTATTATGGTAATTAGCATAATTATCATATGCTAAATAAAACAAAACAAAATTTTACCTTCATTATCATCTTTTTGGCCGAATATTAAAGAATAAGAAAGCTTCTTGTTGTGTTTTAGGGTTCGGCATCTTCATAGCTTAATTGGTAAGTGTTTTGAGATTGGTTTTTGATGAATTCTATGTTTTTGTAATCATTACAGCTTAATCTAGCTAGCCCGTACCTTTAATTTTGAAATTGTTAAAGATTTTGAGAGTTTCCATTGTTGAATCTATGTGTTCTTTGATGTTTAATGTTGAAATATCAAAGCTTGATGATAGTTAAACAAGTTTTTAAGTGATTTTTTGTGAAAATGCAAATTAGAGGCTAAACTGTGAAATGTGAAAATGTGTGGTTGAAATGTGAAATGAATGAAAGTTTTGGACTGCTAGGGACTTATATATAATTCGACCAAGCATGGGTTTTGTTGAATTGTGTGAATTTTTTTTATTTTTGAAATATGGACTAAATTGATTAAATGTGAAAGTTTAGGGGATAATGTGTAAAAATGCCCAAATGTGTATTTTTCTATTAATTGAATGAGTAGATGAATAAATAAATTAATTTTGAATTTATATAGATCAAGGAAGAAAGAATTCAGATTTAGATCGGGAGAAAAGCAAGGTTATCGAGTAGTCGACCCGATCCGTCAATTCCGAATACGAGGTAAGTTCATATGTGATGATTACATTATAAATGTATGTTAAAATGCTTTAATATTGTATAAATTGTTAAAACGAGATTATGGATAATGTATTAATTGTGAAAACGACTTTATGGATGCATTCGATGATATAAACAAAAAGTGCAAAAGCCCGGTTTAACCTTAAGAATAGTTTTGGATACTATTGACATGTCAGTAAGTGATACGTTGAGTTGGCTTCGGGCCATGATATTAGCACTTCGAGTGCGTATTTTACCGATTTGGCTTCGGTCCATGCATATCGAATGATTTGGCTTCGGGCCATGATAATGGTTCTTCAGATAAGTTACCTTGATTTGGCTACGAGCCATGGTATAGGTACTTATCATACATGACTCCTGAGTATCCAATTTCTGTTCTGAATGGTTCAACGGGTAAACGAAAGATGTGGTTGAGAAAGAGGTTAGTACGAGGCAATACGGAACGTACAGGACCTATTCGAGTATTAAATAGTGAAAGTTTGATGAGTTTGTATTTGATCATGTTTTGAGACATGAGAAAGGTATGTAGTTAATGTGTTTATGGTTTTGTCATGTGTAATTGATTGATTTTCATTTATTCGATGAATTAAGTTATTCACATACGAGCTTACTAAGCTATGAAGCTTACTTCGTGTTATTTTTCTATGTTTTATAGTGAATCAAGGCTAGCTCAGATCCGGGAGTCATTGGGAACATCATTGCACTATCAAGTATCTATGTTGGTACTTTTGAATTATACATTTATGGTATATGGCATGTATAGGCTAGATGTGGTATTTTGGTTGTGATCATAGCCATGAGATTTGGCTTGTAAATGATGTTAATATTGATGTGTGTTTGGCTATTAGAAATGGCTTGTAAATATATATGTTTTGGTTCGTATATATAGCCATGAGTGATGGCTTATTTTGGTTTGTTTTGGCATGGTTGTAACCAAGACATTAAGGAAGTTATAATGGTTATGTGAATTATGGTAAATGAACCATATTGTTTGATATTGTTTTGGCATGTATTTGGCTAAGTAAATGGTAGTGATTTGAGAATTTGAAATAGATAAAATTATAATGGTATGTATTGTGCATTTGGTTGATGATTTTAGCCGCCTAATTGTATGATGAAATGGTACCATTTTGCCTTGTGTAGGTACATTGAAGTTGGGGTGGCAAATTGGCCTTGGAAATGGCCTATTTTTGTCCACACGGCCAGAGACACGGGCGTCCGTGTGTCTCAACCGTGTTGACACACGGTCATGTTACACGACCGTGTGTCCCCTGGTGTTGAAATTGAATTGAAGTCATATGCTCCACACGGTCTTACACACGAGTGTGTGATTGGCCGTGTGGTAGAAGTCAATATCCTCTAATTGGCACACGCCTAGTACACGAGCGTGTGACTTGGCCGTGTTGCTTAAGTTAGTATACCCTACGTGTTTTGAACGGTTATGTGTGTGGCAACTTCGAAGGGCACACGGATTAGATACCAGACATGTGGTTGGCCGTGTGACCCAAGTCAGTATGTTTGCCCTGTTTCCACACGGCCTGAGACACGGATGTGTCTGGAGTCATGTGAGGCACACGATCTGTTCACACGGGTTGTAGCTGATGATGTAGAGAGTAGTGCACCCGCTCCCGTTCCCGCTCATGGGGTAGCGCCATCTGATTCTAGGCCTGCAACAAGTAGCCACAAGGGAGAGGCTAAACAAGCCTTTTTCCAAATAATTAACGAGTGGTTCACGGAGTTCGTTTGAACGAATCCGGCTGCTCAACAACCTCCACCCCCACCTTTCCTCAACAAATCCCTGTTTCTCCTCAAGTTATAGATTCGATACAGTTGAACAAACTGCTAGTAGATAAGATTCGTAAATATGGGGCTGAAGAGTTTCGGGCTACTGCTGATAATGATACTAAGAGAGTCGAGTTCTGGCTCGAAAATACTATTCAATTATTTGATAAATTGTCTTGTACTCCTGTTGAATGTATTAAATGTGCTGTATCTTTGCTGAGAGACACCGCGTATCAATGGTGGAACACGTTGATATATGTAGTTCCGAAAGAATAGGTTACTTGGGAGTTCTTTCAATTCGAATTCTGAAAGAAATACATCAGTCAAATATTTCTCGATCAAAAGCAAAAAGAGTTTATAGAATTAAGACAAGGCTGAATGACTGTAACCGAGTATGAAAGAGAATTTGTACAATTGAGTAAGTATGCTAGGGTGTATGTTTTACCGAAGAGATTATGTGTAATGTTTCTACTGAAGAGATTATGTGTAAGCGGTTCGTTGACGGGTTGAACGAAGATATAAAACTATTAGTCGAAATTCTAGAGTTGAAAGAATTTGTCGTTCTGGTTGAAAAGGCTCGTAAAGCTAAGGATCTTACCAAAGATAAGAGAAAAGCAGATTCAGATGTTAGAGACTCGAGAAAAAGATCGATGAGTAAGCCTTATCATTCTTCATCAAAGAAATCTAGAGATTCGTACCCTCGCCCAAATGCTTCAAATGAATATTCGAACAGAGATCATAGAAAACAATACTCAGGTTCTAAAGCTCAAGCTACATCAGTATCGAGTGTTGGCGGTGTGAGAGACAACAAACCCGAGTGTCAGCAATATGGGAGATGACATTTTGGAGAATGCTGGAGTAAAAGAAACAAATCTTGTTGCAAATATAGTTCAATAAATCACTTCATTTGAGATTGCCCTGAGCTAGATGAGAAAGATAAAGTGCAGAATGTGAGACCAAGTAACACGTCAAATAGAGGTAGACCACCTAGAATTTTCGAAAATGTAAGTAGTAGTAGAGGGGCGAAAAAAGATTCAGCTGTGAGATCCGAGGCCAGAGCACCTGCTAGAGCCTACGCTATTCGCGCTCTCTATCACTGGTACTTTCACTCTCTATGATACTAATGTGATTGCATTGATAGATCCAGGATCAAATCATTCTTATATATGTATGAATTTAGTACCTAGTAAGACTTTGCCTGTAGAGTCTATTGAATTTGTGATTAGAGTATCGAACCCCTTAGGAAAATGTGTTTTGGTTGACAAAGTCTGCAAGAATTGTCCGTTAATGAATCGAGATTTCTTTTTTGGCTAATCTGATGTTGTTTCCATTCGATGAATTTGATGTGATTTTGGGTATGGACTGGCTAACGACGAATGATGCTATAGTGAATTGTAGACAAAAGATAATTGACCTGAAATGTCAGAATAATGAGACTATTAGAATTGAATCTGATGATTTGAATGGTTTTCCAGTTGTGATCTCATCTATATTAGCTCAAAGATTTGTGAGAAAGGATTATAAAGCTTATCTTGCTTATGTACTTGATATGAAAGTGACAAAAACAAAGATTGAATTAGTACTAGTTGTGTACGAGTATCCAGATGTATTTCCCGAAGAGTTACCGGGTTTACCACCTATTAGAGAGGTTGAGTTTGGTATTGAATTAGTACCAAGAATAATATCGATACAGATAGCTCCGTACAGAATGGCTCCGACAGAGTTAAAAGAATTGAAAGCCCAGTTGCAAGAGTTGACAGATAGAGGTTTTCTAGACCGAGTTTCTCTCCCTGGGGAGCACTGGTGTTATTTGTGAAAAAGAAAGATGGCACGATAAGAATGTGTATAGACTATTGACAGCTCAACAAAGTGACGATCAAGAATAAATACCCTTTGCCACGAATAGATGATTTGTTTGATCAGTTAAAAAGGGGCAACAGTGTTTTTAAAAATTGATTTGAGATCGGGTTATTACCAGTTGTGAGTTAAAGACTCAAATGTGCCAAAGACTGCATTTAGAACAAGGTACAGACACTACGAATTTCTTGTTATGCTTTTTGAACTAACAAACACACCTACTGTTTTTATTGACTTGATGAATTGGATTTTCGGGCTGTACTTAGACCGATTCGTAGTTGTGTTTATTGATGACATTTTGATTTACTCTCATGATGAATCTGAGCATGCCGAGCATTTGAGAATTGTGTTACAAACTTTGAGAGATAAACAATTATTTGTAAAGTTCAGAAAATGTGAGTTTCGGCTACGAGAGGTTGGTTTTCTGGGACATATAGTTTCAGCCGCGGGTATCCGAGTTTAACTGAACAAAATTTTTGCGATTATAGATTGGAAGCCTCAGAGAAATGTATCCGAAGTTCGTAGTTTTCTAGGACTAGCCAGCTATTATAGATGATTTGTGAAAGGCTTCTCGATGATTGTGACTCTAATGACACGATTGCTTCAAAAAGAAGTTAAATTTGAGTGGTCAGAAAAGTGTGAACAGGGCTTCGAGCAGTTGAAAGCATTATTGACTGAGGCACCAGTGTTAGTTCAGCCTAAGTCGGGTAAAGAATTCATAGTTTCCATGTTGCCTATTCCTAACAATCAGGAATAAATTTAACGTGGCTTAGCCACCGATCACTATTGTGACCTAACTTTACAATTCGTGGTTTAACCACCGATCACCAAGTGACCAATTAACATGCTCTTCCCCTTCACCATATTAACCCCATCCCATGCATACATCCATGCAGAATCAAAAAAATATACTACCTAAAAGATCACAGACTATCACAAACTTCGATACACATAGAGAAGTTTCTATGATTACGCACTGAATCCCTTGTCTACCCTTTTTGTATACGATCGTCCATACTGATCTTTTTTCGGCTTTTAGCCCATTACATATATAGTACGATTAACTAGTGTGATAGAGATCTACACACCTGATTACAGACAAGACGAGACTTTCTACGTCGACACTATCAGAAGCCGATACGACTGCTAACTGTCTAAGGTTTTGTTCTAATGCCGGTCCACAACCCGGTGGCCAATCCCGTACTACTGACACCGTTCGCTTCTTAAATCTAGGGGTTGGATTTACGGGTCCAATTCCCTCTTTTTTTGACTAGTGTTTGTATCCATGGAACAGATCTTAGTCAACAAACTGGATTAAAACATTGAATCGAATACAAACATGAATGTACATTCATAGTGCAGAGGTCCCTTACCTAGAAATCCCGAAGGAGATGGAGTTTAGAGACTAGTGGTTTCTTGCTTTTAGATCTAGATGATCTACTTCGATTCTCGATGTGTCACCCCAAAATAAGAACACGAGAACAATCAAAACATTACTCCAAAGATAATCTTATCACGCCAACTAGCCTTTCGGCTTTGGCCTCAACAAAAAAAAAACCCGAAGAGAAAAAGTGAAGAGAGAATTCGGCACTTACCTTAACACCAACAGATTCGACTAACCCTTAGAGATTCCAGCACTTAACACGATAGAAGAAAGAAATCGACAAGGAGAAAAGAGTGGACAAGGTATTCAGCTAGTAGGAAAGAGTGGAGAAGAGAGTTGAAGTGAAGAGATTCGGCTTTAGAAGAGATCAAAAGAAAAGATGTAGAGAGGAACTGTGAGGTTTTGGCTTGTAGAGGGAAGCAGAGAAAAGAAAAATGGAATTTCGGCTTTTGCATAAAAGTGGAGATGAGAGGGAAGAAAAGAAAAAAAAAAAGAAAAGGATCCAAATGCCAGAATTGAAGAGATATCCCCCTACTTAACCCAAATTTCGGTACCTACTACCTAAAAATCGAAAATGCCCCTTTTTAAAACTAAGACTAAGCTATTAATCAAGGGAAATTTCGGCACCCCTTGAACATATCAGAACCGATTCCTCCTCCCCCTCAGTGTTGGAATTTCGGCCACCACTGTGACCAGCAGATAAATCCTAAATTTCCTCCCTTATCTTTATCTCGATCACACCTCCAAAAAAGCCTAGATAACACTACTGCTCCTCCCTTTATCCGCCATATTATCTCAGATTATCTACTCAAATAAATCCTCCTATTTCCAAGCCTCATTGCTGTCCCACTCTACCCTCTTAAATGCCGAAAATTAAATAAATTTAATTAAAGTAATTGGGCTTCATGCGACTCGAACTTGGGCCTCCTCAGTTGATTCCACCTTATAGCTCCCTTATGTAACGCCACTACCCACTGGGCTACAAGCCCACTTTGTATTTTAAAATATAGATAACACCTTTTAAGCCCTATCCTAACTGGCTTTCCACTAGCATGTCCAAACAAAAATTTGATTAAGGCCTCGGCCCAGCTCTGATCCCATTCTGGACCCCTAACACTCACATTAAACATAACCACACATTAAACGCAAAGGCCCATTAATTCAGGATGTTACATTAAACATGTCAATTTAATTTTCATAAACATTTTTAATACCAAAAATCAATTATTCATGACTTTCAATCATCAATTGATATAGCAATAATCACACAAAAATATATTGACATGCACTTCTCATGACTTAATCAGGTGATCATACATCGAATATGAAACACCCCACACCCGGCCCACGAGCCTGAACCGGATCTGGTATGTTCCTAAAGTAAACCGGTTTCAAAGATTTTCGTTATTTAGAGAAAATTTGTAAAATTTTTAGAAAAATGTTGTTGTGGATTGGGCTTAGATTGGAAACCCATTTAATTAATCTTGTAAATCCAATTTTTATTAAGGTGACAAAATAATTTTTAAGGTTTATAAAAAAAACACTTAACTTTAGTCATAATAGTTCGTAACATAACAATTTAAAGTAAAGCAGAATAAGAAAAATCCACTGGGCCTTATGGCCTTATTACATCAAGTAAAACCCAAAAAAATAACAAAGTCCAAATCGAATAAAATATTCAAATGGAACATGGTCACCTCAAGGTCTACCGTCCCGGTCCGTCACTGTTCATCACCTGAAAATATTTCCCACAACGGGGTGAGTCAATGCAGACTCAATGTGCACACAATACTAACATTCAACAAATCGAGCATACATATTCATATCAAATTCATATTCATATAAAATAAATTATGATGCAACCCAAACCCAAGCCTAATGGTCCATCCGCTACACACCACCAGACGCCAGCCACACCGTGGGGACTACTAAGTCAACCCTCCATCCGCTACACACCATCGAAGGCGCCGCTGCAATGACGTGCTCATCGCCCATATAATTTGTGTCATTAGACACCATATTCAAATAATGTAACCGGTTACCAAATTCAGATAATGTAACCGGAATTACCAAATTCAAATTTTGTGATCGTAGTCACCATAATCCGTTGGTGAGACCGAAGTCAACACCTTCTTCCCCTTTCACATAGATCCCGAATGCCCCATAAATTTTATATTATGCACAACATACTTATTTCCACATTCATATATATATATTTTCACATGTTATAAAATAACATATTTCATAATCCTATCAGAAGTAGGAAACGTACCTGAGTACTTTTTGTACCACATTAGGGTACTTAGCCATATTCACATTCTTACGTATAATCATATAATTAATATTTGCCATATAACGTATTGAAGGTTAGTATGGGTACACACCTGATTTACTTAATAGATTCCTTGAAATCCCGAAGAACGATCTACCGATCTAGATTTTTAACTCCTATATTCGGCCAACCATTAAAACATATTAACAAACCTATTTGGCTTAAAAACCAAATCCTACTAGGATTTGTATTACTAATACTTACCTTACTTGCCGATTTGATTGATAATCAAATCTCAAGATTTGTGTTCTTCTTTCTTGAAATCGCTAACCACCAAACCAAGTAACTTATGTCGGTTTCTAACTTTTGAATAAATGGAAAAATAATACCAAAATATTCCTAGGCCGATTGGATCTATGCACTTACCTTACAAATTTCCAAATCCCAAAAGTTTCCCTTGCCTTGAATATCTGTCAAATCCCTACAACTTCATGTCGGTTTAATCTAATGTTGAGACATAACCATAACCTTGACCGAACATCTATATTTCTTACCTTAGATCCTTGATCCTTCTATTCGATAATGGTAGAAACACGAGAGACCCCTTGCGAATTGGCCAAAATTGCTAATAGGATTAGTACCACGATTTTGGTAAAAGGAAAGGAATAGAAATTGATTGACCACAGATCTTACCCTTTTGATGTTGTAGTTGATTGCTTCTTTACTTAGAATCAACAAAGATTCGGCTTTGACAATAGAAACAGAGAAGAAAATAGAAGAAGAGAAGATGGATTTTGCTTTAAAAAAATTCGGTAGAGAGGGGGAGAGAGCTAGGAAAATTTCGGCACACTTAGGAAAGGATGAGAGAAAAGCCTTTAGTTCTCCTTCTTTAGCCGAAATTATCAATAGGAGAGCCCCTTTCTTGGCCACTACTCCCCATAAATGATAATATTATCTCCTTTAATTATCACCTAATTAAATTAAAAGTATTTAATCCATCCTTTATCTCCTCATTTATCTTATTAAAAGAAAATCCTTTATTTATCACTTAATTTATCAAGTTTTAATAGAAATAAAACACCTCCCTTTCTAGAAAATAGGTGCCGTCCACCCTCTTACTTATGGAAGCAAAAATAAACCTTCGTTATTTGCTTCCCAAGTGACTCGAACTCGGGCCCATTCCTCTTACACATGGTGCCATTTCCATAGGCCCTAAGTGACACCTTCAGGCCACTTTTCCAAGCCTGTTTGTGTGTCAAATCTCACCAAATTTTTTTCTTTTAAGGCCCTCTTGCCCTTATTTCCTATTTTAAACTTTAAAATTAGACATTTCTCGATTATTTCTAAGTTTCCTAAAATTTTCGATCGGCTCTGTAACTTGCCATTTTTCTTACATGCTCAAGTTTCCAAAATGTTCAGGTTCCCAAAATGTTCAAGTTTCCAAAATGTTTAGGTTTCCAAAATGTTCAAGTTTCCAAAATGTTCAGGTTTCCATTTTCATGCATTTCCAGGTTTCCAAAAATATCAAAAATTTATTCTTAGTGCTTAAACTTGTCATTTCATACAATTAAACTGAAAATGCATAGGCCCTTTTCAGGATGTTACAGAATAAATGGATCTTTGAACTCCCACAAATATCAAATACAGTCCACCGAGTTGAGCGGGTCAAAGCACACGCTCCCTTATAGTACCTCAAATAACCTATTGTGTGGAGACTCATGCTCAACACTCCCTTATCTACTCCAACAAATCAATCCACCTAAAGCCATATGCTCACAATGTCACAAACAAAGGCGAGTACCCACAAATCCTATGGCATGTCAACTATATCCAATGGATCCACAATGCATGTTGCCAATATATTCAATCAAACATAGCATATAAATAAATCATTAGTGTGCTCAATTTAATGTGACAAGATGCTTATGTGTAACATGTAACATAGCATTTAATATCCAATTAAATCAAGCAATTCATTTGCCAATTTCTCATAATCAATTACCAATTGTAACTTCAACATAACATGATCAAAAATTTCAATACAAATGGTTTGAATTATCCATAAGATTAATCTAATAAATAACACAACACCACCTAAAAGCTTACTTACCATTTTTTTTCCAACACAAATTTAATTTTTGGTAAAATTAGTCATTCAACCATAATTAATTAATTGAAATTATTATTTAAGCTACTAATTAAACATAATTGAGGTTCAATTTACCAAATTACCCTTAGAAATATTGACCACACAATTTTATTCTATCACAACAAGTGATCAACTAGGCAATTTTGAGCTTCAATTCTGGTGATCTCGGTCCTTTTCAAGATTCAGAGCTTCAACAGAGGTAAATAACCGGAATTTTTAAATTCTTGGTCTTATTGGCCACCTTTCAAATCTATATTAAACATGAATTTTAATTAACTATGCTAATCGAAATTATTTCACAAAGATACCTTACCGGATTTGTAACATCAAGTCAAAAATTTGATTCCTCACAAAATCAACCTCTCCAGCCCTCCTAATCACTTCCAAACATCAATACTATACCAAATACACACATACTAATCATCAATTTCACATTTAAATAAATTTCACAAAAATCTGAAAAATTAATTCAAGAAGATGATGAAATTCAAATTTCTTCAAATTACCGCACAAATCATGTTTAATCTTGATAAATAATACCAAAAACCTTCTAATATATCCATTTTGAGTTGGAACATCTATTGATTTTGGATTTCCTCTCAAAATTTAAGATCCAACATTAAAGCACCTTAAGCTTTTGAAGAAGATGACATTGAAAAAAATCCTTTAATTGACTTTCAAATCATGTAAAAATGTTTCTAATCTTATAAAAACAAGTTTAGGAATAATAATTAACTTTAATTCGTTCTAAATCATTTGATGGAAAATCTTGATTCAAGAATCTTGAGAAATTTCAGAATTTTTTGGCTACTTTTGAGAATAATTTTGGGTGAATTGAAAGAAAAATGGCTAGATCTATTCTCTAATGATAGACCTTTAAAACCATGCAAAGAAAACGAAACTTATAGCTCTCTAATATGATGTAAATGGTCTAAAAAGTAGGCTAGATGTATTGTTTTTAAAGCTAAAACAACCCACCAGAATTTAAAAATTGGGGCATTTCCCTAATGGCCACTCCCACATCCCTTGTTTTACCATTTAATTATTTCCCTCCAAAATTCCAAATTTTAAGGTTTATTTTCCAAATAAATACTCTAAATTTTCTATTTTTACAATTAAACCCAATTTAATTAATATTTAAATTTAACTCAAATTAACCCCAATAAAAATATTTTAAAATTCTTTTTCAACCCAAATTAATTATTTTCACTTATAATTATCTAATTACTTTAAAATTAATTTTCCAAAAATATTTTTATTTTTTGGATTATTGTTTAATTGATTTTAGATGAAATTAACCTCCTAAATTAAATTAAAATTACTAGAAACCCTATAAATTCCTAGTTTTCTCACTCAAAACATGAAAAATATACCCGAAACTACTAGACTCGATTTAAGAATATTACACGAAACTTGTCGATATCAGTTCCCAAAACCAACAGCCTTCCCTAAACCATCCCATTTACTAGTTTTTCTTCTCCCCAAACCCTATCTCATCTTCTATTGTCAATTCCCTACTTCTTCTTCCCCATAATCCATCATTAACAACCATCGGCACACTTCCACTCATGTAACTTTGCCTTTCATTTTTTGGGCAATCAGTGGCTAAATTATGTGCTAAGATATTAGTAGATCTGGGTATGTGTTTGAACTGGATATTATAAAAAGATTTTACATTTTATAATTTGATAATTAAATTGAAACTGTAACACCAATTCGATATAACATAACAAAAAGCATATGAAAGCAAATATTTTTATTGGGTCAAAATAACAAAGTAACCCAGGAGATTTGTTCTTTTTAAGAAGCTCGTTAATGATATCCATATTTAGCCTATGTGAGTGTGTTCTAATTTCACCTCTTATCATTCATGCCACTTAATTGGACTTGGAAATCGTGTTTGAATCAATTTTTCTATTATGTTCTAATTTCACCCATTTTCACCCCAAATTACTATATATTCCATCTTTCTTATCCCCTACATTCAGGCACCACTTAAGAAGCAAATTCCTTGCCAAACTTCATCTCCCAACAATGGCTGCTAAAGTAGATATGGATGAGAAAGAATAACACTACTAAGAAGCAAAGACCTACAAACTTGACAACAACTACAAGCATGAGAGGAAAAGCCTACCTCAACTCGCCGGTGATGGTGACCTGGTAGATGCCAGACGGTTCACAAAGGTGACTGGTAGTGACAATAAAGAGATTTTGGGAGATTTCAAATTAGGGATTTTGAATTTTGAAGGTTAGGCTCTTACTGAGGGATTTCTTATTTCTATCGTGATTTTTAGTTTTATATTTTTAGTTTTGGGATTTTTATGTTTATTTATAAAATTATTTGTAGTTTTTAGGATTGGGTTGGGTTAGGTGCTTGGGTTTATATATATTGGATTGAGTTTATATTGGGTTTATATTGGATTGAGTCTGGGTGGATAGTGGGCTATTTATATATTATAATTTTATTTATTAATTTTTTTGGTTAACCGACAGGTTTTGAACCTAACCATTAACTAAAAACCCAAAAAAATATTAACCGACCCCCGACCGAATTAATTCGGTTAACAAACAAATTAACTAAATTCGGTTGGTTAACTGAATTTTTTAAGTTTTACCCAAATTTTGCACACCCCTAATCTGGGGTAGTTGGTGGAACAACTGTAACAATAGTAGGACCAAGCAAAGGAGTGGATAAAGGGATGTTGAAGAAGGCTATGAGTTGTGTGAAGGCCTCAAGAAAGGTAACAATTAGGTTGTTCATTGTCTGAGAGTTGGGGAGAAATGTTTTGGTTTGAAGAAAGCTTAATATTTGCAGGGTCATTACCATTCCTTTGAGAAGAGTTGGCAGGATTACAGGAGTTAGTGAGGTTAGAGGGGTTGAGACTTGTATCTTTCTAAATCTGAGACATTTTTTGATCCACATTTACCTCACCAATTATTAATGTCAAGTTCAATAGGTGAGGAGATAGGGGGAAGTAGTGGTGGTGTAACGAAGGCTGATTTGTAACACCCCTTACCCGTATTTGACGTCATAATAGGGTACGAGGCATTACTAGACTTATATGCAAACAATTATACGATACTAAGACTTGACTTTCCACTCCAAATTAAAAAATTTCATATCATCTCTTAAACAAGCCTACGAAGCCTAAATCGCACATTAGGAATGGTTCGGGATCAAGTCAAACCCTTTTAAAGCTCTCTAGAAAATCTTAGAAAATTTCCACTAAACAGTCCACATGCCCGTGTGGATTAAGGGGCACACCCGTGTGGCATATGACATGCCCGTGTTCCACACCCGTGTGGAATTATTTTTCAATTCGAACCTAGAGGGGTTTTCACACGGCCAGACATACGCCCGTGTCCCTGGCCTGTGTCCCTCACACGGCCTCGAATCACTCGTGTCTTAGCCTATGTGAAAAAACCTTAGCATTCTATTTCTAACATCATCACCCCATAAATGTCACACGGCCAAGGCACAAGCTTATGTTCTTCGACCGTGTGGAAAATTAAGTTCCTAATTTCAGGTGTAGACTTCACACGGACTGGGCACACGCCCATGTCCATGGCCGTTTCCCCTACATGGTTAAGACACACGGCTGTGTCTCTGCCCATGTGTTTACTACTTAACATACTGACTTTTAAACCTAGTATGCAAGGGGACACACGGCCTAACCACGTGCCCATGGGATTGACTGTGTGTCACGCACGGCCTAGACACACACCCGTGTACCTACCCGTGTAGACAAGAACTAGGCTATTTTCCAAGATGTTTCTATCACCCCAACTCATACAAACCTAAATCACATTCAACCATCAACCCATTCATGCATATTTAAACCAAGTAAACTAATCATGTAACTTGCACATTCATGAATAACCTCATCTTTTCATAGATCATTAAGAAAGAGCCATCAACTATGGCATTATACAAAAGAGTTCATCGTTGAATGAGCCAACATATTTGGTCAAAAAAATATGACATTCAATTAAGTCTAGTCCTTATACATGCCATACTCAAAATGCTAAATATAACTATACCAAGATGTGCTGATAATGTGGGTGATCCTTTGCTTATCTCCGTATCTTGAGTTGGCTCTTCGACACTATAAAATGAGGGAAAAGAGAAGGGAGTAAGCTTTAAACTTAGTAAGTCTATATGTAAACAATAAACATCATACCATATGCTAATTAATCAAAAACCTTACATACTATGTAAGAACAATTCATATTTTCATGATCATTCTTACTCATCTCAACTTTTACCACATCCCAACCACATACGATATAAATTGCTCACATTTACTTGTACTTATGCCCTGCACTTATCACCACAAATCCACATGAAATTTATAGCTAAAAAAGTTTCTCGATGAACACTTCGAAATGGTACAAGATAACATGTGGTTTCGCACACAACCCACCATTTATCAATAATAGAGTGGTATTGCACGCAGCCTACCAACAATGATAATTATGGTGGTATCGCACTTAGCCCACCAAAATGATAATAAATACGATGGTAACGCACTTAGCCCATCGTTAATAAATAACAAGGTGTTATCGCACACAACCCACCAAAATGATAATTACACATTTGCGGATATTCATCCGTACTCATATTTCTATTCCGAAAGTTCATTCCAAGAATTTCCCCATTATCTACCATTCTCAATAAATTCCAATAAGCATTTACATCCACACAATGCACTAATTGGTAAAAACATACATAATAAGAATGTACTGTTTACACATAAACTTACCTCAGTGCAAAATGAGTTAATTGGTGGTTTAGCCCGAAACCTTGCCTTTTCCCGGTAAAGGTTGTTTCCACCTTCTTCTTGATCTATAATAATAAAATTTACTCATTTAATCACTTCATAAGTCAAGACACTTCAATTTTCTACTTTGGAAAAATAACTGTTTTGCCCTTATACTTTGGCAAAATTACAATTTTGCCCCATAGGCTTGTAAATCATTTTTCATCAAATTTCCTCATTTAACAAGCCTAGCTGAACATTTATTACTCTTATTACAACTCACAATACCAATCATTTCATGCATTTACTACTCAATTTAAAACCTTTACAAATAGGTCTTTTTAGGTGTTTTCATGGAAACACCTTTCACAAAAGTTGTTCTCTAACCCACTAACATTCATTTTATTCCATAAAAAACTCAGAAAAAACATAAGCACTCTCATGGAAAATTTCTAAACTTTCAACCATTTTGCAAAATAGTCCCCTCATTAGCTAGCTTAAGCTTAGGGGTTCCAAAAGTACAGAAATTATTAAGAAAGACCTCTAAAATCACTTACTTGCAAGGGAAAAACTTAGATAAAATTTTAAGTTTCAAAAATACCTATTCTTGCTTGAATTTTTTGTGGTAGAAGAAATGTAAATAGTAAAATATGATAACTTCTTTATTTAGTCTTATTTTATTCATTTTACCACCTAATGCCACCAAATATTGACCAACTTAATGCTCTTGTCCCCCCTAGCCAGCCATCAACTATAGGAAGGCCTAATTTCACTTTAAGGTCCTCAAATTTAATATTCCATAGCTATTAAACACCTATATCTTGTAAAATGAAACTTTTGCACTTTATGCGATTTAGTCCTTTTTCGCAATTAAGCATACAATCGCTAAAATTAAAGCACCAAAATTTTCATGCATCCTCATAATCATGCTATACACATAAAGAAATATTAAAATAATTTTATTCAACCTCGGATTAGTGGTCCCAAAACCACTGTTCTGGCTAGCCCCAAAATTGGGTTGTTACATAATTCACCTAAAGAGATGGGGAGCTAGAACAAGAACAATAGGACATGTCAACTGTTTGAGAGAGTAATTACTCAAAGTAACTTTATGGTATCAAAAATTGATCCATTCCTCATCGTTAGAAGGGTATTTATAGGAGAGATCATGTAACACCCCAAACCCGGTCTATGCATTAAGATAGACTTGGTTTGTTACATGAATCGAGCTATCTTAAAATCTTCAATAAGTTGAAATCTACAATATTATTTTTAATTACAAGGTTTAATAAAAATCAGAAGAGTATTTTAATTTGATGTATATTAGAAAACATTAGTTGAAAAACATCATTAACATTGTATTATCAAAAACCCTTAGGTAATTTATTTAAGAGTTAAAAATAATAAAATATTTATAAAGGAATTTCAGTATATTTGAAAACCCAATTTATATTGATAAAACATCATATAATCATAAGCCCATATTTAAATGTCCAAAATATAGTTTAAAACCAAACACACATAAAAATCCATAAATTATTAATAGAGGCCCTTATTACATTAACCCAAAATAGTAAAATACTTATTAAAAAGTTCAGAGTTTAATAAACCCATGTTTTGCAGTATGGCCTCCACGAAGTCATCCTCGGCCCAAGTCCACGTCAATTTCCATTACCTGAGATGGAAAATTTGAGGGAGTGAGTTACTTAGAACTCAGTGTATAACTCACTTACTTTGTCCACTGGGCCAGATTTTCAAATTATGGATTTGGGCCTTGAGCCCATAAGCAGAATTAACAACATAATTAATAACATAATTAATAGCATAATGAATAACATAATTAATAACATAATGAATAACATAATTAATAACATGCATGTAAAAATGAATTTTTCCCTCCCAAACCTAATTCCATCCGCTACACACCCCCGTACCAACCATCACACCTGTGGGGATCAAGTCAACCCACCCCGCCATCACACCAATCGTAGGCATTAAGCCATTTTATATTTGTGGCAGAGCCACCGAACTAGATTGTGACAAAGTCACCGAACTAGAGGCATTGAGCCAATTATTATTTTGTGGCAGAGCCACCGAACTAGAGGCAAATAGCCATTTATAAATTTTGTGGCAGAGCCACCGAACTAGAGGCAATTAGCCATAATTTTGTGGCAAAGCCACCGAACTAGATTTTGGCAACAGGCCTTTCTTCTCTTCATCATTTTTCCCAGCCCATGCAATATGTATGCAAAGTAGTCTATGATCATATAATCATTTTATTAAAAGGCCCATTAACAAGAGTCAATATTTGATTTTTATTAAGGCCCAAACATTTGGCCCATTTTAGCAATTTAATATCTTAGGCCCAAAATTACGATCTAGTAGAATTTGGCCCATTTAACGATCTAGCAGGATTTCATTTTCGCTTAACAATTTAACGAGATTACGGCCCATTTACGATCTAGCATAGATTTCGGCCCGTTTAACAATTTAACAGAGATTACGGCCCATTTATGATCTAGCAGAGTTTTCGGCCTATTTATCGATCTAACAGAGATTTCGGCCCAATTATCGATCTAATAGAGATTTCGCCCAATTACTAATTATCAAATTTATCGGTCCATTGTACGAAGACATGAAAATTTATATTTTTCCATCTAACTCATCGAGGACTTTTTCGTAATTTTCGCCATATTATCCGTTTTCATGTAATTTTACCAAATACCAATTATTACGTTTTATACCGATCTAGTCGTTTTTACGATTTTACTCAATACCGCAATTAACATCCAACCCGAGAAAAGTGTGAAATTACACACCTCGATATCGTGAGTACTAACCCTTCCCGCTCTTCAACACCTAAACATAATACGATCTTATTAGGACATTATCATGAACAAAAATATGTTATAGACATTTGATCCAAAACCTTACCCTCTTGATTTTGGATCACTTCAATTTTCGGTTTCTCCTCATTTATCGATTCGTTATTCGTTGAGAATCCATTAACGTACAAAGGCTCGGGAGTTCTTACTACTTCAAATAATTGATTTCCTTCGGTAGATGGTCCGAAACCCGGTGGAAAATCCTGGACTACCGAAATCGGCCTTCGTTTATACTTAGGGGGAATAGTGGATCCGCCCCTCTTACGATAACTAAACACCGCCCTTTTCTTCCCTATTTTGAAGATCTTCAATATCAAAAGATAGTTAATCCTAATAATATATCAAAATAAGAATTCTAAAGATCTTAAAGGCGAGATTTCCTTACCACAAATATTCTTGTTCCACAAGGAGAATCGATCCAAACGTTCTATGTCACTCACGACCACTTGATTTCCAATCTTTCGTTATCGCACTAAAATATAACATAAATAAACGTTAATAGAATGAGCGTTTATTTCGATCTAAGAAAGCCTTCATACCACCATCAATATTCGGCCATGACTACTTCTAACTAAACGAAACTAAAAAGAATTCTTACCCTTTTGTCCACGGTTGAAAAGAAAGGATTGAAAATGATGTCTCTAAGTGATGGAGGATTCGGCTATGATAACCAAAGAAAAGAAAAAAAATGATTCGGCTATGGCTCACTAACATTCGGCCATGGAGAAAAACAATGGAGAAAAGATGAGTGAAAAGAAATAAAATAAGAGAAGAGATGATAATGAAGATTCGGTTTTCAAAGAGAAGAAAAGAGAAAGGAAAAGATGTATTAGAGAGCAAGGTACATTCGGCAATGGAGAAAGAAAACAAAAAGAGAGATATGGTCTTTTTGGTACTAACAATTTCGGCACTAAGAAGAGGCACAAGAGAATATTCAAAAGATGAACAAAAAAAATGACCAAATGGTCAAAAGAATTAGGCTTTACCAATTGCACAAATTCGGCCAAGGGAGAAAAGTTGAGAAAGGATTGCAAAACTTTGCACATATGCTAAGAATGACCAAAAAGAGACTTCAAATCCTAGCCAAACTAACACCAAAATTCGGCTCCCCCCCTAGACCATATTGTCGTCCAAATGCATGGTCAAATGGCCATGATTTTGTTTCCAAAACATTCTCCTTGATACTTGCCCCATGTCTCCATATCTTTCCATAAGTTTTTGATTCCATACCATATGTTAACACTTACCTTATTCCTTTGATATACTAACCAAAAATAACAAGGTCAACACTTTCCATAAATGAGCTTGGCCGACACTTACCATAGAAGAGCAAAAATAAAAGTTGTCCAAATGCTATTTAAGGATTCAACCTCTTCCCTCATGCACCAATTCATGCGCCAACACCACCATGCCATGTACTCATCTTGTGTCACTTATTAACACTTAAATTAACTTAAGTATTAATGACACTTGCTTCTCTTCAATAAATTCTCAAATATAAAATTTATTCCTTACCCAAATTATGCTATATTCTTCTTCGTGACTATAATAAACACAAAATAAAAGTAAGAAAATTTTCCTTCATAATCTAAACACCAAATCATGCAATATATCAATACTCGAATTTTTAGGGTGTTACAACTCTACCCTTCTTAAAGAAAATTTTGTCCTTGAAATTTACCTGGTTGAAAGAGGTGAGGGTATTGTTGTCGAATTGCATCCTCAGGCTCCCATGTAGCTTCCTCCACTCCGTGGTTATGCCATAGAACTTTGACCAATGGCACGGTTTTCTTTCTTAGCACCTTAACATCTCGATCTAAGATTTCCACTGGTTCCTCCTCAAAAGACAAATCTGAATTCAATTCCACTTCTTCTACCGGTACTATGTGCGAAGGATCCGATCTATAACGCCTCAGCATGAAAACATGAAAAACATTATGAATTTGACCCAACTCCGGAGGTAACTCAATCTGATAGGCCACTGGACCAACACGCTTCACCACACGGTATGGTCCAATATATCTAGGGCTCAACTTGCCCTTCTTTCCAAATCTGAAAATCTTTTTCCAAGGTGAGACCTTCAAGAAAACCTGATCCCCCACATCATACTCGATATCCTTTCGCTTCAGGTCTGCATACGACTTCTGTCTATCTGAGGCTTCTTTCAACCGTGCTCGAATAACTTTTACCTTTTCCTCTATTTGGATATCATCTCGGGACCTAACATCTGCGTTCGCCCAAATTTCACCAACAAATAGGAGAATGACACTTACGACCATACAATGCCTCGTAAGGTGCCATCTGAATGCTAGACTGATAGCTGTTGTTATACACAAATTCTGCCAGTGGTAGATAATCCTCCCAACTACTCCTGAAGTCGATTACACATCCCCTTAACATATCTTCCAATATCTGAATTACCTCTCCGATGACCATCGATCGAGGATGAAAAGTCAGATTGAAATTCAACTTTGTCCCCAAGGCTTCATGCGAGCTTTCCAAAATCGTGATGTAAATCGGGATCTCATCGATATAATAGATACAAGTACCCCATGCAACCTTACAATTTCAGATACGTCTGACTTTGCCAACTTTTGCAATGAATAATTAAATGAACCGGTAGGAAATGAGCAGTCTTCGTCAAACGATCAACAATTACCCAAACAAAATTTTTCTTAGTAGGTGTTAAAGGTAACCCACTAACAAAATCCATGGTTATCCGTTCCCATTTCCAAAGAGGAATTTTTACTAGTTGTAACAATCCAGACGGTAATTGATGTTCTACCTTCACTTGCTGACAAGTCAAACATTTTCCCACAAACTCTGAAATCTCCCACTTTAACCCTGGCCACCAATATTGTTCACGAAGATCTCGATACATCTTATTTCCTCTAGGATGCATAGCATAAGGGTTACTATGCACCTCCCGTAGAATCATTTGCCTCAGATCTGAGTCTTTAGGCATACATTCTCTTCCTTGAAAGCACAACACGCCTTCTGTGTTTATTCCAAAATCCTCGATTTCACCATTTTCAACTTGCTGAAGTAAAGGTCCCAACTTTTCATCTGATGTCTGTTTTTTCTTGATTTGTTCCAGCCACAGCGGCTTCACCTGAAGTTTTGCTAACAAACTTCCATCCTCATACAAACTCAAATGAGCAAACAATGCTCTCAAATCAGATACTGCCTTACGACTTAACGCGTCAGCTACCACGTTAGCCTTTCCAAGATGATATTCGATTGAGAAATCATAATCCTTTAATAATTCTACCCATCTTCTTTGTCTTAAATTCAACTCCTTTTGGGTAAGGAGGTATTTAAGACTCTTGTGATCCGTGTAAATGACAGATTTCTCACCGTAGAGATAGTGCCTCCAAATCTTTAAAGCAAAGACCACAAGACTAACTCCAAATCATGAGTAGGGCGGTTTACTTCGTGCGGTCTCAATTGACGAGAAGCATAGGCCACCACCTTTCCATTTTGCATCAACACACAACCTGCACCCGTGTGAGACGATCACAATAAACAAGTGAATTCTTTTCCACCTCCGATTGAATCAAAATCGAGCTTCCATCAGATTTTCTTCAATTTCTCGAAACTCTCTTGCTGCTTTTTAGTCCAATTATACGGAACTCCCTTCCGCAACAGTTTAGTTAGGGGTGCAGCAATCAACGAAAACCCCTCTACAAAATGTCTATAGTATCTAGCCAAACCCAAGAAACTCTAAATTTCAGCTACCGATGTTGGTGGTTTCCAATCCATAATAGCCTCAATTTTTCGAGGATCCACCCTTATTCCTTCGGCTGATACCACATGACCAAGGAAAGTCACTTCCTTTAGCCAAAATTCGCATTTACTAAATTTGGCATACAGTTGCTTATCACGAAGTAGCTGTAATACTATCCGCAAATGCTTGTCATGCTCCTCCTCATTTCTCGAATAAACCAATATGTCATCTATGAACACTACCACAAACCGGTCTAAATATGGTTGAAAGACTCGGTTCATCATGTCCATAAATGCGGCTGGTGCATTGGTTAATCCAAACGGCATCACTACAAACTCATAATGTCCGTAACAAGTCCGAAATGCCATCTTATAAATGTCCGCTTCTTTCACCTTGAGCTGGTGATAACCCGACCTCAAATCAATTTTGGAGAAAACTGAAGCTCCTTTTAATTGATCAAACAGGTCGTCAATTCTCGGCAGAGGATACCGATTCTTGATCATCAATTTATTCAATTGTGCGTAATCAATGCACATACGCATCGATCCATCCTTCTTCTTGATGAACAAAACCGGTGCTCCCACGGAGGCACACTTGGTCGAATAAATCCCGATCCAAGAATTCTTGAATTTGAGCTTTAAGCTCACCAACTCCTTTGGTGCCATTCTATAAGGAGCAATGGACACTGGAGCTGCCCCAGCGAAGCTCAATGCCAAATTCTACTTCCGATCCGAGGTATACCGGAAGTTCTTGGGAAATACATCGGAAATTCCTTCACCGTCCTCACATCATTCACAGATAACTCTTTGGCATCCAAAGCACAGATAAAGGCTAGGAATGCTCCATATCCTTTTCGAACCAACTTCTCTGCATTTAATGCAGATACCACATTTGCCAAGTAGTTCCTTCGCTCACCAATCATTATGATTTCCTTATCATCCGAGGTTCTTACTGACATTCATTTTTCAGCACAATCCAATTACGCCCGATGTTTAACCAACCAATCCATGCCCAGAATGAGATCGAACTCGTTGAAAGGTAGTTCCATCAAGTTTGCCAAGAATACCTCTTCTTGAATTTCCAAGAGCACGTCTTTAAACATTTTATTAACAATTACCGACTGTCCTAAAGGACTAATTACTGTCATCTCACTATCGGTAATTTTAGATTCTAAATTCAGGTTTCCAGATATGGCACTAGTAACATATGAGTGGGTAGAGCCAATATCTATTAAAGTAATAACAGGTACATCGAAGATGAAGAACGTACCAGTTATCACATCTGGTGCATTGCCGTCCTCGCGCGTCTAACTGCATAAACCACTCCAGGCTGTCTTGCATCTCTATTTCCTCTAGGACCATTGCCTCAACCCGGTGCACCTTGACCACGACCAACCCCATTACCACCATGACCTGGTCCACGACCTCTCGGTGGCTACTGAGTACCTCTGGCCGGCTGTGCATCATTATTACGAACTTCTTGATTCGTATCCATACGTCGAGGACAATTTCTATACTGATGATCCATCGAACCGCATTTGTAACAAGCGCCCGTTTTCCTCCAACACTCTCCAAAGTCTCCTTTTCCACATTCAGTACAGTCTCGACTTCGATTATTTGTTACCGATGTTCTACCTTGAACTGGTTCATCATTCCGAGGTCTCTTCTGAAATTTCTTTGAAGAACCAGACTGTTGTGTCTCTCTCTTGTTTCTAAATCTTTCTAGGTTCTGACGTTCTGAGTTCTTAGCCTCCTCGACTATCTTGGCCTTCTCCACAAGCGTGGAAAAAGTTCTAACTTGCTGTGGGGCAATCAGAACCCTCAGCTCATCATTAAGTCCATCCTCGAAATGCACACAATGTTCATGATTTGTTGATACAATTGTCCGAGCATAGCGGCTCAAACGTAAAAACTCAGCTTCATATGCTGCTACTGTTTTACTCCCTTGTACAAGATTCAGAAATTCCTTCCTTCGGGCGTCTACATAACTTGTTCCAACGTATTTTCCTTGGAAGGCAGCTTTAAAGAATTCCCAAGTAATTAGTGCAGCTTCGGTGCCTTCTTGAACAGTGAGCCACCACTGATACGCTTCATCTCTTAACAAAGACACAACTCCTTTCAGTTTTTGCTCAACAGTGTATTCAATATCATCCATAATCCGTTCCACAGCTTCGAGCTAGTATTCAGCCACATTCAGAGCTACACCGGAGACTCCTCTAAAAACTTCTGTATTATTGGACCTAAGTCGTTCTGAAATTGACCCACGAGTTGTTGGCCCAATTCTAGTTCCAGCGACCCTTTCTAGGACTCGCAGCATGGCTTGAGTCAAAGCATTGTCTTCTTCCATGTGATCGCGTGATCCCGTCTCACTCTCAATTGATGCAGTTGCATCCATTTCCAGCATATGATTTGGTGCTTCAGTTGTAGCACCTCGGCCTCTACCACGGCCACGTCTACCGCCTCCACGACCACGTCCTCTAGTGCTCATGATGGCTTATTTGTTTTTGTCTGATTACAAGTTTTATGAATCAGAAAATTTGTTTCGGTGTTTATTAACGATGTTTTATGAGATTTGAGAGATAAAGTTGTTTTTCGCAACATATCCTATAGTCTCAATCTCTACGATTTTTTTTCACATCTAAAATTAGAAGTTCTAGAGTGTTCCTATGATCATCATAGTAATCATTAAGCAATAAATACTTACTTGACTTGTTGCCAGATGCTTGTGGTGCCATACTGATCTTTAAAATATAATTGAATGATTTCATACAGAAATTATTTATAACCCAAACTACAGTAGAGTTTTTAAACTGCTCGGTACCATTAAATGTAACACCCCAAACCCGGTCTATGCATTAAGACTAGATTTGGTTTGTTACATGAATCGAGCTATCTTAAAATCTTCAATAAGTTGAAATCTACAATATTATTTTTAATTACAAGGTTTAATAAAAATCGAAGAGTATTTTAATTTGATGTATATTAGAAAACATTAGTTGAAAAACATCATTAACATTGTATTATCAAAACCCTTAGGTAATTTATTTAAGAGTTAAAAATAATAAAATATTTATAAAGGAATTTCAGATATTTGAAAACCCAATTTATTTTGATAAAACATCATATAATCATAAGCCCATATTTAAATGTCCAAAATATAGTTTAAAACCAAACACACATAAAAATCCATAAATTATTAATAGAGGCCCTTATTACATTAACCCAAAATAGTAAAATACTTATTAAAAGTTCGAGTTTAATAAACCCATGTTTTGTAGTATGGCCTCCACGAAGTCATCCTCGCCCAAGTCCACATCAATTTCCATTACCGAGATGGAAAATTTGAGGAGTGAGTTACTTAGAACTCAGTGTATAACTCACTTACTTTGTCCATCGGGCCGATTTTCAAATTATGGATTTGGGCCTTGAGCCCATAAGCGAAATTAACAACATAATTAATAACATAATTAATAGCATAATGAATAACATAATTAATAACATAATGAATAACATAATTAATAACATGCATGTAAAATGAATTTTCCCTCCCAAACCTAATTCCATCCGCTACACACCCCTGCACCAACTATCACACCTGGGGATCAAGTCAACCCACCCCGCCATCACACCAATCGTAGGCATTAAGCCATTTTATATTTGTGGCGAGCCATCGAACTAGATTGTGACAAAGTCACCGAACTAGAGGCATTGAGCCAATTATTATTTTGTGGCGAGCCACGAACTAGAGGCAAATAGCCATTTATAAATTTTGTGGCGAGCCACCGAACTAGAGGCAATTAGCCATAATTTTGTGGCAAAGCCACCGAACTAGATTTTGGCAACAGCCTTTCTTCTCTTCATCATTTTTACCAACCCATGCAATATGTATGCAAAGTAGTCTATGATCATATAATCATTTTATTAAAAGGCCCATTAACAAGAGTCAATATTTGATTTTTATTAAGGCCCAAACATTTGGCCCATTTTAGCAATTTAATATCTTAGGCCCAAAATTACGATCTAGTAGGAATTTGGCCCATTTAACGATCTAGCAGGATTTCACGTTTAACAATTTAATAGAGATTACGGCCCATTTACAATCTAGCAGAGATTTCACCCTTTTAACAATTTAACGAGATTACGGCCCATTTACGATCTAGCGAGTTTTCACCCATTTATCGATCTAATGTAGATTTCGCCCAATTATCGATCTAATGAGATTTCGCCCAATTACTAATTATCAAATTTATCGGTCCATTTTACGAAGACATGAAAATTTATATTTTTCCATCTAACTCATCGAGGGCTTTTTCGTAATTTTCACCATATTATCCGTTTTCATGTAATTTCACCAAATACCAATTATTACGTTTTATACCGATCTAGTCGTTTTTACGATTTTACTCAATACCGCAATTGACATCCAACCCGAGAAAAGTGTGAAGTTACACACCTCGATATCGTGAGTACTAACCCTTCCCGCTCTTCAACACCTAAACATAATACGATCTTATTAGGACATTATAATGAACAAAAATATGTTATAGACATTTGATCCAAAACCTTACCCTCTTGATTTTGGATCCCTTCAATTTTCGGTTTCTCCTCGTTTATCGATTCGTTATTCACTGAGAATCCACTAACGTACAAAGGCTCAAGAGTTCTTACTACTTCGAATAATTGATTTCATTCGGTAGATGGTCCGCAACCCGGTGGAAAATCTCGGACTACCGAAATCATCCTTCGTTTATACTTAGGGGGAATAGTGGATCCTCCCCTCTTACGATAACTAAACACCGCCCTTTTCTTCCCTATTTTGAAGATCTTCAATATCAAAAGATAGTTAATCCTAATAATATATCAAAATAAGAATTCTAAAGATCTTAAAGGTGAGATTTCCTTACCACAAATATTCTTGTTCCACAAGGAGAATCAATCCAAACGTTCTATGTCACTCACGACCACTTGATTTCCAATCTTCCGTTATTGCACTAAAATATAACATAAATAAACGTTAATAGAATGAGCGTTTATTTCGATCTAAGAAAGCCTTCATACCACCATCAATATTCGGCCATGACTACTTCTAACTAAACGAAACTAAAAATAATTCTTACCCTTTTGTCCACGGTTGAAAAGAAAGGATTGAAAATGATGTCTCTAAGTGATGGAGGATTCGACTATGATAACCAAAGAAAAGAAAAAAAAATGATTCGGCTATGGCTCACTAACATTCGGCCATGGAGAAAAACAATGGAGAAAAGATGAGTGAAAAGAAATAAAATAAGAGAAGAGATGATAATGAAGATTCGATTTTCAAAGAGAAGAAAAGAGAAAGGAAAAGATGTATTAGAGAGCAAGGTACATTCGGCAATGGAGAAAGAAAACAAAAAGAGAGATATGGTCTTTTTGGTACTAACATTTTCGCACTAAGAAGAGGCACAAGAGAATATTCAAAAGATGAAAAAAAAAATGACCAAATGGTCAAAAGAATTAGGCTTTACTAATTGCACAAATTCGCCAAGGAGAAAAGTTGAGAAAGGATTGCAAAACTTTGCACATATGCTAAGAATGACCAAAAGAGACTTCAAATCCTAGCCAAACTAACACCAAAATTCAGCTCCCCTAG
Organism: Gossypium rotundifolium; assembly: GCA_025506655.1. Lineage (NCBI taxonomy): Eukaryota > Viridiplantae > Streptophyta > Magnoliopsida > Malvales > Malvaceae > Gossypium > Gossypium rotundifolium. Next base: position 104,914,623 of record CP106723.1, on the reverse strand, counting down.
ACCATATTGTCAGTCAAATGCATGGTCAAATGGCCATGATTTTGTTTCCAAAACATTCTCCTTGATACTTGCCCCATGTCTCCATATCTTTCCATAAGTTTTTGATTCCATACCATATGTTAACACTTACCTTATTCCTTTGATATACTAACCAAAAATAACAAGGTCAACACTTTCCATAAATGAGCTTGGCCGACACTTACCATAGAAGAGCAAAAATAAAAGTTGTCCAAATGCTATTTAAGGGATTCGAACCTCTTCCCTCATGCACCAATTCATGCGCCAACACCACCATGCCATGTACTCATCTTGTGTCACTTATTAACACTTAAATTAACTTAAGTATTAATGACACTTGCTTCTCTTCAATAAATTCTCAAATATAAAATTTATTCCTTACCCAAATTATGCTATACTCTTCTTCAGGACTATAATAAACACAAAAATAAAAGTAAGAAAATTTTCCTTCATAATCTAAACACCAAATCATGCAATATATCAATACTCGGATTTTTAGGGTGTTACAGATCATTTTATCCACTAACATGACAGGGCATGATAAATATTCAATCCCACCAATTACGTAAAGGATATTCACGAGTGTATATCTTGGAATGTAATTTGTTATGCCTCTAATTATTACAAGGTAGTTATGCCTCTAATTAGTACAAGGTAGTTATTCCTAAACAAACTCCTTATCATATCGGCGATGTGTTCACACTTGATGGGTGTTCTTACCTAGTGTATAAGCTTGATAATGAGAGGGTATCGTTTCTCTGTTCTGGATGGGTGGTCAACTAGGGTACTATATTAAGGGGAGTCAAAGGGGATGTCAACACCTCATGCCCTACTAACACGTGTCCACGTAACGGATGGGTGTAACAATAGTATTGCACATTAGACCAAAGTTGATGTGTAGTTTTGAGATTTATCCCTATTACTATATTGAATTATCAATTTTGGAGTATGGATTTTTGCCTTTTTCTAAGTTTTTTGGAATCTCTAAGTTGCGAAGAATCAAATCTTCCTTTAACATTAATATTGAATTCAATATTTAAAGAAACGTTATGTAACAACCCATTTTTAATCAAATCGGAACAGTGGTTTCGGGACCTTAAAGCTTAAGGTAATAAAGTGGTAAATAGCTAGCATAAGTGAGCAATTAGTAAAGGGATATGGTGCCATATGTGTTACCTTGAGGGAAGGAGTTCAAATCCCTTTGTGTGCATGTGTGAACTTTATTTTTTGTTTTCCTTCCTTATAGTGTCGGTCAAGCATGAACTTATGGTAGGTTGGACTTTTATTTTTTATGGCAAGATGGCTAAGAGAAAAAGGCAAGATTGAAGTTAGGGAAAGGAATCAAATGGAAATGGCATGTAATGGGAGCACAAGGCTTATTCCAAGGGTGATGTTTTGGAAAGTTTGGGTGGCCAAACTTTTGACCAAATGGCTATACACTTGGACGATTTTTGGGGCTAAGGGGATGGCCGACTGTTATTAGCACTTTGGTAAGGTTTAGGTGCTAGTGTTGGTGATTTTTTCATTAGCAAATAGTGTATCAAATTTTCTCTCCAAAACTCTTTTCCCTAGCCGAATGTGTCATGAGCAATAGGTAAATTTTTGTTTGTTTTGGCCATTTCTTTTTTGACTAATTTGGTATCATCTTTCATACTCCCCAAACTCTTTTCTTCTTTGTGCCGAAACCATACAACCTTGAAGGGGTATTTTCATTTCTTTTCTTCTCATTGCCGAATGCATAACAATTTGAAAACCTTTTCCTTGTTCATTTTCTACCCTTGAAAATCGAAACTTAAACACCATATCTTCTACTTCTTTTTCTTCTTCTTTTCTTTTTGTAAAAACTTTCAAACATCATTTCCCCTCCAATATTTTCACTATAGCTGAATCTCCCACTTCATACATATTTTCTTCTCAACCACTTTTCTACTCACACTTTGATCAATCAAAAATTAGTGGAAGGTTGAAACTTGGAGTTTCCAAAGTCATCATTTAATCGCTAGGATTCGGTCCCAAATTCTTAAGAGACTCTATCGCTCGATCTTTCATCTTGAGATCACACGAATTCTTGTGGAAAACAAGATCAAATCAAAATGGGTAGTGATTGGTGATCGAAAAAGGAGCGAATTTATGATCCCTTCTAGATTCAATCGAAGGGCTATTTCGACGATCCGAGACTTTCCACTGGGTTGTGGACCCTCGTCCGGTGAGAATCAACTATTCGAAGTTGCACGCAATTGTGAGCCATCAGAGATTAGGGATTTTCCACCGGGTTGTGGAGTGTCAACCGGGGAGAAATGGCAAATAGTAGTTGTTCGTGATTCCGAAGGTAAAATTCTAGACCGTTTATCTTAGAGTAGATTTCCTATAAGTGTACATGATCTAATCGAGCGTTAAAATATTTTTAGGTGTCGACGATCAGAAAAGTGTAGTACTTATCGTAATCAGGTGTGTAATCTCACACCGTATTTCATGGGTTAGATAATTATATCGTGTTAACTGTTTGATGAAATCACATGTTTGTGAAATCGGGTAAAATGGTATATTTATCACTATGTTGGTAAAGACTATGAAATCGGTATTAAGACTGTGAAAATTACAAAATTGCCCTCAATGGGCCAAATCGATAAAAGTGACTTTATGGGCCAAATGTGATATTTGATATATGGGCCAAATGTGATATTTGATATATGGGCCAAATGTGATATTTGATATATGGGCCAATTGTGATATTTGTTATAATGGGCGTTATTGTTTGTAATACATATTTGAATGAATGGTTGTAAATGAATATGCATTATATACATGGATTGCATGGGGTGGGATTATGATGAAGAGAAGTTCTGGTAGCTATGCTACATAAATCTGGTGGCTCTGCCACAAATCTGAAAAATGGCATTTCCATGTAAACTCTTTGAATCTGGTGGCTTGTCCACAAAATTGTTATAAACGGCCTAATGCCTATTTTGGTGTGTTGGCGGGGTGGGTGACTAAAGCTCCCCACAGGTGTGCTGGTTGGTACGGGTGGTGTGTAGCGGATGGAAATTAGGTTTGGTTTGGGAATTTCATATCACATGCATATTATATACATGTTATTATGTTATAATTGTAAATGGGCTTTGGCCCAATGATTTTTTAATTGGATTTTTGGCCCAGTGGACAATGGTAAGTGGGTTACACACTGAGTTCTAGTAACTCACCCTGTTTTCCTTATCCCTTTCAGGTAATGATCATTGATGGAGACTTGGGCCGTGGATATCTTGGTGGAGGCCATACTTAAAAATGGTTAAATTTGGATTTCTTTTAATACTTTTAATTATTTTGCTATTTTGAATTAAGGTTTGTAATAAGGCCTCTTGATAAATTTTTTTTATTTGGTTTTAGTTTGATGAAATTATAAACTGCTTTATGTATTTCAAATTGGGATTATATTTTTTTAAACTTAAATAAATGTTTTATTCCAAATGAGTATATAAAAGGATTTCATAAAATTTTCATAATTGTAACTCGGAAATTATTCTTAAGTTTTTCATCAATTCTTTCCAAAAATATCTTTAATTTCTTTTAAAATTTTTCTCGAACTGTTAAACGATATTTTCAAATTTCGATTTATAAGATCTTACATATCAAATTGTTAATTTATTATTCAAATCTTTTACTCGATAAAGACTTCGTCAAAAATTTGGAATCTGTTTTACTTAAAAAGGAATCAAAGTATATTTAATTTGTGTGGCATGTCAAAACTGGCCTTAACGCATAGGCCGGGTTTGGGGTGATACAACTATATTGAATTATCAATTTTGGAGTATGGATTTTTTCCTTTTTCTAAGTTTTTTGGAATCTCTAAGTTGTGAAGAATCAAATCTTCCTTTAATATTAATCTTGAATTCAATATTTACAGAAACTTTATGTAACAACCCCTTTTTAGTCAAATCGGAACAATGGTTTCGGGACCACAAATTGGATGTTAAAATAATTGTTTTATTATTATTTTAAAATCTACAGTATGAATATATGACCGTGTGAAAGTTTCGTTTAGAAATTTTATCATTTGATTGGTCAATTTGATAAAAAGGACCAAATCACATAAAATGCAAAAGTGATGTTTTAATAGTTAAAGGTATTAAATAGCTAATGAATCTTAAATTAGAGGTCCTTATGTTGTAATTAGACCATGATTAGTGTGAGTGAACAAAGATGGACATGATTAATGAATTTTAATGAAATAATAATAAGGTTAATTTGGAAATTTAATTATTAAAGGTTAATTTAATAAAACAAAAATCAATTTTGACTCTTCATTCATCTTGTTCAACCGAAACTAGGGCTAAGAAAACACCATTGTTGTGTTCTTCATTCGGCCAAGCTTGTATAGCTAATTAAAGTACGATTTTTGTCTCGTTTTTAATGATTTCTACATTTTTGAGATCGTTGCAGCTTAGTCTAGCTAGTCCAGGGACTATTTTGCTAAAATATTAAAGATTTTAAATGTTTCCATTGATGAATAAGAATGTGTTTTGAAGTTTCTTGATATATTCTTAATGTTTATTGATAGATATACAAGTTTTGTTAAGTGATTTTTAGTGAAAATGCAAATTAGGGACTAAATTGTGAAATGTGTACATTTAGTGGTTAAAATGTAAAATAAATGAAAAATATGGGCTGTTAGGGACCTAATTGAAATTCTGCTAGTATGGGTTGTGGTTGAATTTTATGAATTTGTGTTTTTATGAAATAAAGACTAAATTATACAAGTTGTGAAACATTAAGGGAAAACGTGTAAAATTGCCTTAATGAGTGTTTTAGAATAAATTGAATATATAGATAATTAAATAATTTAATTTTGATTACATATAGATCAAGAAAACGAAACTCGGATCTAGATCGGGGGAAAAACAAAGTTATTGACTAATCGACCTGTTTCATCGTTATTACATCCGAGGTAAGTCCGTATGTAATAAGCATTGTTATAATTATGTTTTAAATGCTTTGATATTATATGAACTGTATATACAAGACTAAGAACATGTTCGAAAATGATTTGACGAAGATTCGGCATTGGAATTCCCGGTTGAACCTTAGGAATAGATTAGATACTAGTGACATGTCATTGGGGATTTATGTGATTATGTGATCCGAGTCTTTGGTCTGTCACATCCTACCAAAGGGTGAGTATACCAAAGATGTGTTGTGGTTACTTGACAGCTTGTGTGAGTAGCACCGTGTAGCTACGTCTTGACCCACATCTTGTGTGAGCAGGCCCGTTGATAGCTTGAGAGTAGGCACTTATATGATATGTGATTGAGATAGCTTCGGCTATATATGTGGCACTTCGGGTGCGAGTTTCCCATGTATCCGGTAGTATTCTGAATGGTTCAACGGGTAAATGATAGACGTGGTTGAATATGAGATTGATACGAGATGGTACATATATGTACATGAGCCAAATAAGTTTAAATCAAATAAAATGTGAAGTTCATACACAAGATTATGATAGATAATGTGAAAGGTTTGTTAGTTAAATGATATATATATTGTTATATTCAATTGGTTGATATGTATATTTATGATTGAATTGATTTTATTTCATACGAGCTTACTAAGCTATAAAGCTTACTTTGTTTATTTTTCCATGTTTTATAGTTATTTTTAAAGCTAGCTCAGATTTGGGGATCATCAGAGACTACGTCACACTATCCTACTATCACTTGGTACTTTTGAACTTTGGTATTCTAGTATATGGCATGTATAGGGACTTTGGTAATTTTGGTATATTTTGTAATGTGTTGTACTACTTAATTTGGCTTGTAAATGTCTATGTTTTGGTTTGTATATATAGCCATGTAAGTTGGTTTATATGGATGATTTTGATGATGTATATATATATGTGTGCAAATAGCCTTTGATGTGTGGTTTATAATTGTCTTGTGAATAGCTTATTGAGATTTAGTCTTGAAGGTGATAATGGACCGATATTCAGGATATATTACCATATTATGTATAGGCAAAATATTGCATATGATAAGTGAATTATTTAGATGGTTTGGATTGTGATTTTGGCATGTATTTCAAAATGGTCAATTGGTGTTTATAAGCTTTGTGGTTGATGATAATGAAATAGCATGATTTTGGACTTGCATATGGTTGGCTTGAATGAATATTTATGCCTTGTGTTGATGCCAAATGATGTGGTGTATGTACATGCAAGTTTGGATGGCAAAATGGCTTGGTAAATAGCCTATTTTTGTCCACACGGGCGTGTGTCCCCTGGTGTTGAAATTGAAGTTAAGTTAGTATGCTCCACACAGCCACACACACGAGCTTGTGACTTGTCTGTGTGGTATAAGTCAGTATACCCTAGAAGTTTAGCATGGCCCAGCACTCGACCTGGCACACGGGTGTGTATGGCCATTTTTAGGGCACACGAGCTAGTCACACGGGCGTGTGTGTTGGCCATGTGACCCAAGTCAGAGAGTTACATGGGGTCAAACACGAGCTGGGACATGACCATGTGCTCCCATTTCGAATGTCCACACGGCCTATGACATGGGCTTGTTTTTGAGAAAATTTTTTAAGTACACCAAAAGTTTTTAAAGTTATCAGTTTGGTCGCTAACCACTCTCAATGCCTGTTTAGGGCATCGTAAGCTTGTATTAGGGACAAAATGTTTGGTTGTGAATGGAATGTATATGATTTGATTAGTTGTATGTGAAATGTATGTTTAAAATGTGGTTTAAATTCGGTAATACTCCTTAACCCTATTCCGGCGTTGAATACAGGTGAGGGGTGTTACACTTTATCTCAAAGGCGTAATCATAAGAGATAGGCAAAGGGCCTTGCCTCCTCATTAGTAGATGGCAAAATTTTAATTTTAACCCCTCCCAAAATTAATAATTCAATTTAAGTACTTTTAGCTTTTTTATTAAATAATTTCTTTTTCATTTTTGACTCCTCCAAAAAGTTAATAATTCAATATAAAACATTTGAACATAATTTTTTTAATTTTAACCCCTCCAAACTAACATTCTTGGCTTGGCCCTTTTACTCCATCTCCTTATAAACTACACCCAATGTTATTAAACTATTAGTAAGTTTATGATTTGGTCACTCAACTTCAAAAAGTTACAAAATGGTCACTAAACTATTCAAAAGTTTTCATGTCACTTGGTTGTTAAAATCATTGTTGTATGACCTGTAACACCCCTTACTCGTATTTGACGCCGAAATAGGGTACGAGGTGTTACCGGACATATATACAAGCAATCATACTAAACCGAGACATGATTTTCCACTCAAATTTAAAACTTTTCATAAACATTCAAATCACCCTTTAAATGTGCCTACGAGTCTCAAAACATACATTGGGAACGACTCAGGACTAAACTGAGAATTTTATAAAACTTTCAAGAAACTTAAAAAATTTTCCATGAAAAAGGTCCACACGCCTGTGGGTAAAGGGACAGGCCCGTGTGGCATATCACATGCCCCTGCTTCAGGCCATGTCAAAAATAGGGGACATTCTGTTTATGACATCATTAACCAAATAAGGTCACACGGCCAAGGCACACGCCCATGTCCTTAGACCGTGTGGCAAATTAAATTTCTAAATTCAGGTGCATACTTCGCAAGGCCTGGGCACATGCCCATGTCCTATCTTCCACACAGTTGAGACACACGGCCTTGCCTCTGCCCGTGTGGTTACTACTGGGCATTATGTTTTGCCAACTCAAGATGCAGGGGGACACACGACCAAACTACACACCCATAGGGCAGACTGTGTGTCACACACGACCTAGACACACGCCTGTGTGTCTACTTGTGTGGACAATAACAAGGCTATTTACCAAGCCCTTTCTGCCACCCCTACTTGCACCAACATAAGCCACATCAAACAACCTACTCATTCATGCATAAATATACCAATTTATTAACCATGCCATTTGTATATTCATGATAAACACCATCATTTTCATATATCAACAATAAATATTAGCCATCAACTATGGCCTTATACAAAAAGAATTCATCTTCAAATCAAGCCAACACATTTCACCAAAACAATATGACACTTGAAAAATACTAAGTCCCTATACATGTCATACTCAAAAAGATGAAACTAACTATACCAATTGTTCAGTTTGATAGTGTGATCGAGCCTCCGACGTCCTTTGAATTCTCGAGCTAACTTGGCGGCTCCATAAGAAAATGGAAAGGAGAAGGAGTAAGCACAAAGCTTAGTAAGTCATAGGTAAATAATTAACAACAATTGCCAAGCATTATCAAACTCATAACATATTATAAACTTGCACATGATTCTCAAATAAATAAAGGTATAACTTACCCTTACTAATCATACAACATAATTCGAACTCATTTCTCAAGAATCTCATGTAGGTACTTGTACTACTTACAACATAATCATAACTTTTCTCACTTTTGACACAAGCTTTAAGTTACTCGTTGAACCCATTGGAATACCAAAGGATATCCGATAAGCCTCACACAATAAGGTAAGATTCCGATGCCATGTCCTAGACATGGTCTTACAGTAGCTCTTATCTCAAAGTCGATGCCATGTCCTAAACATGGTCTTACACTGGCACTCGCTGATCAATGCCGATGCCATGTCCCAGACATGGTCTTACACTGGCTCTCATAAAGTGGCCGATGTCATGTCCCAAACATGGTCTTACACTAGCACACATATCATCACCGATGCCATGTCCCAGACATGGTCTTACACTAGCTTATATATCGAGGCCGATGCCATGTCCCAGACATGGTCTTACACTAGCTCTCACATATCAACCAAGTGCCATGGCTTGGATATCCAACCACATCAAATTTATTCATGTATATCATAACAATAACTAAACATTTTATCCAATATCAATTGTTTAATCCATAATAACAATAGTGTTGTATTATTTACATACAACTTACCTCGGTATACAAAATTTGGGCAGCTACTTCGATTTAGTCCACTATTTTGGTTTTCCCCTGTCCAAGTCTGGATCCTATTTTTCTTGATCTATAATGATAAAAATTCACTCATTTAATAATCACATAAATCAAGACATTTCAAATTTCTTACGTTGGCAAAATTACCACTTTTCCCCTAGACTTTCACATAATTACGATTTTTTTTCTAGGCTCGTAAATCGATTTTAATCAAATTTCCTCCTTTAGAAAGCCTAGCCGAACCTTTATTACTCTTATAGCAACTCAAAATTTCAATTGTTTCACACATTTACTACCCATTTTACAACCTTTACAAAAAAGTCCATTTTAGGTGTTTTCATGGGAACTCCTTTCACAAAAGTTGTTTATTTAACAACCAAGTTTCATTTTCTTCCATAAAAATTTAGAAAACAACACTAATGTTCTTATGGAAAAACCCTAGACTCTCAACCATTTTGCAAAATAGTCCCTTCATTAGCTAGCTTAAGCTACAATGGTTCCAAAAGTACAAAAATTATAAAAAATGACCATAAAAAACACTTACTTGCAAAGGTTTAAGTTGCTGAAAATTTTCAAGCTTTCCAGAGCCCCTCTTTACTGAAAATTTCGGTGGTTTTATGAAGAAGATGAAAAGATGATATATTTCCTCTTTATTTTATTATTACTAGTCAATTAAGTCACCAAATACTCAAACCACTTTGACTAAATTTTCATTTCTTGTCCCCTATGGCCGGCCAGCATACTCCTAAGGGCCTAATTGCACATTAAGGACCTCCAATTTAATATTCTATAGTTATTTGACACCTTTAGCTAGTAGAACAAAACTTCCAGACCTTATGCGATTTAGTCCCTTTTCAAAATTAAGCATGAAATCACTAAAATTAATGCACCAAAATTTTTATGCACTCAGAATATCATGCTATAACACATAAAATAATATTAAAATAATTTTCTCCGACCTCATATTAGTGGTTTCGAAACCACTGTTCTGACTAGCCCCAAAATTGGCCTGTTACATGACCTCTTTTTTGTTCGTATCACTTGAACTAATCAAAAGCTCTCATTCTCTTTCTCTTCTACAATTCATTTTTTTAGAAATAATTTTGAACGTCACAAATCTCCAAACCAAAATCCAAACAACTTTCTTGAAAACTTTTGAATATTTTCGTGATCATTTTGTAACTTTTTGAAGTTAAGTGACCAAAACATAAACTTACTAATAATTTAACAATATTAAGTGTAATTTACCCTAAGAATTATAAATATAAAAGATAACTAAAAAATTCTTGAAAAATATATTTTATCCACCATGGGTGTAAGTTTTGAGAGAAAGTAGGAAGATGACATTCAGTCCTAGTAATAACAAATTATATTGTTTTTACCTTCATATATAATTTGGTATTTAATTTGATTATTGTGCTTTTTTTTCAATATAATAAATATATTTGGTAAAAGTTGTATGTTTCAATATTCACAAGTAATGATATTAATTTTTAGTATTTAATTAAAGTTTTAAGTTGATTTGATAAAAATTAGTTGTTAGTATTATTAATAAATTATGAATATTCATCAAATCAATTTTAAAACTCAATTAAAAACTAAAAATTAGCATAGTTATTTATAGGAACTAAAACACATAGTTTCTATCAAATATAAAGATAACGTCGAATAAATAAAAAACACAAATACAATATGAGAAAAATAGCCCAAAACACATACCAACTAATATATTAAGCATTGTTTTTATTAAAAACTATATATTTATTAAAAAGCATTTGTAATACTTAATAAACTTTTACCTTCTATACAAGAAAAACAAATAAAATCATAATCTAGAAAACTTTATTCTTCATCTAAATCATGTTATCCTTTCCTTTAATCAATTTTATTTTCTATGCATGTTTTATTGTTTATAAAAATAATTTTTTCAAATTTTATATTTATTCCTCTCAATTATGTAATTTTAAATTCTATTCTTTAAAATATAATATATCGTAGTATTACATCTGATATTTATTATCGCACTTGCGATTGCAACCAGTATTTTTTAGGAAGATTTTTTGTTATCATTGTAATGTGAGTAAACATTTGACAGGATTTTCCAAGGAAATAATTGCAAATATAGAGATAGATTTGTATTGAAGTGGTTGGATGATATTGCTGACTGCTGACTTTGGATGCGCTTTAGCACGTGAAATGTTTTATCAAAGGCCCCATTTTCTTATCAACAACTGCCAAACCCTGCTTTTCCCATAAATCACACTTTTTTAAGAAAGTTTTAAAAATAATCAAACTCCACTAAAATTTTTATTATACGCGTAAATGTATAAAATTACAAATATAAAATATATATGTTTACTTAAAATTAATATATAATAAATAAAATTAAAATGTATAAAAATATTAAAGTAAATCTTAGTTGAATGGTAAATTAAAAATTTTACTAATGTAATTGATCCGAGTTCAAATTTCATCATTGTTAAGAGTCTGTTGAGTTTGTTAGAAGGTGTTTTACTAGCTACCAGTCTGCTATTGAGCAATATTATTAGTTTCTTAGCCATCTTGAAGTCTATAAATGTAGCCTCTATTGCACAGAGAAGGTAGAGATTCGTTCAATAACAGAAAGATTATTTTCATAATGTTTTAGTTTACCTAAATCTTTTCATGGTATCAGTCGCCTAGGTGATCCTCGACGATGACCACCATGCATTCTGACTGTTTTGCTAAAGCTATGACTGCTGAAGCTGTGGAACCTTTCACAATTGAGGAACCATTTTCTCATTTAGAATGGTATGATGCTGCTCAAGTCGAGTACGGTGCTCTTATTCAGAATGCTACGTGGGATCTTGTCCCACTACCATCAAATCGTAAAATTATTAGGTGTAAATGGATTTTCAAACTCAAGCGAAATCCGGATGGTTCGATTACTCGATGAAAGCTCAGTTGGTTGCAAAAGCTATTCTCAAATCCCTGGGTGTGATTTCAAGGAAACATTTAGTCCAGTGGTGAAACCTACAACTATCCGGGTTATTCTCTCCATTGTTGTTTCAAGAGAGTGGCAGCTTCGCCAAGTTGATGTCAACAATGCCTTCTTAAATGGTGATTTGGACACTGGAGTGTTTATGCAACAACTTGCGGGGTATGTTAAGTGTGATTCCGATGATAAAACACTTGTGTGTCGTCTAAAGAAAGCCCTATATGGTCTTCATCAGGCTCCACGCGCGTGGTTTGAGAAACTTAAGAAATTTCTCATTTCTATTAGGTTCGTCGGGTCCAAGTCTGATGCTTCGTTGTTTATCTGAATCCAATCTGAATCTATTCTCTATGTACTTGTCTATGTTGATGACATTATCATTATTGGAAGCCTGACCACTACTATCGATTGGTGTGTTCGGGTGTTGAATGATGAGTTTTCTCTAAAGGATATGGGCGATCTTCACTTTTTTCTTGGGATAGAAGTTACTCGAGTTTTCGGCTCTCTCCATCTCTGACAGAAGAAATATGTGACATTCTTGCTCGTTCGTTGACTAATTCAAAGAGTGTTCATACACCAATGATTAGCTCATCTACTCTATCGAAAAATGATGCTGAGTGCTTAAAGGACCCAACGGAGTACAGGAGTCTTGCTGGGGCACTTCAATATGTTGTTCTTACTCGACCCGATATTGCATATGCTATAAATCGGATTTGTCAATTTATGTACAATCCTACTACTATTCATATGGTCGTACTGAAATGCATTTTGTGGTTTGTGTGGTACTCTTGATTTTGGGATTGTTTTTAGTCCATATGCTCGTCTCTCTTTGGTCAGCCACGCTGATGCCAACTGGGGTTTAGATTTTGACAATAGGCGGTCAACCTCTGGTTATTGTGTTTACTTGGGTCATACTCATATCTTTTCGTATTCTAAAAAGTAGCAAGTAGTTTCGCGTTCTATGGCTGAAGCAGAGTATAGAAGTCTTGTTGCTGTTACCAGTGAAGTCACTTGGGTGTTGTCATTGTTTCAAGAGTTACACGTTTAGTCTGCTGATACACCTACTGTGTGGTGTGATAATTCTAGTGCCGTTACGGTTGCAGCTAACCCTATTTTACACCCAAAGTTTAAGCGTGTTGAGTTGGATTTGTTTTTATGCGCGAGAAAGTTGTGGATGGGTCTGTTTTCGTGGGTGAAGTTCCCGTGTGTGATCAAGTGGCTAATATTTCCATCAAGCCACTGTCAGTGACCTCTTTTGCTCGGTTTAGGAATTTTCTTTGGGTCATACCCATAGGGAAGATGGATGAATGTTAAGAGTCTGTTAAGTTTGTTAGAAGTCATTATACCATTGCAATGCCTACTATTGAGCAAGGTTATTAGTTTGTTAGCCATCTTGAAGTCTATAAATGTAGCCTCTATTGTACAGAGAAGGTAGAGATTCGTTCAATAGCCAAAATATTATTTTCATAATGTTTTAGTTTACCTAAATCCTTTCATGGTATCAGTCGCCTAGGTGATCCTCGACGATGACCACCATGCATTCTAACTGTTCTGCTAAAGCTATGACTGCTGAAGCTATGGAAGCTTTCACAATTGAGGAAGCATTTTCTCATTCAGAATGGTATGATGCTGCTCAAGTCGAGTACGACGCTCTTATTCAGAATGCTAGTGGGATATTGTCCCACTACCATTAAATCGCAAAATTATTGGGTGTAAATGGATTTTCAAACTCAAGCGAAATCTAGATGGTTCGATTGCTCGACGTAAGGCTCGATTGGTTGCAAAAGGCTGTTATCAAATCCCTAGGTGTGATTTCAAGGAAACATTTAGTCCAGTGGTGAATCTTGCTACTATCCGGGTTATTCTCTCCATTGCTATTTCAAGAGAGTGGCAGCTTCGCCAAGTTGATGTCAACAATGCCTTCTTAAATGGTGATTTGGACACTGCAGTGTTTATGCAACAACCTCTGTGGTATGTTAAGTGTGATTCCGATGATAAAACACTTGTGTGTCATCTAAAGAAAGCCCTATATGGTCTTCGTCAGGCTCCACGCGCATGGTTTGAGAAACTTAAGAAATTTCTCATTTCTATTGGGTTCGTCGGGTCCAAGTCTGTTGCTTCGTTGTTTATCCGAATCCAATCTGAATCTGTTCTCTATGTACTTGTCTATGTTGATGACATTATCATTACTGGAAGCCTGACCACTAGTATCAATTGGTTTGTTTGGGTGTTGAATGATGAGTTTTCTCTAAAGGTTATGGGCGATCTTCACTTTTTTCTTGGGATAGAAGTTACTCGAGTTTTCAGCTCTCTCCATCTCTGCCAGAAGAAATATGTGACATTCTTGCTCGTTCGTTGACTAACTCAAAGAGTGTTCATACACCAATGATTAGCTCATCTACTCTGTCGAAAAATGATGGTGAGTGCTTAAAGGACCAGACAGAGTACAGGAGTCTTGTTGGGGCACTTTAGTATGTTGTTCTTACTCGACCCGATATTGCGTATGCTGTAAATCAGATTTGTCAATTCATGTACAATCCTACTACTATTCATATGGTCGCACTGAAACGCATTCTGCGGTATCTGTGTGGTACTCTTGATTTGGGGATTATTTTTCGTCCATATGCTCTTCTCTCTTTCGTCGACTACGTTGATGCCAACTGGGGTTTGGATTTTGACAATAGGCGGTCAACCTCCGGTTATTGTGTTTACTTGGGTCATACTCCTATCTTTTGGTGTTCTAAAAAGTAGCAAGTAGTTTCGCGTTCTATGGCTAAAGCAGAATATAGAAGTCTTTTTGCTGTTACCAGTGAAGTCACTTGGTTGTTGTCATTGTTTCAAGAGTTATACATTCAGACTGCTGTTACACCTACTGTGTGGTGTGATAATTCTAGTGCCATTGCGGTTGCAGCTAACCCTATTTTACACCCAAAGTTTAAGCATGTTGAGTTGGATTTGTTTTTTGTGCGCGAGAAAGTTGTGGATGGGTCTGTTTTCGTGGGTGAAGTTCCCGCGTGTGATCAAGTGGCTAATATTTTCATCAAGCCACTGTCAGTGACCTCTTTTGCTCGGTTTAGGAATTTTCTTTGGGTCGTACCCATAGGGAAGATGGATGAATGTTAAGAGTCTGTTAAGTTTGTTAGAAGCTGTTATACAATCTAACAGTCTACTATTGAGCAAGGTTCTTAGTTTGTTAACCATCTTGAAGTCTATAAATGTAGCCTCTAGTGTACAGAGAAGGAAGAGATTCATTCAATAACAGAAAGATTATTTTCATAATGTTTTAGTTTACCTAAATCCTTTCAATCATATGTATATTTTATTTTTTCTTAAATAACAATACTAAAATATCATCAAATAATATAACTTATTTTAATTACGAAAATGTATTTCTATTATTTTCCTAATGAGTTGGTGATCACCAACTTAATCGTAAACATAAATAATAGTATAAATTTTAATTTATTTTCTTATTTTCTACTCACAATTCGATTCAAGACATCATATCTTTTTTAGAAATTGTTAATATTTAAACCGAAGACTTAATATTAATAAGTATTTATTTTTCACTACATCAATGACTATTTGGGAATTCAAGTGACCGTTAATTAATTTAAATTGATTAATTTAATTTAATTCGATTTAGTTGGTCTTTGGAATTAAATAATATGAAAAATCGGTTTACTCAAACTTATTAAAGTGGATAAATATGCAAGACATTATTACATTATAGGGTCAAGAGTAGTTTAATCCTTACAAAATAAACGGAACAATTTAAGTTCCTTATCAGAAAGTAAGTAAAAGGACAATCCATAACAACATTAACAACTTCAATAAAAGAATGAGTTATGAATGAAACTTAAGCATCATTTATGTTAATCAAGACATGTAAAATTTGAGTTATATTATAATCATCACTAATATTGTTTTTAATTAACATAAATTAATAAATAAGGGAAAACATTTGAGAGTTTTATATAAATAGGACACTTAATGAAGAAAAACTTACATACTCCCATTTTGTCTCAGATATACTTGAAATAGTACTCAAAATCCTCTAAATCTTATTATTAATAAAAGAAATATAAGACATGAATCATGGAGATAAATTCTCTAAAAGACGAGTATTATATTTCATTTATAACTTAATGAATAAATCATATGTTTATTCTAAGTCCAATAAAAGTTGTTATTCTCAACATAAATGTGTACACCAAAAATGAGAAACAACATCCAAATAAATAAGAATTTCATTACTAATGATAATTTACCAAATAAAAAAATAATAAGGTAGAACCAAGTCCCATTCTGTTAAAAGCCTTCTCGAGCATCCTAATATATAGTTCCTGCGAGCACCCTGATCGATAGTGATCCTGCATGTGTTGTGCAACACCGCAGCTCTTTGTGAGCATCCTATTACATAAATCGATCGGTTGTGATCCAACATTTATTGCGGATACAAACACAACTCTTCATGAGCATCCTGATATAGGCTCTTATCAGCTTCCTAATATGGCTCGCTTGAACTCCCTGTTATGCTATCCGGAGCTTCCTGTTAATAACTCTTTGGAGTTACCTATTAAAATCAATGATCTTCCTATTCTAAACTCTTATGAGTTTCCTGTTTAGCCCGAGTAAGCTTCCTGATACATGGCTCATATGAGCATCTTGTTACATGGCTCGAGAGAGTGCTTCCGGATTATGTGTTCCATTTGGGTACCCTTGGATATGAAGTGACAGATTTCAGTTTTATACACTTTAAGTGTACTACATGAGTGTTTCCATCGATATTTCCAATAAATTCAACGGGTAAAGTTCTGACATGGATAAACTGAACTTGAAATGATTTGTCATGGAAATGTACATGTAATATGGAATAATGATATGGAAAGCATATGTATATGAAAATCATTAAACGATGAGCTCATCTATGTTCTTAATAGTATGTGAATTACTTGACTAACATGATTGATGAAGTTTTGTTTTAGGCCATTAGCCAAATTGCTTGGATGCATTTTTGTATGCTTATCTTACATGAAAATATATGGTAAGTTAAATTCTTGTTATACGAACTTACTAAGCATTTGAAATGTTTACTCAGTTTTCCTTTCTCCGTTTTATAGTGCTCAGAAGCTCATAAAGGTTAGAGAGTAGTCGAAGCATCATCACACTACCCTCAAGCTTGTTTTGGTATTAATAGCAAACTTATTTTAGACATAATGGCATGTATAGTTTAAAGTACCCAATGGAGGCATGCATATGTTTGGTTGTAACTAGCCATTGGAATGGGTAGTTTTATATGCATTTTGATGTATTTATATAGTGACATATCATGTTTGAAGTGTGTTAAAATGGTTGATAGGTAGAAGATATATAAATCAAAGGATGAATGGAATTGAATTAGTATAATTGATAAATTTTGTTCATAAACACAGGCATGCATTTGGTAAGTTTAAAACACTTGAGTATATATGTTAATATGCCATGTAAAAAATTGGTTTTGGACTTGGTTTATATATACTAAATTGGGTTGAAAGTGTGTCAAAATGTTGATGTAGGTGCAATGTAAAATGGGTGAGAAATATGGCTTGGAAAATAGTCTTATTTTGTTCACACGGGCAGTACACGGGCATGAGTCTCAACCGTGTATGACACGCGGAATATGTACACGGGCATGTGGTTTGGCCTTGTGTCCCTTGCATCCTTAAAATTTAGAAGTAGAATGCACAGAATTGGTCACACAGGCAGATAAATAGGCATGTGTCTCAGCCGTGTGAGTCACACGACTTAGCACACAGGCGTGTGACATGACCGTATGAATCCTACCCCTAATTTTTGAAAATTAAATTATCCACATGACCTAACACACGGGCGTGTGGATGACCGTGTGACCCAAGTCAGAGAGTTACACTGGTAAGGACACGGGCTGGGACACAACTGTGTGCTTCACATCGAATGCCCACATTCTTTGATTTCGGTTTAGTCCTGACACATTTCTAATATGTAATTTGGGCCTTGAAGACCTATATAAGGGACATTATAATTGATTGTAATTGATTTTCAAAAATGAATAGTAAATGACATAAATTGATTGTAGTTGAACTATAAACTCTGATAATGCTCCATAACCTTATTCCAGCAACGGATACGGGTTAGGGGTGTTACATTTATTTGTATCATAGCTATAGTTAGCCGATTCTCGGACTAATAGCAAGTATGAGTTTGACTATACATACCATTATATAAATTATGATAGTGTGATATCTCCTGACCATTTTAAACATGTTTTTCATAAAGCAATGCCATCCAACCAAGCTAAAGTTGAATCCGAGAGAGCACTGCTCAAGCTTCTGTACAATGAGCTACATCTAGTAGTAGTAGAAGGCCCGTATCTGAGGGCCGATGTGAGGAGGCAAAAGAAGCCTTCTTTCAAATGATGAATGAGTGGTTCACTGAATACTTGAGAACAAATCCTATTGTACAACAACCTCCCCCTCTTGCTCCTCAACCAATTCCTGACATGCCACAAGGTGCTGAACCTGTTAGAACTGGTAAGCCTCCGGTAGATAAAATTTGTAAGTATGGGGCAGAAGAATTTAGGGCTACTACCGAAGATGATCCAGAGAGGGCTGAAATTTGGCTAGAAAAAACTATCACGGTTTTAGATAAATTATCATGCACACCAGCTGAGTGCCTAAAATGCACTGTATCACTGTTGAAAGACACAACTTACCATTGGTGGAATACCATAACTTCTGTTGTACCAAGAGAAAATGTTATATGTGAGTTTTTCCAAATAGAATTTAGAAAGAAGTATATTAGCCCAAGATTTTTGGATCAGAAAAAGAAAGAATTTCTAGAGCTTAAACAGGGAAACATGATCGTATCTGAGTACGAACGAGAATTCATTAGATCAAACATGTATGCCAGAGAATGGGTTCTGACCTAGGCTGATATGTGTAAACATTTTGAAGAAGGATTAAATGAAGACATCAAGCTATTGATAGGAAATCTTGAATTAAGAGAATTTGTAGTACTGGATGATCGGGGACACAAAGTTGAGGAATTAAGCAAAGAGAAGAGACAAGTAGAGAGAGAAACACATATTTCTAATAAGAGATTTATGGGAAAGTCACAAGCATCCGCTTCAAAAAATTAAAGAAATACCATGATCATTCTACCGCATTTACGAGGTATTCTGGAAAAGAATGAGACTCTCAATGCTCTAATCTTAGATCTCCATCTCTATCTGTAACAAGTGTTGGAAGTGTTGGGAACCCCAAATCTAGATGTAGACATTGTAATAAATTTTATTTTGGGGAGTGTCGTATGAGAAGCGAAGCCTGCTAGATATGTGGTTTTCTTGACCACTATCTTAAATATTATCTAGAGAGGATTGAAAAAGATACTAATTAGATTCTAAAATCGAGTAACCCTACCTCGAGAGGTAGACCACCTCGTCACTCCGACAATATCTGTGGTAGTCGAGGCGCTACAAAAGATTCAATAGTTAAGTCTGAAGCAAGAGCACCGGTAAGGACATATGCTATACGTGCAAGAAAAGATGCTTCTGCACCAGACATCATTACGGATACATTTTCTCTTCTTGATACTGATATTACTACTTTAATTGATCCTAGCTCAACATATTCATATATATGTACAAATTTAGTGTCTGTTAAAAATTTACCTGTTAAGTTCACTGAATTTGTGGTTAAAGTTTCGAACCCTCTGGGCCAGTATGCTATGGTGGATAAAGTTTGTAAAAACTGTCCGTTGATGGTAAAGGGTTATTGTTTATCGGCTGATTTGATGTTACTACTTTTGATGAATTTGATGTAATTTTGGGAATGGACTGACTAACTCAGCGTAATGTAGTGGTAAATTGTAAACAGAAATACATTGTGTTAAAATGTAAGAATGGTGAATTACTTCATGTTGAATATGATAAATTGGATGGGTTATTTAATGTAATCTTAGCTATATCACCACACAAATATGTCAGAAGAGGGCATGATGCTTATCTTGCAAATGTGTTGGACACTAAAGTATCTGAATCGAAGATTATGTTAGTACCAGTTCTTTGTGAGTTTCCTAATGTGTTTCATGAAGAATTACCCAGATTACCGCCAGTCAGAGAGGTGGAATTTTCTATAGATCTTATTCCGGGAACAACACGGATATCTATAGCACCTTATCGAATGGCCCCAATGGAATTAAAAGAGTTAAAAGCACAGTTGAAAGAATTGATAGATAAAGGCTTTGCTCGACCTAGTCATTCACCTTGGGGTGCACCAGTTCTATTTGTAAAGAAGAATGATGGATTGTTGAGGTTGTGTATTGATTATAGGCGCCTCAACGAGGTTACAATCAAGAACAAGTGCCCATTACCTCGAATTGATGACATGTTTGATCAGCTGAAAGGTGCCACTGTGTTCTCTAAAATAGATCACCATTCTGGATATTATCAATTCTGAGTGAAAGACTCGGATATACTGAAGACAGCTTTCAAAACCAAGTATGGACACTATGATTTCCTTGTGATGTCATTTGGTTTGACGAATGTACCTACAGTATTCATGGATTTAATAAATAGAATTTTTAGACCGTATCTAGACAGGTTTGTGGTGGTGTTTATCGATGATATTTTTTTATATTCCCGAGATGAAAATGAGCATGCTGATCATTTGAGAATTTTACTAGAAATTTTGCGTGAGAAAAAAATGTATGCCAAATTTAGTAAGTGCAAATTTTGGCTTTGGAAAGTCAGTTTCCTTGGGCATATAGTATCTGTTGAAGGCATCAGAGTGGACCTGGATAAAATTTTAGCTATTATTAACTAGAAACCACCAAAAAATGTATCTGAAGTTTTCTAGGAATAGTAAGATATTATCAGAGGTTTATTCAAGGGTTTTCAATGATAGCTTCTTTAATGACTCGTTTATTGTAGAAACATGTGAAATTTGAGTGGTCTGATAAATAAGAGTAGATTTTTGACAGGTTGAAAGCCTTGTTGACTGAAGCACCCCTATTAGTTCAGCCTGAATTGGGTAAGGATTTTGTAATTTACAGTGATATATCATTGAATGGTTTAGGCAGTGTCTTGATGCAAGAAGGTAAAGTAATAGCCTACGCTTCTAGACAGCTAAAACCAAATGAAAGAAATTACCAGATACATGATTTGGAGTTAACAACTATTGTATTTGCATTGAAAATCTGGCGGCATTACTTGTTTGTTGAAAAATGTCACATATTTACCGATCATAAAAGCTTGAAGTATATGATGTTGCAAAAAGATTTGAATTTGAGACAGCAAAGATGGCTTGAATTGTTAAAAGATTATGATTTGGTTATTGATTACTATCCGGAAAAGCCAATGTGGTTGTTGATGCTCTAAACAGAAAGCCTTTGTTTGCTTTGCGAGCAATGAATACCCAGTTGTCATTGTTAAACAATGGTTCAATCATAGCTGAGTTAAAAGCTAGACCAATATTCTTGTAACAAATCTATGAAGCTTAGAAGAGTGACGATGAATTACAAGCTAGAAGGGTATAGAACGAGTTGGATTCTGATTCAAAATTTTAGATTGGTTTTGATGATTGTCTATTATTCAAAGACCGAATATGTGTACCGAAAAATTTAGAGCTGATATAAAAGATTTTGTACGAAGCTTATAGTGGTACTATGTCTATTCATCCAAAAAGTAATAAAATGTATAATGATTTGAAAAATATGTACTGGTGGCCAGGAATGAAATGAGATATTTCTGAATTTGTATCTAAATGTCTGATATGTCAACAAGTCAAAGCTGAACATCAGGTGCCTTTAGGATTATTGCAACCAGTTACGGTACTGAAGTGGAAATGGGAAAGAATTACTATGGATTTTGTATCTGGATTACCCTTATCTCCGAAAAAGAAAAATGTCATCTGGGTAATTGTTGACCATTTAACAAAGTCTGCACACTTTATTCCGATACGTATGGATTTTTCCTTGGATAGATTGGCTAAATTATATGTTTCTGATATTGTTAGACTGCATGGAGTACTAGTCTCTATTATATCCAATAGAGATCCTCGATTTACATCTTTATTCTGGAGCAAATTGCAAGAAGCTCTGGGCATGAAGTTACATTTTAGTACTGCAATTCATCCTTAGACTGATGGTCAATCAGAACGTGTGATACAGATTTTAGAAGATATGCTTCGATGCTGTGTGTTAGAACTTGAAGGTAACTGGGAAAAGTATCTGCCTTTGGTTGAATTTGCATATAATAATAGTTATCAGTTGAGCATTAAAATGACACCGTACGAGGCTCTATATGGTCGTAAATGTAGAACTCTATTGTACTGGACAGAACTCGGTGAGAAAAAGATACACAAGTTGATTTAGTCCGTAAGATTGAAGAAAAGGTGAAAGTAATGTGAGATAGTTTGTAACAGCCCGAATTAGGGGCTAGTCGAAACAGTGATCTTGGGGTCACTAATCCGAGGTTAGAGAAAACCATTTTCATGATATTTTATGAGTCAGAGCATGATTATATTAGTGCATGAAAATTTTGGTGCTTTAATTTTATCAATTTCTTGCTTAATCGCGAAAAGGGACAAAATCGCATAAAGTGCGAAAGTTCCATGCTAAAGGTGCCAAATAACCATGGATTATAAATTGGAGGTCTTTAAAAGGCAATTAGCCCTTTTTATAGATAGTTGACCGGCCATAGGAGATGATAGGAGACAAAGATGGACAAAATTGGTCAAAGTTGGTAATAGTTGGTGATTAATTTGACTAGTATTAATAAAATAAAGAAAGAAAAGATATCATCTTTTCTCTCCATCCTTGTCCACCGAAAATAGCAAACAAAATAGGGGTTTTGAAAGCTCAAATTTTCAGCAAGCTCTCCTCCATCCTAGTAAGTGAATTTAATGGTTTTTCTTGAAGATGGTTGTACTTTTGAGACCCCTAAAGCTTAAGCTTTCTAAAGAGGTGACTATCTTGCATTATGGTGAAAAGTCTAGGGATTTGCCATGTGAACTTTTAAGTTGTTTGCTACTTTTTTATGGGAGAAAATGAGTCTTGGTTGTTAGATGAACAACTTTTGCAAAAGGTCCTGCCATAAAAATACCTAATTGGACCTTGTAATAAAGGTTATAAAAATGGTAATAAATGTCTGAAAGGTTGATTTTTGATGATAGCCATAAGAGTATTAAATGTTCACCTAGGCTTGTTGAAGGTAGAAATATGATTAGAATTAACTTTCGAGCCTAGGAGCAAAATGGTCATTTTGCCAAAGTCTAGGGGCAAAATAGTAATTTTGTTAAAGCATGATTATTAAAATGTTTTTATTTATTTGAAGATTAAAAGAGTTAAATTTTCTATTATAGAGCAAGAAGAACCAAGAATTCACCTCGATCAGGGAAAGAACAAAATCTCGGATTAGACCGACGAGCTAGCTCATTTCGAGATCGAGGTAAGTTTGTATGTGATTGATTCAACATTTATGTTAGCATGTTGACAATGCTTGGTATTATGTAAAATTGCTATCATTGAGATATGAAATGGATAAGGTCCCGTATAAGACCATGTCTGGGACATAGCCTCGACATCAAGTTGAAATCCCATATAAGACCATATCTGGGATATGGCTTCGGTAATGAATACAAAAAATATCTGGGATATGGCATCGATACTTGACGTGAAATTTTCACATAAAATCATATTCGTGATATGGCATCGGCATTCAGAGGTGACTCCATGTAAGACCACTTTTGGGATGTGACATTGGCCTCGTACTTATATTAATGATTATATTATGCGTCTTTGAGTATCCCTAGTGATTAATGGGATAAGTAGATGAGTTTGGAAATAGGAATGAGATTAGCACTAAAGTCATGCGAATGAGCGAATACAGGTATCCGTAAGTAATTCACGACGAAATATTTCGATATGTGACACAGTCTGTGTTATATAAGGGCAAGTATGAGTAAGTTGGATAGAAGCCTAATACGTTGTGTATGTTTAATTAATGCATGGATGGATTTTATCATGAGCTCATTGTTGCTATCTATTTCCATGCAAACTTATTAAGCTTTATGCTTACCCCTTTTCATTGCCCTTTTTCCTTGTAGTATTGCCAAGATAACTTGAGAAACGTGGAACGTTAGAGTTCAAAAATCACACTATCGACATCACTTTGGTATACCAATTTAGACTAATTTTGGGTATGGCATGTATAGAACTTGGGTATTTTGTTAGGTCGTAATTGTTAGCCAAAGTGTTGGTTATGTATGTTATTGAATTCATTTTGTAAATGGTCTTACAAGTTAGGCCGATACTTGGAAATTTCTTATGCTTAATGAAGATGAATTTCATGAAGTGTATGCCCTTGTGTATGTCTTGATTCTTTTGAGTTTTAGATATACCTTTGGTCATTTTATAGATTGGAATGTTTTGGTATAAGTATAATTTCTTGTTAAGGTGGCAAATGGCTTGGTAGATAGCCTAATAAACCATAGTTTATACATATTTTAACCCCATGCTTGGCTTATTTTTGGATAAATTTTCATTAGATTTGATGAATTTGATGCTCCTAATCCCTTAATTTCATGTTTTATACTCAGGCGAGCTTAGGGAGTCAAAAAGAACGAGAAATGGGCCAAAACGGGACAAAATGGGCCTACCTTAGGAATCAACACGGCCTAGGCTATCAAACACGGTTGTGTATTACGAGCAGGATCAAACACGGCCTGGATCAACGTACATGGGCAGACCACACGGCCGTGTGTGGCGAGCAAAAGTGAGCACGATCTAAGGAATCAAGCACGGGGGTGTTACATGGGCATGTCCCTGCCATATCAAAGTTTAATTCTATTCGGAATAGGCCACTTGTGGGCCAAAAGAGGTGTTCCAAAGCCTATATAAACACCCTAGGGGGCAACCTAAACAGCAACGCTGAATAGAAGGCAAAAAATACTCGAAGACAGCCGTCGAGAGTAGCTCGGAAGAAGGATCTCCATCAAGACTGAAGATCTCCCATCAAGTTCTTTAGAAGTTTTGGGTTTTCCTATATGTTGTTGTTTTCCTTATTTTAAGATGTTTCCCCCCATTAGTATGAACTAAATCCCTTAGATACTTAAGGGGATGAAACCTAAGACAGATCTTATTATTATTGACTTATAAGATAAATACTTGTTCTTATTCTTAATTGTGAGTTCTTATTCTTGTTTTGATAATTCAGGTTATTGATTCAAGTCGAATGTGCTTATTTAGTGGAGCAAAAGTCCCTGTTTAAGAGTAGATCAACACAATTAAGTGGAGTTGATTGCAACCCTAGAAATAGGGCGACGAAAATCTACCGGATTAGAGTCAAATATAATAAGGGAATCCATAGATCGAGTTAATGCGACAATAGGGGTTTTCTACGGATTAAGTCAAGTGAATAAATCATATGAATCAAAAGTAATAAGTGAAGGCTCGGTGGATTCTTCCTTAGGTATTGCCTATCTCATAAAGTTGTCTAAAGTATTTTCCCAATTCGTTCTCTGTCGTGTTTTTATTTAAGTTTTAGTTTAAAGGAAATCACTCCAATTCTTAGGCTAGATAATAAAAGATAGTAATTATGTAACATCCTGAAAAGGGCCTATGCATTTTCAGTTTAATTGTATGAAATGATAAGTCTTAAGCACTATGAATAAATTTTTGATATTTTTGGAAACTCAGAAATGTATGAAAATAAATTGGAAATGAACATTTTTGGAAACCTAGAAATGCATAGACATGAACATTTTTGGAAACTAGGAAATGATTCAAAAATGGAAAGTGAACATTTCTGGAAACTTGGAAATGTAAGAAAATGGCAGGTATACAGAGCCGATCGAAAATTTTAGGAAACTTGGAAAAGACCTAGAAATGTCAAATTTTAAAGTTTAAAATAGGAAATTAGGGCAAGGAGGCCCTAAAAGAAAAAAAGTTGGTGAAATTTGACACGCAAACAGGCTTGGAAAAGTGGCCTGAAGATGCCACTTAGGGCCTATAGAAATGGCGCCATGTGCAAGAGGAATGGGCCTGGGTTCGAGTCACTTGGGAAGCAAATAAATGAGGTTTTATTTTGGCTTCCAGAAGGCTGAGGTGGACGGCACATGCTTCTAGAAAAGGAGGTGTTTTATTTTCATAAATATGTGATTATTAAGGTGATAAATAGAAGCTTTTTATTTGGATTATTTAGAAGAGATAAATACTGGATTAAATCCTTTTATTTATCATATTTAAAAGATAAAGTTATCAGATAGAGGAGTGGTGGTCAAGAAAGGGACTCCTTAGCTGATAACTTTGTCTATAAAAGGGAAGGAAGGAGGGCTACTCATCAGTTTGGTTCTTTCTCTGCTCTGCCAAAAATTCCCTAGCTCTCTCCCTCTCTGCCGAATTTTTTTCTTCTCTTTTCTTCTTCTTTTCTCTTCTACTGTCAAGCCGAAACCTTTTTGATTCTTGTTTAAGTCTGCATAGCCGAATCTCTAAGGCTTCAATCAAGGGTGCCGTCGACTGTGGTGATAAGGTAAGAATAATGGATTCTTGTTGTTTATTCTCTTTCAACCAAGATTCGGGAACTGATTCTTTTGGTTGTCTTTTGGCCGAATATTAAAGGAGGAATTTCGAGATTTTGGATCTAAGGATTTAAGGTAAGAAAAGCATGGTTTAGGCCAAAGGCCAATTGATTTAAGATTATTAAGTGATATGGAAATCAGATCTAACATATGTGTGTAGGGATTTCAACATCTCTATAGCCAAGGGTTACTTTTCGGGATTTAAAATCACAAGGTATGTGTCTAAGATATTCGGCCAAGGCTATTTTAAATATTTAGATTTATTATTAGAAGTGAAAACTAATCGTGGAGTAATATAGTGTTTAGCCAATTCACAAGGAGGAATACAAAGATCCAAGCAATTGATTCTTAAAATCAATTCGATTACAAGGTAAGTAATACAAATCCTAGTTGTATTTGGAAAAAAATGGCGAATGGTCTTTTAAATAGTAAGTGATTAACTTATGTAGGATTTGAGATCTAAATTGGTAATCGGTTCTCTTTGGGTTTTCGAGGACTTCATTAAGCAAATCGGTGTGTACTCCACGATGACTTTGTAATATGAATTATGGTTGCATGTATTAAAATATATGTTAATGGAAATATGAGCATGGCTAAGGTACCATGTTATGGTACTAAGTACTCGCACGCGTTTCCTACTTCTATTAGGAATATGAAAAGTGTTATTCGTAACATGAGAATATTATAATATTATGAACTACGGTATTGTATGTATATTAATATGTGGGGCATATGGTTGTATATTGAAAGGGAAGTGAAAAGTGGTGACTTAAGACCACGATGTCCGAAAAGTGGTGACTTACTACCACATGTCGAAAAGTGGTTTCAAAGACCACGATTCGGTGTTGGATCCCGCAAATTGGTGTGTAGCGGAAGGAGGGTCGACTTAGTAGTCCCCACGGTGTGCTTGGTAGGTATGGGGGTGTGTAGCGGTTGGACAATTAGGTTTGGGTTTGGGAATGCATCATAACTTGTATTTTATGATTGAATGTATTGTATGCCTGATTCTATTACGATTTAGTGCTATGTACACATTGAGTCTGGTTGACTCACCCTTTGGGGAATATTTTTCGGTGATGAGCAATAATAGACCGGTCGGCGGGGAGCTAAAGGTGGCCATGCATCGCAAGGAAAAAAATATTATTTGGGACTTTTATTTTATTAAGTACTTTAAATTTTTAGTTTGGGATTTATTTGATGTAATAAGGCCATAAGGCCCAAGTTGGTTTCCTTTATTTCTGTTTGCTTTGGACTATTATGTTACAATTTATTTTTGATTAAAGTTATAGAAAAATTTATTTCTTTTAAAATAAAACCTAAATTGTTTTGTCACATTAATTAAGTTGGATTTCCAAATAAAATAAATGGGTTTCCAACCTAAGCTCCAACCCAAAACAATATTTTTTAATTTTACAAATTTCCTCTAAGTAACAAAGAACTTTGAAATCGGTTTACTTTAGGAACATGCGGATCCGGTCCGGCTCGTGGGCCGGGTGTGGGTGTTTCAATTTAGTATCGAGCTGGATCGGAT
Organism: Gossypium rotundifolium; assembly: GCA_025506655.1. Classification (NCBI taxonomy): domain Eukaryota; kingdom Viridiplantae; phylum Streptophyta; class Magnoliopsida; order Malvales; family Malvaceae; genus Gossypium; species Gossypium rotundifolium. The sequence goes on along the minus strand of CP106723.1, from coordinate 104,886,542 downwards.
CAGGTATGTTCCTAAAATAAACCGATTTCAAAGTTCTTTATTACTAGAAGAAATTGTAAATAAAAAAATTGTTTTGAGTTGAAACTGAAACCCAAACCCATTGTTTGAAATCAACAATAAAATGACAAAACAATTTAGGTTTTATTTTAAAAGAAATAAATTTTTCTATAACTTTAATCAAAAATAAAACCTAAATTGTTTTGTCACATTAATTAAGTTGGATTTCCAAATAAAATAAATGGGTTTCCAACCTAAGCTCCAACCCAAAACAATATTTTTTTAATTTTACAAATTTCCTCTAAGTAACAAAGAACTTTGAAATCGGTTTACTTTAGGAACATACCAGATCCGGTCCAGGGCTCGTGGGCGGGTGTGGAATGTTTCGATTTAGTATCGAGCCAGCTTTTAAACTCTCGGCCTGTGGGCTAAGGCCCAAAACGTTTTCAAATCGAGCCCAAATGAGTTTCTTTGAAAATAAGCAGGTTTCTAGCATGGCACCTAAGTCTCGACCCGCAGTCCACGAGGTAAGTACCCCTAACTCTATGTGTGATTATGTGGTTTATGAATTGTATAAGGGTAGAAAAAGCATGGAATGTAGAATAGCATGATAGGAACTTGAACCCTAGGACTAGTCTACTCAAACACAAATACATAAGATTTAATGCACTAAACAAACCTATGGCTAAGTCATTTGAGCTAGGGTGTGGTAACCCCTGCATTTAATGTCTAGGATTAGATCCAGGAAGAGCACAGTATTTAAGCATCCTAGTGACTCACCTCCTCTTGCAGAATCCTACTTGTGCGTAGCCGGTTCACCCTAACTCGGAGGGCTCGGTGGTGTGGCAACCTGCATGCGCATGTCTAGGAATGGTTTCGGTGGGAGCTTGGTATTTAAGCGGTCAGTGTGACTCACCTCCTCTCCACACAAATCACGCTTGGTGCGTAGCTTTGGTTCACCCCGACGAGAGAGGGCTCGGTCATAGGCTAAACATAATGACTAAAACCCGAAAGGAACTAGCCATGTTTAAAAAAATAAAACAACAAACCCTAGTTTTAAAATCCTTAAAACTTCTTTCAATTTGAGAAACCATCTTTACAAAATTCCTTGAAAAAAAATTCTGATTTGTGAAAATGACAAAAATGTCCCTAGTGGCAAACTTACCAAAATGCCCTTGATTTACAAAATGTGAACCTACCCATCAGTTTTCTCAAAATTTCATTATTTTATAAATGTTCACAAACCCTAATTTGCAAACTATCATAAATACCTTGATTTTGAAAAAAAAATATTACAAAATTACCCCTAACTTACAAAATGACCAAAATGACCCTGTCTTCCGAAATTTTGCAAACATCACTATTTTAAAAGGGGAAACTCTCAAAAAGAACCTTCAAAGTTTTACAACTTCTGAAATATCCCTAACTTATTAAATTTTACAAATTTACCCTAATTTTGGAAAAATTACCGAAATACCCCTGTGGTGAAAAATTACCAAAATAACCCTAGATTTTAAAATTTTTCCAAAATTACCCTGGGACTTTAAAATTGTCAAAATATTTTTCACAAAATCACTGAGAAACTTTTTCCTTTTGAAAATTATGAAAATGTCCCTGTAGGAAAAAAAATTACGAAAATACCCCTGGGTAGTGGAAAAAATCAAGGATGAAAACTACAGCGTTTCTCTGAATGAACGGAAGTTCATACTTGTTTGATGGATGAATGAACGAATGGAAAGACTGTGTGTTTGTATGAATACAAAAGAACCACTCCTAAAACCCTTGTCATAAAATTTCTCCGTGAGTAAATAAGTGAAACCAAAGTACTAATACATAAAACTTCTTAATCAGATCTCGACGCCGAAATGAGCTCTAGAGGACATGGCCGTCATGGATGCGGTAGAGGAAGAATGACTAGGTCAGAACCCGTTAGATCGGGTCAAGGGTCTGATAATGAGGTACCATCGCCCCCACCACTCCCAGCCGTTGGTGTGGAGCAAGAAGCTCGAGACGGGGGGCGATCTTTGTGTCGCGGTCAGGTTGCGAGTTCTGGAGTTGGTGGCGGGGGCAGGAGGAAATCCGAGAACACGTAAGTCTGTGCCTGAACGGCTCCGAGCTAATGGAGCGAAATGTTTCGAGGAGTATCTGGAGTGGCACCCAGTGCAGCTGAGTACTGGTTGGAAGCCACGGAGCGCATCATGGATGAGCTTGATCTGACCCCTGAAGAAAAATTAAAGGGAATGGTGGCACTGTTACGCGATGAAGCGTATCAATGGTGGTTAACGGTGCGGGATGGTGCCACGGCTGAGGATCTGACCTGGGAGTATGTTAAGGAGGCGTACCAAAAGAAGTATGTGGGAACCAGGTAAACTGATGAATAAAGGAAAGCTTTTCTGGGGCTGGTCCAAGGAAACAAGTCTGTCACAGAATATGAGGCTGAATTCCTGAGGCTGAGCCGGTACGCTCGAGGTGTCGTGGCGACTGAGCATGAGCGTTGTGTCCGTTTTGAGGACGGGCTAAGGGATGATCTGAGACTGCTGATTGCACCGCATCAGGAACGAGAATTCTCTGCTTTGGTAGAAAAGGCCAAGGTGGCCGAGGGAATCAAAGATTCTACAAAGTAGGCTATGGATAGAAATAGGCTCAAGAGAAGTTATGGGTCAGCTGGAAAGGTTCATAAGAGGCCTAGAGTTGATGGGCCGCGAGGTCAGCAAGCTGGATCAGAAGGGCGGTATCGACCTTGTGACGTGTGTGGGAAGACGCATTTGGGAGAATGTTGGAGGAGAACAGGAGGATGTTTTAAGTGTGGGTCCAAGGACCATGTGGTCAAGGAATATCCTAAGAATTTAGATGGAAGCCGACCGGTAACTCAGAATGTTAGTCAGACGGGTAGAGGAGGACCGCAGCCTCAAAGAGGTCGTGGTTTGGGCAACAGAGGTAATGGTGTTGGAAGAGGTCGTGGAGCACAGGGCCGAGGTGCTGCTAATGTTGAAGCAAGGCAACCGGGTCTGGTTTATGCGGTTCGTCGGAGGGAGGATGGAGACGCACCGGATGTTATAACCGATACGTTCTTTATTTTTGACAAGCCCTATTTTGCTCTGATTGATGTGGGCTCGACCCATTCATATGTTGCATGTAGCGTAGTGGAAACAATAGGTTTAGACTCTGAACTCTCTGATAGGCAAATGACTGTCGTAAGCCCATTAGGCCAAACTATAGTGGTGGATAAGATCTTTCGAAATGTACCCCTAGAGATTCAGGGAGAAAACTTTCGGGCTGACTTAATAGAGTTACCTTTAGGAGAGTTTGAACTTATACTCGGAATAGACTGGCTTGTAGAACACTGAGCCGTGTTGGATTGTGCTGCTAAACGTATGGAACTAAAGACCTGGGAGGATGAAGTAGCAGTGATGATCGGAGAAAGGAGGAACTACTTGTCTAATGTAGTTTCGGCGCTAAAGGCTGAGAAAATGGTTAAGAAAGGGTGCAAGGCATTCCTAGCCTTCGTTAGTGCGTTGGGTGGAAAGGAAGAAGGTGTTAGCCAAGTTAGAACGGTCAAGGACTTTGAAGATGTATTTCGGAGGAATTACCAGGAATACCCCCAGATAGGGAGGTAGAATTTAGAATAGATTTGCTACTGGGAACAGCTCCTGTGTCAATCGCTCCATACCGAATGGCGCCAAAGGAGTTAGTGGAGCTCAAGGCTCAAATCCAGGAATTGTTGGATCGTGGGTTCATCCGACCCAGTGTGTCTCCGTGGGGAGCACCGGTCCTATTTGTGAAGAAAAAGGACGGAACTATGCGTATGTGCATAGATTACTGTCAGTTAAATAAGCTGACCATTAAGAATAAGTATCCATTGCCAAGGATCGAAGACTTGTTCGATCAGCTGAAGGGGGCCGCAGTGTTTTCAAAGATCGACTTAAGGTCGGGATATCATCAGTTGAAGGTGAAGGAGGCTGATATCCATAAGACCGCTTTTAGAACAAGATATGGTCATTTTGAATTTGTGGTGATGCCATTTGGATTGACGAATGCTCCACCCGTGTTCATGGATATGATGAATCGGGTTTTTCAACCCTATTTAGATAGGTTCATCGTTGTGTTCATCGATGATATTTTGGTATACTCAAAGTCGGAGGAGGAGCATGATGAGCATCTTCGGGTTGTGTTACAAGTGTTGAGGGAAAAGAAGCTTTATGCCAAATTCAGCAAGTGTGAATTTTGGCTTAAGGAGGTGGCATTCTTAGGTCATGTGGTATCCGCAGAAGGAATAAGAGTGGACCCTAGGAAGATCGAAGCAGTGTTGGACTGGAAACCACCTAGGTCCGTGGCTGAGATCCGAAGTTTCTTAGGCTTGGCAGGCTATTACAGAAGGTTCGTGGAAGGGTTCTCGTCAATAGCCGCGCCTTTGACAAAGTTGCTAAGGAAAGAAGTATCCTTTGAATGGACTAATAAGCAGCAGGAGAGCTTTGAAAAGCTTAAAAGGGTGTTGACGGAAGCTCCAGTGTTAATTCAGTCGGAGGCAGGAAAAGATTTTATGGTGTACTGTGATGCTTCGCATACGGGGTTAGGATGTGTGCTAATGCAAGATGGAAAGGTAGTCGCGTATGCGTCTCGGCAGTTAAGGCCTCATGAGGTTAACTACCCAACTCATGACTTGGAACTAGCAGCAGTGGTTTTCGCCCTTAAGGTTTGGAGGCACTACCTTTATGGAGAAAGGTCCGTTATCTACACAGACCACAAAAGTCTTAAGTACTTGTTGACTCAGAAGGAGTTGAACTTAAGGCAACGAAGGTGGGTGGAATTGTTGAAGGACTACAATTGTTCAATTGAATATCATCCGGGCAAGGCGAATGTGGTAGCTGATGCCCTAAGTAGGAAGGTGGTGTCGGATCTAAGGGCTATGTTCGCTCATTTAAGTCTCAGATAATGATGGAAGCCTATTGGCAGAGTTGCAAGTCAAGCCCACATGGCTGAAGGAAGTGAAAGAGGGACAGTTGGCTGATAAGGACCTAAGTGCTAAGTTACAGCAAGTGCAGAACGGGGAATTAAAGGATTATGGCGTCAATGACGAAGGAGTATTATGCTACAAAGGAAAGGTCTCAGATCTTGAGGGACAAGGAGTTGAGACAAATGATTCTTCGAAGCGCATAGTAGCCCTTATGCTATGCATCCTGGAGGCATTAAGCTGTATAGAGATCTAAGGGAACAATTTTGGTGGTCTAACCTTAAGCAAGAAGTTACTGAATTTGTGGGAAAATGTCTGACGTGTCAGCAAGTTAAGGCTGAACACCAAGTCCCATCGGGATTGCTTCAACCAATCGAGATTCCACAATAGAAATGAGAAAGAATTACCATGGACTTCGTTAGTGGGCTTCCCCTTACACCTACTAAGAAGGACTCGGTATGGGTAATAGTGGACCGTTTGACCAAGTCCGCGCACTTCATTCCGGTAAAAGTGGACTATTCTCTTCAGAAGTTAGCTAAGTTATATGTGGCAGAAATCGTGAGGTTACATGGAGTACCGGTGTCAATCATCTCCGATAGAGACCCAAGGTTTACGTCTCGATTTTGGAAGGCACTTCAGCAAGCTTTATGCACTAAGTTGGACTTCACTACGGCTTTTCATCCACAATCGACAGGCGATCGGGCGAGTTATACAAGTGTTGGAGGATATCTTTGAGAGGTCAGTGTGATGGATTTTGAGGAAGTTGGGAGGATTACTTGCCTTTAGCTGAGTTCGCCTACAACAACAGCTATCAGGCTAGCATTAGGATGGCACCATATGAAGCGTTGTATGGTCGGAAGTGTAGGACACCTACTTATTGGACCGAGTTAGGAGAACGTCGAGTTTTGGGTCCGGAGTTAGTGGCGGCGAAGAGAAGGTTGAGATAATTGGGCAAGGTTGAAGGAAGCCTCGATAGGCAAAAATCGACGCAGACCTTAAGCGAAAGGAAATAGAGTTTGAAGTGGGACATCAAGTGTTCTGAAAGTCTCACCTTGGAAGAAGGTTATGAGGTTCGATCATGAAAGGAAGTTAAGCCCAAGGTTTATAGGGCCCTATCAAGTACTGAAGCGAGTTGGGCCAGTGGCATACCAATTGGAATTGCCACCAGAGTTGCGGCAGATGCACGACGTATTCCATGTATCCATGCTACGTCTCTATCTGTCGAATCTGTCTCATGTAGTACCGGTTGAAGAGGTGGAGCTGAGACTAGACTTATCCTACGAGGAAGAGCCGATTCCGATCTTGGAACGTGATGTGAAAGTACTACGAAGGAAGTCGGTTCCTCTAGTCAAGATGTTATGGCACAATCATGTATCAGAAGAAGCCTCGTGGGAGCCTGAAGAGACAATGCGACAGCAATACCCTCAGTTATTTTAGTTAGAAAATTTCAAGGACGAAATTATTTTAAGGGGGTAGAACTGTAACATCCTGAAAAAAGGCCTATGCATTTTCAGTTTAATTGTATGAAATGATAAGTCTTAAGCACTATGAATAAATTTTTGATATTTTTAGAAACTCAGAAATGTATGAAAATAAATTGGAAATGAACATTTTTGGAAACCTAGAAATGCATAGACATGAACATTTTTGGAAACTAGGAAATGGTTTAAAATGGAAAGTGAACATTTCGAAACTTGAAATGTAAGAAAATGGCAGGTATACAGAGCCGATCGAAAATTTTAGGAAACTTGGAAAAGACCTAGAAATGTCAAATTTTAAAGTTTAAAATAGGAAATTAGGGCAAGGAGGCCCTAAAAGAAAAAAAGTTGGTGAAATTTGACATGCAAACAGGCTTGGAAAAGTGGCCTGAAGATGCCACTTAGGGCCTATAGAAATGGCGCCATGTGCAAGAGGAATGGGCCTGGGTTCAAGTCACTTGGGAAGCAAATAAATGAGGTTTTATTTTGGCTTCCAGAAGGCTAAGGTGGATGACATATGCTTCTAGAAAAGGAGGTGTTTTATTTTCATAAATATGTGATTATTAAGGTGATAAATAGAAGCTTTTATTTGGATTATTTAGAAGAGATAAATCTTGGATTAAATCCTTTTATTTATCATATTTAAAGATAAAGTTATCGATAGAGGAGTGGTGGTCAAGAAAGGGACTCCTTAGTGATAACTTTGTCTATAAAAGGAAGGAAGGAGGGCTACTCATCGGTTTGGTTCTTTCTCTTTCTGCAGAAAATTCCCAAGCTCTCTCCCTCTCTGTCAATTTTCTTCTTCTTTTTCTTCTTCTTTTCTCTTCTCTTGTCAAAAACCTTTTGATTCTGTTTAAGTCCAGCATAGCCAATCTCTAAGGCTTCAATCAAGGGTGCCGTCATTGTGGTGATAAGGTAAGAATAATGGATTCTTGTTGTTTATTCTCTTCCAACCAAGATTCGAACCGATTCTTTTGGTTGTCTTTTGGCCGAATATTAAAGGAGGAATTTCGGGATTTTGGATCTAAGGATTTAAGGTAAGAAAAGCATGGTTTAGGCCAAAGGCCAATTGATTTAAGATTATTAAGTGATATGGAAATCAGATCTAACATATGTGTGTAGGGATTTCAACATCTCCATAGCCAAGGGTTACTTTTCGGGATTTAAAATCACAAGGTATGTGTCTAAGATATTCGGCCAAGGCTATTTTAAATATTTAGATTTATTATTAGAAGCCGAAAACTAATCTGTGGATTAATATAGTGTTTAGCCGAATTCAAAAGGGAGGAATACAAAGATCCGACAATTGATTCTTAAAATCAATTCAGTTACAAGGTAAGTAATACAAATCCTAGTTGTATTTGGAAAAAAATGGCCGAATGGTCTTTTAAATAGTAAGTGATTAACTTATGTAGGATTTGAGATCTAAATCGTGTCGGTTCTCTTTGGGTTTTCGAGGATTTCATTAAGCAAATCGTGTGTACTCCACAAGACTTTGTAATATGAATTATGGTTGCATGTATTAAAATATATGTTAATGGAAATATGAGCATGGCTAAGGTACCATGTTATGGTACTAAGTACTCAAGTACGTTTCCTACTTCTATTAGGAATATGAAAAGTGTTATTCATAACATGAGAATATTACAATATTATGAACTCTGGTATTGTATGTATATTAATATGTGGGGCATATGGTTGTATATTGAAAGGGAAGTGAAAAGTGGTGACTTAAGACCACGATGAATCCGAAAAGTGGTGACTTACTACCACTGTAAATCAAAAGTGGTTTCCTAAGACCACAGTTGCGGTGACTGGATCCCGTAAATTGGTGTGTAGTGGAAGGAGGGTCGACTTAGTAGTCCCCACGGTGTGCTTGGTAGGTACGGGGGTGTGTAGCGGTTGGACAATTAGGTTTGGGTTTGGGAATGCATCATAACTTGTATTTTATGATTGAATGTATTGTATGCCTGATTCTATTACGATTTAGTGCTATGTACACATTGAGTCTGGTTGATTCACCCCTTTGGGGAATATTTTTCAGGTGAGGAGCAATAATGGACCGGGTCGGCAGGAGCTAAAGGTGGCCATGCATCGCAAGGAAAAAAAAATATTATTTGGGACTTTTATTTTTATTAAGTACTTTAAATTTTTAGTTTGGGATTTATTTGATGTAATAAGGCCATAAGGCCCAAGTTGGTTTCCTTTATTTCTGTTTGCTTTGAACTATTATGTTACAATTTATTTTTGATTAAAGTTATAGAAAAATTTATTTCTTTTAAAATAAAACCTAAATTGTTTTGTCACATTAATTAAGTTGGATTTCCAAATAAAATAAATGGGTTTCCAACCTAAGCTCCAACCCAAAACAATATTTTTTTTAATTTTACAAATTTCCTCTAAGTAACAAAGAACTTTGAAATCGGTTTACTTTAGGAACATACTAGATCCGGTCCAGGCTCGTGGGCCGGGTGTGGGGTGTTTCAAATTACTAGTACTCTTGGTTCTTGTGGATACGATATAACCAGTCTTACCATAACTATACTATTGAACGATAGGTGCACTTGCCTTTATTGTGATCGTAGTTAGTTTGAGACCACATCATAGCCATCTAATTGTCTACACGGGTAGACACACAGGCGTGTGTCTAGGCCGTGTGAGACACACGGTCAGCCCCATGGGCATGTTGATCGACCGTGTGTCCCCTTGCATGCCAGGCATACAAATCAGTATGCTCAGTACTAAACACACGGGCAGAGACACGGCCGTGTGTCTTAGCCGTGTCAATGACACGGCCTAGGACATGGGCATGTGCCCTGGCCGTGTGAAGTCTACACATTAAATGTGGAATTTAATTCAACACACGATCTAAGGACATGGGTGTGTGCCTTGGCCATGTGGCCTTAGTGATGTGATGACGTCATAAACAGAATGCCAAGGTTTTGGCACACAAGCTAAGACACAGGCATGTCTTGGCCGTGTGAGGGACACGGGATAGGGACACGGGCGTGTGTCTGGCTGTGTGAAATATGTCAGTGTCAACCATGGGTGGTGAACACGGGCATGTCTTAGGGGCACACGGGCGTGTCCCTAGATCAACACGGACGTGTGGCCCCTATTTTTGATGAAAAATTTTTGAAGTTCTTAAAAGTTCCCAGTTAAATCCTGAAACCTCTCGAAGGTATGTTCAGGGCCTCGTAGGCCGAGAATGAGCAAGAGATGGGCTTAAGTGAAATTTTATAGCTCAATGTGATACGTTTTAGCAAGAAAAGTTAGGTAATGCCTTAAACCCGGTTCTTGCTTCGAATACGGGTAAGGGGTGTTACATAGTTTGAAAGCAACCTCTGATTGTCAAAAGTCTTATGCTGATCTTAAATAGAAAGAGATATAATTCTAGGTTGGTGATAAGGTATTCTTGGAAGAAAGTTCCCCTATTTGGCCGTAAAGGAAAATTGAGTCCACAGTTCATTGGACTGTATGAGATTACAGAATGAATTGGACTTGTTACATATCGACTATTATTACCACCAAAACTTGACAAAATTCATAATGTATTTCAATTGTCCATGTTACAACGGCATCGTTCAGATCCGTCACATGTTATATCTCCGACAGAAGTTGAGATTTAGCCTGACATGACCAATAGTGAGGAACTGATCAAAATTCTGGCACGTAAGACAAAAGAGTTAAGAAATAAAAAGGTAGCTTTAGTAAAAGTTCTCTGGCAACAACATGGTATAGAAGAGGCCACCTGGGAATCGGAGGATACAATGAGAAAGCAATATCTGAACCTCTTTACTGGTAAGATTTTTGAGGACAAAAATTCTTTAAAGGGGGAGAGTTGTAACAACCCGTTTTTAGTAAAATAGGAACAAAGGTTTCGGGACCACAAATCCGAGTCAGAAAGAAAATTTATTTTAATAAAATTTCATGGTCTATATTATGATAGGAAAGGCATATGAAAATTTCGATAAGAACATTTTACTGATTGCATGTTTAATTGTGGAAAGGACCAAATTACATAAAATGCAAAAGTTGAGTTCTAGTAGCTATAAATATCGAATAGCTATGGAATTCAAAATTTGAGGTCCTTATATGGTAATTAGACCATTAAGAAAAGTTAGTAGATATTTTGATGATTCATCCATGGAAATTTAGAAAAAGAAAAGGACTAAATTGGAAATAAAATAAATAAAAGATGATAAATTAAATAAATTTTTAATATCATCATTTTATATCATCTTCTTCCCCAAGAATACATGGAAACCCTAGGAAAGAGAAAGCAAGCTTGCTTGACTTAATTGGGTAAGTAATCTTGTCCCTTTTTTAATAATTTTTATATGTTCGAGTTCGGAATAGCTTAATATATCTATTTTAGGGATCAATTTGTAAAGTTATCAAAGTATTGGAATTTTTCCATGGATGAATATGCTAAAAATTTGAAATTTATGGTAGAAAATGAATGGTTGTTAATAGATAAACAACTTTTACAAAGAGAATTTTGATGAAATTATGATTTAGGGACTAAATTGAAAAGTGGTAAAACCCATAGAAAAAATTTTGATTTTTGTGAAATTCATGGGCTGTTATTGTAACATGTAAAATTCGATTAGCCTTGAAATAAGGATTAAATTGCATGAATTTCATTTTTTGAGCTTAGCGATGAAATCGTCATTTATGAAAAGTATAGGGGTAAAATAGTAATTTTGCCTAAAAAGTGAATTGAGTTCAATTGGGTATGAAATAACTTAAATTGAATTTAAATTGTAACACCCTAACCCGTATCTGTCACCGAAACAGGGTTTTAGAGTATTAACAGAGTTTATAGAATAATCACAAATAAATCGTGTTAAAGTACTATTTATGTTCGAAACCAATAGTATTATCCCTTGAATGGACCCTCGAGGCCCAATATATATAGTAGAATCAAATCGGGATGAATTCAAAACTACTGAGAATTTTTCGCAAAATTTCAATTTTTTTCCTAGAGGCAGGGCTCACACACCCATGTAGTTTAGGGACACGCCCGTGTGACCCTTAAACATACCCGTGCCTTAGGTCGTGTCTTATCTTGTGCAACTCTCTGACTTGTGCCACACGGCCTACCACACGCCCGTGTGTTGGGCCGTGTGGTTAATCTAATTTTCATAAAATAGGTGCAGTTTTTACACAACCAAGATACACACCCATGTTCGAGGCCGTGTCCCTCACACAGATGAGATACACGCCCGTGTCTCTGCCCGTGTGCTCAATTCTAAGCATTCTGTTTCTAAATTTTAAGATGCAAGGGACACATGGCCAGACCACATGCCCATGTATCAGGCCGTGTGTCACACACGGTCAAGTCACACGCCCATGTGTCCACCCGTGTGGACAAAATAAAGCTATCTCCTAGCTTTATTTCTCACCCAAACTTTGCCATTAACCTACACCAAAACAAACCAACATATACCAACCAATTCAAGCATATTTCCAAGCCAAATTCCAACAACCAATATGATATAATATCACATGCAATCATGTTCATAACCTTACCTTTGTTTAATCTATTTCTTATACAAAACTTAGTCAACTATACTAATATTCTATATTCATAGATAATTGTTATAGCATAACCTTAAGTATATCAAAATAACTATTACTAGCCATTCCAATGACTAGATTACATCCATCATTTACAAACTATAATTTGGTCGTTTTAGCCTATACATGCCATTATACCAAAGCTAGTTTACTATTTATACCAAAATCAACGGGTGGATAGCGTGATGATTGCTTCGACCAATCTCTAACCTTCCCGAGCTTTCAAGCACTATAAAATAGAGAAAAGAAAAGCTAGTAAGCATTTTATGCTTAGTAAGTTCGCATAACAGAAATTAAACTTACCATCCATATTCTTTAATAATATTCAACCAATAATATGCTTTCCATATTTTTGACAAATTGCCTAATCACATGCACTCAATTAAACAAATTAGTTAAATAACTCATGTAAATCCCAAATAAGCATAGATGAGCTCATCATGCCACATTTCCTTAACATTTCATAAATTTTAATCCTTTGATCCATTAATTTCCCATATCAACAAATTTATCCGTTAAATTATTGAATTATCTATGGATATTCCATTAGTACACACAAAGTGTACAAATCATTAACCCGTCAATTCATATTCCGAGGTACCCCCTTAGGGAACTTATTTAGAGAGCACACTCTCGAGCCATATATCATACAGCAGAATTACCAGTCCAAGCTAAATCTTGTCTGTAACATATGCTCTAAGAGTTTTGTTTGGATTACCAGCCTAGGCTAAATCCTTTTCGTGACAAATACTCTAAAGAGCTTAATCTGTATTTCCTGTCTGGGCTAAATCCATTTCATAACATATGCTCGAGAGACCTATATCAGGATTACCCATCCGGGCTAAATCCTATCAGAAATAAGGTCAATGGAGTTATTCGTCTGAGCTAAATTTCGTCAGCAACAAATGCATGACCTCATTCATTTCGGGAAATCACATTTATCCTCAAAATCCGATGTTCAAATAGAATTTAATCCCTTTTCATTCAATTTCAAACATATATCCATTTCTTGCATTCTTATCATTTACATAAATATAACTCACATATAACTCAAACATAACATTCAATTCAACATAATTTTATACTCATTTAAGTTACACAAACTTACCTTTATATTCGTTTGTTTTTTAAACTACTAATCCGAAACTTTTTCCTTCCTCGATCCAACTCCTCATTTGATCTTTCCGAATCTATATAAATGAATTCAATCATCAAATTCTCGCATTTCATATTCATTTGAACTTATTTTACATTCTAAGCAAAATTACTATTTTGCCCTAAACTTTCTACAAATTCCAATTTCGTCCCTAGGCTCGAAAAATAAAATTCATGCAATTTATTCCCTATTCCAAGCCTATCCAAAATTTCAATATACAATTTACAGTACATATTTTTTCATAAAAATCAGAATTTTCCATGGAATTTTCCAAGTTTTCAATTTAGTCCCTAAATCATGTTTTCATCAAAATTTGCTTTGTAAAAGTTGTTTATCTATCAACAACTTTTCATTTTCTACCATAAATTTCATAAATTTTGCATTTACATCCATGTCACAATTTCCATACTTTAATATTACATCAATGTCACAATTTCCATACTTTAATAAAATTTCAAATTAATCCCCAAAATAAAGAGAGTAAACTATCCCAATTCCAAAAATATAAAAATTACTAAAAACGGGACTTGGAAACTTACCCAATTAAGCTTGAAAAGTTCCTTTTCTCTCTCCTAGGGATTCCATAAATTTTTTGGGGAAGATGATGAGAAAATAAGATGATATTTCTTTTATCCTCTTTTAATTAATTAAATTAATTCAATTTCCTATTTAGTCATTGCCCTTATTTAAATTTCCATGGATGATTCACCAAAAATATCTACATAATTTTCTTTAATGGTCTAATTACCATATAAGGATCTCAAGTTTTGAATTCCATAGCTATTTAATCCTTATAGCTAATAGAATTCAACTTTAGCATTTTATGCAGTTTAGTCCTTCCTCTAATCAAACACAAAATCGATAAAATTTTCGTTTTAAAAATTTTCATATAAGCTTCCTATCATGTCAATAATCATACAATAATATTGAAATAATTTATCTTTTCGGCTTGGGCTGTGGTCAAGAAACCACTGTTTCGATTTCACTGAAATTGGGCTGTTACATAAATTCATTTATTTAGATCCGAAAAACTCAAATACGAAGTTAGATCGAGGAAAAGAAAAATTGCCAAATTAGTAGATTTCTATATACGAACAAGTTTCGAGGTAAGTTCGTGTAACTTAATTATGTACATTAATATGTTTGAAGTGAATGTTGTATCTGTGTGAATTGCATAAATGTTTAATGTATGAATTTAATTACACACCCAATATTGTTCGATATTTGATAAGTCTCATTTGAATAATGAAATACGATGGATACAACATCTTCTTGTATTGATTATAGTCCTGCACATGTTGCAGATATTATAGCTCGAAAAAGCATCCTATTAAAAGCCTTCTCGAGCATCTTGTTATATAGTTCCTGCGAGCATCCTGTTTGGTAGTGATCCTGCATGTTTTACATACTAACACAGCTCTTTATGAGCATCCTGTTACATGAACCGATCGGTTGTGATCCAGCATTTATTGCGGACACAAACGCAGCTTTTCATGAGCATCAGAATATAGGCTCTTATCAGCTTCCTGATATGGCTCGCTTGAACTCCCTATTATGATATCCGGAACTTCCTGAAACTCTTTAGAGTTACCTGTTAAGCTCAATGAGCTTCCTATTCTAAACTCTTATGAGTTTCTTGTTTAGCCCAGATAAGCTTCTGAAACATGGCTCATATGAGCAACCTATTACATGGCTCGAGAGAGTGCTTTTTGATTATGTGCCCTATTTAGGTACCCTTGGATATGAATTGATGGATTTCAGTTTTGTTCACTTTAAGTGTACTACATGAGCGTATCCATCGATATTTCCAATAAATTCAATGGATAAAGTTCTGACATGGCTAAAATGAACTTGAAATGATTTTTCATGGAAACGTACATGTAATATAGAATAATGATATGGAAAGCATATGTATATGAAAATCATTAAACAATGAGCTCATCTATGTTCTTAGTATTATGTGAATTTCTTGACTAACATGATTAATTAAGTTGTGCTTTAGGCTATTAGCCAAATTTCTTGGATGCTTTTTTGTGTGCTTATCTTAAATGAAAATATATGGTAAGTTAAATTCCTATTATACAAACTTACTAAGCATTTGAAATGCTTACTCAGTTTTCCTTTCTCTGTTTTATAGTGCTCGGAAGCTCGTAAAGGTTAGAGAGCAGTTAGAGCATCATCACACTATCCTCAAGCTTGTTTTAGTATAAATAGCAAACTTATTTTAGACATAATGGCATATATAGTTTAAAGTGCCCAATGGAGGCATACATATGTTTTGTTGTAACTAGCCATTAGAATGGCTAGTGTTATATGCATTCTGATGTATTTATATTGTGACATATCATGTTCAAAGTGTGTTGAAATGGTTGAAAGGTAGAAGATATATAAATCAAAGGATGAATGGATTTAAATTAGTATAATTGATAAATTTTGTTCATAAACATAGGCATGCATTTGGTAAGTTTAAAACACTTGAGTATAGATGTTAATATGCCATGTAAAATATTGGTTTAGACTTGGTTTATATATACTAAATTGGGTTAAAAGTATGTCAAAGTGTTGATGTAGGTGCAATGTAAAATGGGTAAGAAATAGGGCTTGGAAAATAGCCTTATTTTGTCTACACAGGCAAACACACAGGCGTGTGTCTCAACCGTGTGTGACACACGGCCATGCACATAGGCATGTGGTTTGGCTGTGTGCCCGATGCATCTTTAAAATTTAGAAACAAAATGCTCAGAATTGGTCATATTGGTAGAGACACGGGCATGTGTCTCAACCGTGTGAGTCACACGGCTTCGCACACGGGTGTGTGACATGGCCGTGTGAATCTTGCTCCTAATTTTTGAAAATTAAATTATCCACACGACCTAACACATAGGCGTGTGGATGGCCGTGTGACCCAAGACAGAGAGTTACACTAGTAAGGACACGGGCTAGGATACGGCCATGTGCTTCACATCGAATGCCCACACGGCTTGGGACACGGGCATGTCATTGGCCGTGTGAGCCACACGGCCTAGTCACACGGGCGTGTGTCCCCTGCACTTAAGAAAAATTTTGAGATTTTGCGAAGAATTTTCTGTGATTCCTATTTAGTTTTGACACGTTTCTAATATGTATTTTGGGCCTCGAAGACCCATATAAGGGATATTATAATTGATTGTGATTGATTTTAATAAATGAATAGTAAATGACATAAATTAATTGTAATTGAACTATAAACTCCAGTAATGCTCCGTAACTTTGTTTCAATGACAGATACGGGTTAGGGTGTTACATTTATTAGTATTAGATATAGGGTTTAGCTGATTCTGGGACTAACGTAGCAAGTATGAGTTTAACTATACATGCCATTATATAAATTGCGATAGTGTGATATCTCCTGACCATTTTAAACATGTTTTTCATATAGCAATGTCATCCAACCAAGCTAAAGTTGAATCCGAGAGAGCACCGCTCAAGCTTCTGTACAATGAGCTACATCTAGTAGTAGTAGAAGGCCCGTATCTGAGGGTGATGTGAGGAGGCAAAAGAAGCCTTCTTTCAAATAATGAACGAATGGTTCACTGAATACTTGAGAACAAATCCTAATGTACAATAAACTCCCTCTCCTGCTCCTTAACCAGTTCATGACATGCCACAAGGTGCTGAACCTGTTAGAATTGGTAAGCCTCCGGTAGATAAAATTCATAAGTATGGGGTAGAAGGATTTAGGGCTACTACCGAAGATGATCTAGAGAGGGTTGAAATTTGGCTAGAAAATACTATCAGGGTTTTAGATGAATTATCATGCACACCAATTGAGTGCCTAAAATGCATTGTATCATTGTTGGAAGACACAGCTTACCAGTGGTGGAATACCATAAATTCTATTGTACTGAGAGAAAATGTTACATGGAATTTTTTCCAAATAGAATTCAGAAAGAAGTATATTAGCCAGAGATTTTTGGATCAGAAAAGAAAGAATTTCTAGAGCTTAAAATTTCTAGAGCTTAAATAGGGAAACATCACTGTATCTAAGTACGAACGAGAATTCGTTAGATTAAGTAAGTATACTAGAGAACGGGTTTCGACTAAGGCTAATATGTGTAAACGTTTTGAAGAAGGATTAATTGAAGACATCAAGCTATTTGTAACACCCCAAACCCGGCCCAAACATTACGACTGAATCTGGTATGTAACAGGGTAAATTGGAAACGATCTTTCAGTGACTTTGAGAAAAACCATAAATTTAAAAAAATCATTTTGATTAAAGCAACGACTTTGTGTTTAAGCAATCAATTTCAAGCGACTTTCAAGATAAAGGTTACTTCGACAAGAGTTATCATTGTTAAGAAAAATCTAGAGTTTTATCAAAATAACTTGTAAACCATTCGTTACTATTTTTAAAAGGTAGTTGTTTAATCATTTTAGGAAAAATCCCAATTTGAGCATTTATTAATAACAAGTAACCGAAGTAAATACTAAAACCAAATTAAAAATCACCAAAGGCCTTATTACAAGGAAATCCTTAAATAAAAACTATCTTTAAATAGTGAAAAGTTCATAAAATAATATAGCGTCTTTTATGGCCTCCACGAGTCCACCTCGGCTCCCATATCCACGATCTACTGATTACCTAAAAAATTAGGGAAAGGGTGAGTCACAGTGACTCAGTGTGTAAATTCTCCCACATTACACAAACGGCTCATGGCCCATAATTACACATTGGGCCTTAGCCCCCAAGGAAAACATACACACACTTGAATGCAATAAGACCAACCCAAACCTAGTTTTTCCATCCTCTACACACCAACCCGTACCAGCCTATCACACCGTGGAGATTTCTACAATCAACCCTCCATCCGCTACACACCATTTCGACAGTCATGCTGCCAGTCATAAACCGATCACTAGGTGACCAAATATTACATCGTGGCTTAGCCACTTATCACAATGTGACCAAATAAAATATATATATCGTGGCTTAGCCACCGATCACTATGTGACCCAATTAATGTATGTACATATATATATATATATCGTGGCATAGCCACCGATCACTACGTGACCAAATAATCATGCTCTTCCCCTTCATATCAAACCCATACCCCATGGACTACATACATATCCTAACGAATGCAACATGCTATCCATAACACAACAGATTACCACACATATATTCGTCCATGCAAAGAAAATGATACGGTCATGTACCTGGCATTCCTAGCCTTACCCCTAAGGGCATCATGACTGTCTACACAGCCTTTTCTAGCTTTTCAGCCCACACAAACATTAGTACAGGTAATTTAAAGTGTGCGGAGGTTTACACACCTGATAACACGCAATACCACACTTTCTGTGTCGACACTATCGCTAATAGGAACCACTACTATCTGTCTACTATTCTGCTCAGAAGTTGGCCCACTACCCAATGGCCAATCTCGAATAGCAGACACCACACGCTTCTTGAACTTTTGGGTTGGGTTCACGAGTCCAACCCCCTCCTTTGCTTGATCGATATTGGATTCCATCAAAGATCTTGTCAGATGCTACTATAACGAAATATGGTTGTCAAACCACAAGGTAGGGTTAAGGTACCAATTATGATAATGAACCTAAATACAATCCAAAGAGAACACCCTTACCTTGAAATCCTAAAGAGGAGATATGGTTTAGAGGTTAACGGTTTCTGGCTTAGGAACCTAGATGATCTGATCTCTTTCAATTCTTGAAATAGCACCCCAAAGAGAATACAAGAAATAGCGAGAAACATCAATCTAACAATGGCCTTACCAAGCCAATTGGCCACTCCGTTTTGGCCTCCAAAAACTAAAAGAAAACATAGAGGATTAATAGGAGTCGACACTTACCTCAACACAAGAGATTCGGCTACCATTTAAGAGAAGGTTCAACAATGACAAGGAAGAAGATTGAAAGGCCGAAAGAAATAAAATAAAACCACAGATAAGATTTAGGGGTTTTTGATTTTAGAAGAGATCAGAAGAGAAGATGAACAAGAGAAAGGCTATGAAGATTCGGCTTGTGGTAGAAACAGAGGAGAGAACTATGGGCAAGAGACATTCGACTATAGCATAGAAGTGGGGATGAGGATAGAGTTAGGGGTTTCGGCTTCTGAGAAGGGAACAATTGGGAGGAGAGAAATAGAACAAGATAGGAAGAAGTGTTAGGAAGAGTAAACAAGAAGAATTTTGGCAGGACCTAAGTGGTTTCGATTTTGGCAGAAAAAGAAGAGAAGAAAAGAACCCTCAAATGCTAAAAATAAGAAGAGAACTCTCCCTTTACTAAACACAAATTTTGTTACCTACTAACCCCAAAATCTAAAAATGCCTTATTTGAGAACAAAAATCCTATGCACCAAAGTAAAAATTCGGCACACCCTAGCCACACCAAAACTGATTTCTCCCCCTTGCTCCTAGTGTCCAACATTCGGCCACCACCTACACTCAAATCCTATCCCACATTCTCCTCTTATCCTCATCTTCATATCTTCTGACTTAATCCACATTCACCCATGCAGAGTCCCAGCTGAAACCACCTCTCAGACTCCTTAGGCGCCTAAAATAAAAAAACACTCCTATTTACTGTCAACGCAACTCGAACCTACTCCCTCACCACCTCTCTGTGGCGTCACCTACCTACACCCTTAGTGGCGCCTCCTTGCCACTTTACCAGTTAGATTCTTATGTCAACTTCCCCACTTAAGTACCCTTAAGGCCCACTTAAACTAGTTCTCCCTTGCAGTGCCTAAAAACAAAATTTCTACCAAGGTTCAGGCTTAACCTCGAGCCTTCCCGAAACCTCCAAACACACCAGAATAACACACATAGAACAACATACACACATGACACATTGTAAATGTAGAGCCCCCTATTTAGGATGTTACACTATTGATAGGAAATCTTGAATCAAGAGATTTTGTTGTATTGGCTGATCGGGCACAGAAAGCTGAGAAATTAAGCAAAAAGAAGAGACAAGCAGAGAGAGAAGCTCGTATTTTAATAAGAGATTTATGGAGAAGTCACAAGCATCTGCTTCAAAGAAATCAAAGAAATACCATGATCATTCTACCATATTTATGGTGTATTCTGGAAAAGAACGAGGCTCTTGATGCTCTAATTCGAGATCTCTGTCTCTATCTGTAACAAGTGTTGGAAGTGTTGGGAACCCCAAACCTAGATGTAGACATTGTAATAATTTTCATTTTGGGGAGTGTTGTATGAGAAGCGGAGCCTGCTATAGATGTGGTTCTCTTAACCACTATTTTAAAGATTATCTAAAAAGGATTGAAAAAGATACTAATCAGATTTCGAAGTCGAGTAACCCTGACTCGAGAGGTAGACCACCTCATCACTTAGCAATGTCAGTGGTCACCGAGGCGCTACAAAAGATTCAAAAGTTAAGTCTGAAGCAAAAGCACCGGCAAGGACATATACTATACGTGCAAGAGAGGATGCCTCTATACCAAACATCATTACTGGTAAATTTTCTCTTCTTGGTAATGCTCTATAACCTTGTTCGGATGACGGATACGGGTTAGGGGTGTTACAATGGGTGATTAGCTCGCTTTGGTAATCTTAATCAACTATTGTTTCGAGTTTTCTTGTTCAATCAACTAGTTAGTACCGCAGCAGGACCTTCCAATATGTCCACTAAAACACTGAGTCGAGAAGGACCACTTATCTTCTAACCCTACAATCTAGACTGGTTCAGGGTTAAAGTGTTCCCAGATAGGCCATGCCAATTTGGGTTAATTCCCACCTTGATGACTTCCTAGGGTTTTCAGGCATAGGGTTTAGATTCTTCCTATCCTGAACATCCGATCCGTTAAGAAATCCCTACAAAACTATTAATTATTCATATCTCCACTTGCTAATCCCCCATAAAAGGATTAGTTCCTCATGGATCTAATAAACAATATGAACTTGAATAAAAGAATGAACATAAAGAATGATTTCAAGAATAAAGTTTAGAATAAGCCTGATTGTAATGAATTAAAGAGCATAATCCTTACGAAGTTTGAGAAAAGTTTTGGAATTTGATTTCTTCCCGAAAGTAAATAACACGAATGGAAATTAAAGTCCAAACCCTAAAAGAAAAGAAAAACTAAATTCTAAAACTACAGAGAAAATTATACAAAGGAAAAGGTCCCCAAAACATGTGTTAGCTGAGCCTATTTATAGACTTAGGATGGTCGTCATCCTTAACCCTAACTTAACTGACGTTCACGAGCTTTAAAGTTGGATTGTACAGACCAAAATGCCCCTGGCTTGTATTAATTTCTAGTAGAGAGACAATGTTGCAACACACCAGGTCATGTGTCACAACATCAAAGGCAGTATGTTCAACTTTAGGGTATCTTTAGGGGTATGTCCCGACATCCTCAAGTTGTGTCACGACATTGAAGGTAGTCTTGGAATTCTTAAGTTTTGCTCCCTATGTTGCGACATCTAATACTTAGTGTTGCAACCCAATATTGAGTTATTATGCCTTCTAATGGCCTTCTGCACACTCACAAAGTGTATTAGCTCACCCTTAAGCCTCTTCCAGCCCCTAAGGTCAACAAAAGACTTGAATAACACGTATTATTACACTTAACAAACTTGCTAAAAGTAATTATGTTTAAAATGCTTATGTTCAAGCTCCTAAATTGTGAAAATGTAACAGTCTGGTTTATACCCTAGCCAGAACAGTGGTTTCGGGACCACAAATTCGAGTTTGTATAATATTTTAATATTATTTTTTGTGCCGTTGATATGTGACTAAGCATGTGTTTAAATTCTATAAGTTAATTCGTCCGTCTGTGTGTTTAATTTGAGCAAAGGATTAAATTGCATTGATATGCAAATTAGCAGGCTACATGATAAGGTATTTAATTTTTATGTCTTTATAAGTATGAGGGTTGTATGTGGCAATTAAGCCATTAGTTAAGATAGTCGATGGTACAAGTACCAAAATGGCTTTAATTTATATGTTATATATGTTTTAGTATAAGGACAAATTTGTAATTTAGTTAGTAATATAATAGTTAATGAATTTAAGCATGAAAAATGGATATTCATTCATGCATTCATCCACCAAAAAATAAAGAAAAGAAAAAGAAAAGATGAAGCCTGGGCATTCGGCCATAACACTCTTTGATTAATGCATGAATTTGATTCGGGTTTTGATAATTTCTATGTTTTCGCAATCGTTGCTTCGAATGCTTCTAAACCTATGCTTCAATTTTGAAGATTAATGATGTTTGTGAAACGAGACTTTGATGAACTCATGTGATTTGTGATGTTTAATAGTGAAATATGAAAGATATGTGTTTGATGAACATGTTTTGTTCTTGAAGTTTTGATGAATTTAGCTAAATAGGGCTAAATTGTGAAAATGGTAAATTAAAGGACTAAATAGAAAATTTGATGAAATATTTTGGCTTATATAGTCCCTAGAGAGGTTCAGCCAAGCATGTGTATGTGTGGATTTTGTGAATTTGATGTTTTGTGAAAAATAGACTAAATTGTTAAAGTGTGTAAATATGAGGGTTAATTTGCAAATAGCCCTAAATGTGTGTCTATGGATTGAATTGAATGGAATGGCGAATAAAAGGATTAATTCTGAATATGTTTAGACCAAGAACCGAGGAAAACAGATTTAGATCGCAGGAAAGCGAAAATAACCGAGTAGCCGTTTCCGTTCGATAAACCAAATCCGAGGTAAGTCACCATGCAAATAAACTTATCTGTATTGAATTGAATATATGTATTCATATGTCTATCGATGAAAATGAATGAGTATGAGATGCTAAGTGAGTGTATTCTGAAATAAGTTCGATATAGTGATAAAGTTGAGAAGTCCCGTACGAACCTAGGAATAGATAGGATTAGCCATGTCATGACATAGGTATCTGTTCTGTTTTATCATGTAAGACCACGTCCGGGACATTGGCGTTGATTTGAAATTTTCGTGTAAGACCTTGTCTGGGACGTAGGCATCGATATGAACTATATGTAAAAGATCTCGTTTGGGACGTAGGCATCGATATGAACTTTATGAGCAAGACCATGTCTAGGACATCGACATCATATTGGCTCATTTAAGACCACGTCTGGGACGTTAGCATCGTTATGATCTGTACGTGTAAGACCCTGTTTGGGACAGTGGCATCGATATACGAGTGCATGTAAGACCTTATCTGGGACGTTGGCATTGTACTACTATTTTGAGCTTTCTGAGTATCCTACTAGTTTCCTATGGGTTTAACGGGCAAGACTATGATATGAATGTCAAATTCGAGCTATGAACAATTATGTGATATTAAGTTCGATTGAGGTACGTTGTTTATACACTATTTGTGTATGTAAGGTAAGTATCCAAGTGATCTTACTATGGTGATAAGTACATGGAATTTGTGATATGATAAGAATTATTTTGCCTAGATGAGCTATGTGTTCATATGATTCTTGAATGGTGAAAATGGCTAATGTGGTTAAAAGTGTATGAACAAAAACAAATATGTGAAAGTTTGCCAAGTGATTGATATATGCTTTCCATACCAAGCTTATTTGTATATGACTTACTAAGCTTTTAGAAAGCTTATTCTGTGTGTTTGTTTTCTCTGTTTTATAGGTCACCGTAGCTACTAAAGGCTCGGGATTATCAAGGATCGTCTACTAAACTTATTTTGGTACCCTTTTGAAAATGTATATGGCTAATTATGGCATGTATAGGCTAGATAGGTGTATATGTTTATGAAGTGAGCATGGCGATGTGTATTGGCAAGCTTTTGAGTTGATAAATGTTTGAATGAAAGAGTTATGAAGCATATATTTAGTATGTTTTTATGCATGTGAAATGGTTAAGTTTTGGTTAAGCAAATGGATGATACATGTTTCAAATGATGTAGGATTTAGTTTGTAATTTGGTATAAATGGAATTGGTATTGAATGTATAGATGAAGTGAACCATTTGATATGTTTTGGTTGCCATATATGCATATTATGTTTAGGTATAAATATTGCTTGTAGGAAGACCCTAAGTGGGTGGCATACTAGCCTTGTAAAAGGGCCTATAATGTCACACAGTTGAGGCACACAGGCGTGCCTAAGACCGTGGGTAAATTGGTAGAATGTGGCTTAAATTGCACTCGGCCTCGACACGGGTGTGCTTGGTTGTCATGTGGGAATTGGCACTATGTGATCTATTAGTGCACGGCCTTAGGACACGGGACTGCTTGGTGACTGAGTTGATTTTGGCAGTATACTTCCATGGGAAAGACACGCGGGAGTGTCCACTAGCCGTGGGTGAGGCACGGTCTACCCCCACGGCCGTGTGTCCCCTGTATGTTAGAAAAGTATCAAATTTTTATGAAATTACTTATGTGTTCCGGTTTAGTCCCGACTCGATTTATAAGCATGCTTAAGGTCTCGATGACCTATTTAAGGGACATTATGACTGATATTGATGAATGGTTGTACGATTAATTCTGTAAATGTTTTTGATCTGTCTAGTAACACTTGTAACAGACCGAATCTGACCCTAATTGGAACGATGGTTTCGGGACCACGAATCCGAGCCCAAGAAATATTTAAATATTGTATTTAGTGTTTATTATATATGAATTTATGTGTGTGAAAGTTTCGTAGAAAAATTTTATCGTTTAAGTGTTGAATTTGATAAAAAGGACTTAATCGCGTAAAAGGTAAAAGTGGCATACTAAAGTGTAATGTGCTAATTTGAGCATGGCTTTTTAATAGGAAGTATTGAAAGGGTAAATAACCCATTTTAAGAGTTAGTGGCTGGTCATGGACAAGTTTGTCCTTAATATATAATATTTTGTTATTATATTATAAAGGTTAGTTAGGTAATTTAATAATAAATTAATATAAGTTAAATTAAAACAAACAAAAGGCCAATTTTCTTTCATCTTTGTTCATGGCCAATTGAAGCTAAGAAAAAGGGTGAAGAAACTTTGAAAATTTCGGCAACAATTTGGGTCCAATTAGGTAAGAATTTTAGCTCGATTTTTGTTGATTTTTACGTTTCTGAGATCGTTGCTTAGTGTACTAGCTGACCCATGTAGAAATTTTTGAATTCAAGCATGTGTGATATTCGGCCATTGAGATTTTCTTGTGGTTTTTGATGTTTGATGTTTTTAAATTAAAGATATGCTTAAGATGAAAATATTTGGTGTTGGAAATTTTGGTGATTTTGAGAATTAGGGCTAATTTGTAAAAAAAAATTTATAGAGGGGCTTATTTGCAAAATAAATGAAAGGAATGGACTTATAATGCTATTGTGAGTATTCGCCCTTGTATGGTTTTTTGCTAATTGTGTGTATTTTGTGTTTTAGGCAAAAAGGATTAAATTGTAAAAATTTGAAATAGTAGGGGTAAAATGGTAAATTGCCTAATTATGTGCTTAGGGACTAAATTGAGATGAAATGTACTTGAATGAGCTAAATTTTAATGTGTTTTAGATCAAGAGAAAAGAAAAATGGATTTAGATCTGGGAAAGACGAATGTTCTCGAATAATTGATTTGCACGGTCTATCGACAACCGAGGTAAGTCCTTAAGCAAATATATGTCTAAAATTATTTATGTGACTTAATGGATGATGAAATTTAAATGTTTTGAGGATATATATATAAGATAGCCGAATGTAGATAAATATTTTAGCAAGAAGTGTTGTAAAATTTTAATTGAATTGATAAGTTCATGTGATATGAATTAAGTATGGTTTGTATAATTCTGGTTAGCTTGTAATGTGAATGAGATGGAAGTAATATTGTATTTCGGGCTTCGAGCCTAGCAGGCCTTGTGCCGGTGATGTAATTCGGGCTTTAATGCCTAGCAGGCTTCGTGCCGGTGATTTATATCGGGCTTTAATGCCTAGCAGGCTTCGTGCCGGTGATTTATTTCGGGCTTAATGCCTAGCAGGCTTCGTGCTGGTGATTTATATCGGGCTTTAATGCCTAACAGGCTTCGTGCCGGTGATTTATTTCCAGCTTTAATGCCTAGCAGGCTTTATGCCGGTGATATGCTATAAATGGAGATTCTGAGAATCAAACAAGGTGAGAGATATATATAGTTATGTGCTAAAAGTTCGGGTAAGAATTTGCCTACTATATTAGTAAGGAAGAAAGTGAGTTAAGTTCTTTTTGTTTTGAATCAAATGTGATGTGTAGAAATGGTCAATTGCTCAAGTACAATATTATATAATGTCGAATCTATCATTGATGTGAATATACATAGCTTATATAGGAAGTTGATAAAGTATGTGATCAGGATGACATAGTGATGATAATCGATACAAATGTGACCCTAATATTCGGCTAGTGTATCCTATATATATATAGAAAAATTTATGTACAATATTATTAGTTTGAAGATTAAAGTGTTTACCTGTATGTTTATTAAAAGTGTATGTGCTTAAGACTTACTAAGCCGGTGAGCTTACTCTGCTTATGTTTGTGTTCTATTTTATAGATCGATAATTCAACTACGGCTCGGGGATCATCAAGACAATCGACCACACTATCACTCTTTTGGTATAGTTATGTTTTGTAAACTTTTGAATCAAAGGCATGTATAGGCTTTGTTTTGATAAATAATGAATGATGTTGAATTGTAAATATAAATATGGCCTTGCGAATAAGGTCGTTGCTTTTGGTTAAGTTTAGGTTTCACATTTTGATATAGTAGCTTGCATTATAATACTATTAGATATGTGATTTCGGTCATGCTTTAAATCATACATAGAAAATGATCATATGATATACATATATATATGGTGTAATATTGGGATATGCACTTAGCTAATAAGGATAAATGTTGGATGCTAGATGGTTTAAAGCATGTAATATGTTAGCAAGTTAATAGGTTGCTATATCTATATATATATATATATATTTGAAAATGGTTTAGTAATGCTTGTTTATGTTGTTATTAAATTATCATGTTCGGATATATCATGAAAGTTTAGTTCATATTATGTTATGTGTGAAATACTAATGATCAAATTATAGTATACTTACTTGTAATATTCGCCATGGCATTGATAGTTTGGAGTTTATATTTTTATTTGATATTCATATGCATTCTACATGAGGTTAGAATGGTTAAATTATTTTGGTGAACATTTAGTGATAGGTGCATGAGATTATGTATATATAGTTATATGATTTGTATTAATAACCTTATAGATATATTCTGAGTTAAACACATTTGAAAAGGATATGATGAAGTTTACATGAGCTTGGTTTTATGTAATTTGATCATGTCATATATCATGAATTAACCGATAATGTAGATGGATGATAATAGTAATTAGCAAAGCTTTGTCATGTAGGTATATTTGTCTTAAATAATAATGCATCGATTGGTATATATTGAATAAAGGTGGATGTACATATTCGCTAATGTATTCAAAATGACCAAATGAATAGTCTTTTACTATTTGATTGAAACTTGTTTTTATAAGATAGTAAAGCTATTATTTGTAATAAGCTTGTTAGCATTATAATTTTAAAATGAAAGTACATATTTGATTGTGATAGCATGGATTAATTACTATTAATTAATGTAATAGTATTTGTATGAGTGCGATGATTGTGGTTTGACGAGTAATGTCCCGTAACCCTATTTCGGCGATGGATACGGGTTAGGGGTGTTACATTTTATTGGTATCAGAGCTACGGTTTAGTCGATTCTAGGACTACCGTAGTACGTAAGAGTCTAGCTATACATGCCTTTGAATTTTATATGTGATGGTGTGGTGACTTCTAACAATTTCAATTGTATTTTATATAGTAAATGGATTCGATCCCGATAGAGCCGTAGGCGATGATGTGGAGAGTGTTGCACCGGTCTCGCACATGGATCAGCGCCATTAGACTCTCAACCGCCACGGTAACCACGGGAGAGGCTAAACAAGCCTTCTACCAAATGATGAATGAATGGTTTACCCAGTTTGTTCGTAATAATCCATTGCATACAACAACCTCCACTCCCGAATAATCCAACTCCGTTACCTTCAAAGACTTCGATGATAGATCCAATAAGATCTAGTAGGCCTCCTGATAAAATCAGAAATTTGGGGCGAGAAATTCAAGGCTAATGATGATGATGATGCAGAGCGAGCTAAAATGTGGCTTGATAACACTATTCGGTACTCGATGAGCTATCCTACACCTGCATTTAATGTTTGAAATGTGCTATATCTTTACTTTGGGACACCGCCTATCACCGGTGGAATACACTAGTATCGTGGTTCCAAAAGAAAAGTGACATGGGATTTCTTCCGAATGAATTCGCAAGAAATATATCACCAGAGGTTCATCGACTAGAAACGTAAAAATTTCTTGAACTAAAATAGGGCAAATGACGGTGATGAATATGAGCGAAAATTTGTCAGATTGAGCCGATATGCTCGGGAGTGTGTATCAACTGAAGCCATTATGTGAAAAAGGTTTGAAGATGGTTTGAATGAAGATTTAAAGTTGCTTGTTGGCATTCTTGAAATCAAAGAGTTTATGACACTAGTCGAACGAGCTTGCAAAGCTGAAGAGCTTGGGAAGGAGAAAAGAAAGGTCGAGATGTAAGCTAGAGACACTCGTAAAAGATCGTCGGTAAGAATTTCCATTCCACATCCAAGAAGTTTAGAGATGACTTTAATGACATAAAGCTACTTGATTCACCTAGACGTGATCGACCTCCAGTGAGCTCCCGAGCTACCTCGATGGCCAGTGTTGATAACGTTCCACAGAATTGAGTTGAACGCAAACATTGTGGAAAATGGCATTGTGGGAGTTGTAGAGTTTGTGATCGGTCCTGCTTTAAATGTGGATCTTCAGACCATTTTATTCGAGAGTGCCCGATGTTAGGCGAAAGCGAAATGCGCACGTAACTCTAGACCGAAAGCAAAGGCATCGAGACGGGCGCACCACCCGTGCATTCCGCAATGTAGGTGGTAGTCGAGAGGGACGAAGAACACGACAGTTCGATCAGAGGCTAGAGCTCCAGCTAGAGCTTATGTTACTCGAGCCAGAGAGGATGCTACTTCTTCAGATGTCATTACCGGTACTTTCACCCTTTATGATACTACTGTAATTGCATTGATTGATCCTGGTTCGACCCATTCATATGTATGTGAAACTCTGGTATTCAGTAAGACTCTGCCAGTTGAGTCTACTGAGTTTGTGATTCGCGTATCCAACCCTTTGGGTAGATGTGTGTTTGTTAATAAAGTGTGTAAAGGTTGCCCATTGATGATTCGGGATTTTTGCTTCCCAGTTGATTTAATGCTGTTGCCTTTCGATGAGTTTGATATAATTTTGGGAATGGACTGGTTAACTTCGCATGATGCAATGGTGAATTGCAAAAGAAAGCTTATTGATTTGAGACATCAGAACGGTGAGATCATTAGAATTGAATCCAGTGATTTAAGTGGGTTTCTCTGATTATATCCTCGATGTTAGCCCTAAGTATATGAGAAAAGGGTGCGAAGCTTATTTGGCTTATGTAATTGGATAATAAATTGTCGAAGAAATGATTGAATCTGCATCGATTGTATGTGAATACCGGATGTGTTCCTCAAGAACTACTGGGTTTACCCCAAGACGAGAGATTGAGTTTGGCATCAAATTAGCATCGAACGACTCGATCTCAATAGCTCCATATCGGATGGCACCTCTCGAGCTAAAAGAGTTGAAAGCACGGTTGCAAGAGTTAACAGATAGGGCTTTGCACGACCAAGTTTCTCTCCTTGGGGTGCACCAATTCTTTTTGTGAGAAAGAAAGATGGAACGATGCGAATGTGTATTGATTATCGGCAACTGAATAAGGTAACTATAAAGAATAAGTACCCGTTACCTCGGATTGATGATTTGTTTGATCAGTTGAAAGGGCTTCAGTATTTTCGAAGATATATTTGAGATCGGGTTATTATCGATTCTTGAGTCGAGATACGAGATGTGCCAAAGACGCATTCCTGGACGAGGTATGGACATTTTGAGTTTTTGGTTATGCCTTTTGGGCTTACTAATGCACCTGCTGTTTTTATGGATTTGATGAATCAGGTTTTTAGACAGTTTTTAGATTGATTTGTGGTAGTGTTTATTGATGATATATTGATCTACTCCAAAGATGAAATTGAGCATCTTTGAGCATTTGAGATTAGTGCTACAAACTTTGAGAAATCGCGCTTGTATGCGAAGTTTAGTAAGTGTGAGTTCGGATGAAAGAGGTCACTTTTTGGGACATGTTGTTTCAAAGATCGTGCATTCGAGTTGATCCGAATAAAATCTCGGCTATACTTGATTGGAAGCCACCGAAAAATGTTTTCGAGATTCGAAGCTTTCTGGGACTTGCAAGTTACTATCGACGATTTGTGAAGGGTTTTTCTATGATAGCTACCCCGTTCACAAAGTTATTGCAGAAAGATGTCAGGTTCGAGTGGTCAAAAAAGTGTCAGAAAAGTTTTGATCAGCTGAAAGCCCTTTTGACAGAAGCTCCAGTGTTAGTTCAGACTGAATCGGGTAAGGAATTTGTTATTTATTTTGATGCTTCTTTAAATGGTTTGGGCTACGTTTTGATGCAGGAAGGCAAAGTTGTAGCCTACGCTTCAAGACAATTGAAGCCGCATGAAAGAAATTACCCGACGCATGACTTAGAACTTGCAGCCATTGTTTTCGCATTGAAAATTTTGCGTCACTATTTATATGGCGAGAAATGTCACATTTATTCAGATCATAAAAGTTTAAAGTATTTAATGACTCAGAAAGATCTAAATTTGAGACAACGCAGATGGTTAGAATTGTTGAAAGACTATGAGTTAGTGATTGACTACCATCCGGGAAAAGCTAACGTTGTTGCAGATGCGTTAAGTCGAAAATCATTGTTTGCTCTTCGAGCAATGAACGCACAGATAGCTATGTCTGGTGATGGTTCAATCATAGCCAAGTTACAAGAAAGACTGATGTTTATCCAAAGAAATTTGTGATGCATGAAAGTTGACAAGGATTTGATTGCTAGTCAAATCCAATGAAAAAGGTGCGTAATCGATTTTCGATTGATGCAAATGACTGCTTGAATTTTAAAAGCCGAATGTGTGTTCAAGAACTCGATTTGATACGATGATTCTGAGTGAGGCCCATAGTGGTCGATTATCAATACATCCGGGTAGCACAAAGATGTATAATGATTTGAAACAGTTCTATTGGTGGCCGGGCATGAAATGGGATATATCTGAATTTGTTTTGAAATGCTTAATTTGTCAGCAAGTAAAAGCTGAACATCAAGTGCCATCCGGACTACTTCAGCCAACCATGATACCTGAATGGAAATGGGATAGAATTACCATGGATTTTGTATCCGGTCTTCCTATGACACCGAGTAAGAAAGATGTCATTTGGGTTATAGTTGATAGATCGACTAAATCACTCATTTTGTGCGGTTAAATGCATGGACTTTTCACTCGATAAACTTGTGAATTGTATGTATCGCAGATTGTGAGATTGCATGGTGTACCGAAGTTCCATTGTTTCGAATATAGACCAGATTTACATCGCGATTTTGGAAGAAGTTGCAAGATACCTTAGGTACTAAATCGCATTTTAGTACGACCTTTCATCCGCAGATGATGGTCACTAAGTGAACTATTCGGATACTTGAGGACATGTTGAGATGTTGCGTTCTCGAGTTTGAAGGTGCGTGGGAAAGATATTTACCTTTGATTGAATTTACCTATAACAACAGCTTTCAATCTAGTATCAAAATGGCGCCTATGAAGCCTTATGCGAGGCGAAGGTGTCGAACACCATTATATTTGACCGAGCTCACGAGAATAAGATACACGGGTTGATTTGATTAAAGAAACCGAATGAAAGTAGCTATTATTAGAGACAATTTGAAAGTCGCTTGGATCGTCAAAAGTCTTATGCTAATTTGAAACGTAAAGACATTGAATTTTAGGTCGAGATCGAGTATTTTAAAGGTTTCTCCATGGAAGAAAGCACTCCGTTTTGGCAGGAAAGGCAAGTTTAGCCCGAGGTTCATCGGAATCGTATGAAATCATCGAACGTGTTGGGCTTGTTGCTTATAGGTTAAAGCTACCCTCTGAATTAGAAAAGATACACGATGTATTTCACGTTTCTATGCTCAGTGAGATCTGATCGATCCGTCACATGTGATAGCTCCGCGAGATCGATATCCAACCCGATATGATGTATGAGGAAAAACCGATCCGTATTTTAGCTCGAAAATGAAAGAGTTAAGAAACAAAAGGATTTCTTTAGTGAATGTACTATGGAATCGACACAGAGTTGAAGAGGCTACGTGGGAGCCGGAGGATTCAATGAGGCAACAATATCCGACGTTATTTAACGGTAAGATTTTCAGGGACGAAAATCTTTAAGGGGAGAGTTGTAACAGACCGAATCTAACCCTAATCGGAACGGTGGTTTTGGGACCACGAATCTGAGCCCAAGAAATATTTAAATATTATATTTAGTGTTTATTATATATGAATTTATGTGTGTGAAAGTTTCGTAGAAAAATTTTATCGTTTAAGTGTTGAATTTGATAAAAAGGACTTTATCGCGTAAAAGGTAAAAGTGGCATACTAAAGTGTAATGTGCTAATTTGAGCATGGCTTTTTAATAGAAAGTATTGAAAGGGTAAATAACCCATTTTAAGAGTTAGTGGCTGGTCATGGACAAGTTTGTCCTTAATATATAATATTTTGTTATTATATTATAAAGGTTAGTTAGGTAATTTAATAATAAATTAATATAAGTTAAATTAAAACAAACAAAAGGCCAATTTTCTTTCATCTTTGTTCATGGTCGATTGAAGCTAAGAAAAGGGTGAAGAAACTTTGAAAATTTTGGCAACAATTTGGGTCCAATTAGGTAAGAATTTTAGCTCGCTTTTGTTGATTTTTACGCTTCGAGATCGTTGCTTAGTGTACTAGCTAACCCATGTAGAAATTTTTGAATTCAAGCATGTGTGATATTCGCCATTGAGATTTTCTTGTGGTTTTGATGTTTGATGTTTTTAAATTAAATATATGCTTAAGATGAAAATATTTGGTGTTGGAAATTTTGGTGATTTTGAGTAATTAGGGCTAATTTGTAAAAGTAAATTTTAGAGGGCTTATTTGCAAAATAAATGAAAGGAATGGACTTATAATGCTATTGTGAGTATTCGCCCTTGTATGGTTTTTGCTAATTGTGTGTATTTTGTGTTTTAGGCAAAAGGATTAAATTGTAAAAATTTGAAATAGTAGGGTAAAATGGTAAATTTCCAATTATGTGCTTAGGGACTAAATTGAGATGAAATGTACTTGAATGAGCTAAATTTTAATGTGTTTTAGATCAAGAGCAAAGAAAACAGATTTAGATCGGGGAAAGACGAAGGTTCTCGAATAGCCGATTTGCACTGGCCTATCGACAACCGAGGTAAGTCCTTACAAATATATGTCTAAAATTATTTATGACTTAATGGATGATGAAATTTAAATGTTTTGAGGATATATATATATATATAGCCAAATGTAGATAAATATTTTAGCAAAAGTGTTGTAAAATTTTAATTGAATTGATAAGTTCATGTGATATGAATTAAGTATGGTTTGTATAATTCGTTAGCTTGTAATGTGAATGAGATGGAAGTAATATTGTATTTGGGCTTGAGCCTAGCGTGCCTTGTGCCGGTGATGTAATTCGGGCTTTAATGCCTAGTAGGCTTCGTGCTGGTGATTTATATCGGGCTTTAATGCCTAGCAGGCTTCTTGCCGGTGATTTATTTCGGGCTTAATGCCTAGTAGGCTTCATGCCTGTGATTTATACCAGGCTTTAATGCCTAGCAGGCTTCGTGCCGGTGATTTATTTTGGGCTTTAATGCCTAGCAGGCTTTATGCTTTGATATGCTATAAATGGAGATTCGAGAATCAAACAAGGTGAGATATATATAGTTATGTGCTAAAAGTTCTGTAAGAATTTGCCTACTATATTAGTAAGGAAGAAAGTGAGTTAAGTTCTTTTTGTTTTGAATCAAATGTGATGTGTAGAAATGGTCAATTGCTCAAGTACTATATTATATAATGTCGAATCTATCATTGATGTGAATATACATAGCTTATATGGGAAGTTGATAAAGTATGTGATCAGTATGACATAGTGATGATAATCGATACAAATGTGACCCTAATATTCAGCTAGTGTATCCTATATATATATATATATATAGAAAAATTTATGTACAATATTATTAGTTTGAAGATTAAAGTGTTTACCTGTATGTTCATTAAAAGTGTATGTGCTTAAGACTTACTAAGCCAGTGAGCTTACTCTGTTTATGTTTGTGTTCTATTTTATAGATCGATAATTCAACTACGGGCTCAGGGGATCATCAAGACAGTCGACCACACTATCACTCTTTTTGGTATAGTTATGTTTTGTAAACTTTTGAATCAAAGGCATGTATAGGCTTTGTTTTGATAAATAATGAATGATGTTGAATTGTAAATATAAATATGGCCTTGCGAATAAGGCTGTTGCTTTTGGTTAAGTTTAGGTTTCACATTTTGATATAGTAGCTTGCATTATAATACTATTAGATATGTGATTTCGGTCATGCTTTAAATCATACATAGAAAATGATCATATGATATACATATATATATGGTGTAATATTGGGATATGCACTTAGCTAATAAGGATAAATGTTGGATGCTAGATGGTTTAAAGCATGTAATATGTTAGCAAGTTAATAGGTTGCTATATCTATATATATATATTTATTTGAAAATGGTTTAGTAATGCTTGTTTATGTTGTTATTAAATTATCATGTTCGGATATATCATGAAAGTTTAGTTCATATTATGTTATGTGTGAAATACTAATGATCAAATTATAGTATACTTACTTGTAATATTCGCCATGGCATTGGTAGTTTGGAGTTTATATTTTATTTGATATTCATATGCATTCGGACATGAGGTTAGAATGGTTAAATTATTTTGGTGAACATTTAGTGATAGGGCACATGAGATTATGTATATATAGTTATATGATTTGTATTAATAACCTTATAGATATATTCCTGAGTTAAACACATTTGAAAAGGATATGATGAAGTTTACATGAGCTTGGTTTTGCGTAATTTGATCATGTCATATATCACGAATTAACTGATAATGTAGATGGATGATAATGGTAATTAGCAAAGCTTTGTCATGTAGGTATATTTGTCTTAAATAATAATGCATCTGATTGGTATATATTGAATAAAGGTGGATGTACATATTCGCTAATGTATTCAAAATGACCAAATGAATAGTCTTTTACTATTTGATTGAAACTTGTTTTTATAAGATAGTAAAGCTATTATTTGTAATAAGCTTGTTAGCATTATAATTTTAAAATGAAAGTACATATTTGATTGTGATAGCATGGATTAATTACTATTAATTAATGTAATAGTATTTGTATGAGTGCGATGATTGTGGTTTGACGAGTAATGTCTCGTAACCCTATTCCGACGACGGATACGGGTTAGGGGTGTTACAACACTTCTAACCTTATTCCAGCGACAGTTACGGGTTAGGGGTGTTACATTTGGTTGGTATCAGAGCTACGATTTAGTCGATTCTCAGACTAACGTTACGTGTCAAAGTCTAGCTATACATGCCATATATTTGAACTATGATAGCGTGATGAATCCTAACGTATAAAATGTGATTTCTGTATAGCAATGGATCTCGAAAGAGCCATACCTGACGACGTAGAAAGTCATGCGCCTACTCCCGCGCAAGGAACAGAGCCTTCTGATCCGAGACCGGCTACGAGTGGTCGGGAGGGAGAAGCTAAACAAGCTTTCTTCCAGATAATGAGTGAGTGGTTCACTCAATTCATGAGAAATAACCCGACTGTTTCACAACCCTCGCCCCTAGTTAATCCCCCTCAAACTACAGTTGTGCCACCGATTGTGTATCTGAATTTGTTAAATAAGCCTCCAATTGACAAGATCCGTAAGTATGGGGCTAAAGAGTTCCGAGCTACCAATAATGACGATGCCAAAAAAGTTGAATTCTGGATTGAAAATACTATCCGAGTATTTGATGAGATGTCTTTGACTCTGGAAGAATGCATAAAGTGTGTTGTATTGTTACTTTGAGATGCAGCATATCAATGGTGGAAAACTTTGATTTCTGTTGTTCTGAGAGAATGAGTTACATGGGATTTCTTTCAGACCGAGTTCAAGAAGAAATATATCGTGAGAGATTCGTCGATCAAAACAAAAAGAATTTCTGGAACTAAAGTAAGGCCATATGACTGTTACATAATATGAACGAAAATTTGTCAGGTTGAGTTAGTACGCTCGTGAATGCGTATCATCTGAAGCTATAATGTACAAAAGATTCGAAGATGGCCTGAATAAAGATATTCGTTTGCTGGTTGGGATCCTAGAAATAAAAGAGTTCGTTACACTCGTTGACCGAGCTTGTAAAGCTGAAGCACTCGGGAAGGATAAAAGAAGAGCTGAGTTTGAAGCTCGATATACAAGAAAGAGATTTCAGAGTAAATCATTTCAGTCTGCTCTGAAAAGATTCCAAGATGATCAAAGTCATTCTAGAGATAATGTGGGACATTTGAACAGAAATCGAGCTAAATTGCAAATGAGTTCCAAAATTGTATAAGGACAAAATTATAATTTAGTTAGTAATATAATAGTTACTGAATTTAAGCATGAAAATGGATATTCATTCATGCATTCATCCACCGAAAAATAAAGAAAAGAAAAAGAAACGATGAAGCATGGGCATTCGACCATAACACTCTTTGATTAAGGTATGAATTTGATTCGGTTTTGATAATTTCTATGTTTTCGTAATCGTTGCTTCGAATGCTTCTAAACCCATGCTTCAATTTTGAAGATTGATGATGTTAGTGAAATGAGACTTTGATGAACTCATGTGATTTGTGATGTTTAATAGTGAAATATGAAAGATATGTGTTTGATGAACATGTTTTATTCTTGAAGTTTTGATGAATTTAGCTAAATAGGGCTAAATTGTGAAAATAGTAAATTGAAGGACTAAATAAAAAATTTGATGAAATATTTGGGCTTATATAGTCCCTAGAGAGGTTCGGCCAAGCATGCGTGTGTGTGGATTTTGTGAATTTGATGTTTTGTGAAAAATGGACTAAATTGTTAAAGTGTGCAATTATGAGGGTTAATTTGCAAATAGCCCTAAATGTGTGTCTATGGATTGAATTGAATGGAATGGTGATAAAAGGGTTAATTTTGAATATGTTTAGATCAAGAATCGAGGAAAATGGATTTAGATCGCGGGAAAGCAAAAATAACCGAGTAGCTATTTTTGTTCGATAAACCAAATCTGAGGTAAGTCACCATACAAATAAACTTATCTGTATTGAATTGAATATATGTATTCATATGTCTATCGATGAAAATGAATGTGTATGAGATGCTAAATGCGTGAATTCCAAAATAAGTTTGATATAGTGATAAAGCCGAGAAGTCCCATACGAACTTAGGAATAGATAGGATTAGCCATGTCATGACATAGGTATCTATTCTGTTTTATCATGTAAGACCACATCCGGACGTTGGCGTTGATTTGAAATTTTCGTGTAAAACCTCGTCTGGGACGTAGGCATCGATATGAACTTTATGAGTAAGACCATGTCTGGAACATCGACATCATATTGACTCGTGTAAAACCACGTCTGGGACATTGGCATCGTTACGATCTGTACGTGCAAGACCCTATTTGGGACAGTGGCATCAATATACGAGTGCATGTAAGACCTCGTCTGGGATGTTGGCATTGTACTACTATTTCGAGCTTTCTGAGTATCCTACTAGGTTCCTATGGGTTTAACGGGCAAGACTATGATATGAATGTCAAATCCGAGCTATGAACAATTATGTGATATTAAGTTCGATTGAGGTACGTTGTCTATACACTATTTGTGTATATAAGGTAAGTATCCAAGTGATCTTACTATGGTGATAAGTACATGGAATTTGTGATATGGTAAGAATTGTTTTGCCTAGATGAGCTATGTGTTCATATGATTCTTGAATGGTGAAAATGGCTAATGTGGTTAAAAGTGTATGAACAAAAATAAATATGTGAAAGTTTGCCAAGTGATTGATATATGCTTTCCATACCAAGCTTATTTGTATATGACTTACTAAGCTTTTGGAAAGCTTATTCTGTGTGTTTGTTTTCTCTGTTTTATGGGTCGTTGAAGCTACTGAAGGCTCGGGATTGTCAAGGATCATCATCACACTACTAAACTTATTTTGGTACCCTTTTGAAAATGTATATGGCTAATTATGGCATGTATAGGCTAGATAGGTGTATATGTTTATGAAGTGAGCATGGCCATGTGGATTGGCAAGCTTTTGAGTTGATAAATGTTTGAATGAAAGAGTTATGAAGCATATATTTAGTATGTTTTGATGCATATGAAATGGTTAGGTTTTGGTTAAGCAAATAGATGATACATGTTTTAAATGATGTAGGATTTAGTTTGTAATTTGGTATGAATGGAATTGGTATTGAATGTATAGATGAAGTGAACCATTTGATATGTTTTGGTTGCCATATATGCATATTATGTTTAGGTATAAATATTGCTTGTAGGAAGACCCTAAGTGGGTGGCATATTGGCCTTGTAAAAGGGCCTATAATGTGATACGATTGAGGCACACGGGTGTGCCTAAGACCGTGGATAAATTGGCAGAATGTGGCTTAAATTGCACAACGCCTCGACACGGGTGTGCTTGGTGGCCGTGTGAGAAATGGCAGTATGTGATCTATTAGTACATGGCCTTAGCACACGGGCATGCTTGGTGACCGTGTTGATTTTGGTAGTATACTACCACGGGGAGGACACACGGGAGTGTCCAGTAGCCGTGGGTGAGGCACGGTCTACCCCCACTGCTGTGTGTCCCCTGTATGTTAGAAAAGTTTCAAATTTTTATGAAATTACTTATGTGTTTCAGTTTAGTCCCGACTCAGTTTATAAGCATGCTTAAGGTCTCGATGACCTACTTAAGGGACATTATGACTGATATTGATGAATGGTTGTACGATTAATTCTATAAATGTTATTGATATGTCCGGTAACACTTCTAACCCTATTCCGGCGATGGTTACGGGTTAGGGGTGTTACAGAAAACTAGTTTAATTTGCTACACTAAATTACGCCAGATCACTTCGATCTAGTGGAGCCGAAGTGTTTAAGGGAGTTGCTGGGGCAACCCCTATGGTTGTCTCTCAGAACAAAAACTTAAGGGTACAGTGGCTTTTCTGAGAGATGAGGCCTATTGCTGGTGGCAATCCATTATTGAGGGTACTCAGGCTGATAGGAGAACTTGGGATTATTTCCAAACTGCCTTTCGAAAGAAGTATGTAGGCTCAAGGTATGTTGATGCTCAAGACTAAAATTTATGGAATTAAAGCAACGGGACTGAACTGTATCCGTGTATGAGGCTAAGTTCTGAGGTTGAGCCGTATGCACAAGGGATGGTAGCTCTGGAGTAGGATAGGTGTGTGAGATTAAAGAATGGGCTATAGTAGGATCTCAAGGAACAGGTTGTATGCTATAAGAGAAAGTATTTCAGACCTTAGTTGAGAAAGTGGAGATTCTTGAAGAGGTGAATAGGGCTAAATGAGATAGAAGGGACAAGATCAAGATTCTAGTGAAGAGAGATTTTGGTTCTGGTAATTCTAATCCGCGTCCAGCAAAGAAGGCCCATGATGATAGAACTCGATAGTATCCAGCTGCTGCGGGTACTAGAGACTAGATTCGTGATTGTGTTCATTGTAGAAAATCCCATAAAGGAGAATGTTGGAGGAAAATGGGAGCATGTCTAAAATGTAGATCTATGGAGTACCAGCTTAATAATTATCCGCATATGAGGGATTAGAGAATAGCACCGCAACCCCAATAGAATCAGAATCAAAAGGGACGTGGTAATAACATAGTTGGTAATGCTAGGCAGAGAACAGTCAGTCAGGGTGCAAATCGCACTAATGCTAGACAACCCTCCTTGGTTAATGCAGCAAGGCGCAAAGAGGACCATGATGCAACTGATGTCATCAAAGGTACCTTTAAGATCTATTCTAATTGTGCCTTGCATTGATTGAGAATTGATATTACCAAAATGTTTATTGTTAATAGTGTATATGTAACGACCTGAATTTGGGCCTAGAATAAATGGGTTTCGTGTGTCGAGAGAATGGATTTTGGTGTTCGAAAAAATTTATGATTGCATGTTTAGTTTAATTTTTAGGTGATTTAGGAAGGGTTGGTGGTGTTGGAAAAGTCCTGGGCTCGATCTAAGGCTTTAGCAAAAAAAAAAAAAAAATTGTTGCGCATAAATTAGTATGAAGGCTAGAGTTTAGGCCTTATAGTTGGGGCTGATTTCCAACACAAAGAAACGGCTGGCCTAGTGGCAAAGGCGTTAGGAGCAGGAGGGGGAGCAAGGTTCTAGTGACGGCGTACGCTAAATGTTGGGTTTCTTTTTTAAAGTAAACCTGGAGCATGGCAGAAAGGGTTATAATTAATTAGGTAGGAAATATGACAAATAAAATAAGTGGCGCGATGGCAAGGGACGTGTGTCATAGTGAAGAGGTCGGAGGTTCAAGTCGGGTGTTGGCTAATATTTTTAGATTTCTTTGGATGATTCAGTCGCTAGAGAATATGTTTTAAAATAAGTTAAGAATGGAACATATCACATGAATGGTTGTGGTGCAGTGGCAAGAAGCGTTTGGTGGTGCCTGGAGGTCTTGGTTTCGAGTTGCCTTGTGCACAATAATATGCTATTTTGCTTCTGGTGTAGGGAAGGTATTTGAAGTGGACCAAAATGCCAAAAGATAGCTGTTCGGGGAAAGCAATTTGAGTGAAATTCAAATTGAATTTTTGGCTAAATAAATGGATTTTTGGGATGAGGATGAGGATAAATTTTGGAGATAATGAAGGAATTTAATTGGTGAAAAGTTTGAGTCGATTAGGGAAGTATAGGTTTATTTTATTTATTTATTTATTTATTTTAGTATATATATGGGTGCCGAATTAAATTCCAAGAGTAATGCCGAATTCTCATTATTTTCCTGAAGCATAGCTTTTTTA
Source organism: Gossypium rotundifolium (assembly GCA_025506655.1). Lineage (NCBI taxonomy): Eukaryota > Viridiplantae > Streptophyta > Magnoliopsida > Malvales > Malvaceae > Gossypium > Gossypium rotundifolium. The sequence goes on along the minus strand of CP106723.1, from coordinate 104,845,207 downwards.
TTTCCTGTCACTTCTTCTTTTCTCCTCCTAATTTTGGCAATTAAGGTCTCGTCTTCTCCTTTTCTGCCTAAACCAAAACTCCTAACTCTACTTTCCTCTCCACATTCATACCATAGCCGATTGATCTTGAAAAGCCAAAACGTCTAAACCTCTCTATTTTTCTTTTCAGCTTTCTCATCCAATTTTTCCTAATCAAAGCCGAAATCCCTAGATCTCATTTCACATGTTTGCCAATTCTCTCGAGGTGTCTGCCAGTGCGAATCTTGAAGAAAACTTAGGGTAAGTGTCGATTCATGAGATTTCATCTTTTCCACTTTTTAGAGACTCTAGCGAATGGCTATATGGGAACTAATCTTGTGTTTTCTCTTATTTGCGGCATTCGGGATTTGAGCGGAGTCAATCGCTTAGATTTCTAAGTCGACTTGATGCTTTTCGAATCATGTTACTTTCGGAATTCAAGGTAAGGAGATCTGTTAATTTTAAGCGTGTAGATTCGGGTATATACTAACCCTTGGCCGAATGTAGGAAGGTATTATCTTTGTGTTCTTCTAGTTTTTGAGCAAAGTTGTAGACAAAGGGCAGTAGATCTGATTAGCGAGGGTATCGACGTAGAGGGTAGTCCTACGTATTTATCAGGTGTGTAACACTTCCACACCATTTAGATTGCCTGTTATAATATGGTTATAAATCTGTTAAATTCTGCTAAATGCCAAAATCCTGGCATAACGGTTGAAACCCGAAGAGGGTAAAGGCGAATCACCAAGTAGTGAATTCTATCATTCATAAATGAATATTTCTCTTGAGATGATATGTTTTATGTGTATGCCAATGTCTGTGATTGCAAGGGGTTGGGAGATTGATGAAAGAGGAAGTGTTCTGTTGTAGTGGCTTTTGCCATTATCTGTTGTAGTGGCTTTTGCCATGATCTGTTGTAGTGGCTTTTGCCATGATCTATTGTAATGGCTTTTGCCATGATCTGTTGTAGTGGCTTTTTTCCATGATATGACGATGAGCAGCTAACTGCAGCATGACTGTCATCGATGGTGTGTAGTAGTATGGGTTGATTGTAGAAATCCCCAATGGTGTGATTAGCAGGTAAGGGTGGTGTGTAGCAGATAGAAACCTAGGATTGGGTTGGGCTTTGCATAATTCCTGATATATTATATTTTGTTATCTGCTCTGTAGGGCTAAGGCCCAATCTGATGGTGCACGACGGTTGCACACTGAGTCTCGCGACCCACCCTATTATTTAACATCTTTCAGGTAGCACCTAGTGCATCGAACCGGGCTGGAGAGGAGCGCAAGGTGGCCATGCGAGAGAATATTTTGATTCAGCAAAAGACTTTACTTAGTTTATTTATTTTTATTGTTTTTAATTAGTGGGTTCTAAATTTCATTGTAATAAGGTCACGGGCCACTAGCTTTATATTTTTTTTTTGGTTTTATTTTGGGCTTTTATTATTATTAGACATTTAGATTTTACATCTCAATTAAGCTAAGGCATCATATAAAATTTATATCTTTTATAAGCTATCAACTCGTTAAGTTTTCTGGAATACATGTTTAAAATCGACAAATGTTTTCCAAAAATGCGACATGTTTTACTAAATCTTCTTAGTGACATGCCAGATCAGGTCGTGGTGTTTGGGCCGGGTTTGGGGTGTTACAAATTGGTATCAAAGCCCAGTTCAAAACTTGGCTTTGGGGTTTTTGGGCTCAAAACATTTTCTAAAGATGGGCTTTGAAACATGCATTTTTATAAATGATACAGGTCTGTTAGCTCGGCATGGCACCTGCGTCTCCGGCCCAAGTCCGCCAGGTAAGTATTCTGAACCATTGTGTGACATATACATGTGGGCTTGATGGGCTTTATGGGACGTAGGTTATTTTAATTAGAATTTGATAGACTTTAGGCTTAGCTTAAACAAATCTTTACACTTCATAAGATTTAATTTCCCTAATTAAACAAACCCGAGAATAAGTCACTGAGTTAGGGTGTGGTAATAGGCATATGCATGTCTAGGATTGGATCTAGGGAGAGCTTGGTACTTAAGCAGTCCTAGTGACTCACCTCCTCTTCGTTGGAATCCTACTTGGTGCGTAGTGTCTGTTCACCTTAGCTATGAGGACTTGTTGATGGGCCAAAATTTATAATTAAAACCCTAAAGGGACCAGCCACCCTATTTTCACAAAATTACTAGAATGCCCTAGTTTTGTAATAAATTACCAAAATGCCATTAATTTGAAAAAATTACCAAAAAACCCTCGATTTGCAAAATTGCCGAAATACCCCCAGATTACAAAATTACCAAAATACCCCTGGTAGCGAAATGACAAAAATACCCCTAGGAGGGGAATATGAGTTCATGGATGTTGCTTGTGTGGTTGATCGTGTATGTGATGTTCTGATTGATGATGATTGAATGAGAATTCTAGAATTAGAGAATGCAATCTTGAGAACTGAACTTGTAGATAGAATTCGAATTCGAAAGAACTACTATCAAAATGATTTTACATAAGATTGTTCGCGGTTAATAAGTGGGAAGAATTAATTATTCATAAAACTCTTAATCAGATAAACGTTGATCGAAAGAATGAGTACAAGGGGTCGAGGACATCCGCCACGTGGTCGTGGTAGGGGCATGATGACTGTGTCCGAACCAGTAGGGTCTGGCCACGGGTCTGGAGATGAGATGCCGGATCTGCTAGCTGTAGAGGGAGAATTTCAGGACCAAAGGGGTAGAGATGATGCAGTGTCTCAGGCGATGCTGCGGGTCCTTAAAAGAGTGGTTGGAGTAGGCACGGGTTCAAGAGCTCGAAGTCTGTGTCTGAACGACTCCGAGCCAATGGAGCGGAGATGTTTAGGGGAGTTTCTAGCGTAGCCCCTAACATAGCTGAGTATTGGTTGGAGGCAACTGAGCGCATAATGGATGACCTTGACTTCACTGTGGAGGAGAAGTTGAAGGGGGTCGTGTCTCTTCTTCGAGACGAGGCCTATCAGTGGTGGCTCCCGATGAATGAGGGTACTTCCATAGACCGCATTGATTGGGACTTCTTTAAGAAGTCGTTTCAAGGAAAGTACATTGGGGCCAGCTATGTGGATGCACAGAGGAAGGCATTCCTGAACTTGGTACATGGAATAAGTCCGTGTCTGAATACAAGGCGGAGTTTTTGTGGTTGAGCCATTACTCTCGAGGGATTGTGGCGACTGACTATGAGCTTTGCGTACGGTTTGAGGATGGACTAAGGGATGACCTGAGGGTATTAGTAGCACCGCAGCGGGAAAGGGACTTTGCGGTTTTGGTTGAGAAAGCTAAGATATCTGAGGAGGTCAAGCGGACTGAGAAACAGAATAAGGATAAGGATAAGAATAGGAATAAGAGGAATTTTGGGCCTCGAAATCATCCAAAATTTTCAGAAAAGGCCCAGGTCTGATGGGCCAGCTCGTGCTCTGACGAGTCAGAATCTATCATGTCCTTCGTGTGGGAAGGTGCATTATGGGGAGTGTAGAAGGAGAACCGGTGGATCTTTAAGTGTGGATCCAGGGAGCATATGATTAAGACTGTCCACAGGTGGAGCGAGCACTGACCATGAACGAGGTTCTGATCAGGTTAGGAGAGGTGGTCAGCCTGTACCAAGGGGCCGTGGACAAGCCAGGGACGATGTTGGTAATGAACATGATCGTGGAGCATCAAGTAGAGGTGTAGGTTATGCTGAGGCAGCGCAGCCAGCTTTGGTCTATGTAGCTCACCGCCAAGGGGACGAAGACGCTCTAGATGCGAATAATGGTGCGTACCCTACTGTAGTATGCTGAATGTTTATTTTTAAAATTGGAGTGTGCAGCGAAAGTATAGTGGTGAGACTTGGCTAGTATAATTGATAGTTAGTTGAAAATTTCGAGGACGAAATTTCTTTGAGGGTAGAATTATAACGACCTGAATTTGGGCCTAGAATAAATGGGTTTCGTGTGTCGAGAGAATGGATTTCAGCGTTCGAAAAAATTTATGATTGCATGTTTAGTTTAATTTTTAGGTGATTTAGGAAGGGTTGGTGGTGTTGGAAAAGTCCTAAGCTCGTTCTAAGGCTTTAGCAAAAAAAAAAAAAAAATGTTGCATATAAGTTAGTATGAAGGCTAGAGTTTAGGCCTTATAATTAGTTGGAGCTGATTTCCAACACAAACAAACGGCTGGCCCAGTGGCAAAGGCGTTAGGAGTAGGAGGGGGAGCAAGGTTCTAGTCGCAGCGTGCGCTAAATGTTGGGGTTTTTTTTTAAAGTAAACCTGGAGCATGGCAAAAGGGTTATAATTAATTAGGTAGGAAATATGACAAATAAAATAAGTGGCGTAGTGGCAAGGGACTTGTGTCATAGTGAAGAGGTTGGAGGTTTGAAACTGGGTGTTGGCTAATATTTTTAGATTTCTTTGGATGATTCGGTCGCTGGAGAATATGCTTTAAAATAATTTAAGAATGGAACATATCACATGAATGGTTGTGGTGCAGTGGCAAGAAGCGTTTGGTGGTGCCTGGAGGTCTTGGTTTCGAGTTGCCTTATGCAAAATAATATGCTATTTTGCTGCTGTCGTGGGGAAGGTATTTGAAGTGGACCAAAATGCCAAAAGATAGCTGTTCGAGGAAAGCAATTTGAATGAAATTCAAATTGAATTTTTGGCTAAATAAATGGATTTTTGGGGTGAAGATGAGGATAAATTTTGGAGATAATAATGGAATTTAATTGATGATAAGTTTGAGTCGATTAGGGAAGTATAGGTTTATTTTATTTATTTATTTATTTATTTATTTTAGTATATATATGGGTGTCGAATTAAATTCCTAGAGTAATGCCGAATTCTCATTATTTTCCTGAAGCATAGCTTTTTGATTTCCTTTCACTTCTTCTTTTCTCCTCCTAATTTCGGCAACTAAGGTTTCTTCTTCTCCTTTTCTGCCTAAACCGAAAACTCCTAACTCTACTTTCCTCTCCACTTTCATACCATAGCCGATTGATCTTGAAAAGCCGAAATGTCTAAACCTCTCTATTTTTCTTTTCAGCTTTCTCATCCAATTTTTCCTAATCAAAGCCGAAATCCCTAGATCTCATCTCCTGTGTCTGCCGAATTCTCTCTGAGGTGTCTGCTTGTGTCGAATCTTGAAGAAAACTCAGGGTAAGTGTCGATTCATGAGATTTCAGTCTTTTCTGACGTTTTAGAGACTCTAGCCGAATGGCTATATGGAAACTAATCATGTGTTTTTCTCTTACTTGCGGCATTCCAGGATTTGAACGGGAGTCAATCGCTTAGATTTCTAAGTCAGACTTCAATAGCACTCGAATCGTGTTACTTTCGGGAATTCAAGGTAAGGAGATCTGCTAATTTTAAGCGTGTAGATTTGGGTATACACTAACCCTTGGCCGAATGTAGGAAGGCCTTATCTTTGTGTTCTTCCGGCTTTTGAGCAAAGTTGTAGACAAAGGGCAGTAGATCTGATTAGCGAGGGTATTGACGTAGAGGGTAGTCCTACGTATTTATCAGGTGTGTAACGTTTCCACACCATTTAGATTGCTTGTTATAATATGGTTATAAATCTGTTAAATTCTGCTAAATGCCGAAATCCCGGCATAATGGTTAAAACCCGAAGAAGGTAAACGCGAATCACCAGGTTAGTGAATTCTGTCATTCATAAATGAATGTTTCTGTTGAGATGATATGTTTTATGTGTATGCCGATTTCTGTGATTGCACGGGGTTGGGAGATTGATGAAAGGTGAAGTGTTCTGTTGTAGTGGCTTTTGCCATGATCAGTTGTAGTGGCTTTTGCCATGATCGGTTGTAGTGGCTTTTACCATGATCATGAGTGGCTTTTGCCATGATCGACGATGAGCGACTAACTATGCAAGATGACCGCCATCGATGGTGTGTAGCGGTGTGGTTGATTGTAGAAATCCCCAATGGTGTGAGTGGCAGGTAAGGGTGGTGTGTAGCGGATGGAAACCTAGGATTGGGTTGGGCTTTGCATAATTCCTGATTTATTATATTTTGTTATCTGCTCTGTGGGGCTAAGGCCCAATCTGATGGTGCACGAGGGTTGCACAATGAGTCTCGCGACTCACCTTATTATTTAACATTTTCAGGTAGCACCTAGTGAATCGGACCGGGCTGGAGAGGAGCGCAAGGTAGCCATACGAGAGAATATTTTGATTCAGCAAAAGACTTTACTTAGTTTATTTATTTTTATTGTTTTTAATTAGTAGGTTCTAAATTTCATTGTAATAAGGCCACGAGCCACTAGCTTTATATTTTTTTTGGTCTTATTTTGGGCTTTTATTATTATTAGACATTTAGATTTTTCATCTTAATTAAGCTAAGGCATCATATAAAATTTATATCTTTTATAAGCTATCAACTCGTTAAGTTTTTCGGAATACATGTTTAAACTCAACAAATGTTTTCCAAAAATGCGACATGTTTTACTAAATCTTCTTAGTGACATGCCAGATCAGGTCGTGGTGTTTGGGTCGGGTTTGGGGTGTTACGGTATATGTGAAATTGAAAATCTGGGAATAAAGAAACCATTAGTAATATTTCTATAAATAGTCCATTGAGACAATTCATGTAAGTAAATAGGAAATCTATTTGACATTTGAGGTGAAGTAGTGAAACTACATTGGAATCAGAGATTTCCCAATGAAAGCATGATGGTTATTTAGAAAGAAGAGTTATGAATTTTTTGGATAAGTGAATTGGCTTGACAATAAGACTTTCAAGGACAAAATTCTTTTTGAGGGGGTGTTGTGTCATCCAAAAAATGGATTAGTAGAAATTGAGTTAGTGAACTGAGAGTGGTCACGTCTGATTTTTAGTGATTGAGTAGTGGTGGAGCTATCCTCGATTACCAATGTTCAAATCTCTTCCCTCTCATTATTTTCTATGTGGTGCAATTTTGCTTCAAACCTTAGAAAAGGTCAATTCCTATGTTTTAAATATTTTCTGTTAAATTGAAAAGGAAAAAAATGGCCAAGTGGTTAAGTGTTTAATTAAATCCTATAGGTCATAGGTTCAAGTCTCCTCATCAGCAACTGTTTAATTAATTTTTTGTTATTTGCCCATGTGCATAATACCCCTTGCCATCAAGCCCTTCTTGCCATACTAAGGGAAGATTCTTTCCCTTTTTTTTTTTTGGTTAACATGCCAAACTTTTGAGAACGTGATTTGCTTTTCACTCTCTTGTCCCCCTAACATACCATTCTCTTCACCATTTCCATGAATATTGTTCATTGAACCTAGACATGTTTGACCACACTCTTTTCATCCATCTTTTCACTCTCCATCTCTCATTGATGTGCCTCCAAAACCCACCACTCTTTTCACTCTTTTTCTCTCTTTTTTTTTCTCTCTTTTAATTATCCTTCAACCACCCTTTTTGCTCACTTTTCTTTCTCTTTCACCTTTTCTTAGCCTTGAACCACAACCACCAGACCACCAGACCGCCAAACCTCCTTTGCACCACCACTTTTCTCCTCATTTCTCTCCAAAGCCTCCCCCAGCATCACCCTCTACCTACGTGACAACCACTAATGTGATCGTGGGGTCGACAATAGGGTCAAATCTTAAGTTACCTTTGTTCTTAACCAAATGGCCGCTAATTGATGAATTCTCAAAGAATGATCCAATTGAGTTACCTATTGGACCAATGATGTGGACTAGAGCTAAAAGGCTTAAAGAAGCATTTTCGGGTCTAATCCAACAAATTAGGGCTGAATGTCACAAGCCTAAGTTGTGTTGGGTCCTTAAAGATATTCCAAGCCCATGCAATGTTTTGCATGTGGTTTATGAGGCTTAAAACATCAAATGACATCATCTTTTATTTTCTACAATTTTAATATGACTTGCCTATTACATATTTAATATATGTGTTTAATTTGTGTCCATGTTATTACATCTTTTAAATAAGACTTAAGAGTGTTAATTGTATCTTAAAAGTTTGCTTGAAATATGTCCTTTTATTTTTACTATAGCATCATTTGTTGCATTTAATGTGCCCTAATGCATGTGTTAATGTGTCCAAGGGGAAGATAAATGGCTGCTTAATTAAGGTTAAAGTGGCTGCTCATTTTTTGACAAAAATGAATCAAAAGTGTTCACATTATGTGGTTGTTTGGAATTACAAAGCCTTCATCATGTTCACACCTTATGGCTGTTTGGTTTTGAGGAGAGAAGGTGTCTATTCAATCAACTTATTTGTTAATACATAAAGACATTGCAAGGGGCATTTGGCGATGAATAATTGGATTAAATTCGTGCATGAACATCTCTTTAAGACACATCATTTAACAAGTTGTCCATTCAAGTGATCAAGGTGCAATAAGGCTTCAAATTAAAGTAATGCAAGTCCCATGCATTTAACTTTCGGCCAAGGGGAGTGAAGGGAGATTATGGGATAGTCATTCAAGAAATCTAAGCTTTATTATTCACTAAGCATTCATGAACGAATTTGGGGAAAGATTTGTGACTATTCGGGTTTTGAGAAGTATTTAAACACCATATTTATTATTATGTGAACACCCCTAGATGTTAAATTTGATTAGCCACTTAGGGGTTTATAAATAGCTTGTACAAGAACATTTGCATGGTTAGAACATTTTGATATAATATACATTTGAGTTAATATCTTTGTTCTTTAAGAACTTATCGAACTTATCAAGAATTTTGTTCTTGTGGCGTTCAAACTGATCTTATCACTTTGTTTACCATCCCAAAGTGCGGTGATCATCTTTATCCATCCATTCCAAACTTTTCGATTCTAACCCAACCTTATAGAATTTGGTTTGAGTTGTTATATAACTTTAGTTATTTTCTGGTTCTTTTATAATTCGAGAGTTATATCTAAAATCTATTCTTTATTTATTTTTTCTTTCGATTTCACTTAACTTTCGCTCAAATACATTTTTAGATGATCGGGCACATTAAATCATGATCAACTCGTAAGCGAGTTCACGTCAATTTGTATCAGAGCTACTGGAATCTAAATCAGGTACGTACGTTATCCCGGGTTTCTAAAAAAATTCAAAATTTTTTCTTGAAAAAAAAAAATGAAAAAGGAAAAAGAAAAGAACGAGATGAACTCAAAAAAAAAAAGTTTGGGAACCCTCCCGTAAAAATTTCTTCTGATGCATATTCTGAAGCCTATTGTACGCTTATATGTGAAATTTGGCGATAAAAAAGATTTTGACCTTAAAAATTCCTATTTTACCCTTCTACCCGAAACATCCCTAAACACCATCCTTAACCTATTTATCAACTTTTTGACACTTTTAGTGAAGACAAAAAATATCTAAAATACACTTAAACCCTTTTGAAGCCTATTACTACCTTTTCGTTGCCACAACAACTCTGTTTTCTTGATTATGTTCTTTTAGTTCTATTAGAACCAAGAGAATAACTTGTGAGAGGTAAAAGGCATGAGTGCAATTAATCAAGAGGAAAAAGCCAAACAAATCGAGAGAAGCACAAGTAGAGCAACTTTGCTTTTCGAGTGAACTTGTGAGGTTTTGTTTGGTGAGGCATTCTTACTATTTTAAATCACGAAGCGAAAAAATTTGTTTTAAGAAGGTCCCTAAATGTTCAAACCAAAGGAAAAGGAATATAATAGGAGAACCTATTTCAAACTTGTTGCTATATATAAGAAAAGGTTTGTAGTTTGATTATCGTTGGAGGAAGTTGTACTAACATTGCAAGTACAACTATGGTGGAGAAACTTCATCTGCCTATGACGAAACATCCTCAACTATAAACTTTACAATGGCTGAACAAACGTGGTGAAGTAAAGGTCACCAAACAAGTGATGGTACCCTTTGCAATCGGCAAGTACAAAGATGAAGTGCTCTGTCATGTAGTTTCGATGCAAGTTTGCCACATTCTCCTCGAGTGTCCATGGCAATTCGATCGACGAGCCCATTATGATGGTCATTCTAATTGATGCAAGTTTAAGTGTCAAAGCCAAAAAGTCACCTTGGCATCATTGATTTCGGATTAGATTCGAGAAGACCAAGCAAAGATGATGAGAGCGCGAGAAAAAAAAATAAAAACAAGAGCGAAAAAGAAAAAAATAAAAAAATAAGATAGAAAAAGAGTGTGAAAAAGAATGTGAAAGGGAGTGTGAAAAAAAGTGTGAAACAAGAGGAGAGAAAAGATCAGTTAGTCATCTTACCTTCCAAGCAAACAAGCACATTAAATGCCTAAAAATACTTAAATGACCACTAGAATTTTTGGTAGGTCACAATGCATTAGGTATACATACTCATATCTGGAATAATCATCAATGAAGGTTACATACTACTCGTAATTACCTCTTGTACTGATGATCATAGGGCCACATACATCAGTGTACACAAGTTCTAGAGGTTTTATGACCCTCATTCCTTTTGCATTAAAAGATAGTTAGTCATCTTACCTTCCAAGCAATATTCACATTATGGAAGATTGATTTCTTTAAGTGAATTTAAGATGTCATCTTTCACAAGTCTAGTGATTCTTTCTTAGCTAATATGACCAAGTCTCAAATGCCAAAGGTATGCCTCATTAAAATGAGAAGTTTTAAGTCTTTTATTCGTTATTTTAGTCTCAAGCAGTGTGTACATCTTTGTTTTTATCAATTAGATATTATTTGACATCCGTCCATTACAAATAAGATTGAGATTTCTAAATATTGAAATATTATTATTAAATGTCCCGGTAAAACTGTCTTTATATAAACATGCAATAGAAATTAAGTTTCTCTTGGAACATGGTACATATAAAATGTCTTTCAAAATAATATTTCTAAAATTATCAAAATAAATATGTACATTTCCCACTGCTTCAACTACCATAGTTGTCATATTTCCGGTCCACAACGATAGACTCTTATCTTTAAGATCTTGCGTCCTTCGAACCCTTGTAGAGAAACACAAACATTATTAGTGGCTCTCGAATCAATGACCTAGTGGTCTATTGAATCCTCCACTAAACAAGTTTCTATCATAAAGAGTTGCATACTTTTGCCTTTGCTGGCCAAGTATTCCTTCTACTCTTTGTAGTTCGCCTTGAAGTGTCCTTTCTTCTTGTAGAAGAAGAATTTAAATTTACATAAGTCTTTAAGCTTTCTAGTTATCTTCCTTTCCACTTGTGGTGGCCCGGAGACCTTAGTCTTGCCTTTCTTAGTTTTTTCCCTTCCCTTTTAAGGAAAAAGAAACAACTATATTTGCTTTTACTCTTCTAACCGGCTGACCACCATTCAACATCAACTCATAGGATTGTAACTCCTTCATGAGTTGTGCAAGTGTTAGGTTCTTGTTTCCAAGGTTATATGCGGCCCAAAATTCAGCAAATTCCTTGGATAAGCTCTTGAACACCACCTCAATTTGAGTGTTTTGGTCCAAATTGGCCTCATTTTTCATGACCTTGGCAAAGTATTCCATAAGAGTTATCACATGGTCTTTGACTAGAGTACTGGGCTCTTTCTAGGCATTCATCAAACTAGTTATAACAAATTGTCAAGCCCAGGCAGTTTGGCCTCCGAGCATGTCTTGTAGCTTATCTAGAACTGTTTTGGCAATCTTATAGCTCTCTAGTTACTTACATAGGGTGCTAGTCACGCTTGCTAGCATATAGCAATGAACTATCTCATCAGACTTCTCCCAGTGTTTTCTAGCCTCAACTTGAGTCGCCGAAGGGCACTTATTATCAAGAATTGTTTTAAGTTTCTCGCATCTCAAAATAATCATCAGGTTCCTTTTCCATTCCTTATAGTTGTTTCCATGTAATTTGTTTTCAGTGATTGTGTTGAATAATAGAGTAGGTGTCATTTTCGAACTGAAAATAAAAAGATTCTTTCATTAATATATTTGTTTTAAGCAAATGTTTGGAAAAAATTTGCAACATTACGAAATGCATTAAGATGATGCATGCATCTTACATAAAATCTTGAAAACATGTGTTAGTCATTGCAACGATAATTCCCTGCACCTATTGACTCAAGCCACCGTGGGGTGATCATAATCAACTAGTAAGAACATGGATTTCCATCCATTTAGCACATGAACGTAATTCCTTAGGCATTTAGACGTACTAAAAATCATGTAACATTTGACCATTATTCTAACTTAAGTAGAGCTCCATCGAAAGTTACTTAACTAGAAGATCTTGAGTGTATAACCATCGACTCAACACCTATCGCATCATGCACCACAAATGAGTCATCATGGGACAACCTCACCAAGTAGCATGTTGTGACAAGTTGTCATTTTTGAAGAGAAAACCTCTTGAAATATTACATGATAGTACCTACCACAAAGGTCGATCCAACTATCTTACGATCACAAGAGAGTTCTACTTACTTTCAAGAAATCTCCTCAGTAAGGTCCACATGACCATCCTACCATGGGGCACTTAAATTTCCATTTCATCACAAGAGACCATAGATGGAGGTCGTAGGTCTTGTTTAGGGACCTTCTCCCACTTAATATTTAAAAAGAAATATGTAATGTTTTTAATGTCCAATTTCAATCAGGAATGATCAATATATGCATGACAAGTACATGTGGCATTCTTCCCTAAACTATATGGAATGCTTATCATGCATATGCATGAACATACATTTGCATTCATATAAATATCATCATACACATTTCATTAATAAAAGCATAAAATTTAAATGACTCTAACCAACCAAAGTTTCAATGATTCCGTCCTAAAAAATAGAAATTACAAAATTCACCCAAAGCATACTTTGGGTATTCAATTTTGCCACCACAGGCTTCTGTTGCAGTCCCAGTTAACATTTCTTTCGTTGTTGTCTTCCTGCCATCATTGAAAGCCCCTTATTGTCGATCATCACTGTCAGACCATTGGTAGGCAACCTCTTGCTGTTGGACCACTATTGATTATGTGTTGGTTTGGCTAGGTTGAGTTTCTATCATCTTAATCGGTCTTGATGCATCTCGGTTCTCCGAGTTTCACTAGGAAAAATATTACAAAATCACTATGTTTGTTTCCAACTCACATATTTTCTTCTAAAATAATAAAATAAAAACCCTGCATGGAGATGATAGTCCACGATCTAAAATATACATGTCCGAGATAATAATAAATTACAATTAATTTTCTAAGAATCACAATTTTGGAAAAATTACTTTATCATCCATAACAATAAAATAATTACATTCATTCATTCCCATGCATTCCCCTAAACATGCATATAAGTATAAGAATGACACATCAAATATAATCATACATGAAGAAGAAAGAGAATTTCGGTCTCGATTTACACTATAAACATAGCACAACCTGGCGCTCTAATACTAATTGTTGGAAAATATCCGGTTCAAAAATAGTTTTCTTGCACAGCGAAAAATAAAAATTTTGAAAATCAACTCGAGTTGTGATATTTATAGCAATAAACCCTAAACTGAATTCGCACTTGTGTTTTCGGATAGACAAATCCTTGTTGTTCTTGGCTTTCAACCAAACAATCCTCTCCATTATTCTCGTGCCATAAACTACTTCGAGTGTGGACTCAAACGATTCGAATCAGAACACAGAACTAGAAATAGTTTTCTTTTTTTAATGTGGAAATGAAAAATCTCTTCTCAAATAGAAATCAGCAAAATTTGTTATTCTAAAAAATAAATTCAATGGTTAAGAATAGATTCTCTCTATATTAGGGCAGGGTAATAATATCTTAAAGTTTTTATGTTAATAGCCCTACCGGCGCCATCTATTTATAAAGAAAGAAAGTAGAATCCTTGTTGAGTTGTAAAAGTTTATTTACTAGTTAATATTACTAGAAAAACAAACTACTGGTCTAACTAGAAGTATAGGTGGCGACAACCCTACTTAATATTACTAGGGTTTGTCATCCACCCCTTTTAACATAAGAGGCTTTTGGGTCTCTCCCATGTTAAGTTCAATTACAAGTACTTCTTGGGCTTTTAACTCAATACTTTATAATTCAATCTAACCATATATTTTTTTTATTTTTCAAAATAAACTTCTCAATATATTTCTAATTAAATAATCTTGTCAACCCAATTCTAATTTCGTTAAAATCATGACAACTTTACTGTAAAAGAATGTGTAAGAAAATATATTTAATTTTTCTGTATTCAACGATTCACTATGACCAAATGATTTATTTCCTTTTTTAAACTTCATTTAATTTGAAAAACATAAATTCAATTTTTAAGTCAGTTTCATTTTCATCTTGGAGAAAACCATAATCATTTCCAAATGATCTCTCATTTCTCCATTTTCACCATTTCTATTCATTTTTGTTCATTTGATTCAACATGTAATTCATTTCTGGTTTCAACAAGCTAGTGGAGGGACCGATTGGACATATGCAATTGAGGCTCAAATGATTTATAATTAAGTTTCAATTTTTCACCTATTAGATAGAAACTCATTTAGTCATGAAGTCTTTCAATGATAGTATCGTGATTGAACTCTCCCCAATGACATACCATTATGAAAGCAACTCAATCAATACTCGTCCAATGACCTTGTCATAAATGTGTTACCCTCATAGGATATCCTTTATCTCTTTGGGATGATATTCGTTCTCCCAATATGATCCTATTTTATCTCATGGTAACCATTACATCTTCCTTCACGGAAAGTCAATTACTATCAACAAGTAATCAGTTCATTCGTCACAAAGATGAACGATCGATAATCATGTTTACTTTTCATCAACCATGTAATTCCAGGGAGAGGATATCATTTACCCATGTCCTAGGCTATGAATTCCACTATTTTGAATGACGCTACATACTACAGAAGTCGAATACCCAACGCACTAGCTTTTGATTACTTATCTATTTAAACTTAGGTTTTTACTTACTTCAAAGTATACGAGTCACACATACATAGTCCATCATCCACTCAAGATTTAGGTATGCCACACTTTGAACATCACAAGTGAATAAATTCATAAATAGGTTTAGGATCTATTCTCCTTGGGTCCAATCTAATGTATTGTCAGTCCAATCAGTCATTTCTATGTCTCTATCTTCTGGGAGTCTTTCACTTCTATTCCCAAGACAAAGCATCTCTCCAATTGGACTTGATGGATATTAGTCCTTCAATCGATTTTTTCATTTCCAATTAGACTAAGGACATGTTTGGGTTCGTCTACTAATATAAGTTGTCATTCTGTATTACGGTCTAACCACGTAACACCGCTTAGTATTAGTTAAACATTAGACATCTAGTGAACAACATTTGCTTCTATTTTACTTTGTGTGCAAAACCCATATGAGGATAATTATATAAAGTATATTAATGTAATTAATGAATTTTTTTTATAAACCAATCTGCTTGAAAAAATTACAAGTGTACATTGACGAAAAAACTACACTTAAGGTACCTAATCCAACAACCACCTACAATAGCATGATTGGCAATTTGTTTTATCTCACAGATAGCCATCCTGATATGTATTTTTGTTATGGTGTGGGTTTTATATATCAAGCCAATCCAAGATATTCACATGTCAAGGTTGTCAAACAAAACATTAGGTTCATTCATGCTGCATTTGATCTTGGTATTTGGTTTACTAAAGATAATGTAATGTGCTTAGTAAGACATAGAGATGTTGATTAGGATAGGAATATACATGATCATGAAAGCACAAGTGGAAGGAAGTATGTGTCTACTCAAATCCAGCTAGAATAATATTTCACAAAAGCAACAAGATTGAGAGCTTAAGAAGTTTAGTTGGAATCTGTTGAGCATAAGGTGTGTTGGTTGATTATGGAAGGCATCCACACGAAAATTCTTGATCCATTTTGATGTATTTGGGGTAATTATGTTACTAATTGATTTACTCAGATTTTTTAAATATTTGTGAAATAATTTTTGGCACCATTTTATTTTTGGGGGGAATAAATTGTTGGAGATATTTCTCTCTTCATATCTGGGAAGAAACTTGACTTATTTGGAAAATGAAAACTTTTCTTGCTATACATGTCCAAAAAAATCATTTTCCTGCAATTATAGCCTTTGTAAAGATCATATCTACTAAAGAGTATAAGAAGCAACAATAAACTATTGGTGAAGGAACATTCAATTCCCCTATTGAGAAAATGATGAGGCAATCAAGAGAGTGCCGACTCCCAAACACATTATGCTAAGAGGCAACTCATACTTTACCTACACCTCTTATTTCTTACCTTACCTTTGAAGTGTTCATTATGTTCACACCAAGGGGTGAATAAAGTCTCTTATCTACCATAAAGACACAAATTGTCGATGCTCTTATTTAAGAAATCTTGAGTCGGAGTGTACATGTCTCAATCATTGATAACATTTTAGTGAATATTGTTGTTGCCTTTGTTGAACCATCATTTTTTAGTAGCCCCTTCAATGAAGGATCTTCTACCACCAACATCCAAGAACCCATGGTTAAGCAAGAAAAGATCGATGATGAATAAACGTATAAGGTGTTCAACAAACATAATTAGAAGGACATGCAGTAAATCAATGTGGTGGTTGATAATGCTAGAGTCTATGCAATATGCAAAGATGATGATGAAGACAAGACTCTAGATTTGGTTCCTAAGGGAGTGCCCACTCCCCTTGGCAATGCTAAACCTGAAAAATAATCAAAAGTAGAAAGTCAAGTTGTTATAGTTATTGATAAGATCAATGATTAGTTTAATGATGATGAGCCACTTACACCTTAAGCAATAATTAGAAAGAATCACTCACTTATTGATATAAATAGTAATGTTTTTTTATGGAACTAAGACAATGGGCAAACCTAGACAAACCTAGACAAAAGTACAAAGACATAATTCGTTTGGAATGTTATACCTCTCAATCGAGCTAAATAATGTTAAAGAAAATCTTATCACCCAAGCTGAGAAAAGGCCAAATCTAATTCCTTAGATTTTAAAATTGTGATCACTAAAAAGTGCTCACTGCCTTAGGTCCTTCCCAAGCATGATGTTGAAGATAAAGAACAAAGTCTTTCTTGATGCTACTTATGTCAAGAGGTATGCCATTATACTTAAAAATATTTTTGTAAAATATACTAGTTTTGTTGATCATAGCATAGATATACTTCTTGGAAATAGTGGTTATGAAACTTTATGCTAATTTTCAACAAAGTGTTAGCGACATAGACAGTAATCTACATCAGAAGATATTTGTATGTGGAGAATAATATGAATTTAGACCTGCATTGATAAGGAACGTCCTCAATTGTTACTGTAAAAATATGGTGTTGTTATAAAAGGGCAGAAAGGATGTTGGTAAACTACCATTAAGGGGCAGATGAGTTGTTTACTTGGTTTGCCATTGAGGGGGAGTAACTTTGTTTTGATGATGTTGAGTAGGATGAAGTATCTCAAACCTAGGATGTGCACACTATCGCAGGCACCAAATCTTTCCCTTTGAGCATGAGGAAAAGGGTAGTTGATAAACTCAACTTCTCTATTGAATTCAATCAGAGATATTGAAATAAACTGTAAGCTAAAGCTAAAGTTGTAAGGAAGTTGATTGATTACCTAATAGCTCTACAGGCTAATCTACTTGCCTTGCCTTGCTTGATGAAGATAAGTTTGGTATTTGTTGATGAATGATGATTCATGAAACTAACTAATAATTCGATGAAGGCAAGCGCACCTATCGAACAGTAGTATAGCTTTGGTGAGTCTGGAATATCGTATCCACAAAGACTGAAAGTACTAGTAATAACTATCTTTCCATTATTTAGCCTAATAATTAAAGGGATTTTTTAAATCTAAATTTTAACAAACTAATTAACTATGAGTGCGGCAGAGATAAAATTGGGAAAATATTCGAAGAAATCAACGAGAGAGACAATACCCAAGGAGAAATCCACCTAGATTTCACTTATTATTATGATTCTGAATTAAATGATTTATTCACTTGCCTTGATCCATAGGAATCCCTAAATTATGTTAATATCTCTTTCGAGATTAAGAACAACTGACTCTAGGTTGATTAATTGAAATCTCCTTCTAATTAAAACCCCTATTGTCGCATTAACTCGATCTATGGATTTCCTTATTAGATTTGACTCTAATCCAACAGATTTATGTCGTCCTATTTTTAGGATTGCAATCAACTCCGCTTAATTATTCTAAATCTACTCATAAACAAGGACTTTTGCTCCACTGATTAAGCACATCAAACTTGGATTAATATCCTGAAAATATTAAAGCAAGTGTTAAGAACACATAATTAAGAACAAGAACAAGTATTTATCATGTAATTCAGATAATTAAATAATAAGATTCATCATAGGTTTCATCCTCCATAGGTATTTTAGGGAGTTTAGTTCATACTCATAGAGGAAAACATCTCAAAATAAGAATACAACAAGATATGAAAAACCCAATAAAACTTCGAACGAAATTCGACTGGAGATATTCAATCTTGGAGTGGATCTGCTTCAGAGATGATTTTGACGGCTTCCTTCGAGTAATTTCTTCGTTCTACTCTACGTCCCTCTTAGGTCTTCTGCTAGTATGTATTTATAGGCTTTAGAATGCTCAAAATACCTAAAAATTGGCTTTTTTCGCATGAAAATGAAACAGGGTGTGAAAGGGACATAGGCGTGTGATCAGCCCGTGTAAGAATGCCCAAGACGTATGCAAATCTGACACGGTTCGCAATCGACACAGGCAGGCACATATGCGTGTGTCTATCCCGTGTGGTTCACATGGGCATGTGATCAGCCCGTGTGGTATTGGCTTGGCCGTCTGGATCCTTAAGATAGCCCGTTTTGTCTGATTTTGGCCCATTTTCTACTCCTTTCACTTCCCTATGCTCATCTAAGTATAGAAACATGAATTTAAAGAATTATGAGCATCGAATTCACAAAATTGTATGATAAAACATTCAAAAACATGCTAAGCATGGGGTTAAAATGTGTTACGTTTATGGTTTATCAAATATCCCCACACTTAAGCGTTTGCTTGTCCTCAAGCAAAATCCTCAACTCACAATTAAAATTAAACTTCCTCAATTCACAATTCTCATCAATAATATTTTATCACAATTCACAAATAATCACACATTGATAATTTAACTAAAAGAGCATTAAAGATTCAAACAATCCAAGTCACACATTTTTATAGCATGAAAACATAGGTGTTTCCACTTATCTAAATAATTACCTTTAATTCAAAATAGACAAGATTCGACATCCTCACTAAAGATTCACTCAAATCACTCGAAGTGTTTAAGGTTCAAACATTATGCACTCAAAAGTCAAACATGAAAAGTTACTACCATAGGCTTGCATGAGAATCAAATCTCCACCACTATAAAATGAGATGATACATAAATCAGAAGGTCTTTAAAGGGTTGTAATGGGGCTTGGGTAAAAGGTGTGGATAAAGGCTAAAAAAGAAGGTTAGAATCGAGATCGAATTGATGAATTACCTACTAGAAAAATAAATAATACTGAAAAAGTACATCAATCGAAATTAAAGAAAACCACGAGCTTCTTCTCAGAAAATAAAATTAATTACTTAAGCTTAAACTTAAAGGACTAGTAGTAATCAACATAATTGAATATATATTCCATTTTTTTATGGATAATAAGAAAAAATTTAACAACTAAAACAAAATAACATAGTTAGGCAACTATCCAAATCAAATCTCGGCAAAAAGGGAGTCAATTAAATGGGAACAACGAATCAAAAATGAGTTTTGAGTTAATATTAATGGGTGAGTCAAGAAACGATTTATTAGGCTCAAAGGGGTTCACTAAGGGCTAATTATGAAGGTAGGCTTTTAATGGAATAAGTGGGCTAAAACCTAGGTGCCTTTATCATCTCAGTATATCAAATCAAAGGTGTGGTGTAACACCCCTAACCCATATCCGTCGCTGGACTAGGGTTACGAGGCATTACTGAACATAACACAACTTAGAACATCCATTCATTTCATTTCATACTTCATAAATTAGTCACATCAATATACTTATCCTATTCAAATTTTGAACCATATTACTACTATGTTCATATCAATCATATATTAAAATTTCATTTTAAACACATAACATTACATAACATATATTGGGCATATAACAAAACAATTATTTCATAAACTGATTATCAAAAATATTACCTCCATCCATGTGCATTTTAAGAACCCAGCATATTTCATTTCATTCATAGATCATTTAAAAAAAACATTACCAATTGGTCAAATATATTCATATACATTACTAATTTATGCGCAATTCACTAAAACTTCTTTAATCATTTTTGAACTTCAAGACATTTCATAGCATCTAATTCACATGCACGAAACCAACCAAACCAAATACTTAGCCATTTTAATTCACCACATAACCGAATACACAAGCACATTATAATAAATTTTGTAGCAACCCATAACGCCGAATATGCACAAATTATTACATATCATATAACCTAACTTAATAAGCATTCCATCAATAATATACTTAGCATCTCACTTATTTTCAAATCTGCACCTCAAGACTTATACCTAGCATAAACCATGACTTAATTCAAGCGCTCATTAGCAAAGCATATCAACCAAGTTACACATAAATATACCATGACTAAAATTATTAGACTAAAGCATTAGATTTATCCATCACTAGCCAATTAACTACACATCACTTTCCACCTTCAAACATATTAACAAGACAACTATACCTCATAAGTAAGTCAATAATAAGCTACAATTGTAACACATCCATCGACTATATATAAACATACTTAATATCAAATGATAACAAAACATATCAAGCACCCTTCATTTATATGTGTTAGAGTTGTGTGACCCAAATTCTAAGATATTGCTTGCAAGTCAAGTTAAACAAAATATATCTTCTTTCTAGAAGATTTAGTATTTATGAGTATAATAATTTAGCATTTATTTGCATAATATATTTTTACTTTGATTAAAATTGGGTTTTACAAGCCTATAAATAGACATAGTCTATTCCTCTTGTAATGGTTCAAATTCAACATAGTGAATTTTTTTCTCCTCTGCCCGTGGTTTTTTCCCGAAAGGGTTTTCACGTAAAATCTGTGTGTTCTTTATTTTATTTCTCTTTTCTTTACGATATATATTGTCATTACCGACTTTATATTTTTCACAAATTTGTATCGAAGCTTCCAGGTTTTTCATCTCGATCACGATAATGGCGTCTTTGAAGTATGAAATTCTGCTGTTGGATCGCAACACCAGATTCACATTATGGCAGATAAAGATGCAGGCAGTTCTAGCACAGATGGATTTAGAGGAAGCCCTGCTAGGGATAGATAAGATGCCTTTGACATTGACGGAGGAAGAGAAGAAGCGCAAGGATCAAAAGGCATTAACACAATTACATCTGCATTTGTCTAATGAAATTTTGAAGGATGTGATGAAGGAGAAGGCCGCTGCTGCATTATGGAAGAGGCTAGAACAAATATGTATGTTGAAAACTCTAACCAGCAAGTTGCATATGAAGCAACGTCTTTATGCTCATCATTTGGAGGAAGGTGCGTCTGTGCATGAACACTTAATAGTGTTTAAAGAAATTCTCTCAAACTTGGAGGCCATGGAGGTTCAGTATGATAAGGAAGATCTAGGGTTGATTCTACTTTGTTCATTGCCCTGTCTTATTCAACCTTCAGAGACACGATTTTATATAACCGCGAGTCTCTCACAGTTGATAAGGTTTATGATTCTTTGACCTCGTATGATAAGATGAAGCATTTTGTGGTTAAACTCGACTCTCAGGGAGAGGGTCTTATTGTTCGTGGGAGACAAGATCGAAATACTGATGATGATCGTGGAAGGACACATGAACGGAATCCTCGAGGTAAATCTAAGGGTAGATCGAAGTCTTCAAACAGAGGTAAAACTTGCAACTTCTGTAAGAAGAAAGGGCACATTAAATCAGAGTGCTATAAGCTACGAACAAGATTAAAACGAGGTCATGAATCAAAGGGAAAACAACCGAAAATTACGGTGAAGGCGATGTTGTAGAATACTACAGCTATGGTGAACTTCTAGTTGCTTCTGTCAACAATTCTAAAGTGAGCGAGGAGTGGATACTTGATTCAGGCTACACCTTCCACATGATTCCTAATCGAGATTGGTTTACAAATTACGAAACAGTCTCTGAAGGTGTTGTTTTGATGGAAAATAATGCTTCGTGTAAAATCGCCTAGATTAGGGGTTATGCGTTTGTGCATAATTCATGAGTAGTAGGTTTTGACAATGGTTGGAAGTGAATTAAGGGTTTTTAAACTCCTAGGATGGAAGAGAAAGCTTAGGACAATTATTGGTTTTTAAGTTAAAAACAAGAAATGATGTGGAAAAGTGGCAAAGGACGCCACCTAAGGGGCAAGGGTTATGGCATCACGTGAAGTACTTTGAGGGAAGAGGTTCGGATCCCATTGTGTGCATTTTGCTTAATGAAATAGCATGTTTATTGTGATATGGATGTGTGGTGCACCTTTAGAACCTTGGAAATGTAAGGAAATGTAAGGAAATATAAGGAAATGTAAGGAAATAAAAGGAAGTATAAGGAAATGTAAGGAAATGTAAAGAAATGAAAGGAAATAAAAGGAAATGTATGGAAATGTATGGAAATGTAAGGAAATGTATGGAAATGTATGGAAATGTATGGAAATGTAAGGAAATGTAAGGAAATGTATGGAAAGGTATGGAAATGTATGGAAATGTAAGGAATGTAAGGAAATGTATGGAACGATTAGTTAAAAGAGGGAAGTGAACATTTTGGAAACCTAAGCTAAAGGAGGAAAGTAAACATTTTGGAAACTAAGCCAAAATAGGAAAGTGAACATTTTGGAAACCTAGGAAATGTCAAGTTTACTGAGCCATGAAAATTTTGGAAACTTAAAATGACCCCAAATGTCAAATTTTAAAGTTCAAAGGGGAACTTAGGGCTAGGTGACCCTAAAATATAAAGTATGTGAAATTTGACCCATTAACGGACTTGGAAAAGTGGCCTGAAGATGCCACTTAAGGCCTCAGGAAATGGCCCACATGCAAGGGTGTTGGGCTTGAGTTCGAGTCACATAAGAAGCAAATAAAATAAGTTTTATTTTGCTTCTAGAAGCCCAAGAGGTGGACGGCACAAGGCTTGCAAAAGAGGAGTTTCACTCTCTTTAAAATTCGGCTAAATAGGTGGATAAATGAAGAATTATTCTTTAATTAGGAAAATAAGGAAGAGTGGTGGCCAAGTTAAGGATTCTTGGCCTAGTAATTTCGGCTATAAAAGGATGAGACTAGGGCCATTCATTATTCATTCTCCCTCTCTCTTTTCCTCTGCCGAATATTCTTCTTGAGCCTCCATTCTTTTTCTTCTTTTCTTTTAGCCTCCTAGCCAATTTCTTCTAAGCCTATTATTCCTCTCTTCTTTCATCTTTGAAACCGAATACATAAGGGAATCATAGCCGATTGTTCATCAAGTCTCTAAGCCGAATCTCTGAAGGTTGAAGTGAAGGTGCAATCGATTCCTTCAAATAAGGGTAAGATCCAAGTTTGGTTTCCATTCTTTTATATTTTAGACTTATCGAAATCTAGGGCTAATCCCATTAATGTTCATGGTTGCCGAAACTTTGAAGAGATCTTTCGGGATTTACTAAGTGTAGGCTACAAGGAAGGAGAAGTTCTTTTCCCGAAGGTACACCATAGGCCGCGTGTTCCCTAGTTATTCGGTGAGTTTCGGGATTTAAAATCCACAAGGTAAGTGTCTATAGCTTTCGGCTAAGGCCTATTTTGATAACTAGATCTAATTCTTGTTTGTTTAAAAGCGAAACTAACCCCGATGAGATTTAGTGCTTGGCGAATACAAGGAGGAGCATAGCATAGATTTCGGATTTGATTAGTATTGAAATCGGCAACAAAGTAAGTTTTAAGAATACTAATCCTACTAGGATTAGGATTTATGGTCAAATGTTTTTTTATTAAAGTAGTAAGTGATTAATCAAATGTAGGAATTGAGATCTAAAGCAATAGATCGGGTTTTCGGGATTTCAAGGAATTGATAAGCAAATCAGGTGTGTACCCCACACTAAATCTTGATAGATTTATGGCTTTAATTTTATTATATGTGCTAATATAAAAGTGTAAGAATATGGCTAAGGTACCGTGTGTACCCTACACTAAATCTTAATAGATTTATGGCTTAAACTTGATATATGTGTTAATATGAAAGTGTAAGAATATGGCTAAGGTACTGTGTGTACACCACACTAATCCTAATAGATTTATGGCTTAAATATGATATATATGTTAATATGAAAGTGTAAGAATGTGGCTAAAGTACCATATTATGGTACAAAGTAATCAGGTACGTTTTCCTACTCCTACTAGAATTTCGAAATATGTTATATTTAACATGTGAAAAGTGATGTGAAAGTGAAATAAAATATGATATGCATGATATGTATAATTTGGGGCATTCGGGTTAATTGAGAAAGGGAAGTGAATGTGATGACTTGGTCTCACTAAGTGAATGTGATGACTTGGTCTCACTAAGTGAAATGTGATGACTTGGTCTCACTAAGTGAACGTGATGACTTGGTCTCACTAAGTGAAACGTGATGACTTGGTCTCATTAGTGAATGTGGTGACTTGGTCACATTAAGTGAATGTGGTAACCGGTTACATTATCTCGAAAGTGGTGGCTATGCCACAATATTATAAGTGGGCGATGAGCACGTCGATTGCAATGACGCCTTCGATGGTGTGTAGGGATGGAGGGTTGACTTAGTAGTCCCCACGGTGTGCAGGATGGTACGGGTGGTGTGTAGCGGATGGCTATATAGGTTTGGGTTCGGGTTTGCATCATTATCTTGAATTTTTATATGAATATGACATGTATGGTGTGCCTATTTCTATTATGTTTTGGTGTTGGTTACACATTGAGTCTATCGACTCACCCCGTTGTGGGAACATGTTTCAGGTGATGAGCAATAATGGACCGGGACGGCAGAACTTGTGGTGGCCATGTTTAGCTTGAAGTTTAATTTTATTTGAATCTTTATTTTATTTTAAGTACTGTACAATTTTATTTTGGGTTTCATTTTATGTAATAAGGCCATCGTGACATTTTATTTCTGCTTTAATTACTATGTTATGAATTTAGGGCTTTACAAAGAATAAGCCCATTTAATTTAAAATAAGTTTAAATATTTTGTCACCTGAAACAAATGGGTTTTTGATATAAAATAAATTTGTTTTCAACTCGAGCCCAACCCACAACAAACTATCTTCCAAAACACACAGTTTTCAAAAGTATTCGAATGAATTTGAATCGGGTTACTTTGAGGAACATACCAGATCCGGTTCATTCTCGTAGGCCGGGTGTGGGGTGTTTCAGGAACAATTAAAGTTAAGATGTTTGATGGAGTTGTTAAAACACTTAGTGATGTACGGCATATTCCAGAATTGAAGAGAAAATTTAATTTCATTAAGTACTCTTGATTCAAAAGGGTACAAATACACAGCTGAAAGTGGGATTTTGAAGATTTCCAAAGGTTCCCTCGTTGTGATGAAAGGGCAGAGAAAGACTACCAAGTTGTATGTTTTGTAGGGTTCTACTGTTATTGGTGATGCAGCTTTCACTTCCTTTTCCTTGTCAGATGATGATATTACTAAAATTTGGCATATGCGCCTAGGGCATATGAGTGAGAATAGCATGACAGAATTGAGCAAAAGAGGACTTCTTGATGGGCAAGGAATTTGCAAACTGAAGTTCTGTGAGCACTATATTTTTGGGAAGCAAAAAAGAGTTCGATTCACTAAAGGAATCCATAACATGAAGGGAACATTGGAGTATATTCATTCTGATCTATGGGGGCCATCAAGAGTACCTTCAAGAGGTGGAGCTAATTATATGCTAACTTTTATAGATAATTTTTCCAGAAAAGTTTGGGCATTCTTCCTAAATTAGAAAAGCGATGTGTTTTCCACATTTAAGTCCTAGAAAACTATGATTGAAAAATAGACGGGAAAACAAATAAAATGCCTCTGCACAGGTAATGGCTTAGAGTTTTGTTCTGATGAGTTTAATAAACTGTGCAAGTCAGAAGGGATCGTGAGACACTTGACAGTTCGTCATACTCCATAGCAAAATGGCGTTGCAGAACGAATGAACAGAACAATCATGGAAAAGGTTCAATGTATGTTGTCAAATGCCAACTTACCAAAGTCGTTTTGGGCCGAAGCAGCCTCTACTGTATGTTTTTTGATCAACCGATCTCCATCCGTTTCCATTGAGAAAAAGACTCCACAAGAGGTATGGTCTGGTAATCTACTAATTATTCTGATTTAAAGATCTTTGGGTGTCCTGCGTATGCTCATGTTGATAATGGAAAATTGGAATCGAGATCCATTAAATGTGTTTTTCTTGGTTATAAAGTTGGTGTAAAAGGTTATAAGTTATGGTGTCCTGAAAATAGAAAGGTTGTGATTAGTAGAGATGTTGTTTTTGATGAAACTGCTATGCTACCTAACTTATCTCTTAAAGACTCTAACAATAAAGAAAATCAAAAGCAGGTGGAGCATCAGATTAATACAGAGTCGACTCCTCAAGCCAATACAAAAATTGAGAATAGAGTTACTTCTTCACCACAATACTCTATCGCTAAAATAGAATTAGAAGCAAAATTAAACCTCTAAAGAAGTATGCCGAGGCTGATCTAGTTGCTTATGCTTTAAATGTGGCTGAAGATATAGATGCAAACCAAGAGCTGTCTAATTATTCTGAGGTGGTTAGCTGTGAAGACTCAGAAAAGTGGATGTTTGCTATGCAAGAGGAGATGGAATCACTCCACAAAAATAGAACATGGGATCTTGTGAAACTTCCTAAAGGTAAAAAGGTTGTTCGCTGTAAATGAGTGTTTAAAAAGAAAGAAGGGACTCCAAGAGTTGAAGAACCTAGATATAAAGCAAGGCTTGTTGCAAAAGGTTACAGTCAAATTCCAGGAATGGACTTCATAGATGTGTTCTCCCCAGTTGTGAAGCATAGTTCGATTAGAGCTTTGCTTGGTATTGTGGCCATGCATGATTTGGAGCTTGAGCAGTTAGATGTAAAAACTGCATTTTTACTGCAGACCTTGATAGAAAAAGATTTCTCACTGGTTATGTCTTTACAACCAGAGGTTGTGCAATCAGTTGGAAAGCTACTTTGCAAACCACAGTCGTTTTGTCTACCACTGAAGCTGAGTACATGGTGATTACTAAGGCTTGTAAAGAAGCTATTTGGTTGAAGGAACTCTTTAGTGAGCTCAATGAAGACCTTCAAATCAGCACAGTATTTTGTGACAGTCAGAGTGCCATCTTCCTTACAAAAGATCAAATGTTTCATGAGAGAACAAAACACATTGATGTTCGGTATCATTTTGTTCGTGATATTATTGCTCATGGTGATATTGTTGTGAGCAAAATTAGTACTTATGAAAATCCTGCATATATGATGACTAAGTCACTTCCTATAACCAAGTTTGAGCATTGCTTAGACTTGGTTGGTGTTTATTGTTGAAGTTAAACCCTTAAGGGGTTTTATGGAAGAGGTGGAGAACTTGTTCGTTGAGAGTTCGCGATGAAGAACTTGTTTGTTGAGAATTCGTGTCAAGGTGGAGATTGTTAGATTTGTGTGACCCAAATTCTAAGATATTGCTTGCAAGTCAAGTTAAACAAAATATATCTTCTTTCTAGAAGATTTAGTATTTATGAGTATAATAATTTAGCATTTATTAGCATAATATATTTTTACTTTGATTAGAATTGGGTTTTACAAGCCTATAAATAGACATAGTCTATTCCTCTTGTAATGGTTCAAATTCGACATAGTGAATTTTTCTTCTCCTCTGCAAGTGGTTTTTTCCTGATAGGGTTTCCATGTAAAATCTGTGTGTTCTTTATTTTATTTCTCTTTTCTTTACGATATATATTGTCATTACCGACTTTATATTTTTCACAATATGCCTTGACCAAGTGTACTCAAGCTTAAACATCATACTCCATATTTAAATATGCCATGGTCGAATTACTCAAAAACAAACACATTAAACATTAAGCTAAGAACACATAAAACCAACTTAAACATATAATCAAGCCATAGTCTTGCTAACGATCCCGAGCTCGTAATGTAACACCACGGTTTAGGGGCTAGGTAATTTAAGTATAATTCAGTGTTGGTAGGTTTTTGGGTGTGTTTGGAGGTGTTTTAGAGGTTTTAGAAATGGTTGGATGAAAGGGGAAGACTTTAGAAAATTTTAGATTTTTAGTGTAAAAAAGGGGAATTAGGGCAAGTAGGCTTTAAAATAAATTGGTGGAATTTAAGACACAAGAAAGGAGTTGGCAAAGTGGCATGAAGGCGTTGCTTGGGGCTTGGGAAGGTGGCGCCTACGGATTTACATTACATTATCCCAAAATCAATCTTGTTGGACAACAACTGGTAGCTTAAGCATTTGTGGATTCGTTGGAAGATAAGGATTAGTTTTTTGAATTGATGGATAGGTAGGTGATGACTTTTGTTATTTTATTATTTTAGATAATAAAGGATTATTTTAGTTAGTTTTAAATTAGAGAATTAGAGATAATGGTCGCTGGTGGTTTAATTGTTTTAATAGGATTAAGTGATATTTTAGAGTGATAAAATATGGATAATAGTGGGGTAGTTGGCTATACATGCCATAAGCTCAAATTCAACTTAGTACTAAGTTTGAAGTCAATTCTCCTTGTATTCTAGCGTGGTTGGCGATTCTTAAGCAAGTGTGGTAAGCATGTTCGTCTTTAGCGATCGGTTTTGGTTCCCTATTTTAGTGGCTAAACCAAGGGTTGGCCTTAATTTTGGGCATTAGCTGATTCTAATATTGTGTAACAGGAATTTTTGGCAACTTCGGAGATCAGTGGTGTTTCGGGATCCGAGTAAGAGGGGTAAGTGATCCATTGGTATTCGGCCTTAGGCCATTGTGTATGTTTAGGTGTTGACCGAATAGTGACTTTGGTTTATAGGGCAGATCGGCATAAGCAAAGGAAGGCCTTCGGGATCTCAGTTTATTTCGGTAAGGAAATTAGTAAGTAACTTAGATTTGTTAATGGTAAATTATGACTTGTTGATTAATGGTGTGATTCTGATTAAGTGTCGATGGATGCGAGTGCCAGTCAAGAGGAGAAAGGGAAAACTTCCATCCCGAAGTTCAAGAAGAGATCGGTTTCTGCTGTACGAGATTGGCCACCGGGGTGTGGGCGTGCAGCAGAAAACGATAAGCAAATAACGGTAGTCTCGCTAAACGATAGCGTCGGGATCGAGGGTTTAGAGCTTCAGGTTATAAGGTGTGTAGTTAGCCATTGTTTCCGGGATTTGCGTGATATTTGCACTGTTTAATATGTTTGCTAACAAGTGCGATAAATGATGATGACCAGTTAGTAGCAAATTGGTTAATATGTGATAATTGATTTTTAATATGTGAGTATGCCTATGATTGTTAATATCATGCACATGCATCATCTCCGCATTATATTATGTTACATGTGCATGGGTGGGTTTTTGAAAGAAGGTACGGGTGTACTTGATGCGTGGTTGATGTCACTTTGTGCTACATCGTGGATTGGCGCCGATCGAGGTCGCGTTGTGGATCTTTGCGATTTAGTTCGCGTGGTTACCTTGATCGATATCGCTTATGCCATATCGTGGCTTGATGGATTGCTATGTGCTCCATCGTGGTTTGATGTTAGCTACGTGCTACATCGTGGATGGCATTAGTTGCCTTTGTGGAGGAAAAGGAGAGGGTGACTCGATAGTCCCCGGTGTGTGGTAGGTCGGATAAGGGGTGTGTAGCGGATGGACCTTAGGAATGGGTTGGGTATCATGATTGCATGGTTTTGTTATAAATTGATATGGAAATGGGCCAAAAAATCTATAAAATAGAGATTTGTAAATCCATGTGATTATTTTTATGTTGCATTTGATAATTTGGGTTGATTTGTGGCATGTGGGTGGAGAATACCGGATCGGAGAGGACACATGGTGGCCCATGCAATTTATTGAGTAAGCTATTTAAGCTTAGTAAGTCATAAGCAAAACAAAGATTTTCAACCGTCATTCAGTAGTGACATAACCATATATATTAACGAAGGCATATTAACATTTTACTAATAAGGTCGAATACATAATTTCCAATACAAAGATATCATTTACTACAAAGGTCATACTTTAATCACACATACATATCATATGGCGAATATAAACAATCTTATACACACACACACACATATATATATATATATATATATATATATATATTCACTTTTAATATCACAATTACATCAATAGGCTTTATCATTTATATGCTCAACTATGCTAACACAAAATCCATATTCCTATAAATTTATATCATTTCAAGTAATCAACTTACCTTGTTTCCTTATAAACATTTAACTAGCACATACCTGAACATGTAATTTGATTTCACATGCGGTCTTTACTTCACATTGCCCGTTGAACCATTCGAAATTAAAAAGGATACGTGGATAGTCAGAAGGCTCATATAATGCCAACGTCCCAGGCGTGGTCTTAGATGTAATCACATATCGATGCCACTATTCCAGATAGGGTCTTACACGAATCAAATACGATGCCAATGTCCCAAACATGGTCTTACATGTAAACACAAGTCGATGGCAACGTCCCAGACGTGGTCTTACATGAAAACACATATCGAAAATCATATGTCATGACATATGTATCCTAACTATTCCTAGGGTTCGTACGGGGCTTTCGGACATTGAAACTTGATCGAATCGAACTCAAACATAATTCCCTATCTCAAAATCACATTCGGCCAAAGCACATATATAATTGAACAATTCAATTCTTCACATAACATTGATATATTCTCAAATTTAATAACATTTAAATGCTTATAGACTTACCTCGGACGTCGACGGACGGTATAATCCACTATTCGACTACTTTCGATTTCCACCGATCTAATTCCATTTTCTTCCGTTCTTGATCTAAATAAATTCAAATTTATCTAATTTAACCACAAATTCATTCAATTTAATCTAAAAACACATAAATGGGAAAATTACCATTTTGCCCCTGACATTTCACACTTTTCGTAATTTAGTCCCTATTGCATAAAACACAAAATATACAAAATTTGCATATACCATGCTAGGGATGAATATTCATAAGCATCATACTAATCCATATATTTCATTTATTTCACATTTTAGTCCCTCAAAATATTATTTACACAATTTAGTCCAAATTACTCAAATTCATCAAAAATCCAAAGACAAAACATACTAATCTAACACATATATTTCATAATTCATCAAATAACATCATAAAACTAATAAAATCATCAATGGAATATTTCAAAATCTTCATCAAAATAAAAAATTCAAGCATGGGTCTTGAAATATTCGAAGTAATGATTACAAAAACATAAAAATTATAAAAAAAACCAATCAAAATTATACCTTAATCAAGCTTGATATTGGCCGAACCCTAAGCTTTCTTATTTCTTTTTCTTTTCTTTTTGTTTCGGTTCAAAGAAAGATTAAAACATGGCTAACTTTATTTTAATGTTTTATGACATATATTAACATTATTATTATTTTACCTAATTAACCTTTATTAATTAATATATAAAACATATATAATAAGGTTACTTTAGTCCATTGTCGCCCACTATCATTATTAATGGCCTAATTTCCTATTAAGGACTCCACATTATAAAGACATTAGCAAGTTAGCACTTTACACATTAATTAGCCAATTTCACATTTTACGCGATTAATTCCTTTTATTTAATCGGACACTTAAACGGCAAAATTAAAACATGAAAATTTCACACAAACAAATTCATACATAATAAACACAGAAAATAATATTAAAATATTTTTCAGACTTGGATTTATGGTCCCGAAACCACTGTTCCGATTAGGGTCAAAATCAGACTGTTACATATGGTCTTGATATGCATAATCGAAGCAAGTTCTAGAATAACAAATCAATGTTGACACACTCATAACCAATAATAAAGTGAGCAAGAAAAGTGTATGCTCTAAAAGGCTCAAAGTCTCACAAAAATTATTGTTTTTGATGTCAATCATGCAAATTTCAAACTTCAAGGTAAAATTTAAATTTAGGGAAAATAACCTAATAATTTTTAATTCTGAAAATAGACTTATCATGCTTGATTCTCTAATGTTTTAAAGTTTAAACAATTAATGCACAATTACCTATGACTTAATCCAAAACATATCAATAAATATCATAAGTCAATAGAAATTCATTCTAATAGTAATATGAGAAAATTACTTAAGAACAAGACACAATTCACGAATTTTCTAATAATGATATAATTAACCTCCCCACACTTAAGATGTACATTGTCCCCAATGTACCAAATAGATAATAACAATATAATGAGAATATCATAAGATAGGGAGAGAAGTGAAACTACCCTGAATTTTGGATGAAATTCGTGGAATAGTGAAAGCGGGATTGTGGATATAGCTAAGTGAAGTGCATGATTCTGAGAAACTATTAAGAAAATAAACACAATTATGGAAGAAGATTAAGAGATTACTCGATTAAGAACAATCATAAAAACTAAAATAGAGTTCAAAATATAAAAGACAAGTCTTTGAAAAGATGATAAGAAACATAAAAGGAAATTAGACTAAAAATAAAAATAAAAATAAAAAATAAAATAAAATAGATGGACTCAAAGGTCCTCATCATCAGACGCGTTATGAGTCGTCGGTGCCGAAGATGAAATATAGAGATGGTGGCAGATCTGCTGCAATGTAGCCTCAAAATTGTCGAACCACTGAAAGCACTGCTGCTCAAAGTGAGTGAGACGCTCGGATATGTCTGTAAAAGTAGTAGCAGAAGAAGGAGGTCAATGACTCGAAGGTGGAGGATGAGGTTGGTCCTCATGAGAGGGAGGAACATCATCAGGGAAGTCCTCGGGTTCATTCTAAGCATCAAAATGAAATAATATGTATGAAGGAGGATCACATCCATGACGCCGCTCGATCATCCTCATGTGTAGCATGCTCGAGATGCCCTGAGGGGACTTCTGGCTGAAAAGTATGAGTGTGGAGGACTGTTTCGGTGTGTTGAGGAGAACGAAGTGTCGAGCAAGACGAGTCACGTAAGGGCCTAAGCAGATGGGGCCCTTCCTGTGGTGGTCAGTCTGATGGCAGAAGGATAAAGCGATGAAGTATGCCAGATCAAATATATGGCCATGCACCATGCTCCATAGATATAGGCGTCATGAGTGCTGACGACTTCGATGTTCTCTCGTCGTCCTGTTAAGGTGTGAGCGAGGAGTGCGTGAATATATAGTAGGGTTAGAGAGAGAGAAGTCGCCTTCAAGTGACTAGCGTCATAGGGTGCCAGGCCGCCCGTGAGATTAGTCCAACAACGTGAAGATGAGTGATAAATATGTCGATGAATCTGAAAGAAGTCCTCGGTGTATATGAACTCCTCTGTGTAAAGTCCCAAAGCAACACCGAATTCTGGGACGCTCATGTGTCGCACCAAATTGCCAAGGCAAAAAATGATGGTGCCTGGCTCGTCATGGACCAACATGACGCTCTGAAGGTGAAACATCGAGCAAAACTCCAAAGTAAGCTCCATATATGTAGGCTCGATGATACTAAAGAAACAGTCCAGTGGGGATGTGATGATGAAAGCGAAAACCTCATTAGCAAGGTGGACTTGCTCCAACGCGGCCCAGTCAATGCATCGGGCCAAACTTAGTGGTCATGCGCGAAGGAGCTAAAATAATTCCTCCGATGGGTTCGTAGAAAATCTGAGGTAAGGATGGCGAACTTCGGTAGAGGTACTTGAGGAAGTCGCGCCAAGACCCTTCTGCTTTTTTTGAAGTGGGGACGGCGACTTTGGATTTACCACGAGTATTTGTCATGGTGTACTTAAGAAAAAAATAGAATATTCCAAAATTCAGTAAAATAAGAGCAAAAATATCACCAATACCTATTCCTATATGCCCTAATACCTAAACATGCAAGACTTAACAGCCTACTAAATTAATCAACCAAAATAGCAAAAAGAAATAATAAACTAAATGAACAGGGACACACCAATGCACAAAAATTGACAAGAAGTAACTAATTAAAATCCTAATATAACTAACGAATAATCAATCCACAATAGAAATCTAAACTATCAAAATAGTAACATTAAGGATGTAGTAATAATACTAATAAATAATGATAGCAAAAAAAGTGACAACTAAATAATGATATAATAATAACAAATAAATAAATAAACAAATAAAATAATAACAAGAATAACCAATAATCAAATAAATAATTGAATAAATAAAAATAATGACAATGGAAGAGAACAAAGAAGAATCGGTCAGAGGGAAGAGAGGCGAACCGTGGCTATGGGCGTGGTGGTGTCGTGGGAGGGTGAGGAGGATAAGTTGGGCGAGGTTTGGTTGGGGGGAAAAATGGTGGTTCATCGGAGAGAAAGGGGGTTTGGGCGGCTGAGGTAGGCGGTTGAGTGGTGTATGTGTGTTAGGGGGAAAGGCTGGTGGGGGAAGAAAATAAAAGGAAGAGAAAGGGGCCGATGGTGGAGGGTTTAAGAATGGGAGTTGGTGTGGCTGCGTAAGGAAGAAGAGGTTCGGGTGGTGTGGAGGCGAAAGGAAAAAGAAATAAGAAGAAGAGAGTGGAAGGTCAGTTGTACGATAGAGATGGAGTGGGGAGGCGGTGGCTAGGGTTCGGAGGGGTTGGGAAAGAGAAAGAAGAAGAAAGAAAATAGGGTTAGGGTTTTAATAGGTGACACGATCGTGTAACAGCCCGTGTCAGGCCACACGGCCGTGTCACACGCCCGTGTGATCAATCTCCAGCCCGTGTTCGTCGCGAGATTTTTAAGTCCATTCTTCACACGGCCTTGGACACGCCCGTGTGTCAAGGCCGTGTGGTCCACATGGCCGCGTCACATGGCCTTGTGCAATGTCCTTTACTTCTCCCATGCCAATGTGGTATCCCACACGCCTATGTGACCTCACACATGCCCGTGTGTATTGCCTATGCAGCCCTCTGACTTGTTTTAAATTTTATAAAATTGAAAATTAAGCTCCAGTTTTCACACAGCCGCATCGTACGACTGTGTGAACTATATTTAGGCCGTGTCTCATGTCGATTTTTGGGAATTCAAGCTCTAGGATCCACACGACCAAGGACACACCAGTGTGTCCAGACCGTGTGGGTGACACGGCCATGTCGCCAGGCCGTGTAAACTTCTGCCGATTTCTTTGAAATTTAAAAACTAAGTCTCAGAATCCACATGGCCAAGGACATGCCCGTATGTCCAAGCCGTGTGGGACAAAAACCCACATTTAAACATAAAAAGAAGTAAAAATAAACTAATTAGTAAGGTTAGTGCTTGGGTTGTCTCCCAAGAAGCGCTTATTTAGAGTCTAAGCTCGACTTACCTCTTATTCGTATGGTCATGGTGGTTCGAGGAATTGACACTCCTCTCTCTGGCTATCAGTTCTAATATCAAAATAGGGTTTAAGTTGAGTTCTATTTACTTTAAAGGTGCCTAGTTTAGAATGATTTACCTCAACCGTGCCGTGTGGAAAGACATTCAGTACCGTAAAAGGAGTTGCTCCGTTTGCATTGGGCTTTGAAGTGACAACTCGAGGGTCCGTTTTGTCCAATAGTACCTGGTCTCCAACCTTAAATTGATTTGTTTCATCTTGAAGTTTGTTATGATGTTGTTTAAGTTCTACATCTTGTATCATTGGCTTCTCCTTAGCATTCATTCGCTATTCATCTATCTGTAGCATTCGTTCTTCATGAATTATTTTATTGTTGTCACGAGACTAGGACGTGGCTCATTTGTGCTTTTTCGAGGTGCTTCCTGCAAAGAGGGTTGGACCACATGGTTACTTGTAGGATTTATACACCCACTTCATTATTCGATGTCTTAACCGAATCACGAGCCTGAAGAGTGATCATTTCATCACTTGCACGAAGTGTGAGTTCACCTGTACCAACATCAATAATAGTATTGGCAGTTGCTAAAAAAGGTCGTCCTAGGATTAAAGGTGTGTCACTGTCATCATCCATGTCTAGAACAACAAAGTCAACTGGGAATATAAATTTATCAATTTTTACAAGCACATCCTCAACAATACCCCTAAAAAATCTAATAGTTTTATCTGTCAGCTGAATGCTTATCCTAGTTTGTTTAGGTTTCCTAAGACCTAGTTGCTTAAACATTTTATAGGGCATGACATTAATACTCACCCCTAAATCAGCCAAGGTATTATTAACATTTAAACTACCAATTAAACAAGCAATAGTAAAACTCCCTGGATCTTTCAATTTGTTGGGTAGTTTATTTTGTAAGATAGCTGAACACGTTGCATTTAGCTCCATGTGCAATGCATCATCTAACTTTCATTTGTTTTCTAGTAGCTCCTTTAAAAATTTTACTAAGTTGGGCATCTGCGAAAGAGCTTCAATAAACGGTAAGTTAATATGTAACTTTTTTAAGAGTTTTAATAAATTTGCCAAATTGCTCATTGGTATGGTCTTTCTTCATTGTGTTGGGGTATGGCACACGAGGTTTGTATTATTTACTTACTGGTTTCTATGCATTGTGGCTCACCTCAACCTTACCTTTACTTACCATAATTTCTTGCCTCAGTTTAGATTTAGATTCTACTAACCCTTCTTCGTCGCGCACAGTGATGGCATGGAGTTGCTCCTTTGGGTTAGGTTCGGTGTTACTCGACAAGCTACCTTGTGGTGATTCTGAGATCAACTTAGCAAGCTGTCCTATTTGGTTCTCGAGCCCTTGAATCAATGCTTGCTTATTTTTTAGCGCTGTTTGGTGTTTTGAAAATGGGTTTTTAACACCGAGATGAATTTTGTTAGCATCTCTTCAAGGTTCAGCTTCTTCTCCTGCCGGTAGGGTTATTGTTGAAAGTCTGGAGGGGGTTGTGGTCTCTGATTTCCTTGTCCACCACAAGAGAAATTGGGATGGTTCCTCCAACCTACATTGTAAGTGTTACTATAGTGATTATTCTGAGGTCTAGAGTTATTACCCATATAGTGGACTTGCTCATTCTCTGTGCTCGAGTTGTAAGATGGATATTCTGTGGTGTTCATCCCTCCTCCATTTGTGTGACATTGCATCACCGGATGTACCTGCGTAGAAACACATAAACCATCAATCTTTTTATTTAAGAGCTCTACCTGGTTTGATAACATAGTGACCCATCAAGGTTGAAAACACCAGCAGCTTTTGTCGGCTTCATTCTCATGACTTGCCACTGATAATTATTCAGTGACATCTCCTCTATAAACTTATAAGCCTCCTCAGGTGTTTTATTATTTAGGGTATCGTCGGTGGCTACATCAACAAGTTGCCTAGTTGAGGGGTTCAAACCATTGTAAAAAGTTTGAACCTGTAGCCATAGAGGTAACCCATAGTGAGGGCACCTTCTCAATAAGTCCTTATACCTCTCCCATGCATCGTAAAGAGTTTCTAAATCCATCTGCACAAAAGAAGAGATATCATTCCTTAACTTTGCCATTTTAGCCGGCGAAAAATATCTTAATAAAAACTTTTCGGTCATTTGTTCCCAAGTAGTGATGGAACCTTGTGGTAATGAGTTCAACCACTGTTTAGCTTTATTTCTCAATGAAAAAAGGAAAAACCGAAGGTGAATGGCATCATCGAAGAAGCCATTAATTTTGAAAGTGTCACAAAATTCTAAGAAGTTGGCTAAATGAGTATTCGGGTACTCATCTTGTAAACCATCGAACTGAACACATTGTTGGATCATCTAAATAGTGTTTAGCTTTAGCTTAAAGTTATTTGCAGCAACAGCAGGCCTCACAATCTCGATTCAACCCTAGTCAGATTGGGCTTGGCATAATCTACGTAGTAAGAGGAGCAGGATTCTGATTAACATGATTTGTGGCAACCACCGGGGGTAGCGGATTATTATCAGTCATCTCCTCAGTAATATTGGTATCGTCCTTTTACTCTTCCTCTATGTACTGTAGACTTCGCCTTATTTCTCTACAATTTCTACAAGTTGTGCTTTCAATCTTACTGTCAAAAAGCAATGGTCCTGGCGGGTTTCTTCTAGTAATAAATTAAAAATACCTGCTAGAAGCAAATAAAAGAAAAGTTAGTAAATTAAAATAAAAACATGAAAAAATTACAATAAAAATAAAAATGGCTAAAGTAATAAAAATTAAGCCTTCCTAATATCTTAGTCCCCGACAACGGCGCCAAAAACTTGATGATTCCCTAAAATAACTAATAATTCAACGAATGCAAGCGCACCTATTGAACAGTAGTATAGCTATGGTGAGTCTGGAATGTAACACCCCAAACTCGTCCTAGGCATTAAGCCCGGATTTCGACATGCCACAAAATTTAAATGAACATTCAAAACATTTAACGAAGTAAAAATCAAATTGCAAAATGATTAAGAACATTACTTTATCGAAAAATCGAGGTTTATTTGAAATGTGAAACACCCGACACCCGACCCACGAGAATGGACCGGATCTGGTATGTTCCCCGGTGTAAACCGTTTCAAATTCATTTGTTACTTAGGAAAAACTTGTGTGTTTTGGAGATAGTTTGTTTGTGGGTTGGGCTCGAGTTGAAAACAAGTTTATTTTTAAAATTGAAAACCCATTTATTTCAGGTGACAAAATATTTAAGCTTATTTTAAATTAAATGGGCTTATTCCTTATAAAGCCCTAAATTCATAGCATAGTAATCAAACAGAAATAAAATCATCACTATGGCCTTATTACATAAAACGAAACCCAAAATAAAATTTATACAGTACTTAAAATAAAATAAAGGTTCAAATTAAATTAAACTTCAAGCTGAACATGGCCACCACAAGTTCTGCCGTCCCGGTCCATTACTGCTCATCACCTGAAACATGTTCCCACAACGGGGTGAGTCGATAGACTCAATGTGTAACCAACACTAAAATATAATAGAATAAGGCACACCATACATATCATGTTCATAATAAAAATTCAAGATAAAGATGCAAACCCGAACCCAAACCTATATGCCATCCGCTACACTCCACCCCTACCAACCTGCACACCGTGGGGACTACTAAGTCAACCCTCCATCCGCTACACACCATCGAAGGCAGTCGCTGCAGTCGACGTGCTCATCACCCACATAAAATTTGTGGCATAGCCACCAGATAATTGTGTCATGAGACACCACATTCAGATAATGTAACCGAAGTTACCACATTCGGATAATGTGACCGAAGTCACCACATTCACTTAGTGAGACCGAAGTCATCACATTCACTTAGTGAGACCGAAGTCATCACATTCACTTCCCCTTTCTCAAATAACCCGAATGCCCCATTTTATTCATATCATGCATATCATACTTAATTTCACATTCATGTCACTTTTCACATGTTAAGTATAACATATTTCGTAATCCTAGTAGGAGTAGGAAAATGTACCTGAGTACTTTGTACCATAACATGGTACTTTAGCCACATTCTTACACTTTCATATTAACATATATATCAAATTTAAGCCATAAATCTATTAAGATTAGTGTGGGGTACACACAGTACCTTAGCCATGCTTTTCACATTCTTAATAACACATTTAATTTAAAACATAGCCATGAACATATTAAAACTTAGGGTAGGGTACACACCTGATTCGCTTAGCGATTCCTTGAGATTCCGAAAAGCTAGATCTAATGTTTAGATCCTTAGTCCCTACATTTGATTTATCACTTATTACTTAGCATAAATCCTATTTGGCTATAATATCCAAATCCTAGTAGGATTTGTAAAAAGTCTTACCTTTGATGCCGATTTGATGATTATTCAAATCCCGAAAACTTGGTTTTCCTTCACCTGATATTCGTCCAACCCTGAATCTCATCATAGGTTAGTTTTCGGCTTTTTAATAATTAAAGAATCGATCCATATATTCATACAAGCCTTGGCCGAATGCTTTTAGGTGCTTACCTTGTGGATTTTAAATCCTGAAAACTTCGCTTTTCTCTTCCTTGTATTCGGCCAAATCCTAAATCCTTGAATCGATTAGTTTTTGATTATTTTGATCTAAATACCTAAGATTGGGCCTTGGCGAATTTATGAACACACTTACCTTGGAGTTCTCAAATCCCGAAATTGATCTTTTATTTTAGATTCCTGCCGAAATCATATGTTAGATTTGATCTATCATTCAAATATGGAAGAGACCTTTTTGGCCGAATGTACATAGATGTACTTACCTTGTTTTCAAATCCCGAGTGATCCTTTATACCAATCAGCTATGGCTCTTATATGGAACACAAAGTTTTGGCTTTTGTGAAGGAATAGAAGAAGAAAAGAAAAGAAAAGAAGGGAAAAGAAAAGGAGAGAGTTTTGGCAGAGAGAATTCGGCTAAAGAGAGAAGAAAAGATTGGTGCTATTTGCTAGGGAATTTCGGCAGGGGTTCTTTTGAAGAGAAAAGAATGAAGAATGGCCCTTATTTTCCTTCTTTGGCCGAAAATACTAGCCTTAGAATCCCTCAATCGGCCAACTCTTCCTATGTGATAAATTTTAACTTTATCAAATATTAAATTCCAACAATTATCTCCTAATTAGCCAAAATTCCAAAGGAATTAAAACTCCTCTTTCAAGATCCCTTGTGCCGTCCAACTCTCTGCTTATGGAAGCAAAATAAAACTTCTTTTATTTGCTTCCTATGTGACTCGAACTCAGGCCCATCACTCTTGCATGTGGGCCATTTCTTGAGGCCCTAAGTGGCATCTTCAGGCCACTTTTCCAAGTCCGTTTGTGGGTCAAATTTCACATACTTTTTATCTTAAGGCCACCTGGCCCTAAGTTCCTCCTTTAACCTTTAGAACTCGACATTTCGAGGTCATTTCTAAGTTTCCAAAAATTTTCGTTTGGCTTTATAAACTTGACATTTCCTAGGTTTCCAAAATGTTTACTTTCTCTTTGAACTTAGTTTCCAAAATGTTTATTTTCCCCTTTTAGCTTAGTTTCCAAAATGTTTACTTTCCTCTTTTAGCTTAGTTTCCAAAATGTTTGCTTTCCTCTTTTAGCTTAGGTTTCCAAAATGTTCACTTTCCTAATTTACTTAGGTTTCCAAAATGGTCACTTTCCTATTTTCAACGTAACATTTCCATACATTCTCGTGTTTCAAAATATTCGTAATTTATTCAAAACATATAAAACATGTCTTTTCATACAATTTGGCCAAAATGCATAGGCCCTTTTCGAATGTTACGCTTCTACCCCTTAAAATAATTTCATCCTCAAAATTTCCGACTAAATAATTGAGGGTATTGTCTTGTCTCATTGCCTCCTCTGGTTCCCACGAAGCTTCCTCCGATCCATGATTGCGCCATAACACTTTAACTAGAGGAATCGACTTTCTTCGTAACACTTTCACGCCATGTTCCAAAATCAATCGGCTCTTCCTCGTAGGTTAAGTCTGGCCTTAGCTCCACTTCTTCAACTGGTACTACGTGAGAGGGATCCGATCGATAGCGACGTAGCATGGACACATGGAATACATTGTGCATATGTTGCAACTCGTGGCAACTCTAGTGGTATGCCACTTGGTCCCACTCGCTTTAGTACTTGATAGGGCCCTATAAACCTTGGGCTTAACTTCCTTTCCAACCAAACCTCATCACCTTTTTCCATGGTGAGACTTTTAGAAACACTTGGTCTCCCACTTCAAACTCTATTTCCTTCCGCTTGAGGTCGGCATAAGACTTCGCCTATCGAGGCTTCCTTTAACTGTGTTTCGGATTATCTCAACCTTCTCTTCTGTTTCTGCCACTATTTTTGGTCCCAAAACTCGACGTTCTCCTAACTCAGTCCAACAAGTAGGAGTGCGACACTTCCATCCATACAATGCTTCATATGGTGCCATTCGAATGCTAGCCTGATAACTGTTGTTGTAGGCGAACTCTGCTAAAGGCAAGTAATCCTCCCAACTTCCTCAGAAATCCATCACACATCCTCTTAACATATCCTCCAACACTTGTATTACACCTGCTCGGTGCCTGTCGATTGTGGATGAAAAGCTATAGTGAAATCCAACTTGGTGCCTAAAGCTTGGTGAAGTGCCTTCCAAAATCGAGACGTGAATCTTGGGTCTCTATCTGAAATAATTGACACCGACACTCCGTGTAGTCTTACGATTTTCACCACATATAGCTTGGCTAACTTTTGAAGAGAATAATCCACTCTTACCGAGATGAAATGTGCGGACTTAGTTAAACGATCCACTATTACCCATACCGAGTCCTTCTTAGTAGGCGTACGGGAAAGCCCACTAACGAAGTCCATGGTAATTCTTTCCCACTTCCACTGCAGAATCTGGATTGGCTAAAGCAATCCCGATGGAACTTGGTGTTCAGCCT
The DNA here is from genome assembly GCA_025506655.1 of Gossypium rotundifolium. Taxonomy (NCBI): domain Eukaryota; kingdom Viridiplantae; phylum Streptophyta; class Magnoliopsida; order Malvales; family Malvaceae; genus Gossypium; species Gossypium rotundifolium. The sequence continues at coordinate 104,802,717 of CP106723.1, read as the reverse complement.
TAACTTGCTGACACGTCAGACATCTTCCCACGAATTCTGTAACTTCTCATTTAAGATCAGGCCACCAAAATTGTTCTCTTAAATCTTTGTACAACTTAATGCCTTCGGGATGCATAGCATAAGGTCTACTATGCGCTTCCCGAAGAATCCTCTGTCTTAACTCCTTATCCTTCAGCATACAGACATTTCCTTTGTAGCACAATACTCCTTCATCATTAACCTCATAGTCCTCCAACTCATCATTCTGTGCTTTTTGTAACTTAACACTTAAATCCTCATCAACCAACTGTCCCTCTTTCACCTCCTTCAACCACGTTGGCTTGACTTGCAATCCAGCCAATAGGCTTCCATCCTCATACAAACTTAAATGGGCGAACATTGCTCTTAGGTCTGACACAACCTTCTGACTTAGGGCATCAGCTACTACATTCGCCTTGCCCGAGTGGTATTCTATCGAACAGTCATAGTCTTTTAGTAATTCCACCCACCGTCGTAGCCTCAGGTTTAACTCCTTCTGTGTCAACAGGTACTTGAGACTCTTGTGGTCTGTGTAAATCACTGACCTTTCTCCATAAAGGTAGTGTCTCCAAACCTTAAGAGCAAAGACCACTGCTGCCAATTCCAAGTCATGTGTTGGGTAGTTCACCTCATGCGGCCTTAACTGTCGAGACGCGTAAGCGACTACTTCCCATCTTGCATTAGAACACATCCTAATCCCGTATGTGAAGCGTCACAGTACACCACAAAATCCTTTCCTGCCTCCAGCTGAATCAACACTGGAGCTTCCGTTAATACTTTCTTAAGTTTTTCAAAACTCTCATATTGCTTGTCCGTCCATACAAAGGGTACTTCCTTCCTCAACAACTTTGTTAATGGCGCAGCTATTGATGAAAATCCTTCCACGAACCTTCTGCAATAGCCTGCCAATCCTAAAAACTACGAATCTCCGCCATCGACTTAGGTGCTTTCCAATCCAACACAGCTTCAATTTTCTTAGGATCCACCCTTATTCCTTCGGCAGACACCACGTGTCCTAAGAAAGTAACTTCCTTAAGCCAAAATTCACACTTTCTGAATTTGGCATAAAGCTTCTTTTCCCTCAATACTTGCAACACAATCCGGAGATGCTCGTCATGCTCCTCTTCAGACTTAGAGTATACCAAAATATCGTCGATGAACACTACGACGAACATGTCTAAGTAAGGTTGAAACACTCGGTTCATCATATCCATGAATGCGGCTGGGGCGTTTGTCAACCCAAACGGTATTACCACAAACTCAAAATGGTCGTATCTTGTTCTGAAAGCTGTCTTATGGATATCCACCTCCTTTACTTTTAACTGGTGATATCCTGACCTTAAGTCGATTTTTGAGAACACTGCCGCTCCCTTCAACTGGTCGAACAAGTCATCAATCCTAGGCAAGGGATACTTGTTCTTGATGGTCAGCTTATTCAATTGACGATAGTCTATGCACATACGCATAGTTCCGTCCTTCTTCTTCACAAACAGGACCGGTGCTCCCCACGGAGACACACTGGGTCGAATAAACCCACGATCCAACAATTCTTGGATTTGAGCCTTGAGCTCCACTAAGTCTTTTGGCGCCATTCGGTAAGGAGCGATTGACACAGGTGTTGTTCTCGGTAGCAAGTCTATTCCAAATTCAACTTCTCTATCTGGGGGTATTCTTGGTAATTTTTCTGGAAACACATCCTCAAAGTCCCTTACCGTTCTGACTCTTTTGACACCTTCCTCCTTTCCATCCAACACACTTACAAAGGCTAAGAACGCCTCGCACCCTTTACGAACCATCCTTTCAGCCTTAAGCACCGAAACTACATTGGTCAAGTAGTTTCTTCTTTCTCCTATCATAATGACCACCTCATCCTCAGGGGTCCTTAGTTCCATTCGTTTAGCCGCACAATCCAACACGGCTCGATGCTCTACTAACCAATCCATACCAAGTATGAGGTCAAATTCCCCGAAGGGTAACTCTATTAGGTCAGCCCGAAAGCTCACTCCCTAAGTTTCTAGGGGTATATTCTGAAAGATCTTATTCACCATTATAGTTTGGCCTAATGGGCTTACTACCGTCATCTCCCTATAGGAAAGTTCAGAGTCTAGGCCTAGTGTTTCAACTACACTACAGGCAACATAAGAATGGGTTGAGCCCACATCAATTAAAGCATAATAGGGTTTGCCATGAATGAGGAACGTACCGGTTATGATGTCCGGTGCATCTCCATCCTCCCTACGGCGAACTGCATAAACCAAACCCAGCTGCCTTACCTCAGTATTAGTAGCACCTCTGCCACGTTCTCTGCCAGCACCATTACCTCTGTTATTCGAACCTCGACCTTGTTGAGGCTGCTATCCTCCCCTACCCACCTGATTAACATTCTGAGTTTTCATCTGATATCTTTGGACAGTCCTTGAGCATATGGTCCTTGGACCCACACTTAAAACATCCTCTCGTCTTTTTCCAACACTCACTTAAATGCTTCTTTCCACAATGCTCACAAGGACGATACTGCCCTCTGGTACCAACTTGCTGACTCTTCGACCCCTTAGTTTTGGGCCTTTTCTACACATTTCCCGATGATCCATAACCCCTCTTGGGTCTATTCCTGTCAGAGTTCTGCTTAGTCGAGTCCTTGATTCCCTCAGCTACCTTAGCCTTTTCAACCAACGCGGAGAATTCCCGTTCTTGATGTGGAGCTATCAATAATCTTAGGTCATCCCTTAATCCGTCTTCAAAAGCAGACACGCGCTCATGTTCGATTCCATGACTACTCCTCGAGCATATCGACTTAACCTCATAAATTGAGCCTCATATACTGCTACCGACTTGTTCCCTTGAACTAGTCCTAGAAAGCTTTCCTCGCTCATCAATATAACGTGTGCCGACATACTTTTTTCCGATATGCCTCCTTAGCAAACTCCTGTGTCGATCCTCACCGTGGCACCATCCCGACGAGCTTAACCACCATTGGTACACTTCATCACGTAACAGTGCCACCATCCCTTTCAACTTCTCTTTAGGGGTCAGGTCGAGCTCATCCATAATACGCTCGATTGCTTCCAACCAATACTCAACTGTATTGGGTGCCACACCGGACACTCCATGAAACACCTCGGCCCCATTGGCTCGAGTCGCCGGTCTGATTTTTGAGCTCTCGTATTTCCACCCGCGCCAGCCACCATTTCCAAAACTCGCAACATAGCCTGCGACACAACATCATCCCCCGTCTGAGCTTGCTGCTCGACATTAACAGCTGGGGGTAGTGGTGGCGGTGGTAACTCATTGTCAGACCCTTGACCCGATCTAACGGGTTCTGACACAGTTATTCTTCCTCTACCGCATCCTTGACGACCGCGTCCTCTAGAACTCATTTCTAACGTCGAGATCTGATTAAGAAGTTTTTATGAATTAGTACTTTTGTTTCACTTGATTACCCGCGAAGAAATTTTATGAAAAGGAATTTAGGAGTGGTTCTTTCGTATTCATACATGCACACAGTCTTTTCATTCATTCATACATCCATCAAACAATTATGAACCTTAGTTCATTCAGAGAAACGTTGTAGTTTTCATTTGTTGCTATTTTTCCACTACCCGGGGGTATTTTTGTAATTTATCCTACAGGGGTATTTTCGTAATTTGTCAAAATGAGGTTCCTTGGTGATTTTGTCACAAAGTATTTTTGGTATTTTTAAGTTCCTGGGGTATTTTGGAAAATTTTTAAAATCCGAGGGCATTTCAGAAATTTTTAGACCTTGGGGGTATTTTGGTAATTTTTCCACAAATCGGGGTAAATTATAAAATTTTAATAAATCGGGGATATTTCAGAAGTTGCAAAACTTTGAGGGTTCTTTTTGAGAAATTTATTTTCCAAAACGATGAAGTTGCAAAAATTTTGGAAATCAGGGTCATTTTGAAAATTTTAGTAAGTTAGGGGCAATTTTATAATTTTCATAGGTCAAGGTATTTTCCTAATAGTTTTCAATTTAGGGTTTTTGAACATTTATGAAATATTGAAATTTTGGCAAAACTGTTGAGTAGTTGGGTATTTTATAAACCAAGGGCATTTTTGTAATTTTACCACTAGGGGTATTTTTGTAAATCGAAATTTTTTGAAAATTTGTGTAAAAAGAAATAATTTTCATGAATTAAAGAGAGAACAAATGATTTTAAGAATTTTTAATATTAGGGTTCTAAAAAAAATGTCTAGTTCCCTTTCGGGTTTTAGTTATTGGGTTTATCCTATGACCGAGCCTCCTTGGTCGTAGGCAACCAAAGCTACGCACTGTGCAGGATTCGAGTGGAGAGGAGGTGAGTCACACTGATCGCTTAAGTACCAAGCTCCCACTGAAACCATTCTTAGACATGCGTCTGAGGTTGCCACACCCACTAAGTCCTCAGGTTAGGGTGAACCGGCTACGCACCAAGTAGGATTCTGCAAGAGGAGGTGAGTCACTAGGACTGCTTAAATACCAATCTCTTGTGATCCAATCCTAGACATGCGCACCATGGTTGCCACACCCTAACTTGATTGACTTAGCCACAGGTTTGTTTAGTGTATTAAGTCTTATGTAGTAGTTGGGATAGACTAATCCTAGGGTTCAACTTCCTATCATGCTATTCTACATTCCATTCGTTTTCTACCCTTCTATAATTCACATAATCACATAGATAGATAGGGGTACTTACCTGGTGGACTGCGGGTCGGAGACTTAGGTGCCATGCCATCAAACTTGCCTACTTTTAGAAATATTTCCATAAAACTCATTTGGGCTTGTTTGAAAAACGTTTTGGGCCTTCGGCCACAGGCCGAGAGTTTAAAACTGGGCTCTGATACCAAACTGAAACACCCTACGCTCGGCCCACGAGAATGGACCGGATCTGGTATGTTCCTTGGTGTAAACCGTTTCAAATTCATTTGTTACTTATGAAAAACTTGTGTGTTTTGGAGATAGTTTGTTTGTGGGTTGGGCTCGAGTTGAAAACAAGTTTATTTTTAAAATCGAAAACCCATTTATTTCAGGTGACAAAATATTTAAGCTTATTTTAAATTAAATGGGCTTATTCCTTATAAAGCCCTAAATTCATAGCATAGTAATCAAATAGAAATAAAATCATCACTATGGCCTTATTACATAAAACGAAACCCAAAATAAAATTTATCGATGACTTAAAATAAAATAAAGGTTCAAATTAAATTAAACTTCAAGCTGAACATGGCCACCACAAGTTCTGCCGTCCCGGTCCATTACTGCTCATCACCTGAAACATGTTCCCACAACGGGGTGAGTCGATAGACTCAATGTGTAACCAACACTAAAATATAATAGAATAAGGCACACCATACATATCATGTTCATAATAAAAATTCAAGATAATGATGCAAACCCGAACCCAAACCTATATGCCATCCGCTACACTCCACCCGTACCAACCTGCACATCGTGGGGACTACTAAGTCAACCCTCCATCCGCTACACACTATCGAAGGTAGCCGTTGCAGCCGACGTGCTCATCGCCCACATAAAATTCGTGGCATAGCCACCAGATAATTGTGTCATGAGACACCACATTTAGATAATGTAACCGAAGTTACCACATTCAGATAATGTGACCAAGTCACCACATTCACTTAGTGAGACCAAGTCATCACATTCACTTAGTGAGACCAAGTCATCACATTCACTTAGTGAGACCAAGTCATCACATTCACTTCCCTTTCTCAAATAACCCGAATGCCCCATTTTATTCATATCATGCATATCATACTTAATTTCACATTCATGTCACTTTTCACATGTTAAGTATAACATATTTCGTAATCCTAGTAGGAGTAGGAAAACGAACTTGAGTACTTTGTACCATAACATGGTACTTTAGCCACATTCTTACACTTTCATATTAACATATATATCAAATTTAAGCCATAAATCTATCAAGATTAGTGTGGGGTACACACGGTACCTTAGCCATGCTTTTCACATTCTTAATAACACATTTAATTTAAAACATAGCCATGAACATATTAAAACTTAGGGTAGGGTACACACCTGATTCGCTTAGCGATTCCTTGAGATTCCGAAAAGCTAGATCTAATGTTTAGATCCTTAGTCCCTACATTTGATTTATCACTTATTATTTAGCATAAATCCTATTTGGCTATAATATCCAAATCCTAGTAGGATTTGTAAAAAGTCTTACCTTTGATGCCGATTTGATGATTATTCAAATCCCAAAACTTGGTTTTCCTTCACCGATATTCACCAACCACGAATCTCAACATAGGTTAGTTTTCGGCTTTTTAATAATTAAAGAATCAATCCATATATTCATACAAGCCTTGGCCGAATGCTTTTAGGTGCTTACCTTGTGGATTTTAATCCCGAAAACTTCGCTTTTCTCTTCCTTGTATTCGGCCAAATCCTAAATCCTTGAATCGATTAGTTTTTGATTATTTTGATCTAAATACCTAAGATTGGGCCTTGGTCGAATGTATGAACACACTTACCTTGGAGTTCTCAAATCCAAAATTGATCTTTTATTTTAGATTCCTGTCGAAATCATATGTTAGATTTGATCTATCATTCAAATATGGAAGAGACCTTTTTGGCCGAATGTACATAGATGTACTTACCTTGTTTTCAAATCCCGAGTGATCCTTTATACCAATCGGCTATGGCTCTTATATGGAACACAAAGTTTCGGCTTTTGTGAAGGAATAGAAGAAGAAAAGAAAAGAAAAGAAGGGAAAAGAAAAGGAGAGAGTTTTGGCAGAGAGAATTCGGCTAAAGAGAGAAGAAAAGATTGGTGCTATTTGCTAGGGAATTTCGGCAGGGGTTCCTTTAAAGAGAAAAGAATGAAGAATGGCCCTTATTTTCCTTCTTTGGCCGAAAATACTAGCCTTAGAATCCCTCAATCAGCCAACTCTTCCTATGTGATAAATTTTAACTTTATCAAATATTAAATTCCAACAATTATCTCCTAATTAGCCGAAATTCCAAAGGAATTAAAACTCCTCTTTCAAGATCCCTTGTGCCGTCCAACTCTCTGCTTATGGAAGCAAAATAAAACTTCTTTTATTTGCTTCCTATGTGACTCGAACTCAAGCCCATCACTCTTGCATGTGGGCCATTTCCTGAGGCCCTAAGTGGCATCTTCAGGCCACTTTTCCAAGTCCGTTTGTGGGTCAAATTTAACATACTTTTTATCTTAAGGCCACCTGGCCCTAAGTTCCTCCTTTAACCTTTAGAACTCGACATTTCGAGGTCATTTCCAAGCTTCCAAAAATTTTCGTTCGGCTCTATAAACTTGACATTTCCTAGGTTTCCAAAATGTTTACTTTCCTCTTTTAACTTAGTTTCCAAAATGTTTACTTTCCTCATTTAGCTTAGTTTCCAAAATATTTACTTTCCTCTTTTAGCTTAGTTTCGAAAATGTTTGCTTTCCTCTTTTAGCTTAGGTTTCCAAAATGTTCACTTTTCTAATTTACTTAGGTTTCCAAAAATGGTCACTTCTCTATTTTCAACGTAACATTTCCATACATTCTCAGGTTTCCAAAAATATTCAGAATTTATTCAAAACATATAAAACATGTCTTTTCATACAATTTGGCCAAAATGCATAGGCCCTTTTCAGAATGTTACAAAATGCTTGGTTTAAAACACAAGAATTTGTCGTTTGATATATATAAAGTAGTAATCGATAAAAACTTTAGATTTATTAAATCGGAATATTTCATCAAAAAGTTTTAAAAGAATTTTCTAAGTTTCTAGATAAGAAAAACTTTTATTTGAAACGAGAGTTGTAGAAAATCGTTTACGAAAAATAAAATCAATCCAACTTAAATAAACTAAAACATAAATAAATCCATCCACACAATAAAATCCATAATTAAAAAGGCCTTGTTACATTAATAATACTTAATAGAAATTATAAAAGAAGTCTCAAAGTTTTATGAACCACCATTTGTAGTATAGCCACCCCACGAAGTCATCTCCGAACCAAGTCTCCATCAATTGTTATTACCTGAGAGGGTAAAAAAAATGGGGTGAGTTACTTAGAACTCAGTGTGCAACTCACTTACCATAGTCCACTGGGCCAAGACCATTTAAACATTTATTTGGGCCTAAGCCCATTTCAAAATATAATAATTTAGTATTTAAAAATAATAATGCAAATGATATGCAATTCCCAAAACCAAACCTAGATTTCCATTCGCTACACACCCCCGTACCCAACCAGCACACCTGTGGGGAGCTTTAGTCACCTACCCCGCCATCACACCAAAGTAGGCTTTAAGCCCAATATCATATTTGTGGCAACGGCCATTTAAATAATTGTGGTAGAACCACCGATCTAGATTTCGAACACGACCATTGTGATGAGTCACCTATCTAGAGTTCGCATTAAGCCTTTCTTCTCTTCATCATTGATCCCAACCCATGCAATCATGTTTATGCATTACAAAATATTTGTAAAGAAAACCATATTATAATTTTTAGATTTCGGCCCATTAAAACACATTTCACATATAGCCCATTTATCCATTATCATAAATGGCCCAATTATCAATTTTCACTTAAGGCCCATTTGTCGATTATCACATGTGGCCCAAATTCTCAATTATCACATATGGCCCAATTTGCCAAATAACACATATAAGGCCCATATTTACCAAATATCACATATGGCCCAAATTTTCCAAATAACACATATAAGGCCCAAATTTGCCAAATATCATATATGGCCCAATTTGCCAAATAACACATATAAGGCCCAAATTTGCCAAATATCACATATGGCCCAAATTTGTCGAATAACACATATAAGGCCCAAATTTACCAAATATCACATATGGCCCAATTTGCCACTTATTATCGTTTTAACCATTTAGGGCGATTTTCAAGATTTCACGATCTTACTACCGATTTCGAGATTTTAACACTAAGTGTCAATAATGTCATATTTTTGATTTCACCAACTTTGCGATTTTTAATCCAACTTTAACCATTGTATAGTCATCTAACCCATGAGATATAGTGTGAGATTACACACCTGATTACGGTGAGAACTACACTCTCCCGCTCGTCGATATCTCAACACACATTACGAAGGATTAGAACACTAAAATTTGATATTAAACTATTCTAATATTGAACGATCTAAATCTTACCCTCGGAACCTCGAATAACCACTATTTGTGATTTCTCTCCAACCAAAGGTTCTATACACCGAGAAAACAGTGGTTCGGGAGTATGTACGACTTCGAATATTTGATTTTCGCCGGATTAAGGTCCACAACCCGGTGGAAAATCTCGAATTCCCGAAACAATCGTTCTCTTAAACTTAGGGGGATTAATAGAACCACCCCTCTTCCGAGTACTATTTACTGCCCTTTTCATCCCTATTTTGATTGCCTTCAAAGACAAAGAATCATTAGTCCTAACAATATTTCTTATCACCACCAATTGATTTTAAGAGTGAGATTAACTAACCACAAGATTCTTTCATTCAAAATGTGAAAGTCGATTGATAGAGTCCCTATGATAAAATCGATTTAATCAATACCATCTTATCAAAATAGAAGGATAAAAATAGAATCCCTTTTTGAAATAATCCCTTACCTTGGCTGATGAAATCTCCTTTTTCACCCGATCTATAATAGCTATGATTACTTAAGATGTAGAAAAGAAATCAGCTCTCTATTATACCACTACAAAGAAAGAAGAATTTGATTGAAGGAGAAGAGATTAAAAAGAAAAGAAAAGAAAGATTCGGCTAAGGTTTTACCATCAACATTCGGCCATGGTGAAATAAAAGGAAAATTTTGTTTGAGAAATTTTTGTAAAGAGAAAGAGATGAAGAAGGGTAAAAGAAAATATGGTGTTTATGTTTTGATTCTTTTCAAGAATGAAAGATGAACAAAGAATTGAATTTGAGGCTTGTGTGCATTCGGCAAGGGTGAAAAGAAAAAGAAAATGGCCTACCAATGCCTTGATGATTTCGGCACTAGGAGAAAAGTTTTTAGAGAATAGGTAAAATAAGACCTAAATGGTCAAAACTCAAATGACCAAAAGAAAAGAGAATAACAAAAAATTTTACCTTTTGCCCAATAAGCATTCGGCTAAGAGGAGAGAATTAGAGAGAAACAAGCTTTGAGAGAAAAAAAATACCAAATGACTAAAAGAGAAAGATGTGCACAACTAGCTCCTAATTCATCTAAATGCCTTCAAAATTTCGGTCAACCCCTAGCCCCAAAAATCGTCCAAATTCATGGCTATCAAGGATCAACTTTTACCAACCTTTCTTTCCATAGCACACTCCTCAATTTAAGCCATTTGTTCCCCTTACTTGCCTTATCCTATTGATTCCTTTCCTCAACTTCAATGTTTCCTTAATCTTTTAGCCATCATACCAAAAATAAAGAAGTCAAACTTGCCATGTTTACTTCTTGGCCGACACTTGATAGGAGAGAGTAAAAATAAAAGTTTTCAAGTTGCATGCTAGGAGATTCGAACCTCTCACCTCAAGCAAACATGCATGCGCCAACTCCACCTTGCTACTAGCTCATCTTATGCTAGTTTTCAACACTTAAATTTACTTAAACCTGAAAATCACTTGATCCACTTCAATTAAATACTCCTTACTAAAATTTATTCTAATTCCGAATAGTTCTCAAGTCTTCTCAAGACTATACTAAACATGAAAAATTTTACTATACACAGTTTAAGCACTAAAATATGCATCAATTCCATACTCAAATTTTAGGATGTTACAATTCTACCCTCATTAAAGAAAATTTCGTCCTCAAAATTTACCTAGCTAAAAGAGATGAGGATATTGTTGTCAAAATGCATCCTCAGGCTCCCACGTAGCTTCCTCCGCTCCGTGATTATGCCATAAAACTTTGACCAACAGTACAGTCTTCTTTCTTAGCACTTTAACATCTCGGTCTAAAATTTCAACTGGTTCCTCCTCGAAAGACAAATCTGGCCTTAATTCCACTTCTTCTACTGGTACTATGTGCGATGAATCCGATCTATAGCGTCTCAAAGATAGAAACATGGAAAACACTATGAATCGACTCAATTACGAGGTAAATCAAGTTGATAGGCTACTTGGTCCTACACGCTTCAACACATGCGACGCCCAATGAACCTAGGGCTCAACTTGCCTTTTCTTCCTAATCAAAATCTTTTTCCACGGCAAAACTTTCAAAAAGACCGGATCTCTCACCACAAACTCAATATCTTTACGCTTCAGATCTGCATACGACTTTTGTCTATCCGAGGCTTCCTTTAATCACACTCGAATAACTTTTACCTTTTCTTCTGTCTCAGTTATCAATTCAGGACCCAAAAGTTGTCGTTCCCCTAATTCAGTCCAACAAGTAGGAGTACGACACCTACGACCATATAACGCTTCATAGGGTGCCATCTGAATATTGGATTGATAACTATTGTTATATGCAAACTCTGCCAACGGTAGAAAATCCTCCCAACTACCTCTGAAATCAATCACACAACCTCTTAACATGTCTTCCAAAATTTGGATTACTCTTTTCGATCGACCATCATTTGAGGGTGAAAAGTCAGATCAAGTTTAACTTTGTACCCAGAGCCTCATGCAAAGCTTTCCAAAACCGTGATGTAAATCTAGTATCCCTGTCTGATATGATAGACACTAGTACCCCATGCAACCTCACGATTTCAGATACATATAGTTTAGCCAACTTTTGCAATGAGTAATCCGTACGAACTGGTAGAAAATGAGCAGTCTTCATTAATCAATCTACTACCACCCAGATAGAATCTTTCTTAGTAGGTGTTAAGGGTAACCCACTAACAAAATCCATCGTTATCCGCTCCCATTTCCATAATGGAATCTTTACTGGTTGTAACAATCCCGACGGTAATTGATGTTCCGCCTTTACTTGTTGACAAGTCAAACACTTTCCCACAAAATTAGTAACTTCCCATTTTAACTTTGGCCACCAATACTGTTCACGGAGATCCTGATGCATCTTATTTCTTCCGGGATGCATAGCATAAGGGCTACTATTCAAATCTGAATCCTCGGGCATACAAACCCTTCCACGAAAACACAGTACACCTTCTTTGTTCAAACCAAAATCTCCTATTACACCACTTTCAGATTGTTGTATTAAAGGACCCAACTTTTCATCGGATAATTGCTTTTCCTTGATTTGTTCTAGCCACAGAGGCTTCACCTGAAGTTACGCTAACAAACTGCCATCCTCATACAAACTGAGATGAGGAAACATTGCTCTTAACTACGATACAACCTTTCGACTCAACGCGTCTGCCACAACGTTAGCCTTTCTAGGATGATACTTGATTGAGAAATCATAATCCTTTAACAACTCCACCCCTCTATGTTGTCTTAAATTCAACTCCTTTTGGGTAAGGAGATACTTAAGACTCTTATGGTCCGTATAAATGATTGACTTCTCACCGTATAGATAATGCCTCCAAATCTTTAATGCAAACACTACCGCAGCCAACTCCAAATCATGAGTAGGATAATTGACTTCGTGCGGCCTCAACTGTCGAGAAGCATAAGCTACCAATTTTCCACTTTGCATCAGTACACATCCTAAACCCGTGTGTGACGCATCACAGTAAACGGTAAACTCTTTTTCGACCTTTGGTTGAATCAGTACTGGCGCTTCTGTTAGAATCTTCTTCAGTTTCTCGAAACTTTCTTGTTGTTTATCGGTCCATACATACGGTACTTCCTTCCGTAACAACTTAGTTAAAGGTGCAGCAATCAACGAAAACCCTTCAACAAAGCGTCTATAATAAACAGCCAAACCCAAGAAACTTCGGATCTCAACTACTGACTTTGGCGGTTTCCAATCCAACACAGCCTCTATCTTTCGAGGATCAACTCTTATTCCTTCAGCTGACACTACATGACCCAAGAAATTCACTTCCTTCAACCAAAATTCACACTTACTGAATTTGGCATAAAGTTGCTTATCCGCAAAATTTGCAACACAGTGCACAAATGAGAGTCATGCTCTTCTTTATTCCTCGAATATACCAAGATGTCATCTATGAACACTACTACGAACTGGTCTAAATAGGGTTGAAAGACTCGGTTCATCATGTCCATAAATGCAGTTGGTGCATTAATCAAACCAAATGGCATCACTAAAAACTCAAAATGTCCATAGCGAGTTCGAAATGCCGTCTTATGAATATCTACCTCCTTCACCTTGAGCTGATGATAACACGATCTCAAATCAATCTTGGAAAAGACTGAAGCTCCTCTTAATTGATCAAACAGGTCATCGATTCTCGGCAATGGATACCTATTCTTGATCGTCAATTTATTCAACTGCCTATAATTAGTGCACATACACATCGATCCATCCTTTTTCTTGACGAACAAAACCGGTGCTCCCCACGAAGACACACTTGGTCGAATAAATCCTCGATCTAACAGTTCTTGAATTTGAGATTTAAGCTCCGCTAACTCCTTCGGTGCCATTCTATAAGGAGCAATGGACACTGCAGCAGTTCCGGGTAAAAGCCCAATGTCAAATTCTACTTTCCGATTTGGAGGTAGACCCGGAAGTTCTTCGGAAAAGACATCTGGAAATTCTTTCACCGTTCTTACACTTTATACTAATAAACCCTTGGCATCCAAAGCATTGATGAATGCTAGGAATGCTCTATTCCCTTTTCGCACCAACTTTTCTACCTTCAAAGCAGATCTATTCCCTTTTCGCACCAACTTTTCTACCTTCAAAACAGATACCACATTTGCCAAAAAGTTTCTTCGCTAGCCTATCATTATTATCTCCTTATCATCCACAGTCCTAATTGACATCCGCTTTTCGGCACAATCTAATTGCACCCGATGCTTCACCAACCAATCCATGCCCAAAATAAGATCAAACTCACCTAAAGGTAATTCTATCAAGTCTGCTAGAAATACCTCTCTTTGAATCTCTAAGGGCACATCTCTGAATAATTTATTCACTATTACCGACTGTCTTAAAGGACTAATTACCGTCATCTCTCTATCGATAATCTCAGATCTAATGCTTAGGTTTACAGATATAGCACTAGCAACATACGAGTGGGTAGATCCGATATCTATCAAAGCACTAATAGGTACAACAGAGATGAAGAACGTACCAGTTATCACATCAAGTGCATCGCCATCCTCACGACGCCTGATAACATAGACCAATCCTCGCTGTCTTGCCTCCGTGTTACCTCTAACACCATTACCTCGACCCAGTGCACCTTGTCCACGTCCATTACCATTACCACCACGACCCGGTCCATGACCTCTTGGTGGTCAGCCGAGTACCTCTAGGTGGTGAGCCTCGTGGTTCTGAGCTTCTGAGTCGTTTGGTCCATCGAGGACAATTCTTAAACCGATGGTCCTTAGATCCACATTTAAAACAGGCTCCGCTTTTCCTCCAACATTCTCCGGATGTTGTCTACCATAGTCGACACATTCTCGAATCGATTGGTAGTCACAGTGCCCTAACTTGAACGCCTCATCATTCATTGCCTCTTTTGAAACCTTTTAGAAGAACCGAATACTTAAAATCCTCTTGCATCTTACTTTTCCGATTCGCATTCAATTCTTAGCCTCTTGGCTATCTTAGCTTTCTCTACAAGTGAGGTAAAAGTCCGTACTTAATGTGGGGCTATCAGTACCAGCAACTCATCATTCAGTCCATCCTCAAAGCGTACACAGCGCTACATGATCGATCTGCACTATAATGCGAGCATAACGACTCAAACGAAGAAATTACGCCTCGTAAGTCGCTATGATCTTACTTCCTTGAACCAAATTCAGGAATTCCTTTCTCCGGGCATCTACATAACTTGTCTCAACGTACTTCCCTCAGAAAGTAGCTTTAAAGAAATCCCAATTAACCAATGTAGCCTCGGTGCCTTCTCGGACAGTAAGCCACCATTGATACGCCTTGTCTCTTAACAAAGACACGGCTCCTCTCAATTTCGCTTCGATGGTGCATTCCAAATCATCCATAATTCATTTTATAGCCTCAAGCCAATATTCTGCCACATCCAGGGCTACACCAGAGACACCTCTAAAAACTTCTACACCACTAAACTTGAGTCATTCCAATATTGATCCGCGAGTTACTGGCCCAGTTCTAGCTCTAGCTACTCTTTCTAAAACTCGCAACATTGCTTGAGTCAAAGCATTATCCTCATTCGCATGATCATGAGATCCAGTTTCGCTCTCGAATGATGCAGGTGCATCCATTTCCGGTATCTGACCCGGCGGTTCAGATGCAACACCTCGTCCTCTACCATGACCACGTCTACCGTGTCCACGACCATGTCCTCTAATGCTCATATTGACTAATTTGCTTTAATCTGATTACAAGTTTTATGAATCAGAATATTATTTCAGTGTTTATTAACGATATTTTATGAGATATAAGAGATAGAGTTGTTTTCGCAATCACATCCTATAGTCTCAATCTCTATCATTTTCAACACCTAAAACTAGAAGTTCTAGAGTGTTCCTTAGGTCTCATCACAAAAATAAACAAATGCTTACTGAATATACTTACTTGACTTGGTGTCGGATGCTCGTGGTGCCATACTACCTTTAAAACATAAAGTCTAGAAATTTAAGTGGTTTTTAAACAAAATCATTTGTTGAACCCAAACCACAGCTGAGTTTTGAAACTGGGCTCTGATACTATAAAATGTAACACCCCAAACCCGGCCTATGCATTAAGCCCGGATTTCGGCATGCCACAAAATTTTAATGAACATTCAAAACATTTAACGAAGTAAAAATCAAATTTCAAAACGATTAAGAACATTACTTTATCGAAAAATCGAGGTTTATTTGAAATGCTTGATTTAAAACACAAGAATTTGTCGTTTGATATATATAAAGTAGTAATCGATAAAAACTTTAGATTTATTAAATCGGAATATTTCATCAAAAAGTTTTAAAAGAATTTTCTAAGTTTCTAGATAAGAAAAACTTTTATTTGAAACGAGAGTTATAGAAAATCATTTATGAAAAACAAAATCAATCCAACTTAAATAAACTAAAACATAAATAAATCCATCCACACAATAAAATCCATAATTAAAAAGGCCTTGTTACATCGCCATTAATAATACTTAATAAAAATTATAAAAGAAGTCTCAAAGTTTTATGAACCACCATTTGTAGTATAGCCACCCCACGAAGTCATCTCCGAATCAAGTCTCCATCAATTGTTATTACCTGAGAGGGGTAAAAAAATAGGGTGAGTTACTTAGAACTCAGTGTGCAACTCACTTACCATAGTCCACTGGGCCAAGACCATTTAAACATTTATTTGGGCCTAAGCCCATTTCAAAATATAATAATTTAGTATTTAAAAATAATAATGCAAATGATATGCAATTCCCAAAACCAAACCTAGATTTCCATCCACTACACACCCCCGTACCCAACCAGCACACCTGTGGGGAGCTTTAGTCACCCACCCCGCCATCACACCAAGGTAGGCTTTAAGCCCAATATCATATTTGTGGCAACGGCCATTTAAATAATTGTGGTAGAACCACCGATCTAGATTTCGGGCAACGGCCATTGTAACAGAGTCACCTATCTAGAGTTCTAGCATTAAGCCTTTCTTCTCTTCATCATTGATCCCAACCCATGCAATCATGTTTATGCATTACAAAATATTTGTAAAGAAAACCATATTATAATTTATAGATTTCAGCCCATTAAAACACATTTCACATATAGCCCATTTATCCATTATCATAAATGGCCCAATTATCAATTTTCACTTAAGGCCCATTTGTCGATTATCACATGTGGCCTAAATTCTCAATTATCACATATGGCCCAATTTGCCAAATAACACATATAAGGCCCAAATTTACCAAATATCACATATGGCCCAAATTTTCCAAATAACACATATAAGGCCCAAATTTGCCAAATATCACATATGGCCCAATTTGCCAAATAACACATATAAGGCCCAAATTTGCCAAATATCACATATGGCCCAAATTTGCCGAAAACACATATAAGGCCCAAATTTGCCAAATATCACATATGGCCCAAATTTGCCGAATAACACATATAAGGCCCAAATTTGCCGAATATCACATATGGCCCAAATTTGCCGAATAACACATATAAGGCCCAAATTTACCAAATATCACATATGGCCCAATTTGTCACTTATTATCGTTTTAACCATTTAGGCAATTTTCAAGATTTCACGATCTTACTATCGATTTCGATATTTTAACACTAAGTGTCAATAATGTCATATTTTTCGATTTCGCCAACTTTACGATTTTTAATCCAACTTTAACCATTGTATAGTCATCTAACCCATGAGATATAGTGTGAGATTACACACCTAATTACAGTGAGAACTACACTCTCCCGCTCGTCGATATCTCAACACACATTACGAAGGATTAGAACACTAAAATTTGATATTAAACTATTTTAATATTGAACGATCTAAATCTTACCCTCGGAATCTTGAATAACCACTATTTGCGATTTCTCTCCAACCAAAGGTTCTATACCCCGAGTAAATAGTGGTTTGGGAGTACGTAGGACTTCGGATATTTGATTTTCACCGGATGAAGGTCCACAACCCGGTGGAAAATCTTGGGTTCCTGCAACAGTCCTTCTCTTAAACTTAGGGGATTAATAGAACCACCCCTTTTCTGAGTACTATTTACTGCCCTTTTCGTCCCTATTTTGATTGTCTTCAAAGACAAAGAATCATTAGTCCTAACAATATTTCTTATCACCACCAATTGATTTTAAGAGTGAGATTAACTTACCACAAGATTCTTTCGTTCAAAATGTGAAAGTCGATTGATAGAGTCCCTATGATAAAATCGATTTAATCAATACCATCTTATCAAAATAGAAGGATAAAAATAGAATCCCTTTTTGAAATAATCCCTTACCTTGGCTGATGAAATCTCCTTTTTCACCCGATCTATAATAGCTATGATCACTTAAGATGTAGAAAAAAATTGGCACTACACTATACCACTACAAAGAAAGAAGAATTTGATTGAAGGAGAAGAGATTAAAAATAAAAGAAAAGAAAGATTCGGCTAAGGTTTTACCATCAACATTTGGCCATGGTGAAATAAAAGGGAAAAATTTGTTTGAGAAATTTTTGTAAAGAGAAAGAGATGAAGAAGGGTAAAAGAAAATATGTTGTTTATATTTTGATTCTTTTCAAGAATGAAAGATGAACAAATAATTGAATTTGAGGCTTGTGTGCATTCGGCAAGGGTGAAAAGAAAAAGAAAATGGCCTACCAATGCCTTGATGATTTCGGCACTAGGAGAAAAGTTTTTAGAGAATAGGTAAAATAAGACCTAAATGGTCAAAATTCAAATGACCAGAAGAAAAGAGAATCACAAAAAATGTTTACCTTTTGTCCAATAAGCATTCGGCTAAGAGGAGAGAATTAGAGAGAAACAAGCTTTGAGAGAAAAAAAATACCAAATGACCAAAAGAGAAAGATGTGCACAACTAGCTCCTAATTCATCTAAATGTCTTCAAAATTTCAGCCAACCCCTATCCCCAAAAACCGTCCAAGTTCATGGCTATCAAGGATCAACTTTTGCCAACCTTTCTTTCAATAGCACACTCCCCAATTTAAGCCATTTGTTCCCCTTACTTGCCTTATCCTATTGATTCCTTTCCTCAACTTCAATGTTTCCTTAATCTTTTAGCCATCATACCAAAAATAAAGAAGTCAAACTTGCCATGTTTACTTCTTGGCCGACACTTGATAGGAGAGAGCAAAAATAAAAGTTTTCAAGTTGCATGCTAGGAGATTCGAACCTCTCACCTCAAGCAAACATGCATGCGCCAACTCCACCTTGCTACTAGCTCATCTTATGCTAGTTTTCAACACTTAAATTTACTTAAACCTCAAAGTCACTTGATCCACTTCAATTAAATACTCCTTACTAAAATTTATTCTAATTCCGAATAGCTCTCAAGTCTTCTCAAGACTATACTAAACATGAAAAATTTTACTATACACAATTTAAGCACTAAAATATGCATCAATTCCATACTCAAATTTTAGGATGTTACAAGGAATATCGTATCCACAAAGACTAAAAGTACTAGTAATAACTATCTTTCTAATATTTAGCCTAATAGTTAAGGGATTTGTTTTAATCTAAATTTTAACTAATTAATTAACTATGAGCGCGACAAAGATAAAATTGGGAAAATATTCAAGAAAATCAATAAGAGAGACAATACCCAAGGAGAAATCCACCTAGATTTCACTTATTATTATGGTTCTGAATTAATCCATTTATTCACTTGCCTTGATCCATAGAAATCCCTAAATTATGTTAATATCTCTTTCAAGACTAAGAACAACTGACTCTAGGTTGATTAATTGAAATCTCTTTCTAATTAAAATCCCTATTTTTGGATGAACTCGATCTATGGATTGCAATCAGCCCCGCTTAATTATGCTAGATTTACTCTTAAATAGGGACTTTTGCTCCACTGATTAAGCACATCAAACTTGGATTAATATCTTGAAATATTAAAGCAAGGGTTAAGAACACATAATTAAGAACAAGAACAAGTATTTATCATATTATTCAGATAATTAAATAATAATATTCATCGTAGGTTTCATCCTCCCAGGTATTTTAGGGAGTTTAGTTCATACTCATAGAGGAAAACATCTCAAAATAAGAATAACAACAAGACATGAAATACCCAATAAAACTTCGAAGGAAATTCAACTAGAGATCTTCAATCTTGGAGTGGTTCTGCTTCAGAGACGATTCCGACGGCTTGCTTCGAGTAATTTCTTCGTTCTACTCTGCATCCCCTTTAGGTCTTTTGCTAGTATGTATTTATAGGCTTTAGAATGCTCAAATACCTAAAAATTGGCTTTTTCCACATGAAAATGAAATAGGGTGCGAAAGGGACACGGGCGTGTGATCAGCCCATGTAAGAATGCCCAGGCCGTGTGCAAATCTGACATGGTTTGCGATCGACATGGGCTAGCACACAGGCATGTGTCCATCCCGTGTGGTTTACACGGGCATGTGTCCAGCCCGTGTGGTATTGACTTGGCCGTATGGATCCTTAAAATAGCTTGTTTTCCTCTCCTTTCACTTCCCTATGCTCACCTAAGTATAGAAACATGAATTTAAAGGATTAGGAGTATCAAATTCACAAAATTGTATAATAAAATATCCAAAAACATGCTAAGCATGGGATTAAAATGTGTTACTTTAACTTAACTTCTCTATGAATTCAATCAGAGATATTGAAATAAACTACAAGCTAAAGCTAAAGTCGTGAGGAAGTTGATTGATTACGAAAGAGCTCTACAGGCTAATCTACTTACCTTGCTTGATAAAGATAAGTTTGGCATTTGTTGATGAAAAAGGGGGAGATAAAAAAAAAAGGATGCTTGATGATGTTAGAAGCTATTCTTGAGAGGGAGACTATCAAAAGGGGGAGATTTTGTTGGGAAAACCTTGTTGCTGCATTAAGAGAGGAAGTTTTCAGTGTTTAGCTTTTCAGTTTATTTTCTTTTGATGATGATATTGTTGGAGAACCGATGCTTTTTATGAATTTCATTTACTTTAAAGCATTATCACATTACTTGGTTAGCTTGCTTAGCTATAATTATGGTTGGTTATTGATGCAAAGTCGACTAAGCATTAATGATTAATTTACTTAATTATTTTCTGAATTAAGTCTATTGAGTTAATGAGAATATGCTAAGGAAGAGCTGAGGTTACTTGATGTTATAGCTTCCTGCTTTGTGTATGTTTTGTTCAACAATTTGCTAAAAGAGAGGTTGTTGAAAAATATGAAACTGGTAATTAGAAGGAATGCCCACTCTCTTGATCACCAAATTTGTATGGAGATAGTTTTCATGTTTAAGATGTTGGCAACTTATTAAATGACTTATATAGACTATGTTGATTATATGGACGATATCTAGCCCATGAATGAAGATCATATCATTGAGAAAACATATTTTGGAGATTGGATCAAATCGAATCACCCTTATCTAATCCCTTGAATCAAAGAAGTTGGATTGGATTGAATCACTAAAGATTTAGATTCCAAGAATTCTTATTTACCTTGTTTATTATTCTATTGTATTCAGCTTATAATGTGGTTGTTTTATAGCGATTGCGATGATCTTCTTATGTAAGTCTCAATAAACTTTATATAATTAAGAGACTTGTATAGGTTTATGAATGGAGAATATTGAGCACTTAATCTATTCTAAGTGTGGAACCTTATTGTCTAAGTTCATATTGATAGTAAAACCTTTGTGTTGTGGTTTTACTTATTGAATTTACGATGGATGAATTTAGTGGTGAAATTATCTAGTCTTCAAGGTACAAAAATGAGGAAAATTGTCACGAGGTTTGTGATAGATTAATATCACTTGTTCTAAGTGTTGAAGCTAGTGAAAATTTATCAATGAGCTAGGCTCCACAGACATATGAAAACCATATTGCATAAATAACTTCTTTGTGTACTACTTATTTCTTGTTTGTCGTTTAGTGCTTGAAGGAGTGCCACTACGTTAGGTAACACTTCGCCTGTGAAGTTTGGTTCTCAACAACGGTTTAATTATTTCAAAATATTTTTACAAGATTGAAAGATTATTTAAATAAAGTATTTTAGACCTTATATTTTTAAAGTTATATAAAAGGTGAACGGTTTGGAAAAAAAAAAAAAAAAAGAGTAATTAAAGCTTAGCTATCTTTTGAAAAAGAAGTTTCCCAACTATTAGGCAAAGGACATATTGAAAAGGAGCGAAGGCTGCCTTTATATCCATTCCTAAAATGATTACCCCAGTTTTGACTTTTGGTAGCAAATTTATTTATGTCTACTTCTATAAATTCAATATTAGGGTTTTTTTTTCTTTTAAAAGTTTTTATAGTATTTCTTATTATTAATTACCATATTATATTACATATCTAATGTGTGTGAAACAAAATTTTTACGTAAATATATTTATAAAAATATTATTATTGAAAAGTGTAGTGGTAAAAGTTTTATATATAAATTTGTATTAATTTGAGTTGGAATTTTTATTTTATTCTTTTCATAATTTTATTTAAAGATTTTACATAAAATATAATAATATTTATAAAAATATTTTTAAATTTTTTAATTAAATTAATGCACAATTGATTTATGATATTAACTCAATAAAAATATTATAATAGTATAGATAGATATAGATTAAAGAAAATCTATATTTTAAAATTATAGTAATTCTATATTTTAATATACTAAAAGTATATAAATCCATTAATTCATTTCCATTTGTATATTGGTTTTGCAGACCACGTAACAGTGACTAATAACATTGACAAATACTTTTCTTCTCAAAAGAAAAGGATCTTACAAAGATAAGCCCTTCCTCCCAACATGCAAATTGAATCTCAATTCTTGAAACACATTCTTTTATCTCAATTTTGTCAAATTCTGCGTATAATAATGGTGGTGGTGGTGGTGGTGATGATTCAGTTTTACAATGCAAAGAAGAATAACGTAGGAGAAACCCACTTGATTCGTGTGGGTAAAAAACATGTAGGTAAACAATTTAAAAAGATGATATAATAAACATTGAAAGAAAGGAAGAGAAGGGGACACAAATGCAGCACGCAAGGTCTAAATAGCTATAGAGGTATGCTTGTCGTTATTGCACTGTCTTCTTCATACAATGAATGCAAATTCCTTGGCAAATAATTCGGGCCCTCCTCCCTCCAAATTTATACACTGTTTGTAATTTGAAACCTTCCTTTGGATGAGCCTATGACTTTGGAGCTTGGCTTCTTCTTTAAAGATAGGTTCTTCCGTACGATTCTTTCCAAGTCTATTAAGATTAGATAAATAATCACTCAATCATTATCATGTTTTTGTTTTGGTAATCTTAATTTAAGATTTTTTATTTTAGTCACTAACATTATCGAAACTTAATATTTTGGTCATTCGTCTCTTAAATTACTAATGAATGATTGGCGTGATCCTTTTTTATTTGCAGATTCTATTCTTTTGATCTCAATTCTAAAAATCAACAAATTTTAACACTCAACTTTACACTTTCTATCTATTTAGTCTTCATTCTTAAACATTAAAACTTTAAAAATAAAAAATTATTTAAGAGTTTTTTTATAAAAATATTTATAAATAAATTATTTTTTGTATTTTCTAACATGACATTTATTTATTAAATATTATTATAGATAAAAGAAATTCAGGGTAGAAAATTATGAAGAAGACTTAAAAGATTCAACTTTTCCCTTTATTCAATATTTAGGACCACCATGTTCAAGTTGAGTAAACCTAAGGTCGAAAAAGGTAAGAATCAATCTCTAAATTGTTGCCCATAATAAGTTTGTTTTGTTTGAGGTTGTGTTTAAGGGCAAACATGATTAGGGATACTTATGTGAGGGTAAGGTCTTTGGAAACCCAATAGGTGGAAGGCCATGCTTGCAACTCCACAACTGATTCTTAGTTTTATGGCACATGACAAACTATGTGGAGATTGAGGAGTTCGGAGTAAGAGTTATTGGTGCCGATGGTTGTGGGCGAAGCCGGTTTCTAGCACTATGCAAATTTGGCAAGGACTAAGGAACAAAGTCGGACATATAATAAATAAATTATTATTTATAAAATAAAACTAAAAAAAGAAAAAGTTTAAATCTAGTTTAAGTCTTGTTTGTGAGTTTTAAAAATATTTTATTTATAAAATTATTAATTTAATAAATAAAATTCATGTTAGAAAAGGAAAAAAATGGGTATTCATTTATTTATAATTTTTATGTATTTTTATAAAATATTTTGCATTTTGTCTAAAAATGAAATTTTAAATATTTTTATTTTTTAAAAGTTTTATTTTATTTTAATTTTTGAACTTTTAGAATCAAAACTAAATTGATAGCATTTATAAAGTTGATGGTTGAATTTATTGAATTTTTAGAATAATTGATAGAATTTGTAATTATTGGAGGATTGAATTTATTATTATGCCAAAAAATGCCACGCAAACATTTCGTTAGTGATTTAACGATGAGTGACTAAAATATTAAATTTCAATAACATAAGTGATTAAAATAGCAATTTATAAACCCTAATAACTAATACACAAATATATTAATAACTATTTATACAGCTTTTGAGCAAGTATTCAATTGAATTTAGTAAGTTTTTGTATTAGTGTAGTTGATTTTGGGACTTTACTAAATTTTATCATATATGAATTTTCAATTTAAATCTTAAGATGTATGAGTTTTTTCGATATTATAATTATTAATTATGATGGATGTTTATTGTTGTTTTTAAATGAACACAATGAATTCCATTTAATTGTGTGTAACATCCTAAACGTGGGCCTGCACGTTAAGGTGATAGTTTAATATGTTAAATTGAGATTCTAAGGATCGGGCTGATTTTTTGATTAAATATGTGGATTAGGGTTTAAATTAGTGCTCTGGGTATTTTAAAGTGATATATTGGGCTTTAAAAATATGGGTTAGGTGGCTAATACATGGTGTTAGCTTATAATTTAAGTAGATAGTTAATTAAGTGACAAGCTGGGCTTGTGGCCCAAGGATTTGAGGAGCTTTAAGTGGGCATAAGGTGGCATCATAAGGGGGGAGGAGTTTGGGCCTAATATGGCCACTTAGAGCCCAAATTTTAAGATGAAAATTTGGCACTTACAAGCCCTAGGAGTGGATGGCACACTAGCTACAAAATAGGGATTTTAATTCTTTTATTTCTTGATAAATAGGAAGATAATGAAGAGAAAGATGAGGGCTATTTTTTTTTTTTGAGGAGATAAGGATTGGGTTATCAGGTGAGATAAAGGCTATCAGGAGAAGGGAAGAGTTGGCTGAAATTCCAACTTTGTGTGGGGATGATATGCCGAAATTTCTCTATAAATAGGGAGTAGTATTCTTCAATTTCAGTATCCTGAAACCCTATTTTTCTCTCATTCTCTGCCGAAATTTCCAAGCCTTTCCTACAGTTTCTCTTTTTCTTTTTCTAAAAGCCAAATTCCATTTGATTCATACTCTCATCTCACATAGCTGAACCTACAAGGGAGGTTTCTGTTTCCCGAAGGTGCACCATAAGCCACATACTCCTTAGTAATTTGGTAAGTTTCGGGATTTTATTCTATCGATTTCACTCTTTCTTTTCATTCAAATCTAACCCAAACACTTATTTAAGGCCCATCGATTTTCCCTCTCTGCTTTTAGTAGCCGAATCTGTCTCATTAAAAGTCTCCTGTGCCGATTTGGTGGAAAAGCCGAAGGTAGGAAGGTGACGTTGTCTTAGGGATTTTCGGGATTCGACAAATAAGGCTCTACATTAGGTATAATAGATTTTCACAGTAACCAGGTGTGTAATACCTCCCCACCATCTAGATCTGCCTATTATTGTATGTTCATGTGTTTTTTTTATGTTTTGATAAATGCCGAAATCTTGGTTTATTGATGCAAGCCCAAGGAGGGAAAAAACGGATCATCAGGTTAGTAAATAATCTGTTTAAATGTTATAAGTAAAATGCTTGTATGTGATTGCATAGGTTGGGTTGATGAAAGGAGGAAGTTATACGTTACATGTGTAGCGGCTAATGCCGTGAATCGTTATTATCTTGGCTTCACCATTAAATGTTACACGAGCTTGCCATTATATGTTATAAGGGCTTCGGCCATCATATGTGGATGAGCAGCATGACTGCCATCATGGTGTGTAGTGGTGTGGGTTGATTGTAGAAATCCCCAATGGTGTGAACGGTTGATATGAGGGTGTGTAGCGGATGGAAACCTAGGCAAACGGGTTAGGCCTTGCATATTAATTGCTATTAATTTTTATTATGATTATTACACTGTTTATTTTGTTTAAGGGGCTTAAGGCCCAAACTCTAGTGGTGCATGAGGGTTGCACACTGAGTTTCGCGACTCACCCTTTAATTAACATTTTAGGTGATCCTAGTGATTCGGACCGGGCTGGAGAGGAATGCAAGGTGGCCATGCAGAAGAATATGTAGATTTGGCAAAAAGAGACTCAAGTTTTATTTTATATTTTTAATTACTGGACTTCAAACCTCGTTGTAATAAGGTCATGGGCTATTATGTTTTATTATGGGCTTCTATTACGTTAAGTCGTTTAAGCTTTTTATTTTAATTAAAAAGGCATGTATTTAGGTTTGGATTTTAATTTACTTAAGCATATTCTATATAAACATATTTGGGCTTTTCCGAAAATACGACATGTTTCGATAAAATTTTTCTTGGTGACATACCGGATCCGGTTGTAGTGTTTGGTAGGGTGTGGGGTGTTACAAATTGGTATCGAGCACTGTTCAAAACTTCGGCTCTAGGGTTTTTGGGCTCAAACGCTTTTCTAAAGATGGGCTTTTGAAATATACATGTTTTTAAATAATAATAGGTCTGTTAGATCAGCATGGCACCTGCGTCTCCGGCCCAAGTCAGCCAGGTAAGTACTCCGAACCATTGTGTGATATTTATATATGTGGGCTTAGTGGGCCTAGTGGGACGTGAGACTAAGCTAGAATTAGAACTTGATGGACTTTAGGCTTAGCTTAAACCACTTCTTAAAATTCATAAAACTTAATTTCACCGAACAAACCTGTTAACGAGCCGCAGGCTGAGGTGTGGTAAATCATCGCATGTCTAGGAAGGATCCGGAAGAGCACGGTATTTAAGCGATCCTAGTGACTCACCTCTTCTTCGTTGGAATCCTACAGTGCGTGGTATTTGCTCACCTTAGTCGAGTTAGGGTGTGGCAATAGGCATACGCATGTCTAGGAGTGGATTTAGGGAGAGCTTGGTATTTAAGCGGTCCTAGCGACTCACCTCCTCTTCACTAGAATCCTACAGTGCGTAGTGACTATTCACCCTAATTACGAGGGTCGGTTGATGGGCTAAACCCTATGATTAAAACCCAAAGGGACTAGCCACCTTTTTCTTAAAAAAAACCCAAGTTTTGTAAAATTTTCAAAATACCTTTGTTTTATAAAAAAATAAATTCCAATCAACCCTGTTTAAAAAAAAAAAAAATCAATGTTTGAAAAATTACCCTTATTTTGCGAAATGACCAAAATGACCCTGATTTCCAAAATTACTGAAATACCCCCGGATTTCCAAAATTATTGAAATACCTCCAGATTTTCAAAATTATCGAAATACCCCCGATTTCCAAAATTACCGAAATGCCTCCAGATTTCCAAAATTACCGAAATGCCTCTAGATTTCCAAAATTACCAAAGTACCCCCGAATTTTCAAAATTTCTGAAACACCCCCAGAATTAAAAAAATTACCAATGCACCCTTACTTCACAAAATCACCAAGGACCTTATTTTGAAAAAAAATACGAAAATACCCACAGAGGACAAAATTATGAAAATACCCACAGGTAGTAGAAACAACAACAATAGCAACAACGGTAACACTTTTACAGAATGAGCGAGTTCATGAATGTTGATGATTGAACTTGAGATCATTGTGAATGCGAATTGAAAGAACCACTTTTAAAACTATTATTCATAAGACTGTTAGTGGTTAACTAGTGGAAGAAAACTAATAATCCATAAAATTCTTAATCAGATAAACCTCAATCAGAGGAATGAGTTCAAGAGGTCGAGGACGTCCGCCGCGTGGACGCGGTAGGGGTAGAATGACCGCATCAGAGCCAGTAGGGTCTGGCCACGGGTCGAGAAATGGGATGCCAAATTGCCGGCTGTAGAAGGAGAATTTCGGGATGAGGCACCCAGAGATGATGATGTATCTCAGGCGATGTTGAGGGTTTTAGAGAGGGTTACTGGAGTAGGCATGGGCACAGGAGCCCGAAAATCAGTGCCAGAACGGCTTAAGGCCAATGGAGAAGAAGTGTTTAGGGAGTTTCTAGGGTAGCTCCTAACACAGCTGAGTACTAGATGGAAGCGACTGAGCGCATAATGGATGACTTAGACTTCACGGTAGAGGAAAAGTTGAAAGGGGTCGTGTCTTTCCTTCGAGATGAGGCCTACCAGTGGTGGCTCACGGTGAAAGAAGGCACTGCCGCAGATCGGATTGACTGAGACTTCTTTAAGGAGTCATTTCAGGGGAAGTATGTCGGGGCCAGCTATATAGATGCCCAAAGGAAGGCATTCCTGAACCTGGTACATAGAAGTAAGTCTGTGGCCAAATATGAGGCCGAATTTCTGCGCTTGAGCCGTTACGCTCGAGGAATGGTAGCAACGAATATGAACGTTGTGTTCGGTTTGAGGATGGGCTGAGAAATGAGTTAAGGGTTCTGATAGCACTACAACAGGAAAGGGTTTTTGTTGTTTTGGTAGATAAGGTTAAAATAGCTGAAGAAGTGAAACAGGTTGAGAGGCAAGAAAGGGATAAGGATCGGGGTAAGAATAAGAGGAGTTTTGGGCCATCAAGAGCATCGGGGAATTTCCAGAAGAGGCCTAGGGCTGATGGGCTAGTTCGTGCTCCGACGAGTCAGAACCAGACATGTTTAACATGTGGCAAGACGCATCATGGGGAATACAGAGTGAAGACAGGTGGGTGCTTTAAGTGTGGATCCACAAACACCTGATTAAGGATCGTCCCAGGATGGATCGGGGCGACCATGGGCCGAGGTCTTGATCAAGTGAGGAGATGTGATCACCTAGACCAAGGGTCGAAAGGTGTAGAGGAGGAAATGGGGTGGTCGAGGTTGTAGAGCACCGGCAGAGGTGCGAGTAATGTAGAGGCTAGGCGGTAGGGTCTAGTTTATGCGTTCATCAACAGAGGATGGTGGCGCACTGGATGTCATAACCAGATGCGTTTCTTATAGTGACACCCTTTTCTTGCTTTGATTGATATTGGGTCAACCCACTCCTATATTGCATGTTTGATATTTGAGACCTTAAGTATAGATCCCAAAATAACTACTAGGAAGATGATCGTGGTTAGTCCTTAGGACAATCTAGGGTAGTGAATAAGTTGTTTAGGGATATACCTTTAGAGACTCAAGGGTAGTGTTTCCGCAGACTTAATGGAACGCCATTCGAGAGTTTGATCTTATCCTAGGAATGGATTGGTTATCAAAGCATCGTGCTAAATTGGATTGTGGGACTAAGAGCATGGTGTTAAGTACCCGGAATATGGGAGATGGTTGTGTTAGGAGAAAGAAGGAATTATTTGTCCAACGTAGTGTCGGCCTTGAAAGCTATAAAGATGATTCGGAAGGGATGTAACGCCTTTTTAGCTTTTATTAGTGCATTGGATGCTAAAGAGGTGATTGTCTGTAACACCCTTAAACCGTGTCCGTTGCCGGATTAAAGTTCCAGGGCATTACTATGCTTAACACAAATCATATCATTCATTTACATTTATTAAAAGCATGAAAAAAATACATTTCGAGATTATACTACCATAGCAAACTTAAACATTGATATCTTATCATAATCCATTTAAGCCAATTTCGTATACTTGCATATATTTATGTTTTCTCGCTCAAAATATATAAACTTAAACTAAATGTATATGCGCTTGTTCAAACCATATTCAATATGTCAATTTAAAAAAAACAAACATAGCATAAAACTTCCTATACAAGCGGTTAATATAACTTATATAGATCATATAATCTTTGGCATGTTTTATCACTTCTACCAAATCACATTATCGAACCACCCAATTACCTATTCGACATATACCTATTATTTTAAACTTATCAACATAATAACCTTATGCCACATACACTACTTCATGCCATTAATTTCACATAACCGAATGTATACATGATTACACATCAAATTACTCATTACTATTTCATACGGTTAACACATGCACAAAATACAATTTATGTCAATCATACCTAATCACATTGATACATTCAACTAAACATGTCGAAAGAAATCATCATCATTCCAATGTCACATAGATATTTGAATCATATTTAATACATTACTAAAATCTCCAATAGTAAATTCATAATTTAACCAACTCAAACCAACTCAAATAAAGAAACATATACAATCAAATTTAAACCATAAGGAACAAGCCATTTTAGCAAATCATCATGATCATTATCCCTTTACTTTAAAGTAAGTAAAAGATCACTTAATCTAATACCTTACTTACATATGCTTAAACCATAAAATAAACCTTTGAAGTTAACATAAAGCAAAACCGATTATTCACATCACTAATACCATGACCACATTACAAATCACACATTCATAAAAGCATAGCCATTTTCGCATGGCATACATACATATACATATCATTCGGTCACAACATAAGAGATTTAGTCTATACATGCCTTTGACTCAAAAAGTATTCAAAACATATATATATACCAAAGAGAGTGATAGTGTGGTTGACTTCACCAACGATCCTTCGAGCCTGTAGCTTGACCAAAATCTATGAAACGAACAGCAAAAACACACAAAGTAAGCTCACTAGCTTAGTGAGTCTTAAGCACATATAATTTTAATGAACGTACATGTAAACATTTTAATCTTCAAGCTTATCATATTGTACATAAATATTTCTATATATATATAATACATTTAGTGAATACTAGTGTCACATTTGTATCAATTACTATCACTATATTATCATGAACACATACTTTATCAACTTCACATATAAGCAATGTACATACACATTAATGATAGGTTCAACATTATAAAATAAAGTACTTGTGGAATTGACCATTTCAGTACATCGTATTTGATTTAACGATAAGAAATTTGCTCACTTCATCCCTTACAAACATAATATGCCAACTCTTACCCGAACTTTTGACACAAAACATTATATATAACTTACCTTGTTTGATTTTCAAATTTTCCATTTATATCAATTCACCGGCATTAAGCCTGCTAGGCACGAAGCCCGAATATGTCACCGGCACTAAGCACATAGGCACGAAGCTTGAATATGTCATTAAGCCTACTAGGCACTAAGCGAATATGTCACCTAACTAAGCACGCTAGGCACTAAGCCCGAATATGTCACCCAGACACTAAGCACGCTAGGCACTAAGCCCGATATATGGCCTACTAGGCATCAAAGCTCGATAAGTAACACTAAGCCAAGGCACGCTAGGCATCAAAGCATAAGTAACAAGCACAAGGCTTGCTAGGCTAATAGCCCGAGATATCAACATTTTCAACATTTCAATGCACATTTCAATAATACCATAACCAATTAAATCACTTAAATTTCATAATTCTATCACATTTCAAACTCAACTAAGCTTATTCACATTTCCTAAATAAAATCGTTACATCATTGTATACTCCGCATATCATATCGATTATACACCTTTACATGGTATTAACAAAACATATCCAATTCAATGTAATACCTTTACATTCGGCTATCACATAAAAATATGCCCAAATTTATCAAACATTGTCATTAAACACATTCACAATTCATTCTTTAATATAATCTAGCTTAAGGACATACCTCGACTTTCGACGGACAACGTTAACCGGCTAGTCGACAACTTTCATTTTTCCCTGATCCAAGCTCATTTTTCTTTGTTCTTGATCTTGATTTGGTGCTTCTAATTGCCGAAATTCAAAGGAACAAAAACCCTTTTTCTTTCTCCCATATTCGGCCAAAGAACAAAATGAGATGATAATGGCTTTTTCATTTTATTTTATTATGTATATAATGGTTATTTAATTAATTTACTAATATAACCTTTAATATAAAATAAACAATTACATATAATAATGGCATATTAGTCAAAAGCCATCCACTAACTTATAAAATGGAATATTTACCCACCTAATACCTCAAATTAAGAAGCCATCATCATTCTAGCACTTTACACTAAAGAATGCAACTTTTACGATTTACGCGATTTAGTCCTTTTTATCAAATTCAATACTTAAACGATAAAATTTTTTTACGAAACTTTCACACACATAAATTCACATATAATAAACACTAAATATAATATTTAAATATTTCTCGGGCTCAAATTCGTGGTCCTGAACTACCGTTCCGATTAGGGTCAAATTCGGTCTGTTACAACTCTCCCCCCTTAAGGATTTTCGTCCCCAAAAATCTTACCGTTAAATAACGTCGGATATTGTTGCCTCATTGACTCCTTAGGCTCCCATGTAGCCTCTTCAACTCCGTGCCAATTCCATAGTACCTTCACTAAGGAAATCCTTTTGTTTCTTAACTCTTTCATTTCCCGAGCTAAGATATGGATCGGTTTTTCATCATATGTCATATCAGGTTGGATTTCAATCTCAGATGGAGTAATCACATGTGACGGATCTAATCTGTATCTACGGAGCATAGAAACGTGAAACACATCGTGTATCTTTTCTAATTCAGAAGGTAGCTTCAACCTATATTCAGAAGGTAGCTTCAACCTATAAGCAACAGAACCAACACGTTCAATGATTTCATACGGTCCGATGAATCTCGGACTCAACTTGCCTTTTCGGCCAAAACGGAGTACTTTCTTCCACGGAGAAACCTTTAAAAATACTCGATCTCTGACCTGAAATTCAATGTCTTTACATTTCAAATCAGCATAGGACTTTTGACGATCCAAAGCAGCTTTCAAACCGTCTCTGATAATAGCTACTTTCTGTTCGATTTCTTTAATCAAATCAACCCCATGTATTTTGTTTTCACTGAGCTCAGTCCAATACAACGATGTACGACATTTGCGACCATACAAAGCTTCGTAGGGAACCATTTTGATACTAGATTGAAAGCTATTATTATAAGCAAATTCAATCAGAGGTAGGTATCGTTCCCACGTACCTTCAAACTCGAGAATGCAACATCTCAACATGTCCTCAAGTATCAGAATAGTTCTCTTGGATTGACCGTCCATCTGTGGATGAAAGATTGTACTAAAATGAAGTTTAGTACCTAAAGCATCTTGTAACTTCTTCCAAAACTACGATGTAAATCTCGAGTCTCTGTCTGAAACAATGGAACTCGGTACACCATGCAATCTCACAATCTGTGATACATACAATTCAGCAAGTTTATCAAGTGTATAGTCTGCATTTAACGGCACAAAGTGAGTGATTTAGTCGATCTATCAACTATAACCAGATAGCATCTTTCTTACTCGGTGTCATAGGGAGACCGGATATAAAATCCATTGTAATTCTATCCCATTTCCATTCAGGTATCACGATTGGCTGAAGTAGTCCTAAGGCACTTGATGCTCGGCTTTTACTTGCTGACAAATTAAGCATTTTGAGACAAATTCAGATATATCTCGTTTCATACCGAGCCACCAAGTGGACTACTTCAAGTCATTATACATTTTCGTGCTACCGGATGTATCGACATCGACTATTATGAGCTTCTTTCAATAACATCCGAATCAAATCCACGTCCCTCGCACACATTTGGCCTTTGTATTTCAAGCGATCCTTTTCATCAATTGAAATTCGACTGCATTATTTTCACATCGAACCCGTTTAACAAATCATATCTTTATCGACTTTTGTGTATCACAAATTTGTTTGAATAAACATCGATCTTGCTTTTAACTCGGCTATGATTGAACTATCACCGACATAACCATTTGTGTGTTCAATGTACGAAGAGCAAGCAATGATTTTCGACTTAATGCATCTGCAACAACGTTAGCTTTCCCCGGATGGTAGTCAATCACTAACTCATAGTCTTCAACAGTTCTAACCATCTGCGTTGTCTCAAGTTTAACTCTTTCCGAGTCATCAAATATTTAAGACTTTTGTGATCCGAGTAAACATGACATTTCTCGCCGTATAAATAATGACGCCAAATTTTTAATACGAACACAATAGCTGCAAGTTCTAAATCATGCGTCGGGTAGTTTTTTTCATGCTACTTCAATTGTCTTGAAGCGTAGGCTACAACTTTGCCTTCCTGCATCAAAACGCAGCCCAAACCATTCAAAGAAGCATCAGAATAAACAACAAATTCTTTACCTGATTCAGGCTGAACTAACACCGGAGCTTCTGTCAAAAGGGCTTTCAACTGATCAAAACTTTTCTGACAATTTTCTGACCACTCGAACTTGGCATCTTTCTGTAGTAGCTTTGTCAAAGGTGTAGCTATTACAGAAAAACCTTTCACAAACCGTTTGTAGTAGCCCGCAAGTCCCAGAAAACTTCAAATCTCGAAAACATTTTTCGGTGGCTTCCAATCAAGTATAGCCGAGATTTTGTTTGGGTCAACACGAATACCCGATGCTGAAACAACATGACCCATGAACTGACTTCATTCATCCAAAACTCACACTTACTAAACTTTGCATACAACTGTTGATCTCGCAAAGTTTGTAACACTAATCTCAAATGCTCGGCATGCTCGGTTTCATCTTTAGAGTAGATTAGTATATCATCAATAAACACTACTACAAACCGATCTAAAAATTGCCTGAAGACCCGATTCATCAAATCCATAAAAATAGCAGGCAGGTACATTAGTAAGCCCAAAAGGCATAACCAAAAACTCAAAATGTCCGTACCTCGTCCTAATGCGCCTTTGGCACATCCGTATCTCTAACTCATAATCGATAATAACCCGATCTCAAATCTATCTTCGAAAATGCTGAAGCCCCTTTCAATTGATCAAACAAATCATCAATCCGAGGTAACGGGTACTTATTCTTTATAGTTACCTTAATCAATTGCCGATAATCAATACACATTCGCATCGTTCCATCTTTCTTTTTCACAAAAAACTGTGCACCCAAGGAGAGAAACTTCGGTCGTGCAAAACCCCTATTTGTTAACTCTTGCAACTGTGCTTTCAACTCTTTTAACTCAGTAGGTGCCATCTGATATGGAGCTATCGAGATCGGAGTCGTTCCCGGTGCTAATTCAATTCCAAACTCAATCTCTCGTCTTTGGGGTAAACCCGTAATTCTTGAAAAACACATCTGGGTATTCACACACAACCGGTATAGATTCAATATGCTTTTCAGATACTTTATTATCCAATACATAGGCCAAATAAACTTCGCACCCTTTTCTCACATACTTTCGGGCCAACATCGAGGATATTATTGCAGGAAACTCACTTAAATCACTGGATTTAATTCTGATGATCTCGCCGTTCTGACATCTCAAATCAATAAGTTTTCTTTTGCAATTCACTACTGCATCATGTGAAGTTAGCCAATCCATTCCCAGAATTATATCGAACTCATCGAAGGGCAACAACATTAAATTAGCTGGGAAACAATAATCCCGAATCATCAATGGGCAACCTTTACACACTTCATTTACAAGTACGCATCTACCCAAAGGGTTGGACACACGAATCACAAACTCGAGAGACTCAACCGGTAGAGTCTTACCAAACACTAGAGTTTCACACATATGAATGAGTCGAACCGGGATCAATCAATGCAATCACAAGAATATCATAAAGGGTGAAAGTACCGATAATGACATTGGGGGAAGAAGCATCCTCTCTGGCTCGTGTAGCATAAGCTCTGATAGGTGCTCGGGCCTCTGATCGAACTACAGTGTCCTTCATCCCTCTCTGACTACCACCTATTTTACTGGAAGGTTTGGTGGTCAACCCCGTGCTGGCGTGCTGCTCGATCTAGTGTTCTGAATCGTATTCTGATCCGCTAACATCAGGCACTCTCGAATAAAATGGTCCGATGATCCATATTTAAAGCAAGACCGATCACGAACCCTACAACTTCCAAAATGTCATTTCCCGCAATGTTTACACTCGACCCGGTCCAGTGGAACGTTACCAATGCTGGCTATCGAAGTGGCTCGATAACTCCCTAGAGGTCGATCACGTCTAGGTAAATCTGAAGTAGCTTTATGTCGGTTGGAGTCATCTCTGAATTTCTTAGGCACCGAATGGTAAGTCTTACTCGTTGATCTCTTACGAGCATCTCTAGCTTCTATTTCAGCTTTTCTTTTCTCTTTTCTGAGCTCTTCAGCCTTACAAGCTCGCTCGACTAGTATCACAAACTCTTTGATTTCAAGAATGCTGACCAGTAACTTTATATCTTCATTCAAACCGTCTTCAAATCTTTTGCACATAATGGCTTCAGTAGAAACACACTCTCTAGCATATCTGCAAAGTCTGACATATTTTCGTTCATATTCTGTCACCGTCATTCGCCCCTATTTTAGTTCAAGAAATTCTTTTCGTTTTTGATCGATGAATCTCTGACTGATATATTTCTTATGGAACTCAATTTGGAAGAAGTCCCAAGTTACTTTTTCTTTCGGAACTACGGATACTAGTGTGTTCCACCAGTGATAAGCGGTGTCCCAAGTAAAGATATAGCACACTTTAGGCATTCATCCGGAGTACAAGATAACTCATCGAAAATTCAATAGTGTTATCAAGCCACATCTCACTGTTCGCATCGTCATTATCATTGGCCTTGAATTCCTCGGCCTTATATTTCCTGATTTTATCAACGAGAGGCCTGCTAGATCTCATCGGATCTATCATCGGGGGTGCTGAAGGTACCGGAGTTGGATTATTTGGGGGTGGAGGTTGTTGTACAATTTGGGTTATTCGAACAAACTGGGTAAACCATTCATTCATCATTTGGTAGAAGGCTTGTTTAGCCTCCCCTCATGATTACCGTGATCACGGTCGAGAGTCTAATGGCACCGATCCACGTGCGAGACCAGCGCAACGCTCTCCACATCATCAACTATGGCTCTATCGGGATCTGAATCCATTTACTATATAGAATATAATTGAAATTGTCAGAAGTCACCACACTATCATATATACAATTCAAAGGCATGTATAAATAGACTCTTACATACTACAGTAGTCCTAGAATCGACTAAACCGTAGCTCTGATACCAATAAAATGTAACACCTTTAAACCGTGTCCATTGTCGGATTAAAGTTCCAGGGCATTACTATGCTTAACACAAATCATATCATTCAATTACATTCATTAAAAGCATGAAAAAAATGCATTTTGAGATTGTACTACCATAGCAAACTTAAACATTGATATCTTATCATAATCCATTTAAGCCAATTTCGTATACTTGCATATATTTATGTTTTCTGCTCAAAATATATAAACTTAAACTAAATGTATATGCGCTTGTTCAAACCATATTCGAATATGTCTATTTAAAAAAACAAACATAATATAAAACTTCCTATACAAGCGGTTAATATAACTTATATAGATCATATAATCTTTGACATGTTTTATCACTTCTACCAAATCACATTATCAAACCACCCAATTACCTATTCGACATATACCTATTATTTTAAACTTATCAACATAATAACCTTATGCCACATACACTACTTCATGCCATTAATTTCACATAACCGAATGTATACATGATTACACATCAAATTACTCATTACTATTTCACTTCTGGTTAACACATGCACAAAATACAATTTATGTCAATCATACCTAATCACATTGATACATTCAACTAAACATGCCGAAAGAAATCATCATCATTCCAATGTCACATAGATATTTGAACCATATTTAATCCATTACTAAAATCTCCAATAGTAAATTCATAATTTAACCAACTCAAACCAACTCAAATAAAGAAACCTATACAATCAAATTTAAACCATAAGGGACAAGCCATTTTCGCAAATCATCATGATCATTATCCCTTTACTTTAAAGTAAGTAAAAGATCACTTAATCTAATACCTTACTTACATATGCTTAAACCATAAAATAAACCTTTGAAGTTAACATAAAGCAAAACCGATTATTCACATCAATAATGCCATGACCACATTACAAATCACACATTCATAAAAGCATAGCCATTTTCGCATGGCATACATACATATACATATCATTCGGTCACAACATAAGAGATTTAGTCTATACATGCCTTTAACTCAAAAAGTTTTCAAAACATATATATATATACCAAAGAGAGTGATAGTGTGGTTGACTTCACCAACGATCCTTTGAGCACGTAGCTTGACCAAAATCTATGAAACGAGCAAAGGAAAACACACAAAGTAAGCTCACTAGCTTAGTAAGTCTTAAGCACATATAATTTTAATGAGCGTACATGTAAACATTTTAATCTTCAAGCTTATCATATTGTACATAAATATTTCTATATATATATAATACACTTAGTGAATACTAGTGTCACATTTGTATCAATTACTATCACTATGTTATCATGAACACATACTTTATCAACTTCACATATAAGCAATGTACATACACATTAATGATAGGTTCAACATTATAAAATAAAGTACTTGTGGAATTGACCATTTTAGACATCGTATTTGATTTAACGATAAGAAATTTGCTCACTTCATCCCTTACAAATATAATATGCCAACTCTTACCCGAGCTTTTGACACAAAACATTATATATAACTTACCTTATTTGATTTTCAAATTTTCCATTTATATCAATTCACCTAAGCATTAAGCACTGCTAGGCACGAAGCTTGAATATGTCACCTAAGCACTAAGCACGCTAGGCACGAAGCTCGAATATGTCATCGGCACTAAGCACATTAGGCACTAAGCCCTAATATGTCACCAAAGACTAAGCACGCTAGGCACTAAGCCCGAATATGTCACCCAAGACTAAGCTCGCTAGGCACTAAGCCCGATAAGTAACACCAAGATAAGGCCTGCTAGGCATCAAAGCTCGATAAGTAACAAGACAAGGCACCTAGGTATCAAAGCCTGATAAGTAACACCGGAACAAGGCCTGCTAGGCTAATAGCCCGAGATATCAACATTTTCAACATTTTAATGCACATTTCAATAATACCATAACCAATTAAATCACTTAAATTTTATAATTCTATCACATTTCAAACTCAACTAAGCTTATTCACATTTCCTAAATAAAATCGTTACATCATTGTATACTCCGCATATCATATCGATTATACACCTTTACATGGTATTAACAAAACATATCCAATTCAATGTAATACCTTTACATTCAGCTATCACATAAAAATATGCCCAAATTTATCAAACATTGTCATTAAACACATTCACAATTCATTCTTTAATATAATCTAGCTTAAGTACTTACCTCGACTTTCGACGGACAATGTTAACTGGCTAGTCGACAACTTTTGTTTTTCCCTGATCCAAGCTCATTTTTCTTTGTTCTTGATCTTGATTTGGTGCTTCTAATTGCCAAAATTCAAAGGAACAAAAACCCTTTTTCTTTCTCCCATATTCGGCCAAAGAACAAAATGAGATGAAAATGGCTTTTTCATTTTATTTTATTATGTATATAATGGTTATTTAATTAATTTACTAATATAACCTTTAATATAAAATAAACTATTACATATAATAATGGCATATTAGTCAAAAGCCATCCACTAACTTATAAAATGGAATATTTACCCACCTAATACCTCAAATTAAGAAGCCATCATCATTCTAGCACTTTACACTAAAGAATACAACTTTTACGATTTACGCGATTTAGTCCTTTTTATCAAATTCAATACTTAAACGATAAAATTTTTCTACGAAATTTTCACACACATAAATTCACATATAATAAACACTAAATATAATATTTAAATATTTCTCAACC
Source organism: Gossypium rotundifolium (assembly GCA_025506655.1). Taxonomy (NCBI): domain Eukaryota; kingdom Viridiplantae; phylum Streptophyta; class Magnoliopsida; order Malvales; family Malvaceae; genus Gossypium; species Gossypium rotundifolium. Next base: position 104,763,054 of record CP106723.1, on the reverse strand, counting down.
TCAGATTCGTGGTCCCGAAACCACCATTTCGATTAGGGTCAAATTGATTCATTACATTGTCGATGAGGTTTGAGCAGCTTAAGGATTTAGCGACGTATTTTCCGGAGGAGTTGCCGTGATTACACAGAGATCGCGAGGTGGAATTTGGAATAAAACTACTCCCGAGTACAGTTCTGGTATCAATTACTCCTTATCGAATGGCGCCGAAGGAACTGGTGGAGCTCGAAGCTCAGATTCAGGAACTGTTGGACCGTGGGTTTATTCGAACGAGTGTGTCTCTATGGGGAGCACCGGTCCTATTCGTGAAGAAGAAGGACGGATCCATGCGTATGTGCGTGGATTATCGTCAACTGAATAAGTTGACGATTAAAAATAAGTACCCATTACCAAGAATCGACGATTTGTTCGACCAGCTCAAAGGAGCTTCGGTCTTTTCTAAGATTGACCTCAGGTTGGGATATCATCAGTTAAAGGTGAAGGAAGGAGACATCCACAAAATGGCATTTCGAACACGCTATGGTCATTATGAGTTCTTAGTAATGCCGTTCGGTTTGACGAACGCGCCAGCAGAATTTATGGATATGATGAATCGGGTGTTTCAGCCATACCTTGATCGGTTTGTCGTAGTGTTTATCGACGATATATTGGTTTATTCCAAGTCTAAGGAGGAGCATGATGCACATCTTCTAGTGGTGCTACAAATTCTGAGGGAAAAGCAGCTGTACGCCAAGTTCAGTAAGTGTGAGTTCTAGCTGAAGGAGGTGACATTTCTAGGGCATGTAGTTTTCGCAGAAGGGATTAGGGTAGACCCTTGGAAAGTCGAAGCTATGTTAAATTGGAAACCGCCAAAAACTGGGGCAGAAATTTGAAGTTTCCTAGGATTAGCAGGATATTACCGAAGGTTCGTTGAGGGGTTCTCTTCAATAGCGGCACCATTAACTAAGTTGTTGAGAAAGGGAGTATCTTTTGTGTGGACTGACAAACAATAGGAGAGCTTTGAGAAGCTGAAGAGAATTTTGACGGAAGCGCCAGTGTTAATTCAGCCAGAGGCAGGAAAAGAATTTATCATCTACTGTGATACGTCACACACAGGTTTAGGGTGTGTGTTGATGGAGGATGGAAAAGTTGTGGCATACGCGTCTCAACAGTTGAGACCGCATGAGCTGAACTACCCTACGCATGACTTGGAATTGGCTACGGTAGTATTTGCTCTGAAGATTTGGAGGCACTACCTGTACGAGGAAAAGTCAATAATTTACACCGACCATAAAAGTTTGAAGTATCTCCTTACTCGGAAGGAGTTAAATTTACGATAACGTAGGTGGATCGAGCTCCTGAAGGACTATGATTGCTCAGTTGAATACCATCCTGGCAAGGTAAATGTGGTGGCGGATGCGTTGAGTATAAAGGTGATAGCAGACCTAAGGCCGATGTTCGCTCATCTTAGTTTGTATGAGGATGGTAGCCTGGTAGCTGAACTACAAGTAAGACCTATGTGGACGAGTCTAATCAAGGAGAAGTAACTTTTGGATGATGTCTTGAGTATTCGAATCTGACAAGTGCAGGAGGGTGAAGTAGGGGATTATAGTCTGAACAATGATGGAGTTTTGTGTTTTCGTGGGAAGGTTTGTATGCCAAAAGATGAGGAGCTAAGGCAGATGATTCTTCGGGAATCGCATAGTAGCCCTTATGCTATGCATCCTGGAGGAGTTAAGATGTATTGGGATTTACGAGAATAGTTCTGGTGGTCAGGTTTGAAGCGAGAAGTTACGGAATATGTGGGAAAGTGTTTGACCTGTCAGCAGGTGAAGGTAGAACATCAGCTGCCTTCGAGATTATTGCAGCCGATAAAGATCCCGCAATGGAAATGGGAGCGAATCACAATGGATTTTGTTAGTGGGTTACCCCTTACACCCACCAAGAAAGATGCAATTTGGGTAATTGTGGATCGGCTGATGAAGTCTGCTCACTTCATATTTATTCGGGTCGACTACTTTTTGCAAAAGTTGGCTAAGTTGTACGTGGCTGAGGTTGTAAGATTACATGGTGTGCCGGTGTCGATCATATCGGATATGGACCCTAGGTTCACTTCACGATTTTGGAGGGCTCTTCATCAAGCAATGGGAACAAGGTTAGATTTTAGTACCGCTTTTCACCCACAGTCCGATGGTCAGTCTGAGAGGGTAATTCAGATCTTGGAGGATATGCTAAGGGGTTGCATCATCGATTTTAGGGGTAGTTGGGAGGAGCATTTACCCTTGGCTGAATTCGCGTACAATAATAGCTATCAAGCTAGTATTCAAATGGTGCCGTATGAAACATTATATGGAAGGAGATGTCATACCCCAACTTTTTGGACGGAGTTAGGTGAACGTCAGGTATTGGGTCCTGAACTAGTTTTAGAAACAAAGGAAAAAGTTAAGTTAATATAGGCTCGATTGAAGGAAGCGTCTGATCGGCAGAAGTCTTATGCTGATCTTAAGCGGAAAGAGGTAGAATTCGTAGTAGGAGATCAAGTCTTCTTGAAGGTTTCTCCATGGAAAAAGGTAATGAGGTTTGGACGAAAGGGTAAGCTAAGTCCTCGGTTTATTGGGCCTTATCGGGTTAGAACGTGTAGGCCCAGTGGCTTATTGTTTGGAGTTGCCTTCAGAGTTGGAGCAGATACATGGCGTGTTCCATGTCTCGATGCTGATACGTTATCAATCTAATCCATCATACATAGTGCCAGTGGAAGAAATTGAAGTAAGGCCAGATTTATCTTTTGAGGAGGAACCAGTACAAATTTTAGATCGAGACGTAAAAGTGTTGAGAAGGAAGTTCGTTCCCTTGGTCAAAATCTTGTGGAGAAACCACGGCGCAGAAGAGGCGACGTAGGAACCGAAAGAGGTTATACGACAGCAATATCCCCATCTTTTCTGATCAAGTAAATTTCGAGGCCGAAATTTATTTTAAGGGGGTAGAATTGTAACATCCTAAACGTGGGCCTGCGCATTAAGGTGATAGTTTAATTGTTAAATTGAGATTCTATGGATCGGGCTGACTTTTTTATTAAACATGTGGATTAGGGTTTAAATTAGTGCTCTGGGTATTTTAAAGTGATATATTGGGCTTTAAAAATATGGGTTAGGTGGCTAATACATGGTGTTAGCTTATAATTTAAGTAGATAGGTAATTAAGTGACAAACTGGGCTTGTGGCCCAAGGATTTGAGGAGCTTTAAGTGGGCATAAGGTGGCATCATAAGGGAGGAGCAGTTTGGGCCTAGTATGGCCACTTAGAGCCCAAATTTTAAGATGAAAATTCTGCACTTACAAGCCCTAGGAGTGGACGGCACACTAGCTACAAAATAGGGATTTTAATTCTTTTATTTCTTGATAAATAGGAAGATAATGAAGAGAAAGATGAGGGCTTTTTTTTTTTTTGAGGAGATAAGGATTGGGTTATCAGGTGAGATAAAGGCTATCGAGAGAAGGGAAGAGTTGGCCAAAATTCCAACTCGTGTGTGGATGATATGCCAAATTTCTCTATAAATAGGGAGTAGTATTCTTTAATTTCAGATTCGAAACCCTATTTTCTCTCATTCTCTCAAAATTTCCAAGCCTTTCCTCAGCTTTCTCTTTTCTTTTTTAAAAGCGAATTCCATTTGATTCATACTCTCATCTCACATAGCCGAACCTACAAGGGAGGTTTCTATTTCCCGAAGGTGTACCATAAGGCACATACTCCTTAGTAATTTGGTAAGTTTTGGGATTTTATTCTATGCAATTTCACTCTTTCTTTTCATTCAAATCTAACCTGAAACACTTATTTAAGGCCTTTTGATTTTCCCTCTCTGCTTTTAGTAGCCGACTCTGTCTCATTAAAAGTCTTCTATGCCGATTTGGTGGAAAAGCCGAAGGTAGGAAGGGGGCGTTGTCTTAGTGATTTTCGGGATTCGACAAATAAGGCTCTACGTTAGGGATAATAGATTTTCACAGTAACCAGATGTGTAATACCTCCCCACCATCTAGATCTGCCTATTATTGTATGTTCATGTGTTTTTTTATGTTTTGATAAATGCCAAAATCTCGGTTTATTGATGCAAGCCCAAGGAGGGAAAAAGCGGATCCCCAGGTTAGTAAATAATCTGTTTAAATGTTATAAGTAAAATGCTTGTATGTGATTGCATGGGTTGGGTTGATGAAAGGAGGAAGTTATATGTTACATGTGTAGCGGCTAATGCCGTGAACTCTTATATAAACTTGACCATTAAATGTTATACGGGCTTCAGCCATTATATGTTATAAGGGCTTCGGCCATCATATGTGGATGAGCAGCATGACTGCCATCATGGTGTGTAGTGGTGCGGGTCGATTGTAGAAATCCCCAATGGTGTGAACGGTTGGTATGGGGGTGTGTAGCGGATAGAAACCTAGGCAAACGGGTTGGGCCTTGCATATTAATTGCTATTAATTTTATTATGATTATTACACTGCTTATTTTGTTTAAGGGCTTAAGGCCCAAACTCTAGTGGTGCATGAGGGTTGCACACTGAGTCTCGCGACTCACCCTTTAATTAACATTTCAGGTGATACCTAGTGATTCAAACCGGGCTGGAGAGGAACACAAGGTGGCCATGAAGAAGAATACGTAGATTTGGCAAAAAGAGACTCAAGTTTTATTTTATATTTTTAATTAATGGACTTCAAACCTCGTTGTAATAAGGCCATGGGCTATTATGTTTTATTATGGGCTTCTATTACGTTAAGTAGTTTAAGCTTTTTATTTTAATTAAAAAGGCATGTATTTAAGTTTGGATTTTACTTTACTTAAGCATATTCTATATAAAACATATTTGGGCTTTTCCGAAAATGCAATATATTTCGATAAAATTTTTCTTGGTGACATACCAGATCCGGTTGTAGTGTTTGGGCGGGTGTGGGGTGTTACATTGTGATAGTAAGATAAATTCATATTTTTAATGTATTTATTTTTGTTAATTATCGGATAAAATATTATTAAATTTAGATTTTTCTTATCAAGAATGAAGTTGGTGTGTTGAATTCAAACTCTTATAAAAATAGGCTAAATTGGAACAAAAAGCAAAGAGGAGGGCTACAAAGATGACTGGATAAATATTGAAGGGTTGAAGATTTTTTTTTATTTAAAGTTGCTGGATAAAGATTGAAAGATTTCTTATATTGTTACAACTCTATAATTAGTTTAAATTTGATTTTTAAATTTTGAATTTTTTAGAGATAATATTTAGAATTATTTAGTGATAATATTTAATATTATTTAGTGATAATATTTAAGAAAAATCTAGTTCAATTTTAGCATTAAAAGTGTGTATAAATACCTAGTGGCTAAAGTCAATTGAACACACACCTTTTCCTTTGGCATTCAATAAAATTTCTTATTTTCCTTTCCCTTCCTGCTTCAGTTTTCTATACTGTTGTTTCATTCCCCTTTTTTTTTCTTTAATTTTCAGCTTTTTGGTTTAATTACCTTCCAAGGCCCTTTCCCTTTCCATCTTCCACAATTCCATAAAACCACTTTTAAAGCATGATTCTTTCCATGATTAACTACATCCTTTTTAGCCTTAGCCCCGGTTATCAGTTCGACAAAGTAATCATTAGACATGAACCCAAACTAAATATTTTGCAATTCGGTATTCGCTATCTCTCCGGTATATGGTATAGTACAAATTTGTCCCTCAAAGTTGATTCGATTTCAATTTAAAAAGCGTGTGTTGGGTTGGAATCATTTGGCGGAAGTTGAGTCGGCGATGCTGTATTCAAAATCCCATGAACAAATTGGAGTGTTCAATTGGAAAAAGCTAGTTGGATTCTATCAATGGAGATACTAATCGAATTTAAACAACCCACACGGTTGAGGTCGTTAATTCAAGTTGGACTTTTCAGATTACAAGGCTGTCGAAGTCTTAAATTACGGTACGTATCACGTAGTTGGAAATTAGACAAGGGTTTATTTGCAGGTGATACTGGGATTGACTACGAGAGGAAGAGTTGGCAGTTTGAGGGATCCTCGATTGCTATAACCAGCTTATTTCTTGGAAGGGAAAATCTGTTTCAAGGATCGATTCAAGATTGGAGTGCACCGAGGCTAAGGCTAAGCTTAAAAAAATATTTTATTTATCCACTTATTTTATTTTCTTAAATTTATTTTTACATTTTCGAATCTATTTTTATTTTATTTTATTTTATTTTTCGTATTTCCTTATTTTATTATCTTAATCAATTTAAAACCCCTATTTTTATTTTCCATCATTGCAACACACTGGTCATGGGCATGACTACTACCGCGACAACGATTCTGGTCACGAGAAAAGGAAAAATTAGACAACTAGTCCCTGTGGATTCAACCCTACTACTTTATATTTTAATTTACTGTTATTTTGTCGTAAGAATTTATATTTTTTGGTTTCGACGCCTATCAAATTTTGGCGTCGTTGACGGAGATTGGTGAAAATTTCAAATTTTTGTTTGTTTTCTTTATGACCAAGTCAGAATCGGGGACTCTAGCATTTGAACCGGATATAGAAAAGTTGGTTTGAACACTTCGAAGAGAAGCTCTTCGGCGAAGTAAACAACCACAACCAGACTTTGAAGAAGGATCTTATACCAAAGATATTTACTCATCCGAAGATTCAGATGACATGGCAAATCAAACTATACGCTAATTTGCAGCTGCACCAAATGAACAACAACCACTATGCATAACTTATCCGGTGGGCGAAACACCATTCGAGTTGTAATACCCCAAACCCGACCTAGAAATTAGGCCCGAATCTGGCGTGTCACATTGAAGTGTTTTTCGAAAACCATGTTTTCATTGAAAACCCTCCTTAATATTTAAAAACTAAAGTTTTAGTTTGTGTTCGTTCAATTTCAAAACGTGGTTCATTGAAAAGTTAATCACTTTTAAAAACGTTATCAACTTCGTTAAAAATCTCTTTTAGTTGCGGAAGCTAACTTCAGGTAAAGAAGTTTAAAACATATGTTTTTAAAAACAGTAATTGGGTTGAAAACTTGTCTACGTCTAATAGATATAAAACCTAACAAAATCCCAAATTTTCTGAATTAAATCCAGAGAGGCCTTATTACAGAAATTAAAACCCAAAACTAAATTTAAAACGTATATAAAGCCCAAGGCATAACAGTCGCAGTCGTGTGGTCACCTCCGAGTCCCTCGTAGCACCAATCCTCCTAACGTTGGGGATTACCTGCACAGTTAAAAACAGGGTGAGTTTATGAAAACCCAGTGTGTAATCCCCTTACTAGAGTAACAGTCAGTATACAAAAACAGAAATAGTTTGGGCTAAAGCCCTTTAACAGTAACAGTACAGTCCAGTTTAGATCATACGTGGGCCAAATCCCACTACAATATCATTTGGGTCACAACCCATAATAGAATCAATTGGGCCCAGCCCAAACCAATAACAGAATAAGTGGGCCTAAGCCCAGTACAGAGACAGATCTCATAAACAGATATGCAATAGTATGAGGATGCATCCCACCCCGATCCAGCTAGCACACCACCCGTACCAGCCCTACACTCCTGTGGGGATTAAATTGACCCACCCAGCCAACACACCAAGCTTAGCACCGGTTGCAGCACTAAGTCAACAGAACGGCTCGGCGTCATAGACAAAATGGCTAAAAGCCATAAACAGAATGGTTATAAACCATAATCAGGATGGCATAGAGCCATAATCAGGATGGCATAAAGCTATCGGTAACTGTAATAAGTTTGGTATATAGCCATCAACGACGGTCATATAATCGATTACACAGCCACGGGTAATTATGATCGACACAGAGTCATCAATATATATGTTAGGCACATAGCCACGGGTAAATACGATTGGCACAACACCATAATCAAGATGGCACAGAGCCATTTTTAGGTTGGCACATAGCCATAATCAGATTACGCAGCTTTAAGTCGTTCGTCGGTCCACAGTCATCTCATGCGACCCGTGCGACCCTATTAGAACTTCCCCCGTATCAACGTCCCAACCCCATGCAATATGTCGTGTATGTCATGCTCAATCATTACACGTGTATGCAAAATGGCCATGCCCAGTAACAGTCATTTAGACATATATTAAAAGCATATCAGTCACACAACCACAATCAAGTCAGTTTAAACACAGTCATACGATCACAGTCAAATCAGTCAAATTCATAGTCTAAGTCAATCATTTACCCACAAGGGCAAAATAGTTATTTTAACCTATAAGAGTATTTCGATAATCCTGCCCTTCAGGGGTATTTCGATAATTTTACCCTACAGGGGTATTTCGGTAATCCAACCCTACAGGGGTAATTAGGTACTTTTGCCAACCAGGGGTATTTCGGTAATTTCCCAAATTAGGGATATTTCAATAATTTTACAAATTAGGGGTATTTCAATAATTTCACAAATCGAGGGTATTTTAGTAATTTCACAAATTGAGGGTATTTCGATAACTTTATCAATCGAGGGTATTTCGATAATTTTACAAATCGAGGGTATTTCGATAATTTTATCAATTGGGGATATTTTGGTAATTTCACAAATCGAGGGTATTTCGGTAATTTCACAAATTGGGGGTATTTCGGTAATTTCACAAATTAAGGGTATTTTGGTAATTTTATAAATCAGGGGTATTTTGATAATTTTACCAGTTGGGAATATTTTGGTAATTTCACAAATCGAGGGTATTTTGGTAATTTTACAAATCGAGGGTATTTTGGTAATTTCACAAATCAAGGGTATTTTGGTAATTTTACAAATCAGGGTATTTTTTAATTTTACCAATCGAGGGTATTTTTGTAATTTTACAAATCGAGGGTATTTCGGTAATTTTCACAAATCGGGGTCCCCGCACCCTAACAGAAGGTCCACCGTCGCCTCGAACAACTTAAGTAACCTAAACAGTCACAACAATGTAAATGGGCTTAAGGCCCATTACTCGGCCCAAGTGGGCCCACGCGCTCGTGTGGCCCAATTAGCTCAGAAATAGCCTCGGCTATACGAACAGCACAGTTCAAACCAATAGAAACCATATAACATGCATTTTATCTATGTGGGGCCCACCAGCCTAGTGGCCCACACGCCCATTGCCCAAAAATGACCCTAGCCATGTGGACTACACGACTCGGTCTAACATTTACCACAATATGCAAATTTAATCCATGTGGGGCCCACAAGCCCATTGGGCCCACACGGCCCATTTCGGCCCTAACGCGGCCCAAAATGACCTAAGCCCATGAGAACGCTCATGGTGGCCTCAACCATCTTACGCCCATTTTCGTGGTCTCGGTCAACCACACGTGCGATCGCACGCTCGTGTCACATCAGTCGCCGGTACTTTAACTTTTCGGCATTTTTTCGATCTACGATCAGAAAGAGTGTGGTTACACACTCTATCCGCTTTCTCGTCGATTATCGAATACATGGTACTGTTATACACCTACTCGTGAAATGAACCGCACCCCAAATATCCATGCACCTAGATTAAAACATCATAACGATTATTTATCCAAAATAAAACAAAAAGAAACCGATAGAAAACTAAATAAACTATTGTGATGTGACCTTACCAACAATAAAACACCTATTTCCCCAACTTTCAAACAATTGTCAGACCCCCTCTCGTCCACAACCAACCCACAGAATCGGTTCCAAACTAAAGGAGTAACACACCAGTGTTGGGTAATGCATTGAGTCAGAGAGAAACGATCAGAGAAGAGTATTCGGTTTTAGCAATACGATGAGGGACACTCGAAAAGAGTCAAAGGAAAAGAGAGAACAGGAAAAGGGTATTCGGCCAAGGAGGAATTAAAATTAAGGGAAGGAAGAAGCAGGGTTCAGCCAAGAGAAAAGGTAAGGAGAAGAGAAGAAAAACAATGTTATTGACTACCAAGGCATTCGGTTTCCACAGTAAAAAGAAAACAGAAAAAGAAGAAGTGTGAGGGAAAAAAATATTTGCTCACTTAAGAAAAGAGGAAAACACGAAGTCGAAAAGGCAAAAACTTGAAATAGCAAAGCACCAAAATTGACCTACAAGATTCGGCCACCACTTGCCCAAAGGAGAAAGAAATCCCTTCCAATCACTTACAATTGCCGAAAATGCACAAAAGACTCCCTAGCTGAATATGCACATACCAGCTCCCTAATTAGGCCACAACTTCTCCTATTATCAAATTCCTTAAAACCTCCACCAAACCCTCCACCGAATTTTCTCCTTGATTTACTCCAACTCCCCATTCAAATTCAATTCAAATTCCTATGACCAATTCAACCACAGAGTTCCAGTCCAGTTCCAACACCTCTCCAGATCAAGCAGTAAAATAAACATACAATTGCGCACACCATGCTTCGAACCTCAAACTCTTTGCCACACATGTAGCGCCACCTTGCCACTAGATCACCCACTCTCTTTGTGTCACATTTTACCTTCAATAAATTAAAAGGTCTAAAGGCCAAAGTCCAGGTTCCTTCAAAAAAAAACCAAAACAAATTGCAAGAGCCAAGACTTGAACCCAGGCTCCCTTGCAACCTTATGATGCCACAACCACTAGACCACATGCTTCCTTGTGTCTTTTTTTAACACAATAATTTAAAAGGCCTACATCCAAGCATCTAGTGTTTTATCCACTTGAAACCAAAATTTTTGCTAAATCCCAGGTTTGAACCCAGGACTTCTCTAATACTTCTCAGGACCCTTAACCACTAAAGCAGACATACTTTTATGTTATTCACATGCACAGCTAAATTCCAATCCCTCCGATATGCGAAGCCCATTTCTTCTAGGCCCAAAAGTTAAGGTGATACACGAGTTAAAGTCGGGATTGATACATTTATTGCCTTCTTTTCCGTAATGTAACATCCCGAAATAGGGCCTAAACGGAATAGTGGTTGCAAAACCACGAATCCGAGCTATAAAAGTTTATTACGATTAATTATTGTGATTTACCGAGTGATTAAATACATGAGTTAAAGTATTGATAAGAAATTTTATTGATTTCATGCTTAAATTGCCTATTAGGACTTGTTTGCAAAAGTTGCTAAATAGGGGTTCTAATTTATAGAGTACTTGATTGAAATGGGGGTTTGAAGTAGGATTCCTTAAATGGTAATTAGACCATTATATTTTCATGGACAAAAAAGGACATATATAGGTAGAAAGAACCAAAGTTTTTAATGAAGGGTAATTTAGTCATTTGGTAATAAAAAGAAATTAAAAAGGGAAAAAGATGGCAAAATATGCTCATCTTCTTCATTAGGCCGAATTTTCAAGTTTTCACCATAGCTAGGGTTTGTTTCAAGCTTCCAACCTCCATAGTAAGTGGTTCCAAGCCCCGTTTTTAATGTTCTTTACATTTTTAAAGCCCCGGTAGCTCAGTTTAGCTTATTCTATCAATAATTCATGCTAGGGTTCATATTTGGAAAAATACCCATAGGTGAAATGTGTTTATTTTGATGTTTTATGATAAAATATAAAGTCTGAAATTATGTTAAACAACTTTTGCTAAGTGATTTTAAGTGAAAACGAGTAAAACGGATTAATTGGTAAAAATACCTAATGTTCATAAGTACATGTTAGAGTGAGAATTTGATGTTGTCATAGAAAGGAAAAATGATCAGCATGTCATAAAACATAAGAATAAGGGATAAAGTATAATTTTAGAGCTTTGGGGAAAATGTGTAAATATTAAAAGTTTAGGGGCAAAATTGTAATTTTTCCAAAGTTAGACTTAAGGACTGTTTTGATAAATGTGAGTATTAAATAAGTTAAATTTGCTATTATAGATCAAGAAGAACGAAATTCGGAGTTAGATCGGGGAAAGAAAAAGATAGTGGACTAAATCGATATAGTTTATCGTATTTTGTTTCGAGGTAAGTTTGCGGTAAATAAATGCAGTATTATATTATTTTACATTTGATACTATTAAATTCCAGAATTTACATATTTATTCTGTAAATTTATCATTTAAAGACTCAAGCATGAATTGACGAAGAAGCAATATCAGAATGTCCTGGTTGAACCTTAGGAATGTGTAGGATACAAATGTCATGACATTAGGGTTTAAGGAAATCATGTAAGACCATGTCAAGACATGGCATTGATAAGTTATTATAAGGCAAAGGTCCCATGTAAGACCATGCCAAGGCATGGCATTGGTGAGTTCATAAGGCAAGGATAACACGTAAGACCATGTCAAGACATGGCAATGGTTAAGTTTCACAAGGAAAGGTACCCGCGTATCCTTAGTATTCCAAGTGGTTCAATGGGAAAATTTAAAGAGTATACCAAAGGAAAGGTAAGACAAGTTCAAGCTAAAAAGTTATAGGTAAGAATTTAAGACTTAAGTATATTAAGTTAAAGGCTTAAATAATTTTGGTAAGAAAAGAATATGATAATGCATTAAGAATGTTGTTATTTATTTACATGCAAACTTACTAAGCTTAATGCTTACTCACATTCCTTTCTTTCTTTTCATAGTTTTACAAGCCAACTCAGGGATCGTAAGGACGTCGGAGATCGTTACACACTATCAAAGGATAATATTGGTATTTTGTGACTCGAATTTTTTAAGTTATGGCATGTATAGGGACTTAGCCATTTTGTGTGTATGACCTTATGATATGGCTTAATATTGGCTTGTAAATGTTTGGTAATGATTAGCTATTAAAATGGTTAATTAAGAACATGTTTTGGATGTTACGTAATGCCTAGTTGATAGTTATTTTATGAAATTATGTAATTATATGCGGGAATAGTTTGACAAGAAGAGTGATGTGATTTTGAAAAATCACCAAAATAGTAGAAATGAAATTAGATTGTGAATGAGATATAGATTAAATATTATTTAGTCTATTTTTATATAAAAAAAATGGTGTAGGAAAAAGAATTTTATATTATGAGATAATTTACTTTTAGCCAAGAGAGGTCAGAACTAGCGAACTGTGTAACAGGGGAGACTTTAACTAATAAAGTGTACTAATTGACCACACCAAAAATTCTGGAAAAATTATAGTAAGAATATATATGAGTCTAGTTTCAAGGAAAATTTACAGATCTATATTTTGAGTTTTGTAACTCGAGTTATAGTTAATTTAGTGACCATGACGCACATGGATAGTTTCAATTTTTATGCCCTAATCTAGTAAGTTAAGTCTAGTAATGCCTCGTGCTCGACTCCGAAACGGTCTCGGGTAAGGGGTGTTACATGAAATTTGAAAAATGAGAACCCTCATACTCATATGAAAGAGTTTCACATGGTTTGTTTGAGCATGAAACCAGAATGAGTAACTGAGGATCAAATAAAACTACGAGCTTTTCCTTTTTCATTAGCCGACTCTGCTAGAGAATGGTTGTTTTACTTACCTCCGGGATTTGTTAATACTTGGACTAATATGTCACAATTTTTTCTTAACAGGTTTTTCCTAGCAGCTTGAGTAGCCGAATTAAGGAGGAGTATAGTCGAATACAGCAAAAAGAAGCAAAATCACTCTATGAATATTGGGAGTGATACAAGAAGTTATGCACAAGTTGCCCACAACATGGCCAGTTTGAATAGTCGCTCTTACAATATTTCTACGAGGAGTTACTCCCAATGGAAATGAAGATGATTGATGCCTCTAGTGGAGGGGCTCTTGTGAACATGACTCCCCAAAGAGCTAGGGAATTAATTTCGACTATGGCTGCAAATTCTCAACAGTATCGACCACCTATGGAACCTACTAGAAGGGTTCATGAGCTAAGTACTCCTTCTATAGTAAATAAGATTGATGAACTTACTAATGTGGTTAAAAATATGCTTGCAGGACAGACGAACCCAGCTCGGTTGTGTTGGATTTGTGCTAAGTCTGATCATACTAGCGACTTGTGCCCGATTTTACTTGAAGACACAACTGCACAAGTAGATTTCGTTGGGAACTTCCCAAGGCCACCTCAAAAGCATTATGATCCATATTCAAACATGTACAATACAGGGTGGAAGGATCACCCAAACCTAAGTTATGGATCGAATCCTTAATATAATCAACCATATCAACCAAGACCACCTCCACCTCAACAGTATCAAGCTCCAAAGTCATCTCTTGAAGCCATAGTGAAGAGGTTAGTCATTAGCACCAAAAAGTTCCAACAAAATTCTGAGGAGCACTTCCAAGAAATCGATCAACAAATAAGTAAGTTAGCACTTACGGTTAGTCGTTTGGAGAACCAAGAAAAATTGCCATCTCAAACCGAGCTGAACCCACGTCAAAATGCAAGTGTTGTGACTGTAAAAGATGGAAAAAAGTCAGAACTAGTGCCTGGCACGAGTCGTGACCACGACGTTGAATAAGAAGTTGAACTGGCAGCTTTCACTAAGCTGGCACCTCATAAACCATTTGTTGTACCTCCCCCATACCCTAGAAGGCTCACCCATGTTAAAAAGGAACAAGAGGAAAAAGAAATCCTTGAGACATTCCGGAAGGTAGAAATTAATATTCCTTTACTTGATGCAATTAAACAGGTTCCACACTATGCAAAATTTTTGAAAGAATTGTGCACCGGCAAAAAGAAACTCCAAAGAAACAAATGAGTGAATGTGGGAAAAAATGTTTCTACAGTGCTACAAAGAAAAATCCCGCCTAAGTGTAAGGACCAATGTATGTTTTCTATCCTACAAAATAGGTAACATTGGCATAAAGAAAGCTTGAAAGAAACAGGGGTGATTATTCAGTTGGTAGATAGGTCATACGTATATCCAAAAGGGATACTGGGAGATGCCCTCATAAAGGTAAATGAACTAATTTTTCTTGCAGACTTTTACATCATTGATATGGAGGACGACCACTTCAAAAATGCTTCTGATATTCTACTGGGAGACCATTCCTAAGTACCACATGTACAAAGATTGATGCTTGAAGTGGAACCCTTACTATGGAATTCGATGGTGATGTGGTAAATTTTAATGTTTATGAGGCAATGGGCCAACCCAACACAATGTCGAATATTTCTAGTGTTGATATTATTGAACCACTAATGAAATTTCATTTTGAGTATAATGAAGGGGATAAATTAAAAACTGTATTTTCCAAAAGTTTATACCTCAATATGATGGATAAATTGAATGAGATAATGACGTTTAGAGAATCGATTCGGGAAACTGTTGTTCTATTTGATACTCATCAATTCCCTAGAAGCCAAGGTAAATAATTTGAACTTTCTCCTTCTAAAACTAAATTGTTTTCTTCTATTTTCAGGTGTAACAGCCCAATTTAGGGGCTAGTCAGAATAGTGATCTCGAGATCACTAACCCGAGGTTAGAGAAAAATTGATTTCATGTTATCTTATGAGTCAAAGCATGATTACACTAGTGCATAAAAATTTTGGTGCTTTAATTTTAGCGATTTCTTGCTTAATCGCGAAAAAAGACTAAATCGCATAAAGTGTGAAAGTTTCATCCTATAAGCTAAAAGTACCAAATAGTCATAGATCATTAATTGGAGGTCTTTAAAAGGAAATAGACCCTCAAGATTAGAGTGGTCGGCCATAGGTTATCATGGCAGACAAAGATGGACAAAAATTTGGTCAAAGTTAGTAATAGTTAGTGGCTAATTTGACTAGTATTAATAAAATAAAGAAAAGATGATATCCATCTTTCTTTCTTATCTCTCCCATCGAAAATTGACAGCCAAATAGGGGTTGAAAGCTTAAAAATTTCATCACACTCATCTCTTTACAAGTAAGTGTTCTAGTGATCTTTTCTTGAAAATAGTTATACATTTGAGACCCCTAAAGCTTAAGCTTTCAGATGAGGAGACTATTGTGAAATATGGTGAAAAGTTTAGAGTTTTTCCATTAGTTCTTTCATTGTTATTTGCTGCATTTTATGGAAGAAATTGAGCCTTGGTTATTAGATAAACTACTTTTGTGAAAGGTGTTGTCTTGAAAACACCTAATTGGACATTGATGAAAAGGTTACAAAATTGTAGTAAATATATGAAATGTTGAGTTTTGATGATAGCTATAAAGTATTAAATGTTCACCTAGGCTTGTTGAAGGTAGAAATATGATTAGAATTTATTTTCGAGCCTAGGGGCAAAATGGTCATTTTGCCAAAATCTAGGGGCAAAATAATAATTTTGCCAAAGCATGTTTATTGAAATGCTTTTATTAATATGGTGATTAAAATGAGCTAAATTGCTATTATAGAGCAAGGAGAACTGAGAATCCACCTCGATCGGGGAAAGAACAAAGTTTTGGACTAAACCGACGAACTAGCTCATTTTGAAAACGAGGTAAGTTTGTATGAAATAGATTCAACATTTATGTTAGCATGTTTGAGAATGCTTGGTATTATATTGATGCTTGATGCTCTACTAAATCGATTAGTTAATGTTGAATGAGATATTGAAGTCCTAATGGACCATATTGAATACGAAAATGCTATCATCGAGATATGAAATAGATAAGGTCTCGTATAAGACCATGTCCGAGACATAGCCTCGGCATCGAGTTGAGATCCTGTATAAGACCATATTCGGGATATGGCTTCGATAAAGAATATGAAAATCGTATAAGACCATATTTGGGATATGGCATCGATACATGATATGAAATTCCATATAAGACCATATCCGGGATATGGCATTGGCATTTAGAGGTGACTCCATGTAAGACCACCTCAGGGATGTGGCATTGGCTTTGTACTTATATTAATGATGATGAATATCCGTCTTTGGTTATCCCTAGCGATTAATGGGATAAGTAGATGAGTTTAGAAGTAGAAATGAGATTGTACTAAAGTCATGTGAATGAGTGAATACGGGTACTCGTGAATGAGTCACAAAGAAACGATTACGATATATGGCACGGTATGTGCTAAATAAGAGTAAGTATGGCAAGAAACCTATGACTTGTGTATGATTAATTAATGCCATGGATGGACTATATTATGAGTTTATTGTTGCTATATATTTCCATGCAAACTTACTAAGCTTTATACTTACCCCCTTTCATTGCCTTTTTCCTTGTTGTATTGCCAAGATAACTCGAGGAATGTGATGTTGGAGTTCGAAAATCACACTATCGACATCACTTTGGTATAACAATTTAGACTTATTTTTTAGTATGGCATGTATACAACTCGAGTATCTTGTCAAGTTGTAATTGTTAGCCAAAGTGTTTGCTATGTATGTTACTAAAGTCATTTTGTAAATGGTCTTATAAGTTAGGCCAATACTTGGCAAATTCTATTACATAATGAAGATATTTTCATGAAGTGTATGCCCTTATGTATGTCTTGATTCTTTGAGTTCCTAGAGATATCTTTTGGTCATCTTTTACATTGGAATGTTTTGAATTGAGTTCTTGGATGTGCCTTTGGGTTATAAGTTGTGTTGACTTGAATTGGAGTTTGTATGTGTGCAACTTAGGGTGGCAAAGGGCTTGGTAGATAGCCATCTAATTGTCCATACGGGTAGATATACGGGCGTGTTTCTAGGCTGTGTGTGATACACGGTCAGCCCTATGAGCGTGTGGATTGACCGTGTGTCCCCTTGCATACTAGAATTGCAAGCCAGTATGCCTTATAGTTAATACACGAGCAGAGACACGGCCATGTGTCTCAGCTGTGTGGGAGGCACGACCTAGTACATGAGCATGTGCCCAGGCCATGTGAAGCTTGTACATTAAATGTGGAATTTAATTCGACATACGGGCTAAGGACATGGGCGTGTGCCTTGGCCATGTGACCATAGTGAAATGATGATGTCATAGTCAGAATGCCAAGGTTTTGGCACACAGGCTAAGACACGGGCGTGTCAAGGCCATGTGAGAGACACGAATGTGTGCCCAGCCTTGTGGATTAAGTCAGTGTTGACCACGGGTGGAAGACATGGGCATGTCTTTGGGGCACACGAGCGTATCCCTAAATCAACACGGGCGTGTGGCCACTGTTTTGATGAAAAGTTTTCCAATTTCGTAAAAGTTTCCAATTAAATCCTGAAACCTCTCATCGATATGTTTAAGGCCTAGTAGGCCTAGAATGAGCTAGAAATGGGTTTAAATGAAGTTCTATAGCCCGTTATTACATGTTCAACAAGGTTTAGCATGGTAATGCCTCATATCCGATCCCGATGTCGAACACAGGTAATGGGTGTTACATTTATTGGTATCAGAGCTACAATTTAGTCGATTCTAGGACTAACGTAGCGTAAGTACGAGTCTAGCTATACATGCCATATACAAGAGTGTCTGGGTAATGATAGTGTGATGGCTCCTGATGTTTAAAAATCGTGTTTTATGTAGTATATGGATTCTGATCGAAATCGAACTGCAGCCGATAATACTAGGAGTAATGCGCTGGCTTTCGCTCAAGGGACCGCGCTAGTAAATAGTAAACCCGAGACCCTGGGTCAAGGAGAAGAGGCCCGAGAAGCCGTTCTTCCCATGATGAGTAACTCGTATACTGAGTATACCCGAGCAACCCCTAATGCTCAACCCCCTCCACCCCCACCTATCCCTTAACCCGCTCCTGTAGCTCCTCAAGTGGTTGAGGTAGTGAGAAGAGAAAGGCCTCCAGCCGATAAGATCCGGAAGCAAGGAGTCGAGGAATTTTGGGCCAGTAAGGATGATGATCCGGAGAGGGCAGAATCCTGGCTCGAGAATACCATCAAGGTATTCGATGAGTTATCCTGCACGCCTGAGGAGTGCTTAAAGTGTGCAATATCTCTTTTGAGAGATTCAGCCTATCGATGGTGGAACACCCTTGTGTCGGTGGTCCCAAGGGAGAGAGTTAGCTGGGAATTCTTCCAAGAGGAATACCGAAATAAGTACATCAGCCAGAGGTTCATCGACCATAAGACGAAGGAGTTCTTGGAACTGAAGCAAGGACGTATGTCAGTGACTGATTACGAATGGGAGTTTGTAAGGCTTAGCAAATATACACGGGAATGTGTGTCTACTGAGGCAGTCTTGTGCAAGAGATTCAAGGATGGACTGAATGACGACATTCGTTTATATGTTGGAGTCCTCGAACTAAAAAAATTTGTAGTATTGGTGGATAAGGCTTGTATAGCTGAAGATTTGGCCAAAGAGAAGAGAAGAGCTGAGAATGAGTCCGTGACTCGAGAAAAAAGTAGTTGAATAAGTCCTACCAATCCTCCTCTAATAAACCAGAGTAAGAGCAAAAAATTTTTGGGGTATAAAGGGCAGACCACATCAGTTGCTAGTGTGGGCAACGTTCGACCAAGTAGACCGGGATGCTCGCAATGTGGCAGGCGTCATTCTGGTGAGTGTCGAGCAAATGAGAAAGCTTATTTTAGATGTGGGTCCTTAGACCACTTCATCATAGATTTCCCCGAGGTGGGTGAGAAAGAGAAGCCTCAGAATGCAAGACCGAGAAGTACTGCTAAAGAAAGACCACAGAGAAACCCGGGAAGTGAGATGGGTAACAAGAATACATCTAGAGAGCAAGCTGCAAGAGTTGAGGGTAGGGCACCGACGAGAACATATGCCATTCGTGCTCGTGAAGAGGCATCTTCCTTCGACGTAATCACTGGTACATTTTCTCTTTATGATACTCGTATTATAACTTTAATTGATTCGGGATCTACCCACTCATACA
Organism: Gossypium rotundifolium; assembly: GCA_025506655.1. NCBI lineage: Eukaryota > Viridiplantae > Streptophyta > Magnoliopsida > Malvales > Malvaceae > Gossypium > Gossypium rotundifolium. The sequence continues at coordinate 104,743,439 of CP106723.1, read as the reverse complement.
TATGCATGAAATTAGTCTCTAGCATGAGCATGCCTATAGAGTCTACTGAATTCATCATAAGAGTGTCTAGTCCTCTAGGCAAGTATGTGTTGGTTGATAGAGTTTGCAAAGGTTGCCCTTTGATGATTAAGGGTCATTGCTTCCCGGTTGATCATATGCTATTGCCATTTGATGAGTTTGATGTCATCCTTGGGATGGATTGATTACTTACTCATGGGGTACTTGTGAATTGTAGGAAGAAACATATTGAGTTGAAAAGTGAAAATGGGGATTTTATTCGTGTTGAATCAAATAAGCCAGATAGATCACCAGTAGTGATATCAACCTTGTCGACTCAGAAGTATTTAAGGAAGGGGTATGAGGCTTATCTTGCCTTTATGTTGAACACTAAAGAGACTGATTTTAGAATTGAGTCGGTACCTATAGTATGCGATTACCTAGATGTTTTCCTGAAAGAGTTGCCAGGGCTACCTCCAAATAGAGAGATTTAATTTGGGATTGAGTTAACTCTAGGTACTGCCCCTATTTCTATTGCTCCGTATAGAATGGCACCAACCGAGCTAAAAAAGCTAAAAGCACAGCTTATAAGAACTAACGGATAAAGGTTTTTCAAGGCCAATTTTTCCCGTAGGGTGCTCCCGTTTTATTTGTGAAGAAGAAAGATGGTTCTATGAGGTTATGCATAGACTATCGGCAACTTAATAAGGTAACTGTGAAGAATAAGTACCCGTTGCCGAGGATCGATTATCTCTTTGATCAATTGAAGGGAGCCACGATATTTTCCAAGATAGATTTGAGGTCCAGGTACTATCAATTGAGGGTCAAGGACTCGGATGTACCAAAAATCGTATTTAGTACTAGGTATGGCCACTATGAATTTTTTGTCATGCCTTTTGGTCTGACGAATGCCTCTGCGATCTTCATGGATTTGATGAATCGCATTTTTGGCCATACTTGGATAAATTTTTCGTGGTCTTCATCGACGATATACTAATCTACTCTCGAGATGAGAACGAGCATGCTGAGCATTTGAGTACGGTTCTGCAAGTCTTGAGAGAAAAAAATTGTATTCCAAATTCAGTAAGAGTGAATTTTGGCTTAAGAAAGTAGGATTTTTGGGGCACATTGTCTCGAGAGATAGAATTAGAGTAGATCCGAGTAAGATTTCAGTAATTGTTGGAAACTGCTGAGGAGCGTAACTGAAGTAAAGAGTTTTCTAGGCCTAGCTGGTTATTATAGGCATTTTGTCAAAGGGTTTTCCATGATTGTAAAAAGATGTGAGGTTCGATTGGACAGAAAAGTGTCAACAAAGTTTTGAGAAACTGAAAACACTGTTGACCAAAGCTTCGATTTTGGTGCAACCTGAATCGGAAGAGAATTTGTGGTTTACAGTGATGTATCCCTGAATGGATTGGGTTGTGTACTTATGCAAGAGGGTAAGGTGATTGCATGCGCCTCTAGGCAATTGAAGCCACACGAGAAGAATTACTTGACTCATGGTTTAGATTTGGTAGCAATTGTGTTTGCGTTGAAGATTTGGATACATCATTTATATGGTGAAAGGTGTCGGATTTTCATCGACCATAAAAGCCTAAAATATTTGATGACTCAAAGGGAATTGAATTTGATACAACAAAGGTGGTTAGAGATGATCAAAGATTATGAGTTGATAATTGACTACCATCCGAGAAAGGCAAATGTAGTCACAGATGCTTTGAGCAAGAAATCATTGTTCGTACTGAGAGACATGAGTAATCAGATGGTTTTGTCGGATGATGGTTCCATTTTATCTGAGTTAAAGGCTAGACCATTATTCCTCCAAGAGATTTGTGAAGCTCAAAAAGATGATAATAGCTTGCAAGCCAAAAGATTTTTATGTGAGTCGAATGTTGAGTCAGACTTTCGAGTAAATCCTGATGGATGTCTGATGTTTCGAGATAGGGTCTGTGTACCCAGATGTGATGAGCTTATTCGTAAGATCTTGTATGAAGTGCATAGCGGATGTTTAACTGTGCACCCTGGGAGCACGAAGATGTACAATGATTTGAGGAAATGGTATTGGTGGCCTAGTATGAAGAAAGATATTTCCAAGTTTGTATCGAGATGCCTAATTTTTTAGCAAGTGAAGGCTAAACATCAAGTACCTTCGGGTTTACTTCAGCCCATTATGGTTTCTAAATGGAAATGGGATCATATTACCATGGACTTCGTGACAGGCTACCATTGACTCCAAAGAAGAAAGATGAAGTATGGGTAGTGGTTGATAGACTCACAAAGTCAGCCCATTTCGTACCAGTACGAGTCGATTATTTGTTTGATAAATTAGCTGACTTGTACATGTCAGAGATAGTGAGACTTCATGGTGTGCCATTGTCGATCATTTCGGATAGAGATCCAAGATTTACGTCAAGATTTTGGAAAAAGTTACAAGAGGCCTTGGGCACGAAATTGAGTTTCAGTATAGCCTTCCATCCATAAACCGACAGACAGTCGGAGAGAGTGATTCAGATACTCGAAGACATACTTCGATGTTGTGTTTTAGAATTCCAAGGTAATTGGGAGAAATACTTACCATTGGTGGAATTCGCCTACAGCAACAGTTTTCAGTCAAGTTTGAAAATGGTGCCTTATGAGGCATTATATGGGCGTAAGTGACGAACACCATTGTATTGGTCAGAACTCAGAGAGAAATAGATACACTAGGTCGATTTGGTTAAGGAAACTGAAGAGAAAGTAAAGGTGATACGTGACTATCTGAAAGTCGCCTCAGATAGACAAAAGTCCTATTCAGATTTGAAAAGAAAGGATATTGAATTCAAATTCGGTGATAAAGTGTTCTTGAAAGTATAACCTTGGAGAAAAGTCCTCAGATTTGGCCGGAAGGGCAAATTGAGTCCTCGTTTTATCGGACCTTATGAAGTTACCGATAGGATAGGACTGGTAGCATATCAGTTGGCCTTGCCACCTAAACTAGAAAAGATTCATGATGTCTTTCACATATCCATGTTACGCCTATACCATTCAAACCCTTCACATGTAATAGTACCAATAGAGGTAGAGATACAACCGGACTTGACTTATGGTGAAGAGCAGGTTAAAATTTTGACACGAGAGGTCAAGCAGTTAAGAAACAAAAGCATAGCCCTTGTGAAAGTATTATGGCAAAGGCACGGAATAGAGGATGCTACATGGGAGCTCGAGGAAACGATGAGAAACCAATATCCCAACCTTTTCACTGGTAAGATTTTTGGGGACAAAAATCCTTAAGGGGGAGAATTGTAACAGCTCGATCTAAGATCTAGTCGAAATAGTGATCTCAAGATCACTAACCTGAGGTTAGATAAAAATTGGTTTCATGCTATTTTATGAGTTAAAGCATGATTACATTAGTGCATGAAAATTTTAGAGCTTTAATTTTAGCGATTTCTTGCTTAATCGCGAAAAAGGACTATAAAGTGAAAAAGTTTCATCCTATAAGCTAAAAGTACCCAATAGTCATAGATCATTAATTGGAGGTCTTTAAAAGGCAATTAGACCCCCAAGATTAGAGTGGCTGACCATAGGTTATCATGGGAGACAAAGATGGACAAAATTTTGGTCAAAGTTAGTAATAGTTGGTGGCTAATTTGACTAGTATTAATAAAATAAAGAAAAGATGATATCCATCTTTCTTGCTCATCTCTCCCACTGAAAATTGATAGCCAAATAGGGGTTGAAAGCTTCAAAAATTTTAGCACACTCATCTCTTTACAAGTAAGTGTTCTAGTGATCTTTTCTTGAAAATAGTTCTACATTTGAGACCTCTAAAGCTTAAGCTTTCAAATGAGGGGGCTTTTGTGCAATATGGTGAAAATTTTACAGATTTTCCATAAGTTCTTTCATTGTTATTTGCTGCATTTTATGGAAGAAATTGAGTCTTGGTTGTTGGATAAATAACTTTTGTGAAAGGTGTTGTCTTGAAAACACCTAATTGGACTTATTATGAGCTTATTGTTGCTATATATTTCTATGCAAACTTACTAAGCTTTATGCTTACCCCCTTTCATTGCCCTTTTTCCTTGTAGTGTTGCCAAGATAACTCGAGGAACGTGACGTAGGAGTTCAAAAATCACACTATCGACATCACTTTGGTATAACAATTTAGACTTATTTTTTAGTATGGCATGTATACGACTCGAGTATTTTGTTAAGTTGTAATTGTTAGCCAAAGTGTTGGCTAAGTATGTTACTAAAGTCATTTTGTAAATGGTCTTATAAGTTAGGCCAATACTTGGGAAATTCTATTTCTTAATGAAGATATTTTTCATGAAGTTTATGCCCTTGTGTATGTCTTGATTGTTTGAGTTCCTAGAGATATCTTTTAGTCATCTTTTACATTGGAATGTTTTGAATTGAATTCTTGGATATGCCTTTGGGTTATAAGTTGTGTTGACTTGAATTGGAGTTTGTATGTGCGCAACTTAGGGTGGCAAAGGGCTTGGTAGATAGCCATCTAATTGTCCACACGGGTAGACACATGGGCTTGTGTCTAGGCCATGTATGATACACGGTCATCCCTATGAGCGTGTGGATCGACCGTGTGTCCCCTTGCATGCTAGAATTGCAAGTCAATATGCCTTGTCGTTAACACACGGAGCAGAGACATGATCGTGTGTCTCAGCCATGTGGAGGCATGGCCTAGTACATGGGCGTGTGCCCAAGCCGTGTGAAGTCTACACATTAAATGTGGAATTTAATTTGACACACGGGCTAAGGACATGGGCATGTGCCTTGGCCGTGTGACCATAGTGAAATGATGACATCATAGTCAGAATGCCAAGGTTTTGGCATACAGGCTAAGACATGGGTGTGTCAAGGCCGTGTGAGAGACACGGGCTAGGGACACGGGCGTGTTTCTGGCCTTGTGGATTAAGTCAGTGTCGACCACGGGTGGAAGACAAGGGCATGTCTTTGGGGCACACGGGCGTGTGGCTGCTGTTTTGATGAAAAGTTTTCTAATTTCATAAAAGTTCCCATTTAAATCCTGGAACCTCTCATAGGTATGTTTAAGGCCTCGTAGGCTGAGAATGAGCTAGAAATGGGTTTAAATGAAGTTCTATAGCCTATTATTACATGTTCAAGCAAGGTTTAGCATGTAATGCCTCGTATCTGGTCCCGATGTTGGACACGGGTAAGGGGTGTTACAGCAGGCCCTAGAAATAAAGCTTAAACCATTGCCAGAACACTTGAAGTATGTCTATCCAGGTAATGGAAACACTTTACCAGTAATAGTTTCCAGTAAACTTTTAGGATTGGAAGAGAATTTAATTCAAGTCTTGAGAGACTACAAAGGGGCTACCGGATTGATAATCGCCAACCTAAAAGGATTAAATCCCTCAACTTGTATGTATAAGATACCGATAATAGAAAATGCAAGCCCAAATAGAGAAGCTCAAAGATGCCTTAATCCACCAATGATGGAGGTTGTCAAAAAGGAAATTGAAAAGCTACTAGATGCCAGGATGATCTATCCAATTTTTTACAGTAATTGGGTCTACCCAACTCATGTGTTACCCAAGAAAACTATGAGACTGTAATAAAAAATGCAACAGGAGATTTAGTTCCCACTCGAGTCCAAAATGGGTGGAGAGTCTGCATGGATTACAGGAAGTTTAACTCTTTAACTCGAAAAGACCACTTTCCATTTCCTTTTATTAATCAAATGTTAAAACGTTTAGTGGGAAAAACTCACTACTATTGTCTTGATGGTTATTCAGGTTTTTTCCAAATTCTAGTGGCACCGGAGGACCAAGAGAAAACAATGTTTACATGTCCCTATGGCACGTTTGCCTACAAATGGATGATGTTTGGACTTTGCAATGCACCAGCCACATTCTAGAGGTGTATGGTAAGTATATTTTTTGACTATGTCAAGAAAAAATTGAGGTATTTATGGACGATTTTACAGTTTATGTAAATTCTTTCAGTTTATGTCCGTCAAACCTCGTTAAAATTTTGGAGAGATGCCTAGAATTTAATCTAATTCTTAATTATGAAAAATGCCATTTTATGGTAGATAAAGGATTGATTTTAGGGCATATTGTTTGCGTTGAAGGGATCATGGTTGATAAGGCCAAAATTGATGTTATTAACTCCCTTCCACACCCCACAACCGTGAGGGAAATTTGTTCCTTTCTTGGTCATGCAAGTTTTTACAAGCGCTTTATTAGGGACTTTTCTAAGATTTATTGGCGGCTCTACAAACTCTTGCAAGAAGATAAAGAGTTCGAGTTTGATAAAGTGTCAAAAACGCATTCAAGACTCTCAAACAAAAGCTTGTTTCAGCTCTTTTTGTACAGCCGCCAAATTTGGACTACCCTTTCGAGCTCATGTGCGATGCAAGCAACCAAAGTGTAGGAGTTTGGGTACATAATTGGGAAGGAACCTCACGTTTTAACCTACGCCTCTAAAACACTAGATGCTGCCCAGAGCAATTACTCAACTACTGAAAAATAATTATTAGCTATTGTTTTTTCTTTGGAAAATTTTAGATATTATTTATTAGGCACTAAAGTTATTGTTTTTTCTAACCATGCAGCGGTGAAATATTTGATCGGGAAAAAAGAGGCAAAACCTTCATTGATTCGATGGATTCTTGTTTTACAAGAATTCAATCTCGAGGTCAAGGACAAGAAAGGAAGTGAGAACCTAGTAGCTAATCATTTAAGTCGAATCCCTTTTGAAAAGACGACACATCTCTTAAAGATGACTTCCCAGATAAAAGTATTATGTCCTCCCAGACAGTTTACCCATGGTTTGCATATATGGTAAATTACTTCGCTACAAGTATTATTTCTTCCAACTTATCACGTTCTGAAAATGACAAGCTCAAAAGAGACTCATGATATTATATTTGGGACGATCCATACCTATGGAAACACTACTCCGATCAAGTAATTCAACAATGTGTTGCAGAAACTGAGGTACAATCTATCCTTTCTTTTTGTCATTCTTATGCTTGTGGAGGGTATTTCGGTCCTAAATGCACCGCACATAAGGTACTTGAGTGTGGATTATTTTGGCCACACATATATCGTTACACTTATTTATTTTGCAAAACATGCGAGAAATGTCAAAAAGTGGGGAATTTAAGCCAGAAAAATGAGATGCCCCTAACACCTATACATGTATGTGAAATTTTTTATGTGTGGGGCATCGATTTCATCATTTAATAATGTTTACATTATTCTCGCTGTAGATTACGTATCTAAATGGGTAGAAGCTAAAGCTACCCGACATGTCGATGCTAAAACTGTAGTGAATTTTCTAAGGAACTCTATTTTTTCTAGGTTTGGCATACCAAGAGCATTAATCAGCGATCGAGGAACTCATTTCTGTAACAAAGTAATTGATACTCTACAGAAAAAGTATGAGGTGACACAACGAGTGGCCACGGCTTATCACCCACAAAAAAATGGTCTAGCGAAAGTTTCGAACTGCGAAATAAAGTCGATTCTGGAAAAGACCGTGAAACCAAATAGGAAAGACTGGAGTTTATGTTTAAACGATGCATTGTGGGCGTACCGTACTGCTTACAAGGGACTCATATGAATGTCCCCTTACCAACTCATATTTGGTAAACCGTGTCACCTTCTAGTAGAGTTAGAACATAAGGCATTTTGGGCAATAAAAAGATGCAACATGGAGTTGGACGTCGCAGGTAATTATCAAAAATTAGATATTCAAGAGCTTGAAGAGATCTGACGTGAAGCATATGAAAATGCCCAAATTTATAAAGACAAAACCAAGGTGTTTCATGACCAAAGAATATCTCGTAAATAATTTTTAATTGGTCAGAAAGAATTATTTTACAACCCAGCACTCAAGAAGTGTTATTTCACAACCCAGCACTAAGAATTTTTGCAGATAAGCTTCGAACCAAATGGCTTGGTCCTTTTGTTGTTGCTAAACTATTTCCTCATGCTGCAGTCAAAATTAAAAATGAGGAGTCCGGGAAATATTTGAAAGTCAATGGACAAAGGTTAAAACTCTTTAACAAGAACTTTCAAGAACACGTGGTAGAGGAATTATTTTTCAAGGAGCTGAACGATTAAATTTTCCAAGTCGTCGAACTAACGACGTTAGACAAAAGCACTTTATGGGAGGCAACCCACATTTATTTTTATTTATTTATTTAATTTTGAATTTTAGTTTAGTTTAGTTTGAGAATTAAATAAAATATTATTTTAATCCATTTGATCATGTTGTTTTCCAAAAGCAACCACTTTCAACTATGGACGAATGACTTCATCACATTGAAGCTCATCTCGAAATAATAGAAGCCAACATCTCAAGCATCCTCACCGTTCTACAAAGCGATCATGTCCATCGCCCTCTAGCCCATTAAATATAAATGGGGAGTACACTTTCTCCACTCAGATTATTCTTTTTACACATTATGGGCAATGTGGGCTAAGTAGGGGGAATTTTGGATCGTGTCATACTTTCTTATTGCATGTATTTTGCTAAGAATATTTTTTTAATTCGTTTCAGAAATAAACTTCTAATTCTTATGTTTAGTTTACTTAAATAAGTGGGTGAATCATGAATAACTATTGCTTGCTTGATCAATGAATATTTTGTAGAATTGAAAATGTTATGCCTTAGTCGATATTTAGTGAAAATTGTTGGTTTTGTTAAACTTGCCTAATGAAAGTACTCGTTTAAATAAAAAAATTTGCTAATAGCTTGGTTAAGAGTGAAGATTCAGAAATGTGACCAAGTTGAGTAATTGAGGTAAGGTGCTTGGGTTGTCATCTCGTTTTGTGTCAAAAGGTTTGGTGACGAGCCGAAGCTTGTAACACTCCGCTAACCTAGCTACCTTGAGAAAGAAGAAATAAATCGATTAGGGACATGTGAAATTAAGTAACCGGGATGAGGTGCTTGGGTTGCCATCTCGTTTCGCGTCAAAATGTTTGATTATGTCTCAAATTCGTTAAAAATAAAACATTAAATAAAAAGAACATGTCGGGTTGAGTAACCAGGGTGAGGTGCTTAGGTTGCCATCTTACTTCGTGTCAAAAGACTTGACTATGTTTGAAAAAAATAAAAAATAAAAAATATAAATAAAAGTATATATTGGGTATGATGGTTTTGCATGTTTGATAAAGCCTAAATTTAGTGATATAGTTGAATTTGACATTGTAGGAGCCCAATTTTGACCGGACCTATTAAAAAATAAATAAATAAAACCATGTTTTTTCTTTTACAGTCCTTTACAAAGCCCAAATTTACAAACTAACACCCAAAAACCCAATTGCAAATCAGATACCCATTACCCATGAACACCCGAGCCCAACTCTTAAACCAGTGGCCCACTTGCACCCCAACTAGACCCACTATTGAGATGGCCCAAACGGCCCAATACTAAGCAGAAACAGAGACCTAGGGTTCTCCAAAAACCCTAGGCGCCGCAATGACAGAAGCCCGATCGTCGCGCCGCAATACCAGCACCCAACAGCTCTTCACGCCTACGCGCCTTCGATTGCGCCATGTTCAGCGCACATTATCACCGAGATCTTCGTTCCCAACCTGCAAGCAAAGAAAAAGAAACAGCAAAAGGAAAGAAATCAGCAATAAACATGGCAATATTTCTTTTTCCTTTTTTATTTTGTTTGTTCAAAGGCTATAAAAGCCTAACCTGTAAATCAAAAAAGAGAAGGGGGGAAGATACACGAAATATACACACAGATATTCAGAGAAAAGGAGAATAAAAAAACAAACAGAAGGTGTTTTTTTTTTTATTTCTATTGCGTTAAGTTTTTTTTTCTTCTCGATTTATACATTATATATATATATATATTATAAAAAAAGAGAGAACTCGAGATTACCTTTCGAAAAGAGCATTTCCCATTGAAGAACCGCCATGAGCGACGGCACGTGACGCACGTAGGGGTATGTCCAGTGATGGCCGGAGGACAGACGATCGATGAAAGCAGAGCATTTTCTTCTGGAACTCTGCTAATTTTTTTTTTTAAATGGATGTTCAAAATGATTTTTGGCGCTGATTTTAGCTTTTATTATACATTCATACAAAGTCGTTTTGGTGAAGGCTGTTAATGACCAAAACAGCGTCGTTTTAAGGCCTATAACCCGCGTGTGTGACCCGACCCGCCAGGAGGATCCGCGTGTTTTTATAAAATGGATTATTTGTGCTTCAGGCCCTTCAGCATTATTATATTTTTACAATTACATCTAATTGGCATTTTCCTTTTTTTAAAATTGGCCCAGAACTATGGCATTTTTAATTTAGCCCTCCAGCCCTTTTCAAGGCCAGAGATAGAACGACGTCGTTTTCTAAAAAGGCATAATTATCATATTAACCCCTACTGTGTAATGCGCTTTTTAATTTAATCCTTTTATATTTATTTTATTGCTATTTAATCCTTACTCATTTTAAAACCTTTTTATTTAATTTTCTTTTAATTATTCTAATACTATACTTAATTATTTTATTATATTAAACTATTTTATTATTTATTTTATTAATTTTGTTAATAGTATAAAATGCATATATATATTCTTTTTTATGTATTATCTTTATACATATTAAATAATTATTATTTATTATCTATTATTTTATTTGGTTTAAATATTATTTTTATATTATGATTTATATATTAATTATTATATTATGCTTTTTTAATTTGTATATTATATAACATTATATCATATATTATTTTTCAAAATTTTGTTTCATAAAATTTATTTATATTATATAACCTATTTTGTTTACATATGTAATTTTTATAATTAGTGTATTATATATATCCTTTATATAAAATTATTATATACTGTTTATTAATTGTTTTTATTATGTATAATTATTTATATGTATTAAATTAGATATTTGTTATAAATAGTCTTATTTGTTTATACTTTATATTTTTATTCATTTTATATTGTTTGTATGTATATTAAATCATTTTAAAAATCATCATATTTTTTTTCTCGATGTTTAAATATGTTATTCTATTTTTCATTTAATTTTTTATTTCGTGAAAATTACAATTATTGCTATATCATATGTTTATTTATATTCTTTAGATCGTTTATTATTCTATTGTATATTCATGTTGTATTATTCTTTTATTATTTATTGTTAGTGTAATTTGTAATTTTGTAAAATTGTTATTTGTATACTCAAACAATTGTTTTATAAGAATACCTTTTTTTTTATGCATTTTTAATATTAAAACATAAGGTGATATATGATATTTGGGGACTTCGATAAGAATTGTGCTCTAACTCACTGGGTTTCGATTTTTCTCGTAGAACATAAGGTATTAAATATCCCTTCTCTTTTAAAACCGAAACTTACAAATTTCAAAATTAAAAACCTATTCTTAAGAATTCAAAGTGTTTCATCCTAACTTACTGGATATGATGTTTTGTGTCTCGATATACGAATTTTCTAAATTAAAGGCGAGCTGAATGTCGAAGCCGTAAGGTATTATATCCAAAATTACTAGATATGGTATTTTATTTCTTTGAAATAGGTAAGTCTTGACTTTCTTTCAAATAAAAGGATCGTATTTTTAAAATTTTTCAAAACTTCGACACTAGGACATGAAATTATCAATTCGGTACCAAATTTTGGGTGTTACGAGGGTGCTAACCCTTCCTCGTACGTAACCGACTCCCGAACTAGTTTTTTTTTGTTTTTCATGGACCAAAATCAGTATTTTGAAATGAAACGTTCTTTAAGGTGATCCAATCACACCTAAGTAAAAAGGGATTGGTGGCGACTCCCATTTTCATTTTTAAAGTCATCCCATATTTTAAAATCAAACTTTTAAAATGGTTTCGATAGCTTGGCGACTCCACTGGGAACCAATAAGAGAGTCAAGCCGTAAAATCGATAATTTCATATCCTTTTGTCCGAAGTTTAAAAATTTGGTTTTAAAAAAAAAATTATGATCCTTTTTTATTGCATGTGGTTCTATTTTTATAAAATGTCTCTACATTGCATTGCATGACCATTGTGGTCACAGCCTTAAGTGGGAGTGAGAAGCTACTCCTTTGTCAGGTTTTCACCTCCCTGCAAGATAGTGAATCGCTTTCGGGACACATCCGTACCTATGTCTTCGTGAGGTTTTCACCTCCGTGCAGCCATAGGGAAATGTATTCCCCTGAACTGAACTCAGTCCATATGAGCCTATAATGGGTGAGGATCGAGGAATCTGCTGGTTTAGGTACCTCAAATTTAGAAATAAACCACATATAGCAAACCCTAAGATCCCACCTTAGGTAGAACTATGTCAAACCTTAGTGGTCACCCAGATAGGTGTTTATTTTACTTGCTTTATATTCCATGGTACTAACTTTTTGTGTTTTATTCTTTTGTGCATATCATTTCATACTTTAAGAGGTATCGATTCACGGTCAGTTTCTAAGTTAGAAAGCTGGTTATGGAGAACGAATTCCTTGATAAAGTGGAAGACAATGCAATCGTTCACATATAGCAAAGGCAATTAGAGAAAGAAGGGTATAGATTCATTTTAGCAAGAAGGAAATGGGGCAGCGCTAGAATCCTTGCAACCTGTGCCTCCTGATTTTGTTCTGATCAAAGAAAAATCGGATGCGAAGGAGATTGTACGATACCCTATGGCAAGGCGTGGTGTTGGAACTAAAGGGTGAAAGGTAACTATACTCTCCAATCACTTCAAAGTGAGCATGAGGAATACAGATGGACACTTCTACTATTACAACGTTTCTCTTTCATATGAAGATGGTCACCCTGTGGACGGTAAGAGTGTGGCTGACAGAGTGCATGAGACCTACAAAAATGATTTGGATGGAAAGAATTTTGCCTATGATGGTAAAAAGAGTTTATTTATTAAAGGTCTGCTACCAAACAACAAGCTTGAGTTTATTGTTGTACTTGAGGATGTTGCACCTACCAAAAATAATGGAAATGCAAGCCTTGATGGCCAGGATAACCCAAATGGATCGTGTCATTCAAAAAATTGGTGGAGACATCTAGGATTGAAAGATGGGCTGTTGTGAACTTCTCGGCTCCTTGTTGTGATCCAAACAACATTGCAAGGGATGTGATTTGTTGTGGAGAAATGAAGGGAACTCATATTGATCTTCCATTTGGTGAACCAGAATAGACACCTTTTACTGGTGGTTAGAGTTGGAAAAATGTTTGAATAGATACAATCTAAACTTCCTGGAGCTCCGCATTTCCTTCTTTGTCTGTCCCTTGATAAGAAAAATTTTGATCTTTTTGGGCCATGGAAGCAGAAGAATCTTTCTGAGTATGGCATTGTGACTCAGTGTATGGCACTAGCTAGAGTGTATGATCAATACTTTATAAATCTTCTTCTGAAGATCAATGCTAAGCTTGGACGATCTCTTCATCGCTATCAAAGCCATAATTTCGCGATTGAGTTAAAGTCAAGCCTAAAAAGTAAGATTGAATAGTTAGCAACAGCATTGCACAGCTATGAATTTCAGATCAAGAGAAGAGCATTGGAAAGAAGAGCTTCATTATTCCCATGACCAAGTTAGAAATCGGGATTATCTCATGGGTGAAGTAATAGCCCAGATTCGAAGTAGCTGGTCATCTACAAACTTTGGCAGCATAAGCTAACGCATGGAGCATGAAGTATGAACAACATTTAGATCGTGGTCAAGAATTAGCTCTGTTATTTAGGAAAATCAAACTTTAGGACTTAGAGCAAAAGCATATGGTAGTCTATTTTATGTAAAGGATTTTGTTTTCTAATAAGGTTTTCTAAAATGAAGTTGATCTGAAATTGATGGCTCCTCTTTGCATTCATGCATTCGCATTACATTGCATCATTTGCATTAGACTTTTACAAAAGGACCCTATTTAGGTAAAAATATTTCAGTTAACCTGGAAAACATGGAGCAAAGGTTGGAGAGAATTGAACAAATTCAAATACAGATGCAGGGGCAATTGACCAAGATTCAGCAAGAAATGTGGGAACAAATGTTAGAGTTCCAAAAGAATGTGATTGGCCCGTTAACCCAGTTACTAGCCAAAAGACTTGAAAAGAGGAGTGGCCCAATGATCAATAGTGTGGATGATGAAGAATACATTGTTTATTCCCCAAAAGGTGTCCCGACTCAACCAGACACGCATTTGTATGGGGTACCCATCATTATCGAACCCCAATATCAAACTGATACTTCGGCCCTATTGAATTCCCCAATGGGTTCAGGTTTTTACCCAAATGATGATCAAACTAAATCGATTGTTCTAGTAGAAACAAAGAAAAGAAGAGAATGGACTTCAAAGGCTCTGAAAAAGAAGGAAAAGAGAGTAAATAGTACCAGTAGGTATAACAAGAGTCATTTGGAGCCAATTACAGTAAATCAGCCAAGGACGGTAACTACCAGCAATCAGGTTTCTCCAAGGTAAAACTCTGAAAAGCTCCAATTTATGCCAATCCCGATGATGTATAAGGAGCTATATCAAAGTTTATTTGATGCACATATGGTGTCTCCATTTTATCCGAAGCCGATACAGCCCCCATATCCTAAATGGTATGACTCAAACGCTCAATGCAACTACCATGTGGGAATAACGGGTCATTCAATCGAAAACTATACTACATTTAAAAAGTTGGTCGAAAGGTTTATTAAAATGGGAATTGTGAGATTTGATGATTCATCAAAACCTGATCACTTTAATGAGGTAGTAAATGCGGCAATTGAAGGAGGAGACAAGAAAGTTGCTACTCCTTGAAGAAATAAAAAATGAAGAGGGAACTAGAGAACGAAGTTTCCAAGCCTTTGCGTACTCGGGAGTGTTTTGAATAATGGGACTGTGGAAGAAACCCTTGTATTTTTAGAGCTGATCTAGAGTAATATTCAAAACATGCTTGTTGCCTTAAGCCTAGAGGCAACAAGAACCTTTTTGTGAAATAGGCTTATGTTCAAAATTTTATTTCAATAAAATGCATCTTTTGAGTACATATTCTTTTATTCTTTCTATTTCATACTGTACATTCTTTTGTTTTTTAGAATATTCTTTCATTCTTCATTCATGACCATACAAATAATCATTCTTAGAATCATTTATTCTTTGGATTTCTTGCCTTTGTACCTAGGTACCCAGATATCAACGACATGAGCGACGTTGTTACTGACTCCCTTTTTGAATGAGATATGGGTCTAGGGGATCTAAGGACTTTGAAGATAACAGAGATTTTAACATATCTTCTAATTTGTTAAGAATGGTGAAACAAGAAGAAAATCGACCTTACTCTACAAAGGGTCATTGGATATTGCAAGCCTAGGAAAGGAGTAAAGATTGTAGCCTAGCTCATCACAGAAATAATGCGAGACATTATTGAGTTATCTTTGAGAATTCAAAGATGTTTTCGCACGATCATATCAGGACATGCTTGGACTAATAAGACACGGGCTAAACAAGAGGATGGGGCACTGTTGGTCTACCATGGAAGGGGATTGCATCAGTCATACTGCAAATACTGAATTGAAGAAGACGAGATTTATGTGACTCTTCTATTTTCTTCACAGAATTTTTTATATGTGGGGTATAGATATTATGGGGACAATCTTGTCAAACGCTTTTAGTTGACATCGATTCATCGCTATGGTCGTCGTCTACTTCACTAAGAGGGTGAATGTTGCTTCATATGCCAATATGGCAAAGTCAATAGTCATCAAATTTCAAAAAAAAAATCAAAAAATAAAAAATAAAGGAAAGGATCATATGCCAGCATGGAATGCATAACTGTACAAAGATAAAGTTTACAGTTTTGTCCAAAGATCAGACAGCATATCACAGTACAGCAGAAGTTTCCAAAAAAATACAAAAAAGAAAAATAACAAAAAAGGTGACTTAGACTTGTAAGGATTGGCATAAGAATCTACCGTTACCCTCTGTCTTATTGAATGTCGACCAGAACCTTCGCTAGGGCAACATCTTACCCATTGGTTTATTGAAGTGTTTTGCCAATTGAAACAAATTGAAGAAAAGGTTAAAGTTATCTGTCACGGCCAGATGATGCAAACTTACGTTAAAGAAGTTCATCTTAAGGAATTCCACGAAGAAACCTGATGTTGAAAAAGATTTTTCCTTTACAAAATGATTTTAGAGGAAAGCATATGCCAAACTGGGAAGGACTTATGTAGGGCTTGTTCTAGAGGAGCATTGATATTGACCGAGATGGATGGCGAAGACTTGCCCAATCCGATGAATTCAGGTTTAGTCAAGAGATATTTTACCTGAAAGAGGAAAGACCAAGGTGAAAACCTGTAAAGGGCGCCTCGAAGTAAAAAAAAAGGGAGAGGCCAAGGCGAAAACTCGCAAAAGGGCACTTTGAGACCAAAGGGGCTTTGAGTTGAAAACCCGAAAAGGGCAGCTCAAATTTTGACCAAAAGTGGGGCATACAGTGGTCTTGATACGTCTGAATTAACAATAAAGAAGTATGTTACGTCTTGGGGCATCGACAGATACTTCGGATCCCCTAAACACATATTGAGCTTAAAATGGTCCTCAAGAAATCGGAACAAAGAAGCTCAGACTGCGATATCTGGGGCACCTAGTTTCCCATCTTACTCATTTTAAATTTTCTATCTTTGATTACTTTATTCTTTTCAAAGAAACACCTTAATCAATTTTCTTTTATAGCATTTGCTAATCTTTGCTTACTTTATTCTTTTTAAGATACACCAATCAATTTTCATTTATTGCCTTGGTTATCTTTGATTAGCTTATTTGCTTAGAGCTATGCTCCTGATTAATTTCTTTCATGTCTATTTTTGTGATCTTTTTCAAGCATTTTATATTGAAATAATGATTAATGGACTAATAACACTTTCATAAAAGGAGTTTTGCATATTACTCTTGAAGCTTCTAAATAATATGAGAGTCTGAAACAGGACTATTGTTCAGAACTCACCAAGCCTAAGGGATTAGAAACATTGAAAAATGATTATCTCTTTGGATTCTTATTGGATAAGACAATTTCGTTGGTGATAACATATCAGCAAATGACGAACAAGGTCCATACCTCAGAGTGGTAACAGATTGGATGAAAGAAACCAAATGTTATTTCCCTGAAGTTGCAATAGGAAGTACCAAACTTCATATCCTAAAGTTCAAGAGGAGAGGACTCAGAACTACCATGGGGCAAATTATTTAAGCAGAATATGATAACACCTAAAGTAAGAATCATACTCATAACATTTTTGCATCATAGCAAATCTTATTAGGAGCATTTGATTCATTATAATCTTTGCATCCTAATCCTTTAAAAGGAATCATTTTCATGACATGTTGCATGTAACTAGAAGCATTTGATTCATTCTGATCATAGCATCTTAATCATATGACATAAACATGTGGAACCGAGTCTATAGGACATGTCCTTTGATGGACGGTGTAATAATATTGGTGAATTTGCAGATCTTATCTTCCTAAAGTTGTAAGAAGCAGATCGAAAACCCTTTCAGTCTTATCTCCCTGAAGTTGTAGCGAAGTAGATTGAAGATAAAAGATCTCATCTTCCTGAAGTTTTAGGAAGTAGATCGAAAAGCACTTTCAGTCTTATCTCCCTGAAGTTGTAGTGGAGTAGATTGAAGATAGAAGATCTCATCTTCCTGAAGTTGTAGGAAGCAGATCGAAGACCCTTTCAGTTTTATCTCCCTGAAGTTGTAGTGGAGTAGATTGAAGATAGAAGATCTCATCTTCTCGAAGTTGTAGGAAGCAGATCGAAAAGCACTTTCAGTCTTATCTACCTGAAGTTGTAGTGGAGTAGATTGAAGATAGAAGATCTCATCTTCTCGAAGTTGTAGAAATCAGATCGAAGACCCTTTCAGTCTTATCTCCCTGAAGTTATAGTGGTGTAGATTTAAGATAGAAGATCTCAACTTTCTGAAGTTGTAGGAAGTAGATCGAAGACCCTTTCAGTCTTATCTCTGAAGTTGTATTGAGTAGATTGAAGACAGAAGATCTCATCTTCCTAAAGTTGCAGGAAGCATATCAAAAGCACTTTCAGCTTTATCTCCCTGAAGTTGCAGTGGAGTTAGAAGCCATTTGAAGAAGACCAAGAAGCCAAGGTTCCGCCAAGACCGGGAAAAATTGGCCCTTGTATAGTATTTGCTCTATTTTCTTTACACGACAATGAGCAAAGAGGGACAGCTGTAGGAGCCCAATTTTGATCGGGCCTATTAAAAAATAAATAAATAAAACCAAGTTTTTCTTTTACAGTCCTTTACAAAGCCCAAATTTACAAACTAACACCCAAAAACCCAATTGCAAACCAGATACCCATTACCTATTAACACCCAAGCCCAACTCTTAAACCAGCGGCCAACTTACACCCCAACTAGACCCACTATCGAGATGGCCCAAAAGGCCAAAGACTAAACAAAAACAGAGACCTAGGGTTCTCCAAAAACCCTAGGTGCAGTAATGATAGAAGCCCGATAGTCGCGCCGCAATGCCAGCGCCCAACAGCTCTTCATGCCTACGTTGCCTTCGATTGCGCCATGTTCAGCACACATTATCACCGAGATCTTCGTTCCCAACCTGCAAGCAAAGAAAAAGAAATAGCAAAAGGAAAGAAATCGGTAATAAACATGGCAATATTTCTTTTTCCTTTCTTATTTTGTTTGTTCGAAGGCTATAAAAGCCTAACCTGTAAATCAAAAAAAGAGAAAGGGGAAGATACAAAAATATACACACAGATATTCAGAGAAAAGGAAAATAAAAAAACAAACAGAAGGTGATTTTTTTATTTCTATTGCGTTAAGTTTTTTTTTCTTCTCGATTTATACATTTTATATATATAATATTATAAAAAAGAGAGAACTCGAGATTACCTTTCGAAAAGAACATTTCCCGTCGAAGAACCACCGTGAGCGACGGTGCGTGACACGCGTAGGGGTATGTGCGGTGACGGCCGGAGGACAGACGATCGATGAAAGCAGAGCATTTTCTTTTGGATCTCTACTAATTTTTTTTCAAAATGGATGTTCAAAATGATTTTTAGGGCTGATTTTAGCTTTTATTATACATTCATACAACGTCGTTTTAGTGAAGGCTGTTAATGACCAAAACGGCGTTGTTTTAAGGCCTATAACTCGTGTGTGTGACTCAACTCGTTAGGAGGATCCGCGTGTTTTTATAAAATGGACTATTTGCACTTCAGGCCCTTCTTCATTATTGTATTTTTACAATTACATCTAATTGGCATTTTTCTTTTTTTTAAATTGGCCCAGAACTATGGCATTTTTTTAATTTAGCCCTCCGGGCCTTTTCAGGGCCAGAGATAGAACGACGTTGTTTTCTAAAAGGCATAATTATCATATTAACCCTACTATGTAACGCGCTTTTTAATTTAATCCTTTTATATTTATTTTATTGTTATTTAATCCTTATTCATTTTAAAACCTTTTTATTTAATTTTCTTTTAATTATTCTAATACTATACTTAAGTATTTTATTATATTAAACTATTTTATTATTTATTTTATTAATTTTGTTAATAGTATAAAATGCATATATATATATATTATATTATTTTTTATGTATTATCTTTATACATATTAATTAATTATTATTTATTATCTATTATTTTATTTGGTTTAAATATTATTTTTATTTTACGATTTATATATTAATTATTATATTATGCTTTTTTAATTTGTATATTATATAACATTATATCATATATTATTTTTCAAAATTTTGTTTTATAAAATTTATTTATATTATATAACCTATTTTGTTTACATATGTAATTTTTATAATTAGTGTATTATATATATCCTTTATATAAATTATTATATATTTGTTTATTAATTATTTTTATTATGTATAATTATTTATATGTATTAAATTTGTAACATCCTAAAAAAAAATTGAGAATCGATATGTTGCATAATTTTGGTGCTTAGCTAGTGAAATGATCAATGTGTGTGTTTTAATAGTCTCGAGAAGGCTCAGGATTTAATTGGATTTTGGAATAAATTTTGGTAAATAGTACTTCATTGAAGTGGATTAAGTAACCTTAATGCTTAAGGTAATTAAGAGGTTTAAGTTAGCATAAGATGAGCAAGTAGTAAAGGGGATATGGTGCCATGAGTGTTTGCTTGAGGAAAGAGGTTCGAATCCCTTGTTATGCATTTGAATTTTTTATTTTTTGCTTCCCATCTTCATAGTGTCGGTCAAGCTAGTATTTATGGTAACTTAGACTTTATTTTTTTGGAAAGGTGGCTAAGGGAAAAAGGCAAGTGTAAACCTAAGGTAGGGAATCATGAGGTTATGGTATGTAAGGGGAACACAAGGCACTTTTCAAGGAGGATGTTTTGGAAAGTTTGGATTGGACAAACTTTGACCTTGTGTCCATGAACTTGGATGGCTTTAGGGGCTAAGGGGGGGTGGCCAAATTTTTGAAGACTTTTAAGTAAGGATAGTTGCTTGTTGGGAGCATTTCTTTTTGGTCATTTTTGTTTTCTCTCAAAACATTTTCTCTTCATCTTTTTCTCTCCCTAGCTGAATGCACTTTGAGCATTAGGTAAGCATCTTTTGTTTTCTTTTAGTTATTCATATTTTTGACCATTTTGGTCTTATTTTGCCTATTCTTTAAAGTCATTTCTTCCTAGTGCCGAAACCAAAACACCCGAAACCAAAACACCTTGGAAGGCCATTTTCTTTTTATTTTCTTTCTCCATTGCCAAATGCTCTCTAGCCTCAAACCCCTCTCTTTGTTCATCTTTCATTCTTGAAATGAATCAAAACCGAAACACCTAATTGTCCTATACCTTTATTTCATCTCCTTCTTCTTACAAAATCTATCCAACATTTTCTCCCTTTTCTTTTCCTCCATGGCCGAATGTTGCTAACACCATCTCCTTCAATTTTTTTTCTTCATAGCCGAATATTTTACTACACTTATCTTCTTCTCAAATAATTTTATTCTTTTCTTCTCACACTTTGATCACTCGGTAAGTGGCTAGTATAATACTTTAGTATTTTTATTTTTTTCCCTTTTCCTTTGTGCCGGATTTACATGTTGGTGTGGGATGGTCTTTTTGGATTGATATCATTATCACACCATATCTCATTCAAATCTTTTTCTCCATCATAGAAACTTAGTGGAAGGCCGGAACTTGGAGTGCCCACAATCATCATGAATCGCTAGGATTCGGTCCAAAGTTTTAAGGTAAGGGTTTCTATCAAGGATTCCATTTTACTCATTATTTCGTTAATGTTGGGGTTTACTATTCGATGTTACTTTAGGGGCGCTATCGCTTGATTTTCATCCTTTGAACGTAAGGATTTCGTGGTAAGCCGATTTCGCCCCTTAAAATCAATCGTCTTAATTTTCGAAATATTAGTTGGACTAATATTCTTTTGTCAATGGAGGCAAGCAAGATAGGATTAAAAAGGGTGGTGAATAGTGATCGGAAGAGGGGCGGATTTGCTATTCCCTCTAGATTCAAGCGAAGGGCTATTTCGGCAATCTGAGATTTTCCACCGGGTTGTGGACCCTCATCCGGTGAAAATCAATTATTCGAGATTGTTCGTAGTCGTGAGGCACCGACGATCCGAGATTTTCCACTGCGTTGTGAGCCGTCAACCAGGGAGAACCGACAAATAGTAATTGTTCGAGTTTTTGAGGGTAAAAATCTAGATCGGTTATCTTAGAATAGATTTATTTTAAGTGTTAAGTGTTCTAATCGAGCGTTATAACATTTCTAAGTGTCGACAATCAGGAAAGTGTAGAGCTCACCGTAATCAGGTGTGTAATCTCACACCGTATCTCGCAAGTTAGATAACCACATCGTATTAATAGCTAGATTAAAATCGCAAAGTTGATGATATCAAGTAAAATGGTATATTTAACACTTTAATAGTAAAAATTATGAAAACGGTATTAAGATTGTGAAAATTATGAAATTACCCTTAATGGGCTAAATCAATTAAAGTGACCTAATGGGCCATATGTGATATTTGATTAATGGGTCATATGTGATATTGATTAATGGGCCATATGTGATTTTGATAAATGGGCCATATGTGATATTTGATAAATGGGCCATATGTGATATTTGCTAAATGGGCCAAATGTGATATGAGATTATGTGGGCCAAAATGTGAAATGGGCCAGATTGTAATAACTTTTATAATGGGCCTTATGTTGAAATAATTATATGAATGGATTGTTATGCATATTATATACATGATTGCATGGGTTGGGCTATTTTGATGAAGAGAAGTTCTGGTAGCTTTGCTACAAAAATTCTGATGGCTTTATGCCCAGTTTGATATATGGCTTAATGCCCAGTTTGGTGTGTTGGCGGGGTGGGTGACTAAAGCTCCCCACAGGTGTGCTGGTTGGTACGGATGGTGTGTAGCGGATGGAAATTTAGGTTTGGTTTTGGAATTGCATATCACATGCATTCTATACATGTTAAATTGTTATATTTGTAATGGGCTCAGGCCCAAATAAATGCTTAAATGGTTTTGGCCTAGTGGACTATGGTAAGTGAGTTACACACTGAGTTCTAAGTAACTCACCCCGTTTTCTTTACCCTTCTCAGGTAATGATCAGTAACGGAGGCTTGGGTTGGGGACGACTCAGTGGAGATCATACTACGAATAATGGGTTATTTAAATTTCGGATTTCTTTAAAGTACTTTTAATATTTTCTATTTACGTTATGTTGTAATAAGGCCTCTGGTTAAATTTTATGGATGTTTTACCTATGGATGGATTCTATGATATGCTTTAAAGTACTTAAGTGGGATTTTATTTTTCTAAAATAGAAGTAAACGTTTTCCGTAAATAAACGTGCAAAAAGGGTTTTCATTCTTAAATATTTTAACTCGAAAGTTTCTTTGTAACAATTCTTTTAAAATCTTTATTTTTCAAAATTTCTTTGAACTCTCTTAAATATTTGGAACATTAAATAAATTTTTCTTAGGTATTTAAATTATAAATTTTTACGTCTCAAATTATTAGATTTAACAATCAACCTTAGTTTTCAATAAACACCTTTTCAAAATCTTTTTGAAAATCCGTTTTCTTTGAATCTTTAAAAGACTATACGTATGTTCAATTTGTGTGACATGTCAAATCTGGTCTTAACGCATAGACCGGGTTTGGGGTGTTACAAAATTAGATATTTGTTATAAATAGTCTTATTTTTTTTATACTTTATATTTTTATTCATTTTTATATTGTTTGTATGTATATTAAATCATTTTAAAATCATCATATTCTTTTTCTCGATGTTTAATATGTTATTCTATTTTCATTTAATTTTTTTATTTCGTGAAAATTTCAATTATTGCTATGCCATATGTTTATTTATATTCTTTAGATAGTTTATTATTGTTTAGCATATTCTATTATATATTCATGTTGTATTATTCTTTTATTATTTATTGTTAGTGTAATTTGTAATTTTATAAAATTGTTATTTGTATACTCAAACAATTGTTTTATAAGAATACATTTCTTTTATGCATTTTTAATATTAAAAAATAAGGTGATATATGATATTTGGGGACTTCGATAAGAATTGTGCCCTAACTCACTAGGTTTCGATTTTCTCATAGAACTTAAGGTATTAAATATCCCTTCTTTTTTAAAACCGAAACTTATAAATTTCAAAATTAAAAACCTATTCTTGAGAATTCAAAGCGTTGCATCCTAACTTACTGGATATGATGTTTTGTGTCTCGATATAGGAATTTTCTAAATTAAAGGCGAGCTGAATGTCGAAGTCGTAAAGTATTATATCCTAACTTACTGGATATGGTATTTTATTTCTTTGAAATAGGTAAGCCTTGACTTTCTTTCAAATAAAAGGATTATATTTTTAAAATTTTTCAAAACTTCGACAATAGGACATGAAATTATCAATTCGGTACCAAATTTTGGGCGTTACGAGGGTGCTAACCCTTCCTCGTACGTAACCGACTCCCAGACCAATTTTTTTTTTTCGTGGACCAAAATCAGTATTTTGAAATGAAACATTCTTTAAGGTGATCCAATCACACCTAAGTAAAAAAGCGATTGGTGGCGACTCCCATTTTCATTTTTAAAGTCGATCCCACGTTTTAAAATCAAACTTTTAAAATTGTTTCGACAGACATATTGTTCGAGATTTTATAAAATGCTTATTAATTGAGGTTAGCAATTGTTTATTTTTTATTCACCTAATTGTATGCAGTATGCTTGACTAGGAAAGGAGGTTTTGATTTTGAAAAGGATTGATAAATTATTTTTAGTGGATATCATGCTTGAGGACAAGCATTGGCTAAGTAAGGGTAATTTGATAGCAAGATAAATTCGTATTTTTAATGTATTTATTTTTGGCTAATTATCGGATAAAATTCTATTAAATTTAGATTTTTCTTATCAGGATTGAAGTTGGTGTATTGAATTCAAACTCTTACAAAAAAGCGGCTAATTTGGAACAAAAAGTAAAGAGAGGAGCTTAATTGAAAGATTGAAGATACAAAGATGACTGGATAAAGATTGGAAGGTTGAAGATTTTTTTTTATTTAATGTGGTTGGATCAAGATTGAAGGATTTTTATATTGTTAGAACTACGTAATTAGTTTAAATTTAATCTCTAGTTTAAATTTGATTTTAAATTTTGAATTATTTAGTAATAATATTTAGAATTATTTAATGATAATATTTAGGATTATTTAGTGATAATATTTAGGAAAAATCTAGATAAATTTTAGCACTAAAATGTGTGTAAATACCTAGTGGCTACATTCAATTGAACACACTCCTTTGCCTTTGGCATTTAATAAAATTTTTTATTTTTCCTTCCCTTTCTCCGTCAGTTTTTTATACTGTAGTTTCATTCCCTCTTTTTGCTTTAACTTTCAGCTTTTTGTTTTAATTACCTTCCAGGGCCTTTTCCCTTTCCATCCTTCACAATTCTACAAAACCACTTTCAAAGCATGATTTTTTTCATGATTAACTAAACCCTTTTTAGCCTTAGCCCAGTTATCACTTCGACAAAGTAATCGTGAGATATGAACCCACACTAAATACTTTGCAATTCGATATTCGATATCTCTCCGGTATATGGGATAATACAAATTTGTCCCTCAAAATTGATTCGATTTCAATTCAAAAAGTGTGCGTCGAGTTGTAATCGTTTGGCGTACAGTTGGGAAGTTGAGTCGGCAGTGTTGCATTCAAAATCCCACGAACAAATTCGAGTGTTCAATTGGAAAAAGCTAGTTGGATTCGATCAAGGGAGATAGTGATCGGATTTAAACGACCCACACGGTTGAGGCCGTTAATTCGAGTTGGGTTTTTCAGATCACGAGGTTGTTGAAGTCTTAAATTACGGTACGTACCTCGTGGTTGGAAATTCGACAATGGTCGATTTGCAGGTGATATCGGGATCGACTACGAGGGGAAGAATTGGCGGTTTGAGGGATCCTCGATTGCTATAACCAGCTTATCGCTTGGAAGGGAAAATCTGTTTCAATGATCGATTCAAGATTGGGTTACACTGAGGCTAAGGCTAAGCTTAAAAAAATATTTTATTTTCTTAAATTTATTTTTACATTTTCGAATCTATTTTTATTTTATTTTATTTTTCGTATTTTCTTATTTTATTATCTTAATCAATTTAAAACCCCCATTTTTATTTTCTAGTATTGCAACGCACTAGTCGTGGGCACGACTATTACCGCGACAATATTCTGGTCACTAGAAAAGGCGAAATTAGACAACCAGTCCCTGTGGATTCGACCCTACTACTCTATATTTCAATTTACTTTTATTTTGTTATAAAATTTATATTTGATGGTTTCAACGTTGATCAAACTGTGACAATATTAAAAGTTTTAACACACATTTTTAGGCATAAAATCAATTCTATCCCACGAAACAAAAAAAAAAAAAAAAAAGAAAAAAAAAAATTAAAAACACAACTTTATATATCAACATTTATTACCCTAAAATTTAAAACACTATTTAATTTAATTTATTTTTAATTTTATATATATATATTTATAAAAAGAATTTGAGTTGATTATATTTAATAATAAATCAAATAATAAAAATTATTTTACCTTTGAATATAATAATAATAATAATAGTTTAAATAAAAATTATTTTAATTTTAATTTTAATTTATAAAATTAATAACTATAACATAATATTAAAAATACAATTTTATATTTTATAAAGAAGATTTTACATTATATTAGAATATACTTTTAATTGTTTAATTCTAAAATTATATTTTACAATATATTGCTATTACTATATTTGTTATTTAGTCTTTAATTATCTATAATCTATAATCTGTATATATGCGCACAAGTTTGAAAAAAATTGAATAGAAGAGAATATTTTTCATGATATTACTAAATTTAAATATTAAAATATTTATAATTTATAAATTGTGATGATTGCACATTTGATGATTTAATTTAAATAGGATTCTAAGCATAAAAGGAGAAAATCTATTAATTAATATTAGAGTTGTATATCAATTAAAATTAAAATTTGTCAAACCCCATAAATCGGGTTAGAAGAATTTGGATTGTGAAAACCAAGGTAGTCACGCCCCGATTTATTAGATTATCTTTATGCATTTGTAAATAAATCGAGGGTTTGAAATGGATACCGAAATTAGGGTCATAAATAATTAATTAAATTATTAAAATAATATAATCAGGTTTTGTTTAATTATTTAATCTAAAACGAAACCTAATTACGAGGTTTAATTTGACAATAGTGTGTTTTAATTGAGTTAGGACCTAATTGGAAAAGGAGGGAAACAGAGAATGACCAAAAGGGCAACCTACCTGGCAAACTTTAGCTCACCAAATACACTAGCGAACCTATGTGCAATGATCTGGCAAGCCCCTTTACCTCATCTTTTGTCGTACACTGCTTCGTCGAAACCCTTGGCGAACTCTTTGCTAATACCGTTTTGGCGAACTCCCCAGTTCGTCGAAGTACCGGCGAACCCCTAGTTCGCCGAAACACTGGCAAATCCTCACTTGCGAAGCCAAAACTTCCAAACCCGATCTCGGGATGTTACAACTTTTATGGAATGAATCGATCCAATCCATGAGTTAAGGAATGATGATTGCTTTAATTCAATCCAAACAAATCTCCAAGATCTCTTACTAGGTGAAGTTTAGATGTTAAAGATGGGCTTGCCAAGATATCAATTAAGTAAAGAAAAATACAGTCCAAACATATTTGTTGCCAAAATCTTCCAATTCAAACATAACAGTCTTTTTTAGTTGACAGTGCTACATTTAGTTAGCATTGGTTCAAGCACTGGTCCTGTAACATCCTAAATTTTTGGGCCTATGCGTTTAATGGGTGAATATGTAGAATGAGTTAATTTAAGTGTTAGGGATCCAAATTGGGCTCAGGCTTAGGCAGAGGCCTTGATTAAAATTATCTATTCGGGCATTATAGGGTTTAAAAGGTAGTATATATGTTTAAAATACCAAATAGGGCTTGTGGCCCAATCTTAGGAGGTGACGCCACACACAAGGAGTAAGGGGCCCAAATTTAAGTTTCATGAAGCTCAATTCTTTTAATTTAAGTTAGCTAAATTTTGGGCATTAGGATTAGGTGGAGTGGATGGCAACAAGGCTAAAATTTAGGGGTTTTAATGTTTAAAATATGTGGATAATAAGTAGATAAAGGCTATTATTTAGGAATTTATTTTATGTGGATAATAAGCAGAATAAAGGCTAAGATCTAGGGATTTTATGATTAAAATATGTGGATAATATGCTAAT
The DNA here is from genome assembly GCA_025506655.1 of Gossypium rotundifolium. Lineage (NCBI taxonomy): Eukaryota > Viridiplantae > Streptophyta > Magnoliopsida > Malvales > Malvaceae > Gossypium > Gossypium rotundifolium. The sequence continues at coordinate 104,715,635 of CP106723.1, read as the reverse complement.
AAAGGAGGGAGGAGTTAGAGATAATTAAGTCTCTTTTAGATGAGCTAGTAGATTAAGATAAAGAAGAAAAATTAGGAATTTATCTACAAAGAGAGTGATGGCCAAGAATCCATCACTGAGAGGAGTAAAGAAACCAGCTACTACATGGCAAAGGGTTGCCGAATTTCCTATAAATAGGGGGGCTAGCGCCTTATTTCTGACATTAAATCCTCTCCCTTTTGTGAAATTTCTTAGCTTCTTTTCTCCAAATTTCTTTCTCCAATTTCTCTAAAAGCTGAAAACTCCATTATTCTCTTTGTAACACCCCAAACCCGGCCCATGAGTCCTGACCGGATCTGGTATGTCACGGAGTAAAATAATTTGAAAACCTTTTTGAGTGTCTGGTGAGATTTTGTTAAAATGTGGCTAAGGTATTAAAACGGTGTTTAAAAATTCAGTTGGGCTTTTATAAACATGGTTGGGTTGATAAACTCTTTGAAAACATTTGATCAAGTATCATTTTAAAAACGTTAAAGTTATAATTGACTTGGTAAATTTTGTTACCCGATGGTAACTTCTTTGAAAACTCGTGAAAGTTATTAAGTTGAAAAAGTTTACTTTTAACCGGTTTACTCAATATTTATAAATATCATTTTTAATGTAACATAAGTAAAATAAAACAGTAAAATAAGCATCCAAAATAATAATAGCGGCCTTATTACATCCCAAATTAAAAATACTTAGAAATTAAATAAATAAACTTAACGATAACAAATTTAAATCCAACGATAAGCATGGCCGCCTCGAGTCCTCTTCGGCTCCATCTCCGCTATCTACTCATCTGCAAAATGTTAAGGGAAGGGGGTGAGTCACCAAGACTCAGTGTGTAAATCCCCCACCCGGTAAAGTAACTCATACACAAGTCATTAATAAACATGCACATGCAACCCAACCTAACCATCCAAAACACCTTTCTCTACCCCGTGTGGTACCAAACCACTGGTGGTGCCAAACCACTGGTGACTCAAAGTCACGATATCCATCAATATTGTGGTGCCAAACCACTGGTGGTGCCAAACCACTGGTGACTCGAAGTCACATATAATAAGTTGTGGGGCCAACCCACGTGTGATACCAAATCACTGACATCAATCCCATAATATCATCTGTGGGGCCAACCCACTGTGGTGCTAAGCCACGGGGACGAGACGCTATGAGGTGCCAAACCTCTGGAGGTGCCAAACCTCTGGTGACCGTAGTCACGAAATGTGGTACCAAACCACTGGTGTCCGTCGACACAAATATTATTTCCCCCTCCTCTCATACAACCCACATCAATCAATGATATGCATATAACAGGAATCATGCCCACATGTTTATTTAACAACATGCACTAAATTTAACATTAGCCACATATTTATATGCCACATATACCAAATATGTCATGCTTCCCAAAAGCATCATAAAGTAAACTCATAACAACAAGGACTTACCTGATTCCTTGCTTATACCACGATGGTATTAAATCCAAATCTACATCAATTCGGATTAGCATACACAAAGCATTTAGCATAGTTACGAGTTATGAAGTGTGTATGTACACACCTGTTTCTACCGAAATTCCTAGATCCCGAAGTTTCCAATCTTTAGTGCTAGATCTTGACCCTATATTCGGCCAATCATCTTTGTTAGTATCAAAAGCATATTTGGCCAAACCAAAATTATATCAAAGGGTTTCACACGAACCCGAAACCTTACCTACACATCCTTTGAACACTAACCACGTCACGATATGTAAATCCGTTTCACCTCCCTACAATCGACAACCATACATATTAGTAGCCTTCGGCTTTTCGAACACTAAAAATATTAGGCTATTAAAGTAGATCCTTACCACCACTTACCTTAGGAGACTAAATCCCGAAAGTTTCCCTTAATGCTATGTCTTCCCACACTTATTGAAAATTGGCAGCACCCTTTTCCTCAAGGGAGATTCGGCCTAAGCAAAATTGGAAGGCTGAAATTTTAGAGAAGAGGAGAAGGGGTATTCGGCCAAGAAGAAACAATGATGCTGGAAATTCTTGAGCAAATTTTGGCTAAGAGTTAAGGGTGGATTCAGCAGCACAATGAAGAGAGGAAGAAGAGAAAGAATTTGCTAGAAATTTTCTCTTAAAGGGGGGGTATATTCGGCTAAAAGAAGAAAGAAAAAGTTGGAAGTTTTGTGAAACACCCCAAACCCGGCCCATGTGAATGGATTTGGATCTGTATGTTCCTCAAGTAACCTTGGTTCAAATTCATTCGAATACTTTGAAAACTATGTGTTTTGGAAAATAGTTTGTTGTGGGTTGGGCTTGAGTTGAAAACAAATTTATTTTTATAACAAAAACCCATTTATTTCAAGTGACAAAATATTTAAACTTATTTCATATTAAGTGGGCTTACTCTTTATAAAGCCCTAAACTCATAACATAGTAATTATAGCAGAAATATAAATTAAATCATGGTGGCCTTATTACATAAAGCGAAACCCAAAATAATAAATTGTACAGTACTTAAAATAAAATAAATATTCAAATTGAACTGATCTTCAAGTCGATCATGGCCACCACAAGTTCTGCCGTCCCGGTCCATTACTGCTCATCACCTGAAACATATTCCCACAACGGGGTGAGTCGATAGACTCAGTGTGTAACCAACACTAAACATAATAGAAATAGGCACACCATAAAAATCATATGCATATAAAAATTCAAGATAATGATGCAAACCCGAACCCAAACCTATATGCCATCCGCTACACTCCACCCGTACCAACACAGTACATGTGGGGACTACTAAGTCAACCCTCCTTCCGCTACACTCCATCGAAGGCGATCACTTTGCGGTCGGCGTGCTCATCGCCCATCGATAATATTGTGGCATAGCCACCATTGTAATGTAACCGGTTACCACTTAGTGAGACCGAAGTCATCACATTCACTTAGTGAGACCAAGTCATCACATTCACTTAGTGAGACCAAAGTCATCACATTCCCTTCTTCAATTGACCCGAATGCCCCAAATAATAAATATCATGCATAACATATTTTATTTCACTTTCACATCACTTTTCACTTGTATAACATTTTTTTCGAAATCCTAGTAGAAGTAGGAAAACGCGTGCACGAATACTTTGTATCATAATATGGCACTTTAGCCACTTTCTTTCACTTTCACATTAACATATATAACATATTTAAACCATAAAACTATTAAGAATAGTGTGGAATACACACCGATTTGTTTAGCGATTCCTTGAGATTAGAAAGCAAGATCTAATATTTAGATCTTTAATTCCTACATTTGGTTTATCGTATTACTTAGCATAAATTCTATTTTGGGCTATAATATCCAAATCCTAGTAGGATTTGTAAAGAAGCTTACCTTTGATGCCGATTTGATGTTTATTCAAATCCAGAAACTTTGTTTTCCTTCTCTTGATATTCGACCAACCTTAAATCTCAACAAAAATTAGTTTTCGCTTTTTAATAATTATAGATCTTATCTATGTAATCACACAACCTTGGCGAATACTTTCAAATGCTTACCTTATGGATTTTAAATCCAAAAACTTCACCTTCCCTTTTTCCTTGTAATCGGCCAACACCTAGATCTCTGAATAGGTTAGTTTTGATCAATTTGATCTAATTGACTAAGATTTGGCCTTGGCCAAATGTATAGACTTACTTACCTTGAAGTTCTCAAATCCAAGTTGATTTAATTCTGCCAAATCACTTGTTAGATTTGAACTATTATTTAACTATGGAAGGACCTTTTTGCGAATGTATGTTGATGTACTTACCTCGTTTTTGAATCCCGGATGATCTCTTTTAATATTCGGCTATGGCACTATTTGGGATCTCGAAGTTTTGGCTTTTGTGGAGGGATAGTAGAAGAAAAGAAAAAGAAAGGAAAAGAGATGGAGAGAGTTTTGACAAGGAGGATTGACTAAAGAAAAGAAAAAGATTGTTGTTACTTTGACTAGGAGATTTCGGCAAGAAGATGAAGAGAAGAGAATGGCTCTTTACTTTTCTCTCTTTGGCCGAAACTATTAGCCTTAGAGTCCCTAAATCCTCCAACTCTTCATTTGTGATAAGTTTTAATTTTATCAACTATGAAATTCCATCAAATCTCCTAATTAGCCAAAAGTTCTATTGAATAAAAACTCCTCTTCTTAGCTTCCCTTGTGCCGTCCAACTCCCCACTCATGGAAGCAAAATAAAATTTCTTTTATTTGCTTCCTAGATGACTCAAACTCAGGCCCAAAAACCTCTTGCATTTGGGCCATTTCCTAAAACCTTAGGTGGCATCTTGAGCCACATTTCCAAGTCCGTTATTGGGTCAAATTTCATGTACTTTATATTTTTAGGGTCACTCGGCCCTAAGTTCCCCTTTGGGCTCTTAAATTCGACATTCCGGGGTCAATTTTAAGTTTCCTAAAATTTTCGCGCGGCTCTGTATTTTCCAAGTTTCCAAAATGTTTAGTTTCCTATTTTGGCTTGGTTTCCAAAATGTTTAGTTTCCTATTTTGGTTTGGTTTCCAAAATGTTTAGTTTCCTATTTTGGTTTGGTTTCCAAAATGTTCACTTTCCTAATTTACTTAGGTTTCCAAAAATGTCTAAGTTTCCAAAATGTCTAAGTTTCCAAAATGTCCATTTCATTTCCATTTCCATTTTCATTTCCATTTTCATGCATTTCTAGGTTTCCAAAAGTATCAAAATTTATTCATAGTACTTGAAACTTGTCATTTCATACAATTAAACTGAAATGCATAGGCCCTATTCGGATGTTACTGATTCTACCCCTTAAACAAAATTTTGTCCTCTAAATTTTCTAACTAAACAATTGAGGGTATTGTTGTCTCATTGCCTCTTCCGGCTCCCACGAAGCTTCCTCCTATCCATGATTGCGCCACAATACTTTAACTAGAGGCCCGACTTCCTCCGTAGTACTTTCACGTCACGTTCCGAATCTGAATCGGCTCTTCCTCGTAGGTTAAGTCCGGCTTTAGCTCCACTTCTTCTCTTGGTACTATGTGAGAGGATCCAATCGAACGACGTAGCATGGACACATGGAACACGTCATGCATTTCTTTGCAACTCCGGTGGCAACTCTAGTTGGTATGCTCTTGGTCCCACTCGCTTTAGTACCCGATAGGGCCCGATAAATCTTGGGCTTAATTTCCCTTTCCGACCAAACCTCATCACTTTCTTCCATGGTGAGACTTTTAAAAACACTTGGTCTCCTACTTCAAACTCTATTTCCTTCCGCTTGAGGTCGGCATAAGACTTCTATCTATCTCGAGGCTTCTTTTAACCGTGTTCAAATTATTTCAACCTTCTCTTACATCTCGCCACTATCTACGGTCCCAAAACTCGGCGTTCTCTAACTCAGTCCAACAAGTAGAGTACGACACTTCCGTCCGTACAATGCTTCATATGGTGCCATTCGAATGCTAGCACGATAAGCTGTTGTTGTAGGCGAACTCGCTAAAGGCAAGTAGTCCTCCCAACTTCCTCAAAATCCATCACACATCCTCTCAACATATCCTCCAACACTTGTATTACTCGTTCGGATCGCCCGTCGATTGTGGATGAAAGGTAGTAGTGAAATCCAACTTGGTGCCTAAAGCTTGATGAAGTGCCTTCCAAAATCGAGGCGTAAACCTTGGGTCTCTATCGAGATGATCGACATTGGTACTCCATGTAACCTTACAATTTCGCCACATATAACTTGGCTAGCTTTTGAAGGGATAGTCCATTCTTCTTTGGGATGAAATGTGCGGACTTAGTCAAGCGGTCTACTATAACCCATACCGAGTCCTTCTTAGTAGGCGTGAGGGAAGCCCACTAACGAAGTCCATGGTAATTCTTTCCCACTTCCATTGTGGAATCTGGTTGGTGAAGCAATCCCGATGGAACTTGGTGTTCAACCTTAACTTGCGACACGTCCACATCTTCCCACAAATTCAGAACTTCTCGTTTAAGATCGGCCACCAAAATTGTTCTCTTAAATCTACATGCGACAATGCCTCCGGGATGCATAGCATAAGGACTACTATGCGCTTCTCAAAGGATCTTTTGTCTTAACTCCTTGTCTCTTGGCATCTGACTTTCCCTTTGTAGCACAATACTCTTCATCATTAATCTCATAGTCCTCCAACTCTCCGCTTCGTGCTTTTTGTAGCTTAACATTTAAATCTTCATCAACCAACTGTCCTCTTTCACTTCCTTTAACCATGTTGGCTTGACTTGTAACTCGACCAACAAACTTCCATCCTCAAATAAGCTTAAATGAGTGAACATTGCTCTTAGGTCCGTCACAACCTTCCTACTTAAAGCATCGGCTACTACATTTGCCTTGCGGATGATATTCTATCAAGCAGTCATAATCTTTCGATAATTCCACCCACCTTCGTTGCCTCAAGTTTAACTCCTTTTGAGTCAACAGTACTTGAGACTCTTGTGGTGCGTGTAGATCACCGACCTTTCTCCATCTGAGATAATGTCTCCACACCTTGAGAGCGAAAACCACTGCGCCAATTCCAAGTCATGGGTTGGGTAGTTCACCTCATGCGGCCTTAAGCGCCGGGACGCATAGCGACTACCTTTCCATCTTGCATAAGAACACATCCTAACCCCGTATGTGAAGCGTCACGGTATACCACAAAATCCTTTCCTACCTCAAAGTTGAATCAACACCGAGCTTAGTTAATACCTTTTATGTTTTTCAAAACTCTCCTATTGCTTATCTATCCACACAAAGGGTACTTCCTTCCTCAACAATTTTGTTAATGGCGCGGCTATCGGCGAGAATCCTTCCACGAACCTTCTGTAATAGCCTCGCCAACCCTAAGAAACTACAAATCTCGCCATCGACTTAGGTGGTTTCCAATCCAACACCGCTCGATTTTCTTAGGATCCACCCTTATTCTCTCGGCGGACACCACGTGTCCTAAGAAAGCAACTTCTCTAGCCAAAATTCACACTTCTGAATTTGGCATAAAGCTTCTTCTCCTTAATACTTGTAACACAATCCGGAGATGCTCATCATGCTCCTCTTGAGACTTAGAATATACCAAGATATCATCGATGAATACCACAACAAACCTGTCTAAGTAAGGTTGGAACACTCGGTTCATCATATCCATGAACGCGGCTGGAGCGTTCGTCAACCCAAATGGCATTACTACAAACTCAAAGTGACCATATCTTGTCCTAAAAGCGGTCTTATGGATATCAACCTCCTTCACCTTCAACTGATGGTATCCGGACCAGAATCGATCTTCGAAAACATCATGGATCCTTTCAAATGATCGAACAAGTCATCGATCCTTGGCAAGGGATACTTGTTCTTGATGGTCGACTTATTCAATTGACGATAGTCTATGCACATACGCATAGTTCGTCCTTCTTCTTCACAAACAAGACCGGTGCTCCCACGGAGACACATCGGGCGAATAAACCCATGATCCAATAATTCCTAGATTTGAGCCTTAAGCTCCACTAACTCCTTTGGCGCCATTCGGTATGGGCGATTGACACGAGTGCATTCACGGTAGCGAGTCTATTCCAAATTCAACTTCTCTATCTGGGGTATTCTCGGTAATTCCTCCGAAACACATCCTCAAGTCCCTTACCGTTCGACTCCTTGACACCTTCCTTATTTCCATCCAACGCACTTACAAAGGCTAAGAACGCCTCGTACCCTTTACGTACCATCCTTTCAGCCTTAAGCACCGAAACTACATTAGTCAAATAGTTCTTTCTCTCTCCTATCATAATGACCACCTCATCCTCAGGGGTCCTTAGTTCCATTTGTTTAGCCGCACAATCCAACACGGCTCGATGTTCTACTAACCAATCCATACCAAGTATAAGGTCAAATTCCCCGAAGGGTAATTCCATTAGGTCAGCCCGAAAGCTCACTCCCTGAATTTCTAGGGGTATATTCCGAAAGATCTTATTTACTACTATAGTTTGGCCTAGTGGGCTTACCACCGTCATCTCCTTATCAGAAAGTTCAGAGTCTAGGCCTAGTGTCTCAACTACACTACAGGCAACATAAGAATGGGTCGAGCCCACATCAATTAAAGCATAATAGGGTTTACTATGAATGAGGAACGTACCGGTTATGACGTCCGGCGCATCTTCATCCTCCCTACGGCGAATCGCATAAACCAAACCCGACTGTCTTGCCTCAGTATTGGTGGCACCTCTGCCACGTCCTCTGCCAGTACTATTACCTCTATTATTCGAACCTCAACCTCGTTGAAATTGCATCCTCCCCACCTACCGATTAACATTACGAGTTCTTTGGTCATCATCTGATATCTTTGGACAGTCCTTGAGCATATGGTCCTTAGACCCACATTTAAAACATGCTCCTATCTTTTTCCAACACTCACCTGAGTGCTTCTTTCCACAATACTCACAAGGACGATACTGCCCTCTGGTATCAACTTGCTGACCCTTCGACCCCTCAGTTCTGGGCCTTTTCTGCACATTTCCCGACGATCCATAACCTCTCTTGGGTCTATTCCTGTCAGAGTTCTGCCTAGTCGAGTCCTTGATTCCTTCAGCTACCTTAGCCTTTTCGACCAACGTGGAGAACTCCCTCTCCTGATGTGGAGCTATCAATAACCTTAGGTTATCCCTTAATCCGTCCTCAAAATGGACACAGCGTTCATGTTCAGTCGCGACTACTCTTCGAGCATATCGGCTTAACCTCAGAAATTTAGCCTCATATGCCGCTACTGATTTGTTCCCCTGAACTAGTCCTAGAAAAGCTTTCCGCTGCTCATCAATATCTGAAATGTCGACATACTTCTTTTGATATGCCTCCTTAGCATACTCCCACATCAGATCCTCTGCCGTGGCACCATCACGAATAGTTAGCCACCATTGGTATGCTTCATCACGTAATAGGGCTACCATCCCTTTCAACTTCTCCTCAGGGGTCAGGTCGAGTTCATCCATAATACGCTCAGTTGCTTCCAACCAATACTCGGCGATACTGGGTGCCACACCGAACACTCCACGAAACACCTCAGCCCCGTTGGCTCGGAGTCGCTTGGGTACAGATTTTCGAGCTCCCGAATTTCCACCCGCGCCAGCCACCATTTCCAATACTCGCAACATGGCTCATGACACGGCCTCATCCCCATCCGAGCCTCTTGCTCGACATTAACAAATGGGGGTGGTGGTGGCGGTGGTAACTCATTGTCGAAACCTTGACCAGATCTAATGGGTTCGACACAGTTATTCTTCCTCTACAGCGTCCTTGACGATCGCGTCCTCTAGAACTCATTTTCTAGCATCGAGATCGATTAAGAAATTTTATGGATTAGTCTTTGTTCCACTTATTTATCGTGAAGGAGTTTTATGGAAAGGGTTTTAAGAGTGGTTCTTTCGTATTCATACAAACATACAGTCTTTTCCATCCATTCATTCATCCATCAAACAAGTATGAACTTTCGTTCATTCAGAGAAATGTTGTAGTTTTCGTTGTTGTTGTTGTTGTTTTCCTCTACCCGGGGGTATGTTCGTAGTTTTGTCCTACAGGGGCATTTTCATAATTTTTCAAAAGAAAAACGTTCCTTGGTGTTTTTGTCAAAAATTATTTTGAAACTTTTGAAGTCTAGGGTAATTTGGAAAAAAATTTTAAATCTGGGGTTATTTCGGTAATTTTTGACCTCAGGGGTATTTTGGTAATTTTTCACAAATTAGGGTAAATTTGTAAAATTTAATAAATCGAGGTATTTCAAAAGTTGTAAAACTCGAGTGTTCTTTTAAATTGTTCCTTCAAAAATGGGGATGTTGCAAAAATTTTAAAATTTAGGGTCATTTTGGTAATTTTGTAAGTCGAGGCAATTTTGTAATTTTTTCAAAATCGAGGTATTTTGATATTTTGAAAGTTAGGGCTTTTGGAATGCCTATGAAATAATAAAATTTTGGTAAAAGCTGTTGAGTAGTTGAATCATTTTATAAACCAAGGGCACTTTGGTAATTTTACCACTAAGGGCATTTTGTAATTTGTATGGATCAAAATTTTTCGAAAATAATTGTGTATAGAAATAGTTTTTGTGAATTAAGGATAAGAGAAAGAAAGTGATTTAAGAATTTTAATATTAAGTGTTAAAAAATGGCTAATTCCCTTTCGGGTTTTAGTTATTAAGTTTAGCCTATGACCGAGCCTTCTTGGTCAGGGTGAACCAAAGCTACGCACCAGGCAGGATTCGAGTGGAGAGGAGGTGAGTCACGCGGACTGCTTAAATACCAAGCTCCCACTGAAACCATTCCTAGACATGCGTCTGAGGGGTTGCCACACCGCTAAGTCCTCTAGGTTAGGGTGAATCGAAGCTACGCACGGTTGGATTCAAGAAGAGGAGGTGAGTCACTAGGACCTTAAATACCAAGCTCTTGGGATCCACTCCTGAACATGCGTACCATGGTTGCCACACCCTAACTTAATTGACTTAGTCATAGGTTGGTTTAGTGCCTTAAATCTTATGTGTTTGTGTTTGAGTAGTCTAATCCTAGGGTTCAAGTTCCTATCATTCTATTCTACGTTCCATGCCTTTTCTACCCTTATATAAATCACGAATCACACGTAGAGTTAGGGGTACTTACAGTGTGGATCATGGGTTTGAGACTTAGGGGCCATGTCTTTATACATCCATTTGTAAAAATACTTTCATAAAACTCATTTGGCCTTGTTAAAAAAACGTTTTGGGCCTTAGGCCACAGTAGAGAGTTTGAACTGGCTCGATACCAAAAGCGAAACACCCCAAACCCGACCCACGTGAATGGACTGGATCTGGTATGTTCCTCGAAGTAACCCGGTTCAAATTCATTCGAATACTTTGAAAACTATGTGTTTTGGAAAATAGTTTGTTGTGGGTTGGGCTTGAGTTGAAAACAAATTTATTTTATAACAAAACCCATTTATTTCAAGTGACAAAATATTTAAACTTATTTCATATTAAGTGGGCTTACTCTTTATAAAGCCCTAAACTCATAACATAGTAATTATAGCGAAATATAAATTAAATCACGGTGGCCTTATTACATAAAACGAAACCCAAAATAATAAATTGTACAAGATTTAAAATAAAATAAATATTCAAATTGAACTGATCTTCAAGTCGATCATGGCCACCACAAGTTCTGCCGTCCGGTCCATTCTTGCTCATCACCTAAAACATATTCCCACAACGGGTGAGTCGATAGACTCGGTGTGTAACCAACACTAAACAAAATAGAAATAGGCACACCATAAAATCATATGCATATAAAAATTCAAGATAATGATGCAAACCCAACCCAAACCTATATGCCATCCGCTACACTCCACCAGTATCAACTCAGATAATTGTGGGGACTACTAAGTCAACCCTCCTTCCGCTACACTCCATCGAAGGCGATCATGCAGTCGACGTGCTCATCGCCCATCGATAATATTGTGGCATAGCCACCATGTAATGTAACCGAATTACCACTTAGTGAGACCAAGTCATCACATTCACTTAGTGAGACCAAGTCATCACATTCACTTAGTGAGACCAAGTCATCACATTCACTTCCCTTCTTCAATTGACCCAAATGCCCCAAATAATAAATATTATGCATAACATATTTTTATTTCACTTTCACATCACTTTTCACTTGTATAACATTTTTTCCAAATCCTAGTAGAAGTAGGAAAACGTGCACGAATACTTTGTACCATAATATGGCACTTTAGCCACTTTCTTTCACTTTCACATTAACATATATAACATATTTAAACCATAAAACTATTAAGAATAGTGTGGAATACACACCGATTTGTTTAGCGATTCCTTGAGATTAAAAGCAAGATCTAATATTTAGATCCTTAATTCCTACATTTGGTTTATCAGGTATTACTTAGCATAAATTCTATTTTGGGCTATAATATCCAAATCCTAGTAGGATTTGTAAAGAGGCTTACCTTTGATGCCGATTTGATGTTTATTCAAATCCCGAAAACTTTGTTTTCCTTCTCTTGATATTCGGCCAACCTTAAATCTCAACAAAAATTAGTTTTCGGCTTTTTAATAATTATAGATCTTATCTATGTAATCACACAACCTTGGTCGAATACTTTCAAATGCTTACCTTATGGATTTTTAAATCCCGAAAACTTCACCTTCCCTTTTTTCCTTGTAATCGGCCAACACCTAGATCTCTGAATAGGTTAGTTTTTGATCAATTTGATCTAATTGACTAAGATTTGGCCTTGGCCGAATGTATAAACTTACTTACCTTGAAGTTCTCAAATCCCAAAGTTGATTTAATTCCTGCCGAAATTACTTGTTAGATTTGAACTATTATTTAACTATGGAAGGGACCTTTTTGTCGAATGTATGTTGATGTACTTACCTCGTTTTCGAATCCCGGATGATCTCTTTTAATATTCGGATATGGCACTATTTGGGATCTCGAAGTTTTGGCTTTTGTGGAGGGATAGTAGAAGAAAAGAAAAGAAAGGAAAAGAGATGGAGAGTTTTGACAAGGAGGATTCGCTAAAGAAAAGAGAAAAGATTGTTGTTACTTTGACTAGGAGATTTCGACAAGAAGATGAAGAGAAGAGAATGGCTCTTTACTTTTCTCTCTTTGGCCGAAACTATTAGCCTTAGAGTCCCTAAATCCTCCAACTCTTCATTTGTGATAAGTTTTAATTTTATCAACTATGAAATTCCATCAAATCTCCTAATTAGCCAAAAGTTCTATTGAATAAAAACTCCTCTTCTTAGCTTCCCTTGTGCCGTCCAACTCCCCACTCATGGAAGCAAAATAAAATTTCTTTTATTTGCTTCCTAGATGACTCAAACTCAGGCCCAAAAACCTCTTGCATTTGGGCCATTTCCTAAGGCCTTAGGTGGCATCTTCAGGCCACATTTCCAAGTCCGTTATTGGGTCAAATTTCATGTACTTTATATTTTTAGGGTCACTCGGCCCTAAGTTCCCCTTTGGGCTCTTAAATTCGACATTCCGGGGTCAATTTTAAGTTTCCTAAAATATTCGCGCGGCTCTGTATTTTCCTAGTTTCCAAAATGTTTAGTTTCCTATTTTGGCTTGGTTTCCAAAATGTTTAGTTTCCTATTTTGGTTTGGTTTCCAAAATGTTTAGTTTCCTATTTTGGTTTGGTTTCCAAAATGTTCACTTTCCTAATTTACTTAGGTTTCCAAAAATGTCTAAGTTTCCAAAAATGTCCATTTCCATTTCCATTTCCATTTCCATTTCCATTTTCATTTCCATCTCCATTTTCATTTCCATTTTCATGCATTTCTAGGTTTCCAAAAGTATCAAAAATTTATTCATAGTACTTGAAACTTGTCATTTCATACAATTAAACTGGAAATGCATAGGCCCTATTCGGGATGTTACATTTTGAATAGTTTTGGCTAGGAAACAAATGAGAATTCGGCAGCAGCAAAATTTGGGGAGAAGAAAAGAAAATTGTTTGAACTTTTACACTTCTTTGCTGTACAAAAATAGATATGGACAGCCCCCCTAAGGTCTCCAATTTTCGGCAACCACTCCCTATTTTGTGATAATTTTCAGCCTTGAATTATCACAATTAAATCAAATTTTATCTTACTTCCTATCCCTTAATCCCCTCTTTAACAAATTAAATGAAAATAAAACACTAAAATTCCTTCTTCCAGCCAAAATTGAGAGTCCAAAATTGAACCAACACTCTCCCATTCGCCAGCAGCAAAAAGAGAAAAAAAATATAAAATCAAGGTGCTGCTTCCTTGATTCGAACCAGTGACCTCTCTAATGTAGCCCCCTACAGCGCCCCTTGCCATCTTTTCCAACCCGACTTTCATGTCATGCACCCTCACCTTTTAATTTTTAAAGCTTCCCTACTTGAGCTCGTCACCGCATATAAAAATTAAATCGTAAAACGCTCCTCTAGCCACTCGAACCCGAGACCTCATACCAAGGCCCTTAAGCCACGCCCCGTGCCACTCCACCACACCTAACTTTCATGTCACAAACCTCCTTTATTTAAATATAAGGCCTCCCTAGCCCTAACGCCCAAAAAGCCCAAAAAATAAAACCCTTCCTTGCGTCCCTCATGTCTCGAACACGAGACCTACCACTTCTAACTCTTAAGTGGCGCCCCAAGCCACTCCAACCACCTGGACTTTCATGCTCAAACCTTGCCCTAAATTTCTTTAAAGCCTTCCTTACTTGGCCCCTTCCATTAACGCCCCAAAATAATAATAAAAAACTCCTCCCTTGTTTCTCCCGTGGATCGAACCCAAGACCTCCCTTGCCAACCACACACTACCAGCCACTGCACCAGAACCATTCTTGTATCATAATTCGCCCAAATTTTATTTAGCCCCTATCCCCTAGCTTCCTCCCTTTTAAACCCTTAAAAAGAAATTTTTAATACTGGGTTAGGCCTAGCTCGGGGTTATTTTAGGCCTTAAAACATGTCAAATAAATCTTAGAATTTAATTCTTCAAGCACACACATGGGAAAATATTTAAATTACAAATGACCCCTAATTTAGGTTGTTACAATTCTACCCCCTTAAAAATAATTTCGTCCTCGAAATTACTTACTAACGAATAGTCGTACATCTTAACTCACCGTACTACGCTTATGCTGTGCACTCTGATCTTAATAAAACTATCATACTTTCCAGGCATAATCTCTAAGTTCACGTCCCTTAGAACTTATTTCTAACGTCGCGATTTAATCTGATTAAGAAGTTTTATGTATTAAAAAAAATTTCACTTGATTATCCGCGAAGAAATTTTATGATAGAAGTTTTAGGAGTGGTTCTTTCGTATCATACATGCACATAGTTTTCCATTCTTTCAAAAAGACGTAATTTTCATTGTGATTATTTTTCCCACTACCCAGGGGTATTTTCGTAATTTGTCCTCTAGGGGTATTTTTTGTAATTTTTCAAAAAAAATTCGGATGATTTTGTCAAAAAGTATTTTGGAACTCCTAAATTCCCCAGGTATTTGGAAAAATTTTGAAATTCGGGGGTATTTTGGTGATTTTGAAGTTCATGGGCATTTTGGTAATTTTTCACAAATCAGGGTGAATTTGTAAAATTTAATAAATCAGAGATATTTCAAGAGTTGTAAAACTTTGAAGGCTCTTTTAAGAATTTATTTTCCAAGTTGATGGTGTTGCAAAAATTTTGAAAACCAAGGTTATTTTGGTAATTTTGCTGGTGAGGGGCAATTTTGTAATTTTACAAAATCATGACGTTTTCAATATTTTGAAAAGTAAGGTTTTTGGGCACTTTTCATGTGATGAAATTTTTGATTAAAATCGTGGGTATTTTGGAAATTTCATGATTCAAGGGCATTTTCGTAATTTTACCCCTAAGGTTATTTTAGTAATTTTTCACATTCGGGCATTTTCTCAAAATGACTTTCAAAATTTGGGTTCTAAGTGATTCTATAAAGAAGGATATTTTAAAATTTCTATTTGAAAATTTTTCATATGGAGGTATTTTGGTAGTTTACAAGCCGAGGTATTTTGGTCATTTTTCAAAGCGAGGGTATTTTGGTTTTTTAAAACAAACTAAGGTTTTATTTATTTCCAAAACCAAAGCGGCTAGTCCCTTTGGGTTTTAGTTATCAAGTTTAGCTTTGTGTGCTCGTCATCTCATTTAGGATGAATCGTTACTACGCACTGGGTAGGATTCAAGTGAGTAGGAGGTGAGTCACGAGGACCGCTTAAATACCGGCCCCCAGAATCCAATCCTAGACATGCGTATAACGATTGCCACATCTTTTGCTTAGTGACAACCCACAGGGTTTGTTTCGGTAATTATTAAATCCTTATGCATGTTTGTTGGGGTATGCTAACCCTAGGGTTCAACAGTTTCTACTCTAAAAGTCTACGTTCCCAATTTACCCTTCTACCCCTCATCAAAAGAATTCAGAGAAATTGATAGAAGTACTTACCTGGGCGGATATGTAACAGCCCAAACCCGGCCCAAACGTTAGGACCGAATATGGGTCGTTACTGAGAAAAACTTTTTGAAGCCCATTTTAAAATCCAATTTAAGTTTTGTTGAAAACTTCCCGTTTTTGGTTATCTTGCTGAAATCATACTTAGATTAAATTCGGGGATTTAATTGAAGTCAAGTTATTATACCAATTTTGGATGTGTCCGCTGACACGATAAAACATTTTCGTGTTGATTTAGGAAAACATGTGATTTTAATTTAATTTTTAATAGTGTAGTTTAAAAGCAAGTATCCTACATAAGCATAGTAACAAAAATAAAGTTTACGGAGGCCTTATTACAATCCAAATAAAAACAAACCAATAACAAAATAATATAACTAAATTAAAGTTCATTTGTTTCAAGTCCACTGCATGGCCACCTCGAGTCCCTCCGGCTCCATATCCGCGATCTATGCATCACCTGAAGAAAATAATGGAGAAGGTGAGTCACCAAGACTCAAGATGTAACCCTTCCCGTTTTAAAAACATTTTCATACACAACACATAACCATTAATATGCGAATATTAAATACCCATCCTAGCCATCCAAACGCCCTTTGTCTACCCCATTGTGGTACCAAACCATCGGCGGTGCCAAACCACTTGGTGACATATAGTCACAATGTGTTACCAAAACACCGGTGTCCATAGACACAGATCATTTGATGGGGCCAACCCATCGTGTGATACCAAATCACCGGCGACGATCCTATATCTCAAGTGGGGCCAACCCACGGTGGTGTTAACCACGAGGACAAGTCGCTATGAGGTGCCAAACCTCTGGAGGTACCAAACCTCTGGTGACCGTAGTCACGGTGTGTTACCAAAACACTTGGTGCCCGTCGGCATAATAATCTGCCCCTCCACTCACTAAT
Source organism: Gossypium rotundifolium (assembly GCA_025506655.1). Taxonomy (NCBI): domain Eukaryota; kingdom Viridiplantae; phylum Streptophyta; class Magnoliopsida; order Malvales; family Malvaceae; genus Gossypium; species Gossypium rotundifolium. The sequence continues at coordinate 104,698,724 of CP106723.1, read as the reverse complement.
CCCACAATCATATATACATATATGTTTCATGCCATCACATGCTTAAATCTCATGCATCAATACATTATGCTTACCAAAAGCATCAAACATCATATTCAAGCAGTGCCTTACCCGAATTGCCAACTATCTGATATGGTGCATTATCCAATGCTACAATAACCAAATTAGCATTCACAATATTTAGCACATTAAATAAGTTATACATGTGTATGTACACACCTGTCACCACTGAGTGATCTAAATCCCGAATGAAGAAATCGGCCACCCTAGATCTATTGTCCCTAGATTCGGCCAAAACATGAGTCAGTACCATGGCCTATTCGGCCAACCTAACTTATACCATAGAATTATCATTTGAGATCCGAGATCTTACCTTGCTTTGATTTGGTTTCTAACAACCCGAATCCTTATATGGGTTCCTAGCAATCGGCCAACCTTAAATACCAACCAAGATTAGTTTTGGCTTTTCTCCAATTATCCACTGAATGGTTTAGAAAGACTTGACTTACCGTTAACTTACCAAATCTAGTTGATGGAGACTTGAACCGATTTCTTCAAGATCCCGAAGCACCTAAACATAATCGGTTTCATTAAAGAGAGTTAATACCTTTTTATCAAGTCGAAATAGGTCCTTACCTTCCCCTGAAGTCGACAAGTACTAGAGGCCAATAAAGAAAACACTTGATCTACTTACCTTAAAACACGATTGAAGAAATAGGGGAACTCTATGTTTGAGATTCGCCAAGACTTGAAATTTGGGAGAGGGTTATTTGGCAATGGAAGAAGTAAAGGGTTTGGTCAAGGTGAGTGAATAGGGAAAAGAAATCGGCACTTCCAAGGGAGTATATTCGCCAGGGAGAAAGAAAATAATGGGAAAGAAAGGTGTTGAATGGTTCTACAAGGGATTTTTGAGAAGAGGAGTGTGTAAAGAGAAGGTGGGTTTCGGTTTGGCAATGAAGAGAAAGAAAGAGTAGGTGTTTTGGCTATAGATCAAAGAATAGGAGCAATGAGATTTTCTTCTAGTTTGAGAAAGAATAAAGAAAATTATCACAAGAGGAAGAAGCTTAGCGAAAATAACTTAGTAAATTGGTATTATCTCCTCCCAAAGACCTTGCCGTCCACACCACTAAGGAGTTCAACCTACCACCAACTTCTTAATTGGTTTAATTCAAAATAATCTCGAATTAATCCCATAACCAAAGAATAATCCTAATAATAGCTTCTTTTTATCTCCTATTATCCTTAGCACAAAATAAAATGCTCATATTATCTTTTAATAATAATAATTAAAGAGTTTAAAGGAAAGGACTCTCCCACATGTGCCATCCAACATAATGCCAAAAGGGAAAATTGTGACTCGAACCAAGGTTCTCCTTGTTCCTTGATGGCATCAATTGTAGCTCCCAAGTGGCCCTCCTTTGCCACTTAATCTAGGCTCATTTATGTCAAATGTTTCCTTATTTATTCTTATAACCCCTAACTACTAAGGCTCTTCACTTTTAAAGCTTATAAATAATATTTTCTACTATTTCGAGTCAGCTCAAGGCCCTTAATTAAATCTTATCAAGCCATAATTATCTCAGCCATTCAACATAATGTAAATACAAATAACCCCATATTCAGGTTGTTACAGTTCTACCCCCTTAAAAGAATTTCGTCCTCGAAATTACCTGATCAAAAGAGGTGGGGTATTGTTGCGCATCACATCCTCGGGTTCCCACGTAGCTTCCTCTCGCACCATGGTTCCGCCATGGCACTTTCACTAAGGGCATCGACTTCCTCGTAGAACCTTTATATCTCTATCCAAGATCTGAACCGGTTCTTCCTCAAAAGATAAGTCTGAGTTGACCTCAATCTCTGTTACTGGCACAACGTGCGAAGGATCTGACCGATACCGTCTCGGATCGATACATGAAATCGTCATGGATCGATTCAGATTCGCCGACAACTCTAGCTGATAAGCTGTGTGTCCTACTAAACTTTACCACCGTATATGGCCCGATGAACCTTGGGCTCGGCTTTCCTTTCGTCCAAACCTTAGTACCTTCTTCCAAGGCGACACCTTCAGAAAACCTTATCCCTACGCATACTCCATTTCCTTGCACTTAAGATCAGCATAGGACTTCTGTCTATCTGATGCTTCTTTAAGATGGGCTCGAATCACCTTCACTTTATCCTCAGTTTTCGCAACCAATTTTGGGCCCAACACTTGTCGTTCACCCAACTCCGTCCAACACGTCGGAGTTCGGCATTTCCGTCCATACAGTGCTTCGTATGGTGCCATCTGAATACTCGCTTGGTAGCTATTGTTGTAGGTGAACTCGGCTAAAGGTAAGAATTCCTCCCAACTACCTCGAATTCCAAGACACAACCCCTCGAAGATATCTTCTAAGATCTGATAACCCTTCAGATTGCCGTCTGACCGAGGATGGAAAGTCTTTGAAATCTAATCGCGCACTCAACGCTTGATGTAACGCTTTCCAAAACCTCGAAGTGAACCTTGGGTCCCTATCCGAGATAAGCGACACGGGCACACCATGCAATCGACTATCTCGGCCACATACAACTTTGCTAGCTTCGGGTGAGTAATCCATTCTCACCAGGTATGAATGAGTGATTTAGTCGAGACGGTCTCGATTACCCAAACCGCATCTTTCTTCTTTGGGCGTGGGGTAGACCAGCGCGAAATCCATAGTGATCCTCTCCCATTTCCATTGAGGAATCTTTACGGGTTGAAGTAGCCCGATGGTAGCGGTGTTCGACCTTAACTCGCGACACGTCAAACACTTCCCTACAATTTCGTTATCTCACGCTTCAACCCGGCCACAGTAATCTGTTTCGTAGATCTCCATACATCTTGTCGCCTCCGGATGCATAGCGTATGGGCTGCTATGAGCATCATGGAGAATTTTCGCCTCAACTCCATATCCTTGACATCTGGTAGTCCTTGAAACATAATACACCATCACGGTCAATCGTACCCTTCTAAACCACCATCACGAACTTGCATCCTCTTAGCATTTAACCCTTCATCCACTAACTGTTTGTCCTTAATTTCCTCGATCCGGTTGGCTTAACTTGAAGTTACGCCAAAAGGCTTCCATCGTCATATAGGCTCAAGCGAGCAAACATTGCTCTTAAGTCCGCCACAACCTTAGGCTCAACGCGTCGGCCACCACGTTAGCCTTGCCGGATGATATTTGATGGAACGATCGTAGTCCTTTAACAGCTCAATCCATGGCTATTGTCTCGATTCGAGATCCTTCGAGTCAAGATACCTCAAACTTTTGTGATCCGTGTAAATTACCGACTTCTCCCCATAAAGATAATGTCTCCATATCTTCAGAGCGAAGACAACTGCTGCTAACTCCAGGTCGTGAGTTGGGTAGTTAACCTCATGCGGTCTTAGCTGACGGGACGCATAGGCTACTACCTTCCCATCCTACATCAACACACATCCCAAACCAGTGTGAGATGCATCACAATAGGCGTGAATAACCTCCGCCGCGGGTTGTACTAAAGCCGAGCTTAGTCGAATCTTCCTCGACTTATCAAAACTTTCTTCTTGCTTCTCTAACCATACAAATGGAACACCTTTCCTTAGCAACTTAGTCAACGGCATTGCGATCAGAGAGAACCCTTCCACAAACCTCCGATAATACCCTGCTAGACCCAGAAAACTCCGTATCTTTGCCACCGACTTAGGCGGTTTCCACTCCAACACTGCTTCAATCTTGCGGGGATCCACTCTAATCCCTTCCGCTGACACTACGTGACCCAAGAAAGCCACCTCCCTTAGCCAAAAATTCGCACTTACTAAATTTGGCATATAACTGTTTTTCCCTCAACACTTGCAGAACTATCCGTAAATACTTGTCGTACTCCTCTTCCGTCTTAGAGTAAACCAATATGTCGTCTATGAACACTATGACAAATTGGTCCAAGTATTGTTGAAATACTCTATTCATTAAATCCATGAACGCCGTCAGTGCATTGGTCAACCCGAATGGCATCACTAGAAACTCGTAATGCCCATACTGAGTTCGAAATGCCGTCTTGTGAACATTGGCCTCCTTTACCTTAAGTTGATGGTAACCCGACCTAAGGTCTATCTTGAAAACACCGCGCCCCTTCAATCGGGTCAAACAAGTCATCGATCCGAGGCAATGCGTACTTGTTTTGATCGTTAACTTGTTTAATCGACGGTGATCGATGCACATCCGTATAGAACCGTCCTTCTTCTTGACAAACAATACTGAGCGCTCCCACGGAGATATACTAGGTCGAATAAACCCTTTATCCAAGAGCTCTGAATTTGAGCCTTCACTCCACCAATTCCTTTGGTGCCATTCGATGAGTGCTATGAACACGGTGCCGTTCGGGTAGTAAGCCTATCTTGAATTCAACTTCCGATCCGGAGGCGGACCGGAAGTTCTTACAGGAACACATCGAGAAATTCCCCAACCGTTCGGACCTTTCCAACTCGACTCCTTAGCTTCCAAAGCACGATTTGAACCAAAATGCCTTACAACCCTTCTTGACCATCTTCTCAACCTTCAAGGCAGACACCACGTTGGATAGGTAATTCCTTCTATCACCTATCATAACCACTTCATCATTTTTAGCCGTCTTAAGAACCATGCGCTTAGCCGCGTAATCCAAATTCGCCTGATACTTAACCAGCCAATCCATTCCAAGGATCAAATCGAACTCCCCAAACAGTAGTTCCATCAGATCAGCCACAAATACTACCCTTGGAGTTCTAGGGTACGTCTCTATAAAGTTTGTCTACCACTCACCGAAGGTGACCTAATGGACTAACTACGGTCATCTCCCTAAGCGGTTTGAGTTTAGGTCCAAAGTCTCTACCACACTCACGGCTACGTCAATGTGTAGACCCCACATCAATTAATGCATAATAAGGAAGACCAAAAATCGAAGCGTGCGGTTATGACATCCGGTCGTCACCCTCCTCATGACGCCTCATGCGCGTAGACTAAGCCAGTGCCTAGCCTCTGTGTTGCTGAACCTCCGCCTCAATTCCATAACCTCGGTTAGAACCGTTGCTTCCTCGGCCATTACCACGGCCCCTCTGTGGTCCCATATTTCTATCCCGAGTGCAGTTACGCCCCTCCGACTAATTCCGAGCTTACTTAGGGACAATCTCGACCGGTGCTCCAAAGACCCACACTCAAAACATCCTCTATCGCGGTCGAACAACTTCCCAATGGGTCTTCCCACAATGTTACTCGAGTCGGCCTCGATTAGCGATCATGGGCCTTGCTTTGATTTGGCCCACTTGGTCTAGCCTTTTTCTCGACACTACCATTTGGATCCGGTGACCCAAATCCTCTCTTTTGATTATTCCTACTATAATTTTGCCTCACGACCTCCTTGATTCCTTGGCTACCTTAGCCTTTTCCACAAGAGATGAAAACTCACGAACTTCTTGCGGGGCAATCGGTAACCTCAAATCATCTGGTCCGTCTTCAAAGCGGACCACGACTTTCGTGTTCAATAGCCACGATGCCTCTAGCATACCTACTCGGTCTTAAAACTTAGCCTCATATTCCGCTCTTCGACTTAGTTCCGTGCACTAACCCTAGAAAGGCTTTCCTCTGAGCATCTGTATAACTGGTGCCCACATACTTCTTCTGATAGGTGGTTTTGAAAGAATCCCAAGTCAGATCATTTGCCGTAGCGCCGTCTCAAACTGTCAGCCACCACTGATACGCTTTATCCTTTAGAAGCGTCTACCCTTTCAGTTTTTTCTTCCTCGGTCGGTCAAGATCATCCATGATCCTTTCGGTTGACTCTAGCCAAGATTCTCAAGACTGGGTGCCACTCGACACACCTCTAACACTACGCCCGTTGGACCGAATTCGCTCGGGAACAGATTTTCGAGCTCCCAGATTTCCACTAGCTCCAGCCACCAACTCGAGAACTCGCAACACGACTTGCGTCTGACCTCACCCCGGTCGATCCGCTCCTCAACTCCAAAAAGCTGGAGGTGGTGGTGGCGGTGGTACATCGTTTTCAGAACCTTGTCCCGACCTGACGGGTTCAGACACCGTCATCCTACCCCTACTGCGTCCACGGCGTCCCCGTCCTCTGGAACTCATTCTATCTACCGCGCTTTTAATCTGATTAAGAAAAAATTTTATGCATTAGCATTTGTTCCACTTTCTTATTCGCGAAGAAATTTTATGGATAGAGTTTTAATCAGAGGTTCCTTCGAGCAAACAAGGTTTCAGTTTCCTAACCTAGTTCACACAAAGAAGTTCTTGCATCCATTCCTTAATACTTTCCATACCTATTCGCTCTTCGGACATTTCTGCCCATTTCTAACCCAGGGGTATTTTCGTCTTTTTCCTACAGGGGTATTTTTGTGATAAAATTCGAGAGATTTCAAATTTTAATAAAACCGGTCATTGAAATTTCCAAAACGAAGAGCATTTCTAAAAATTTGTAAAATTTGAAGATATGGCATCATTTCGAGAACTAGGGGTATTTTGGTAATTTTGTCAATCGGGGGTAATTTTGTAATAATTTCTTTTTTTTGTAAATCAAGGGTGTTTTAATAATTGTAAAACTCTGAGGGTCCCTTTTGAGAATTTTCCTTTCTTAAAACGTTCTTTGTTTGCAAAAAGTTTAAAAGTCAAGTCATTTTGGTAATTTTACAGGTTTGAGGCGTTTTAGTAATTTTTGAAACCAAAGTATTTTATTGATGATCTTCAAAGCAGGGTTGAATATTTGAAAAGTAGTTGGAATTTTGGACAAAATCATTGAGTTGATATTTTATGAATCAAGGGCATTTTCGTAATTTTACCCTAAGGGCATTTTCGTAATTTTCACAAATCAAACTTTTGGAAAACATTGTAAAAGAGTTGTTCTTACGTTTGAAGGAGTGATTTTAAAAGTTTTAAAGCCAAGTTTTGTTGTTTCATTCCTTTTCAAAATCAAGGCTAATTCCTTTCGGGTTTTAGTGATTCGTTTAGCTTATGACCGAGCCCTCTTGGTCGGGTGAACCAAGCTACGCACTGTGCAAAGTTGCGTGGGAGAGGAGGTGAGTCACACGCATCGCTTAAATACCAAGCTCCCACCGAACCTTTCTAGACATGCGTCAGAGGTTACCACACCACCGAGCCCTCAGGTTAAGGTGAACAAAGCTACGCACTGGTAGGATACTGCGAAGAGGTGGTGAGTCACTCGATTGCTTAAATACCGTGCTCTTGGGATCCAATCCTAGACATGCGTATAGGGGTTACCACACCCTAGCTCGGTGTCTTAGCCATAGGTTGGTTTAGTTCAATAAGTCTTATGTCTTGTTTGTGTGTTTGAGTAATCTAACCCTAGGGTTCAAAAGTCCTATAAGTCTATTCTCGTTCCATGCTTCCTACCCTTCTCGTAAAATAATTCACAAAGAGGTTCAAGAACTTACAGGCGGATAGATCTGGGAGACTCGAGCCATGCCGTTCAAAAACCAAAAATACTTTAAAAGGCCTACAAAACATTTTTGGGCCTTGGGCCCCACAATCAGTATTGAACTGGCTCGATACCAATTTGTAATATTGAAAACCGCCCAAACGTTAGGACCGAATATGGGTCGTTAATGAGAAAAACTTTTGAAGCCCATTTTAAAATCCAATTTAAGTTTTGTTGAAAACTTCCGTTTTTAGTTATCTTCTTTGAAATCATACTTAGATTCAATTCGGGGATTTAATTGAAGTCAAGTTATTATACCAATTTTGGATGTGTCCACTGACACGATAAAACATTTTCGTGTTGATTTAGGAAAACATGTGATTTTAATTTAATTATTAATACTGTAGTTTAAAAGCAAGTATCCTACATAAGCATAGTAACAAAAATAAAGTTTACGGAGGCCTTATTACAATCCAAATAAAAACAAACCAATAACAAAATAATATAACTAAATTAAAGTTCATTTGTTTCAAGTCCACTGCATGGCCACCTCGAGTCCCTCCTGGCTCCATATCCATGATCCATGCATCACTGAAAAAATAATGGAGAAGGTGAGTCACCAAGACTCGATGTAACCCTTCCCATTTTAAAAACATTTTCATACACAACACATAACCATTAATATGCGAATATTAAATACCCATCCTAGCCATCCAAACGCCATGCTTTGTCTACCCCAGTTGTGGTACCAAACCACCGGTGGTGCCAAACCACTGGTGACATATAGTCACAATGTGTTACCAAAACACCGGTGTCCATAGACACAGATCATTTGATGGGGCCAACCCATCGTGTGATACCAAATCCTTTGGCGCGCGATCCCATATCTCAAGTGGGGCCAACCCACGGTGGTGTTAACCACAGGGACAAGTCGCTATGAGGTGCCAAACCTCCGGAGGTACCAAACCTCACGGTGACCGTAGTCACGGTGTGTTACCAAAACATCTTGGTGCCCGTCGGCACAATAATCGCCCTCCACTCACTAATCCCACAATCATATATACATATATGTTTCATGCCATCACATGCTTAAATCTCATGCATCAATACATTATGCTTACCAAAAGCATCAAACAGCATATTCAAACAGGTACTTACCTGAATTGCCAACTATACCGATATGGTGCATTATCCAATGCTACAATAACCAAATTAGCATTCACAATATTTAGCACATTAAATAAGTTATACGTGTGTATGTACACACCTGTCACCATTGAGTGATCTAAATCCCGAATGAAGAAATCGGCCACCCTAGATCTATTGTCCCTAGATTCGGCCAAAACATGAGTCAGTACCATGGCCTATTCGGCCAACCTAACTTATACCACAGAATTATCATTTGAGATCCGAGATCTTACCTTGCTTTGATTTGGTTTCTAACAACCTGAATCCTTATATGGGTTCCTAGCAATCGGCCAACCTTAAATACCAACCAAGATTAGTTTCGGCTTTTCTCCAATTATCCACTGAATGGTTTAGAAAGACTTGACTTACCGTTAACTTACCAAATCTAGTTGATGGAGACTTGAACCGATTTCTTCAAGATCTGAAGCACCTAAACATAATCGGTTTCATTAAAGAGAGTTAATACCTTTTATCAAGTCTTAAAATAGGTCCTTACCTTCCCCAGAAGTCGACAAGTACTAGAGGCTAATAAAGAAAACACTTGATCTACTTACCTTAAAACCCGATTGAAGAAATAGGGGAACTCTATGTTTGAGATTCGCCAAGACTTGAAATTTGGGAGAGGTTATTGACAATGGAAGAAGTAAAGGGGTTTGGTCAAGGTGAGTGAATAGGGAAAAGAAATCGGCACTTCAAGGGAGTATATTCTACCAAGGGAGAAAGAAAATAATGGGAAAGAAAGGTGTTGAATGGTTCGACTTAAGGGATTTTTGAGAAGAGGAGTGTAAAGAGAAGGCGGGTTTGGTTTGGCAATGAAGAGAAAGAAAGAGTAGGTGTTTTCGGCTATAGATCAAAGAATAGGAGCAATGAGATTTTCTTCTAGTTTGAGAAAGAATAAAGAGAAATTATCACAAGGGAAGAAGCTTGGCAGAAAATAACTTAGTAAATTGGTATTATCTCCTCCCCAAAGACCTTGCAGTCCACACCACTAAGGAGTTCAACCTACCACCAACTTCTTAATTGGTTTAATTCAAAATAATCTCAATTAATCCCCATAACCAAAGAATAATCCTAATAATAGCTTCTTTTATCTCCTATTATCCTTAGCACAAAATAAAATGCTCATATTATCTTTTAATAATAATAATTAAAGAGTTTAAAGGGAGAAGGACTCTCCCACATGTGCCATCAACATAATGCCAAAAGGGAAAATTGTGACTCGAACCAAGGTTCTCCTTGTTCCTTGATGGCGTCAATTGTAGCTCCCAAGTGGCCCTCCCTTTGCCACTTAATCTAGGCTCATTTTATGTCAAATGTTTCCTTATTTATACTTATAACCCCTAACTACTAAGGCTCTTCACTTTTAAAGCTTATAAATAATATTTTCTACTATTCCGAGTCAGCTCAAGGCCCTTAATTAAATCTTATCAAGCCATAATTATCTCAGCCATTCAACATAATGTAAATACAAATAACCCCATATTCAGGTTGTTACAGGATAGGCGACGGAGACTCTGTGCCATGCTGTTCATGCCAAAATAGTTTCTCAAACATCATAATAAGGCCTACTATCCAAAAACAAAATATTTTGGGCCTTGGGCCCCCTACAGCCGAGTTTTGAACTGGGCTCTGATACCAAAAATGTAACACCCCAAACTCGCCCCATGAGTCCTGACCGGATCTGGTATGTCACGGAGTAAAATAATTTGAAAACCTTTTTGAGTGTCTAGTGAGATTTTGTTAAAATGTGGCTAAGGTATTAAAACGGTGTTTAAAAACTCAGTTGGGCTTTTATAAACATGGTTGGGTTGATAAACTCTTTGAAAACGTTTGATCAAGTATCATTTTAAAAACGTTAAAGTTATAATTGACTTGGTAAATTTTGTTACCCGATGGTAACTTCTTTGAAAACTCGTGAAAGTTATTAAGTTGAAAATGTTTACTTTTAACCGGTTTACTCAATATTTATAAATATCATTTGTAATGTAACATAAGTAAAATAAAACAGTAAAATAAGCATCCAAAATAATAATAGCGGCCTTATTACATCCCAAATTAAAAATACTTAGAAATTAAATAAATAAACTTTACGATAACAAATTTAAATCCAACGATAAGCATGGCCGCCTCGAGTCCTCTCCGGCTCCATCTCCGCTATCTACTCATCTGCAAAATGTTAAGGGAAGGGGGTGAGTCACCAAGACTCAGTGTGTAAATCCCCCCACCTGGTAAAGTAACTCATACACAAGTCATTAATAAACATGCACATGCAACCCAACCTAACCATCCAAAACACCTTTCACTACCCCGTGTGGTACCAAACCACTGGTGGTGCCAAACTACTGGTGACTCAAAGTCAAGATATCCATGAATATTGTGGTACCAAACCACTGGTGGTGCCAAACCACTGGTGACTCGAAGTCACATATAATAAGTTGCGGGGCCAACCCACGTGTGATACCAAATCACTGACATCAATCCCATAATATCATCTATGGGGCCAACCCACTGTGGTGCTAAGCCACGGGGACGAGACGCTATGAGGTGCCAAACCTCTGGAGGTGCCAAACCTCTGGTGACCATAGTCACGAAATGTGGTACCAAACCACTGGTGTCCGTCGACACGAATATTATTTCCCCCTCCTCTCATACAACCCACATCAATCAATGATATGCATATAATAGGAATCATGCCCATATGTTTATTTAACAACATACACTGAATTTAACATTAGCCACATATTTATATGCCACATATACCAAATATGTCATGCTTCCCAAAAGCATCATAAAGTAAAATCATAACAACAAGGACTTACCTGATTCCTTGCTTATACCACGATGGTATTAAATCCAAATCTACATCAATTCGGATTAGCATACACAAAGCATTTAGCACAGTTACGAGTTATGAAGTGTGTATGTACACACCTGTTTCTACCGAAATTCCTAGATCCCGAAGTTTCCAATCTTTAGTGCTAGATCTTGACCCTATATTCAGCCAATCATCTTTGTTAGTATCAAAAGCCTATTTGGCCAAACCAAAATTATATCAAAGGGTTTCACATGAACCCGAAACCTTACCTACACGTCCTTTGAACACTAACCACGTCACGATATGTAAATCTGTTTCACCTCCCTACAATCGGCAACCATACATATTAGTAGCCTTCGGCTTTTCGAACACTAAAAATATTAGTCTATTAAAGTAGATCCTTACCACCACTTACCTTAGGAGAATAAATCCGAAAGTTTCCTTAATGGCTATGTCTTCCCACACTTATTGAAAATTGGCGACACCCTTTTCCTCAAGGAGATTCTACCTAAGCAAAATTGGAAGGCTGGAATTTTAGAGAAGAGGAGAAGGGTATTCACCAAGAAGAAACAATGATTCTGGAAATTCTTGAGCAAATTTTGGCTAAGAGTTAAGGGTGGATTCGGCAGCATAATGAAGAGAGGAAGAAGAGAAAGAATTTGCTGGAAATTTTCTCTTAAAGGGGGGTATATTTGGCTAAAAGAAGGAAGAAAAAGCTGGAAGTTTTGAATAGTTTTGGCTAGGAAACAAATGAGAATTCAGCAGCAGCAAAATTTGGGGAGAAGAAAAGAAAATTGTTTGAACTTTTACACTTCTTTGCTGTACAAAAATAGATATGGATAGCCCCCCAAGGTCTCCAATTTTCGGCAACCACTCCCTATTTTGTGATAATTTTCAGCCTTGAATTATCACAATTAAATCAAATTTTATCTTACTTCCTATCCCTTAATCCCTCTTTAACAAATTAAATGAAAATAAAACACTAAAATTCCTTCTTCCAAATAGAAATTGAGAGTCCAAAATTGAACCAACACTCTCCCATTCGCCAAAGAAGAAAGAGAAAAAAATATAAAATCAAGGTCTTGCTTCCTTGATTCAACCATGACCTCTCTAATGCATTCTGGTAGCCCTTGCCATCTCTTCCAACCCGACTTTCATGTCATGCACCTCACCTTTTAATTTTAAAGCTTCCTACTTGAGCTCGTCACCGCATATAAAAATTAAATCACAAAACGCTCCTCTAGCCACTCGAACCCGAGACCTCATACCAAGGCCCTTAAGCCACGCCCCGTGCCACTCCACCGCACCTAACTTTCATGTCACAAACCTCCTTTATTTAATTATAAGGCCTCCCTAGCCCTAACGCCCAAAAAGCCCAAAAAATAAAACCCTTTCTTCCGTCCCTCATGTCTCGAACCCGAGACCTGCCACTTCTAACTCTTAAGTGGCGCCCCAAGCCACTCCAACCACCTGGACTTTCATGCTCAAACCTTGCCCGAAATTTCTTTAAAGCCTTCCTTGCTTGGCCCCTTCCATTAACACCCCAAAATAATAAAAAAAACTCCTCCCTTGTTTCTCCCGTGGATCGAACCCAAGACCTCCCTTGCCAACAACACGCTACCAGCCACTGCACCAGAACCATTCTTGTGTCATAATTCGCCCAAATTTTATTTAGCCCCTATCCCCTAGCTTCCTCCCTTTTAAACCCTTAAAAAGAAATTTTTAATATTGGATCAGGCCTAGCTCGGGGTTATTTTAGACCTTAAAACATGTCAAATAAATCTTAGAATTTAATTCTTCAAGCACACACATGGGAAAATATTTAAATTACAAATAACCCCTAATTTAGGGTGTTACACTTCTTTCTTCTAAAAGCCAAAAACTCCATTATTCTCTTCTTTCTCCTAAAAGCCGAAAACTCCATTATTCTCTTCTTTCTTCTAAAAGCTGAAAACTCCATTATTCTCTTCCTTCTAAAAAGCAAATCTCTATAGTTTTTATTTTATTCATCCTATTTGAGAAATTGTTCTATACTTAGGCATTTAAATCCTCTATTGACATTTTCAATTCTCTCTCTGTACTAGCCGAATCTCCTTAAGTTAAGAGTAGATTTTGATTAGTTCTCATAATCTATTCCCAATTTTTGAAAAGGTAAAAGCGAAAGCTAATAGTTTAATGGTTTATGATGGGCGGCAAGTCGATTTGAAGGAAGCCTAGTCGACTAGATCTAAAAGCGAAATTCATAAGTCTCCAATTTTGGGATTTTAAGGTAAGAAGATTTTCCTAGATTTCTATTAGATTTCATCATTATATACAAGATTTTAACTTTATAAGGAGGATTAACGATTAAATATTATTATAGTAACTCGATAAGGATTTATGATGGAATTAAATATGGATCGTGCAAAAGAAAGAATCCTAAGTTTAAGAAACGAGCGATTTGCTTTGCTCGAGATTAGCCAATTGGTTGTGGACCGCTTCAACAACACCTTAGGCGAGATAGCGGTTGTGTCGATTGAGGATAGCATCGATATAGAAAGCCTCGTTTTATCGAGAATCGTGTGTAGATTCTTGACATATAAGCTTTGTTATATTATATATACATTATGGGCTAAAAGCTAGGAAAAGGTATGTAGATCTCTAACACACTACCAATAAACCCGTATGTAAATCTATTTATGTATGTTATGGGCTAAAAGCGAGAATAAGGTCATATAAGCAATCGAATGGAACCCTAAAAGGGCTAGGCAAGGATGCAGTGCGTAATCATAGAAACTTCTCTATGTGTATCAAAGTATGTAAAAATATGTGATCTGTTTAGATAGTTTAATGTTCGATTCTTGCATGTATGTATGGGATGGGATTGATTGATTTACTGGAAGGGAGGCGGTCATGAGGCGATCGGTGGCTTTGCCACATAGGTCACATAGTGATTGGTTTTATGACAAAAGATAACATGTCGATATATTATTAAGGTCGCCTAATGACGGTGGCTTCGCCACATAGGTCACATAGTGATCGGTCTTTATGACATGCATCACAGCTGTCGATATGGTGTGTAGCGGATGGAGGGTTGATTGTAGAAATCCCCACGGTGTGATGGTTAGTACGGGGGTGTGTAGAGGATGGACTCATAGGTTTGGGATGGGCCATGTTGCATATTTTGTTACCTTTGTATACGGGCCAAGGCTCATAAGGTGTTTGTGGGCCTCAAGCATTTTTATGTGTTCTCGGATTTGCACATCGAGTCTTGGTGACTCAACCTTTTATTTTCCCAACATTTCGTGTGAGCGAGATCGTGAACATGGGAGTCGAGGCGGACTCGAGGTCCATCAAGTTTTATTTCTACAAATTATTTGGGATTTCTTTAAGTTTATTTTATTTTTATTTGGGATTTTTCAGGCCCCTAGTTTTTATTCAACTAAGAAGTTTTCAATGTTATGCAACTTATAAATTTTATATCAAGGTTTATTTATACTTAATAATACTAATATAATATTTTATTTTTAAAATGTCACTTATTTACTCTAATAATGTCTAATTAACTTACGACTTCCAAAACCAACAAGGCAAAAGTTTTCAATGTACAAGTCGTGACACGCTAGATCCAGTCGAAACGCATGGGCCGAGTTTGGGGTGTTACAGGTCCAGGCACTCCTTGAAAATGTCTCAACAGTCCATGTAGTTTTTGGGCTTGGGTGTCTTTATTGTTGGAAAAATCAAGTTAAGAAAATGGTTTATAATTATAGCAAAAGTTTAAAAATTTTCAAAACCAAACCTATTTGTGATATTTATAGCAATAATTTTTTACCGAAAAGTACTTGTGCTTTGTGCAAGACAGATTCGAGTTGATCCTGGCTTTCAATCGAATAACCTTCTTCATTATCCTCATACCACGAATTGTATCGAGTGTGGGCTTGAGGAACATGAACCAAACACAAAATAGGAAATGATATTATTACTTTCAGCAAGAAAGTAATTCTATAAATAGAAACCAACAAAGATTATAATTCCTAGAAAATAGAATTTATTCTAAGTAAATAAATTATCACTATCTTCTAGCAGAATAATGATAACTGAATAATCAAGAAGTGTCTATTTGAGGTCACCTGATGGCATCTATTTATAGGGAGAGATAGAAGAATCTTAGTTGAATAAGGCTTAAACAAATAATATTATTTAAATAAAAACACAATCCTACTCTAAGTAGAGTAGGGGTAGGTCGCACACCCTAGTTAATAATACTATTCATTTATATTTATTTGATTCTACATGCAATTCATTTCTTATTTCAACGAGTTAACGGAAGGACAAATTGAACATATATAACTAGGGCTCAAATATTTTTTTAATTAAGTTCCAACATTTCACTTATTAATTATAAACTTATTTAGTCAAAAAGCCATTCCACTATAGTATCGTAATTAGGCTCTTCCTAATTACATACCATTACGAAAGCTACTTAATAAGTGTTCGTCCTATGACCTTGTCATAAATATGTTACCCTCATAGGATATCCTTAATCTCTTTAGAATAAATTTTTTCTTCCAATATGATCCTATTTTTATCTCATGGTAATCATTACATTTTCCTTCATGAAAAGACAATTACTATCAAATAGTAAACAAGCCATTTATCACAAAGACAAACGACCCTTGGCCTTGTTTTCCTTTTGTCTATCATGTAATGTCGATGAAAGGATATCATTCATCCATTAGTTGGCTATGAATTCCACTATTTTAAATGATGGTTCATACTATAGAAGTCGTATACCTAACGCATTAGCTTCTGGTTCCTTATCTATTTGAACACTGGCTTTTACTTACATCAAAGTATACGAGTCATGCTTATATAGTTCACTATCCACTCAGGACTAAGGTATGTGTAACACCCCTAACCCATCTTCGTCGTCGGATTAACGTTACGGAGCATTACAATATAAATCAGGACATTTAACTTACAATAGAAACAATCATGCAATTTAATTAATAACATTCAATAACACAATTAAATTATAGAAAAAAATACATTCATGGGCCTTAAATCGAGCTTACGGGGCCCTAAAAATAGTTTGAAAACATTTAGAGGTCATTTTGAAAGAAAATAGAAAATTTTGGAAAAACTTGAAAACATGGGTCATACGGTCGTGTGGTCAGGCCGTGTGACATAGCCCAGACTGTGTGAGCATTCGAAGTGTGGACACATAGTCGTGTCCCAGCCCGTGTGTCCGCCTGTGTGGGTATTCAAAATAGGGCCACATAGTCGTGTCGTAGGTCATGTGTCAGACCGTGTTACATACTGACTTGCAACACACGACCATGTCGCAGGTCTTGTCTTAGACTGTGTCGCATACTGATTTGAAACACACAACCCTGTGGGGTGACTGTGTGTGGCACACAACCATGTGACAGCCCGTGTTCTAGACTGTGTGCTTTTATAAGTTTCCCCTAAAATAAGCCAAATCAAGCACCAAAACTTGCACACCAAGACACATCATTTCCACATACTTTCATATGTCCAAAACACCATCAAACACACTTCAAATCATACCAAATCAATCATCCTATCAACCTAACCAATATGCCATCAAAAGGCACCACAATTCAAACATCAAAATCAATCCAACCAACATCTCAAGTTCATTAATTAAGCACATATCAAACATACCAAAACCATTTCAAACATACATATCATTCAACAAAGTTTACCTATTATCACAAGGCATACATAAGTTTTCAACAACCTATCTATTTACACCATAATTTACAAACGATTAACTTTAAACATTAAGGCATACATAAGCTTGGCACCACTCAAACATACCAAATTGTCAAACTACAATCAAGATCTATTACATATCATTTATAACCTTAAACCAAAAGACCCAAAATCTACCAAAATGATTATTGGGTAGTGTGATCATGCTCTGACGCGATTCCAACCTATCGAGCTTTCCGATGATCTACAAGACAGAGAAAAATAACTACATAAACAACTAGTGCTTAGTAAGCTCGTATAAAGGAAACTTAAACTTGTCGAACATAAAACGATTAAACCATTCAACATTGCTCATTAGATTATATGGATATTGGTCTTTCCTATCCACAACACTTCACATAGTTAGTAGATACATTTAAGAACATATCAACCAATGAAGCATGGCACATATCATGAAAAGGGATTTCAATATATAAATAATCCATCACATCATCCATTTGTTACCTTTTCCATCCATTTACACATATTACATTTTCCATTCCATATTCTCAATAACATAGCTCAATTCATATACGTACCTTTTCGATTTAAACTTCAATTGCCCATTGAACCAAATAGAATAACATCGGATACTCGAGAAAATGCTCACACAAATTGTGCCTTTACATGTAATTGTAACCGTCTCTATAATGCTCACACGAGTTGTGGGTCAGGATGTTAGCTACACGATGTTGCTCACACAAGCTGTGGAGAATCTGCAACAAATACAGGACCTCAGCCATCGGTAGGACATCCAAGACTAGCACCCAAAACCTTATAATCCCTAATGACATGTCATTTTTATCCTAAGTATTCATGAGGTTCAAACGAGACTCTTTTTCTCATATCAATCATTTAACTTCATTTCATAATATCACTTCATATAAACACCACCATGAATCTCACATTTTTCACGGATGTTCAAAAATTGAATAACCATTACAATTTAATCCAAATTACTAATTAATAATTTATATTCAATAAAGATTATACAAGCATAACATTAATCAATCATTCATCCAAAATATAAATTAACCGATTTACCATTATACGAACTTACCTCGACTAAAACAATTACTAAAACGAAGTCAACAACTAATCCAAAATTTTAGCTTTTCCTCGATTTAAATTTGATTTGTAGTGTTTCTTGATCTAAATAATAATTTCATTCAAATAATATCATTTCAGCATTTAAATAAACAAATTTATACAATTTAACCTTTTCACAATCTTTTAAAAATTATCCACGATATTTTACCCTTTTACAATTTAGTCCTTAAACCCGATACTTACAATTTAGCCACAAATAATAAAATTTCATGCTAGTCAATTTTCATAGGATTCCTTGGCAACCTATATTTATCAAAATTTCACATTAACACTAATTAATTTTACTCTTTTAACAAATTAGTCCTTAAACATTAAAATTATCGAAAAAAATTGCAAAATAGTCCTATTTAACAATCAAGCGTAATAATTTATCATTAAATTCAAGAACACTTCTAATTCGTCCATGGCATAATTCTAAACATTTAATAATTTTACAAATTGACCCCCAAATTAACTAGATTAAGCTAAAACGATGTCAAAAATATAAATATCATTAAAAACTAACCTCAAAAATACAACCATGCACAAAGGAAAGCTTGGCCGAACCTCCTAATCTCAAAAATGGTGACATTCGGCTAGAGAAGAACATAAAAGAGAATTTTTTTTCTTTTGTTTAATATGACATATTAATTAAATTATAGCATATATAAATTGATTAAAATGGGTCCAACCGTGCATACTCTTTCCTGTTATGGTATTATTCCACATAAGCCCATGTAACTTTCTTTACTTAATTATTTAACACCTTCAAGTAATAAACTTTTGCATCTTTTATGATTTAGTTCTTTTTAATTAATTAATTATCTAAATGTTAAAATTTCTTAACCAATTTTTTATACACCTATATAATCATTCCATAATTATTTAATAAAATATTTACGAGCTCGGTTTATAGAAACGAAGTCCCGAAACCTCATTTTCTAAAACCACTTGACTTTAGGAACATACCACTTGAATCTAATTATTCTTTCAATTAACAAAATTTATTAAACCAAAATTTCAATAACATTATACTTGACTCATAAATATTAATTAATAATACTTATGAACTCTCTCGTCTGACTTGTGGTCCCGAAACCATTATTTCTGACACCATTGAAAAATGTTGTTACAGTATGTCACACTATGAACATCACAAGTGAACAAATCTATAAATGAATCTAAGATCTATTCTATTTGGGTCATGTTTGATGTACTATCAGTCTAATTAATCAGATCTATGTCTATCTTCTATGAGTCATCCGCTATGATACTCAAGACAAAACATCTCCCCAATTGGATTTGATAGACAACATATTAGCCTTTTAATTGGTTTGCTCATTTTCAATTAGAATAAGGACATGTTTAGGTTTATCGATTAGGTTTATCTACTAATACAAGTTTGTCTTTCTATATTACAATCTAACCACGTAATATCGCTTAGTATTAGTTAAACGTTAGATAACCGATGAGCCAATTTTTGCTTCAAATTTTATTTGCATGCAAAAACATTGAAGACAATATACAAACACTATTAATGTAATTAATGGATATTTTATTAAACCAATCTGTTCGAAAAATACAAGTATACTTAGACGAAAATGCTACATTAAGCGCATTAGATCCCAACATTTACTCTATTAACTTCAACAATTAGTTGATCTCAGCTAATAAGCACTACCCTCTTCACATTTTGTCATATATAGACTTGATGAACACCCTTATGTGTGCTTTCAAGTAGGCATAGTTAGAGCCATCGAGCATAGGTGATCTAAAGATAAAACTTTTTTTTTTTTTCATGTCTTAACGATTCAATAGGAGAATCTTCACCTAATTTATCTAGTGTCTAGCTCTTATATCAATTGAAAATATTGAGTTGCTAGTTCATTATTATTTGAGTTGCAACTAAGGAAACAACTGAAATTAGAAATATAAAATAGGGAACATAACAAATTGGTTATATAGTTTAAATCCAATCCTACATGTAGGAGCCCAATTTTGCCCGGGCTTGGAAATAAACCAGAAAATAAAAAAAATAACAAAAAAAACTAGTGTTTTTAACAGTCCGTTTTACAGAAAAAGGGCTTAAAGCCCAAACCCAATTACAGGCCCATTCATAAACAAACTACTCGAGCCTATCACTTACATACCCTAAACTAACCTTTACCTAGACCCAAAATTTACATGGCCCATAGGGGCCCAAAAACTTAAACAATTTTGGTGGCCTAGGTTTTTGGGAAACCCTAGGTGCCACAAGAGCCTCGCGCCCACCATCAGTAGCGCCACAGCCACCAGTCTTCGATCGCGCCTCAGTCCGCAAGTCATGCCGCCATCAACGCGCCCTTATCACCGCCACTCTCCTCGCCTAACCTACAAAATAAGGAAAACACAGCAAGAGGGGAAAGAAACAAATATGCAAAAATATGTATTTCCTTTTTATTTTCATTTTTTTAGGTTATAAAACCCCATGTAAGCCTGTACCAAGGGACAGACAAATACCCAGAGAAAGAGAATAAGCAAAAAGATACACAGAGATATAAAAAAGCATTGAAAAATATTAGCAGAGGTGATTTTCGCATTATTTTGATTTTTTTAATTTATGTTTTTTTTACATATAAATACCATTAAAAGAAAATAAAGAGAAAAGGGCGAAGTTTTTACCTGTGTGCCGCCATGGGCGACGGCACGTGAGGCGCGTAGGGGGTGGTGGCCTAAAGGGCTAGCAATCGGAACCCCAGACGAGAATGGAAAGAATTTTCAATTTTTTTTTAAAAACGGATGCCAAATGAATTTTTGGCCCGAAAATTGATATATATAGTACTTAAAAAACGATGTCGTTTTCGTTTAGGCAAATATGCGTTAAAACGACGCCTTTTAGTAGACCAGGATCCGCGCGTTTTCATTGAATGGCCTAATTTCCATTTTAGTCATCTCGCATTTTTCTATTTTTTAATTCCGTTTAATTTCATTTTTTTATTTTTAATTTGGCCCTAAAAGTTTAATTACTTTCCAATTTAGTCCCTCGGGCTCTTTAAAGGCTAAGATCAAAACGTTGTAGTTTTTTTTTAAATTTGCCCTAATTGCCATTTTAACCCTTGATTTAATGCGAATTTTAATTTAGTCCTTTTATATTTGTTTTAATTTCTATTTAATCCATGTTTTCTTTGTTTTATTTTATTTTTATCCTTTTATTTTATTTTATTACTTTACATTGTATTTAATTATTTATCATATTAAATATTTTATATTATTTTCTTATATTTATTAATTTATTAATATTACGAAATTCACATATATATTTTATATGTATTATTTTTATATATATTTAATTATTATTATATATTATTTTATTTGGTTTAATAATAATTTATATATTATTTATTATATTATATTTTAATTTGTATATTATATAGTATTATATTATATTATATATCATTTTTAAAATTTTGTTTGTAAAAGTTTATTATGTTATATAATGTATTTTATTTATATTATTTATTACATATATATTTTTTATGATTAGTATATTATGTATATATATGTTTTATTTAAAATTATTATATATATATTGTTTACTAATTATTCTTATTATGTATAATCCTTATATATATTATTATTAATTATTTTATATTATTTTATTATATATTATGATTTTTACTAATTATTATATTATACATTTTAAAAAACATATTTTGTATATTACATAGTATTATATCATACATTATTTTTATTTTTTATTTTATATAAAATTTATTTTATATTATATAACATATTTTATTTATATTTTTATGACTAGAGTATTATATATATGTTCTTATTTAGAACCATTATATATTTTTATTAATCATTTTTATCGTTTATGTATTAAATTATTAGAATTATGTATTTATTCTTATATTTATTTTATAAAATACATTATTTATATATATATCAATTGTTTTGAAAAGAACAATATTTTTTATTATATTTGTCATAATTCATTGTGTAAATGTAGTGTTAGTTTATTTCTCATATATTGATTTTGTTTATAGAATTCAAACATTCATTTTTAATATTTAAGTTTTATATAGATTCATAATTATTATTGCCTATTTTATATCTTATATTCGTTTATTTATATTCTTGTATTAGCTTTATTATTGCCTTAGCATAGTTCATTTATTTATTTATTCTTGTTATATTATTCATTGATTATTTAACATAATTTGTAGTTAGGTTGAATTGATATGTATATTCTAATGTCTTACTCAAATCATTTTTTATAAAATTACCTTTTGAATTGAAACATTTTATTCAAATAGTTTTTTTTAAAAAAAATATAGTGATATGTGATATTTGTGGACTTCGAGAAGAATTGTGCCCTAACTTACTGGGTTTCGATTTTCCTCGTAGAACTTAAGGTATTAGATATCCCTTCTCTTTTAAAAAACTAAAACTCATCAATTACAAATCAAAAACTTATTCTTGGGAATTCAAAACGTTGTGTCCTAACTTACTAGATATGATGTTTTGTGTCTCCAGGTAGGAATTTTTTACAATAAAGATGTGCCTAGTTTCGAAGTCACGAGATGATATATCCTAACTTACTGGGTATAGTGTTTTATTTCTTTGGGATAGGTAAGTCTAGGTTTTTCCTTCAAATAAAAGGATCATTTTCAAAAATTTTCAAGCTTTCAACATTAGGACATGATTTTATCGATTAGGTACCAATTTTGGGGCGTTATGAGGGTGCTAATCCTTCCTCATACGTAACCGATTCCCGAACCCATTTTTCTTGTTTTTCGTGGACCAAAATCAGTATTTTGAAATAAAATGTTTTTAAAGTGATCCAATCACACCTAAGTAAAAAGGGATTGGTGGCGACTCCCATTTTCATTTTTAAAAGTCGATCCCCGTTTTTAAATCAAACTTTAAAATGGTTTCGACAGCTTGGCGACTCCACTGGGGACTTAAGAGAGTCAAGCCGTAAAATTAATAATTTCATGTCCTTTTGTCCGAATTTAAAATTCTGGTTTTTTTAAAAACATGATCCTTTTATTGCATGTGGTTCTAATTTTAAATATATCTCTCAGCATTGCACTGCATGATCGTCGTGGTCGCACCCTTAAGTGGGAGCGAGAAGTTATGCCTTCGTGAGGTTTTCACCTCTGCATGGGCTAGTGGACAACTTCTGGAATACATCTATACCTATGTCTTTGTGAAGTTTTCACTTCCACATTGCCATAGGGAAATGTATTCCCTGAACCGAACTCAGTCCGCATGAGCCTATAATGGGTGAGGATTGAGGAATCTGCTGGTTTGGGTACCCCAACTTTAGAGCTAAACCGCATGTAGAAAACGTAAGGACCTACCCTAAGTATAACTATACCAAAACTTAGTGGTTACCCAGATAGAATTTTTATTTGCCTTATATTTTATTTCATGATACTGACTTGTGGTGCTTTATTTTTGTGCATATCATTTTAGACTTTAGGAGGTATCGATTCACATTCAATTTCTAAGTTAGAAAGCTGGTTATGGAGAACGAATTCCTTGATAAAGTGGAGGACAATGCTGCCGTCCGCACATGTTCAAAGCAAACTCAATTGGAAAAAGGGAATAGTTAGTTGACGGGTACGTATATGAACTATAAGACTTTACTTGTATTAGTATTACACAAAATGAGTTCTAATAGCTGAAAGAGATATGGGCTTAGTGGGATAATGAAACACCCCAAACCCGGCACACAAGCCCTGACCGAATCTAGTATGTTCCTCGAGTAAAACTTCAATTAATTCTCGTTTTGTTTTATAAGAAAATATGATGGTTTCGAATAAAATGGATCTATTTAGTGGTCGCGTTGTAAATGGTGTTTAATATAGTTGGTGTCTCATTAAAACGTTATCTTTAAGAGAAAGATTTTAATTTAAAAGAAAACCAAATTTTATGAAAAACTTATTATCATTGTAAAAACCATAGGTGTTTAGGTGTCAAAACAGTTTAAGTTATTTTTTTTCGAAATCATTTAATTATTTAGTAAATATTTGATCGTAGCAGATTAAAAATCTAAAACGTAAAAATTTAAACAGTTCATAGCGGCCTTATTACAAAAATAACATAACCCAAAATAAATCCTAAATAATAAAAATAAACTTAGTAAGTTTAATTAAAAGAAACTCTGAAATACATAGTTGAGCAATGGCCACCACGTAGTCCTCGTTGACCCGATCCATCACGCTAAGAGTCACCTGAAATATTTTCCATAAAAAGGGTGAGTCAACAGACTCAATGTGTAACATTACACTAAAAGCCCAATTGATCAAAGCCATTAAGCCCATTTAAAACATATTTAGCCATAAGCCCATTTTATATCAAATCAGATAAAATCGATTAAATCACATGTATATATATAAATGAAATGCAATCCCGAGCCCACCTCAAAATCCATCTGTTACACACCACCTGTACCCACCAATCACACCGTGGGGATTACTAAATCGACCCTCCATCCGCTACACACCATCGAAGGCGCTTCTTTGCATCAACATGCACATCGCCTTATAATTTTGTGGCATGGCCACCGATAATTGTGATCAAGTCACCGGATTCATATATGTGGCAAGTCACTAGATTCATCTTATGTGACCGAAGTCACCGGATAATGTGGTAAAACCACCTAACACTTCCCTTTATCAATATCACCTATATGCCCATGCACATACATATTATTCAAATTTTATGCAATATACCCCAAAATCATAACAGTCATACTTATTTCATATTTATGCTTATAGATTTATTAACAAGTAATGGGGTAAACATACGAATATCGTGTACCACCGAATGGTACTGCAACCATTATCATACATATATTCATACAAATCATTATTATTTTAGATCTATGAGAAATTTAGTATAGTGTTACACACCTTATAACAGTGAGAACGATACCTTCCGCTCGTCGACACCCTCGTAATCTTGGACAATCATTATATGTGATTTTTCTCCAATAGATGGATCAAAATTGATGACAAACCACAAACAAATAGTGGCTCGGGTATGCATCGACTTCAAATAATTGATCTTCATTGGCGGAAGGTCCACAACCCGGTGGAAAGTCTTGAATCTCGTCTGACCCTTCGTTTGAAATTTGAGGGTATAACAGAACCACCCCTCTTCCAAACACTCCTTACCGCTCTTTTCGAACCTATTTTGTTTGCCCCAATATCTTACATTCACGGGAAAAATGATCGAGCGATAGAGTCCCCTTGAATATTTAATTTCCCGATGGATCTCTCCTTAATCGTTGGCTACAAAAAGAATCCCAAAATCCTCCTTCAAAGATTCGGCCAAGGAGAAATAAGAGGATTAGATTCCTAAAATCGGCTAATCCAAAAGAAAAAAAGAAGAACGATTGATAGATAATCCTTACCCGTAACGCGAGAATGATTGTACCCTTACTTGAACTATAAAGAGATTCTACTTAACAATTAAGAAGAAAAGAAATGGTGGTTTCGGCTTTAACAAAAGAGAAGAGAAAAAGATGGTGGTTTCCGTTTTAATAAAAGAAAAGAAAGAAAGATGGGAGGTTTAAGATGTTATGATTATGGTGAAAATGGAAGGATGGCTAAGAATAGAAGAAGAAAAGAATGATGAAGTGGTTCGACTCTTAACAAAAGAATGGAGAGGGAGAGTGTGAGGCTTAGAAGTTGCGGCAATGGTGGAAATTGGAAGATAAAAGTTTTGGCCTTAGCAAGGTAAAAGAGAAAAAGATGCACAAATGGTTTCGGTTTTAGGTCAAGAAAGAAAATAGTGCACAAGTGATCTCCAAATCTCGATTTTCTAAAGAAAAACACACAAGCTTTCTAGATAACGAAATTACACAAAAAGAATGCCCAAACCTCACTATGCATATTCGGCCAAAGGAAAAGATGAGAGAAAAGAAAATGTTTTGGAAGGGAAAAATGACCAAAATGAGAATTCTCTCAAGCTACTAACCTACCAAAACCTTCCTCAAAATTTGGTCATCCCCCCTAGGCTCCTAAACCGTCCACATACATGGTCAAGTTGGCCATTAACAAGTTTCCAAAACACACTCCATAAAGAGTTCCTTATGTCCCCCCAATTTACCATAACCTTAATCAAAATTTCGGTAACTCCCCCTAGGCTCCCAAACCGTCCACATTCATGGTCAAAATGACCATAAAAAATTTTCCAAAACATCACCCATTTATCAAGCTTTATGTCCCCTTATCCTTCCATAACCTCTTGATTCCATACCTTAACTACTAACTTGCCTTATCACTTTGGTCTACTATCCAAAATGAAAGAAAATCCATCCATACTAAGATAAGGCTTGACCGACACTATAGGAAAGAGAACAAAAATAAAAATCCTTCCAATTGCTAGCTAAGGGATTCGAACCTCTCCTCTCATGCATTCACCCATGTGCCAACACCACCTTGCCAATTGACTTGTTATAATTAAAACCTCATACCAATTTTTCTTAAACCCTATCTTTCTTAGCTCCATCTTAAGACTTAAAAATTTAATATTTTTCTAAGGCATTCTCTTACATACTGAAGTTCCTAAAACTCCCAAAGCATACTCAACTACACATAGGCATGCAAACACATACAATTAAGTTAAAAATGCATAACCCCTATATTCTGGATATTATAGATAATGAGGCTAAGCAGTTGTTTTATCGCAATTATGGAGATCTGCCCTACTTACTCGACATCAAAGTAGATAAACATCTGTTCCGGGCTATGGCCCAATTTTGGAACTTTGTCTATAGTTGTTTCACTTTCAGAAAAGTAGATTTGGTACCCACGGTGGAGGAATATACGACATTGCTTTGATGTCCAAGATTTCAAGTCGATAAAGCTTATTCCAAGGCCGTTAATAGCCCAACTTTTGTGAAAAAGTTAATAAATATTACGGGGATAAGCGAGCAGTGGGTTATAGCTAGAATTTAGAAGAAATGTGAAGGTAAATGCATTCCTTGGGTTAGCTTGAGGGACTTGATCATAGCCCATCCAAACGCAAAGAAGAAGGTTGACATCTTTGCCTTATGTATCTACAGTTTGGTAGTTTTTCCCAAAGCTCTCAGACATATAGATGAAGCAGTCATTGAGTTATTCGATCGACTTGACAAAGGGGTCACGCCTGTACCTGCGATCTTAGTCGAGACGTTCAGATCTTTGAATGCATGTCGGAGAGCAGGTGAAGGCAGATTCATTGGATGCGTATAGTTATTATTAGCTTGGTTCCACAGTCATTTTTGGAAGGTGGAGAAAGTTTCTTATCGGGTTTTCTCTGAGAACTATTCTCCCTTAAAAGAGATAGTGGCTACACCAAGGAGAGAGGCCGTGTCTGAGGAAAATTGGATGGCGCTTCTTCAAAATCTTCAAGAAGAGGATATCGAGTGGAGAGCTCCTTGGATGATTCCCGACGAAATCCTTTATCGATGTAGGAGTTTCGACTAGGTTCCTTTGCTTGGAATTTGGAGAGCCGTTGGATATGCCCCTTTGCTCGTGTTGAGACAATATGGGTCAAGATAGTTTGTACCAACAACATATGGGCTATCTCAGTGTGAGTTCTTGTACAGAGGGGACAATTATAATAAGAGAGTTAAAGAGATTTCTGGTGCTTGGAATTAGATTCACAGAATGAA
This sequence comes from Gossypium rotundifolium, assembly GCA_025506655.1. NCBI lineage: Eukaryota > Viridiplantae > Streptophyta > Magnoliopsida > Malvales > Malvaceae > Gossypium > Gossypium rotundifolium. The sequence goes on along the minus strand of CP106723.1, from coordinate 104,670,792 downwards.
GAGATTATCTGTAGGCCTAATGACGATTCTAGAATATGATAGATGGAGGATTAGAAGAATTAATAATAACATCCCCGAGCTAAGTTCAAAAGGCGCCCAATCAATAGAAGAATGCTTACAAGTGGTCCCATCAGAGTTAGATATTGTGAAACAAGATTTCAAGAGGAGGAGTTCTGAGCTTGGAAAGAGAATGAAGAAGCTAGAAGAAGAGAAAATGTATTTGAGATTAGATGTCGATGTTCAAAAATCAGAGAGTGAAAAAGTGAGAAAAGAGAAAAGGAAGATTGAGGAAGATCGAGATAGCTTGAAGACTGAATATAAGAAGATGCGTCTATCAATGAAAAATGTTGGATTGGGGAAGACTTCGCAACAATGGAAACAAGAGGTTCAAGAGGAAAAAACCAAGGCTGACCATTGGGAGAAGAAGTTCTTAGAGATGCAGATGCAGAATAAGGCCCTAGAAAGGAGTTTGGCTAAAACCAAAAAGAGAAAAGTGGATTGAAGGCTAAAGTCGCTAAATTGGGACGGTCTCTTCATCATCATCAAAATCATAATTCTTCAATCGAATTAAAATCAAGTTGAATAGGATTGAGGAGATGAAGGGCAAGATTGAAGAGTTATAATCGGCATTGCACAACTGTGAGCTCCAAAACAAGAGAAGGGTGCTTGAGGGAAGAACTTCACCATTCTCAAGATCAAGTTAGGAGTCGAGATTACCTCATGGGTGAAGCTATAGTTCAGATTCGAGAGGTAGCTGATCACCTACAGACTTTGGCAGCACAGGCTGATGTATTGAGCATGAAATATAAGCTACAGTCAGATCGTAGTCAAGAGTTAACTTCTTTGTTTGGGAAAATCAAAACCTTAGGACTTAGGGCGAAAGCCTATTTGTAATCCGTTTTATGTAAAGGATTTTGTTTTCTAATAAAGTTCTCTAAAGTGAAGTTGAATCAGAATCGATGCCTCTTTGCATTCATGCATTTTCATTACATTGCATCACTTGCATTACACTTTTACAAAAGGACCCTAATTAGGTAAAATTATCTCAGTTGACCTGAAAAACATGGAACAAAGATTGGAGAGGATAGAGCAAAGACAAATACAGATGCAAAAGCAATTGACCAAGATTCAAAAAGACATGTGGGAATTCCAAACGAATATGATTAGCCAGTTGAGTCATTTGCTGGATGAAAGACTTGAAAAAAGGAGTGGCTCAATGGACAATAGTGTTGATGATGATGAGGAAAACATCATTTACTCCCCAATAGGTTTTAACCCAAGCAATGATCAAGCCAAACCGGTTATTCTGGTGGTGTAACATCCTAAAAAAGGGCCTATGCATTTTTGGCTTAAATGTACGAAATGACATGTTTTATGAGTTTGAATAAATTTTGAATATTTTTGGAAGCCTGAGAATGTATGGAAATGTTACATTAAAAAAATTAGGAAAGTGACCATTTTGGAAACCTAAGTAAATTAGGAAAGTGAACATTTTGGAAACCTAAGTTAAAAGAGGAAAGTAAACATTTTGGAAACTAAGCCAAAACAAAGCCAAAAAAGGAAAGTAAACATTTTAGGAAACCTAAGAAATGTCAAGTTTACTGAGCGAACGAAAATTTTTGGAAACCTAGAAATGACTTAGAAATGTCGAGTTTTAAAGTTTAAAAGAGGTAATTAAGGCAAGGAGGCCTTAAAAGAAAAAATACGTGAAATCGACACACAAGCGGGCTTGGAAAAGTGGCTGAAGATGCCACTTAGGGCCTTTGGAAATGGCGCCACATACAAGGGTGTTGGGCACGAGTTCAAGTCACATGGGAAGCAAATAAAATAAGTTTTATTTTTGCTTCTAGAAGCCCAAGAGGTGGACGGCACAAGGCTTGTAAAGAGGAGTTTCACTCTCTTTAAATTCGCTAATTAGAAGATAATAAGGATTATACTTTAATTGTTTTAAAATTAAAGAGATAAAGTTATCACATAAGGAAGAGTAGTGGCGAAGCAAAGGATTCTTGGCCTAATTTGGCTATAAAAGGATGAGACTAAGGCTATTCATTATTCATTCTCCTCTCTTTTCTTTTGCCAAATATTCTTTCTCCTTTCCTCTGCCAAATTCTTCTTGAGCATCCATTCTTTTCCTCTTCTCTTTTAGCATCCTAGTCGATTCCTTCTAAGCCTATTATTCCTCTCTTCTTTCATCTTTGAAACCGAATACATAAGGGATCATAGCCGATTGTTCATCAAGTCTCTAAGTGAATCTACGAAGTGGTGCGGGAGGGATCTGTTGATTTCAACGTAAAGGGTAAGGATCTATAGTTATAATTGTATTCCTTTCTTTTAAGCGAAAAGTTAGTCTAATCCTCCTATATTTTATTGATCGAAATATGGAAGGTGAATTTTGGGATTTCAGATCTAAGGTATTTCGGCATCTCCATTAATCAAGAAGAGAGTTTCGAGATTTAAAAGATTTAAGGTAAGATATATGTATATTCGGCCAAAGGCCATGTTTATGTTTTAATATTAGATTAAATCTAACATATGGTTAAAGAAATTTCGGCAGAGTCTTAATCAAGTGACGATTTCGGGATTTGTTTGGAAATCAAATTCGTTTAAGGTCAAGAGATCTAGCATCGTAGATCGAATCTTCGGGATCTAGGAATTTCGGTAGAAACAGGTGTGTAAAAACTCACTACACACTTTATTAATTTACATGACTTTGTTGTTTGCCTTTTAATCTTTTTGGTTGTTATTAGCTTGTGGCATAATCATGGTTGACGGGTAAGTCCCCTAACTTGTGATCTATGATATATGGTTGAGTTTGCCATCACATGTTGTGTTGTACATAATGCATGATATATATATGGGATCATGATAATTGATATGTGAGCATGATGATGGTGGGATTGATGAGAGGAGGGGGATGATTTTACGGACTGTCGTCAGTGGTTTTGACCACAAGATGGGTTGGCCCCATCAGATTATTTGTGACCTATGGTCATCAGTGGTTTTGACCACATCGATTGATAAATTGTGACTAAGTCCTAGTGGTTTGGTACCACCAGTGGTTTTGACCACATTATGATATTTTGTGACCTATGGTCATCAGTGGTTTTGACCACACGATGGGTTGGCCCCATCATTTATTTTGTGACACTAGTCACCAGTGGTTTTGACCACCAGTGGTTTTGACCACACGGGGTAGAAAAGGAGTATGGATGGTTAGTTGGGTTGCATGTGCATGTTTATTAATAAAATGTGTATGAGTTGTATTTTCTGGGTGGGGGAATTACACACTTAGTCTTGGTGACTCACCCCCTTCTATTACCATTTTGAAGATTAGTAGATCGCGGAGATGGAGCCGGAGAGGACTCGAGGCGGCCATGCTTATTCGATGAAATTGATTTTAATTTGTTATCTTTAAGTTTATTTATTTCCTTTTCTGAGTTTTTATTTTGGGATTGTAATAAGGCCGCTATTATTATTTTGGATGTTTATTTTACTATTTTACATTACTTATGTTAAGTTACAAAGGAAGTTTTTAAATGTTAAGTGAACCGGTTAAAAGTAACTTTTCAACCTTAATAAACTTCACGGGTTTTTAAAAGATGTTACCATCGGGTAACAAAAATAAACCAAGTCAACTACAACTTTGATGATTTTCGAATGTACATGAACAAATGTTTTCAAAAGGGTTTATCAACCCAACTGTATTTATAAAAAGCCCAACTGAGTTTATCAAACCCCGTTTTAAAACCTTAGCCACATTTTAACAAATTTTCTCCAGACACCCAAATTACTTCAAATTATTTTACTCCATGACATACCTGATCCGGTCAGGACTCATGGGTCGGGTTTGGGGTCTTACATTTTTGGTATCAGAGCCCGGTTCAAAACTCGGCTGTGGGGACCCAAGGCCCAAAACGTTTTGTTTTTATGTTAGTATGCCTGATTAGAATGTTTTGGAAAATTGTTTATGGGTTGAACAACATGGCACCGAGTCTCCGGCACCTATCCGCCCAGGTAAGTAATTCTATCCATCTTTGTGAATATTTGATGAGGGGTAGAAGGGTAAATTGGGAACGTAGACTATTAGAATAGAAATTGTTGAACCCTAGGGTTAGCATACCCCAACAAACAATGCATAAGATTTAATGACTCCATAAACAAACCCTGTGAGTTGTCACTGAGCAAGGAATGTGGCAATCGTTATACACATGTCTAGGATTGGATTCGGTGGGGGCCTGGTATTTAAGCAGTCCTCGTGACTCACCTCCTACTCACTCGAATCCTACCTAGTGCGTAGTAACGGTTCATCCTAGTTGAGACGACACACTCACAGGCTAAACTCGATAACTAAAACCCGGAAGGGACTAGCCATTTTGTTTTTGAAGTAATTAAAACCTTGTTTTAAAAAAAAAGACCAAAATACTCCTGGCTTGTAAACTATCAAAATACCCTCCCTATGAAAAATTTTCAAATAGAATTTTTCAAAATATCCTTCTTTTGTGAAATCACTTAGAACAAAATTTTTGGAAATCTTTATATAAAAATACTAAAATACCCCTAGTGGTGGAATTACAAAATTGCCCCTAACCTACAAAATTACCAAAATGACCCTGATTTCAAAATTTTACAACATCACTATTTTGGAAAAGTAAATTATTAAAAAGGAACCATCAAAATTTTACAACTTTTGAAATATCCCTGATTCCTTAAAATTTTACAAATTCACCCTGATTTGTGAAAAATTACCGAAATACCCCTGAGGTCCAAAATTACCAAAATACCCCCAGATTTCAAATTTTTTTTCAAAATACCCCCAAAATTTAAGAGTTTCAAAATAATTTTTGACAAAATCATCCGAAAACTTTTATTTTTGAAAAATTACAAAAATACCCCTATAGGACAAATTATGGAAATACCCCTAGGTAGTGGAAAACAATCACAACGAAATCAACAACGTCTCTTTGAATGAATGAATGAAAAACTGTGTGCATGTATGATACGAAAAAACCATTCCTAAAACTTCTATCATAAAATTTCTTCGCGAATAACCAAGTGAAATACTAATGCATAAAATTCTTAAATAGATAAACGCAATCGTTAGATATGAGTTCTAGAGGACGCAGTCGTCAAGGTCGTGGTAGAGAAAGAATAACTGTGTCAGAACCCGTTAGATCGGGTCAAAGGTCCGATAATGAGTTACCATACCACCACCACCCCAATTTGTTAATATCGAAAGCGACAAGCTCGAGACGGGGATATATTGTGTCGCGAGCTATCTTTGCGAGTTTTGGAAATGGTGGTGGCGGCGGGTGGAAATATGGAGCTCAAAATTTATACCGGCGACTTGAGCCAACGAAATGAGGTGTTACGTGGAGTGTCCGGTGTGGCACCAATCTGGTGAAATCTTGGTTGGAGGCAACCGAGCGCATTATGGATGAGCTCGATCGACCGGAAGAAGTTGAAAGGAATGGTGGCATTTACGTGATGAAGCATATCAATGGTGGTTAAGCTGTCGGGATGGTGCCACGGTGATGATCGACACAGGGAGTATGCTAAGGAGGCATATCGGAAAAAGTATGTCGACACGGTATATTGATGAGCAAAGGAAAGCTCTTCTAGGACTAGTTCAAGGAACAAGTCATGGCGACATATGAGGCTAAATTTACGAGGTTAAGCCGATATGCTCGAGGAGTAGTCATGGCCCGAACATAAACAGCATGTCCATTTTGAGGATGGACTAAGGGATGATTTGAGATTGTTGATAGCTCCACATCGGGGCGGGAGTTTTCCACTTTAGTAGAAAAGGCCAAGGTAGCCGAGGGAATTAAGGATTCTACCAAGCAGACCATGGACCGGAATAGGCCAAAAAGAGGTTTTGGATCGTCTGAAACATCAGGAGATGTTCAGAAAAGGCCTAGAGATGATGGTCCACGAGGTCAACAAGCTAGTTCGGGAGGCGATGTCGTCCTTGTGATGTGTGTGGACAGAAGCACTTAGGAAATCTTGGAAGAAAGCGGAGGATGTTTTAGGTGTGGGTCCAAGGACCATGTGATCAAGAATTATCCTAAGCAAATAGATGAAAGTCGATCAGCAACTCTAAATGTTAATCAGGCTGGTAGAGGAGGACAGCTGCCTCAACGAGGTCGTGATTCGAATAACAGAGGTAATGGTTTCAGTAGGGGCGTGGAGCACCAAGTGGAGGTGCGAAGGTTCGGATGCAAGGCAGCCAAGGTTGGTTTATCACGATCGGCCGTCGCGAGGATAGTGATGCCGGATGAGACAACGGGTAAGTTTCTTATTTCTGGATTATTCTTCATTACTTTGCTGGCTATAAGATCAGTTCGTTCTTATGAAGTGTATGGAACCTTGATTGTGAACTTAGAGAATGTGCCTAGAAAGTATGATAGTTCTTTGAGATCGAGTCTTGTGACAATAGCGTAGTGTAGTGAGTTAGGTATGCGGATGAGCGATAGTAAGTAATTTCGAGGACGAAATTATTTTAAGGAGGTAGAACTGTAACATCCTAAAAAAGGGCCTATGCATTTTTGGCTTAAATGTACGAAATGACATGTTTTATGAGTCTTGAATAAATTTTGAATATTTTTGGAAGCCTGAGAATGTATGGAAATGTTACATTAAAAAAATTAGGAAAGTGACCATTTTGGAAACCTAAGTAAATTAGGAAAGTGAACATTTTGGAAACCTAAGCTAAAAGAGGAAAGTAAACATTTTGGAAACCTAAGCTAAATTAGGAAAGTGAACATTTTGGAAACTAAGCCAAAAAAAGGAAAGTAAACATTTTAGGAAACCTAAGAAATGTCAAGTTTACAGAGCCGAACGAAAATTTTTGGAAACCTATAAATGACTTAGAAATGTCGAGTTTTAAAGTTTAAAAGAGGTAATTAAGGCAAGGAGGCCTTAAAAGAAAAAGTACGTGAAATCTAACACACAAATGGGCTTGGAAAAGTGGCCTGAAGATGCCACTTAGGGCCTTTGGAAATGGCGCCACACACAAGGGTGTTGGGCCTGAGTTCAAGTCACATGGGAAGCAAATAAAATAAGTTTTATTTTTTCTTCTAAAAGCCCAAGAGGTGGATGGCACAAGGCTTGTAAAAGAGGAGTTTCACTCTCTTTTAAATTTAGCTAATTAAAAGATAATAAGGATTATACTTTAATTGTTTTAAAATTAAAGAGATAAAGTTATCACATAAGGAAGAGTAGTGGCCAAGCAAAGGATTCTTGGCCTAATTTCGGCTATAAAAGGATGAGACTAAGGCTATTCATTATTCATTCTCCCTCTCTTTTCTTTTGCCAAATATTCTTTCTCCTCTCCGTCTGCCGAAATTCTTCTTGTGCATCCATTCTTTTTCCTCTTCTCTTTTAGCATCCTAGTCGATTCCTTCTAAGCCTATTATTCCTCTCTTCTTTCATCTTTGAAACCGAATACATAAGGGGATCATAGCCGATTGTTCATCAAGTCTCTAAGCTGAATCTCTGAAGTGGTGTCAGGAGGGATCTGTCGATTTCAACATAAAGGGTAAGGATCTATAGTTATAATTGTATTCCTTTCTTTTAAGCCGAAAGTTAGTCTAATCCCTCCTATATTTTATTGATCGAAATATGGAAGGTGAATTTTGAGATTTCAGATCTAAGGTATTTCGGCATCTCCATTAATCAAGAAGAGAGTTTCGGGATTTAAAAGATTTAAGGTAAGATATATTTATATTCGGCCAAAGGCCATGTTTATGTTTTAATATTAGATTAAATCTAACATATGGTTAAATAAATTTCGGCAGAGTCTTAATCAAGTGACGATTTCGGGATTTGTTGAAAATCAAATTCGTTTAAGGTCAAGAGATCTAGCATCGTAGATCGAATCTTCGAGATCTAGGAATTTCGGTAAAAACAGATGTGTAAAAACTCACTACACACTTTATTAATTTACATGACTTTGTTGTTTGCCTTTCAATCTTTTTGGTTGTGATTAGCTTGTGGCATAATCATGGTTGTCGGGTAAGTCCCCTAACTTGTGATCTATGATATATGGTTGAGTTTGCCATCACATGTTATGTTGTACATAATGCATGATATATATGTGTGATCATGATAATTGATATGTGAGCATGATGATGGTGGGATTGATGAGAGGAGGGGATGATTTTACGGACTGTCGCCAGTGGTTTTGACCACAAGATGTGTTGGCCCCATCAGATTATTTGTGACCTATGGTCATCAATGGTTTTGACCACATCGATTGATAAATTGCGACTAAGTCCCAGTGGTTTGGTACCACCAGTGGTTTTGACCACATTATGATATTTTGTGACCTATGGTCATCAGTGGTTTTGACCACACGATGGGTTGGCCCCAACATTTATTTTGTGACACTAGTCACCAGTGGTTTTGACCACCAGTGGTTTTGACCACACGGGGTAGAAAAGGAGTATGGATGGTTAGTTGGGTTGCATGTGCATGTTTATTAATAAAATGTGTATGAGTTGTATTTTCCGGGTGGGGGAATTACACACTGAGTCTTGGTGACTCACCCCCTTCCATTACCATTTTGCAGATGAGTAGATCGTGGAGATGGAGCCGGAGAGGACTCGAGGCGGCCATGCTTATTCGATGAAATTGATTTTAATTTGTTATCTTTAAGTTTATTTATTTCCTTTTCTGATTTTTTATTTTGGGATTGTAATAAGGCCGCTATTATTATTTTGGATGTTTATTTTACTGTTTTACATTACTTATGTTAAGTTACAAACGAAGTTTTTAAATGTTAAGTGAACCGGTTAAAAGTAACTTTTCAACCTTAATAAACTTCTACGGGTTTTTAAAAGATGTTACCATCGGGTAACAAAAATAAACCAAGTCAACTACAAATTTGATGATTTTAGAATGTACACGAACAAATGTTTTCAAAAGGGTTTATCAAACCAACTGTCTTTATAAAAAGCCCAACTGAGTTTATCAAACCCCATTTTAAAACCTTAGCCACATTTTAACAAATTTTCTCCAGACACCCAAATTACTTCAAATTATTTTACTCCGTGACATACCAGATCCGGTCAGGACTCATGGGCCAGGTTTGGGGTGTTACAGGTAGAAACAAAGGAAAGAGGAGAATGGACCTCAATGGCCCTGAAGAAGAAGGAAAAGAAAGCGAATAGTGTCGGTAGGTATAACAAGAGCCATTTAGACCCAATTACAGTAAACCATCCAAGGACGGTAACCACCAGCAATCAGGTTTCCCAAGGCGAAACTCTAAAAAGCTTCAATTTACGCCAATCCTGATGACGTATAAGGAGTTATATCAATGTTTATTTGATGCACACATGGTGTCTCTATTTTATCTAAAGCCGATACAGCCCCTATATCCTAATGGTATGACTCGAACGCTCAATACGACTACCATGCAGGAATAACGGGCCACTCGATTGAAAACTATACTATGTTTAAAAAGTTAGTCGAAAGGTTCATTAAAATGGGAATTGTGAAGTTCGACGATTCATTAAAACTTGATCACTTTGATGAGGTAGTAAATACAGTAATTGAAGGAGGAGACAAGAAAGTTGCGACTCCTTGAAGAAATGAAAAATGAAGAGGGAACCAGAGATCGAAGTTTCCAAGCCCTTACGTACTTGGGGGTGTTTTGAATAATGGAAATGTGGAGGAGATCCCTGTATTTTTAGAGGTGATCTAGAGTAATATTCAAAACATGCTTGTTGCCTTAAGCTTAGAGGCAATAAGAACCCTTTTGTGAAATAGGCTTGTGTCTGAAATTTTATTTCAATAAAATGCATTTTCTTAAGTGAATATTTTTCACTTTTCATACTGTACATTCTTTTGTTTTTTTTTTTTTACCAATATTCTTTCATTCTTTATTCATGACCTTACTATCCAAATAATCATCCTAAGAATCATTTATTCTTTGGATTTTTTGCCTTCGTACCTAGGTACCCAGATATCAACGACATGAACGACGCTGTTACTGACTCCCTTTTTGAATGATATATGGATCTAGGGGATCTAAGGAATTTGAAGATGACATAGATTGTAATTTATCTTCTGATTTGTTAAGAATGATGAAAAGCAAACCTTACTCTACAAAGGGTCAGTGGATATTATGAGTCTAGAAAAGTGGTGAAGATTGTAGCCTAACTCATTACAAAACTAATGTGAGACATAATTGAGTTATTTTCAAGAATTTAAAGATGTTTTCGAATGATCATATCAGGACATGCCTGGGCCACTAATACACGGTCTAAGCATGAGGATCGGGCACTGTTGGTCTACCATGGAAGGGGATTGCATCAGTCGTACTGCAAATACTGAATTGAAGAAGACGAGATTTATATGATTCTTCTATTCTCTTCACGAACTTTTTTATATGTGGGGCATGGATGTCATGGGGACGATCTCGTCAAACGTTTCTAGTTGACATCGATTCATCGTCATGGTCATTGTCTATTTCACTAAAAGGGTGAATGTTGCTTCATATGCCAATATTGCAAAGTCGATAGTCATCAAAATCAAAATTAAAAAAATAAAAAAAGGGATTAGATGCCAGCAAAGAATGCCATAAAGGATCACGTTTAATAATGCATAATTGTACAAAGTCAAAGTTACAGTTTGTCCAAAGATCAGGCAGCATATCACAGTGCAACAAAAGTTGCCAAAAGAAAAACAACAAAAAAAGGGTGATTAAGACTTGTAAGGATTGGCATAAGAAGCTACCATTTACCCTCTGTCTTATTGAACGTCAGCCAGAACATTCGCTGGGGCAACATTTTACCCATTGGTTTATGGAATTGAAGCGTTTTGCCAATTGAGCCTAATTGAAGAAAAGGTTAAAAGCTATTTGTCACGGCCAGATGATGCGAGCTTACGTTAAAGAAGTTCATCTTAGGGAATTCCACTAGTGAACCTGATGTTGAAAAAGACTTTTCTTCTATAAAATGATTTTAGAGGAAAGTAGATGTCAAATGGGAAAGGACTTTATGTAATAAAAAGGAGCCTATTCTAGAGGAGCATTGATATTGACCGAGGCTGATGGCGAAGACTTGGCCAATTTGGTAAATTTAGGTTTAGACAAGAAGTATTTTACTTGAAAAGGGAAAGTCCAAGGTGAAAACCCGCAAAGGGCACCTTGAGATCGAATATTCAAAAAAAAAAAAGAGGAGAGGCCAAGGAGAAAACTCACAAAGGGCGCTTTGAGACCAAAGGGGTTTTGAGCTGAAAACCCCAAAAGGGCGACTCAAATTTTGATCAAAAGTGGGGCATACATTAGTCTTGCCATGCTTGAATTAATAATGAAGAAGAATGTTACGTCTTGGGGCATTGATAAAGTGCTCCGGATCCCCTAAACACATATTGAGCTTAAAATGGTCCTCAAGAAGTTTGAACAGAGAAGCTCAGGCTGCGATATATAGGGCACCTAGCTTCTACCTTACTCATTTTTGAATTTGTTATCTTTGATTGCTTTATTCTTTTCAAGATACACCCAAATCAATTTTCTTTTATTGCCTTGGTGATCTTTGATTAACTTATTTGTTTCGAGCCATGCTCCTGATTAATTTCTTTCTCGTCCATTTTTGTGACCTTTTTCAAGCATTTTATATTGAAATAATGATTAATGGACTAATAACACTTTCATAAAAGGAGTTTTGCATATTACTCTAAAAATTTCTAAATAATATAAAGAATCTGAAACATGACTATTGTTCAGAACTCATCAAGCCTAAGGGTTGGGAAACATTGAAAAATGATTATCTCTTCGTATTCTTATTGGATAAGACAATTTCGTTGGTGGCACCATATCGGTAAATGACAAACAAGGTCAATCCAAGTGTAAAAGGGGATCATTGTAGGGAGACCCTGCATTCATGTAAATTTCAAACCCATACATCTAGGGAATGGTGTAACAGGTTAAATTAATGGAAAACGATACAAGTTCTATACCTCTGAATGGTATTAGATTGGATGGAAGAAACCAAATGTTATTTCCTTGAAGTTGCAGTGGGAGGTACCAACTTCATGTCCCAAGGTTCAAGTGGAGAGGACTCAAAATTACCATGGGGAAAATTATTTGAGCAGAATATGATTGATACTTCGTAAGAAATGAAGAGGAAACTTTGACGGATAAATGAGTGATTACACTTAAAATAGGAAGCATTCTCATTTTGCATTCATATATCATTACATTTCAAATTAGGATCATCTGATACATTTTGATCAAGGCATCCTAATTATTAGACATAAGCATATACCCATTCTACAGGTTATGTTCTCTAGAGGACAATGTAGCAAGGTAGAAGACATCAGTCTGGCATCCCTGAGTTTGCAGGGAGCAGATTAAAATAGCTGATTTGGATTCCTGAGGTTGCAGGAAGCAGATCGAAGACATTAGTCTGGCAATCCCTGAAGTTGCAGGGAGCAGATTACAATAGCAGATTTGGCATTCCCGAGGTTGCAAGAAGTAGATCGAAGACATTAGTCTGGCAATCCCTGAAGTTGCAGGGAGCAGATTAAAATAGCATATTTGACATTCTTGAAATTGCAAGAAGCAAATCAAAAACATCAGTCTTGTCTCTTTGAGTTTGCATCGAGTAGATTAAAAGTTAGTGGATATGGCCTTCCTGAAATAGCAGTGAAGTAGATCGAAGCCATCAGACTTATTGAAATCAAGATGAAGTTCCAATACCATTGAAGTTGCAGTGGAGTTGGAAGCCATTTGAAGAAAATGGGGACCAAGAAGTCGAGGCTCGGCCAAGACTGGACAAAATTGGTCTTTTTATAGCCTTTGCTCTATTCTCGTTACACGACAATGAGCAAAGAGGGGCAGCTGTAGGAGCCCAATTTTGCCGGGATTGGAAATAAACCAGAAAATAAAAAAATAACAAAAAACCAATGTTTTTAACAGTCCGTTTTACAGCAAAAGGGCTTAAATCCCAAACCCAATTACAGACCCATTCCTAAACAAACTACTCGAGCCTATCGTTTAAGCAAATAAGCGTTAAAACGACGTCGTTTAGCATACTAGGATCCGCGCGTTGACCCGACCCAGGGAGGATCCGCGCGTTTTCATTGAATGGTCTAATTTCCATTTTAGTCCTCTCGCATTTTTCTATTTTTTAATTCCGTTTAATTTTATTTTTTATTTTTAATTTGGCCCTAAAAGTTTAATTACTTTCCAATTTAGTCCCTCGGGCTCTTTAAAGGCTAAGATCAAAACATTGTAGTTTTTTTTAACTTTGGCCTAATTGCCATTTTAACCCTTGTTTTGATGCGCGTTTTAATTTAGTCCTTTTATATTTGTTTTAATTGCTATTTAACCCTATTTTTTATTTTATTTTATCCTTTTATTTTATTTTATTGTTTTACATTGTATTTAATTATTTATCATATTAAATGTTCTATATTATTTTCCTATATTTATTAATTTATTAATATTAGGAAATTCACATATATATTTTAAATGTATTGTTTTTATATATATTTAATTTTTATTATATATTATTTTATTTGGTTTAATAATAATTTATATATTATTTATTATATTATATTTTAATTTGTATATTATATAGTATTATATTATATTATATATCATTTTAAAATTTTTGTTTGTAAAAAGTTTATTATGTTATATAATCTATTTTATTTATATTATTTATTACATATTTTTTTATGATTAGTATATTATGTATATATATGTTTTATTTAAAATTATTATATATATTGTTTACTAATTATTCTTATTATGTATAATCCTTATATATATATTATTATTAATTATTTTATATTATTTTATTATATATTATGATTTTTACTAATTATTACATTATACATTTTTAAAAAATATATTTTGTATATTATATAGTATTATATCATACATTATTTTTTATTTTTTATTTTATATTATATAACATATTTTATTTATATTTTTATGACTAGAGTATTATATATATGTTCTTATTTAGAACCATTATATATTATTTATTAATCACTTTTATCGTTTATGTATTAAATTATTAGAATTATGTATTTATTCTTATATTTATTTTATAAAATACATTGTTTATATATATATATCAATTGTTTTGAAAAGAACAATATTTTTATTATTTTGTCATAATTCATTGTGTAAATGTAGTGTTAGTTTATTTCTCATATATTGATTTTGTTCATAGAATTCAAACATTCATTTTTAATATTTATGTTTTATATAGATTCATAATTATTATTGCCTATTTTATATCTTGTATTCATTTGTTTATATTCTTGTATTCTTTTATTATTGCCTTAGCATAGTTCATTTATTTATTCATTCTTGTTATATTATTCATTAATTATTTAACATAATTTGTAGTTAGGTTGAATTGATATGTATATTATAATGTCTTACTCAAATCATTTTTATAAAAATACCTTTTGAATTGAAACATTTTATTCAAATAGTTTTTTTTAAAAAATACGGTGATATGTGATATTTGTGGACTTGAGAAGAATTATGCCCTAACTTACTGGTTTTCGATTTTCCTCGTAGAACTTAAGGTATTAGATATCCCTTGTAACAGCCCAAACCCGGCCCAAACGTTAGGACCGAATATGGGTGAATTCTGGAGAAAAACTTTTGAAACCCATTTTAAAATCCAATTTAAGTTTTGTTGAAAACTTCTAGTTTTTTAGTTATCTTCTTTGAAATCATACTTAGATTAAATTCAGAAATTTAATTGAAGTCAAGTTATTATACCAATTTTGAATGTGTCCGTGACACGATAAAACATTAATCGTGTTGATTTAGGAAAACATGTGATTTTAATTTAATTTTTAATAGTGTATTTAAAAGCAAGTATCAGACATATGAATAGTAACAAAAATAAAGTTTATGGAGGCCTTATTACAATCCAAATATAAACAAACCAATAATAAAATAATATAACTAAATTAAAGTTCATTTATTTCAAATCCACGCATGGCCACCTCAAGTCCCTCGGCTCCATATCCGCGATCTATGCATCACTGAAAAAATAATGGAGAAGGTGAGTCACCAAGACTCGATATGTAACCCTTCCCGTTTTAAACATTTTCATACACAACACATAACCATTAATATGCGAAATATTAAATACCCATCCTAGCCATCCAAGCGCCACTTTCTACCCGTTGTGGTACCAAACCCTTTGGTGGTGCCAAACCACTTGGTGACATATAGTCACAATGTGTTACCAAAACACTTGGTGTCCGTAGACACGGTTCAATTGATGTGGCCAACCCATCGTGTGATACCAAATCAACGGCGACGATCCCATATCTCAAGTGGGGCCAACCCACGGTGGTGTTAACCACGAGGGACAAGTCGCTATGAGGTGCCAAACCTCGGAGGTACCAAACCTCACGGTGACCGTAGTCACGGTGTGTTACCAAAACACTAGTGCCCGTCGGCACAATAATCTGCCCCTCACTCACTAATCCCACATCAGTCATATATACATATATGTTTCATGCCATCACATGCTTAAATCTCATGCATCAATACATTATGCTTACCAAAAGCATCAAATAGCATATTCAAGCAGTACTTACGAATTGCCAACTATCTGATATGGTATATTATCCAATGCTACAATAACCAAATTAGCATTCACAATATTTAGCACATTTAATAAGTTATACGTGTGTATGTACACACTGTCACCAACAAAGAGTCTAAATCCAGAAAAGAAGAGAAATCGGCCTCCCAAGATCCACTTGTTCCTATATTTAGCCAACTGTCAATGTTAGTACCCAAAGGCCTATTCGGCCAAATCCAAAATTTAAGAGGGTTCTCTTATGGGTCCCAAAACCTTACCCGAATGTCTTGAGTATCAACCTTTTGTTTCATCACCCTAAAATCGGCACTCAATAAGTTAGTAGCCTTGACTAAATCGATTAACAACTAACTAACTAAAGTAGATCTTACCATTACTTACCGAAATCGAATACTAGAGATCGGGCTGAGTCGACTTCTTTACTTCCACAGTACATAGAAGAATCGGTTACCAAAAGCGTTTAGAAGCCTCATAATCATTGCCAAATCGGCACTTATCCCCTTGTAAAAGAAAATCAACGAGATCGGAAAGTGAGTATAGACATTATTAAGATCACTTACCACCTTATGAACCGATTGAAGGAGAGTCTAGAGGAGATTATTCTTGTTTGTTATTCGGCCAAGACTTGGAATATGGAGAGGAAATTCGGCTATCAAAAGGACAAAGAAAGGAAGACAAAGGAAGAAATCGGCACTTCCAATAGGTATATTCGGCCAAAGAAAGTTAGTAGGGAGGAAAGAAGTTTGATTACTAAAATAGGGATAGGTTCGAGTGGAGGAAAGAAGAAAAATAAAGAGAAGAGAAGAGTGGGGGTTTCGCCAAGCTATGAGAGAAGAGAAAAGTTTGGAAAAAGAAAAGAAAAGAAGCGGAATGTGGGAGAGTGCCTAAAGAACTAAAGAATTGGCCTCCCCTTTCTAACACCTAGTCTCCATGCGATTACTCCTCTTCAAGGAGTTTAAAATTGACCAACATCTCAAATCATTCTAGGCCACACATTTGTATTAATTCAAATTAATTTGAATTAATCAACAACTATTTTCCTCTACTAAATTATCATAATTTAATCCCCAATTAATCCAAATAAAACCAAACAATATCTTCATTATCCTATTATCTAAATAATAATTAAAAGAGATTAAAGAGAAAAACTCTCTCCTTGTTGCCGTCCCACTATAATGCAAAAGAGGATTTTGTGACTCAACCAAGGCTCTCCTTGCTCCCTTGGTGGCGTCACACTAGCTCTAAGTGACCTCACTTTTGCCACTTTTCCAAGGCCTTTTAGTGCCCAATTTCCTTCATTTATTCTTATAACACCCTCCCTGCTAAGGCTCCCGCCTTTAAAATTAAAAGCTAAAATTTCCTACCAAACCGAGCTAACTCAAAGCCTTAATTTAAGCTCTATTATTCCATAAATAATATCGCATCGGTTCATACATAAGGAAAAACAATTAACTTCCAAATAGCCCCATTTTTGGGATGTTACATCCCTTCTCTTTTAAAAAACTGAAACTCATCAATTTCAAATGAAAAACCTATTCTTGGGAATTCAAATCGTTGTGTCCTAACTTACTGGATATGATGTTTTGTGTCTCCAGGTAGGAATTTTTTAAAATAAAGACGTGCCTAGTTTCGAAGTCACGAGATGCTATCACTACACCAAAACAAACTTTTAGCGGCGTTTATAAACGCCACTAATAGTCTTTGCGGCATTTTTAAAAGCGCCGCAAAAAATGCCGCTAATGAAAGCGCCACAAAATTTAGCGGCGTTTATCGGGAAAAAACGCCGCTAAAAGTCTTGAATTTTAGCGGCGCTTTCCCACAAACGCTGCTAAAAGTCTTGACTTTTAACGATGTTTTTGACAAACGACACTAAAAGTCTTAACTTTTAGCGACGCTTTTCCCACAAACGCCGCTAATTTGCACAGTTTTGCAATTGTCAATTTCTCCATTATCCTACCCTTCCTGCATTAAAACCAACAAAAAACAGATAATTTCAACCCAAAATAGCAAACGTAGCATTTAAATCTCACCAAAAGCATTAAATCTAAATGATACTTCAAATTTAATAATAGATATGTGATGTAAATTAATAAATGAAGTATAATTGAAACTATTCTTACAATAATGTTAAATGTGACAATGTTAAAAATAATATTACAAAGAGAAACTAAGGGACTAAGATGGCGCCTTCTGCGACTGCTGAAACATCTGCATCATCTGTTGAAGCTGTAGCTGGAGCTCATCATATTTTCTACTGCTTTTCTTTGCCATCGCCGCCGCTTCGCCTCCTCATTCTTTGCATTAAACAAAGTTCTTCATATTTTCTTTCAACCTCAGCAATCTGCTGAACCATGCTCACTTGCATATGAGATATTTGGTCTTTTAACCTCTGAACTTCAGCTTGAGCTTGACTACCGAAAGGCATGTACTGGTGGGAGTCGGATCCAAAATATTGGGTCGGGGTAACACTAGATCCTTGAAATCTCACCCGACCATACCTTTCAGGACCCAAAACATCAATAAGAAAAAAAAGCAAATGTAGCATATAATTTCAGCCAAAAAATAGCAAATGTAGCATAGAAAAGTTTCTACTCCATATCGATAGTCGTTGCTTACCTTTGACAAATTCATCCAAGTTCTATCCATTTCGTAGTTGTTGAAGTCTAAAGTTGACAAGAAATTACATGGTAAGTTGTTTATCTATCTGTATTATATAAGTTATGTAAATTATGTAAGTTATGAAGTTAGATCTTAAAATTATGTAAGTTATGTATTATGTAAGTTAAATAATTTGATGAACGCTATGAAATTTGATCTTTAACCTATGTATTATGTATTATGTAAGTTATCCGAGTTATGTATTATGTAAATTATCTGAGTTATGTAAGTTATGTAAGTTATGTATGTTATGTGAGTTATGTAAGTTATGTATATTATGTGAGTTATGTGAATTATGTAAGCTACTTAAAGAATTATCGTTATTATTATATTGATGAAGAAAATTATAAGTTTTAAATTACTTCTTTTAAAAAGAATATAGTTTTATATTAAAACATATTTAAAAATGATCAATATTATTATATTGATAACAAAATATTTATAAGTTTGGAAAACATTCAAAATATTAAATATTAAAATCAAACATTATTAATATAAAAATTAGTAATTAGATTTTTATATTAAAACATATTTAAATAATGATCAATATTATTAATATATATTTCACAAAATATTTTTAAAATTATATTTAAATAGTGAAGATATTTCACAAAATATTATTTTAAAAAATACTTTTATTTTTATATTAAATTATATTTAATTAATGAAGATAAGGTAATTAACACCCAAACCAAAAATAAATTAATGAGTAAAAATATAAACTTTCCTTTTAAAAATCTTTCAAATACTTTTTTAAAAAAGAATTTTATTTTCATATTAAATTAAAATAGACTTTTAATTTATATAAATTTCATAATATTATATTATTTTATTCACAATTATATACGACAAAACCTAAGTAACCTACCCTGTTTTGGACACCATTTATAGTCCAATTCAACAAGCATTTATACTCTAATTTGTACGTTCCAATTTACCATTCATTCAAACAAGTTGAAAGTTTAAAAAAAATCAAATCAAACAACATTTATACAGCATAGGTAATCCAAAATTTTAGCGTTTCTTCAGCAGAACAATTTCTCAAAAATAAAACCCAATACAGTACAAATTAAATGATAAACAAAAAATGATTTGATGGTAAACAAAAAATGTGATAAAAGCACAGTTTAAAAAATAGAAAAGAACACAAGTTATATTTCACTTACAAGTAAAACTGGCAACAAAAAGCGCAAACTACTAGAAAAATGTTAACAATATAATAAATAGAAACATATTAAACAGAATATATAGCAGTTCAGACAATATAATAAACAGCAATTTGGACAACTATGTGGACAGTAATTTTTTAAGATTCATCATACGTGGTATTGTTACACCGGGAGGATCCATTATATCTGACGATGAGATATAAGGCAAACCGTTAGATTTTCAGCCTATATACTTTGAATCTTTTTTTTTTTTTTGGACAACAATACAATAAACAGAAATATATTAAATAGCATATATAGCAGTTTAGACAATATAATAAACAGCAATTTGGACAACAATTTTTTAAGATTCATCATACGTGGCATTGTTACACTTGGGGAGGATCCATTATATCTGACGATGAGATATAAGGCAACCCATTAGGTTTCCAGCCTTTATACCTTGAATCTTTTTTTTGGACGACAATACAATAAACAGAAACATATTAAACAGCATATATAACAGTTCAGACAATATAATAAGCAGCAATTTGGACAGCAATTTTTTAAGATTCATCGTACGTGGCATTGTTACACCTGGGGAGGATCCATTATATCTGACGATGAGATATAAGGCAACCCGTTAGGTTCCCAGCCTATATACTTTGAATCTTTTTTTTTTGACAGCAATACAATAAACAGAAACATATTAAACAGCATATATAGTAGTTCAGACAATATAATAAGCAGAAATTTGGACAGCAATTTTTTAATATTCATCGTACGTGGCATTGTTACACCTGGGGAGGATCCATTATATCTGACGATAAGATATAAGGCAACCCGTCAGGTTTCCAGCCTATATACTTTGAATCTAAATTTTTTGACAGCAATATAATAAACGGCATATATACCAACCAAGCAGGATAATAAACAGCAATTTGGACAAATTCATCATGATATATACTGATCAGAATTTTGAACTAAAACATACCTTCATAATTTCAAGAAGCTGGTCTACTCCACTCTTACCAAGGAACAGAGGTTGCAGTCAGAAATACAAACAACATTAACCCACTAATACCTTAAATTAAAAATAAAAAAAGTATCGAACAACATTAATTTAAGTTAACATTGTACCAATGGAAGTACAAGTGCTAATATCTGCTGGAATTTTATCTACAAATATCAAGCAAGAGCTTTTTGAACCTCAAGACCAGAAGTGTGGAACCTACAATTAAAAGGGCCAAAACTGTTACTTAGTTTTTAGAAAATACATTTTTAAAAAAATCACAAAGCTAGTAGAGATTATCATATGCCATGTTAAATATTCATTTAATATTAATCATGTTAAAATTTTAGGATATTAATAATTGAAAATTCATAAGCCTTTACATACAGTTCATAAAATGCATCAACTATTTGAAAGTCATAGATAAATATACTATAATACTAATAGCAGTAAAGTTGTAACACCCCAAACCCGGCCCATGCGTTTTGACTGGATCTGGCGTATCACGGCTTGTACATTGAAAACTTTTGCCTTGTTGGTTTTGGAAGTCGTAAGTTAATTAGACATTATTAGAGTAAATCAGTGACATTTTAAAAATAAAATCTTATATTAGTATTATTAAGTATAAATAAACCTTGACATAAAATTTATAAGTTGCATAACATTGAAAACTTCTTAGTTGAATAAAAACTAGGGCCTTAAAAAATCCCAAATAAAAAAATAAACTTAAAGAAATCCGAAATAATTTGTAGAAATAAAACTTGATGGCCCTCGAGTCGCCTCGGCTCCCATGTGCACGATCTCTTGCTCACCGAAATGTTGGGAAAAATAAAGGTTGAGTCACCAAGACTCGATGTGCAAATCCGAGAACACATAAAAGGCTTGGGGCCCATAAACACATTATGAGCCTTGGCCCGTAGACAAGGGTAACAAAATATGCAACATGGCCCATCCCAAACCTATGAGTCCATCCTCTACACACCCCATACCAACCATCACACCGTGGGATTTCTACAATCAACCTCCATCTGCTACACACCATATCGACAATTTGTGCACTTTGTCATAAAGACCGATCACTATGTGACCTATGTGGCGAAGCCACCGATCATTATCGACCTTAATAATATATCGACAATTTGTCTTTTGTCATAAAGACCGATCATGAGACACCCCAAACCTGGCCCACGAGCCTAAACCGGATCTGGTATGTTCCTCAAGTAAACCGATTTCAAAATTCTTTTGTTACTTAGAGAAAAACTTGTGTGATTTTGAAAAAAGATTGGTTTGGGTTGGGCTTGTCTTGAAAACCAATTTATCTAACATTAAAATCCATTTATTTAAAGTGACAAAACATTTAGGTTTTATTTTAAAATGTATTTGCTTGATCTTTACTTAATAAAATTAAGTAAACATAATAATTAAAAGTAAAAAGAAATAAAGAAATCCAACTTGGGCCTTATGGCCTTATTACATCAAGTAAAACCCAATAATAAAATTAAATGTACTAAAAAGAAATAAAGTCCAAAATAAATAAAATCTTCAAATTGATGCATGGCCACCTCAAGGTCTCACCGTCCCGGTCCAATCCTTTGTTCATCACACGAAAATAGTTCCCACAATGGGGTGAGTCAACAGACTCAATGTGCACACAGATACTAACATTCAACAAATCAGGCATACATGTTCATACAAATTCATATTCATATAAAGATAAATGATGATGCAACCCAACCCAAGCTTAAAGATCCATCCGCTACACACCACCCATACACCGCCAAATCACACCGTGGGACTACTAAGTCAACCCTCCATTCACTACACACCATCGAAGGCGATCATTTGCGATCGGCGTGCTCATCGCCCATATACGTTGTGTCATTAGACACTATAGTCAAATTATACGTTGTGTCATTAGACACTATATTCAAATATTGTAACCGAAGTTACCAAAATTCCGCAATGTGACCGTAGTCAACATATTTCATTGGTGAGACCGAAGTCAACACCTTCGTTGGTGAGACCAAAGTCAACACCTACTCTTCCCCTTTCACAAGTATCCCATATGCCCCAAATATTTATACATATCTTATTTCTCATTCATATTACATATTCAAAATATATATATATATATATATCATATTCGTAATCCTATCGGAGTAGGAAGCGTGCACTGGTACTTTTACCACATTTGTGGTACTTAGCCACATTCACATTCTTATACATATTCATATATTAAAATAATAGCCATATGAAATATCGAAGGTTAGTAAGGGTACACACCTGATTGGCTTAATAGATTCCTTGAAATCCCGAAGAACGATCTACCGATCTAGATCTTTATCTCCTATATTCGGCCAATTATTAAAACATATTAACAAACCTATTTGGCTTAAAACCAAATCCTAGTAGGATTTGTATTATTTACCTTGTTGCCGAATTGGATGATTGTAAATCGAATCCCAAAATTGCTAGGATCCTTTTCCTTGAAATCGCTAACACTAATTCATGTAACCATGTGAGTTTTCGGCTTTTGAAATAATGAAAAATAATTCCAAATACCAAAATTAAGCCTTTGCCGAATATCACTTACCATACAAATTCCAAATCTGAAGAGGATTCCTTGCCCTATATGTCTGTCGAAATCTTCATGTTAGATCTAATCTAACATATACATCATAACCTTTAATCAAATAAATTTATCTTACCTTAGATCTTTGATCCTTGTATTCGACAGTTGAAGAAACCCTTTTGATGTTGTAGTTGATTGCTCCTTTACTTAGAATCAACAAAGATTAAACTTTGACAGAGAAACAGAGAAGAAAATAGAAGAAGAAAAGATGGATTTTCTTAAAGAAAAATTGACGAGAG
The DNA here is from genome assembly GCA_025506655.1 of Gossypium rotundifolium. Classification (NCBI taxonomy): domain Eukaryota; kingdom Viridiplantae; phylum Streptophyta; class Magnoliopsida; order Malvales; family Malvaceae; genus Gossypium; species Gossypium rotundifolium. The sequence continues at coordinate 104,647,513 of CP106723.1, read as the reverse complement.
AGGGGAGAGAGCTAGGAAAATTCGCGAGAGGAAGAGGAGCAAAAGTGAATGAGTAGCCCTCCCGCCCTCCTTTTATAGCCAAAGTTATCAGCCTAGGAGTCCCTTACTTGTCCACCACTCCTCTTTTTGATAATATTATCTCTTTTATTTAAAAGATAAAAGCCTTTAATCCATCCATTATCTCCTCAATTATCTCCTTAGAAAATAATCCTTTATTTATCTCTTATTATTCACATATTTATGTGAATAAAACTCCTTTATTTATCTCTTATTATTCACATATTTATGTGAATAAAACTCCTTTATTTATCTCTTATTATTCACATATTTATGTGAATAAAACTCCTTTATTTATCTTTTATTATTCATATATTTATGTGAAAAAACTCCTTTATTTCTCTCTTATTATTCACATATTTATGTGAATAAAACTCTTTATTTATCTCTTATTATTCACATATTTATGCAAATAAAACTCTTCATTTTCTAGAAACCCATGCCGTCCACCTCAGCCTTCTGGAAGCAAAAATTAAACTTATTTACTTGCTTCCCAAGTGACTCGAACTCAGGCCATTTCCATAAGCCCTAAGTGACACCTTCAGGCCATTTTTCCAAGCTCGATTAATGGGTCAAATTTCACATACTTTATATTTTAGGGTCACCTAGCCCTAAGTTCCCCTTTGAACTTTAAAATTTGACATTTCGGGGTCATTTTTAAGTTTCCAAAAATTTTCGCGTGGCTCTGTAAACTTGACATTTCCTCGGTTTCCAAAATGTTTACTTTCCTCTTTTTAGCTTAGTTTCCAAAATGTTCACTTTCCTCTTTTAGCTTAGTTTCCAAAATGTTTACTTTCCTAATTTACTTAGGTTTCCAAAATGGTCTCTTTCCTATTTTTAACGTAACATTTCCATACATTATCAGGCTTCCAAAAATATTCACTTTCCTTACATTTCCTTACATTTCCTTACATTTCCTTTCATTTCCTTTCATTTCCTTTCATTTCCTTTCATTTCCTTACATTTCCTTTCATTTCCTTACATTTCCTTACATTTCCTACATTTCCTTACATTTCCATACATTTCCATACATTTCCATACATTTCCTTACATTTCCATACATTTCCATACATTTCCTTACATTTCCAAGGTTTTTAAAATGCACACAATGGGATTCGAACCTCTTCCCTCAAAGTACTTCACTTGATGCCATAACCCTTGCACCTTGGTGGCATCCCGTGCCACTTTACCACATCACTTCTTATTTTTAACTTAAAAACCAATAATTGTCCAAAGCTTTCTCTTCCATCCTAGGATATTAAAAACTTTTAATTCACTTCCAAACACTGCCAAAACTTACTACTCATGAATTATGCACAAACGCATAACCCCTAATCTAGGATGTTACAGATCACTATGTGACCTATGTGGCAAAGCCACCGATGCCTCGCGACCTGCTCCCCTTCCGTAAATCAATCAATCCCATCCCAAGCATACATGCAAGAATCAAAACATTAAACTATCTAAACAGATCACATATTTTTACATACTTGATACACATAGAAGTTTCTATGATTACGCACTGCATCCCTTGCCTACCCTTTCCGGGTAATACACTTGTTCATACAACCTCATTTTCGGCTTTTAGCCCATAACATACATATAATTCAGATTAACTAGTGTGATAGAGATCTACACACCTTTTTTAACTTTTAGCCCATAACATACATATAATATAACAAATCTTATGTGTCAAGAATCTACACACGATTATCGATAAAATGAGGCTTTTTATATCGACGCTATCTTTAGTAGACAAAGCGCTATCTGCCTAAGGTGTTGTTCGAAGTCGGTCCACAACCAATTGGCCAATCTCGAGCAATGAGATATCGCTTCGTTTCTTAAACTTAGGATTCTTTCTTTTGCACGATCCATATTTAATTCCATCATAAATCCTTATCGAGTTACTATAATAATATTTAATCGTTAATCCTCCTTATAAAGTTAAAATCTTGTATATAATGATGAAATCTAATAGAAATCTAGGAAAATCTTCTTACCTTAAAAATTTCAAAATTGGAGACTTATGAATTTCGGCTTTTAGATCTAGTCGACTAGGCTTCCTTCAAATCCCGACTTGCCGCCCATCATAAACCATTAAACTATTAGCTTTCGGCTTTTGCCTTTTCAAAAATCGAGAATAGATTATGAGAACTAATCAAAAATCTACTCTTACCTCAACTTAGGAGATTCAGCTAGTACTAGAGAGAGAATTTGACAATGTCAATGGAGGATTTAAATGTCGAAAGTATAGAACAATTTCCCAAATAGGATGAATAAAATAAAAACTATAGAGATTTCGACTTTTTAGAGAAGGAAGAGAATAATAAAGTTTTTAGCTTTTAGAAGAAAGAAGAGAATAATGGAGTTTTCGGCTTTTATGAGAAAGAAGAGAATAATGGAGTTTTTGGCTTTTAGAAGAAAGAAAAGAATAATGGAGTTTTCGACTTTTAGAGAAATTGGAGAAAGAAATTTGGAGAAAAGAAGCTAAGGAATTTCGGCACAAAAGGAGAGGATTTAATGTCGAAACAAGGAGCTAGCCCCTATTTATAGGAAATTTGGCAACCCTTTGCCATGTAGTAGTGGTTTCTTTACTCCTCTCGATGATGGATTCTTGGCCATCACTCTCTTTATAGATAAATTCTAACTTTTCTCCTTTATCTTAATCTACTAGCTCATCTAAAAGAGACTTAATTATCTCTAACTCCTCCTCCTTTATCAAGATATTATCCACATATTTTAATCATAAAATCCTAGATCTTAACCTTTATCTCGCTTATTATCCACATAAAATAAATTCCTAAATAATATCCTTAATCTGCTTATTATCCACATATTTTAAACATTAAAACCCTAAATTTTAGCCTTGTTGCCATCCACTCCACCTAATCCTAATGCCCAAAATTTAGCTACCTTAAATTAAAAGAATTGGGCTCCATGAAGCTTAAATTTGGGCCCCTTACTCCTTGTGTGTGGCGTCACCTCCTAAGATTGGGCCACAAACCCACTTTGGTATTTTAAACATAGATACTACCTTTTAAAACCCTATAATGCCCAAACAGATAATTTTAATCAAGGCCTCTGCCTAAGCCTGAGCCCAATTTGGACCCCTAACACTTAAATTAACTCATTCCACATATTCACCCATTAAACGCATAGGCCCAAAAATTTAGGATGTTACAAAAGTAATGCAACAATCAGAAGAAATAAACACTGTGTTGAAAAACCAATTGAACAGGAATATCATGCCTATTGTAAAGGTTGAGCAAAAGTTTAATTCAATTTTTTCAATATAACTGCTTCAGTATGCAGAAAACCAATTGAATAGGAATAAAAGAACTTATTTTTCAATAAAATCCTTCAATTGATTGAGAAATGTACAGCACAGGATATCCGCAAGCTAGCAAGCACAGTACGCAATCTAAAAGATAGGTTGTTTCTTTCCTGGTTCACGAATGAAGCCAATTTTAGCCTAGAAGCCCTGGTTGTAGCCTCTTTAAAGAATTTGTTCAACAGCAGTCAGTCCATAATAATTCCTGTAATAATAACTATACTAGAAGAATGAACTATCTTCAAGGATATCTCAACACCTTACACCAAGCAATATAGACACTTTATATAAGTACTTAAAATTTGATCCATGAATTTTAAATATGTTTAATATTTAACCTAAAGTAGATTTAACGTCAAAATTTCAGAATCTAATTAATACGAAAATGATACTTTAAAAACTCAATTACAATGTTAATAAAATCAACATAGCACTCCCTCAAACCAATTTCCCTTTCATGTGAATTGGCTATCTATTTATAGGCTTAAAGTTTTTCATTATCGTAACTGGAGAAGTTATTAAAACACTGTAACAGCTTGATTTAGGGGCTAGCCGGGACAGTGATCTCGAAATCACTAAACTGAGAAAAGAGAAAATTATTTTCATGTTATATTATGTGTTATAACATGTTTATAAAGATGTATGAAAGTTTTGGTGTTTTAATTTTAGCGATTTCATGCTAAATCGCGAAAAAGGACTAAATCGCATAAAGTGTAAAAGTTCCATTCTATAGGCTAAAGGTACCAAATAGCCATGAAATATTAATTGGAGGGTTTTAAAGGGCAATTAGACCATCTTGAATATGATGGCCGGCCATGTAGACAAGAGGGGACAAGAGTTTTAATTTTGGTCAAAGTTAGTGGGTTGAAATTGATGTTTTATAATAAAATAAAGAAAGGAAAAAGATATCATCTTTTTCTCTCTTCTTCTCCACCGGAAATGAGCACCAACAAGGGGGTTTTGAAGCTTAAAATTTCAGCAAGCAATCCTCCTCCTAGTAAGTGATTTTGATCATTTTTCTTGAAGAAAATTGTATACATGATCCCCAAAGCTTAAGCTAGCTAATGAGGGACTATTTTATAATATGGTTGAGAGTCTAGGGACTTGCCATTAGAGAGTCTATGTTGTTTGATGAGTTTTTATGGAAGAAAATGAATGATAGGATGATGAGAAACAACTTTTGTGAAAGGATATTCATGGAAAATACCTAAAATGGGTTATTATGCAAAGGTTGTAATTTGTTCATTAAGGCATGAAATAGTTGAAATTGGAGATAGTTGTAAGAGGATTAAATTTTCAGCTAGGCTTGTTTAAATTAAGATGAAAATTTATTTACGAGCCTAGGGGAAAAATTATAATTTTGCCAAAGTATAGAGGCAAAATGGTCAATTTTAACTAGGTGGATATTATGTTGTAATATGATCATTACATGATTAAACGAGTAAATTTTATTGTTATAGATCGAAGAAAACGAGATTCAGACCTAGAATAGGGGAAAAGAGAAAGGTGGGCAAAAAGTCCTTTTCGGCCCTTTAGGCATCGAGGTAAGTTCATTTGCTAACCTTGCAACCACATATGAGTTAATTTGATACTCTAATGTAAAATGGAATGTATTTTTATGCTATGAATGTATGAAATTTAGTCGATGAGATGTCAAGAGAACTAACCCTAAGAGAAATGATAAATGTTCATAGCATGAAATGATGATGGTTAAAGTCTCGAGTAAGACCATATTGGAATATGGCCTCGATGTAAGAGTTTGTATAAGACCATGTCAGGGACATGGCATCGACATGTCAATGGATGTAAGACCCTGTTGGGGTATGGTGTCAGTGAGAGTTATGTGTATGAGACTCAAGAGAGTTATTTAACAAGTTGAGTAGTTCAACGGACATGTGGAATATATGTGATTGTACCATGAGAAGAGCAAGTATATGTCAAGACTGAATTGATATGAATTAAATGATTGATAAACCCTAGTGGGACAGGTGTAATTGATGCACTTTAGTCGCATGAAATAACTTTACTGGTGCATTGTGTGAATACGAAGGAGTATCGTAGAACGTTAAGTAAGGATAGTAGTGTGTGAGGATGTTCACAGTGGAACATTTGAAATAGAGATATGCGTATGGATTACTATCCATGAATGAGAAATTAAAGGTGAGCTATGTGTGATATCACCTTATTGATATTATTTGATGGGCTGTGTGCGATACCATCAACTATATTATTATCGGTGCGCTGTGTGCGTTACTACCTGATAAACTATTAAATGATGGGTTGTGTGCGGTACCATCAATTATATTGCTATAGGTAGGTTGTATGCGTTACCACCTGAAATATATTAGAAATTGATCGGCTGTGTGCGATACCATCACTTATAAATGATTGGTGAGCTAAGTGCGAAATCGCCATAGGCATAAATGATTGGTGGAATGCGAGCAATACTACCCTATAATCAATCGCAGTAAGCTAAGTGTGAAACCACCGAGATAGTGGTTGTGTGGATAAGCTAAGTGATTTAACATTTACTATGTGTAAACTAGCTGTGTGAATGGACTGTGTGGTTATAATTCCGAGTAAAGTAGCTGTGTGGATGAATTATCGAAAATGCTTGATGTGTTGTTTTATATTATCTTGTGATGATTAGTGCGGGAGTGTATGCTAATTAAATGAGCATTTGGCTTGTGGCATGGTAAGAATATGGTAAAAGGTAGAATGAGTAAACTTTAAGGATGATTGAGTAAGTAACCATGAGTTCGTGAGAAAGGCTCATTGTAATAACTTGCAGTCAAGCATATTCATTGAATATTCAGGTTTATCAGTTGTATGCAGATGAACTTACTAAGCATTATTGCTTACTCCTTTCCTTTCTCATCTCATATAGGTTAATTTAGCTAGCTTGGGTTAGAGATCACCGGAGATGTTTTCACACTATCGAGCAGACACTTAGTATGAGGTATCAAGTCTTTATGAGTCATGGCATGTATAGGGCTAGTAATTAAGGTTGATTAAGTCATTGTTGATGTAGCCAAATTGTGTTGGCCTAAGAGAGTTTATATTTTGTTTGTGTATAGCCATAAATGATGGCTTAAGTTGTTTGTAATTACATGGGAAATAGTTCTCCCTAGTGTATGGGATGAATACCTTATTTCTTTTATAGTTAAATATCTTTAATTTAAGAGTTTCATAAATATTATGAGTAGCTATGTGATAAGGTATGAATGTATGCAAGTGTGAATGGCATAAGGCTTGGTAAATAGCCTTCACGTGCCCACACGGGTAGACACACGGGCGTGTGTCTAGGCCGTGCTAACCCTGTACCTTATTATTATTAGAAAGGATAGACCACAGGTGAGTCCCACGGCCGTGTGCATGAGCCGTGTAAGGCACACGGTTCGGGCATGGGCGTGTGCGCAAGCCATGTGGATTAAGTCAGTAGCTCTCCACGGTTAGACGACACGGGCATGTCAAGGCCGTGTGGACCAAGTCAGTAGCTCCCCATGGGCATTGGACACGGGGGTGCCTTAAAGGTACACGGGCGTGCCCCTGGACTAACACTGACGTGTGCCTTGGCCGTGGAGCATTTGGCAGAATGCTCGAGTTTTAAGCACGGTTTGGGGACATGGGCGTGTGTGTGTCTACACACGGGTGTGTTTCAACATGCATGGGCGTGTGAACCTAGAATAAAAGAAAAAAATTAATAGTAGAAAAAGCTCTGTGATAGTCTCAAGAGCCCTCGAGAATATGAGTGAGACTTAAAGTTGAAAGCGAAGTGTAAAGGTTGCTTAATCACAATAAGTGAGTAGTCACAATAAGCCTAAATGGCTTCATGAGGTTTTATTTTTATTTTAGTGCTTATTGAAGTCCTAGAGAGGGTAATGCCTTAAGACTTAAGTTAAATTAAGTGTTAAAGAGTGTCATAAGATGAGCTCGCATGGGTTATAGAACCCGTATAGCACCTAGATGAATTTTTGTTTTAATTTTATGCACATGGATAGAAAGTGTCGGCCAAGAACAGAATATACACCTCTCTTAAAGCTCGTTCTTTTCTTTTCTTTTTCTTCTATTCTCTTTGAAATCAAAGCAACATCATCACCATTTTTCTTTTATTTTATTTCTTTTCAATCAAATTCTCTCCATCTACACTCTCATGGCGAATGCTAATGTGCCTATAAGCCAAATTTATTTTCTTTTCCTTGATCATACATAGCGAATCTTTCATCAATTAAACAACATTCTCAATCCTTTCCTTTCGACCGTGGAAAATAGGTAAGGGTTCTTTTCCATTTTCGATTTATTATTAGTGTCATGGCGAATATCATTGGTTTTATGAGGCCTTTTGGATCGATATAACGTTCATTCTAATAACGTTTCTTTTCGTTATTATTTAGTGCAATAACGGATATCGAACTCAAGTGATCGGAGAATTGTAGAAACGTTGGAAACGTTTTATTGTGGTAAGGAAATCACATCTTTTAAAGCCCTTAGTCTTGCTTTGATATTATTTAGATCTAACTAATATCCCTTTGGATTTTGAAGACTTTCAAAATAGGGAAGAAAAGGGCGGTGGTTAGTCACGTTAAGAGGGCGGATCAGAAATCCCCATTCAAGCGAAGAAGCGATTTGGCGGTCAGGATTTTCCACCGGTTGCGGGCCATCTTCCAAGGAAGTCCATTATTCAAAGTGGTACGAACTCCCAAGCCATTATCGTTGGTGGATTCTCGGTGACTAACGAACCAATAAGCGAGGAAAAGCGAAAATCAAGTGATTCAAAATCAAGAGGTAAGATTTTGGATCTAGTATCAATTAAGAATATTTTACAAAATAGTTGTCTAACGGATCAAAATTATGTTTTAGGTGCCAGGAGCGAGAAGGATTAGTACTATTTCGGTAGCGAGGTGTGTAACTTCACACTCATTATTTTCTCGGTTGGATGTCAATTCCGGTATGGAAGTAAATCGTAAAACGATTAGATCGGTAAAACGTAAAATTGATATTTTGGCGAAAATCGTAAAAATGACTAAATCGTGAAAATTACAGCATACGCCTCGAAATTATTAGTTATTATGTAAATTGGATGTTTACGTGAAAATGGGCATAAAATACTCTAGTTCGATAAATTGGGCCAAAATACTCTAGTTCGATAAAATGGGCATAAAATACTCTAGTTCGATAAAATGGGCATAAAATACTCTAGTTCGATAAATTGGGCCAAAATACTCTAGTTCGATAAATTGGGCCAAAATACTCTAGTTCGATAAATTGGGCCAAAATAATCTAGTTCGATAAATTGGGCCAAAACACTCTAGTTCGATAAATGGGCCAAAGCCCACTAAAGCTGTTAAATAGACAAATTGCTATATTATGTTTATGGGCCAAATGAAATGTTTATCGTTAAACCCACCATGTTATGCATTATTAAGAAATTTTATATTTTATACACGCATAATGGCATGGGGTGGGTTATATGAAGAAGAATGGCAGTTGCCAAAAATCTAGTTCGGTGGCTCTCGCCACAATAATGGCTTATTGCCTCTAGTTAGGTGGGCTCGCCACAATAATGGCTTATTGCCTCTAGTTCGGTGGCTTTGCCACAATTATAAAAAGGCTTGATGCCTACGATTGGTGTGTTGGCGGGGTGGGTTGACTTGATCCCCAGGTGTGATGGTTGGTGCGGGGTGTTAGCGGATGGATATTAGGTTTGGGATGGGAAATACATTTTACATGCATTATTAATTATTTTAATTTATGATATAATGTTGAATTCTGTAATTGGGCTCAAGCCCAGCATAATATCTTGATGATCTGGCCCAATAATGGTGGTAAGTGAGTTGCACACTGAGTTCTAAGTAACTCACCCCTTTAATTTTTCCATCTCAGGTAATGGAAATTGATGTGGACTTGGGCCGAGGATGACTTCGTGGAGGCCATACTGCAAAAGAGGGTTATTTAAACTCTGAACTTTTAATAAGTATTTTTTTTACTATTATGGATTATTGTAATAAGGGCCTCTATAAATAACTTGTGAATTTTATGTGTGTTTGGGATTTAAACTATACTTTGGACTTTTTAATTATGGGCTATGATTTTATGATGTTTTATTAAAATAAATTTGAGTTTTCAAGTATATGGAATTCTTTTATAAATATTTTATTATAGTTAACTCTTTAACAAACTACCTAAAGGTTTTTGATAATACAATGATTTTCAACTAATGTTTTCAAATATTTATCAAATTCAAATATTCTTCAAATTTTAACCTCATAAATAATATTGTAGTTTTCAACTCATTAAAGATTTAAAATAGCTCGATTCATGTAACAAACCAAATCTAGTCTCAATGCATAGACCGGGTTTGGGGTGTTACATTAAGTAATATCGAGCCAGTTTCAAAAACTCTACCGTGGTTTGGGTTCGCAAATAATTTCTGTATGAAATCATTCAAAAATCAGTATGGCACCACAAGCATCCGGTGACAAGTCAAGTAAGTATTTACTACTTAATGATTACTATGATATGATCATAGGAACACTCTAGAACTTCTAGTTTTAGATGTGAAAATTGTAGAGATTGAGACTATAGGATATGTTGCGAAAAACAACTTTATATCTCAAATCTCATAAAATATCGTTAATAAACACGAAACAAAATTTACGATTCATAAAACTTGTAATCGGATAAACGAACAAGCCATCATGAGCACTAGAGGGCGTGGTCGTGGGCGCGTAGACGTGGCCGTGGTAGAGGCCGAGGTGCTACAAATCAAGCACCAAATCATATGTTAGGAAGTGGGCGACTGCGTCAATTGAAAGTGAAAGCGGATCACGCGATCACATGGAAGAAGATCATGCATTGACTCAAGCAATGCTGCGAGTCTTGGAAAGGTCATTGGAACTAGAATTGGGCCAACAACTCGTGGGTCAATTTCAGAGCGACTTAAGGCAAATAATGCGAAGTTTTTAGAGGAGTCTCGATGTAGCTCGAATGTGGTGAATCTTGGCTCGAAGCTATGGAGCGGATTATGGATGATATGGAATGCACGTGAGCAAAAAGCGAGAGGAGTGATCCTTATTGAGAGATGAGGCATATCGGTGGTGGCTCACTTCTCGAAAGGCAACCTTGCCGCAGCGATTAACGGGAATTCTTTAAAGCTACCTTCAAGGAAAATACGTCGGAGCGAGCTATGTAGGCGCTCAAAGGAAGGAATTTCTGAATCTTGTCCAATGAAGTAAGACCGTGGCGTATGAAGTTTGAGTTTTACGTCGAGCCGTTATGCGAACAATTGTAGCAACAGATCACGAGCGTTGTGTACGTTTGAGGATGGACTTAATGATGAGTGAGGGTTCGATTGCTCCACGACAAGTTAGAAATTTTTGACTCTTGTGGAGAAGGCCAAAATAGCCGAGGAGGCTAAGAATTGAGCAGCGAGCCGAGAAAATCTCAAACAAGAGAGAGACCACAGCCGATCTGGTTCTTCCAAGAGATTCGGAAGAAACCTCGAATAAAGAATCAGTTCAAGGTAGAACCCCGGTAGCAAATAATCGAAGTTGAGATTGCACTGAGTGTGGGAAAAGACATTTTGGAGAATGTTGAAGGAAAATGGGCGCATGCTACAAATGCGGTTCAATGGAACATCAGTACAAAAATTGTCCTCGGCAGTGGATCGACTCAAGAAGTCCGTAATAATGATGCACAGCCGGTTAGGGGTAATCAGCAGCCACCGAGAGGTCGTGGTGGTAATGGGGCTGGTCGTGGTCAAGGTGCACGGGTCGAGGCAATGGTCCTAGGGAAATGCGGATGCAAGACGGCTGGACCGGTTTATGCGATTAGGCGCCGCAAGGCGGCAATGCACGAATGTGATAACTGATGCGTTCTTCATTTTGATGTACTGTTATTGCTTTAATAGATATTGGCTCTACCCATTCATATGTAGCTAGTGCCATATCTGAAACTGAATTTAGAATCAAATTACCGAAAATGAGATGACGGTGATTAGTCCTTTAGGATGATCGGTGATGTTAATAAAATATTTAAAGACGTGCCTTGAAAATCCAAGAGGAGGTATTCTTAGCAAACTTGATGGAACTACCTTTCGGCGAGTTCAATCTCATTACAGGCATGGATTGGTTGGTCAAACATCTATGCAATTGGATTGTCTTTGAAAAGCGAATGTCGATAAGAACCTCGGATGATAAGGAAGTCATAATGATTGGTGAGCGAAGGAACTATTTGGCAAATGTGGTATCTACACTAAAGGCGGAGAAGTTGGTGCGGAAAGGATATGGTGCATTCTAGCCTTTATCTGCTTTGGATGCCAAAGAATTATCTGTGAATGATGTGAGGACGGTAAAGGAATTTCCGATGTATTTCCAAGAACTTCGGTATACCTCGGATCGGGAAGTAGAATTTGGCATTGAGCTTTTGCAGAGCACTCCGATGTCCATTGCTCCTTATAGAATGGCACCAAGGAGTTGGTGAGCTTAAAGCTCAAATTCAAGAATTGTTGGATCGAGGATTCATTCGACCAAGTGTGTCTCCGTGGGAGCACCAGTTTTGTTAAATCAAGAAGAAGGATGGATCGATGCGTATGTGCATCGACTACGCATAATTGAATAAATTGACGATCAAGAATCGGTATCCTCTGCCGAGAATTGACGACTGTTTGATCAATTAAAAGGAGCTTGATTTTCTCCAAAATTGATTTAAGGTCGGGTTATCACCAATTCAAGGTGAAAGAAGCGGACATTTATAAGGCGGCATTTCGGACACGTTACGGACACTATGAGTTTGTAGTGATGCCGTTTGGACTAACCAATGCACCATTTGCATTTATGGACATGATGAACCGAGTCTTTCAACCATATTTAGACCGGTTGTGGTAGTGTTCATAGATGACATATTGGTTTATTAGAGAAATGAGGAGGAACATGACCAGACATTTGCGGATAGTATTACGACTACTTCGTGATAAGCAATTGTATGCCAAATTTAGTAAATGCAAATTTTGGCTAAAGGAAGTGACTTTCCTTGGTCATGTAGTATCGGTAGAAGGAATAAGGGTGGATCCTCGGAAAATTGAGGCTATTACGGATTGGAAACCACCAACATCGATAGCTAAAATTCGAGTTTCTTGGGTTTGGTGGATACTATAGATGTTTTGTAGAGGGTTTTCGTTGATTGCGCACCTAACTAAAGCTGCTGCGAAAGGAGCTCCGTACATCCGGACCGAAAAGCAAGAGAGTTTGAGAAATTGAAGAAGATCTGACGGAAGCTCCAGTTTGATTCAACGGAGGTGGAAAAGAATTCACTTGTTTATTGTGATGCATCTTACGGGTTTGGGTTGTGTGTTGATGCAAAATGGAAAGGTGGTGGCCTATGCTTCTCGTCAATTGAGACCACCGAAGTAAACTACCCTACCCATGATTTGGAGTTAATGCCATTGTCTTTGCTCTAAAGATTTGGAGGCACTATCTCTATGGTGAGAAATCTATAATCTACACGGATCACAAAAGTCTTAAATACCTCCTTACCCGTAGGAGTTAAATTTGAGACAAAGAAGATGGGTAGAATTGTTAAAGGATTACGATTTCTCAATCGAATACCGTCTTGGAAAGGCTAACGTGGTAGCCGACGCGTTAAGTCGTAAGGCCGTATCTCTGAATTAAGAGCTTTGTTTGCCCATTTGAGTCTGTATGAGGATGGCGGTTTGTTAGCGTAACTTGGTGAAACCTCTGTGGTCGGAACAAATCAAGGAAAACAGACATCGATGAGAAGTTGGGACCTTTACTTGACAAGTTGAAAATGGTGAAATTGAAGATTTTGGAATAAACACGGAGGGATGTTGTGCTTCGAGGAAGAGTATGCATGCCTAAGGACTCGGATCTAAGGCAAGCGATTCTCAGAGGCGCATAGTAGCCCTTATGCTATGCATCCGGAGGAAATAAGATGTATCGAGATCTCCGTGAAACGATATTGGTGGCGGGGTTGAAGCGTGAGATTTCAAAATTTGTGGGCAAATGTTTGACTTGTCGACAAGTGAAGGCGTAACATCAATTACCGTGCAGGTTGTTACAACCGATAAAGATTCCTCTTTGGAAATGGGAGAGGATAACTATGGATTTTGTTAGTGGGTTACCGTTAACCCTACTAAGAAAAATTCCGTTTGGGTAATTGTTGATCGGTTGACGAAGACCGCCATTTCTGCCGATTAATGCGGATTATTCATTGCGAAGTTGGCGAAACTATCGTATCCGAAATTGTGAGGTTGCATGGGGTACCATATCTATTATATCGGATAGGGACCCTAGGTTTACATCACGATTCGAAAGCTCGCATGAAGCCTTGGGGACAAAGTTGAATTTCAAGACGGCTTTTCATCCTCGATCGATGGTCATCGGAGAGTAATTCAGATATTGGAAGATATGTTAAGAGGATGTGTAATCGACTTGAGGGTAGTTGGGAGGATTATCTACCATTGGCGAAATTCGCGTATAACAACGACTATCGATCTAGCATTCGGATGGCACCTTACGAGGCATTGTATGGTCGTAAGTGTCGTTCTCCTATTGTTGGGTGAGTTGGGCGAAAAGATGATGTTAGGTCTGAGATGATATCCGAGACGAGAGGATAAGGTAAAAGTTATTCGAGCACGGTTGAAAGAAGCCTCGAGATAGATGTAAGTCGTCGCAGATCTGAAGCGAAGGGACATCGAGTATAGTGTGGGGATCGAGGTTTTCTTGAGGTCTCTCCTTGGAAAAAGATCTTCGAGTTTGGAAGGAAGGGCAAGTGAGTCCTAGATACATTGGACCTTATCGTGTCTTTGAAGCGTGTTGGTCCAAAGGCATATCGATTGAGTTACCTCCGGAGTTGGATCAAATTCATAATGTTTTCATGTTTCCATGTTGAGGCGTTATAGATCGGATCCTTCGCACATTATACTGGGTAGAAGAATTGGAGTGAATTGATTTGTCTTTTGAAGAAGAACCGGTGGAAATCCTAGACCGAGATGTCAAGGTACTAAGGAAGAAAACCGTGCCGTTGGTCAAAGTTCTATAGGCGTAACCACGAATGGAAGAAGCTACGTGGGAGCCAGAGGATGCAATTAAGCAACAATACCCTTACCTTTTTCAACCGTAAATTTCGAGGATGAAATTTTCTTTAAGGAGGTAGAGTTGTAACACCCTAAAAATCCGAGTATTTAAATTGCATAAATTGGTGTTTAGTTTTTAAAGAAAAATTTTTATTTTATTTTAGTGCTTATTGAAGTCCTAGAGAGGGTAAAGCATGATTTGGAGAAGGAATAAAATTTATTAATTGAGAATTTATTGAAGTGAAACAAAGGTCATTAAGACTTAAGTTAAATTAAGTGTTAAAGAGTGTCATAAGATGAGCAAATGGTAAGGTGGAGTTGGAACATGGGTTATAGTAAGAGGGAAGAGGTTCAATCCTTGTATAGCACCTAGATGAATTTTGTTTTTAATTTTCGCACATGGATAGAAAGTGTCGGCCAAGAACATATATGGAAGGTGTTGACCATGTTATTTTTGGTTAGTGTATCAATGGATTAAGGAAACAACTAACTTATGGCATGGAATCAAAAACTTAAGGAAGGATAAGGGGACATAAGGCACAAATCAAGGAAGAATTTTGGAAACAATATCTTGGCCAATGGACCATGCCTATGGACCTAATATGGCTGGGGGGAGCCAAATTTTGGTGATAGTTTGGCTAGGAATTTTAGTCTTTTGTTTGGTCATTTTTTAGTTTTGTGCATAATTTGCAAATTCTCTCAACCTATCTCTCCTTGGCGAATTGTGCATTGGTAAGCCTTGATTATTTTGACCATTTGGTCATTTTGTTTATTGCTTTAGTACTTGTTTGTGCTTTTTCTTTGAGTGCGAAAATCACCTATACCAAAAGCCAATCTTTTCTTTTCTTTTGCCATTGCCAATATACACCTCTCTTAAAGCTCGTTCTTTTCTTTTCTTTTCTTCTATTCTCTTTGAAATCAAAGCAACATCATCACCATCTTTTCTTTTATTTTATTTCTTTTCAATCGAAATTCTCTCCATCTACACTCTCATGGCCGAATGCTAATGTGCCTATAAGCCAAATTTATTTTCTTTTCCTTGATCATACATAGCCGAATCTTTCATCAATTAAACAACATTCTCAATCCTTTCCTTTCGACCGTGGAAAATAGGTAAGGGTTCTTTTCCATTTTCGATTTATTATTAGTGTCATGGCCGAATATCATTGGTTTTATGAGGGCCTTTTTGGATCGATATAACGTTCATTCTAATAATGTTTCTTTCGTTATTATTTAATGCAATAACGGAGATCGAACTCAAGTGATCGGAGAATTGTAGAAACATTGGAAACGTTTTATTGTGGTAAAAATCACATCTTTTAAAGCCCTTAGTCTTGTTTGATATTATTTAGATCTAACTAATATCCCTTTGGATTTTTGAAGACTTTCAAAATAGGGAAGAAAAGGGCGGTGGTTAGTCACGTTAAGAGGGGTGGATCCGTAAATCCCCCATTCAAACGAAGAACGATTTCGGCAGTCCGGGATTTTCCACCGGGTTGCGGGCCATCTTCCGAAGGAAGTCCATTATTCGAAGTGGTACGAACTCCCGAGCCATTATACGTTGGTGGATTCTCGGCGACTAACGAACCAATAAACGAGGAAAAGCCGAAAATCGAAGTGATTCAAAATCAAAAGGGTAAGATTTTGGATCTAGTATCAATTAAGAATATTCTTACAAAATAGTTGTCTAACAGATCAAAATTATGTTTTAGGTGCCGAGGAGGCGAGAAGGATTAGTACTATCGGTAACGAGGTGTGTAACTTCACACTCATTATTTTCTCGGTTGGATGTCAATTTCGGTATGGAAGTAAATCGTAAAAGCGATTAGATCGGTAAAAGCGTAAAATTGATATTTTGGCGAAAATACGTAAAAACGACTAAATCGTGAAAATTACTGAAACGCCTCGAGAATTATTCGTTATTATGTAAATTGGATGTTTAGTGAAAATGGGCATAAAATACTCTAGTTCGATAAATTGGGCCAAAATACTCTAGTTCGATAAAATGGGCATAAAATACTCTAGTTCGATAAAATGGGCATAAAATACTCTAGTTCGATAAATTGGGCCAAAATACTCTAGTTCGATAAATTGGGCCAAAATACTCTAGTTCGATAAATTGGGCCAAAACACTCTAGTTCGGTAAATGGGCCAAAGCCCACTAAAGCGTTAAATAGACAAATTGCTATATTATGTTTATGGGCCAAATGAAATGTTTATCGTTAAACCCACCATGTTATGCATTATTAAGAAGTTTTATATTTTATACACGCATAATGGCATGGGGTGGGTTATATGAAGAGAAGAATGGCGATTGCCAAAAATCTAGTTCGGTGGCTCTGCCACAATAATGGCTTATTGCCTCTAGTTCGGTGGCTCTGCCACAATAATGGCTTATTGCCTCTAGTTCGGTGGCTCTGCCACAATAATGGCTTATTGCCTCTAGTTCGGTGGCTTTGCCACAATTATAAAAAGGCTTGATGCCTACGATTGGTGTGTTGGCGGGGTGGGTTGACTTGATCCCCACAGGTGTGATGGTTGGTACGGGGGTGTTAGCGGATGGATATTAGGTTTGGGATGGGAAATACATTTTACATGCATTATTAATTATTTTAATTTATGATATAATGTTGAATTCTGTAATTGGGCTCAAGCCCAGCATAATATCTTGATGATCTGGCCCAATAATGGTGGTAAGTGAGTTGCACACTGAGTTCTAAGTAACTCACCCCTTTAATTTTTCCATCTCAGGTAATGGAAATTGATGTGGACTTGGGCCGAGGATGACTTCGTGGAGGCCATACTGCAAAAGAGGGTTATTTAAACTCTGAACTTTTAATAAGTATTTTTTTACTATTATGGATTATTGTAATAAGGGCCTCTATAAATAACTTGTGAATTTTATGTGTGTTTGGGATTTAAACTATACTTTGGACTTTTTAATTATGGGCTATGATTTTACAACTAATGTTTTCAAATATTTATCAAATTCAAATATTCTTCAAATTTTAACCTCAGTAATATTGTAGTACATTTAGTGGTATCGAGCATGGTTTAGTGTTACATTTAGGTTCTTGGACTAACCTAGCGTGAGTAAAAGTCTAGCTATACATGCCATAGGTGGACTGTGACAGTGTGATATCTCCCGGTACTAACGAAATTGTTTTGTTAAGACAGGGTTGGTTCCCAACCTAGCTAAATCCAATAATAGTGTAAGTGATAATGAGAAAATTGAAATGCTCTTATGCATGAAATGAGAGTTATAAAATGGTAAGCTTATCTGTATTGGCGGGATGTACATAAGTGTTATATACTCAACCTATTGGGTTAGGTGCATATGGTGAGTAAATTTACCCAGAGAATGGGGTATATGTGTATGTATGATTAATATGTCCACATAGTTGAATCTCATGTGTTACTATTAAAGTAGAAAATTTTATAATGTTTTATTTTGTGACCGTGTATGAAACTACGAGTATTATGGTGTGAGAGTTAAACTGGGAAGTTTGACTAAGTAGAATGCAGGGATGGGTATGGTCGTTCAATGATAAAATGATGAATAAGACCATGGTTGGACCATGGCGGTACATGTGATCCCATATAAGACCATGTTTGGGACATGGCATTGGTGATGATACGTGAGCCAGTGTAAGACCATGTTTGGAACATGGCATCAGCGTTGAGACGAGAGCTAATGTAAGACCATATCTGGGATATAGCATTGGTGTTGATATGAGAGTTCGTGTAAGACCATAGCAAGGCTATGGCATCGTGACGACATGTAAAGAAATAGTTGGACTATGGCAATCAGGTAAACGACGTACTCAAGGCCGTAAGACATTATTTAATTGATAAGTGACGGTAAGAGAAAGTAGAGTTAAATGTTGAATACTCAAGTAGATAGTAATGTGGAACTTGAGTAATTGAAATCACTATTCAAAAGTGTAAGCGAGAGAAACAAAGGTAGCATGATGAATGTGAAAACTCACTTGGGACGAGTTGTGTGACTATGATGATATTCCATTGATGATGAAATTTTAAACCATATGTATGTAGTCACGAGAGTCAAGTCAAAGGGGCTCTGTGACCTCACCCTCCTTACCACTGCCGAATTATGATGAGATGCTACGAGAGTCAAATTGAGTAAGTTTGTATATGATTAACACAGTATTTATGTTAGCATTCTGGGAATGTTCTGTATCACATTGATACATGACACTCTATTAGATAAAGCAATTGTGGTTGAACATGGGGTTGAAGTCCTAGGGGACTATAATGAAAAGGCTATCATTAAGATATGAAATAGATAAGGTCTTGTATAAGACCATGTTTGAGGCATGGCCTCGACACCAAGTTATGATTTCGTATAAGACTACATCTAGGAGGTGGCTTCAGAAATGGATATGAGAATCGTATAAGACCATATTCAAAATGTGGCATCGATACTTGATGCAAAAGTCCATATAAGCTCTTATCCGGGATAGGGCATTGGCATTTAAAGGTGACTCCATATAGGATCACCTCAGGGGTGTGGCGTTGGTTTTGTACCTACTTGAATGTCGATGAATTTGCATCTTTGATTATCCCTAGTGATCAATGGGACGAATAGACGAGTCTAGAAGTATAAATGAGATTTGTACTAAAGTCATCTGAAAGAGTGAATGCAGACATTCGTGAGTGAATCACAAAGAATCTAGTATGGAATGTGGCACGGTATGTGCTTAATAGAGGCAATTACAGGTGAGTAGGAAGCCTAAGGTTTATGATTATCGAGGTCTTCTTAAATTGATGTTCACTAATGAAAAGAATTATTAAGGAGTTGAGGACAAAATGGTTAGAGAAACAATGTTTGAACTGTGAGAGTGTTTAATCATGATAACCATAATTGTATGAATCATAATGATCTCTTTAAGTATTACATGTTAATATCTTTTGCCTTTCAGGGGCGATGTAGTTGTTTATCTCATGAATCAAGATCGTGTGAGAAAGTTAGCTAATTTTCAAAATTTGATTAAACGGTTGTCAATTTAGTAATTGGAATTGACATTCCTTTATCTCCTCGTAACCTTATTCGGGTATTTTGAGGAGGAAGTCCGTGGTGATTCTAGTATGAGAAGTGAAATCCCAAGTTTCACGTTGTACAATGGGTTTTCGAGTATGCTAATGGAGTCAATAAAATTCGATCAACATGTCCCTAATATTATGAGATACGATGCTAGTAAAGGTTTTAGATTAGCATAGCAAAAGAAACTCAGATGAGGGTGTGCTAGAAAATGTTTTATGTGTGGAGAAAGGAGTAGATTAATGTAAGACATATGAATCAATGAAGGGAATAATTTCTGTGTGTTAGTGAGTAAGGAGCACGATACAAAGATATGTTCATTGGTAATGTCCGGACCATAATGGTTGAGTTGAAAGCTATAGAAGGGACTATTAATTGAAGGTTCTAGTGCTGAGTTTAGTCTGAATCGAGAAAAAGAATTGTCAGGTTAGTGATCCAGAGATGATCACTTTTGTGTCTTTATTATGAGTTAAACATTATGAAATGAAGAAGTGGAAATGGCTAGAACTATTACGATGGCAAGTATAGTTGTTATGATACTTCTCAGACAGTAGACATGGTACAGATGTCTGGATAAAGGATCCATGTTAAGCAATGCGATTTAGGTACTCGATTGACCTTAGTTGATAAATCCAGGTTGGATAAGATTACCGTTGTTGAAGTTTCCTCGAGATAGAATTTGAATGATGATGAATCCGAAACTTATACAGAAGTTTGGTATGAGATTTAGTAGTAGTATATCTACTAATGCAGGAATAAGAAAGTGCAGTTATGTACATAAATGTTTTGACATTAGAATACATTTCATGATATGATTGAAGTTATGGCCAGAAGTAGTTGAGTATTAAAAGCTAAGTTTCCTTAGAGTACAAGTCAAGAATATTAAAGACGAGAAATGCTTTAAAGAGGAAGTGAGATGAAACCTTATTGATTTCACATTTGGTTTGACAAAACTTCCAATGAAGGGGATGACAGTCGAGTTGTAGGAAATCGACCAGTAAGGATCCGAATGATCGTTTAGATATGTACAGAGTTCCAAATTAGTAAATTTTTGGATATAGTATATGCCTCAGAGGGAGAGTAACTTGGGTCTCAAGTTATGTTTCGACCTTAGGTGTCACAGCTTAAGAGTTATTGGCAAGAGAAACTTGAGGATAAGTGGATTCGTGATTTGAAAGAGTAGTATGGAAATGTTTTAAGAATGTTGATAACAACTCCTCCTGATAAGATTTTTGGGGACGAAAATCCCTAAAGCGGGGGAGAATTGTAACAGCCTGATTTAGGGGCTAGTCAGAACAGTGATCTTGAAATCACTAAACCGAGAAAAGAGAAAATTATTTTTCATGTTATATTATGTGTTATAACATGTTTATAAAGATGTATGAAAGTTTTGGTGTTTTAATTTTAGCGATTTCATGCTAAATCACGAAAAAAGACTAAATCGCATAAAGTGCGAAAGTTCCATTCTATAGGCTAAAGGTACCAAATAGCCATGAAATATTAATTGGATGGTTTTAAAGGGTAATTAGACCATCTTGAATATAATGGCCGGCCATGTAGACAAGAGGGGACAAGAGTTTTAATTTTGGTCAAAGTTGGTGGGTTGAAATTGATGTTTTATAATAAAATAAAGAAAGGAAAAAGATATCATTTTTTTCTCTCTTCTTCTCCACCGAAAATGAGTAGCAACAAGGGGGTTTCGAACCTTAAAATTTCAGCAAGCAATCTTCCTCCCTAGTAAGTGATTTTGATCATTTTTCTTGAAGAAAATTGTACTTTTGTGATCCCCAAAGCTTAAGCTAGCTAATGAGGGGACTATTTTATAATATTATTGAGAGTCTAGGGACTTGCCATTAGAGAGCCTATGTTGTTTGATGAGTTTTTATGGAAGAAAATGAATGATAGGATGATGAGAAACAACTATTGTGAAAGGATTTTCATGGAAAATACCTAAAATGGGTTTCTATGCAAAGGTTGTAATTTGTTCATTAAGGCATGAAATAGTTGAAATTGGAGATAGTTGTAAGAGGATTAAATATTTATCTAGGCTTGTTTAACAAGAAATTGAGATGAAAATTTATTTACGAGCCTAGGGGCAAAATCATAATTTTGCCAAAGTATAGGGGCAAAATGGTCAATTTTGCCTAGGTGGATATTATGTTGTAATATGATCATTAAGTGATTAAACGAGTAAATTTTATTGTTATAGATCGAAGAAAATGAGATTCAGACCTAGAACAGGGGAAAAGAGAAAGGTGGGCAAAAAGTCCTTTTCGGCCCTTTCGGCATCGAGGTAAGTTCATGTGCTAACCTTGCAACTACGTATGAGTTAATTTGATACTCTAATGTAAAATAGAATGTATGTTTATACTATGAATGTATGAAATTTAGTCGATGAGATGTCAAGAGAACTAAGCCTAAGAGAAATGATAAATATTCATAGCATGAAATGATGATGGTTAAAGTCTCGAGTAAGACCATATTGGAATATGGCCTCAATGTAAGAGTTTGTATAAGACCATGTCAGGGGCATGGCATTGACATGTCAATGGATGTAAGACCCTGTTGGGGTATGGTGTCAATAAAAGTTATGTGCATGAGACTCAAGAGAGTTATTTAACAAGTTGAGTGGTTCAACAGACATGTGGAATGTATGTGATTGTACCATGAGAAGAGCAAGTATATGTTAGGACTGAATTGATATGAATTAAATGATTGATAAACCCTAGTGGGACAGGTGTAATTGATGCACTTTAGTCGCATGAAATAACTTTACTGATGCATTGTGTGAATGCGAACGAGTATCGTAGAACGTTAAGTAAGGATAGTAGTGTGTGAGGATGTTCTCAGTGGAACATTTGAAATAGAGATATGCGTATGGATTACTATCCATGAATGAGAAATTAAAGGTGATCTATGTGCGATATCAACTTATTGATATTATTTGATGGGCTGTGTGCGATACCATCAACTATATTATTATCGGTGGGCTGTGTGCGTTACCACCTGATAAACTATTAAATGATGGGCTGTGTGCAATACCATCACTTATAAATGATTGGTGAGCTAAGTGTGAAATCACCATAGGCATAAATGATTGGTGGAATGCGAGTGATACTACCCTATAATCAATCGTAGTAAGCTAAGTGTGAAACCACCGAGATAGTGGTTGTGTGGATAAGCTAAGTGATTTACCATTTACTATGTGTAAACTAGATGTGTGAATGGACTGTGTGGTTATAATTCTGAGTAAAGTAGCTGTGTGGATGAATTATCGAAAATGCTTGATGTGTTGTTTTATATTATCTTGTGATGATTAGTGCGGGAGTGTATGCTAATTAAACGAGCATTTGGCTTGTGGCATGGTAAGAATATGGTAAAAGGTAGAACGAGTAAACTTTAAGGATGATTGAGTAAGTAACCATGAGTTCGTGAGAAAGGCTCATTGTAATAACTTGCAGTTATGCATATTCGTTGAATATTCGGGTTTATCAGTTGTATGCAGATGAACTTACTAAGCATTATTGCTTACTCCTTTCCTTTCTCATCTCATATAGGTTAATTTAGCTAGCTCGGGTTGGAGATCGCTGGAGATGTTTTCACACTATCGAGCAAACACTTAGTATGAGGTATCAATCTTTATGAGTCATGGCATGTATAGGGCTAGTAATTAAGGTTGATTAAGTCATTGTTGATGTAGCCAAATTGTGTTGGCCTAAGAAAGTTTATATTTTGTTTGTGTATAGCCATAAATGATGGCTTAAGTTGTTTGTAATTACATGGGAAATAGTTCTCCCTAGTGTATGGGACGAATAACTTATTTCTTTTATAGTTAAATATCTTTAATTCAAGAGTTTCATAAATATTATGAGTAGCTATGTGATAAGGTATGAATGTATGCAAGTGTGAATGGCATAAGGCTTGGTAAATAGCCTTCATGTGCCCATACGGGTAGACATACAGGGGTGTGTCTAGGCCGTGCTAACCCTGCACCTTATTATTATTAGAAAGGATAGACCATAGGTGAGTCCTATGGCCGTGTGCATGAGCCGTGTAAGACACATGGTTCGGGCATGGGCGTCTGCCCAAGCCTTGTGGATTAAGTCAGTAGCTCCCCACGGTTGGATGACACGGGCGTGTCAAGGCCGTGTGGACCAAGTCAGTAGCTCCCCACGGGCATTGGACACGGGGGTGCCTTAGAGGTACACGGGCGTGCCCTTGGACTAACACGGACGTGTGCCTTGGTCATGGAGCATTTGACAGAATGCTCGAGTTTTAAGCACGGTTTGGGGACATGAGCGTGTATGTGTCACACACGGACGTGTTTCAACATGCACGGGCGTGTGAACCCAGTATAAAAGAAAGAAAAATTAAGAGTAGAAAAAGCTCTGTGATAGTCTCGAGAGCCCTCGGGAATATGAGTGAGACTTCGTAAGTCGAAAACAAAGTTGTAAAGGTGGCTTAAGTGAGTAGTCACAATAAGCCTAAGCGGCGTCATGAGGTTTTAGTACGGTAACGCCTCGGGGCCTGGTTTTGGCGTAGAACCCAAGCAAGGGGGTGTTACAAACACTAAAAATGGATTCTGAGAAATAAGTTGTGAGAATCTGAGAAACAAAAACTAATGACAAACTCAGTCTCATTAAAGAAAAAAAACATCCGTTAAGAGACCAAACCTTTAAGTCTGAAAACCAACAGAAAACAAGGGTTCTTTTACTTTTTATTCACAAACTAATAAGGTAAATCTAAATCGTAGGTGATTCAATATTTTTTCAATTTAAAAGGGTACCAAATTAAAATTCAGATCTTCGATAAAATATAACATCTAAAAATGAACATTATATTCAATTTTTAATGAAAAACGAAAGAAACAACTACAAAATGCTAAGTTAACTGTTGAACAAACCTTGTGAAAATAATGGATATTGGAGAGTTCACAGGCCACCTCTTCGACTCTTTCGATGGCAAACAGTCATCTGTTCTGGCAAGTGGGGGATCTAAGCTAGCCACTCATTTCCCACATGCAACATACGATCAAACAGAAAAATTTAAAACCTCTTGTTGTGTTATTAACATTAATCAGTATTAGTTATGAAAATATAGAAAAAAAAATTCAGATTACAATTCGACAGTACTAGAAATCCATGCCCAGAAGTAAATAAATAAAATTTGGGGGAAGTAATCAAATTGCTAAAAAACAAGAAATAAATACTTGATGGGGGAAATAATTGATTTGGGGAAGTATTTGGGGAAGTATTGCTAAAAAACAATATAAATCATCAATAGGACAATGATAAATTAAAAGGTCTAAAATGGTGTGAAATCATTTTTCAATAGTTCAATGTGTTTGATACTTACCAGATAATTACAGCTTTTTGTCAATCCATTAGAACTTAAGCTTCAGTTACAATATAAAACCTACAAAGGAGGCAGTTGAATTAGAATGAAAGCTTATATTGATAAACGCCAAAAGAACAAACAACAATTTCAGGAGCAGTAGATCAATATAGCAAGGCATTTTCAGTAACCCAAGAAGAGGTGCTATATCGGGATGTCAGAGGCCTCCCGGGATACATAGTCTTATCAAATAACAATAGATACAAAAATGGGCAAGAGAAACTTAGCAGGATGGTTACGCACAACATTCATCATTACCCTATCTTGCTAAACAAAAACCAAGATTCACCCAACAATTTCAATCACCATTTTGCAAAGGCACAAGGAAAATGGGAGAGAAGACTATGATCTTACAGGTACTTCCGTAGACTCGACAAATATGCATTAAGGGATGCCTGGATATTTGATAAATCATAAGGCTATGAAGCTATATAGACCTAACAAGTTTAGATTCAATATGATTAAACAACAAACACCAACCCGATTCAAATAAACAAACATGCAAAAATGTATATAATACGAATTATTAACGCAACTATAACACATGAAAATACACAAATACGATACAAACACATGAATTGCCAAGTCTAAGGCTATGCAAATTGCAATGCAAGTATCTCAAACAATAGAAAATAGATCGAAAACGACATTCTAAGACATTATTAATAGCAATCAGTTTTAGACTGTCACGAACATTACAACAACAACAACAACAACAATAGCTTTAACAAGCATACATACGAACAAGCAGGTTTATCCAATATTTTTCAATCGGATGAACAAAACAAGCATATTTACCAACTGAACAAAGAGCAGAACAAAGCCATCCAAAGTTTCAAACAAACAAAAGTACATCAAGGAAGGAAAAAAAAAAGCAAACTGGGAAACAAAGAGTTTAACAATAAAAAATAAAATTGTAGAACAAACTAAACTTATATATACAAGCAACAAGATGTTTCAAATGAAATAATTACCACACCAAGTTCCCCGATACTTGACCTTCTCTGATTCAGTTCTGAGTTGATATTACTCAAAAACAAAAATCTATTCTTTATACTAAAGATAACTATATCATCCGGTTTAAATTAGTTATCAAGCAAAAAAACCTAATTTCCAGATTAAAAAGGAAAATCGAAAAGGGGGAAAGAGAAAATTAGTAAATACCTTGAACACATCAAACTCAGGAGTCACCGATCGAATCTTCCTTCACAGTGAAGAATAATCTTCTGAAAAATAAAAGATCTTCAGCTTCTTTATTTTTCTTATTCATTGTGCTGGAAATAAATATAAAAAAGGAAGAACACTTACAGGCGAATAATCTGAAAGCAATGGATGGATAAAGCAACGGGTTGATAAAATAACGGTTTGAATTAGGGATTTGGATCACAAATGGATTGGAAGTTCGGGAATTGGGGAGAAATAACTTAGGGAAATTTAGGGGAAACTAAGATGGGAAATTGGGGGAATGAAGTCGGGGAAATATGGCTTGGGGAAACGTAAAGGAAATTCGGGGTTAATAAAACGACGTAGTTTTATGAAATTTTGAGACGTTTACAAAAAGTGCCTCTAAAATCATAGGCAAATGGCACTGTCTGGGTAACTATTATAACATATTTGTGGCGTTTATTGCAGAAGCGCCACTAAAGCATAGGCAAAAACGGCACCATCTGGGTAACTATTATAACATATTTTGTGGCGTTTTGTGCTGAAGCGCCACTAATCATAGTCATTTGCGGCATTTACTTAAAAAACGCCACTAAAATCTTGCATCAATACGCACCATTTTCCAGTATCATTCATGTATTTCCGACACATTTTATAAAAACGCCACTAATTTATATCTTTTTTGCGGCGTTTTGTGGAAAACGCCACTAATATCAGAGATCAAAACGCAATGTTTTGCCATTCTGAAACAACTTTGCGGTATTTTTTCTAAAACGCCACTAACAATAAGCTTTAAACAACGACATCTCGCATTGTATTGATATATTTTTGTGGCGTTTATTCAAAAACGCCACTAATTCATACAACAAAGTATCAAACGATGCCTTCTTCGAAGCTATTGATGGATTTTGTGGCGTTTTTATAAAAAACGCCGGTAATTTTTAATATCATTTATTCTATATATTTTTATACTATTATTAATTAATCCAATACCTTAATATTATTAACAGTAATTAATCTAAACCATCAACCTTAAACCACTAAAACTTAAAACTTTAAAATTATTTTAAATATATATAAATTTAAAATATATCACTCATATACCCATAAATCTTTAAATTATTTTAAATAATAGTATTTTAATTTTTTTCATTTTTAACATATATTTTTCTATGTTATAATTTGTTTCAAATTTTTCAATGTGTTATTAATTTTTCTAAATAATTTAAATATTAAATTAAAAAATTACATTTTAGTTAATATAATTAAACTAGTTAAATAATAAGAAGAGGATGAAAGAGTGCTTATTACAATTTTATATTTAATTATTATATAATTCATATCAATTTTAAGTAAATAATTTTTGAAACTTTGAGTAATATTTAAAAGAATTAGATACATGACATAATTTTATATTTTTTTTAATGTAAGAAAACAAAAGTAGAAAATTTCAAAATATGAAATAAAAAGGTTTAAAAACTATAATGATAATTTTTATATAAAAAAATCATAATATCTCTTTTATGATTATATAATAAACTATTTAATATATAAATTTAAAACTTAACCCAAACCCCAGATATAACCCCAAATCCAAACTTCAAACCCTAATCTCTAACACATAACCCCAAACCCCAAACTATATAATGATAATTTTAATATTAAAACTCATATTATCTATTTTATAATTATATAATAATATATTTAATATATAAATTAAGGATAAAAATTTGAACCTATTTTAAAGAAATAAACATTGGGGTACTAATGGATACATATATCATTCGGGGTTATGGGAAGATAGTTTCACAATAAAAGGAAGGATCAGTAAACGATGGTTGGATCCAACAACTTCGGGGTTATAAGATTCTAGCGATTTTGGTTTTGGATTTTTGGGTCATATACCCTAAACCCTAAATCTTAAACCATAAACTCTAACCCTAACCCCTAAACTATAACCCCTAACACATATATAAGCCCTTAACCCTTAACACGTAAACCACTAAACCATTAACCTTAACCCCTAACCACTACCACTTAAACCTTAATATCGTTAAACACTAAGATCTTAAACCTTAAATCAATTTTAATAGTTTAATTTGTAACTTAAATGAAAACATACTTAGAAATTTGTAACTTTTCATAATTAAGTAACTAAAATGAAACTTTCTCATTGCTTATAATAAATGAATGTATTAAAATAAATTATAATTCAAAGCAAGAATAAGAAAAA
This sequence comes from Gossypium rotundifolium, assembly GCA_025506655.1. NCBI lineage: Eukaryota > Viridiplantae > Streptophyta > Magnoliopsida > Malvales > Malvaceae > Gossypium > Gossypium rotundifolium. The sequence goes on along the minus strand of CP106723.1, from coordinate 104,619,180 downwards.
AATATGAAAATTAAATCGGAACAAATCGAAACAAGTCCCTACCCAAAAATGGCTACTCAACTTTTAGCGGCATTTGTACAAAAACGCCACTATTGCGCAGTTTATTAGCGGCGTTTACTATTGCACAGTTTATTAGCGGCATTTTTACGAAAGCGCCGCTAATGCCTCAGATCTTTAGCGGCGTTTTTACGAAAGCCGCTAATGCTCAGATCTTTAGCGGCATTTTTACGAAAGCACCGCTAATCCTCAGACCTTTAGCGGCGTTTTTGCGAAAGCGCTGCTAATGCTTAGACCTTTAGCGGCATTTGGGCCAAAAACGCCGCTATTGCTCAACTTTTTGCGCATTTGGGCCAAAAACGCCGCCATTGCTCAACTTTGTAGCGTTTTCTTTCAAACGCTACTAATGTATAATATTTGCGGCGTTTTTTATTAAAACGCCACTAAAAACGCCGCTAAAAGTCTGTTTTGGTGTAGTGTATATCCTAACTTACTAGGTATAGTGTTTTATTTCTTTGAGATAGGTAAGTCTAGGTTTTTCCTTCAAATAAAAGGGTCATTTTCAAAAAATTTCAAGCTTTCAACATTAGGACATGATTTTATCGATTAGGTACTAATTTTTGGGCATTATGAAGGTGCTAATCCTTCCTCATACGTAACCGATTTCCAAACCCATTTTTTCTTGTTTTTCTTGGACCAAAATCAGTATTTTGAAATAAAACGTTTTTAAGGTGATCCAATCACACCTAAGTAAAAAGGGATTGGTGGCGACTCCTATTTTTGTTTTTAAAAGCCGATCCCCGTTTCTAAATCAAACTTTAAAAATGGTTTTGACACTACAATTGTAAGGTCTTACTAATAAAGTAATCAAGTTGTAGTTTATTGATTAGATGTTCAATTTTCTCATAAATAGTTTGAGTTCAAGTCATTATTGTACCAAAAAATAAATGATTTAAATTCAAATGACTCAACTTACTGCAACCTTACTCCCATACAATTATCTATTTCACCTAAATTGAAGATATGAGATAAAATAGAAATCTTCACCGATTCAAGTTCTTAATTGCACATCTCTTTAAACAAGGAAAATTAATTATATTAAATCACTTGGAAATTTTTATGCTTAACTGAATATCTTCGTTTTTAATAAATATGAAATTTGTTGCACAAAGACACTTAAAAGATGGACAAAATTACTAGAAATCTTCAAATTAAAATATGTCAATAAGATACACAATCTACAAAATATGTTGCAAGTGGGAGAACTAACAAATATTATTTGTGGGTTCACTTTACCAACTTTTATTTGAAATAATTAATTTTAGTAATTCAATACAAGTATACAAATGAATGGTCTATTATGTTATCACTATTCGTAACTTCAAATAAATAAATAACAACCCTGGGATTTATGGTTTTCTTTTAGCTTTGGTGGGCTCACTGACCACCATAGATATAGATTCGAAAAACTTCAATTTTTAAGAAAGATGAATGAAGTGTTCAATTTCTGTAGATCAGACGACCGACAGATAAAAAACAGAAGAAAGAGTGAATTAAATCAGCCAAACACATCATAATCAAATTTTAGGTTTTTTGCGATTTTTCTATAAAAAAATCTCAAAAAATTTAATTAATTACAGAAATAAATTGCTTTTTTTACAATTATGTTAGTACAGCCTGATATACCAGTGGCATCACCCTCATTTTTCACCTAATCATTACCCAATTAACAGTTTTTAAAAAATTTGATGCTGCCAAATATGATGTAGTTTTTGAAATACTTGTGAGAATATGTTATTCAGGATAGAGAAAAAAAATATATATGTTTAATGACTGTCGGTAGTATATTAAACGGCACACATGATATTTTAAAAAAATTGGTGTTAGGAAAGAAGCTTAGATAAAAAAATATTTTTTAATTAATGTGCCAGGTGACACCAATATATTTTAAAAAATTTCATGTGCAAATGAACATTAGTCACCCAAATGAAACATTAAAAATCCAAGCAAAATCCATTAAAAAAATTATTGCAACGCTAAAAAAAGCAAATAGTAAAATAAGACAAAACCCACAAAAATAAACAGAGAAAACAAGAGAATAGTTCAAAAAAAGGCAAGCAAATCTTAAATATAGTAAAAGAGAAGAAAAGGGAAAACATTAAGACAAAAATAAACATATAGAAAACGAATGTGACAACATGAGCAATAAAAACCAAAAAAACAAGTGAAAAAAACTCAGGCTAAAAATAGAAGGCCTGGAAAAGTTATTTGAGAGTAGAGCAAAGCGAAAACTTTGAAATCTTCACTTTTAAGAAAATATATTGAGAAAGAAAACTTAAAGAAAATTTGAAAGATTATTTTTAAAAAAACTTCTTTTTAAATATTTAAATTTTTCGGCTAACGAATAAAGTTTTTGATACCGAAAATTGAAAAACTTTTGAGTTTTTCAACACTAGTTAACAAAGTCAAGAAGAAAATAAAGGGACTAAATAAACTTTACAGGAAAACTTTTAGTTCAACCTGGTTTTATTATAAAAAATAATTATTAAAAATTTTATTTAATGTTTGATAAATTGAACCTATCTTTTCAACTTTTAATTTATGTATAGATTTTCGACACAATATTTTAACTCTCAAAGTATATTAAAAAAAAGAAAAAAATAGTAAAAGGTTGTAAGAGTCCTAAAATATATATACCATTTAAAAAATATATCGGCATCGTTTGATACACTACCGCTTGATATCGTAACGACACAAAATTTTTTTTTTAACCTAGTGATTGAGTATTGATTAAGTAAAAATAAAGATAATGTCGCTGGCGTGTCAACTTACCGATATCTACTATAACTATAATAAACATGTTATTTTTTATATAATTTCTGCTATTGTTATAATTAATTAATTATTTTTTTAGGTTATTTAAAAAAACGCGGGTTTTTTTTTTTGCAAAAACCACGTGCGATGTGAATTGTCGTGAACCAAAATTCAATGCTGTGACTTGGTTTGCATTTGGGATTTGAGAATTTTTGTTGCCATTTACTCTTTTATCTCGTTACACTACAGCAAAACAGACTTTTAGCGGCGTTTTTTTGGGCATTTAGCGGCGTTTATAAGCGCCACAAAAATTCTTTGCGGCGCTTTCCTAAGCGCCACAAAAGACGCCGCCAATACAACCGCCGAAAATTTTTGCGGCGTTTATGAGCAAAAAACGCCGCTAAAGACCCCGACTTTTAGCGGCGCTTTCCCAAAAAACGCCGCTAAAAGTCGTGGCCTTTAGCTGCGCTTTCCCAAAAAACGCCGCTAAAAATCAGGGTCTTTAGCGGCGCTTACTTAAAAACGCCACTAAAGGTCAGGGCCTTTAGCGGCGCTTTTCCAAAAAACGCCGCTAAAAGTTAGGGCTTTTAGCGGTGCTTTTAAAAAAATGCCGCTAAAAGTCAGGGCCTTTAGCGGCGCTTTTAAAAAAACGTCGCTAAAAGTCAGGGCCTTTAGCGGTGCTTTCCCAAAAAACGCCGCAAAAATTTCTTGACATTTAACGGCGCTTTTGTACAAACGCCGCTAATTTGTACAGATTTCAAAAAATACAATTTTTTCAATATTATGCCCCTCCTGCACTAAAACCAACCAATAACAATATATAATTCCAACGCAAAACAAAAATTTAGCATAAAAATCACAATCAATACATTAATTCTAAATGATACTTGAATTTAATAAATTAAATGAATGATAATCGAAAATATTGTAACAATAATGTTAAATGTAATAATGTCAAAACTTCTTACAACGAGAAACTAAATGTCTAAGATGGCGGTTTTGCAATCTTTGAAACATCTGTGATCATATCTCAAGTCGGTGCCGAGCTCTTCGATTTTCTATTCTCGCTCTGCTAGCATCGATGTCGCCTCTGCCTCCTCGTAGCTGCATTTGCCTCTCTCTTTCTTTGCTACCTCCTCCCTTCTTCTTGCCGCTCAAGATCCGCCTAAGCTATTCTTGGAGTTCTTCATATTTTCTTTGAACATCGACAATTTGTTGCCTCTGCTCAACCGTGCTCTCTTGCATCCGAGCTATCTGGTTTTGTAGCCTCGAACTTCAAAGATGAGATTGACCCCGGAAGGCATGTACTCTTGGAGGCGGATCCAAAATATTGGGTCGGGTAACACGGATCCTTTAAATCGAACCCACCATACCTTTCAATACCAAAAACATCAATGATAATTCTATTAAAATATACTAAAGATTAGCGAACTATCATCAAAGCGATGTACCTTTCAGACCCAAAACATCTGTAATAATTACATTATCAATCTCCTCAAGATTAATCAGAACTATCGATCAAGCAGTACCGCTTCATACTCGGCCTTCTTCTCCTTTAGTTTATCCTAATAAATCAATGAAAGAGTTAGAAACGAAATATATAAATAAGAAAGAATGCAACATAATTTAACATTATAAATTTAAAACTATAAACGATGAATTAAACTATTATAATTAAACGGTAGAAATATTTATAAAAAATAAAATTTTATTAAGTAAATATACCAAAATTTCTGCAACTTCGGATGTCATCGGAGATCCATCCTTCTTTTTATAGTAATGTCAAAAGTCAACGCGTCCAACTTTTGACTAGTCAAAGTTTCCTACATTTTAGCGAAAAAATATAATTTAATAGTATAAAGTAATTAATATTTGATGTAATTAATAAATTATAATACCTCGGCGCCTACACAAGCAAAACTTCTAGAACTCTTTGTGTGCGTGAATTTACATTTACATCTCACGCTTATTCCAACTCGCTCACGGTCCTACATAATGCAATTTGAATTATATATATAGTAAATACTATAAACCAAATAATTTATACGATTTTAGAAGTACGTAATACCTCTCCTTTTTTTGAATTCCAAAATCTAACTTGATCTTCCCATTGGTACCTCAACATTCCCGGTGGAACATTTCTTAATTTTTCGTCGAGGCTTATGTCTTTCTTGAAATATTGTTTTTTGAGCGTGCTTTTATTGTCTCTCCATTTTTTACCCAATGTCTTCTTAACATAGTCATCAGAGACCTCTAAATTAAATCTACCCTGAAGAAAAAAAGTATAAAAAGTTAATATAATTGAAAATTAAATTAAAGTATTATAAATTACATTCACGTTTTATTACCTTAACATTTTCGAGAGCCTGATTTTTGTTGGCATCAGGCATGTGATGCCATGATTCGTAGTTAATGGGCAACATATTGGAATTTCGTGCTAAAATGCCCAAATAGCCTCCTAACAGTCGAGCTTCAGATCCAACAGGCTGGCCATGATTGTTTCTCCTTACTTTAACACGATCGGTAGGCTCTAAGTCGTATAAATCTTTAAGTAATGTACGTCCCCAACCTCTGCGCGTCCCACCACCTTCAGCTGAAAAATGATATATTATTATATTAAAATTGAAAAATGAATCAATAATAAAATTCAACATTTATGTAAAATAAACTTAACATTACTTTCAAATTCTCCAGGCTCGTCATCTATGTCCGGCAGAGTAGAAGATCCAACAACTGTTTGATGTTCACTACTATTAGCTTCTTCTGGATTTGGAGTTTTGCGGACAATATTTAAATCTCGTAATCATCTTCTAGGCATTTTTCCTGCAATACACATAAAATAGTTCAAAATTTTAGTAACAAATAACAACAATAATAGGACATTTAAAATAGTTAAATTATATAACATGACCAACATGAAAATTATAATATTACATATAAATAATAAATCGTTAAATCTTACTACATCATATTTCGTAAATATCTTCGTCCACATCTTGACGAACCTATTGAAATTGTTGACTAGTATTAGGGATATTTTCAGTTAAGTCTTGTTCTGGAAAAGGCAAAGTTTCTGATCTTTCGACTATGTCATCTCTACTTCCACTGCCAATGTCAAAGAAATCTCTAGGGGTGTTTCGAAGTACAACGTACCAACCCTCATCAATTGGATCTTCCGAGTAAAAAACTTGTTTAACTTGAGAAGAAAACACATACGGCTCGTCCATCAGTTGTTCTCCGGTGTGAATTAATCGAGAGAAATTCACCATTGTAAAGCCATATTGATCGCTTTTAATTCATGAGCCGTATTCACATCAGCCCAATCACCTCGAAATAAGATAACTTTGCATTTGCCGTAATAATCCAACTCAATGATGTCGATAATAAGTCCGTAATATTCCAAATTCCCTCGACGGATTCATCATCCCTAGCACTAGCATAACTTGTAATCGAAGAATTAACAACGATTCCACAATTTTGGGTTCTCATCAATCTCTCGTACCTTGTATGAAATCTGTATCCGTTGATGAGGAAGCCACTATATCTTTTAACTATTCTGTTTGGACCTTGTGAAAGCCATTTAACGTCGTCATTTACTTCATTCCGACTCCAAACCTATTGAGTCGAAAGTAAATCGAGTAATTATGAATGTTATGAGAAAATATTATTACTTGTCAATGAAAATTTAAATTGCATACCACTTGGCTTAACCATTCATGGAATGATTCTGCGAACAACTTATTAATTTCTCGTCGATTTAATCTTCGAGATCGTTAACGAGCTCTCAATATTTATTTGTACTCACTACGGTAAAAAAGGTTTTACTTTGTTAGAAGACAAACAAATCATAATTGATGAGTATTTATCAAATTGTAGAACATACTTCCGAAGTGGTTCCATTGAATCGTGATGAAAAAGAACGTATTGATGTGCTTGGACCCACGATCTATCGTCTAATTCTGTAATTTCGACTCTACCGATCGGTTCTCCGAAACTTTGAAATAAATAAGTTTCAGCCAAATTATGATCTGTGAGCCCAGCATTTCTACTTGGTCTATTCATTCTTGTTTCAACATCTTCCAAATACCTCGAACAGAAAGTCATACATTCCTCTGCCAAGTAGCCCTCGGCAATTGATCCTTCCGGATAATGCTTATTGCGACAGTATGACCTCAATTTGGAAAGGAACCTAAACACGATATACAACATTATTAAAAGTTGGAAATAAAGGCATTTAGCTGAATGAAGGAATATTTGCAAATAAAGTAAGACCTTTCAATGGGATACATCCATCGATAGAAAATGGGTCCACCAAGAAGTGCTTCACGCGGAGATGAATTAACAAGTGCACCATGATAGTAATGAAGAAAGGCGAGAATATCTTCTCCAGATTGCATAAAGTTAACGTGGCTCGATCTTGTAGTCTCTCAAGTTCTTGAACATTCAAAACTTTACCACAAATGCCTTTCATTATATTTGACAGTTCAATTACAGGAGCCGTCACCTTTTTCAACATACAACACCGCATAGCAACTGGCAGTAAGTCTTGCATCAATATGTGATAGTCATGCGATTTTAAGCCATATAATCTTCGATCCTTAAGACTCACACATCACGATATATTTGATGCATACGCATCAGGGACCTTTATTTTCTTCAACACCGTACAGAACACTTCTTTCTCTGTCTTCGACATTGAAAAAATAGCAGGCGGCAACCGATATTTCATATTCGAAAGTGCTCGGGGATAAAGCTCACGCCAAATTCCCATGTGGACTAAATCAAGTCGACTCTAAAGATTATCTTTCAATTTTCCATCGACATTCAAAATAGTCCCAATGATGTTCTCGCAGACATTTTTCTCTATGTGCATGACATCAAGGTTATGGCGTAAAATCTGATGCTCTCAATAAGGCAACTCGAAAAAAATACTTCTTTTTTTCCACAAGTCCGCCTCATTAGGATCATCCTCTTCATCAGATTCATCATCAGATTCATCCCTAGATCTTCTATTTCTATGCGGGTTTGTCGGTTGATTCATCTTCCCATAAATGAAATTCATATCTTTCAACATTAACAATATTTTGGATCCACCGGTCTGCGAAGGAGCTGATCTGAACTCTTCAGTACCATCAAATTGAGCACTCTGAAATCTAAATGTATGATTTTTCGGTAACCATCAACGATGCCCCATGTAAGAAAAATTCTTCCCATTATATAACCATTGCGAACATGTCTCACGCAAAGACAACACGGACAAGCATAACGTCCCTTGGTACTCCAACCAGATAAATTAGCATAAGCCGAAAAGTCGTTAATAGTCCACATTAATGCCGCACGTAAATTAAAGTTCTCTTTTCTCATTGTATCAAATATCTGAATACCAGCCCATAGTTATTTTAACTCGTCAACAAGTAGTTTCAAATAGACGTCAATATCATTCCCCGGCCCTTTTTCTCTAGGTATAATCATAGACAAGATAAAAGAAGATTGTTTCATGCAAACCCATGGAGGCAAATTGTAGGGAACAAGCACCACAGGCCAAGTATTGTACGTTGTGCTCATAAGTTTGTAAGGGTTAAATCCATCGGATGCTAGCCCAAGCCTCACACTCCGAGGATCACTTGCAAAGCTTGGAAATTTGGAGTCAAAACATTTCCAAGCTAAAGAATCTGCAGGATGCCTTAACAACCCATCATCGGTTTGTCTATCACGGTGCCACGTCATTGATTCTACTGTCTTCGATGACATGAAAAGCCGTTGAAGCCTCGATATTAGGGAAAATACTATAAAATCTTAATCGGTCGCTTCTTTGATGTGTACCGTGTTCATCCTCGTTACCATCCTCTGTATTTCTATTAATCCAACGGGATTGGCCGTATACATGACAGCACTGTTGGTTTATGCGATCATCCCAATACAACATGCAGTCATTTGGGCAACTGTGAATTTTGTTGCATCCAAGGCCCAAATCCTTTATTAATTTCTTCATGTCTTTAGAAGATCGAGGGATTTTTGCAAACGGGAACATTTCTTGCGGAAACTCTAACAGCATTGTAAACGAGTTTCCGGTCCACCCCCCAAACATTTCAAGTGAAAAAGACGAATACAGAATGACAGTTTGGAAAATTTTGATCCCTCATACAGTTCTTCATTCATTTCACCAAGTAACGTGTAGAACCTCGCCGCTTCTTCATTTGGCTGTTCATCCGGTACACTTCTTTCCCCTTCGGTGAAAGTATTTCCTCCAAAATTATGATTATCGGTTGCACCCAAGTCAGGTGGAAATGACCCGAAACCATCACTGCGCATATTAAAAGCATCCCGCAACATGTTTTCCATGTTATCGTCACTAACATTCTGATTGAAAGCACTATGAGGATACCCCAGATTCATCGATGAAGATGCTCCACTCGATGTAGACTCGCCATGAAAAAACCAAATTTTGTACCCCCGGACAAAGCCATCAACAACTAGATGTTCGTAGACCACTTCACGATAATGCCAGTTAATATTGCAACACTTCTTACACGGGCAAAGAATCATATTCTCTTGGCTTGCATTTTGAAATGCGAAGTTCAGAAAAGTTTCTACTCCATTTCGATAGCCGTTGCTTACCCTTGACAATTTCATCCAACTCCTATCCATTTCATAGTTGTTGAAGTCTAAAGTTGACAATAAATTATACGGCTAAACTGGTAATTAATAATTTATGTAAATAATGCTATGGAAAATTCTGTAAGTTATGAAAATTAATCGTCAACTTATATAATTTATGAAATTTGATCTTAAAATTAGGTAAGTTATGTATTCTTTAAGATCCATCATACGTGGCATTGTTACACCTAGGGAGGATCCATTATATCTGACAGTGAGATATAAGGCAACCCGTCAGGTTTCCAGCCTATATACTTTGAATCCTTTTTTTTTTTAATTATACAAGTATTATGTAAGTTATGAAGTTTGATCTTAAGGGAAAATTCTGTAAGTTATGAAATTTAATCGTCAACTTATGTAATTTATGAAATTTGATCTTAAAATTAGGTAAGTTATGTATTCTTTAATATCCATCATACGTGGCATTGTTACACCTAGGAGGATCCATTCTATCTAACAAGTGAGATATAAGGCAACCCGTCGGGTTTCCAAATATATACTTTGAATCCTTTTTTTTTAAATTATACAAGTATTATGTAAGTTATGAAGTTTGATCTTAAGGAAAATTCGTAAGTTATGAAAATTAATCGTCAACTTATGTAATTTATGAAATTTGATCTTAAAATTAGGTAAGTTATGTATTCTTTAAGATCCATCATAGTGGCATTGTTACACCTAGGAGGATCCATTCTATCTCGACAAGGAGATATAAGGCAACCCGTCAGTTTCCAAATTATATACTTTGAATCCTTTTTTTAAATTATACAAGTATTATGTAAGTTATGAAGTTTGATCTTAAGGAAAATTCTGTAAGTTATGAAATTTAATCGTCAACTTATGTAATTTATGAAATTTTATCTTAAAATTAGGTAAGTTATGTATTCTTTAAGATCCATCATACGTGGCATTGTTACACCTAGGGAGGATCCATTATATCTGACAGTGAGATATAAGGCAACCCGTCAAGTTTCCAAATTTATATACTTTGAATCCTTTTTTTTAAATTATACAAGTATTATATAAGTTATGAAGTTTGATCTTAAGGAAAATTACATGTAAGTTATGAAAATTAATCGTCAACTTATGTAATTTATGAAATTTTATCTTAAAATTAGGTAAGTTATGTATTCTTTAAGATCCATCATACAAGTGGCATTGTTACACCTAGGGAGGATCCATTATATCTTAGGTTTAAGATTTATGGTTTAAGGTTTAGGGGTTTGAGTTTAATGGTTAGGGTTTAAGATTTAAAGGTTTAAGGTTTAAGAGTTTAGGCTTGGGTTTAGAGTTTGGGTTTAGGTTTTAAGGTTTTGAGGTTTTAAGGTTTTGAGATATAAGGCAACCATCATACGTGGCATTGTTACACCTAGGGAGGATCCGTTTCCAAGATATAAGGCAACTATATACTTTGAATCCTTTTTTTTAAATTATACAAGTATTATGTAAGTTATGAAGTTTGATATTAACTTAAAATTAGGGGTTAAGGGTTATAGGTTAGGGGTTAAAGGTTAGGGTTTAGGTTTTAAGGTTTAGGGTTTAGGATTTATGGTTTAGGGTTTAGGGGTTTGAGTTTAATGGTTAGGGGTTTAAGATTTAAAGGTTTAAGGGTTTAGAGTTTAGGGTTTAGGGGTTAGAGTTTAGGGTTTTAGGGTTTTAAGGTTTTAGGGTTTTAAGGGTTTTGGGTTTAGGGTTTAATAAATGTTATATTATTTCGATATTTAATTTGGTATTTCGTTTAGATCCATCATACGTGGCATTGTTACACCTAGGGAGGATCCGTTATATCTAACAGTGAGATATAAGGCAACCCATCAGGTTTCCAGCCTATATACTTTGAATCCTTTTTTTTTTAAATTATACAAGTATTATGTAAGTTATGAAGTTTGATATTAACTTAAAATTAGGGGTTAAGGGTTATAGGTTAGGGGTTAAGGGTTAGGGTTAGGTGTTAGGGTTTAGGGCTTAGGATTTAGGGTTTAGGGTTTAGAGTTTTGGGGTTTGAGTTTAATGGTTAGGGGTTTAAGATTTAAAGGTTTAAGGGTTTAAAGTTTAGGGCTTAGGGGTTAGAGTTTAGGGTTTTAGGGTTTTAGGGTTTTAGGATTTTAAGGGTTTTGGGTTTAGGGGTTTAATAAATGTTATATTATTTCGATATTTAATTTGGTATTTCGTTTAGATCTATCATATGTGGCATTGTTACACCTAGGGAGGATCCGTTATATCTAATAGTGAGATATAAGGCAACCCGTCAGGTTTCCAGCCTATATACTTTGAATCCTTTTTTTTTTTAAAATTATACAAGTATTATGTAAGTTATGAAGTTTGATATTAACTTAAAATTAGGGGTTAAGGGTTATAGGTTATGAAACGCCCCAAACCCGGCCCACGAGCCTTGACTGGATCTAGTATGTTCCTAGGTGTAAACCGTTTCAAATTCTTTTGTTACTTAGGAAAAACTTTGTGTGATTTAGAAGAAAGATCGTTTTGGGTTGGGCTTGAGTTGATAACAAGTTTATTTCATTATTAAAATCCTTTACTTTAGGTGACAAAACGTTTAGGCTTTGTTTAAAAATAAATTTACTTAATCTTTTAATAAATAAAAGTTTGTAAGCTTAATAAATAAAAAAGAATAAAATAGTTCTACTAAGGCCTTATTACATCAAATAATTCCCAAAATTTAAATTCTAAATACTTAAAGTAAAATAGTCCAAAAAAAGAAAATCGAACTTCACATGGCCTCCACTAAGCATCTGTTTACCGGGGTCCATCACCGGTCGTCACTTGAAAAGTAATCCCACAACGGGTGAGTCAACAGACTCAATGTGTAACCAATACTAAAATTTAATATTTCAGGCATACAAGTGCCATACATGTTCATAAAGCATTTAAAAAATATGATGCAACCCGAACCCAAACCTATATGCCATCCGCTACACACCACACGTACCATCCTGCACACCGTGGGGACTACTAAGTCAACCCTCCTTCTGCTACACTCCATATCGCGGTCTTAGGTCACCGCATTCGTGGTCTTAGGTCACCACGTTCAGATTTCTGTGGTCTTAGGTCACCACATTTAGATTACTGTGGTCTTAGGTCACCACATTCAGATATCACGGTCTTAGGTCACCGTGTTTGTGGTCTTAGGTCACCACATTCACTTCCCCTTTTCATATAACCCATATGCCCCCATATTTCATACACAATATGCAAAATCATGCCTTAATTCACATTCTTATCACTTTTCACATGTTAAAAATAACATATATTCATGTTCCTAGTAGGAGTAGGAAACGTACCTTAGTACTTTGTACCATAGTATGGTACCTTAGCCATATTCACATTCTTATAAACATACACATTTAATTTAAAACATAGCCATGAACATATTATGGTACCTTAGCCATATTCACATTCTTATAAACATACACATTTAATTTAAAACATAGCCATGAACATATTAAAACTTAGGGTAGGGTACACACCTGATTCGCTTAATGATTTCCAATCCAAATCCCGAAAAGCTTGATCTAATGCCTTAGATCTTAAATCTCTACATTTAATCAATCATTTAATACTTAGTAAGCCATTCGACCATAAATCCAAATCCTAGTAGGATTAGTACACTAAAACTTACCTTGGTGCCAAATCCAGAAATCTTCACTATACTCTTTCTTGTATTCGGCAAAGCTTTAAATCACTTTAACAAATTAGTTTCGCTTTTGAATAAATATGAACTAGATCTAAAACACCAAAAATAGGCCTTGGCGAATATTCGCATGTCTTACCTTGTGGATTTTAAATCCAAATTCACCAAATAACTAGGGAACACGCGCCTATGGTGTACCTTCGGAAAAGAACTTCTCCTTCCTTATAGTCGACACTTAGTAAATCTCAAGACCCTTCTTTCCAAGTTTCAATAACACAATAATGGGGTTAGATTTCCTAGTTTCAGCTTTAATCTTAGAAGAAAAGAATGGAAATCGATAACTCATCGACCTTACCCTTAATCTTTGTAATCGACAGCCCCCTTTTCTTGAGTCCTCAAAGATTCGGCTTAAGACCTAGAGAGTAGTCACACAAGTTTCGGCTTTTAGAATATTGAGAGGAGAAGAATGAAGAAGAAAAGAATAGTTGCTTAAGAGAATTCGGCAGAGGTTATCAAGGAAGAGAAAATAATGCTGAATGGCCTCCCTTTTCCTTTTATAGCCGAATTTACTACTCAGAATCCCTTACTTGGCCACCACTCTTCTATTTTGATAACTTTATCCTTTGAATTATCACTTTATTAAAAGAATTAATCCAACAATTATCTCCTAAAAATAATGATAATTAAATCTATTATTTATCTTCTATTTAGCCGAAATTCTAAAGGAAATAAAACTCCTCTTTTAAGAGCCCTCATGCCGTCCACCTCTCTGCTCTTTGTAGCAAAATAAAACTTCTTTTATTTGCTTCCTAAGTGACTCGATCCTTGGCCCAAATACACTTGCATGTGGCGCCATTTCCAAAGGCCCTAAGTGGCATCTTCAGGCCACTTTTCCAAGCCTATTTGTGTGTCAAATTTCACATACTTTTTCTCTTAAGGCCACCTTGCCTTAATTTCCTCTTTTAAACTTTAAAACTCGACATTTCTAAGTCATTTCTAAGTTTCCAAAAATTTTCGTTTGGCTCTTTAAACTTGACATTTCCTTACATTTCCTAGTTTCCAGAAATGTTCACTTTCCTCTTTTGAATCATTTCTAAATCATTTTCCTAGTTTCCATAAATGTTCACTTTCCTCTTTTAATCATTTCTAAATCATTTTCTTAGTTTCCATAAATGTTCACTTTCCTCTTTTAACTTAGCATTTCCAAAATGTTCACTTTCCTCTTTAACTTAACATTTCCAAGTTTCCAAAATGTTCACTTTCCTCTTTTGAAACTTAACATTTCTAAATCATTTCTTACATTTCAGACATTTCCTACATTTCCTACATTTCCATACATTTCCTTATATTTCCATACATTTCCATACATTTCCTTACATTTCCATACATTTCCTTACATTTCCATACATTTCCATACATTTCCTTACATTTCCAAGGTTCTAAAATGCCCACCACATATCACAAGAAACATGCTATTTCATAAAATTAAGCAAAATGCACACAATGGGATTCGAACCTCTTCCCTCAAAGTACTTCACTTGATGCTATAACCCTTGCACCTTAGGTGGCGTCCCTTGCCACTTTTCCACATCACTTCTTGTTTTTAACTTAAAAACCAATAATTTTCCAAAGCTTTCTCTTCCATCCTAGGATTTTAAAAACCCTTAATTCACTTCCAAACACTGCCAAAACCTACTACTCATGAATTATGCACAAACGTATAACCCCTAATCTAAGATGTTACAGGTTAAGGGTTAAGGGTTAGGGGTTAGGGTTTAAGGTTTAGGATTTAGGGTTTAGGGTTTAAGGTTTTGAGTTTAATGGTTAGGGGTTTAAGATTTAAAGGTTTAAGGGTTTAGAGTTTAGGGCTTGGGGTTAGAGTTTAGGGTTTTAGAGTTTTAGAGTTTTAGGGTTTCAAGGGTTTTAGGTTTAGGGGTTTAATAAATGTTATATTATTTCGAAATTTAATTTGGTATTTCATTTAGATCCATCATACGTGGCATTGTTACAGCTAGGTAGGATCCGTTATATCTAACAGTGAGATATAAGGCAACCCGTCAGGTTTCAACCTATATACTTTGAATCCTTTTTTTTTAAAAAATTATACAAGTATTATGTAAGTTATGAAGTTTGATATTAACTTAAAATTAGGGGTTAAGGGTTATAGGTTAGGGGTTAAGGGTTAGGGTTTAGGGTTTAGGGTTTAGGGTTTAGGGTTTGGGTGTTTGGGTTTAAGGGTTAAGAGTTGGTTTAGGATTTAGAGTTTAGAGGTTTAGGGGTTTAAGGTTTTAGGGTTTCAAGGGTTTAAGTTTTTACATTTTGAATTTTAAGAAAAGCTTTATGTAATTACTTTTAATTAGTTTTTGTATTGACTTATTGGTTGTTTAATTCAAGATTTGTAATTTAATTAGCTATGTCATGTTCTATTTAATTTCTTGGACATCGTTTAATTTATTATTTGATATTATATATATTCATTTCATTCACCATAGTGTAATTGATTATATTATGTTATGATGGATTCATTATAGATATGATAGAAATCACTTTTTATTGTAAACTTCAAAATACTAGTTGTAGGGCATATTACAAGCTCTTAACAAAATATTATAAGCTATTAATCGAACAATTACACGTTAAAAACAATCAATCCACTAAGATCTTGTGAACTTTTTAAACTGTTGGTTGCTCTTGCTCGGTTCAATAAACATCTAAATTAAAGAGTAATATTAAATCCAAAATCATAATTCGTAACTTTTAATCTTAAACTCTAAATTAAAATAGTCAATAAACATCTTACAAATTTAAGTTTAACTTAAATTAAAGATAACTCGGTTCTTCTGATTAAAATATTTCTTATGAGAATGAAATTACTCGAGAGTTGAAACATCGATCAAGTATAACTAAAATACTTTTCATACGAGAGTTAAAACACCAATCAAGTATAAAAACATGTTCAAAGGCTAATCCTAAATATGATAATCTATGGTTGGTTTAGGTGATGTTTTCATAGTTGGACAATGCTCTAATGCTAGTGGAAGAACATTGTCGCGAAAAAACATTGGAATCAGGTGAACCAAAGTTTCCTTTAGTTGAAGTTAAAGTCTACCCTTTATTAAATGTTTCAAATTAAAGTTTAGGGTTGTAGGGTTTATGTTTAAAGTTAGTGGATTGTAGAAAAGGGTTAGCTTACTGTTTTTTATTTTATTTTTTACAGAGTGCATCAAATCTTAGAAAATATGAAAATGATACAAAATTAATATGATAAAATTCTACTATAAACCGATAAAACCAAACAAAACCAGATTGAAACTAACCTCAAATGCTTTGGAAAGTTGCAACAAAGACTCAACAACCTTAGAACCGTGTATAATTGAAGAGCGAAATGTGCAGAAATTCTAGTCTTCCTGCAGTCGTTATTACAAGTTTAAGTGGACGATTATAGACAATTAATAAGCACATGGCATATAATAAATTACGTCTTGACCAATTTCAATTGCATGCATATAATAAATTGCAAGGTAAAAGGAATGTGGAAGCACATGGCAACATGAGAGCTTTCGAAGAATACCAACAAAACAAAATTCTCATATAGGCAAAATGAAGAAAAAAACTATTTTTTATTTAAAATGATTTATTCCCATTAAGTAGTCAATAATTGGAAGCTTAGAAAGATTTAGAAAATCTTCTTGTTCAAAACTTTCTCATATGTTTCAAATCATTGGAAGCACTAATTCTTCTTACTGAACAATTAACTTGCAACAAGACACTACCAATTGTAGCACTAATTAATCCCAATTGGAATATTTTGTGTCATGTGTTTAGATTTATTTTGGATTTGAGAAGAGCATAAATCTTAGTAAAAATGATTGGCAAGGGCACCCAAAATTTTAATGGATTTTTTTATCACAACATTGACAATATATATATATGGTCGAAAATTATTGACTCTGCCAACCCAGCCAGTGCCATTAATGGACACTTTCGGAGGAAATAGAAAAATAAATTTTAGAGGTGGAACTAAGGAAGTTTAGGGTTAAAACTGATGTTGAAACTTCATTTCGACAACTCATATTGTTTATTTTTTAAACAATTAAAGGAAGGCTAAATTTGCTAAGATTGAACAGCAAACCAAACGTAAAATATAGATATATGCAAACCTTACCTTTTGATCAAATCCACGAACACCTTAAGTTCATCAACAGGCCACTCACATCCCTCAAATTTCGTCCCCAATTTTGCCTTATTTGAACCGCTTATCTAAGAATCAACATGAGAAAGGGACTCAATAATAAAGAAAATATAAAGAAAAGGAAAAGAAAACTAAAAAGAGGGAAGAAAGAAAGGGGATTACCTTGGGTAAGGATCGACGAGAAGGAGAATCTTGATGCGAGAAAGTAGGATGTCCAATCTCATGCTTAAAGGGGTTCACATGCTTGCTTTATGCCTTTCCTTCGACTTTCTTGAGCGAGGAAGGAATCGCTACTTCGGATGCGAGCAAGGAAGCGCTAGCCTATACCTATACGACTGCTACTCTTATTGATATTGATGAATGCGGGCTAAGGACGTTGATACCTGTTTGATTTCCTAAGGCAGAACGAAGAAGAAGCCCAGACTCTAACGATTCAGTGGTAAACCCCCTTGGGATAGCTGTTTGATTTCCTAAGGCAGAATGAAGAAGAAGCCCTAGGCGGAAAGGGATTTTGAGAAAAATTGACAAAATAAAATGGCGCCGCTTCAATTACATTTAGTTTTTTTATGCGCTTTGAAAAACACGCCACTATTGCTCCTAATTTGCGGTGTTTTTATGTCAAGCGCCGCTAAACCCCAATTAAACAGCGTCGTTTTAATTTGTTTTTTATGCTTTTGATCAAAACGCCGCTAATACCTTTGTTTAGTAATTTTTTAATTGAATTGGTATTAAGATAATATTAAATCTTTTCAATAATTTTGAAAAAGAATATATGTTTCACAATTTTTTGGATAAAATAACTTTTAAATAAGTATAATTATAAGGAATTTTTTAAATTAATCTTATTCTTATTATTTTCATGATAAAATTCTTTCTACTACGCTTAATTATAATTAATTTGTTCATTAGCAAAAATTTCTTCTATTTATTTTAACATTTGACATCTCTATTTTTATAATAATCTTAATTTACTATTTTCAAAGAATAAAATATTTTTTATACTACCAATATGTATTATTGATTTTTAAGTTAAGATTAAATTTATTATTATTTTTAAAATAATTACATTGACAAACACTACTATAAATATAATAAATAGTTATTATTCGATATGGTTTAAGCAAGAAACTCAAACACTACTATAACTCTAAAATAATAAAAACTAAACTATAAACCCAAATTTAAATCCTAACCTAACCCTTAATCTTAAATCGTAAATCTTAAACCCTAATACATAAACTCTAGACCTTAAACTATAAAGATTAATCCATAATATATATACCCTAAATTAAACCATAAACCCCAAATTATCATGAGTACTAATTCAATATTTTAATAAAATTAATACTATCTCTTTTACGATTATATAAGAAATTATTTAATATTTTTTCACTTTTAACAAATAATTTTCTTAAATAATTAAAACTAGAATCATAATTTTAATGTATTAAAATTAATGTTATATCTTTCACAATTATACATTAATAAATTATTTAATATAGAAATTAAAAGACACTAAATTAATCTAAACCCAAACCCTAAATCATAAACTATGAAATCCTAACCCCTAACCCCTAACTCATAATCCTATTACCCCAAACCCTTAACCTTTCAACCCATTAACTCTAACTTTTAACCCATGAAACCCTAACACATCCCCATAAACCCTAAAACCATAAACCCTAAACCTTAAAACCCTAATCTTAAAACCCTAAACCCTAAACCCTTAAACCTTAAACCTTAAACCTTAAACCGCAAATCTTAAATCATAATCCCTAAACATTAGAATAGCTCCTAAACCTTACACACTAAACTATATATGCTAAACCATAAACCCTAAACAATCATGAGAATTAATTCAATATTTTAAAATTAATACTATATCTTTTACGATTATATAAGAAATTATTTAATATTTTTTTCTTTTAACAAATATTTTTCTCTTAAATAATTTAAACTAGAATCATAATTTTAATGTATTAAAATTAATGTATCTCTTTTCCGGTTATATAAGAAATTATTTAATATATAAAATCAAAACAATCTGTCATATATATCCAAAAAAAAATTTAAAATTATCTCGGACTTTTAGCGGCGTTTTTCAAGAAGTGCCGCTAATGCTCGGACTTTTAGCGGCGTTTTTCCAGAAGCGCCGCTAATGCTCGGACTTTTAGCTAGCGCTTTCTTTTAGCGCGTTTTTCCGGTTACCGCCAATACTCGGACTTTTAGCGGCGTTTTTCAAGAAGCGCCGCCAATGCTTGGACTTTTAGCGGCGTTTTTTCAGAAGCACCGCTAATGCTCGGACTTTTAGCGGCGTTTTTCCAGAAGCGCCGCTAATACTCAGGCTTTTAGTGGCGTTTTTCCAAAAGCGCCGCTAATACTCAGACTTTTAGCGGCGTTTTTCTAGAAGCGCCGGTAATGCTCAGACTTTTAGCGGCGTTTTAGGAATAAACGCCGCTAAATATCCTTTTTAGCGGCGTTTTTGTAAATAAACGCCGCAATTGATCATTTTGTTGCCTAATGTTTTCTTTTTGCGGCGTTTTTCTTTAAAACGCCACTAAAAACGCCGCTAAAAGTCTGTTTTGCTATAGTGTTATTTGGATGCTTTTCTTCTTCTTCATCCTATTTTATCTGTGATTTCACCCTTCAAAGAAAAAGATAAAAACATAATAATGGCGATTGCTCTGCGGTGATACTGACTTGTGACTGGGCGAAGTAAGAGCAAAAGAAACTGGTGGACCATCCTATTACAGTGAATTATGGTGCATCATATCCCGAAAGGGCTTCATGATCATTGTACTTTATTTATAAGAAAAAAAAGTGAATTTCTTTTATTCAAGGAAAAAAAAAAAGGTTAAAAGTTTGATGTAACCAGCAAGAGAAAGGTGTTAAGATCATGGTATGTCTATGTCCATGTCTATTCCTCAATTATTTATAGATATTATTATATGAATTTATCATCGTTATTTTGTTTTTATTTTTTGGGGAGTCTAAATGTTCTGTTATTTATTTATATGTTCTGTTATTTATTTATCAGATTTTACACGCAAACACTTGCTCTTTGAAACTATTTTGCTTTAAAAACCCACGACATGAAAACTTCTTGAAACTTGAAAGGTTCCAAGATATAAACTTCTACTTCTCTCCTGCACCTTTGGGTTTCATTCAGTGTGTTTCTAAGAGGAAGGAAAAGCTAGATTTCAGGTATGGAAGATAAAATGGAGGAGTCTTCAGATCGAAGAGAAATGCGGAGATCAAAGAAGGGTGGCCTCATTACCATGCCATTCATAATAGGTAATTTGGTTCATTTCTTTTGCCTTGTGTCACTTAAGTGCAAGTTGTCCAAACCTCTGGTTGTGTTTGTTAAGGTTTTGCTCTAGCTTTGGAATGCTTTCACTTTACATGGATTTGTGGTATCGGTGAATCTTGGAATGCAGGCAATGAATCATTAGAGAAGGTGGCAGGCTATGCAGTGGTTCCAAACATGATATTGTACTTGATTAAAGACTATCACATGAGTGTGGCTAAAGGAACCAATATTCTCTTCTACTGGCAAGCTGCCACCAATTTCACTCCCATCTTGGCTGCTTTCGTCGCTGATTCATATCTGGGTCGCTTCCTCATCATTGGCTTCGCCTCCATTTGCAGTCTCCTGGTAACATTATCTCTCTCATACCCATCTATTTTTCACTTGTATACAGTATAACCACTCCCGATTTGGAGTAGGTTGAAAAGTGCTAAAACATCTACTATTAACTAAGTAGGAGATAATGGGCAACTTCAGCTTATGAATGTGTTTGGGGATCATGTTTGATTTTTTTATTCAAATACCAAAGTTGTTAGAGAGGGGTTGTCCCGGCAGGCAGCCCCATGTGAAAATATAGGAAACATCAGACTTCTTTTTTTGGCTCTGAACCTAATACTATCACTTCATCATTATGGGGAAATAAGCCTGGTGCTAAAATATGAGTCAGGACCTGGACCATGGAGACTGCTGCCCTTTATACTTGATCAGCTTTTTCTTCTTGTTCATATATATAAAATCTAATGTAGGCCACTCCTGTTAAAGCTTGGGTGTGGGTCGTTGAGGGAGAGTATTCTGCAAGAGATTTGAGTAGGAATGTCGGATAGTTATATAAAACTATTTTAGATTTTTGTATAATCTTTGAACCGTACTATCTCCATACTATCATGATATTACATCAAACACATTTTCTTAATAATGATCCTTTCTTGTGACAACGGTTCTCCTTTTCTTTGTCAAACATGTCAAAAAAGTATCTATGCTTTGGGAGCGTGAAAAGTGGAAGGGATTTAAGAAAATTTTATGCAAACAGAATTATACGTGTATAAATGGATTATTAGAACCTTGGAAGTACTTTATGATCATCAGAATGTGAAAGAGTTTGGTTCTTCCTTATGTGTTCCAAAAATTCGAAGCTCCCATAATTAACTACAACTCGCTTTTACTTTTCAACCAAAAAGTTGAGCATGCATTTACTTACGGTAAAATTGAAATTTTTAAAATTTCATGCTTGTAGTCTAAATTTATAGATTTATTTTGATTAATTAATTAGAATTAAGTTACCATTACCATGTATAATACTCCTCCTATTATCTTTATCATAATTCCATCCACAAGTGTTTTTAAGAATGCGTTTTCAAAATAAATGTTATTATTACAAAAAAAAAAATTAATTTTAAGAATTTCTAAGACACAAAATATCAAAACTCTATTTTTCCTGTATTTTTTTAATAATATGTATATATTATATTAAAATATCTATCAGTGAGTATTTGTTATTTTTGAATAAGGTTTTACCAATTGTAATTGCCCCTGGGCACTGCTACCTTCTTTTTCAAAGAGGAAAGACATTGATTTCATGTTTTTCAGCACTGGCCCGACTTCCTCCAAAAGTTCCCTTCCATAAGAGTAAGACCCCATCACCAGCCCTGACAACACTGCTCCAAATGTAAAAAAGCAGACACCTTTTATACTGCAAAAGTTACTTCCTATTTACCAGAAAAAAAAGAACAGTCGCTTTGTTTCAAAACATTTACATTTTTAATACAGTAATTATGTTTTTATAAAAATAATTAAAATATGTATGATGTAAAAAATTTTAATTAAGTCCTAATTTAATTGATATTGTTGTTATTATTATTAGGATTGGAAGAGATAAGAGGAGGTGAGCTCTACATGTTTAAGTCGATTATGAATAAAAATAGATATGGTATAAAAAATAAATAAATAATTTGTGAAGCAATTATTTTGCACAGTTTCTCTCTTGATTGACTTATTAAACAAAAAACTGTATGGAGGGCATCACTAGTCCAGTCTGGATAGGCGCCAAATAATATGATTAGATTCTCTCTTTAGGCCAAAAAGAGTGAATCAAATTTGCACTACATTTTTCCATGATTGAGTTAAATTATAGCTGGTAAAAATAGACTTGAGTCCCAAAGCTTCTTGTGTATCGACTCGAGTTTGAGAAAGCTCGAGTTCAACATAATTTGAGCTCGATAGGATTTGAGCATGAGAAAATTTGAATCCCTAATAGATTCAAGCTTGAGATATGTTTAATCTGAGTTCGAGATAAACCCAATTCAAAACTCGAATTTATAATTAAACAACTATAATAGACATTAATATTAATATAATTTTATGTTATTACTTAAAATAAAAATAAAATATAAATAAATGATAATTCTTTATTTTTGAAATTGTATTTATAAGTATTGCATATTTATATTAAAATAGAAAAAGTAATTAATAATAATTTTATGTTAAATTATAAAGTGAAATAAATTTTAAAAATTAATATAAAATATTTTTAATACTATAATTATATATGTATAATAAATATATAAAATAATAATTTTAAAATCTATAAAATTAAAATTTAATGATAATTTAAAATATATTATATAACTATTTCGAAACCAAAATCGATTACTTAACGACCATAAACCGATATACTATATAAATTTGTATATTATTAATACATAAAATAATTACATAATAAATAATTATTACTATAAGAATTAATACATATAGAACTATTATTATAATATAAATTATAATAAAAGATATAATATTACATGATATCATAATGTTTAATCATCGATGCATATATATAAACTATAAATATATGATATGATATGGTATAGAATTATATAATATAGGAGAAGGGCTAACACTTAAATGTATGAAAAGTATAGAGATTTAAAGCTTATTTCAACCAAGATAATAATAAAATAATAGTTAATAGTTAATATATAATGTACTACTATTATATATAACTCTTATTATATATTATAATAAAAGATATAACATTATATAATATTATAATGTTTTAATCATTGATGCATCTATATAAACTATTAATATATTATATACTATATGATATAGTATTATATAATATAGTGGGAAGACTAACTTTCAAATGTAGAAAGTATAGGGACTTAGAGCATATTTCAAAACCAATATAATAATAAACAATAACACATGATAATAATTAATATATTATGTATTACTTTACTATTATAGAATATGATATAGTGGTATATAATGAAATAATATATTTTATAAGTAATGATATATGTAACTATTATTATATTATAGATTATAATAAAATATATGACATCAATAGTTATGTGTATTTTAATATATTAAGAAGAAAGATAAAAAGTTATTCAATTTTCAATATAATATAATAATGAAAATAAAAGATATTTCTATCAATTCAAATAATATCATAGAATAATAAATTTTACATATAATAAACACTTTAATTATTTTAAATAAAATAAATTTATTAAATATCTATAATTTATGCTTTTATGAGGAAAATTTGATTTACGTTGTCACCGTATAAAAGTAAAATGAATTATTACATTTGAAATTAAAATATTTATAACTTATAAAATTCAAAATTATTTGAATCCGTCAGAGTCCGCCAGGCTTGATCCGAACCCGAATCCAAAAAAATTCGAGCCTGAAAGATCCAAGTCCGAAAGGGCCCAAACCTGAGAAAATTTAATCCCATAACAGATTTGAGCCCGAGAAAACCTAAGCCCAAGTTAATCTTAGTTTGAAAAAAACCCGAGCTCAAAAAAATTTGAATCTGAAGTAAACTTGATCCAAGTCCACCCGAACTTGCTTATTTGCTTAGCTCTAAGTTAAATGATTATGTGCTAGATATGGCTTAGCATTAAAATATCAAATAGTTTTAATGTTAATATTAATATTTGTTATACTTAAATTTAAACAAAAATTTATTTATTTATTTATTTTATCTTGAGGCTTATTTGAAATTTAGGCAAAGTTGACATTGATTTAAATGATCACATTATATGGCACCAAATCTTGACCTTTCTTTTGGAAAATTCCGTTCCAACTAAAGTCTAAAATAATTAATGTAGCTTTAGGTTATAAGTGTTCAACGTTTTTATTAAAGGAATCTTTTAAGGTTTCATGTTTCCAAATGCATGTCAAACATGTTTAAAAGAATAAAAGTGAAGTAACTACTTTTATCGTACATTAATCATGTCCTATATCAACTTTTCATTTAACTACTTTTAATCATGTCTTATATGAGCATAACCTCAATCTTGAATGCTACAGGGGATGATACTCTTATGGTTACACTACACCAAAATAGACTTTTAGTGGCGTTTTTAGTGGCGTTTTAAAGAAAAACCGCAAATATTATACATTAGCGGCGTTTGAAGGAAAACGCCGCAAAAAAGAGATCAATAGCGGCGTTTATTAGTAAAACGCTGCTAAAAAGGACATATAGCGGCGTTTATTTGTAAAACGCCGCTAACGGTCTGAGCATTAGCGGCGCTTTTAGGGAAACGCCACTAAAAGTCTGAGCATTAGCGGCGCTTTTGGGAAAACGCCGCTAAAAGTCTGAGCATTAGCGGCTTTTAGGGAAACGCCGCTAAAAGTCTGAGCATTAGCGGCGCTTTTGGGAAAACGCCGCTAAAAGTCTGAGCATTAGCGGCGCTTTTAGGGAAACGCCGCTAAAAGTCTGAGCATTAGCGGCGCTTTTGAGAAAACGCCGCTAAAAGTCTGAGCTTTAGCGGCGCTTTTGGGAAAACGCCGCTAAAGGTCTTAGCATTAGACGCTTTTGGTGAAACGCCACAAAATTTTGAGCAAAATAACATTGTTTAATTTTTTTTTAACTTTAGTGGCGTTTTTATAGAAACGCCGCAAAAAGAATATTTTATTTTAGGGTTAATGATTTAGGACTTAATTAAGGTTTAATGTCTATAGTTTATAGTTTTAGGGTTTATGATATAATATTTATTATTTTGGGTTAATGGTTTATGTTTTATAGTTTAGGGTTTATGGGTTTTTAAATTAAGTTTAGAGTTTAGAGTTTTTTAGTTTAGGGTTTAGTGTTTTCTCGTTTAGGGTTTATGTTTTATTATTTATTTAAAGGTTTATAGATCATGGGTTTTTGGATCATGTTTATGGATTACGGTTTAAGTGTTGGGGTTTAGGGGAATAGGTTAAGGGTTATGGGAGTAATATGGTTTGGGGCGCTTAATCTTTAGGGTTATTGTTTTATGGTTTAAGGTTTAGGAGTTATAATTTAATTTTTAAGTTCTACGAGTTACTATTTCAATTGTTTAGGGTTTAGGGATACTATGCATGGTTTATAGTTTATAGTTTATAGTTTAGGGTTTAAGGGTGTATGATTTAGGTATAATTTTTAGGGGTTAGGTTATGGATTTAGGAATTAATCTTAGATTTTTAGAATAATAAAAAAAGATAAATATAAATTATTATTTTAAAAGAATACATATCAAAATGTGTTAAATCCTAAAAGCATACATGAACTTTAATTTGATCCAAATCTTGTAAAATATAAACATAATTATTGATATTATTAACATCATTTTTTATTATTGCATACATAAAAATTTATATTTACTCAGTATAAAAAATAAATTGATGTATTTTATATTTTAAAATAATGTGTATGATTAAATCAAAATTAAAATTTCAATGTATATGTATTTAGGGTTTAATTAAGGATTAAGTGGTTAATGGTTTTATGGAATTTAAGAAATAATTAAAACATTAGTGGCGTTTTTTACAAAAAAAGCCGCCAAAACGCACCACTTTAGCCAAAACGGTGTCGTTTCAGTTGTGTTTGTTGTGGCATTAGCGGCGTTTTTACTGAAAACGCCACTAAAGATCGGGAATTACCGGCGTTTTTCTAAAGCGCCGCAAAATGTAAAGTTATACGATGTCGTTTTTGTTTTATCCATTCCCGAGACCCCTTATTGGACGACGTCATTTTGTCAAAATTAAAAAAAAATTTAGTGGCGCATGCGGCTTAGGGTTTAGGGGATAGGGGTTAGTGTTTAGGGGTTGTGATTTATAATTTATGGTTTATGGTTTATTGTTTTATAATTTGTTATTTAGAAATTGCATACACAAATCAACGTCGTTTTTTGCGCTACTAAAATAATAATTTCAGTATCCCATAACCCCTATTATTATTTCCTCAAACCCTAAATTTCCTAAGTCCCCAAGAATTCCCGAATTAAAAATTTCCCAAAATCCCAAAACCAAAATATCTCAAATCGGTTTCCCCTAATTCAAATCCCCAACCATCGTTCACTGATCCTTCCTTTTATTGTGAAACTGTCTTCCCATAACCCCGAATGGTATATGTATCCATCACCCCAATGTTTATTTATTTAAAATAGGTTCAAATTTTTATCCTTAATTTATATATTAAATAATTTATTATATAAGTATAAAATAGGTAATATGAATTTTAATATTAAAATTATCATTATATAATTTGGGGTTTGAGGTTATGTGTTAGAATTTAGGGTTTGGAGTTTGGATTTAGGGTTATGTATAGGGGTTTGGGGTTAATTTTTTTAATTTATATATTAAATAATTTATTATCTAATCGTAAAAGAGATATTATGAAATTTAATATATAAAAATTGTAATTGTAGTTTTTTAAACCTTTTTATTAAACCATATTTTGAAATTTAACAATAGCGGCGTTTTTATTGGAAAATGCCACAATAAGGGTTAGGTTTAGTGGCGTTTTTATGAGAAACGTAGCAATTATGTTTCAGTTTAAGAAAAAACGTTGCCGTTTTCACGTTCGTATTAGTGGTGTTTTGGTGTATAAATGCCGCAAATATGTTTTAAGGCAAAACGATGACTTTTGTACCCTGTGCTTATAGTGGCGTTTTTAAGTTAAACGCCGCAAATATGTTCCGGTTTGTACAAAAGCGATGCCGTTTTAAGCTTTGTTCTAGTGGCGCTTTTAAATAAAACGCCGCAAATAAGGTGAACCTTGAAACGACGCAGTTTTTATATTTGATTTTAGTGGCTTTTTTACTAAAAACGCCGCAATTATATTTCTGACTGTATGTAAATGACACCGTTTTTAGCTATAGCCACATTATTAGTGGCGTTCTATGTTAAATGCCGCAAAATGTCCAACTTAAATGAATCGTTTAACCCTCTTCAGATTTGCCCGATTATTTTCACCAAGTTCCCAACTTTTTTCCCCCAATTTCCCCAAGTTTGTTTTGCAATTTTTTTCCCTAATTTCCCACCTTTCGAAATCAACTTCGACTCTTCTCTCCGCCATTGCAATATAAAATTGTTTGCCTCTACAATCCGCGCCCTCATCTTCTCCCCACCGCCGCCGCTGGAAACTTGGGTTCGTAGAGGTATTTTACTTTAACCATTTTTTTTGGTATTTCAAACTCTTCTCGTTCAAAATTAATGGTAATTTTGAGGTAAGTATTGTGGGTACAAACCATTTTGTTTGGGTTCAGAACTATTGTATTCCTCCTCTCTATTTTCCTTTATTTTTTACCAATTTCAATTTTTATATGAATTGATTCGATAATTCTTTATGCAACTTGGTTCATCAATTGCAACAATATTACAGAGAAGGAGTTTTAATAATCGCTATGGAAAATGGAGTGCTCTTTGGGATTGTTTGTATTTGAAAACCAAGCCCTCTTCTGAACTCCAGGTTCTTTTTCCTCTTTCTTTTAATTTCTTTTCTGATTTAAAAATATTGTAAAAAGATTTAATGAAAAACTATTATTTCAATTTATATTTAATTTTTTAGCTTTTAATTTGTTAATAAGCTGCTTTGTGGTTGCCTTATGCTTAAATTAGGGATAGACCTTACCGCACCATTGTTTCATCACCCATAGCCATACAATTATAAACCGACCTAGATGGAACATTGTTATAGGCTTTTCGATTTGGATTTATGCATATCTTATACATAGTATTCAATTTCTTTTAAATTTTTTGTATATATGTAAACTGTTATATCTCATAAATGTGTGGAATATGCATTTGGTGTGAGTTTTGAGTAACACCCCAAACTTGCTAGCCAGGAAATGAGAACTGTCTGGTTCTTGGGCGATGGCTAAAACAAAGGGTGTTTTAAATGGTAAAACCAAACACAACACAAATATGATATAAATAAAATAAAACTAATGATAAAATAAATAGAAAAGCAAAGGAACAAAATAAATACATTTATGAAATTTCGACGGTTATATAAAAGCATTCACTGCACTCAAAAGACCTTAACCATCGTTGTTTTTGTGGATTCTAGGCAGGACACAAATTTGTTTCTTTCTTTCATGTTAGTAACAGAGTAAAATGTTGAAAATGGTGCAGGAATAAGGGGATAATATTTGTTGCAATTGATCAAAATAGACCTCTCTCGCACTGTGGTCTTTTGATATTGTATTACACAAGGTTAGTAGATATTTCTCTGTATATGTTTAACTGTCTTTCATTTACTCGTTCTTAAATTTTATTATGAAGCGATGCATACTTAACATGACCCATTTTGTATCGATGCGCTTGATCGGAAAAGAATGGCGCCAGATTCTTGAGGTTGGTCCAAATTCTAGAACCTATCATTTTGTTTACTTTTTAAGTGATGGATGTTCTGGAATGATTTGAGTGTGAATTCACTTGTGTTTGATATATTATATTGTGGTTTTAATGTGTTGTACATGTGAGGAACCGAATAACCCAGAGACTGGTGTCAGAAAATTGTTGTTTAAATCTCATTAGTGGCTTGCAAGGAAAAAAAGAACATATGAATATATATGCACCTACTGCATCATGTCCAAGGCTTGCAAGAATTTTATCCACTGTTTTATTTCTTTTGAATTACTTCTTTATCATTTTTGTCAAATGTCAAGTGTTAAGTGCTGCAAATTGAAGTGTTTAAGTGCTACAAATTGAAGTGTTAATGTGTTGCAAATTGAAGTATTTAAATGTTGTGAATTGAAGTGTTAAAGTGCTGCAAATTTAAGTGTTTACATGTTGTAAATTGAAGTGTTTTAAGTACTGCAAATTGTATTGTTTAGTTCCTAGAAATTGAGATGTTTATTGCTATAATTGAGGTGTATAATTGTTGTTAATTTGGGATGTTAAAGTGTTGTAAGTTTAGGTGTTTAAATGCTGTAAATTGATGTTTAAATGTTGATTCTTATGCTCAATTTCAATTATGATAATTTATGGTTGAACTTGAATTTAAGTTAGAATTGAGATATTTCAAGTCTGATCGGGTGGTTTTTGTGTGCTTGAATATGAAGTGTTGTGTTGCTGCAAATTATAGTGTGCTCCTTTTTGTATAAAATAATGTGTAAAATCTTATTTGTAACACCCCAAACCCGGCCCATTCGTTACGATCGAATTTGAAATGCCACTGCGGAAAACGGTTGAAAATATTTTTGACTTAAGATAAAATATTATAATTTGTCGTCTTTTGAAAATCATGTCCATTAAAAAAAATTTATGTGTAAAACCTTGAAGTTACAAAATATCCGAATTAAAACTTTATTATATATTTTTAATATATAAGTGGCCGAAATTAAAGCATTTCCGAATAATAATTTAATCGACAATCCAAATTAAAGCATGACAAAATTCATAAATATCTCAAATGGCCCTTATTACAATAAATAAATACTTAAACAAAGTACTTAAAATTAAAATGCATAAAATAGTGAAAACATCTTCTTCTGCATGGGCCACCTTGCATCCTCTCCAACCCGGTCCGAGCATCATGCATTACCTGTAAGGTTTAATAAAATATTTGGGTGAGTCAACAGACTCAGTGCATAGTCATTACACATGTCTCCATATATAT
This sequence comes from Gossypium rotundifolium, assembly GCA_025506655.1. Taxonomy (NCBI): domain Eukaryota; kingdom Viridiplantae; phylum Streptophyta; class Magnoliopsida; order Malvales; family Malvaceae; genus Gossypium; species Gossypium rotundifolium. Next base: position 104,588,687 of record CP106723.1, on the reverse strand, counting down.
GGGCTTGGCCCATATCCACACAGTCCATACACATAATTATGCAATTATGAAGCCCATCCCAACCTAAGTCCATCCATTACACCAACCTTAGTAGACTTCCTGCCCAAGGTCGTGGCTAATCCACCAACGGTCACATCGCGATCCACATATCTTACCTTGGCAAACTTGCTGCTCAAGGCCGTGGCTGAGCCACCGATCCCGTAGGGATCCCACATATCAATCAATCCACGGTGATGCACACAGCTATCAACCGCCGAGATGGGCACCTACCAACACCTCCCTTGACGTAGCACCTAGCTAACATCAAGCGCTAATGTAGCACGAGGCTAACATTAGACCACGTACATAACTATGTACACCCTGTCCTCCATCATTCATATCCCAAGCCCTCATGCACATATATATACATATCATGATAAAACATCATTTAATAAAAGATATACAACATGCTCATCTCCATTTCACACAGTCATCAGTAATCATTTAATAACATAAAACACTGACCTTTTTAATCGGTTACCCATCACGGGTATCCACCATTTTAGCCCTTATCTCGGCTATCATTCACAACATAGCACATATACATTTTAATATATTTAAAACAATCAAAAGACAGTGCGATAACTACGCACCTGATTATTTAGAGAGATTCGATCTATTGAATCTAACACAATCTAGAATCCGATACTTGTCCTTATGCTGCCGATAGGCCCTAATCCATCATGAATGTAATCGGTTAGCCACTTAAATACCAAAGATGGCCTAAGGCCGAATAGCACAAACCCACTTACCTATCTCTTCCAAATCCCGAAATCACACTCTTGTATCTTTAATAGTCGAAATCCCTACTAATCACTTGTTAGTATCAATTTTAAGCATAATTCCATAATCATGGCCCTTGGCCGAATAGTACCTAACACTTACCTTAGATGATCGAATCCAAGAGGCTTCCTCAATGCTTCCTTCTTTCGGCTACACACACAAAAGCACATACATATTGGCACTTATGACATTCGGCCATGTTATAACAACCAAGACCAATCACTTGGTTTTTGACATACCAATATAAGAACTTAAAACCAATTGTTTAGAGTGACGATTACTTACCACTACACTTGAGATGAAATTAAGAGTAAGAGATTGGTAACACCATCCTAGGAGATTCGGCAATGGCTTTAAAGGTAATGAGATATTCGGCTCTTGAAAACAATGATGGTAAAGAAAAGATGCTTGATGAGGCTTACTAGAGTTTCGGCTATTGTTAGGAAAAGAAAAGAAAAGAAAAGAAATTGAAAAGGAGAGATGGATTCGGCCAAAAGAACAAGTAGAGGAAGAAATGCGTTTTTGATGTGAGTAGTGTTTGAGAAGAAAAAGTGAAGGTGTAGAAGAAAAGGACTAAAATTTGGCAAAAGAAAGCTCACCACCCTTTTATAATATTCGGCTACTCCCCCCAACCTTCATGACCTAACTACAAGCCCCAAGGTGTCCTCATTCTACCACCACTATGCTCCTTATCAAATCCCACTTTCTTCTCTAATTAATCTCTTATCATACATTCAAACTAAATAAAATAAAACCACCTTTTATCCAATATCACCTCTTCAAATAAAATACAAAATAAAATAATAACAATCCACTCTTCCAGCCGAATCTAAAACAAAAATCAAGCCTTATCTTCCCATTATCCCACTTTTAAAATAAATAAAATAAAATCCCATTTGAACTAAATAAAATAAACCTACCTTTATCCAAAGAAGCCCACATGCTATCCACCACCCTTCCAATCTGCCGAAAAATGAAAAAAAATAAAACACCACCTTATGCTGCCATTAAGCCTCGAACCCGAGACCTACTAGAACCCTTACTGTAGGTAGCACCCTCACGACACTCTGTTGCTATTCTCTTTGTGTCATAGACTCACCCCAACTTCTTTTAAGGCCTCTTTTCTTAATTCACCCTTGCCTTAATGCCAAAACAAAAATAAAACACCCATTTGCTGCTCACGCCACTCGAACCTAGGACCAGCTGGAACCATCACACGCTGCCAGCCGCTTTGCCAAGGCTCCGTTTGTGTCATAGACTCGCCCCAACTTCTTTTAAGGCCTCCTTTGTTAGCTCCCTTGTCTCAACGCCAAAAACCAAAATAAAAACACACCTTGCGCTTCCCTCATGGCTCGAACTTGAGTCCCTTGCCAAGACCCTCAAGTGGCGCATGGAAGCCACTTTACCAAAGCCTTTCTTATGCTAAAAATGCCTACAAAAATTCTTTTAAAGCCTTCTTAGCCCAATCCCCTTTTTAACGCTAAAAAAAATAAAAGCCCATCTGCTCCCCATGTTACTCGAACTCCTTCCCCTTGGCACTCCCTTTGCACCTTAGCGCCCAAGCCACTTTGCCAATTCATTTCTTGTGTCTTAAACTCCACAAAATATTTTTAAGACCTTCTTGCCTAGTTTCCCCTTTTTGCCCTTAAAAATAAAATTTCTCCTAAAGCTCCTTCCCTTAGCTTATCACTAGCACCTAAAATACCTCAATTAACACCATGATGACCACACTTATGCAAAATAATTTAAAAAAAATTTTACCCCTATTCCAGGATATTACAATTCTACCCCCCTTAAAAATAATTTCGTCCTCGAAATTACTTACTATCGTTCAATCGTGCATCCTTAACTCATCATACTACGCTATTGTCACAAGACTCGATCTTAAAGAACTATCATGCTTTCTAGACACATTCTCTAAGTTCATAATCAAAGTTCCATACACTTCACTAGCAATATAAGAACGAATTAACTTAACCACAAACAAGACAATTGAAGGTATTCCAAAAATAAGAAACTTACCCGTTGTCACCTCTGGCACATCTTTCCCTCGCGATGGTCGACTGCATAAACCAACCTTGGCTGCCTTGCATCTGCACCTTCAGCCTCTCTGTTTGGTGCTCCACTACCCCGGCCTGAACCATTTCCTCCATGGTTCAGACCACGACCTCTTGTCGCTTGCTGACCATCTCTACCTGGCTGTACATAACCTTGGCCTATTGTCCGAGCCCTATTCGGATCTTGAGGACAGTTTTTAATCAGGTGAGACTTAGACTTACACCTAAAACATTCCCGTTCCCGGTTCCAGTACTTGTCAACATGATACCTTCCACACTGAGCACACGGATGATCCGGATTTTCCGTAGCTGACTTAGTAACACGAACAAAATTCTCAACCCTCGGTCTTTTCTGAACACCCTCAGATGATTCGGACGATCCAAAATTCCTCCTGTCTCGGTTCCTATCCTTATCTCTGTTCTGCCTCACAGAGTTCTTAATTCCCTCAGCTACCTTAGCTTTTTCGACTAACACAGCGAACTCCCGTTCCTGATGAGGAGCTATCAACAGTCTCAGGTCGTCCCTTAATCTGTCCTCAAACCGGACACATCGTTCATGTTCTGTAGTAACTACTCCTCGAGCATATCGGCTTAACCTTAGGAATTTTGCCTCGTGATTCATTACGGACTTGTTCCTTGAACCATTGAAACGCCTTCCTCTCACATCAATATAATGAGTTCCAACATACTTCTTCTGGTACGCCGCCTTGACATACTCCCAAGTGAGATCTTCAGCTATGGCACTTTCCCGAACTGTTAGCCACCATTGATATGCCTCGTCACGAAGCAGCGCCACCATTCCTTTCACTTTCTTCTCAGGGCTCAGATCGAGCTCATCCATAATTCGCTCGGTTGCTTCCAACCAATATTCACCAGATCTTGGGTGCCACGCGACACGCCCAAACACCTCAGCTCCATTAGCTCGGAGTCGCTCGGGTACGGACTTCCTAGCTCTCATATTCCCACCTGCTCCAGCCACCATCTCCAAAACTCGCAAACCTGACTGCGATATCGCATCATCCCCGCTTGATCTTGCTGCTCATTACCAAATGCTGGTGGTAGTGGCGGTGGTACCCCATTCTCATATCCTTAACCCGACCCAACGGGTTCCGACACGGCCATTCTACCTCTACCGCATCCACGACGACCATGTCCTCTAGAACTCATTTCTACACCTCGATTTAGTCTGATTTAAGAAATTTTATGCATTAGAAATTTTGTTCCACTATTTATCCACGAGTAGTTTTATGAAATGAAGTTTTCAGAAGTTGTTCTTTCGATCAATCAGAGTTTCAGTTCGAGTTCACTACTCTAATTCAAAGAATCACATTCACATTCACATTCACACCATCCAACATACTATTATGGGCATTCTTATCCATTCCCCACCTAGGGGTAATTTCATCATTTTTCCTACAAGGGTATTTTGGTAATAAATCGGGGTCGATTTAAAAATCTTAATAAATCAAGATATTTTGAAATTTCAAAACTCCAGGGTATTTTTGGAAAAAAAATTTTCAAATCAAAGGTATGGAAAAAAAATTTTGGAATTCAGGGTTATTTTGGTAATTTTGTTCATCAGGGGTAATTTTGTAAATTTTTTCAAATCAAGGTATCTTGAATTTTCGCAAAATAGAGTTTTTGAATACTTTTGCAAAGTAGGGAAATTTTATTAAAATTGGGGTTAAACCGGAAATTTTGAAAGTCAGGGGCATTTTGGTAATTTTCAACACAAGGTAGCTTGATATTTTGAAAACTAGAGATTTTGGTATTCTTGTAAAGTAAGATTATTTTTAACAAAAGTTGAGGGTAGTATGGTAATTTTTTCAATCAAGGATTTTTTTTTAGTACTTTTACAATATAGGGGTATTTTTGTAATTTTGTAAATCAGAGATACTTTGGAAAAATTTTCACAATAATCTTTTACTACAATTAAAAGGGTAATTTAGGAACTTTAAAATTAGGAATTTTATAAAACTGCATGGCTAGTCCCTTTCGGGTTTTAATTATCGGGTTTAGCACGTGAATAAGTCCTCTTGGTTAAGGTGAACCGTAGCTACGCACTGTAGGATTCGAGTAAAGAGGAGGTGAGTCGCTAGGACCGCTTAAATACCAAGCTCTTCTTGAATACCAATCCTAGACATGCGTGCAGATGGTTGCCACACCCTAGCTCGGCGACTCAATCACAGGTTTGTTTAATAGTCCTTAAGTCTTATGCATGTGTTTGAGTAGACTAGTCCTAGGTTCAATGGATCCTAGTTCACTAATCTATGTTCCCATAAAAGCCCATATAGTTCGCAAATTCAAACCACTTCAACAATCAGAAGTACTTACCTGGTCGACTTCGGGCCGGAGATACAGGTGCCATGCCAGAACAAACCTGAAAATTTCATAGAAAAGCCCATTTTGAAAATGTTTTTGGGCCCCACAACCCTCAAAGCCGAGTTTTGAACTGGGCTCTGATACCAATTTGTAACACCCCAAACCCGGCCCATTCGTTACGACTGAATTTGAAATGCCATTGCGGAAAACGGTTGAAAATATTTTTGACTTAAGATAAAATATTATAATTTGTCGTCTTTTGAAAACCATGTCCATTAAAAAAATTTATGTGTAAAAACTTGAAGTTAGAAAATATCCGAATTAAAATTTTATTATATATTTTTAATATATAAGTGGCCGAAATTAAAGCATTTCCCAAATAATAATTTAATCAACAATCCAAATTAAAGCATGACAAAATTCGTAAATATCTCAAATGGCCCTTATTACAATAAATAAATACTTAAACAAAGTACTTAAAATTAAAATGCATAAAATAGTGAAAACATCTTCTTCTGCATGGGCCACCTTGCATCCTCTCCAACCCGGTCCGAGCATCATGCATTACTTGTAAGGTTTAATAAAATATTTGGGTGAGTCATTACACTCAGTGCATAGTCATTACACATGTCTCCATATATATGGGCTTGGCCCATATCCACACAGTCCATACACATAATTATGCAATTATGAAGCCCATCCCAACCTAAGTCCATCCATTACACCAACCTTAGCAGACTCCCTGCCCAAGGTCGTGGCTAATCCACCAACGATCACATTGCGATCCACATATCTTACCTTGGCATACTTGCTGCTCAAGGCCGTGGCTGAGCCACCGATCCCATAGGGATCCCACATATCAATCAATCCACGGTGATGCACACAACTATCAACCGCTGAGATGGGCACCTAGCCAACACCTCCCTTGACGTAGCACCTAGCTAACATCAAGCGCTAATGTAGCACGAGGCTAACATTAGACCACGTACATAACTATGTACACCCTGTCCTCCATCATTCATATCCCAAGCCCTCATGCACATATATATACATATCATGATAAAACATCATTTAATAAAAGATATACAACATGCTCATCTCCATTTCGCACAGTCATCAGTAATCATTTAATAACATAAAACACTGACCTTGTTAATTGGTTACCCATCAGGGGTATCCACCATTTTAGCCCTTATCTCGGCTATCATTCACAACATAGCACATATACATTTTAATATATTTAAAACAATCAAAAGACAGTGCGATAACTACGCACCTGATTATTTAGAGAGATCCGATCTATTGAATCTAACACAATCTAGAATCCCGATACTTGTCCTTATGCCTGTCGATAGGCCCCTAATCCATCATGAACAGAATCGGTTAGCCACTTAAATACCAAAGATGGCCTAAGGCCGAATAGCACAAACCCACTTACCTATCTCTTCCAAATCCCGAAATCACACTCTTGTATCTTTAATAGTCGAAATCCCTACTAATCACTTGTTAGTATCGGTTTTAAGCATAATTCCATAATCATGGCCCTTGGCCGAATAGTACCTAACACTTACCTTAGATGATCGAATCCAAGAGGCTTCCTCAATGCTTCCTTCTTTCGGCTACACACACAAAAGCACATACTTATTGGCACTTATGACATTTGGCCATGTTATAACAACCAAGACCAATCACTTGGTTTTTGACATACCAATATAAGAACTCAAAACCAATTGTTTAGAGTGACGATTACTTACCACTACACTTGAGACGAAATTAAGAGTAAGAGATTGGCAACACCATCCTAGGAGATTCGGCAATGGCTTTAAAGGTAATGAGATATTCGGCTCTTGAAAAAAACGATGGTAAAGAAAAGATGCTTGATGAGGCTTACTAGAGTTTCGGCTATTGTTAGGAAAAGAAAAGAAAAGCAAAGAAATTGAAAAGGAGAGATGGATTCGGCCAAAAGAACAAGTAGAGGAAGAAATGCGTTTTTGATGTGAGTAGTGTTTGAGAAGAAAAAGTGAAGGTGTAGAAGAAAAGGGCTAAAATTCGGCAAAAGAAAGCTCACCACCCTTTTATAATATTCGGCTACTCCCCCCAACCTTCATGACCGAAACTACAAGCCCCCAAGGTGTCCCTCATTAGGCCACCACTATGCTCCTTATCAAATCCCACTTTCTTCTCTAATTTATCTCTTATCGTACATTCAAACTAAATAAAATAAAAACCACCTTTTATCCAATATCACCTCTTCAAATAAAATACAAAATAAAATAATAACAATCCACTCTTCCAGCCGAATCTAAAACAAAAATCAAGCCTTATCTTCCCATTATCCCACTTTTAAAATAAATAAAATAAAATCCCATTTGAACTAAATAAAATAAACCTACCTTTATCCAAAGAAGCCCACATGCTGTCCACCACCCTTCCAATCTGCCAAAAAATGAAAAAAAAATAAAACACCACCTTATGCTGCCATTAAGCCTCGAACCCGAGACCTGCTAGAACCCTTGCTGCAGGTAGCGCCCTCACGCCACTCTGCTGCTATTCTCTTTGTGTCATAGACTCGCCCCAACTTCTTTTAGGGCCTCCTTCCTTAATTCACCCTTGCCTTAATGCCAAAACAAAAATAAAACACCCATTTGCTGCTTACGCCACTCGAACCTAGGACCAGCTGGAACCATCACACGCTGCCAGCCGCTTTGCCAAGGCGCCGTTTGTGTCATAGACTCGCCCCAACTTCTTTTAAGGCCTCCTTCGTTAGCTCCCTTGTCTCAACGCCAAAAACCAAAATAAAAACACACCTTGCGCTTCCCTCATGGCTCGAACTTGAGTCCCTTGCCAAGACCCTCAAGTGGCGCATGGAAGCCACTTTACCAAAGCCTTTCTTATGCTAAAAATGCCTACAAAAATTCTTTTAAAGCCTTCTTAGCCCAATCCCCTTTTTAACGCTAAAAAAAAAAAAAGCCCATCTGCTCCCCATGCTACTCGAACTCCTTCCCCTTGGCACTCCCTTTGCACCTTAGCGCCCAAGCCACTTTACCAATTCATTTCTTGTGTCCTAAACTCCACAAAATATTTTTAAGACCTTCTTACCTAGTTTCCCCTTTTTGCCCTTAAAAATAAAATTTCTCCTAAATCTCGGGCCTTCCCTTAGCTTATCACTAGCACCTAAAATACCTCAATTAACACCATGATGACCACACTTAAGCAAAATAATTTTTAAAAAAAATTTTATCCCTATTCCAGGATATTACATTATATACGTGTATAAATGGGCTAACCTGCAGGGTCGTTGTCTACTTGTGCAGATTGGGACCGATTAGTAGCGGACCCAATCGATTACGATAACAATTGTTGAAGGAAACGAAACGCACGGAACCTTCTTCGCTTGTGGATTTATACTTACTGGTAGCGGCTTTATCTTTTCATCGAGGTGAGTTGATTGAGTTGAAATTTTAAATGTTTTACATCCTTTAGTATTAATTTGATTTGATTTGATTTATTATAATTACGAAAAATATAGTTACCAAAATTGATTTTTAAAACAGAAAATTGACATGCTATTGGAGCTAAGGTCATTAAAACTATTTGTTCATGTTACTTAAGTTTAACTAAAAAAACTTAATTTTAGTTCAATAATTATTAATTTGCTCATGTTACTTAAGTTTAACTAAAATATATAATTTTTCGTGTTGAGCTAATTTTTTTTAAAAAAAGATTATAATTGTTTAATAATTCATTGTTATTTTTCTATAATTGTTTTATATTATTAATATTTTTAAAAAATTAAGTACTTTTAATTTTTAAAATTTATTGTAATTTTAAATTTTTTAATAAGTTCTATATATTTTGTATTTTTTATATTTTCATTTCAAAACCCAAACCCTAAACCCCAAACCCCAAATCATATACCTTAAAACCTAAACCCTTAAACCTTAAACCTTAAACCCTAAATTTTAAACCCTAAACCTTAAACCATAAACCATAAACCTTAAACCTTAAAAACATAAACCCTAAACCCTAAACCTTAACCCTAAACCTTAAACCCTAAACCCTTAAACCATTGAATCTTAAACCCCTAACCCTTAAACCTTAAAAACTTAAACCCTAAACCCTAAACCCTAACCCTAAACCTTAAAACTTAAACCCTTAAACCATTGAATCTTAAACCCCTAGCCCTTCAACCCAAACCCCTAACCCTTAACCCCAAACCCTTAAACCTTAAACCCTAAACCCTTAAACCTTAACCTTAAAACCTTAAACCCTAAATCTTAAACCCTAAACCCTAAACCTTAAAACCCTAAACCTTAAATACTAAACACTTAAACCCTTAAATCCTAAACCCTTAACCTTTAACCTTAAACCCTAACCCTTAACCCCTACCACTTAACCCCTAAAACCTAAACCCCTAACCCTTAACCTTAAACCCCTAACCCTTAACCTTAAACCCATAACCCTTAAACCCTAAACCCTTAAACACTTAAATCTTAAACCCCTAACCCTTAACCTCTAACCCTTAAACCCTAAATCCTAAACCTTAAACCGTAAACCTTAAACTCATAAATCTTAAACCCTATCCACTAACCCTTAACCCCTAACCTATAACCCTTAACCCCTAATTTTAAGTTAATATCAAACTTCATAACTTACATAATACTTGTATAGATAAAAGAAAAAGATTCAAAGTATATAGGCTGGGAACCTAACGGGTTGCCTTATATCTCACTGTTAGATATAATGGATCCTCCCTTGGTGTAACAATGCCACGTATGATGGATCTAAATGAAATACCAAATTAAATATCAAAATAATATAACATTTATTAAACCCCAAACCCTAAACCCTTGAAACCTTAAAACCTTAAAACCTTAAAACCATAAACCTTACACTCTAAGCCCTAACCCCTAAACCCTTAATCTTAAACCCTAAACCCTAAACCTTACACCCTAACCTCTAACCCTTAACCACTAACCTATAACCTTTAACCCCTAATTTTAAGTTAATATCAAACTTCATAACTTACATAATACTTGTATAATTTTAAGAAAAAGATTCAAAGTATTTAGGCTGGAAACCTGACGGGTTGCCTTATATCTCACTGTTAGATATAACGGATCCTCCCTAGGTGTAACAATACCACGTATGATGGATCTAAACGAAATACCAAATTAAATATCGAAATAATATAACATTTATTAAACCCTTAAACCCTAAACCCTTAAAACCTTAAAACTTAAAAACCTTAAAATCATAAACCTTAACCCTTAAACCTTAAACCTTTAAACCCTTAAATCTTAAATCTTTAACCCCTAACCCTTAACCCCTAACCCCTAAACCCTAAACCATAAACCCTAACCCCTAACCATTAACCCATAACCTATAACCTTTAACCCCTAATTTTAAGTTAATATCAAACTTCATAACTTACATAATACTTATATAATTTTAAGAAAAAGATTCAAAGTATATAGGCTAGAAACCTGACGGGTTGCCTTATATCTCACTGTTAGATATAACGGATCCTCCCTAGGTGTAACAATGCCACGTATGATGGATCTAAACGAAATACCAAATTAAATATCGAAATAATATAACATTTATTAAACCCTTAAACCCTAAACCCTTAAAACCCTAAAACTTTAAAACCCTAAAACCATAAACCCTAACCTTTAAACCCTAAACTTTTAAACCTTTGAATCTTAAACCCCTATCCCTTAACCCCTAACCCCTAACCCTTAACCCCTAAACCCTAAACCCTAAACCTTAAACCCTAAACCCTACACCCTAACCCCTAACCCTTAACCCTTAACCCCTAACCTATAACCTTTAACCCTTAATTTTAAGTTAATATCAAACTTCATAACTTACATAATACTTGTATAATTTTAAGAAAAGATTCAAAGTATATAGGTCGAAACTTTGACGGTTACCTTATATCTCATCATTAGATATAACGGATCCTCCCTAGGTGTAACAATGCCAAGTATGATGGATCTAAACAAAATACCAAATTAAATATCGAAATAATATAACATTTATTAAACCCTTAAACCCTAAACCCTTAAAACCCTAAAACTTTAAAACCTTAAAACCATAAACCATAAACCCTAACCCCTAAACCCTAAACCTTTAAACACTTAAATCTTAAACCCCTAACCCTTAACCCCTAACCCCTAACCTTAAACCCTAAACCATACACCCTAACCCCTAACCCTTAACCCCTAACCTATAACCCTTAACCCCTAATTTTAAGTTAATATCAAACTTCATAACTTACATAATACTTGTATAATTTTAAGAAAAGATTCAAAGTATATAGGTTTGAAACTGACGGGTTGCCTTATATCTCATCGCCGATATGATGGATCCTCCTAGTGTAACAATGCCACGTATGATGGATCTTAAAAATACATAACTTACCTAATTTTAAGATCAAATTTCATAAATTACATAAGTTGACGATTAAATTTCATAACTTACATAATTTTCCTTAAGATCAAACTTCATAACTTACATAATACTTGTATAATTTAAAAAAAAAGGATTCAAAGTATATAAATCGAAACTCGACGGGTTGCCTTATATCTCACTGCCGATATAATGGATCCTCCCTAGGTGTAACAATGCCACGTATGATGGATCTTAAAGAATACATAACTTACCTAATTTTAAGATCAAATTTCATAAATTACATAAGTTGACGATTAAATTTCATAACTTACATAGTTTTCCTTAAGATCAAACTTCATAACTTACATAATACTTGTATAATTTAAAAAAAAGGATTCAAAGTATATAGGTTGAAACTCCGATGGGTTGCCTTATATCTCACTATCAAATATAATGGATCCTCCCTAGGTGTAACAATGCCACGTATGATGGATCTTAAAGAATACATAACTTACCTAATTTTAAGATCAAATTTCATAAATTACATAAGTTGACGATTAAATTTCATAACTTACATAATTTTCCTTAAGATCAAACTTCATAACTTACATAATACTTGTATAATTTAAGAAAAAAAGGATTCAAAGTATATAGGTTTGAAACTTTGACGGGTTGCCTTATATCTCATTGTCGAGATATAATGGATCCTCCCTAAGTGTAATAATGCCACGTATGATGGATCTTAAAGAATACATAACTTACCTAATTTTAAGATCAAATTTCATAAATTACATAAGTTGATGATTAAATTTCATAACTTACATAATTTTCCTTAAGATCAAACTTCATAACTTACATAATACTTGTATAATTTAAAAAAAAAGGATCCAAAGTATATAGGTCGGAAACAGACGGGTTGCCTTATATCTCACTGTCAGATATAATGGATCCTCCCTATGTGTAACAATGCCACGTATGATGGATCTTAAAGAATACATAACTTACCTAATTTTAAGATCAAATTTCCATAGCATTATTTACATAAATCATTAATTAACAATTTAGTCAGATAATTTATTGTCAACTTTAGACTTCAACAACTATGAAATGGATAGGAGTTGGATGAAATTGTCAAGGGTAAGCAACGGCTATCGAAATGGAGTAGAAACTTTTCTGAATTTCGCATTTCAAAATGCAAGCCAAGAGAATATGATTCTTTGCCCGTGTAAGAAGTGTTTCAATATTAACTGGCATTATCGTGAAGTGGTCTACGAACATCTAGTTGTTGATGGCTTTGTCCAAGGGTACAAAATATGGTTTTTTCAAGGCGAGTCTACATCTAGTGGAGCATCTTCATTGATGAATCTGGGGTATCCTTATGGTGCTTTCAATCAGAATGTTAGTGACGATAACATGGAAAACATGTTGCGGGATGCTTTTAATAAGTGCGATGATGGTTTGGTCATTTCCACGACTTGGGTGCAACCGATGATCATAATTTTGGAGGAAATACTTTCACCGAAGGGAAAGAAGTGTCTGGGATGAACAGACCAAATGAAGAAGCGGTGAGGTTCTACACGTTACTTGGTGAAATGAATGAAGAACTGTATGAGGATCAAAATTTTCCAAACTGTCATTCTCAGATTCATCTTTTTCACTTGAAATGTTTGGGGTGGGCCAAAACTCGTTGACAATCTCATTAGAGTTTCGCAAGAAATGTTCCGTTTGCAAAAATCCCTCGATCTTCCAAAGACATGAAGAAATTGATAAAGGATATGGGCCTTGGATACAACAAAATTCACAGTTGCCCAAATGACTGCATGTTGTATTAGGGCGACCGTATAAACCAATAGTGCTGCCATGTATGCGGCCAATCCCGTTGGATTAATAGAAATACAGAGGACGGTAACGAGGATGAACACGGTACACAGTCAAAGAAGTAGCCAGTTAAGATTTTACGGTATTTTTCCCTAATACCGAGGCTTCAACGGCTTTTCATGTCATCGAAGACAGTCGAATCAATGACGTGGCACCGTGATGGATGAACCGATGATGGGTTGTTAAGGCATCCTGCAGATTCTTTAGCTTGGAAATGTTTTGACTCTAAATTTCCAAGCTTTGCAAGCGATCCTCGGAGTGTGAGGCTTGGGCTAGCATCCGATGGATTTAACCCTTACAAACTTATGAGCACAACGCATGCGATGCTTGGCGATGGTGCTTGTTCCCTACAATTTGCCTCAATGGGTTTGCATGAAACAATCTTCTTTTATCTTGTCTATGATTATACCTGGAGAGAAAGGGCCGGGGAATGATATTGACGTCTATTTGCAGCCACTTGTTGATGAGTTAAAATAACTATGGGCTGGTGTTCAGACATTCGATGCCATAAGAAAAGAGAACTTTAATTTACGTGCGGCATTAATGTGGACTATTAACGACTTTCCAGCATATGCTAATTTATTTGGTTGGAGTACCAAGGGACGCTATGCTTGTCCGTGTTGTGCTGCGCAGGCATGTTCACAATGGTTATATAATGGGAAGAAGTTTTCTTACATGGGGCATCGTCAGTGGTTACCAAAAAATTATACATTTAGATTTCAGAGTGCTCAGTTTGATGGTACTAAAGAGTTTAGATCAGCTCTTTTGTAAACCGGTAGATCCGAAATATTGTTAATGTTGAAAGATATGAATTTCATTTATGGAAAGATGAATCAACCGACAAACCCGCATATAAATAGAAGATCTAGGGATAAATCTGATGAAGAGGATGATCCTAATGAGGCGGACTTGTGGAAAAAAAGAAGTATTTTTTTTGAGTTGCCTTATTGGGAGCACTAGATTTTACGCCATAACCTTGATGTCATGCACATAGAGAAAAATGTCAGCGAGAACATCATTGGGACTATTTTGAATGTCGATGGAAAATCAAAAGATAATCTTCAGAGTCGACTTGATTTAGTCTACATGGGAATTCAGCGTGAGCTTCATCCCCGAGCACTTCTGAATATAAAATATCGATTGTCGCCTACTATTTTTTCAATGTCGAAGACGGAGAAAGAAGTGTTCTGTACGGTGTTGAAGGATATAAAGGTCCTAGATGCATATGCATCAAATATATCGCGATGTGTGAGTCTTAAGGATAAAAATTATATGGCTTAAAATCGCATGACTATCACATATTGATGCAAGACTTACTGCTAGTTGTTATGCGGTGTTGTATGTCGAAAAAGGTGACGACTCCTGTAATTGAACTGTCAAATATAATGAAAGGCATTTGTGGTAAAGTTTTGAATGTTCAAGAACTTGAGAGACTACAAGATCGAGCCGCATTAACTTTATGCAATTTGGAGAAGATATTCCCACCTTCCTTCTTCACTATCATGGTGCACTTGTTAATTCATCTCCCGCGTGAAGCACTTCTTGGTGGACCCATTTTCTATCGATGGATGTATCCCATTGAAAGGTCTTACTTTATTTGCAAAATATTCCTTCATTCAGCTAAATGCCTTTATTTCCAACTTTTGATAATGTTGTATATCGTGTTTAGGTTCCTTTCCAAATTGAAGTCATATTGCCGCAATAAGCGTTATCCTAAGGATCAATTACCAAGGATACTTGGCGTAGGATGTATGACTTTTGTTTGAGGTATTTGGAAGATGTTGAAACAAGAATGAATAGACCAAGTAGAAATCTTTGGGCTCACGGATCATAATTTGGTGAAACTTATTTATTTCAAAGTTTGAGAACCGATCGGCAGAGTCAAAATTACGTAATTAGATGATAGATCGTGGGTCCAAGCACATCGATCGTTCTTTTCATCACGATTCAATGGAACCATTTCTAAGTACGTTCTACAATTTGATAAATACTCATCAATTATGATTTGTTTGTCTTCTAACAAAGTAAAACCTTTTTACCGTAGTGAGTACAAACAAATATTGAGAGCTCGTTCACGATCTCAAGATTAAATCGACGAGAAATTAATAAGTTGTTCGCAAAATCATTCCATGAATGGTTAAGCCAAATGGTATGCAATTTAAATTTTCATTGACAAGTAATAATATTTTCTCATAACATTCATAATTACTCGATTTACTTTTGACTCAATAGGTTTGGAGTCGAATAAAGTAAATGACGACGTTAAATGGCTTTCACAAGGTCCAAACAGAATAGTTAAAAGATATAGTGGCTTCCTCATCAACGGATACAGATTTCATACAAGGTATCGCGAGAGATTGAAGAGAACCCAAAATTGAAGAATTGTTGTTAATTCTTCGATTACAATAATCCGGTCGAGGGGAATTTGGAATATTACAGACTTATTACTGACATCATTGAGTTGGATTATTACGGCAAATGCAAAGTTGTCCTATTTCGAGGTGATTGGGATGATGTGAATACGGCTCGCGAATTAAAAACGATCAATATGGCTTTACAATGGTGAATTTCTCTCGATTAATTCACACTGGAGAACAACTGATGGACGAGCCGTATGTGTTTTCTTCTCAAGTTAAACAAGTTTTTTACTCGAAAGATCCAACTGATGAGGGTTGGTACATTGTACTTCGAAACACCCCTAGAGACTTCTTTGACATTGGCAGTGGAAGTAGAGATGACATAGTTGAAAGATCAGAAACTTTACCTTTTCTAGAACAAGACTTAACTGAAAATATCCCTAGTACTAGTCAACAATTTCAATGGGTTCGTCAAGATGTGGACGAAGATATTTACGAAATATGATGTAGTAAGATTTAATGATTTATTATTTATATGTAATATTATAATTTTCATGTTGGTCATGTTATATAATTTAACTATTTTAAATGTCCTATTATTGTTGTTATTTGTTACTAAAATTTTGAACTATTTTATGTGTATTGTAGGAAAAATGCCTAGAAGATGATTACAAGATTTAAATATTGTCCATGAAACTCCAAATCCGTATGAAGCTAATAGTAGTGAACAACAAATGTTGTTGGATCTTCTACTCTACTGGGACATAGATGACAAGCCCGGAGAATTTGAAAGTAATGTTAAGTTTATTTTACATGCATGTTAAATTTTATTATTGATTCATTTTTAATTTTAATATAATAATATATCATTTTCCAAATGAAGGTAGTGGACGCCAGAGAGTCGAGGACGTACATTACTTAAAGATTTATACGACTTAGAGCCTACCGATCGTGTTAAAGTAAGGAGAAACAATCATGGCCAGCTTGTTGGATCTGAAGCTCGACTGTTAGGAGGCTATTTGGGCATTTTAGCACAAAATCCCAATATGTTGCCCATTAACTACTTAATCATGGCATCACATGCCCGATGCCAACAAAAATCGAGCTCTCGAAAATATTAAGGTAATAAAACGTGAATGTAATTTATAATAATTTAATTTAATTTTCATTTATATTAACTTTTATACTTTTTTCTTGAGGTAGATTTAATTTAGAGGTCTCTAATGACTATGTTAAGAAGACATTGGGTAAAAATGGAGAGACAATAAAAGCATGCTCAAAAACAATATTTTAAGAAAGACATAAGCCTCGACGAAAAATTAAGAAATATTCCACCGGAATGTTGAGGTACCAATGGGAAGATCAAGTTAGATTTTGGAATTCAAAAAAGGAGAGGTATTACGTACATCTAAAATCGTATAAATTATTTGGTTTATAATATTTACTATATATATATATTCAAATTGCATTATGTAGGACCGTGAGCAAGTTGGAATAAGCGTGATGAAATGTAAATTCATGAACACGGCGGGTTCTAGAAGTTTTGCTTGTGTAGTGACGCCGAGGTATTATAATTTATTAATTACATCAAATATTAATTACTTTATACTATTAAATTATATTTTTCGCTAAAATGTAGGAAACTTGATTGGTCAAAAAGTTGGACGCGTTGACTTTTTGACATTACGATATAGAAAGAAGGATGGATCTCCGATGACATCCAAGTCGCGAAATTTTGGTATATTTACTTAATAAAATTTTATTTTTATAAATATTTCTACCGTTTAATTATAATAGTTTAATTCATCGTTTATAGTTTTAAATTTATAATGTTAAATTATGTTGCATTCTTTCTTATTTATATATTTAATTTCTAACTCTTTCATTGATTTATTAGGATAAACTAAAGGAGAAGAAGGCCGAGTATGAAGCGGTACGCTTGATTGATAGTTCTGTTAATCTTGAGGAGATTGATAATGAAATTATTACGATGTTTTGGGTCCCGAAAGGTACGATCGCTTGATCGATAGTTACGCTAATCTTTAGTATATTTTAATAGAATTATCACCGATGTTTTGGTCTTGAAAGGTATGGTCGGGTTCGATTTAAAGGATTTGGTGTTACCTGACCCAATATTTTGGATCCGCCTCCCAAGAAGACATGCCTTCCGGGGTGAATCTCGTCTTTGAAGTTCGAGGCTACAAAACCAGATAGCTCGAGATGCAAGAGAGCACGGTTGAGCGAGGCAACAAATTGCGATGTTCAAAGAAAATATGAAGAACTCCAAAGAATGACTTAGAGCGGATCTGAAGCAGCACAAAGTAAGGGAGGCGATGCGCGAGAGAGGCGTGAGATAGTTGCAAGGGAGGCAAAGCGAGATCGATGCTAGCGAGAAAGCGTAAGAAAATCTGAAGAGCTCCAAAGACCACTTGACATATGATGCGAGATGTTTGATGATGCAGAAACCGCCATCTTAGACATTTAGTTTTTTGTTGTAAGAAGTTTTGACATTATTACATTTAACATTATTATTACAATATTTTCAGTTATCATTCATTTAATTTATTAAATTTCAAGTATCATTTAGAATTAATGTATTGATTGTGATTTTTATGCTAAATTTGTTGTTTTGCGTTGGGATTATATCTTGTTATTGGTTGGTTTTAGTGCGGGAGGGTATAATATTGAAAAATTGTATTTTTTAAATCAGTACAAATTAGCGGCGTTTGTACAAAAGCTACCGCTAAATGTCAAGAAATTTTTGATTTTTTTGGTAAAAGCGCCGCTAAAACCTGACTTTTAGCGTAAAAGCCGCTAAAAACCTGACTTTTAGCGGCGTTTTTGGGAAAGCGCATTGAAGGCCCCGACTTTTAGCGGCATTTTTTGGGAAAGCGCCGCTAAAGGCCTGACTTTTAGCGGCGTTTTTTTAAAAGCGTCGCTAAAAGCCCTGACTTTTAGCGGCATTTTTTAAAAGCGCCACTAAAGACCCTGACTTTTAGCGACGTTTTTAAAAGAAGCACCGCTAAAGGCCATGGTCTTTAGCGGCGCTTTTATCATAAACGCCGCTAAAAGTCAGGGTCTTTAGCGGCATTTTTTGCTCATAAACGCCAAAAAATTTCTGCGGTTGTATTGGCGGCGTTTTTGTGGCGCTTAGAAAAGCGCCAAAAGAATTTTAGTGGCGCTTATAAATGCCACTAAATGCCCAAAAACACCGCTAAAAGTCTATTTTGCTGTAGTGTTAACAGCTATGGTTCCAGAGTCAAAGCCTCCCACTTGTGATCTATTGACCCAGAGGTGCAGATCTCCAACAGCAGCTCAGATGAGTCTATTAATCTCCTCATTTGTTCTCATTTCCATTGGAGCTGGTGGTGTTAGACCATGTTCTTTGGCATTTGGAGCTGACCAATTGGACCAAAGAGATAACCCCAAAAACGACAGGGTCCTCGAGAGCTTCTTCGGCTGGTACTATGCTTCAGCAGCCATTTCGGTTCTAATTGCATTGATGGGTATTGTTTATATTCAATATCATCTTGGATACAGAGTTGGCTTTGGTGTTTCAGCAATCTTAATGTTGCTTTCACTGCTTGTGTTTTACATTGCCTCTCCTCTCTATCTCAAGCTGAAACCTAGCAAGAGCTTGCTTACTGGATTTCTGCAAGTTATGGTTGTCGCTTATAAAAACCGAAATCTAACCTTTCCACTTCCAGACTCAACTGGAAGTTATCATCACAGAAGGGATTCTAACATTGTTGCACCAACTCACAAGTTAAGGTAACAAACAGCAATTATAGTAACATAGGCACTCTCCCTTACAATGTAGATATTGTGCTTTATTGTTTTGATAACTTCGTTGCTGTCGTGCTTTTAGATTCTTGAACAAAACTTACATCATCAAAAACCCTGGGCAAGACATTGCCTCGGATGGCTCAGCTTCAAATCCATGGAGTCTTTGTGCAGTAGAGCAAGTAGAAGAGCTGAAAGTACTTATCAAAGTCTTACCATTGTGGTCTACTAGGATCATAATGTCAATAACTTTAAGCTAAAATTCATTCCCTGTGCTCCAAGCCAGCTCTATGGACAGGCACCTCACAACAAAGTTTTAGATTCCCGCAGGCTCTTATGGAATGTTTAACATCATATCCCTTGCATTATGGGTTATTCTTTATGATCGTGCAATTCTCCCATGGCATCAAAACTCAAAGTTAAACCAGTACGGTTCAGTGTCAAACTAAGGATGGGAATTGGGCTGTTTCTTACCTACTTGGCTATGGCAGTTTAGCAATCGTTGAGAACTCCAGACGGAGAAAAGTGATCCGGGAAGGGTTTCTAAACAATCCTCATGCAGTTCTAAATATGTCTGCACTGTGGCTTGTGCCACAATTTTGCTTGAATGGCTTAGCTGAGGCTTTCACTGCAATAGGCTAGACCGAGTTCTTTTACTCCGAGCTACCCAAGAGTATGTCGAGCATCACTGCTGCACTGTTCGGACTTGGATTGGCCATGGCAAACTTGTTAGCTAGTGTTGTAGTAAGCATCATTGATGGCATTACATCAAGAGGTGGAAAAGAGAGTTGGGTTTCAAATAATATAAACAAAGGTCGCATTGACAGTTACTACGGGGTTCTAACCATATTGAGCGTCATCAATCTACTGTATTACTTTGTTTGTGCCTGGGCTTATGGACCATTTGGTGACCAATCAACCAAAGTTACCCGTGCTAGAAATGGTTTGAGAAAAGAAGAGTTGGCTAATCTAGGGACCAAAGAGATGAAGGGCAAGGCTTGAAAAGTAGAGAAAGAGCCAACTAAAGTTAATTAGAGACCAAAGTTAAGCCATGCTGGGTTCAAACTGAGGCAACCCTAGATATTTGCTAGCTTGATGGGTGTTTTAAAGTCTTGAGATGACTGTTGTTGCATTCTAAATATATGCCTGCATAATGTTGTAGTAAAGTAGGAAATATATGTAATTCTTGAAACCATTACATCTATCTTTTCTGCATTATTTACTTGGTGTGAATTATTTTGAAATACTGTCCCATATATGCAGTCTTTTACCCTCTTTTTCACATTGTATATTATATTTGCAGTAAATAATTAATGGCTGGCCTGATGATTGAGTCTTGGATTTACGCTCAATAGTGTTTGCAACTGCTTGATAATTTTTGTTTCGGTTTTTCCTCCTTGTATTTGTCTATGCTATTGTTGGAGAGAATTCTAGAAATGATGAAGGGAAGAGAAACTTAATATGGAATAAATATTTTATTCATATTATATTCTCTTTATCTCTTACTTTCTTACAATTTCTTTCCAATGATTTTATCACTTACAACCTTTATATAGTTGTTGTATGTGATTATTAGTTTCAATACGTGCATTAATTAATGTATATCTAGTACATGTATGCATCTTAGATAAATACAGTCATGCAAGTTAATCAAATGACTATTAGATTCTCTAGATTCATATATTCTAAACACATTGATTAATCCACACTTTCATGACATCACAATATGCAACATACTCCCCCTTAATGTGATGTTCTTTGACTCCCAATGCTTTTATGGGTGTTGGAATCTCATTCTTGGAGGTGCTTTGGTGTAGTTGGATCTCTCCTACTTTAATTACTTCTCGAATGAAATGATGTTTAATGTTGATGTTTCTAGTTTGGTTGTGATAAATTGGATTCTTTGACATAGCAATATTGATTCTGATGATAAGCTTAAAGTATTTACGGAAAACGAGAGATTATATGTTTGTGTATTCTATAGGAGATATTACTTCTATCAGATATACTAATTCTGACTTTCAAACATTTCAAGATTAAAGGAAATTAACATCGGGTTGTGTTTTTGTTCTAAGTGACGGGTCGATTGTGTGAAGAAGTGTAAGTAGAGCTATACTGTTGACTCCACTATGTGTTGGAAAATGTGCTCATATTGGAGTAAACATGTAATTATTTTCTATTTATTTGAACGATGAATAAATAAATAAATAAAGTTAATTTCACATTTCACTATTATTTCTTTTGTATTTATCTCTTTCATATTTTGCATGCATAGCGAAATTGTGACAAGCAAATATTAGCTCATTGATTGCCTAAAGTTCAAACTGAAGATAAGTGGCATTGTAAGGAACATTTACATTGTAAGAAAGACAACTTACTTCAGTAGACAATCTAAATGAGTCCTATCACACCCCAAATTTGGGATTAGAAGTTTTGAGGGTATTTTAGGAATTTTAGCCTATCTGTGCTTAGGATTTCATAAGTTTGGCAACCAATAATGTTTTTGACAAAGGCTATTAGGATATTAAACCAATTTCTGAAAATGCGTTTTAAATATATTTAATTTTGAACATAGGACTGATTTGTAAAAAGTTAAAATTGAGAGTTTTTATGAAGCAATTTGACCAAACTTTAAATTTCAACCTAAAAACCCTTCCCTTGCTCTCTTATTCTCTCCCAATTGATTTTTACTTCTAATTCCTAATTCCTTTTGATTTCCAGCATCTCTTAAACTATAAATCTCCATTGAAACCAAGAAAACACCAAAAAAAACATTATTAATTTCATCATCTCCTTCAAGAGTGGATTTTTTAGAATTTCGCCGAAGTTCATTTTTCTTACATTCAAGGTAACCAATCATCTTCCTATTAGTTTTAAATGTTATCTAGACTTTCAAATTTAATTTCCAGCCCTTAAAAACATGTTTTAGATAAAAAGCCAAAATTTTGGTCATTAATGGTGGATTTTAGGTTTGTGGATTAAAACTTGGTTTTAAAGTGTTTTTCAACTTGTTTTAATCTAATTAGAAGGTTTCTAAAGTTATTTTGAATTTTAGTTAAGGAATTCTTGAGTTTTAATGAATTTTTGTCATAGTGGCCAAAACTTGTCGAAAAATGTCGATACCTTAAAAGTGTAATTTTGCGTAATTTAAAGGTTGAGAATTAGTCATAGATTGTAACACCCTGAAAATGGGTCTATGCATTTTTGATTTAATTATACGAAATGGCATGTCTTATGTATTATGAATGTAAAGTGAACATTTTGGAAACTTGGAAATGTCAAGTTTAAAAGAGGAAAGTGAACATTTTTGGAAACTTGGAAATGTTAAGTTTAAAAGAGGAAAGTGAACATTTTTGGAAACATGGAAATGTAAGGAAATGTTTTAGAAATGGTAAGTTTAAAAGAGGAAACTAAAACAAGGTGGCCTTAAGAAAATTAATAGAAGAAATTTGACACAAGAACGGGCTTGGAGAAGTGGCTAGGAGGCACCACTTAAAGCCCGATGAAGTGACGCCACAATCAAGGGGAAGGAGCCTAGTTTGAGTCACGTGGGAAGCAAATAAAGAGTTTTATTTTGCTGCAAGGAGCAAGGAGTTGGATAGCACCAAGGCACTTGGGGAAGAGTTTAATTCTCTTTAAAATTCGGCTAAATAGATAGATAATGATGGACTATTATTTTTTTTTATTAAGAGATAAGAGATAAATATTGGATTAAGTTGAATGGGTGATAAATAAAGTGATAAAGTTATCAAAATAGGAGTGATGGCCAAGTAAAGGATTTTAAGTTAGTAATTTTGGTTACTAGAGGAAAAGAGAGCCATTCATCATATCTTCTTTCGACTCTTCTCTCTGCCAAATTTCCTAGAGCATCTCTTCTTCTTCTTTTTGTTAGCCAAAGCCGAAAACTAAAGTAAGCCTAGCCGAATTCTTCATAGCTTTTGTGATCTCCATTAAAACCGAATCCATAAACTCCTCAAGATACCATCATTAGCCGATTTCTTTATACCAATCAAAAGCCGAAATCAAGATCCTTCTAGCCTATATAGCCGAATATTGCTAAAGGTTCAAGCAAGGATTTTCGATCTCTAAAGTAATGGTAAGATCTCATTCGGTTTCATCCTTTTCTTTTAAGATTTGCGAAATCTAGGACTAACCCATTAATATCTTGTTGCGAAACTTTGAAGAGATCTTTCGAGATTTACTAAGTGTCGACTACAAGGAAGGAGAAATTCTTTTCTCGAAGGTACACCATAGGCAGCGTGTTCCTAGTTATTCGGTGAGTTTGGGATTTAAAATCCACAAGGTAAGTATCTATAGCATTCACCAAGGCCATGTTGAGTAAATAGATGTGTTTCATTAATATTTAAAAGCCAAACTAATCTATTCAAGTAATCTAGTGATTGTCGATTTCAAGAAAGAAGGATACAAAGTTTCCAGATTTGATTAGACATCAATCGGCAGACAAGGTAAGGATTTAAGTGTACTAATCCTCTCGGGATTTGGTTTTATGGCCGAATGGCTCTTTACTAAGTATTAAGTGATTAATCAAATGTAGAGATTTAAGATCTAAGGCATTAGATCAAGCTTTTCGGGATTTGGAGTGAACTTGCTAAAGCGAATCAAGTGTGTACCCCACACTATCTTTAATAAGATTTATGGCTAAAATTTAATATGAGCATGTTTATAAGAATGTGAATATGGCTAAAGTACCATGCTATGGTACAAAGTACTCAGGTACGTTTCCTACCCCTACTAGGATTATGTTAAATATCTGTTACGACACACATATGACATTATAAGAATGTGAAATAAGAATTTGGCATGTTAATGCATGATATGTATGATATAGGGCATATGGGTTATATGAAAAGGGGAAGTGAATGTGGTGACCTAAGACCACGATAATTGAATGTGGTGACCTAAGACCACGATATCTGAATGTGGTGACCTAAGACCACGATATCTGAATATGGTGACCTAAGACCACGAATTTTATAAGGGCGATGAGCACGTCGACTGCAGCGACTGCCTTCGATGGTGTGTAGCGGATGGAGGGTTGACTTAGTAGTCCCCACGGTGTGCAGGATGGTACAGGTGATGTGTAGCGGATGGCATATAGGTTTGGGTTCGGGTTGCATCATTATTTCCTATATGTTATATGAATATGCATGTAATATGTGAACATATGCCTAAATTGTTAAATTTTAGTGTGGTTACACATTGAGTCTGTTTGACTCACCCCTTGTGGGATTATTTTTCAGGTAACGATCAGTAATGGACCGGGTCGGCAGGAGCTTAAGGGTGGCCATGCACAATAAGGAATTTATTTAATTTGGATTTTATTTCATTAAGTACTTTGAATTTATTTTTTTGGGAATTATTTGATGTAATAAGGCCATAGTAGAACTACTTTACTTTGCTTTTATTTATTAAGCTTACAAACTTTTATTTATTAAAAGATTAAGTAAATTTATTTTTAAAACAAAGCCTAAACGTTTTGTCACCTAAAGTGAAGGATTTTAATAATGAAATAAACTTGTTTTCAACTCAAGCCCAACTCAAAACAATCTTTCTTTCAAAACACACAAGTTTTTCCTAAGTAACAAAAGAATTTGAAACGGTTTACACCGAGGAACATACCAGATCCGATCAAAACTCGTGGGCCAGGTTTGGGGTGTTTCAATTTGGTATCAGAGCCCAGTTTTAAACTCTCGGCCTTGGGTTTAAGGCCCAAAATGTTTTCAAAGTGAAGCCCAAAAGGATTTTTGTGAATTAAACAGGTTTTTCTAGGCATGGCCCATTAAGTCTCCGACCCGAAGTCCACCAGGTAAGTACCCCGATCTTCTGTGATTTATATTATGACTTGTAGAAGGGTAGAAATGGATTGGAACGTAGATTAGTGTGATAAGTACTTGAACCCTAGGGCTAGTTACCGCAACAATTACATAAGACTTAAATGACTAATTGAACAAACCTGTGGTTAAGTCGCTGAGTTAAGGTGTGGCAACCATGGTGCGCATGTCTAGGATTGGTTTCGGTGGGAGCATGGTATTTAAGCAGTCCGCGTGACTCACCTCCTCTCCACTCGAATCCTACCTAGTGCGTAGCCTCGGTTCACCCTAACCAAGAGGACTTATACACGGGCTAAACCACTAACTAAAACCCGAAAGGGACTAGCCGTATTTTTTTATGAAAACCCTAGTTTTATAATCACCAAATTACCCCTTGAATAGTAGCAAAAACTTATTTTGGAAAATTTTCAAAATATTTCCAATTTATAAAAATTACAAAAATACCCCTAGTGGCAAAATTACAAAAATGCCCTTGGTTTATGAAAATTTTCAAAATACCCACAGTTCTTATCAAAATTTCACTACTTTGCTTAACGGAACCCTAAATTTACAAAATATCAAAATACCTTGATTATGGAAAGAAAAAAATTTACGAAATTACCCCTAACCTACAAATTACTGAAACACCCCCGAGTTACAAAATTACCAGAACGACCCCCGATCTTCAAAAATTTTTGCAACAACACTGATTTGGAAAAACAAATTCTCAAAAACAACCCTCAAGTTTTGTAAATTCCAAAGTACCCTTGATTTATCAAGATTTACAAATTTACCTGGGTTAATTACCAAAATACCCTCGAATTTCAAAATTTCCAAAATACCCCCGGGAATACAAAATTTCTAGAATACCCTTATTGACAAAATCACCAAGGAACCTTATTTTGACAAATTACAAAAATACCCCTGTAGGGTAAATTACTAAAATACCCTTGGGTAGTGGAAAAATAACAATAATGAAAACTACAACATTTCTCTGAATGAACGAGAGTTCATAATTGATTGATGGATGTATGAATGTAAAGACTGTGTGCATGTATGAATACGAAAGAACCACTCCTAAAATTCTTTTCATAAAACTTCTTCGCGGTTAATCAGTGGAATAAAGGCTAATTCATAAAATTTCTTAATCAGATTAAAGCGCGTCGTTGGCTGGAGCAGGCGAAAATATGGGAGCTTGAAAATCTGTACCCGAGTGACTCTGAGCCAATAGAGCTGAGGTGTTCCGTGGAGTATCTGGTGTGGCACCCAGTACAGCTGAATACTGGTTGGAAGCAACCGAGCGAATTGTGGATGAGCTTGATCTGAACCCTGAGGAGAAGTTGAAAGGGATGGTGGCACTGCTACGTGATGAAGCGTATCAATGGTGGTTAACAGTTCGAGATGGTGCCACAGCTGAGGATCTGACCTGGGAATATGTTAAGGCGGCATATCAGAAGAAGTATGTCGGCACACGTTATATCGATGAGCAGAGGAAGGCTTTTTTAGGACTGGTTCAAGGGAACAAGTACGTGGCAGAGTATGAAGCTAAATTTTTGAGGTTGAGCCGGTATGCTCGAGGAGTAGTAGCTATGGAACATGAGCGGTGTGTCCGATTTGAGGACGGACTTAAGGATGACTTGAGGTTGTTAGTTGCTCCACATCAAGAGCGGGAGTTTTCTGCTTTAGTAGAGAAAGCTTAGATAGCGGAAGGAATTAAGGACTCCGTAAGGGAGAACTCCGATCGAAATAGGCAGAATAGAGAATTTGGATCGTTAAGGCCATCCAGGAATGAGCAAAAGAGGCCTAGAATTGAAGGGCTGCGAGATCAGCAAGTTGGTACAGGAGGGCAGTATCGTCCTTGTGAGCAGTGTGGGAAGAAACACTTAGGTGAATGCTGGAAGAAGACAGGTGGATGTTTCAGATGTGGGTCAAAGACCATATGGTCAAAGACTGTCCAATGAGACCAGATGGGAATCAACCAGTAACTTAGAATGTTAATCAGGCTGGTAGAGGTGGACAGCAGCCTCAGCGGGGTCGTGGTCCAAACCATGGAGGAAATGGTTCTGGTCGTGGTTGTGGAGCACCAAGCGGAGGTCTTGAAGGTTCGATGCAAGGCGACCAAGGTTGGTTTATGCGATCGGTAGTCATGAGGAGAGTGATGTGCCATATGTGACAACGGAAAGTTTCTTATTTTGGAATGCCTTTATTGCCTTGTTTATTATAGAGCTAATTCGTTCTTGTATTGCTAGTGAATGGTATGAAACCTTGGATGTGAACTTTGGAATTGTGCATAGGAAATGTGTTAGTTTTATTAAGATCAGAGTCTTGTGACAATAGCGTAGTGTGGTGAGTTAGATTGTGCGATTGTTCGTTAGTAAGTAATTTTGAGGACGAAATTATTTTAAGGGGTAGAACTGTAACACCCTGAAAATAGGCCTATGCATTTTTGATTTAATTATACGAAATGGCATGTCTTATGTATTATGAATGTAAAGTGAACATTTTGGAAACTTGGAAATGTCAAGTTTAAAAGAGGAAAGTGAACATTTTTGAAAACTTGGAAATGTTAAGTTTAAAAGAGGAAAGTGAACATTTTTGGAAACTTGGAAATGTAAGGAAATGTTTTAGAAATGGTAAGTTTAAAAGAGGAAACTAAAACAAGGTGGCCTTAAGAAAATTAATAGAAGAAATTTGATACAAGAACGGGCTTGGAGAAGTGGCTAGGAGGCACCACTTAAAGCCCAGTAAGTGACGCCACAATCAAGGGGGAAGGAGCCTAGGTTCGAGTCAAGTGGGAAGCAAATAAAAGAGTTTTATTTTGCTACAAGGAGCAAGGGAGTTGGACGGCACCAAGGCACTTGGGGAAGAGTTTAATTCTCTTTAAAATTCGGCTAAATAGATAGATAATGATGGACTATTATTATTATTATTTTTATTAAGAGATAAGAGATAAATATTGGATTAAGTTGAATGGGTGATAATTAAAGTGATAAAGTTATCAAAATAGGAGTGATGGCCAAGTAAAGGATTTTAAGTTAGTAATTTCGGCTACTAGAGGAAAAGAGATCCATTCATCATATCTTCTTTCAACTCTTCTCTCTGCCGAATTTCTTAGAGCATCTCTTCTTCTTCTTTTTGTTAGCCAAAGCCGAAAACTAAAGTAAGCCTAGCCGATTTCTTCATAGCTTTTGTGATCTTCATTAAAATTGAATCCATAAACTCCTCAAGATACCATTATTAGCCGATTTCTTTATACCAATCAAAAGCCGAAATCAAGATCCTTCTAGCCTATATAGCCGAATATTGCTATAGGTTCAAGCAAGGATTTCCGATCTCTAAAGTAATGGTAAAATCTCATTCAGTTTCATCCTTTTTCTTTTAAGATTTGCCGAAATCTAGGACTAACCCCATTAATATCTTGTTGCTGAAACTTTGAAGAGATCTTTCGGAATTACTAAGTGTCGACTACAAGGAAGGAGAAATTCTTTTCCGAAGGTACACCATAGGCAGCGTGTTCCTAGTTATTCGGTAAGTTTGGGATTTAAAATCCACAAGGTATATCATTCGGCCAAGGCCATGTTGAGTAAATAGATGTGTTTCATTAATATTTAAAAGCGAAACTAATCTATTCAAGTAATCTAGTGATTGCCGATTTCAAGAAAGAAGGATATAAAGTTTTGGCATTTGATTAGACATCAATCGGCAAGGGTAAGGATTTAAGTGTACTAATCCTCATGGGATTTGGTTTTATGGCGAATGGCTCTTTACTAAGTATTAATTGATTGATCAAATGTAGAGATTTAAGATCTAAGGTTTTAGATCAAGCTTTTCGGAATTTGGAGTGAACTTGCTAAAGTGAATCAGGTGTGTACCCCACACTATCTTTAATAAGATTTATGGCTAAAATTTAATATGAGCATGTTTATAAGAATGTGAATATGGCTAAAGTACCATGCTATGGTACAAAGTACTCAGGTACGTTTCCTACTCCTACTAGGATTATGTTAAATATCTGTTACGACACACATATGACATTATAAGAATGTGAAATAAGAATTTGGCATGTTAATGCATGATATGTATGATATAGGGCATATGGGTTATATAAAAAGGGGAAGTGAATGTGGTGACCTAAGACCACGATAACTGAATGTGGTGAACTAAGACCACGATATCTGAATGTGGTGACCGAAGACCACGATATCTGAATGTGGTGACCTAAGACCACGAATTTTATAAGGGCGATGAGCACGTCGACTGCAGCGATTGCCTTCGATGGTGTGTAGCGGATGGAGGGTTGACTTAGTAGTCCCCACGGTGTGCGTGGATGATGCAGTGATGTGTAGCGGATGGCATATAGGTTTAGGTTCGGGTTGCATCATTATTTCCTATCATTATATGAATATGCATGTAATATGTGAACATATGCCTAAATTGTTAAATTTTAGTGTGGTTACACATTGAATCTGTTTGACTCACCCCTTGTGGGATTATTTTTCAGGTAACGATCAGTAATGGACCGAGTCGGCAGGAGCTTAAGGGTGGCCATGCACAGCAAGGAATTTATTTAATTTGGATTTTATTTCATTAAGTACTTTGAATTTATTTTTTTGGGAATTATTTGATGTAATAAGGCCATAGTAGAACTACTTTACTTTGCTTTTATTTATTAAGCTTACAAACTTTTATTTATTAAAAGATTAAGTACATTTATTTTTAAAACAAAGCCTAAACGTTTTGTCACCTAAAGTGAAGGATTTTAATAATGAAATAAACTTGTCTTCAACTCAAGCCCAACCCAAAACAATCTTTCTTTCAAAACACACAAGTTTTTCCTAAGTAACAAAAGAATTTGAAACAGTTTGCACCGGGGAACATACCAGATCCGGTCAAAACTCATGGGCCGGGTTTGGGGTGTTTCATAGATGATTATGTTGATGAACAGAATTCGTTTCGTGTGAAAAGATTTAGTGTAGGCTGATATATTTGAATTTAAAGTTTTTCATATCGAAAGTTTCAGTTAAAAGTGAACGTAGCTTAGGCTATTATTTTTTATTGTTTAAGGTGAGTCAATGACTGATTGTTGATTGTGTGCTTGTGTGGTTTGTCTTTTTGAAGTGTTGGAGTTTATAGGACCTTCAATGAGTAGAGACAAAGGCAAAGAAAAGCTTGTCTGAGCTTTCGACTTTTCGACGAAAACATATTTCTGGTGAATGTTTTGGAATCGCTACTCGTAGATGATTCATTGTGTAATTGAAAATTTAGAGGTAGCCTAAGCCCCTACTCTAAATTCCAAGTGTAAGTGTTCTCACACCTATGATTAAATGTGAAATATGTTTACTTGTGAATTTGTGAATTTGTGAAATTGTGGAATCATGAATATATTGAGATGCTATGATATATGCTATAAGCTTGTGATGACCATTGTGAAAGTGAATATGAGGGTATGTTACTTATGCCATGTGATAGTAAATAAGTGGATATGTTATCATGCCATATGACAGAGATTATATTGTGCTACTAATGTCAATATGCAATGAATATGTAAGAAAATCGATAAGTAAATATGTGATAATAATGTGGATATCTTGGCCTTGTGACCTTATGAGACCGTTGGATATAGTTGGCATGCCATAGAATTGTGAGTACTCACATTTTTGTTGTGATATATGTAGGGTGTTGAGGCCTAGGGACAGTTTCGAAGAGATAAGCGAATGTGAGTTAAGCTCCATTCATCGGGATATGTATATGTGGTGTGTTGGAGAGTATTAGCTATATGTTTCACTTATGGGACATGTTTGACTATTTGAGTCATTATGGTGTTATGGAGATCCGAGTATCCGATGTGTGGTGATAGATTCTACTTTATGTTTCATAATCTCAAGAGCCAAATTATCATAAAAAGTGACAGAATGTGATTAAATGTTATTGTTATATGCTGAAATATATGCTTAAGTATTCATGTGATTAATATGTAAATATTCATGAAATGTGATTAAATGCGTAAAATATGACGTAGGAGTAGAAGATATTACTATTATGTTGTAGATATTACGATTATGTTGCATGTCTGCCTTGTTGATGCATAATGACTTATTTACGTAGTGGTTATTCTGAGCATTCACTGAGCTTGTTAAGCTCACCCACACCTTTTTAACCATTGCAGATAAGTAGTGCCAGTGTGAGAGGTGTGGCCTTCAAATGAGTGATCCAAGCTAATTATTTAGCTTCTATTAGTAGGTGTTGTATGCTTATTTATGTTTGGGGAATGAATGCAATGTGATAGGCCAATGTGGTGGATTTTATATCGGTTATGTTAAGTCAATTTTTGGGTTGGTTGCATGTTATTTATGTTTGGAAGTTTGTGGACTTGAACATGATATCGGGACAACTATTTCAGATATTTTGATGTTTCTTTAACTAGGTGACTGAAGCATGTTGTTTAGGATTAAGTTTGAATGGTTTTAATGTTGATGTATGTTGAGATTTTATAGTTTGGAGCAGAGGTATCGATATTTGGTTTTAAAAAACAATACCTCTGTAACTTTGAAAGTGCAAGAAGTCAGAATATAGAATTTGTATCGATACCTTAGCCCGAGTATTGATACTCAGGGTAAAATTATCGATACCTTGCGAAAGGTGCCTATAATTTTTGACATTTGGGAATTTTTGTGAGAAATAGAATGCAAGTTTGGTATTGATTTTTCATGTGGTATTGATACCACTTAAAGAAAATATCGATACCACTCTTTTAGTATCGATACCTACGTATCAGTTTTAGGAAATTTTGTTAAATGGACCTTCTGCATGTTTAATTATTATTATAAAACTATTTGATGTATAGTTAGCATGTAACATTGATAACTAACAAGTATAATTGACTTAAAACCTATACAAAAACTAAAATGGAAGAAGCTTCGTTTAGAATGAACTTTTACTTGCTGTATATGGCATGAGACGGTGGTGTGGCATCCCATATTCGGGCTTGGCGACTAGGTCGGGTATAAGGAGTTACAAGTCTGTAATTTCATTATCCTGTAAAAGAATCAAAGTGAGCATTTGATTCAAATACTGAGAAGGATTATTATGTCGCCTACAATTCCAATTGGGAAGATGGCTAATCTTGACTATCAGAGCAAGTGACTCTACAAGTAGAGACATGGATATATTCATTGGTAGAATGATACATTGGACTGGACCCAAGATGAATTAATTTTGAATCCATTTGTGAATTAATTCACTTGTGACGTTCATGGTGTGATTTACTTAAATCTTGAGTTAGTCACTGACCATGCGTATGCAACTCATGTACTTTGATATTAGTGGAGGATTATGCTTTAAAGATGATAGAGTCCATAGCCGATATGTTGGGTATATGACTTGTGTATGGCATGGCTTTACTAGCAATAGTGGAATTCATAGCTCAATTAAAGAGTTAACGATATCCTTTCATTGACATTGTATGAATTGATAAATATGAAACGTGGCCACGGGTTGCTTATTCTCGAATGAGCAATTTATCACAGTCATTTGTTGACAGTGATCATATTAATCATTAAGAAGACACAATGGTGATAATGAGATAAAATAGGATGGTATTGAGTGAACAGATTTAACTCAAAGGAATCAAGGATATCATATGAGAGTAACACACACATGACGAGGTCATTGGACAAAGTAGTTGGATGATTTGCTTTCGTAAAGAGTATAGGACAAGGAGTTTTCAATCATGTTACTTCTTGTGGCATGACTCCATGATTAAGTCATTGCGAATTATAGGAACGATGCTTCTAGACATAATTGCAATAGCTAAAGCCTAATTGTATATATCTGATTGGTCCTTCCATTAGCTCAACAAAAGCTTGATCGGACTGCATTTGAATCAAAAGAAAATTCTACGACTTTGGGAATAATTTAATTGAGTTGATTTATTCGATATGGAATTAAATTAGGTGGTCGTGAGAATTGTTCAACTAGAGAATTTGATTAAAGAATTTTCTTGAAAATTTAATTTAGAAAATCTAAGTGATTTTTGGAAAAAATAATTTTGATCAAGTAAAATTAAATTAATCAAATCAATTAAAATTAATATGATATTTTTGAAAGTTAATTTTTAAGTCAGACAATTAGCCCAATGGGTAATTGAACTTGAAAATTGACCCAAAAATTGGTCGAAATGGGCCCAGTATGTGAAACTGGGCAAGGTCCAATCGGTGGCTAGACCGGACCGGTCGGGTCATCATTGACCCGGATCAAACTGACTTAGGGTGCCGTAAAGGTGTCACACCTGCATCACCAGACACGGCGGTGCCACTGGCTGTGACGGTGGCATCTCGGTGGTCGACTGCAGTTGGTCGTTGATAGTTGAGCAGTGGAAGAGTTACACTCCTACTGGGACTCTACCAGAGAATTTGATTTTAGATTAATTATTCCAAAAATAATATTATTTTAATAGTTTAATATTAAATATAATTTAATACTTATCTTAATAGTATTTTATTAATTTAATATTAAAGTGATTATCTTAATATTAAATTTAATTTAATTTTTATCTTATAGATAAACATTCTATTATTTTAATAAGATTTAATATTAAATTTAATCTAATATTTTAAATAGATTAATATTAAATTGATTAAATTCAATCATAGTTGAACTCTAAAAACTCTCCATATATAAATAGAGCCTTGTGTTATTATTTACACACACTTGAATTCAAGAGAAAGTTGTAGACAGAAAATTCTCTGAAGAGATTGTTCTAAAAAATTTCTAGAGATATCTTTCTAATTTACAACTTGACCCAAAAGTTTAGAGAAATTGTAAAATTACTCCACTGGTAATTTTTGTGAAATTTTTTTTGATTCGAAGCGAGCCCACACTCGACAGACGTGAGCTTGAAAATACCGGAGAAGACTACTCAGTCGAAGCGCTCATCCTAGATGAATTGAAAAGGTACAGTTTTGATTAAGTATTTATTACTTTAGATATCACAACCAAGATCTTTGTAACACCCCAAAATTCTTATTTTCGTTCTGTTAAATTATGATACAAATTTCTGTCTGCTTCAGTGGTTAAGTGTGATGGGTGTATGTGTGAGGTCCCAAGTTCAAGCCTTAGCTTTGGCAAATTTTGATTTTTTTTTTTTGGAATTAAGCCCTATCTCTATCCAATTGGCTTATAATTAGTTATTTGTAAAATAATATCAGAATAGGCCTGCTGTTCTAGTGGTTAAGTTGAGTGTCAGATTGCTGAAGGTCTTGTGTTTGAATCCCTGCGCGAGCATGGGAGTCTATTTTTGCTCATTTAATCGAGAGAGTTTCGGTCAAACAGGGATTTTGAGTAGTGGATTATTGGAGATAATTAAGGGATTTGGAGGGGGAGTTATCATATTTTATTTTATTTTTATTTTTATCTTTTTCAAAATGTCGGCTTCCCTTCCCTAAAATTCTGACGTTAAGCAAAATTCCTTTTTCTTCTCTGCTGTTTTTACCTTGTCTCACTCTCACTTTTTATTCGCTTTTGTCGACTATTGCACCTTCGTTCTTGCAATATCGATTTCCTACTTGTGTTTGGGTAGGTAAGGTTTTATTTTGTCTATAACTCGTGTCTTTCCATCATTCATTATGGTTATACGGTTGTTTTGGGCAGCAGCATATTAGGAAGATCGTGTTCCTTCTCCTGCGAAATTGTAGTCAGTCGCTTGGAGAGTTTGGGTAAGCGAAAAGCGTAGATTTGAATTATGGTTGGGTTCAAATTCTCGGTTTAACCATGTTTTAAGTCTTATTCTAAGCATTGGTATACTGATTTTTAGGTTCGTGAGTGTTGGTGGTTGCGGTAGCATCTAATCAATATCAGGTGTGTACCCGAAAATGCAAAAAGTAGGGTTCCGATGAAAGCTAAAAACCCCACTGTCGATGCCACACGGGCGTGTGGTCGCCTATGTAGTAGGTCGTGTGCCATAACACGAGCGTGTTGTAACATCCTAAATTTATGGGCCTATGCATTTAGTGTGGGGATATGTTTAATTTGTTAATTCAAGTAAAAGGTGTCTAAATTTGGGCTTAGAATTAGGCAAAGGCCCAGATTAAATTATTTTAAGATGGCATCATTAATAATTAAAAAAGAACAAGTTTTGGGTCGTAAGGAGCCCATGTTTTTAGGCCAATTTTCGGCAATTAAAATGGAGCAAGGGGTGACGCCACACACAAGGAGTAAAGGGCCCAAATTTAAGTTTCATGGAGCCCAATTCTTTTAATTTAAGTTAGCTAAATTTTGGGCATTAGGATTAGGTGGAGTGGATGGCAACAAGGCTATTATCTAGGAATTTATTTTATGTGGATAATAAGCAAAAAAAGGCTAAGATTTATGGATTTTAATGATTAAAATATGTGGATAATATGCTGATAAAGGAGGGAGGAGTTAGAGGTAATTAAGTTTCTTTTAGATGAGCTAGTAGATTGAGATAAAGAAGAAAAGTTAGAAATTTATCTACAAAGAGAGTGATGGCCAAGAACCCATCACTGAGAGGAGTAAAGAAACCAGCTACTACATGGCAAAGGGTTGCCGAATTTCCTATAAATAGAGGGGGCTAGCTCCTTATTTCTGACATTAAATCCTCTCCCTTTTGTGCCAAAATTCCCTAGCTTCTTTTCTCCAAATTTCTTTTTTCTAATTTCTTTAAAAGCCGAAAACTTTTCCCCACTTTCTTTTCCCTTGTGCTGATTTCTCTAAAAAGCCGAAGCATCCATCGCTTTTTTTCTTTTATTCATCCTATTTGAGAAATTTTTCTACACTTCCGGCATTTAAATCTTCCATCGGCATTATCGAATCCTCTCTCTAGTGATAGCCGAATCTCTTAAGCTAAGGTAAGAGTCAAATTTTGATTAGTTCTCATAATCTATTTTTGAAAGGCAAAAGTCGAAAGCTAATAGTTAATGGTTTAATGATGGGCGGCAATTCGGGTTTGAAGGAGGCTTAATCGACTAGATCTAAAAGCTGAAAATCATAAGTCTCAATTTGGATTTTAAGGTAAGAAGATTATCCTAGATTTTTATTAGATTCGTTCAATATATATATGATCTTAACTCTAAAAGGAGGATTAACGATTAAATATTGTTATAGTAGCTCGATAAGGATTTGATGGAATTAAATATGGATCGGGCAAAGAAAGAATCCTAAGTTTAAGAAACGAGCGATGTCTGCTGTTGAGATTAGCCAATTGGTTGTG
This sequence comes from Gossypium rotundifolium, assembly GCA_025506655.1. NCBI lineage: Eukaryota > Viridiplantae > Streptophyta > Magnoliopsida > Malvales > Malvaceae > Gossypium > Gossypium rotundifolium. Next base: position 104,552,014 of record CP106723.1, on the reverse strand, counting down.
GGTGGCTTCGAACAATACCTTAGGCGGATAGCATTTGTGTCGACTAAGGATAGCGTCGATATAGAAAGCCTCGTTTTATCGGTAATCGGTGTATAGATCTTTATCACATAAGTTTTTCTCATATATACATGTTATGGACCTGAAAAGCAGGAAAAGTGTGTAGATCCTTATCACATAAGTTTTATTTTGTATTATACATGTTAGAAATGAAAAGCCGGAAAATGAGGTCAGTATGAGCGATCGTGTGTAGATTCTAACACATTACCAATTAACACAGTATGTAAATCTATTTATGGATGTTATGGGCTAAAAGCGAATAAAATTTGTATAAGCAATCGAATGGAACCCTAAAAGGGCTAGGCAAGGATGCAGTGCGTAAACATAGAACTCCCTATGTGTATCGAAAAATATATATTATCGCATGATATTTTCTTTATGTGTGTATGCATGGGATGGGATATTGATATGATGAAGGGAAGTACATGTAAGGTCACGCAGTGATCGGTGGTAGAAAACCCACAAATATAAATGCTAGGTCACATCGTGATCGGTGGCTATGCCACGTTTAATGATTCCTACTTAATAGGAATAGGCGATGCAACCGTCGTTTTGGTGTGTAGTGGATGGAGGATTGATTGTAGAAATCCCAAGGTGTGATGGTTGGTGCGGGTTGGTGTGTAGAGGATGGAAACCTAGGATGGGTTGGGTTATTCATTCTTTATTGTTTATTATGTGATTATGATTGATGCCTTCTGTATGGGCGGGGCCCATAATGTGTTTAATGGGCTCGGTCGATGTGTGTTTTGATTTATACACCGAGTCTTTGTGACTCACGCTTTCCTTTTCTCTACTCTTCCAAATTTAGCAGAGATCGTGGACATGGGAGCCGAGACGGACTCGAGGGCCATCAAGTTCTATTTCTACAAGTTAATTTCTTTTGGGATTTCTTAAAGTTTATTTTATTTCATTATTTTTTCGAGAATATTTATGTAATAAGGCCCTAGCTTTCATTCAACTCATGATTATCAATGTTAAGCAACTTATGAATTTAATGATAAGGTTTATTTATGCTTAATAATAAAAATACAAAGAGGTTTATTTTCAAAAAGTCTCTCCTTTATTCAGATTTAATTAATTTAACTTGTTTTTTCAAAATCCGATAAAGTGTTATGTGTTCGATAACATGCCAGATCCGGTCAGAACACATGGGCCGGGTTTGGGGTATTACATTTTGATATCAGAGCCCAGTTCAAAACTCGTGCTGTGAAATGGGTCTAGAAGTGTTTTCTTTTTAAAAAATGAATTTAAGAAAAAGATTTTGGTTTGAAGACATGGCCTTCGTGTCTACCGGCACCCGATCCACCCAAGTAAGTATTCTGAACTCCTGATTGTGATATAAATGTGGGCTTAATGGGCTTTATGGGACGTACACTATCTAGATGAGAATTTGATGGACTCTAGGCTTAGGCAAACAACTCTTCAATTCCATAAGACTTAACTTTAATAAAACAAAACCTGTAAACAAGTCACAAGACTAAGGTGTGGCAACAGGCATATGCATGTCTAGGAGTAGATCCGGAAGAGCTTGGTATTTAAGCAGTTCAAATGACTCACCTCTTCTTCACAGGAATCTTACCTGGTGCGTAGTGACTGTTCACTCTAGCTATAAGGACTTGTTCATGGACTGAACCCATAATTAAAACCCGAAAGGAACCAACCACCCTATTTTGCAAACAAAACCCCTAAGTTTTGTACACTTCCAAAAAAAAATACATTTGATTTGAAAATGTTCGCAACTATGAAGAAAATTACCAAATTACCCTTATTTTGCAAAATAACCAAAATAGCTCTGATTTGTAGAATTACCAAATTACCCTTTTTTGTAAAATTATCGAAATACCCCCGAGAATGCAAATTTACCAAAATACCCTTATTTTATAAAATCATCAAGGAACCTCATTTTGAAATTTTTTTTACGAAAATGCCATTGTAGGATAAAATTACGAAAATACCCTTGGGTAGTGAAAACAACAACCACAACAACAACACTTTTCTGTAATGAACATAAGTTCATGATTGAATGTATGGGTTTCTTAGAGGATATGAACTTGAGACTGTATGGTGAATACTGAATTGAAATAATTACTCTTAAAGCTATTATTCATAAGGTATCAGTGGTTAAAAAAAGTGGAAGAAAACTAATAGTTCATAAAATTTCTAATCAGATAAACGCGAATTGGTAAAATGAGTACAAGGGGTCGTGAACGTCCACCACGTGGTCATGGTAGGGGTAGAATGACTGTATCAGAACCAATAGGATCTTGCCATGGATCTGGGAATGAGATGCCAGTTCCACCAGCTGCAGAGGAGGAATTTCAAGATCAAACTGCCGGAGATGACGCGGTATCTCAGGCAATGTTAAGGGTTTTAGAGAGGATTGCAGGGGCAGGTATGGGCACAAGAGCCCGGAAATCTGTGCCGGAGCGGCTTAGGGCCAATAGGGAAAAAGTGTTTAGAGGAATTTCTGGTGTAGCCCCAAGTTCAGCTGAGTATTGGTTGGAGGCGGTAGAACGCATAATGGATGATTTGTACTTTACGGAGGAGGAGAAGTTGAAAGGGATTGTATCTCTCCTGCGGGATGAAGCCTACCAATGGTGGCTTACGGTTAAGGATGGTACAGTGGCTGACCGAATCACCTGGGATTACTTTAAAACGGCGTTTCAGAATAAATATATTGGATCGAGTTATATGGATGCGCAGTGCAGAGCGTTTCTAAATCTGGTGCAAGGGAGTAGGTAAGTGGCTGCGTATGAAGTTGAATTCTTACGCCTTAGCCGTTATGCTCGTGGGATGGTAGCCACGGAGCATGAATGTTGTATTAGGTTCGAAGATGGTCTGAGGGATGATTTGCATGTTTTGATAGCCCCACAGCGAGAGAGGGAATTTACTGTCCTAGTGGAAAAGGCTAAGATAGCCGAGGAGGTAAATCGGACCGAGAAGTTAAATCGGGATAGAGATAGGGTTGGAAATAAGAGGAATTTTGGATCGTCAGAGGCAGCCGGGCAAACTCAAAAAAGACCTAGGTCAGATAGGCCAAGACAGGATGAGAAACCTGCTGCTATTAACCAGACACCAAAATGTGCTCGATATGGAAAATTTCATGCCGGTGAATGTTGGGCAGGCAGTGGGAAGTGTTAAAGGTGTGGATCTACGGACCACCAAGTTAGAAACTATTTGCAACAACGGGACGGTGAAGGGACCATGGGTCGAGGGAATGCTCAGTCGGGAAGAGGAGGTCAACAACCACCAAGGGGCCGTGGTCAAGTCAATAGTGGCAATGGAACAGGACATGGTCGTGGAGGCGAGTTATCTTTGAGGTGAGGTACCGACCTTGGTCTATGCAGCATGTCGCTAAGGGGATGAGGACGCTCTAGATGTGAATATCGGTGCGTACTCTACCATAGTATACTAAGTGCTTCTTTTGATTAGAGTGCGCAGTAAAAGCATAGTGGTGAGACTTGGGTAGTACGATTAATAGTTAGTTGGAAATTTCAAGGATGAAATTTTTTTAAGGGGGTAGAACGGTAACATCCTAAATTTATGGGCCTATGCATTTAGTGTGGGGATATGTTTAATTTGTTAATTCAAGTAAAAGGGGACTAAATTTGGGCTTAGAATTAGGCAAAGGCCCAGATTAAATTATTTTAAGATGGCATCATTAATAATTAAAAAAGAACAAGTTTTGGGTTGTAAGGAGCCCATGTTTTTAGGCCAATTTTTGGCACTTAAAATGAAGCAAGGGGTGACGCCACACACAAGGAGTAAGGGGCCCAAATTTAAGTTTCATGGAGCCCAATTCTTTTAATTTAAGTTAGCTAAATTTTGGGCATTAGGATTAGGTGGAGTGGATGGCAACAAGGCTATTATCTAGGAATTTATTTTATGTGGATAATAAGCAGATAAAGGCTAAGATTTAGGGATTTTAATGATTAAAATATGTGGATAATATGCTGATAAAGGAGGGAGGAGTTAGAGATAATTAAGTCTCTTTTAGATGAGCTAGTAGATTGAGATAAAGGAGAAAAGTTAGGAATTTTCTTCAAAGAGAGTGATGGCCAAGAATCCATCACTGAGAGGAGTAAAGAAACCAGCTACTACATGGTAAAGGGTTGCCGAATTTCCTATAAATAGAGGAGGCTAGCTCCTTGTTTCTGACATTAAATCCTTTCCCTTTTGTGCTGAAATTCCTTAGCTTCTTTTCTCCAAATTTCTTTCTCTAATTTCTTTAAAAGCCGAAAACTTTTCCCCCACTTTCTTTTCCCTTGTGCTGATTTCTCTAAAAAGCCAAAGCATCCATCGCTTTTTCTTTTATTCATCCTATTTGAGAAATTGTTCTACACTTCTGGCATTTAAATCTTCCATCGACATTACCGAATCCTCTCCCTAGTGATAGCTGAATCTCCTAAGCTAAGGTAAGAGTCGAATTTTGATTAGTTCTCATAATCTATTTTTGAAAGGCAAAAGCGAAAGCTAATAGTTAATGGTTTAATGATGGGCGACAATTCGGGTTTGAAGGAGGCTTAATCGACTAGATCTAAAAGCGAAAATCATAAGTCTCTAATTTGGGATTTTAAGGTATGAAGATTATCCTAGATTTTTATTAGATTCGTTCAATATATATATGATCTTAACTCTAAAAGGAGGATTAACGATTAAATATTGTTATAGTAGCTCGATAAGGATTTGATGGAATTAAATATGGATCGGACAAAGAAAGAATCCTAAGTTTAAGAAATGAGCGATGTCTGCTCGAGATTGGCCAATTGGTTGTGGACCGAAGCTTCGAACAATACCTTAGGCATATAGTAGTTGTGTCGACTAAGGATAGCGTCGATATAAAAGCCTCGTTTTATCGGTGTCGGTGTGTAGATCTTTATCACATAAGTTTTTCTATATTATACATGTTATGGGTTTGAAAAGCGAAAAAGTGTGTAGATCCTTATCACATAAGTTTTATTTTGTATTATACATGTTAGAAATGAAAAGCGAACATGAGGTCAGATGAATAGTGTGTGTAGATCTCTAACACACTACCAATTAACCTATATGTAAATCTATTTATGGATGTTTTGGGCTAAAAGCTGGAATAAGGCTGTATAAACAGTCGAATGGAACCCTAAAAGGGCTAGGCAAGGATGCCAGGTACGTAAACATAGAACTCCCTATGTGTATCGAAAATATATATGACTGCATGATATTTTTTTTATGTGTGTATGCATGGGATGGGATATTGATATGATGAAGAGGAAGTGCATGAAAGGTCACGCAGTGATCGGTGGTAGAAAACCCACAAATATAAATGCTAGGTCACATTGTGATCGGTGGCTATGCCACGTTTAATGATTCCTACTTAATAGGAATAGGCGATCTGACGCCGTCGTTTTGGTGTGTAGCGATAGAGGGTTGATTGTAGAAATCCCCAAGGTGTGATGGTTGGTACGGGTTGGTGTGTAGAGGATGGAAACCTAGGATGGGTTGGGTTATTCATTCTTTATTGTTTATTATGTGATTATGATTGATGCCTTCTGTATGGGCGGGGCCCATAATGTGTTTAATGGGCTCAGTCGATGTGTGTTTTGAGATTTATACACCGAGTCTTTGTGACTCACGCTTTCCTTTTCTCTACTCTTCCGGATGAGCAGGTAGATCGTGGACATGGGGCCAGACGAACTAGAGGGCCATCAAGTTCTATTTCTACAAGTTAATTTCTTTTGGGATTTCTTAAAGTTTATTTTATTTTATTATTTTTTGAGAATATTTATGTAATAACGCCTAGCTTTCATTCAACTCAATGATTATCAATGTTAAGTAACTTATGAATTTTATGATAAGGTTTATTTATGCTTAATAATAAAAACACAAAGAGGTTTATTTTCAAAAAGTCTCTCCTTTATTCAGATTTAATTAATTTAACTTGTTTTTTCAAAATTCGATAAAATGTTATGTGTTCGATAACATGCCAGATCTGGTCGAACGTATGGGCCGGGTTTGGGGTGTTACACGTGTGATCGACGAGGCCAGGCTGTGCGCGTAAGACACAGCTTTGTGATGGCCAAGTAGGCCGTGTGTGACACACAAGCTAGACTGATTTGGGCCATGTGGGCCTACACGGATAGTCCACATGGGCGTGTGGGAATTTGGGCCAGGCCGTGTGATTCACACGGGCCAAGGCCAATCTGGACGTGTGGGCCTAGATGGGCAAGCCACATGGGCGTGTGAGCCCATTTGTCTGAAATGATTCCTAGGGTTGCACGGGTCACCTAAGTCGACCGTGAACCTACTATAGGGTCGGTAAGCGTTTCTTAGACCCCTAACTGTATGATCTGAGTGTATGTGATGCATGATAAATTATGCATGATTGCTGATATATATAAGTTTATGTATCACTATTGGGTTGCATAAAAGCATGACATATTGTATGTTTGCATTGCATTGGGTTGGGATGATGATATTTGGAGGAAGTGTACTGAAAGGTTTAATGCCTATTATCTGGCAGCTCAACTGCAAAATACTGAATATGTGCCGCATTCGGTACTACATGGAGTGTAGGGATGGGTGGGTGTTTTAAACCCCACACGGAGTGTAGGGATGGATGGAGATGGTGTGTAGAGGCTGGTGGGTAAGACTCTGTTACTGATTATTGTTGCATTATTGATACTGTGATGGGCTAAAGCCTTAATGCATATCTGACTCTAAAACTGAAATGGGCTAAGGCCTGAACTGCTACTGAAAATTGAAATAGGCTTAGGCCCAGACTGCATTTGAGTGTTTCCTCTGATTGACTTTATGCATGTTATCTGTGGGGATTACACACTGAGTTTACATAAACTCACCCCTTTCTGTCTTATCTATACATGTAATCCCAAGACTTAGACGGATCGGTACAGCGGGGAACTCTACGGTGACCACATGGCTACTGAACGGGTTTAAATTCATTTATGGTTTATTATCTATTTTCGTATTTTATTTATGTAATTTGGACTTTTGGACTTTTACCTTTATTTTGGATTTTTACTGTGTTAATGGATTTTAAACTGCAAAACACAACAGAAACCCAGTTTAACTAAAAGTAACGATTTCCTAAACGCGAACAATTTTTCTTCAAATATCACAGTTTTTAAAAGCTTTCGCTACACAAAGTATTTATTTTAAAATGAACCAATTTAATGAGAAAATGATTTTGAATTTGTCAAGAGATAAATAAAAGCCAATAAATGGAAACGATTTAACTTGATAAATGCGATTTCAAATTTCATTCCATGTGACATCGCCAAATTCAGCCATAAGTTTAGGCCGGGTTTGGGGTGTTACATTTAGTGGTATCAGAGCCAGGTTGCAAAATTCGACTTGAATGTTGCGTTTCAAAAATTATTTTTTAAAGAATTAATCTCGAAATTATTTGAAAATAATTTGATTAAGAATGTGGTACACCGAGTTTCCAGTGCCGATCTTGTAAGTATTTTGGTAAACTGTTAAGTTATTCTATTCTGCAAAGCTTTAGTAGTGTATATTGAAACTGTAGTAAAACTGAGATGGTAGCAAAATTGATAGAGACTGCGATTTGTGAAAATCACTCTGAATTACTGAAATTGTTTACATAAAACATCTGCTAATAAATATCAAAACTGTAACTGATTCATAAAACTGTTAATGTAGATAAAAATCTTAAATATACGATGAGCATAAAAGGTATTCGTGGACGTGGTACTAGAGGCTGAGGTAGGGGCTGTAGAGGGGTCGAGCTGAGTCTTCTTCCCTGGGTAGTATACTGAATCTGAAGACGAATGAGACGCCAATGTCACCTGCTACTGAGACTGGGTCTCAATATCGCATGGCTGGGGACAACGCATTTTCCCAGGCTATGCTAATGATACTAGAGAAGGTCGCTGGACCCAATACTGGATCTGGGGCCGTGGGTCGATTATGGAATGACTCTGGTCCAATGGAGCTGAACATTTTAGGGGTGTCACTGGAGTCGCCCCTAATGTGGCCGAGTACTGGATTGAGGCCACGGAGCGGATTATTGATGACCTAGATTGAACTCCTGAGCAGAAACTGAAGGGTATAGTCTCTCTGTTATGTGATGAGGCTTATGAGTGGTGGTTGACTGTTAAGGAGGGCACTCAACCCGAACGTCTGACCTGGGAGTTCTTTAAGACCACCTTCCAAGGGAAATATGTGAGAGCCAGTTATGTGGATGCTCATAGGAGGGAGTTTCTGAATCTTACTCAGGGGGATCGATCAGTGGCCGAATATGAGGCCGAGTTCCTACGGCTGAGCCGCTATGCTCGAGGTATGGTGGCATCAGAGTATGAGAGGTGTGTCCACTTTGAGGATGCCTTAGAGATAATTTGAGAGTTCTGATAACTCCGCAGAGGGAGTGAGATTTTTCTGTTCTAGTTGAGAAGGTGAAGATCACCAAGGATGTTAAGCACGCTGAATGCCAAAACAGAGATAGAAAAAGAGGTAAGAACAAAAGGGATTCGGAGCCCTCAAGTTTTGTACAAAGGCTTAAGAAAAAGGCCAGACCTGATGGACCAGTTAGAGCTGGGCCCCCTGTTACTGCTCCTGGATTGCAACCATGTGTTGATTGTGGTAGATGCAATCAGGCCGAGCATTGAGGAGGACTGGGGCGTGTCTAAAGTGTGGATCATTGGATCATCATATTAAAGAGTGTCCGTAGAGGACCGATCAGATGTAAGCTCAAGGTACTGGTACTACGCAGCTACAGAAAGTAGTATAGCAGCCACCGAGAGACCGTGGCCAGGCTAGGGGTGGTAATGGCATGGGTCCTGGATAGAGGGCATCGGGCAGAGGTGCTGGATAGACTGAGGTGAGGCAGCCTGCTCTTGTTTATGCTGCACGCCACCGAGAGGACAGAGACGCTCCACATGTAATCACGGGTACATTTTTTATTTATGATGTGCCTTACGCTACATTAATAGATATAGGATCTACGCATTCCTATGTAACCTGTTCTGTTTCTAAAAATCTGGGATTATCGGTTTAGAGCACTAAGAGTGAGGTCACTATGTTGAGCCCACTAGGGCAATCTATTAGAGTCAACAAATTGTATAGGAATGTTCCTTTAGAGGTTCAAGGGACGGTATTTCTGGCTGACTTGATGGAGCTTCCGTTTGGGGAGTCCGATATGATATTGGGGATAGACTGGTTTGTCAAGCATCGTGTAAGCTTGTACTGTGCGACTAAGAGGGTCATATTGAGAACTAAAGAGGATGATGAGGTAGTTGTGATTGGAGAATGTCAAAACTTTTTGGCTAACGTGATCTCTGCACTGGTAGCTGAGAAACTGGTTCGCAAGGGATGTGAGGCGTATTTGGCCTATGTAAGTGTTTCTGCTTCTGGAGACTCTACTTAAAGGATATCCGCACTATAAGAGATTCTCAGGACATCTTTCCTGAGGAGCTATCGGGTTTACCTCTAAATCGAGAAGTGGAGTTTGGGATTGAGCTTTTCTTTGGTATAGCTCCGGTGTCTATCGCCCCTTATCGAATGGCAGCGAAGGAGCATTTAGAGCTTAAGGCTCAGATTTAGGAGTTGTTGGATTGTGGGTTCATCCGCCCTAAAGTGTTTCTATGGGGAGCATCGATACTGTTTGTTAAGAAAAAGGATGGGTCCATGAGGATTGACTACCGACAACTGAATAAGTTGAATATGAAGAACAAGTATCCACTTCCGAGGATTGATGATCTGTTTGACTAGTTCTGAGGGGCGTCTGTGTTCTCCAAGATTGATTTGCGCTTTGGGTATCATCAGTTGAAGGTCAAGGAAGCTAATGTGCATAAGACTACATTTAGGACTCGTTATGGTCACTACAAGTTCCTAGTGATTCCATTTGGACTGACTAATGCATTGACAGCTTTCATGGACTTGATGAACCGAGTTTTCAACCCTATCTGGACCGGTTTGTGGTGGTGTTCATTGACGAAATATTGGTTTATTTGAGGACTGATGATGAGCATGATGAGCACCTTAAGATTGTTCTTCAGATTTTGAGGGAAAAGTAGCTCTATGCTAAGTTCAGCAAGTGTAACACCCCTAACCCATATCCATCGCCGGATTAAGGTTACGAGGCATTACCAAACAAAAAATATAATTCCCAAACATTCACATATTCACACAGATCATATTCGCATAAATAAAGCATAAGGCTGATTTAAAATTAAACATACATTATTAGTCGTAAAACAAATACAATTCTCATGCATATATTCATATTTACACCTTAATACAAATGCCTCAAAGTCATACAAAATATGCTTCAAAATAAATGCACAAATCGTGTGCTTACCATTATAATGGTATTCAAATACTTAAAAAAAATACTTAACATTTTATCTCTTAATTGTATTCATGCACTTAATAGACCAAACAAATCATATCACAAAGCTTTTTGTCAAATATCATATGCAGCATTAACAATTATACCAATTGATCAAATATATTTCATTGAGTAATTAAAATCCTTATGCGTATTTCTCCACATCAAACTTGAATCATTCAAGCATAAACATGTACACACATTACCAACCATCCTATCCTCAATTCGGCTAGCCAGTTAACTTATCAAAGTTAAACTCAAATCATGCATTATTCATTTGACTAACATTAGCCGAATTTGCATGTACATCCTTTACTAACTTTAAGCCTACTTTCAAAACAACTATACATCATTTTATAAGACCAAAACATATTTATTTTCTATTTACAAGCTTGTGCGCATATGTATACATCAATTCAACCATTTCCATAAATCCATACTAAACATATCACTTTACAAATACTTTATAGTTCTATTAGCCGAACCTATTGACTAAATATTATAGCCTCTGCACTCCTATAATAAACATCAATCAAATTTCATTTCCATATGCATATCTAAATCAAATAACTCTATATGTGATCATCAAACTTAACCTTCAAAAATTCTTACCATTTCTAACATGATTAGTACCCAATGACTCACTCATCCAAGCTTAATATATATGCATACTCTTTCATTTCCAAATCGAATCAAAATTAACCAATTGAAATCAAATATAAAATTCATCATTTACCTTATATAAAGCTAAATTTATTAACTAACCGTACATACAAATCAAACCATGTAACAAGCATACTCGTTGAGCTATTTTGTAAGTTATTCATTTCATTACACAACCAAGATATATAACCCAAAACACCATTCATATTTGTCATGGAACATACCTACTACAACGTGCATATACCATGACCAAAATTTCACAACCATCAACTAAGTCATTAATCTAACCAACCAATACACATTCGAACAATTAATCATATTTTTTTTCCTCATTACTAAGCCGAATTATAAATGGTTTCCAACCCTCATGTACATGTTTCATTTTTATAAGACATAATCAACTCAATTAGTTACCAAATCCATACATACCACACATATTATATATATATCAACTCATTCATCACATTATTAATGAAACATAGCTACCATATACCACATATAAATAAGCCATAGCCGAATTGATAAAACCAAACACATTAAACACTTGTTCAAGAACTCATAAAAATCGAGCCTAATCCTAATGATCAAAGACAAGCCATTTTTAAACCAAACTGAACTCAAGCATGGAAATTAAGCCACTTTCGCATGGCTTTTATACATACACTTTCGAATTAAACTAACTCCAAAGCTAGCCTATACATGCCATAGTTTCAAAAAAGTTTCAGCTTATAAAACACCGAAGTTAGTTGATAGTGTGATAGGCCTATCTGACGATCCCCGAGCTCCTAACGTGACTCTAAAATCTATAAAACAGAGGTAAACAAGAACACACATAGAGTAAGCTATTTAAGCTTAGTAAGTCATTAGCAAATATATATCTACTATTGTATATAAACACTAAGTTAACAAGGCCGAATATACATGTTCTCAAATACAAAATTATCATTTAAATTTCTCATACACATACCATATAGCTAATTGTACAATTACACATGAACTTATATAAATCTCACTATTAAAATCACATATACCACATTTGGCCGAATATACACAATCACATATGTATACATATAGTTCACATTTATAACTTTAGCATTTATACAATCAATTCAACAATAGACTTACCTTATTTTCACAACTTGGTATAAGTACCTTATTTTCACAACATTTGGTCTTCACTTAACATTGCCCGTTGAACCTTTCAGAATTAAAAAGGATACGCGGATAATCAGAAATCTCGTACAACACCAACGTCCCAGACGTGGTCTTACATGTAATCAAATATCGATGCCGCTGTCCCAGACAGGGTCTTACACGAATCAAATACGATGCCAATGTCCCAGACATGATCTACGTAAACACAAATCGATGCCAACGTCCCAGACATGGTCTTACATGAAAACACATATCGGAGATCCTATGTCATGACAAATGTATCCTATCTATTCCTAGGGTTACGGGACTTTCGACGTTGATCTACTATCTCTTAATCACATTCGGCCAAGGCTTATATATATTCAAACAATTCAATTTATCACATAACATTTATATATTCGTGAATTTAACAACATTAAAATGCTTATAGACTTACCTCGGATGTTGTAGAACGGTTTAATCGACTATTCGTCTACTTCCGATTTCCCTCGATCTAATTTCGTTTTCTTTCGTTCATGATCTAAATAAATTCAAATTTAACTAATTTAATCACATATTCATTCAATTTAATCCAAAAAAACATAAATGGGCAAATTACCATTTTACCCTTGACATTTTACACTTTTTACAATTTTGTCCCTATTGCATAAAATTCAAAATACACAAAATTTGCATATATCATGCTAGGGCCGAATATTCATTAACTGCATACAAGTCCATATATTTCATTTTTTTCATATTTTAGTCCCTCAAAAATTTATTTTCACAATTTAGTCCAAATTACTCAAAATCATCAAAAATTCAAAGACAAAACATATTAATCTAACACATATATTTCATAATTCATCATCAAACATCATAAAAATCATAAACTCATCAATGGAAAAACACAAAATCATCATCAAAATAAAAAATTAAGACATGGGCTTTGAAGATAACTTAGCAATGATCTCAAAAACGTAAAAATTATCAAAAACTGAAACCGAAACATACCTCAATTTGCTTGAACAAGGGCCGAATACCTAGCTTTCGTATTTCTTTTTCTTTTCTTTTTGCTTTGATTCAAAGAAAGATGAAAAACATGGCTTTTAAGTTATGTTTGTTTTATTATAATAATATTAGATTATATTATTATTATTTTAACTTTTATATTATTAATATATAAAAACTATATATTAATCAATATGCCGTCCACTACCCATGATAATGGCCTAATTGCATCATAAAACCTCCAAATTATAAAGACAACAACAATTAGGTACTTTCTTATTTAACCATCAAATTTTCATTTTACGCGATTAAGCCCTTTTATCAAATTAAGTACACAAACAATAAAATTAATTCACGAAACTTTCACACATGTAAATTCACACATAATTAACACAAAAAATAATATTAAAATATTTTTTAGACTCAAATTTTTGGTCCTGAAACCACTATTTTGATTAGGGTTAAAATTGGGCTGTTATAGCAAGTGCGAGTTCTGGTTACGTGAAGTAACATTTCTGGGTCATGTGGTGTCTGCTGAGGGATTCGAGTTGATCCTCAAAAGATTGAGGTTGTAATGGATTGGAAATAGCCTAAGAATGTGTTTGAGATCCACAGCTTTCTAGGTTTGGCGGGTTATTATTGGCAGTTTGTGGAAGGCTTCTCACTAATTGCAACACACTTAACTAAGCTTCTATATAAGGGTGTACCGTTTGTTTGGCCTGATGCACAGCAGGAGAGCTTCAAGAAGCTCAAGACTGTACTAATTGAGGCTTCTATTTTGATACAGCCTGAACCTGGAAAGAAGTTCATGGTTTATAGTGATGCATCACATGTCGGTTTGGGATGTATGTTAATGCAGGATGATAAGGTGGTAGCATATGCGTCTCGTCAGCTAAAGACACGTGACACGAACTATCTGACACATGATTTGGAATTGGCCACCGTAGTTTTTGCTCTAAAAATCTGGAGGCACTATCTGTATGGTGGGAAGTGTATCATTTACACTGATCACAAAAGCCTCAAGTACCTCCTTACTCAAAAGGAGCTGCATCTTAGGCAGCATAGATAGGTTGAGCTACTTAAGGATTAAGACTATACTATTAGGTACCATTCGGGCATGGCTAATGTGTTGGCTGATGCACGAGCCGTAGGGCTATGACTGTTCCACGATGGGAATTTGTTGGCTGAGCTGCAAGTCAAACCAACTTGGATCTAACAGATTAAGGGTAAATAGCTGGAGGATGAGTTTTTGGGTCTTCGGTTCCGACAGATTGAGGGTGGTAGCACTACAGACTTTGAGTTGAACTCTGAGGGTGTGTTGTGTTTTCGAGGCTGGGTATGTGTGCCGAATGATTATGATTTGAGATAGTCGATTCTGAGGAAGGCGCATAGTAGCCCTTATGCTATGCATCTCGGAGGTAATAAGATGTACCGCGATCTTCGTGAATTGAATTGGTGGCCGGGGTTGAAGCGTGAGGTTACTAATTTTGTTGCTCGTTGCTTGACTTGTCAGCAAGTTAAGGCTGAGCATCAGTTACCTTCGGGTTTGCTACAGCTAGTTAAGATTCTGCTATGTAAGTGGGAGCGAGTGACAATGGACTTCGTTAGTGGGTTGCCCTTGACACCCACTAAGAAGGATTTAATGTGGGTCGTCGTGGATCGATTGACCAAGTCTGCACACTTCATCCCAGTTAGGACAGATTATTCTTTGCAGAATCTGGCGAAGCTCTATATTTCTAAGATAGTGAGGCGCACGGTACCAGTTTCGATCATCTCTAATAGGGATCCTCGCTTCACGTCTTGATTTTGGAAAAAGCTACATGAGGCTCTGGATTCAAGGTTAGACTTCAGTACTGAGTTCCATCCTCAGACCGATGGTCAATCGGAGAGAGTGATTCAGATACTGGAGGATATGTTAAGGAGCTGTACTATCGATTTCTGAGGCAATTGGGAGGAGTATCTGCCACTAGCAGAGTTTACTCATAATAATAGTTTTCAGTCTAGCATTCAGATGGCATCTTACGAGGCTCTGTAAGGTCATAAGTGTCGCACTCCCTTGTGTTGGACTGAGTTGGGTGAACATCATGCTTTGGGTCCCGAGTTGGTTTCTAAGACTAAGGATAAGGTCAGATTGATTCAGGATCGACTGAAAGTGACATCGAAAAGATAGAAATCTTATACGGATCTAAAGAGACGTGAAATTGAGTATTCTGTGGGGGACTTCGTATTTCTTAAGGCCTCGCTATGGAAAAAGATTCTGAGGTTCTGTCGTAAGGACAAGCTGAGCCCTAAGTTTATTGGGTCGTACTAGATTCTAAAACGAGTGGGAACGGTCGCTTATCAATTGGATCTACCTCCAGAGTTAGACCGTATTTACGATGTGTTCCATGTCTCGATGTTAAGGCGCTACCGCTCTGATCCCACGCATATTGTCCTTGTTGAGGAGATTGAGGTTAGGCTAGATTGACCTTTGAGAATGAGCCGATTCAGATTCTGGGTCACGATGTAAAGGTTCTTCGAAGGAAGTCTATTCTATTAGTGAAGGTGTTGTGGCAAAATCATAGCACTGAGGAGGTCAAGTGGTAGTCTAATGATGCGATGCGTCAGTAGTATCCTCATCTGTTATGATCAGATAAATTTTGAGGCCAAAATTTTCTTTTAGGGGTAGAGTTGTAACACCTTAAAATTCTTATTTTTGTTTCTATTAAATTGTGACAAAAATATATGTCTGCTTCAGTTGTTAAGTGTGCTAGGTGTATGTGTGAGGTCCCAAGTTCAAGCCTTAGCTTTGGCAAATTTTGATTTTTTTGGAATTAAGCCCTACCTCTATCCGATGGCTTATATTTAGTTATATGTAAAACCATATTAGAATAAGCCTGCTGGTCTAGTGGTTAAGTTGAGTGTCAGATTGTTAAAGTTTTTGTGTTCAAATCCTTACACGAGCGTGGGAGTCTATTTTTTTTTCGTTTAACCGTGAGAGTTTCAATCAAATAGGAATTTTGAGTAGTGGGTTAGTGGTAATAATTAAGGGATTTGGAGGAGGAGTTATCAATTTTTATTTTTAATATTTTTTAAAATTTCGGCTTCCCTTCCCCAAAATTCTAACGTTAAGCAAAATTTCCTTTTCTTCTCTGTCGTTTTCCCTTGTCTCACTCTCACTTTTTGTTTGCTTTTGTCTGCTATTGCACCTTTGTTCTTGCTATATCAGTTTCCTACGTGCATTTGGGTAGGTAAGGTTTTATTTTCTCTACAACTCGTGTCTTTCCATCGTTCATTGAGGTTATACGGTTGTTTTGGGCAGCAGCATATCAAGAAAATCGTGTTCCTTCCCCTACGGAATCGTAGTCAGTCGCTTGGAGATAGGTAAGCGAAAAGCTTAGATTTGAATTATGGTTGGGTTCAAATTCTCGGTTTAACCGTGTTTTAAGTCTGATTCTAAATGTTGGTATACTGATTTTTAAGTTTGGGAGTGTTGGTGGTTGCGGTAGCATCGAATCAATACCAGGTGTGTACCCGAAAACGCAGAAAATAGGGTTTCAGCGAAAGTTAAAAACCCCACTATCGACGCCACACGGGCTTGTGGTCACCCATGTGGTAGGCCGTGTGCCATAACGCAAGCGTGTGATCGATAAGGCTAGGTCGTGCAGCGTAAGACACGGCCGTGTAATGGCCAGGTAGGCCGTGTGAAACACCCTAAACCCGGCTCATAAGCCTTGACTGGATCTGGCATGCTTCTTGAGTAAAACAATTCAAAACTTATTTGTTACTTTGGAAAATCTGGGTGGTTTGGATGATAATTTGATTTGTGTCGAGTTCAAATTTGAAAACGGTGTCATTCTTGTAAGCTCGATCTTATCAAAATAGTATTTTTATTTGTACTTGAAATCAATAAGTTAAAAGTATTATCGGGTTTTTAGAGTTTAATAACAGACTGAAAATCGGTTATGTTTAGGTGTCAAAACATTTAAAATTTATTTTTAAGAAAAATTTGTTTAACCTTTGATTTGATAATAATCGATCATGATAAACCGAATTAAATGCATGCTTAAGCAGCTTAACGATAATAGCCATATTACATCATAGCAAAACCGAAATAAATTCCAAAATACTTAAATATAAAACCCAAATAAAATAAAATAACTTTGAGTGAGCATGGCCACCACTAAGCTCCCGCCGACCGTGTCCATTATTGAGTGTCACCGAAAAGATATCCCACAGCGGGTGAGTCAATGACTCAATGTGCAACAACCAACACAAATTCCCAACGATTTAGGCATACAAATCATATATAGAACATATATAAACAATGATGCAATCCGAACCCAAACCTAGATAACCATCCTCTACACATCACCGTACACCATCACACCGTGGGATTACTAAATCGACCCTCCATCCGCTACACACCATCGAAGGCGTCATTGCAGGCGACTTGCACATCGACCTTATAAATTGTGGCATAGCCACGGATAATTGTGACAAAGTCACCAGATAACATTTTGTGACATAAGTCACCACATTCAGATTATGTGACATGAGTCACCAGATATTGTGGTAAAAAAAACCACCAGATCACTTCCCTTTTCATAATCACCCATATGCCCCATGTGTCATACAAATCATGCGAATATCACGCCATATGCCTTATTCATATTCGTAACAAATTTTGATATATGTCACGTTCAATGTTTATAATACTATTAACAGATCTTTAGAGAATAACGTACCTGAATATGTCGTACCATTGAATGGTACCTTTAGCCACATCTTTCACATTCTTATTAACACACATATTAAACTAATATCATAAATCTATCAAGAACTAGTGTGGGGCTACACACATGGTTACTAACACTTTCCACGAATCCAGAAAGTCTACAAAACCGATTACACTCCTTCCTAAAACCAATGTCGAAATCGACTAACGATAATAGATGAATGGCCTAAGGCGAATATCATAACCCACTTACCTTACTTATCTAAATCCCAAACCGTCACTTGCTCCTCAAGTTGTCAAAATCCTATTTAGTAAATGTCGAATCGGCTTTATTACAAAAACTTATGAAAGTGGCCTATGGTAGAACACTATGCCCTTACCTTGAGTAGTCGAATCCAAGAGACCCCTTTAATGCACCTTCACGTTGGCTACATATAAAAGAAACACATATTATGGCACTATGGATATTCAGCCATCTACACCCATGAAAAAGAACCCAAACCGATTGCTAAGAAAGGAAATACTTACCACCAACACACGTTTGAAGAGATCAAGAGAAAGTAGTCGACAGCACCTCCCTTAGAGAATTGGCTTTTGAGAATGACAGAAAAAGAATAGCTTCGGGAAAAGGTGCTAACACGAATAGACAACTGAAAGAAGAAGAAAAGAACTATCTACTACTTTAGGCTTCTGTGACAAGTGAACAAATCGGCTATGGCTAAAAGAGTTTTCCAGCTTTTGAAAGAACCATGAGAGAAAAGAAGAGAAGAAGAGGTTGATGATTGAGCAATTCGGCAATGGTGAACAATGGTAGAGAGGTTTGACTTTGTTATAAATGAGAGGAAAAGAAAGAATTCTCTTGATGACAATTTGACAAGGAGACTAAAGGAGAAAGAAAAGATGGACACCCTCTAAAAAAACAATTTGGCACCTACTCCTACAACACTCCCAAAACCGAATATACACCTTCCCTAGAGTCCCATATTCTACCACTTGCTCCCTCTCTCCTTATCCCTTGATCCCTCCACCTTAGCCAATCCTCGGCTCTCCAACCCTATCTATACCTCCTCCTTCTAGAGTCCACATGCAGTCCACTACCTCTCCTCCTTGCAACAAAATAAAACTCCCTTTGCTTCCCTTGCCACTCGAACCTAGGCCCCTTTGAACCCTTCAGGCGTCACTTACAGGGGCCCTAAGTGGCGCCTCCTTGCCACTTTAACAAGTCCATTTTGATGTCTAATTTCCCTACAATTCCTCTTAAGGCCTATCAAGCTTAGCTCCCCTTTAATAGTTAAAATCTGATATTTTTTAGGGCATTTACCTACACTCTAAAGTTCTCAAAATTCATTCAACACATTCAAACACACATAGGCATGCTACTTCATACAATTAAGTAATAATGCACAAGCCCTAAATCCAGGATATTACGCTTCTACCCCTTAAAATAATTTCGACCTCGAAATTACAGCTAAAATAGGTGGGGGTATTGCTGTCGCACTGCTTCTTTCGGCTCCCAAGAAGCTTCCTCTGATCCATGATTACGCCACAACACTTTGACCAGAGGGATCGATTTCTTCCGAAGCACCTTCACATCTCATTCCAGAATCTGAATCGGCTCTTCCTCATAGGACAGATCTGGTCTCAGCTCCACCTCTTCAACCGGAACTATATGAGATGGATCCGATCGATAACGACGTAGCATCAAAACATGGAATACATCATGCATCTGCTGCAATTTCGAAGGCAACTCTAGCTGGTATGCCACTGGTCCCACTCGCTTCAATACCTAATAAGGTCCTATAAACCTGGGACTTAACTTCCCTTTGCGACCAAATCTCATCACCTTTTTCCAAGGCGATACTTTAAGAAACACATAATCTCCCACGGTAAACTCAATCTCCTTCCGTTTGAGATCTGCATACGACTTTTGCCTGTCAGATGCCTCTTTCAACCTTGTTCGAATCACCTTGACCTTTTCTTCCAATTCTGTCACAATTTCTAGACCCAAAATCTGACGTTCTCCCAATTCTGTCCAACACGTAGGTGTGTGACACTTCCGTCCATACAGTGCTTCGTACAGTGCCATCCGAATACTTGCCTGATAGCTGTTGTTATACGTAAATTCTGCTAAAGGCAAGAACTCTTCCCAACTTCTTCTGAAGTCTATCACACAGCCCCTCAGCATATCCTCTAACACTTGGATTACCCGCTCAGATTGACCGTCCTGCGAATGGAATGCCGTACTGAAATTTAACCTGGTACCCAAAGCTTGATGTAGCGCTTTCCAGAACCGAGATGTAAACCTCGGATCCCTATTTGAGATAATCGACACGGCACTCAAATGCGACCTCACGATCTCAACTACATACAACTTTGCCAATTTCGCAGAGAATAGTCAACCCTTGCCTAAGTATGAAATGTGCGGACTTTGTCAATCGATCCACTATCACCCATACCGAGTCCTTCTTAGTAGGCGTAAGGGGAAGCCCACTAACGAAGTCCATGGTAATTCTCTCCCACTTCCATTGCGGAATCTTAATTGGCTGAAGCAACCCTGACGAAACTTGGTGTTCAGCCTTAACTTGCTGGCACGTTAAGCACTTCCCTACAAATTCTGTAACTTCCCACTTAAGACCAGGCCACCAAAATTGTTCCCTTAGATCTCTATACAACTTACTACCTCCAGGATGCATAGCATAAGGGCTACTATGCGATTTCTGAAGAATTTTCTGCCTTAACTCTTTATTCTTAGGCAGACAGACTTTACCCTTGAAACACAGTACTCCATCGCCATTAATACCATAATCCTCCAACTCCCCACTCTGTACTTGTCGTAGCTTAGTACTGAAATCATCATCTGCCAACTGTCCCTCTTTCACCTCATTCAACCATGTCGGCTTAACTTGCAACTCTGCTAACAAACTTCCATCATCATAGAGGCTCAAATGTACGAACATTGCCCTTAACTCCGTCACTACTTTCTGACTTAGGGCATCTGCCACCATATTCGCCTTGCCCAAGTGATACTCTATGGAACAATCGTAGTCCTTCAATAACTCCACCCACCTTCGTTGTCTCAAGTTCAGCTCTTTTTGAGTCAATAGATACTTAAGGCTCTTGTGGTCTGTGTAGATCACTGACTTTTCTCCATATAGATAGTGCCTCCATACTTTAAGTGCAAAGACCACTGCCGCCAATTCCAAATCATGCGTCGGGTAATTAACTTCATGTGGCCTTAATTGTCGAGACGCATAAGTGACCACTTTTCCATCTTGCATAAGGACACATCCCAAACCTGTGTGAGAAGCATCATAGTACACCATAAAATCCTTCCCTACCTTAGGCTGAATCAAAACCGGAGCTTCTGTCAATACCTTATTAAGCTTCTCAAAGCTCTCCTGTTGCTTATCTGACCATCCGAAAGGTACCTCCTTTCTCAACAACTTCGTCAAAGGTGCGGCTATTGATGAGAACCCTTCCACAAACCTTCTGTAGGAGCCTGCCAATCCCAAGAAACTACGAACTTCCACCACAGACTTAGTTGGTTTCCACTCTAATACTGCCTCAATCTTCCGATGATCCACCCGTATTCCTTTGGCAGACACCATATGTCCTAAAAATGTAACTTTCTTCAGCCAAAATTTGCACTTGCTGAATTTGGCATATAGCTTTTTCTCCCTTAACACTTGCAACACGACTCGGAGGTGCTCGTTATGTTCTTCCCCAGACTTTGAATACACCAAAATATCATCTATGAACACAATAATGAACCGGTCCAAATAAGGTTGGAAAACTCGGTTCATCATGTCCATGAACGCGGCTGGGGCATTTGTCAATCGAAACGGCATTACCAAGAACTCATAATGCCCATACCTTGTCCGGAAAGCTGTCTTATGGATATCAGCCTTCTTCACCTTAAGCTGATGATATCCAGACTTTAGGTCTATCTTCAAAAACACTGCGGCCCCCTTAAGCTGATCGAACAAGTCATCTATTCTTGACAATGGATACTTGTTCTTGATGGTCAACTTGTTCAACTGTCGGTAGTCTATGCACATGTGTATAGTCTCGTCCTTCTTCTTTACAAATAAGACCGGTGCTCCCTATGGAGACACACTAAGTCGGATAAACACACGATCGAGTAACTCTTGGATCTGGGCCTTGAGCTCTACTAGCTCCTTTGGTGCCATTCGGTATGGAGCAATTGACACGGGAGTCATGCACGCGAAGAAGTCAATTAGAACTCCACTTCCCTATCCAGGGGTATTCTAGGTAACTCTTCCGAAAAAACATCCACAAATTCTCCTACTGTTCTAACTCCACTAACTCCCCCTTCCTTTACATCCAACGCACTAACAAAGGTCAAAAATGCCTTGCACCTTTTCCGAACCATCTTATTAGCCTTTAAAGCAGAGACTACGTTAGACAAGTAGTTTCTTCTTTCTCTTATCATAATTATCGCCTTATCCTCCGGCGTCCTTAACTCTATTCGCTTAGTTGCGCAATCCAACACAGCCCGATGTTCCACTAGGCAGTCCATGCCAAGGATGAAATCAAATTCTCCGAAGGGTAGTTCCATCAAGTCGTGGAAATACCACTCCACAAGCTCTAGAGGTACACTCCGAAATATCTTATTCACCACTACAATTTGACCTAATGGGCTCACTACAGTCATCTCCCTATTAGATAGTTTAGAGGCTATGTCTAGTGTTTCAACTACTCTACATGCAACATAAGAGTGGGTAGAGCCAACATCAATTAAAGCAAAGTAAGTCTTGTCAGCTATAAGGAACGTACCGGTTATGACGTCCTGTGCGTCTCCATCCTCCCTCCGACGAATTACATACACCAGACCCGGCTGTCTCGCCTCTGTATTACCAACACCTCTGCCCGGTGTTCCCTGTCCTCTACCAGAACCATTACCTCTACCAGTCGAACCACGACCTCGCGGTGGCCGTTGTCCTCCTCTACCAGCCTGATTAGGACCCTGACTTACTGGTCGGCTCCCATCTGTTTTCATTGGACAGTCCTTAATTATGTGGTCTTAGACTCACACTTGAAACATCCCCCTGTCTTCTTCCAACACTCTCCTAGATGCATCTTTCCACACTGAGCACAAATGCGACATCGCCATCTAGTCACAACTCACTTGACCTCATGGCCCGTCAACTCTAGGCCTCTTTTGCACATTCCCAGATGACCCTGCTGATCCAAAACCTCTCTTTTTCCTGTTCCTATCTGCATTCTGTCTCACAGAGTCCTTAATCCCTTGGCTACCTTAGCCTTCTCCACCAACATGGTAAACTCTCGCTCTTGTTGTGGAGCTATCAACAATCTCAGGTCATCCCTTAGTCCGTCCTTAAATCGGACACATCGTTCATGCTCTGTAGCCACTATACCTCGAGCATATCGGCTCAACCTTAGGAATTCTACCTCGTACTCCGCTACGGACTTATTTCCCTAGACCAGCCTCAAAAATGCCTTCCTCTGTGCATCCACATAACTGGTCCCAATGTACTTCTTCTGATATGCCGCCTTAAAGTATTCCCAAGTAAGATCATCAGCGGCAGCACCATCCCTGACCGTGAGCCACCATTGGTATGACTCATCACGGAGTAGCGACATTACCCCTTTCAGTTTCTCCTCGGTAGTCAGGTCCAAATCATCCATAATCCGCTCCGTCGCCTCTAACCAATACTCAGTCATATTGGGCGCCACTCCAAATATACCATAGAAAAACTTAGCTCCATTGGCTCGAGTCACTCGGGTACCAACTTCTGAGCTCCCATGCCTCCACCTGCTCCAGCCACCCTTTCCAAAACCCGCAGCATCGCCTGAAATACTACATCATCCCCCGTCTGATCCTGATATTCCACATCAGCAGTTGGTGGTGGTGGCATTTCATTTTCGGACCCTTGTCCAGACCTAATGGGCTCCGACACGGTCATTCGACCTCTACCATGGCCATGCACATTACAACCACGTCCCCTAGAATTCATGTTTTTGAATCGCGTTTATCTGATTAAAGAATTTTATGAATTAGTTTTTGTTCCACTAATTTATCGCGAACAGTCTTATGTTCAATAGTTCTAAGGAGTAGTTCTTTCGAATTCATACACATACAGTCTCAAATTCATTCAATCATCACATTCATGAACTTGCGTTCATTACAGAAAAGTGTTGTAGTTGTCACTATTGTTGTTTTCCACTACCCCAAAGGCATTCCCGTAATTTTATCCTATAAGAATATTTTGGTAATTTTTCAAATTAGGGTATTTGAAAATTTCGCAAAGTAGAGATTTTTGGTATTTTTACAAAATTGAAATACTTGGTAAGAAAATTTTAGGGGTAAAATGGTAATTTTATAAAATGAGGGTATTTTCGTAATTCTTCAAACCAGGGGCATTTCGATAATTTTTTGTAAAATATGGTTCCAGGTGATTTAACGAAATAAGGGTATTTTAGAAATTTTTAATTCGAGGGTATTTCGGTAACTTTCCATACGGAGGGTATTTTGGTAATTTGTACCGGTTAAGGGTAATTTGGTTAATTTACAAATTAGAGGTATTTTGGTCATTTTTGAATCAAAGGTACTTTGGAATTTTAAAATCATGGTTTGACTTTAGAATTTCACAAAACAAGGTGATGGGTCCCTTTCGGGTTTTAATTATTGAGTTTAGCCTGTGATTGAGTCCTCTTGGTTAGGGTGAACCGTCACTACACACCAAGTAGGATTCGACGGAGAGGAGGTGAGTCACTAGGATCGCTTAAATACCAAGCTCCCCAGATCCAATCCTAGACATGCATGCAGTGATTGCCACACCCTTAACTCGGTGACTCGAGACACGTGTTGGTTTGGTTAGACTTTAAGTTGTATGTATTTCGGTGTTGGAGTAGACTAATCCTAGGGTTCAATAATTCCTAATCTACTAATCTTCATCCCTATAATTCCCACATACAAATCACAAAAGGGTTAGGAGTACTTACATGGTGGACTTTGGTAGGAGACTCAAAGCCATGCCAGAAAACCTGCTCAATTTCTTAATAAAATCCAATTTCAAAAGAAAGAAAACGTTTTGGCCAAAAAAGCCCTCAAGGCCGAGCTTTGAACCTGGCTCTGATACCAAACTAAAACACCCCAAACCTGGCCCATAATCCCTGACCGGATCTGGCATGCTTCTTGAGGAAAACAATTCCAAACTTATTTGTTACTTTGGAAAATCTGGGTGGTTTGGATGATAATTTGATTTGTGTCGAGTTCAAATTTGAAAACGGTGTCATTCTTGTAAGCTCGATCTTATCAAAATAATATTTTATTTATACTTGAAATCAATAAGTTAAAAGTATTGTCGGGTTTTTAGAGTTTAACAATGATTGAAAATCGGTTGTGTTTAGGTGTCAAAACATTTAAAATTTATTTTTAAGAAAATTTGTTTAACCTTTGATTTGATAATAATCGTATCATGATAAACCAAATTAAATGCATGCTTAAGCAGTTAATAGTAATGGCCATATTACATCATAGCAAAACCGAAATAAATTCCAAAATACTTAAATATAAAACCAACGAAAATAAAATAACTCGAAATGAGCATGGCCACCACTAATCTCCTGCCAATCGGTCCATTCTTGAGTGTCACTGAAAGATATCCCACAACGGGATGAGTCAATGACTCAATGTGCAACAACCAACACAAATTCCCAACGATTTAGGCATACAAATCATATATAGAACATATATAAACAATGGTGCAATCCAGAACCCAAACCTAGATAACCATCCTCTACACATCACCGTACCGCCATCACACCGTGGGATTACTAAATCGACCCTCCATCCGCTACACACCATCAAAGGTAGTCATTGAGACGACTTGCACATCGCCCTTATAAATTGTGGCATAGCCACCAGATAATTGCGACAAAGTCACCAGATAACATTTTGTGACATAAGTCACCATATTCAGATTATGTGACATGAGTCACCAGATATTATGGTAAAAAAAAACCACCAGATCACTTCCCCTTTTCATAATCACCCATATGCCCCATGTGTCATACAAATCATGCGAATATCATGCCATATGCCTTATTCATATTTGTAACAAATTTTCATATATGTCACGTTCAATGTTTATAATACTATTAACAGATCTTTAGAGAATAACGTACCTGAATATGACGTACCATTGAATGGTACCTTTAGCCACATCTTTCACATTTTTATTAGCACACATATTAAACTAATACCATAAATCTATCAAGAACTAGTGTGGGGCTATACACCTGGTTACTAACACTTTCACTGAATCTTGAAAGTCTACCGAAACTGATTACACTCCTTCCTAAAAACCAATGTTAGAATCGACTAACATTAATAGACACAATATTTCTACTAATCAATATCATAACCCACTTACCTTGCTTATCTAAATCCAAAGCATCACTTGCTCCCAAGTTATCGAAATCCTATTTAGAAAATGTCAGAATTAGCTTTATTACAAAAACTTATGAAAGTGGCCTATGGCCGAACACTATGCCCTTACCTTGAGTAGTCGAATCCAAGAGACCCCTTTAATACTCCTTCATGTTGGCTACATATAAAAGAAACACATATTATAGCACTATGAATATTCGGCCATCCCTAAAACCAAGGCTTAACCACTTGGTTTCGGCACACCCATGAAAAAGAACCCAAACCGATTGCTAAGGAAGGAAATACTTACCACCAACACACGTTTGAAGAGATCAAGAGAAAGTAGTCGACAGCACCTCCCTTAGAGAATCGGCTTTTGAGAATGACAGAAAAAGAATAGCTTCGGGAAAAGGTGCTAACACGAATAGACAACTGAAAAAAGAAGAAAAGAACTATCTGCCACTTTCGGCTTCTGTGACAAGTGAACAAATCGGCTATGGCTAAAAGAGTTTTTCGGCTTTTGAAAGAACCGTGAGAGAAAAGAAGAGAAGAAGAGGTTGATGATTGAGCAATTCGGCAATGGTGAACAATGGTAGAGAGGTTTCGGCTTTGTTATAAATGAGAGGAAAAAGAAAGAATTCTCTTGACTGACAATTTCGGCAAGGAGACTAAAGGAGAAAGAAAAAGATGGACACCCTCTAAAAAAACAATTTTGGCACCTACTCCTACAACACTCCCAAAACCGAATATACACCTCCCCTATAGTCCCATATTCGGCCACTTGCTCCCCTCTCTCCCTTATCATTTGATCCCCTCCACCTTAGCCGAATCCTCAACTCTCCACCCTTATCTATACCTCCTCCTTCTAGAGTCCACATGCCGTCCATTACCTCTCCTCCTTGCAACAAAATAAAACTCCCCTTTGCTTCCCTTGCCACTCGAACCTAGGCCCCCTTTGAACTGCTTGTGGCGTCACTTACCAAGGCCCTAAGTGGCGCCTCCTTGCCACTTTAACAAGCCTATTTTGATGTCTAATTTCCCCTACAATTCCTCTTAAGGCCTATCAAGCTTAGCTCCCCTTTAATACTTAAAATCTGATATTTTCTAGGGCATTTACCTACACTCTGAAGTTCTCAAAAATTCATTCAACACATTCAAACACACATAGGCATGCTACTTCATACAATTAAGCAATAATGCACAAGCCCTAAATCCGGATATTACACCGTATGCGACACACAAGCTAGACTGATTTAGGCCGTGTGGGCCTACATGGATAGTCCATACAGGCGTGTGGGAATTTGGGCCAGGCCGTGATTCACACGGGCTAAGGCCAATCTGGACGTGTGGGCCCAGACGGGCAAGCCACATGGGCGTGTGAGCCCATTTATCTGAAATGATTCCTAGGGTTGCACGGGTCACCCAAGTCGACTGTGAGCCTACTGTAGGGTCGGTAAGCATTACCTAAACCCCTAACTGTATGATCTGAGTGTATGTGATGCATGATAAATTATGCATGATTGTTGATATATATAGGTATACATATGACTGTTGGTTGCATAAAAGCATGACATATTGTATGTTTGAATTGCATTGGGTTGGTATGATGATATTTGGAGGAAGTGTACTGAAAGGCTTAAAGCCTATTATCTGGCAGCTCAGCTACAAAATACTAAATATGTGCCGCATTTGGTACTACATGGAGTGTAGGGATGGGTGGGTGTTTTAAACCCCACATGGAGTGTAGGGATGGATGGAGATGGTGTGTAGAGGCTGATAGGTAGGACTTTGCTACTAATTACTGTTGCATTACTGATACTGTGATGGGCTAAAGCCCTAATGAATATCGACATCGGCCGAAATGGGCTAAGGCCTAAATCGCTCTTGGCTGAAATGGGCTTAGGGCCAATATTGCATTTGATTGTTTGCTATGATTGACTGTATGCATGTTATCTGTGGGGATTACACATTAAGTTTATATAAACTCACCCTTTTCTGTTTTATCTGTATAGGTAATCCCTAGACTTAGACGGATCGGTGCGGTGGGGAACTCTATGGTGACCACTTGGCTATTAAATGGGTTTATATTCATTTATGGTTTGTTATCTATTTTCGGGTATTTTATTTATGTAATTTGGACTTTTGGACTTTTACCTTTATTTTGGATTTTAACTGTGTTCATGGATTTTAAACTGCAAAACACAACAGAAACCCAGTTTAACTAAAAGTAACGTTTTCCTAAACACGAACGATTTTTCTTCAAATATCACGATTTTTAAAAGCTTTCATTACATAAAGTGTGTATTTAAAATGAAACCAATTTAATGAGAAAATGATTTTGAATTTTTCAAGAGATAAATAGAAGCCAATAAATGGAAAAGGTTTAACTTAATAAATGCGATTTCAAATTCCATTCCATGTGACATTGCCAAATTCGGCCATAACGTCTAGGCCGGGTTTAGGGTGTTACAATCCATGTGACTGCTTCTAAGGCTACCAAAGAAGCAATATGGCTTCGAAAGTTTCTTACGAATCTTAAAGTCATTCCTGATATGGTAAAATATATTACACTGCATTGTTTCAATGATGTGACAGTAGCTAATACCAAGGAGACAAGAAACTTCAAGAGGACAAAACATATTAATTGGAAGTATCATGTCATAAGGAATGCAGTTGCAGACAGAATCATAGATATGGTCAAAGTCCTATCCGAGGACACATGGAGAGCAGGGGAATGCGTAACATGACTCATCTACTTTATTAAGGAATGCGTAACATGACTCATCTACTTTATTAAGGTTAGTGGGTTACTATTGGATCTGATGCCCAGAGTGTAGTTTATTCATTCGTAAATTTGTAATTATTTTCAAACAGACTGGTTAATAAAATAAAGCCATTGATTACATTAATATACTTTGTATGATTATCCTCATATGATTTTTGCACACAAAGAAAAATGGAAGCAAATGTTGCTCATTAGTTGTCTAATGTTTCAACTAATACTAAGCAGTATTACGTAGTTGGATCATAATACGAAAAGAAAACTTATATTAGTAGACAAACCTAAACATGTCCTTAGTCTAATCGAAAATAAGCAAATCGATTGAAAGACTAATATGCCATCTAAAAAGTGTAATTGGAGGATTCTATGTAACAGCCCGCCTTAGGGCCTAGTCGGAATAGTGGTGCGAGACCATAAATCCGAAGTAGAAATATGATTTTTATAAAGTATATGAGATGATTTCATGATTGTGTGAAAATCTCATGAGGAAATTTTATTAATTAGTAATTAAATTGTCCATTAGGACTAAATTGTAAAGAGTGGAAAATATGAGATTCTAGAAGATTTAAGTATGAAATAGAATTATGAAAATTACTAGACGTCCTTATTTAGCAATTAGACCATTATATTTAATGATGGACAAAAATGGACATGGGAAGGAAAAATCTCAAGAAATGACCATTAAGGGCATTTTGGTCATTCGTTAATAAATGAATTAAAAGGGTTAAAGAAGAAAAAATCATGTCCATCTTCTTCCCTAGGTGCCAAAATTTGGAGAGAAGCCATAGCTAGAGTTTTCCTCATTTTCAAGCTCAAAATCAAAAACCGCGAAGTCCATATCGAAACCGATGCAAGAACAAAATCGAAGACTAAATCGAGCATCGATACATATTTTGAGAATCGAGATAAGTTTGTATGAAGTTAAAGTTTCATAATGTTTAGATATTTGAAACTATTAAATATTATGGCAATGTATGTTATTGCTATGAAAATTCGAGTGATGAAGTCTCGATGGGGTAATAGTGGAATTAAGTTATGCGAAATTCTGGATAAAGATTCAGAATAATGAAAATACCCATGTATTAGCATTGAATAGATAAGGTCCCGTGTAAGACCATGTCTGGAATATGGCTTCGGCACCAAGAGAAGATCTCGTATAAGACCATGTTTGGGACATGGCATCGACATTCATGTATGATATCATATAAGACCATGTCCAAGACATGGCATCGACATTCATGTACGATCTCGTATAAGACCATATCTGGGATATGGCATCGATATCGAGCTATGAGATCCCGTGTAAGATCATTTCTGGGATATGGCATCAGCATCAAGGGGTGATCCCATGTAAGACCATATTCGGGATATGGCATTAGCATCAAGATTTATACATGATAAGTTCAAATATCCTACGATAATCCGATTGGTGTAGGCAAAAGAGCTAAGTATGTAAAATAGTATTGAGCCAAATCCGTTTACGGATGACCTTGAATTTCATTCATGATAAGAATGATGAAGATTTGAATTTATGTTCATGTTAGCATATGTGCTAAGTTATGTGATTGAGTGATATAGGTACCATGAATAAGTACAAGTTAAGAAATCATAATATAACATGAGATGGGTAAGAATAAGAGTGAGTAAGTATGAATAAGCATGCCTAAGCAATTGAGACTTATGTTGCTATTATTTCATGAAATGGATGAATTTAGTTTGAGCAATTATATTGCTTTAGAATTTTTCATGCAAACTTACTAAGCTATATGCTTACCCCTCTCTTTTCCCTTTTTCTTTGTAGTTTCGCCAAGTTAGCTCGAGGATCATAGAACGTTGGAGCTCGGATCACACTATCAGTCGTTCTTTTGGTATAGTAAAGTTAGTTCATTTTGAGTATGGCATGTATAGGAACTTGATCATTTTGTGTCATGTCAAATTTGAAGGCCAAAAGGGTTGGCTATTAATGTTTTACTTTCATTTTGTAAATGGCCACGATGAATTGGCCAATATTGTCAAGTTTATGTTATTAAGTTGATGAGTTTGATGAATTGAATGTTCATGCAAGTAATTGAGTAATGGGAGAAATGAATGATAATTTAAGGATTTTTAATAGTTTGATAAATGCTATGTTATATGCCACTTGTGAGGTAATGAATGAGTCTATGTTTCAGGGTGGCAAAGAGGCTTGAAGAATAGCTTCTAAATGTCCACACGGGTAGACACACGGGCGTGTGTTTAGGCCGTGTACAACACACGGTCAATCCATATGGGTGTGTTGATAGGTAGTGTATCCCCTGCATTTTAATTTCGAGAATTTGAATTGTCACACGGGCCAGCACACTGGTGTGTGCCTAGGCCGTGTACTTCTTAAGGGGTTGCTGACGTCATAAACAGAATACCCCTAGTTTTCACACATGGGTAAGGACACGGGCGTGTCTACGCCGTGTGGAGGACACGAGTCATTGACACGGGTGTGTGTCCAGCAGTGTGAAAACCCCTATAGGTTTGAAATAAAAATAAATTCTACACGAGCTATGGACATGGGCGTGTGAGACTACATGGCCTGCCCCACATGGGCGTGTCCTAAGTCACAAGGGCGTGTGACCCCTATTTGAGTAAAAATTTTCAAGGAATACCAAAGTTTTCAGATGAACTCTGAAACTTCCCGGAAGTAAGTTTAGGGCCTCATAGGCCCATGATGTACACATTATGATTAAGAAGAAAAAGTTTTAAGTTGGAATGAAATTTTATAGCCCGAAAATGCATGTTCAAGTAAGGTTAAGTATGGTAATGCCTCGTATCCGGTTCGGGCATCGGAGACGGGTAAGGGGTGTTGCATTCTTTGTCTTGGGCATTAGAGCGAATGACTCCCAAAAGATAAAGACATAGATGTGACTGACTGAACTAATAGTACATTGGATTGGACCCAAGAAGAATAGACATTGAATCTGTTTATGGATTTTTTTCACTTATGGCATTCATATTGTGGCATACCTAAATCCTGAGTGGATGACACATTATGTATGTGTGACTCATACACTTTAATGTAAGTAAAAATATGAGTTTGAATAGTAAGGAACCGAAAGCTGGTGCATTGAATGTACGACTTCTGCAATATGTAGCATCATTCACAACAGTGGAATTCATAGCTCAAGACATGGGTAAATGATATCCTCTCATTGGCATTACATGGTTGATGAAAAGTAAACGTGGTCACAGATTGTTCGTCTTTATGATGGATGACTTGATTACTATTTGATAGTAATTGACTTTTCATGAAGTAAGATATAATAGTTACCATGAGATAAAATAGGGTCATATTGGGATAATGAATATTATCCCAAAGAGATTAAGGATATCCTCTGAGGGTAACATACTTATACCAAGGTCATTGGACAAGCACTGATCGATTTGCTTTTGTAATGGTATGCCTTTGGGGAGAGCTCAATCATGATACTATAGTGAAATGAATTTATGATTAAATGAGTTTATAATTAATAGTAAAAAATTTGGAACTTAAGTACAAATAATTTGAGCCTCAATTTCATATGTCCAATCGGTCCCTTCGCTAGCTCGTTGGAACTATAAAGGAATTGCATGTTGAATCAAATGAACATAAATGAACAGAAATTGTGAAATGGAGAAATAGGAAACATTTTGAAATAATCATAGTTTTCTCCAAGATGAAAAAGAAAAATAAAAATGAAAATGACTTGAAAAATGAATTTATGGTTTTCGAATTAAATGAAGCTCGAAAATGGAAATAAATCATTTGGTCATAATAAACCATTGAATGTGGAAATATTAAATATATTTTCTCATAAATTCTTTTACGGTAAAGTCGTCATGATTTTAACTGAATTAGAATTGGGTTGAGAAAATTGTTTAATTCAAAATATATTGAAGTTTATTTGGAAAATAGAAAAACAAATATTGGATTGGATCAAATTATAAAATATTGAGTTAAAAGCCTAGGAAGTACTTGTAAATAGACCTGTTATTGAAGAGGCCCAAAAGCCGCTTATGTAATAAGGGGATGACAAACTCAATTCTTATTTAATTAGCAAATATATATTTTAAAAATTATAAAATATATTATTTAATAAATTAGAAAAAATAAATACATAAACACACTTGAAATGAAATGTAACATCCCTATACCCGGTTTGACCCAAGGAACCTGATATAGGAATATTACATTTGGTGCCAAAGTGATTTTGGCTCATCACTAATATATTTGAACATTAAAAAAAAAAAGCATTCACTAAATTAACTTATATTTTAGTCCCTACTACTTGGAACACACTAGATCTTCCTAAGTACATGTCATTATATTCAAAATTTTAAAACATACTCTCTTGGCATTTGGAGATGTGATGAGATGGATGTCCACGAACTCAACTATGACTTTTCAAAATCACTTTACCTATAAGTTGAAAATAAACGCGTTAAGTCGGTGAAGACTTAGTAAGTACCCATGATATCTAGATTCTATTAAATTTCTTAATTTCCAATCTCTTGTTTCTTTGTTTATTTATCATATTTATTTGAAACTTTTTACTTAATTCACAATTTAGTCCTTAAGTCCTCAAATTAACTTATAAAAATTACTATTTTTTTTATACATGTATCATATTTCACCATTTAGTATAAATTTTCATGATTTTCTCACTATTTCTTTCACAGTTTATTTTTACATATTTAATTTACTAGTCATTGTCTTTCTTAAACTTCCTCAAATACATTCAAATTACTTACGTCTTCACTTTACTAATTCAATATTTCAAACATGAATCGGAGATAAACCTTTACCTTGTAACGAAAATTGTTTACCTTTTTAGCAGAGGCCCATAGAACTAAATAGAACACTTAGGATATACGGAACTGATACAGAGGTGCATTATTATGCACTATTAAATAGAGAGCTCTAAAATGCTATACAGATAGCACAAATGTGCTAAACGGAGAGCACTAATGTGCTAATAATCGGAGAGCGTGCTAGGGTCCCTTAATGGCATGCCACTAATATCGTAATAGTTCTAATCTCGTCTACTTGGGCAAATTATATCATGCACACATATCACTTTTACACTTTTCGCATAATGCTTTTATATACTTTACAATTTAATCCTTGTACCAATAATCCGTATACTTATATCTTCACTAATAATCCTTATCATGTATTTCACATATCACTTTTATATATTTTGTAATTTAGTCATTAGCACAATATTTTATGTAGAAATATATTTTCTTTTAATAACACATATAACTTAATTCAATATTTATTAATATTCCAAAATTTACTACATCATCAATTTTTTCTCATTCTAAGTGTTATGCGCTTCAATTTTCTATTTCTAATATAATTTTTTCCAAATTTGATTTAACCCTTAATTTCCACAACTTAGGAAATAATTGTAGTTTGGATTACAAAATTCATATATTCTTTTATTTTTTTTACTATGTGCTTTATTATCAATATTTTCTCGTAAACTTTTATAACTTTCCAATTTAATCACCTTTTTTTCATAAAAGTTCTCTATTCATTATTACACAATTTTTCTTTGACATCTCACTTAATTCACATAGGGGTGAGCAAAATTTGATTCGACTCGAAAAAATCGAAAAAAATTCGAATTTTGAGTTAAACGAATCGAATTATTCGAGTTAATCGAGTTATTCGAGTTAACTCGAATTTTTTTTCGAATTTCGAGTTCGAATCGAGTTGAGTTTTTAAATTCGAATAACTCGAATAATTCGAATAATTCGAATATTAAAATATAATATTTAACATTTTTACCTCAAACTCCCAAACCTTTTTACTTTTCCCTCAAAACTTTTAGTCCTTCCCACTTGCCCCCCAAAACTTTTATTCCCCTCTCATCTCAACCCTCCAATCTACCCAAAATTCATTTCCCACCTAAATTTTACTCTCCCATTTACTTTTTCTTAAAATTTTACTCCCAAAACCCTCAAAACTTTTTATTTTCCCCCGAAATTTTTACTCCCTCCCACTTTTCTCCTAAAACTTTTACTCCTTTCCCATCCCACCTCCCATCTACCCCAAGCTCATCCCCCCAAATTTTTTTTATATTTTCCTCCAAAATTTTACTCCCCTATTTACTTTCCTCAAACTTTTATTCACCAAAATTTTTATTTCCCTCCCTAAAC
Source organism: Gossypium rotundifolium (assembly GCA_025506655.1). Taxonomy (NCBI): domain Eukaryota; kingdom Viridiplantae; phylum Streptophyta; class Magnoliopsida; order Malvales; family Malvaceae; genus Gossypium; species Gossypium rotundifolium. Next base: position 104,516,715 of record CP106723.1, on the reverse strand, counting down.
TTTTACTTCTCACCCTTTACTCTCAAATAAAAATCAAAATTATCCAAAATAATCATTAAACATAAATAATAATAATTTTATTTATATCTACTATTTATATTATTAAATTAAATTTCACATTTTATATTATTTATATTATTGAATTGTTTAGTCATATTGAATATTTATATTAAAATTGAATTATTAATTATGCCATAAAATATTTGTTTTAAAATTTTATATTGGTATCAATTTCACATTCTATCTTTAAAATAACATTTATTAAAAAATCACATTTTACATTTAATATATATTTTAATTCCAAAATACATAGTGACAAGAATCTAAAGATAATTGAAACAACTAAGCAAGTAAAGAAGCTAACCCGTATATAAAAGATTAACAAATAAATTATGAGGTGATGAAAGTTAATAAAAATTTGATTAAGGTGGACAAATTTTATTACGATGGGTGACAGTGGTTACAAGGAATCAAAATTATTTTTTAAAATTTAACTCAAACAAATATATTCGATTCGATTCGATTCGAATTCCATCTTACTCGACTCGATTCGAGAAAATTTCAAATCAAATTAGGATGATAAAATATGATTCGTCAACTCGATTAACTCGAAATTTTTTCATTCGATTCGATTCGATTCGATCGAACACTCACCCCTAAATTCACATAATTAATTTCGCTATCTCATTTTCCACATCAAATTTCTATGTATTTCACTTGTATTATTTTCACCACATGTATTTCTCAAGTCTTTCAATTTAGTCCTTATTTCCATAAAATTTCACATTTTCCTATAATTTCACTTATCTAATACTTTGTATATTTTTGCTAGCACATAACCCAACTATTATACTTTTATTATAAATTCCTACTTCACAAAATAAATTATTTCACACTATTATTTATTTATTTATTTACTTAATTACCACTTACTTTACAAAGATCACATTTTAATCCTTAAATAACAAGGAAGTTCATGGGTACTTACCTCTTTTCTATCAAAATCTCTTATTTTGATCTTCTCCTGCCACTTGATTCACTTGCTCAACTTCTCTCTTCATCAACATGTCAAAAACACAAAATTTTCTCATGAGAAATCTTTACTTTAACATCATTTTTATACTTTTCTATCACGACTAAACTTAAAAATAACATAAAACCTTAACATCCATACCTTATTCTCTTGAAACCAAACTTTAACTTGACTTTCTCTCTCCTCTAACTTTTATTCTCTTAAATCTAACTTGATATTCTAACTCCCCAAAGTCTCTTTATTATTTTCTCTTTTGATGGCCATGGAATTTTTTTTAATTTCTTAGTGAAAATAGTAGATTTTTGGTAAAATGATCAAATTGTAAGGAAAATAAAATTTTCTTTCTTTCTTCTTCTTCTCACATTGAGAATTTCCTTATATACTAAATAAAATAATAATAAAATATAATTAAATGTCAAATCAAAATATTAATAAACTAATATTTATTTAATTAATTAATCTAAAATATCACCAACATCATCATTACTCTTCAAAATTATCTTCCTTGCTAAATGACCATTTTACCCTTATGATCCTTCAAAATTTTCCCATTGAATCATCACTCATTTTAAAAAAATTACGATTTAACCCCTCATACTTTTTTCACTTATTCAATTTGGTTCTAATTCATCCATTTTCCTTAGTTTCTAAATCCTTCCACCCTTAAAATATTTACACTATTGGTCTTTTAACTTTTTATATTTACACTTTAACCCCTCAATTTTAAATATTTACTTTTAAACCACAAAACTTTTCTCACTTTTGCGATTTAATCCTTTTTCTAAGTAATATATCATAATGTACTTCCTAAATAGATTTTGTTGACATAACTTCCTCTTTTGTCACTTTATTTTCTTATTTTACTATTTCAAGGACAATATCTCATTTTCTTACTATAGCAACTTTCGGTGTTACATGAAAACTAATATATGTAATAATAAAATTTGGAAAAACTTTTAAAAGATGATAATGCCCTTTATATTAATTATATTATTAAATTAACGTTAAAAATAATTTATTAATATTATTATGTGATAATAATAGAATAATATTAATTAATATAATAGTATATTAATATGAGATTAATTGAATTGTGTTACAAAATAATTAAATAAAAGAACACCTAAAGTAAATAGAGAATTTTCTCGTCTCCGCTTTTCATTTATAAAAGAGCTATATATAAGCCTTTGACATTCAATGCAACATAATTGAATGAAGCTTATTTAACTATTTTATTAACACGTACATTAAGCATCTTTAATAATGAATGGGGGTTTTAACTCGTTACTTTCATAAATGTTTAAAGGCTATAGATATCCATTTAATGTATTTACAACACTCCCCCTTGGATGTCTTTTAAAAAAAATGTGTCTCATTAAAACCTTTATTAGGAAAAACCTTATGGGATAAAAACATAATGAAGGAAAAAGAGTACACAATCTCCTATTACAAGTCGCCTCGTTAAAAACCTTTATTAGGAAAACCTAGTGGGACAAAATATTGGTTAAGGGAAAAGAGTACAATGTGTTTTTTACTCCCCCTAATAGCAACATCACATTATGTCTTTGAGTCGACGCATTCCAATCTTGTTTCGTAGTCTTTCAAATGTTGAAGTTGACACTGCCTTGGTAAAAAGATCTGCTAAATTATCACTAAAACAAATCTGTTGAACTTCTATATCACCTTTCTTCTCAAGATCATGAGTGAAGAATAATTTTGGTGAAATATGTTTCTTTCTGTCACCTTTAATATAATCACCCTTTAATTGAGCTATACATGTTGCATTATCTTCATATAAGATAGTTGACATATTTTCCTGTAAAGGCAAATTACATATCTTCTGGATGTGTTGGGTTAATAACCTTAGCCAAACACACTCTCGGCTTGCCTCATGCATTGCAATTATTTCAGCATGATTTGAAGAGATAGTAGCTAATGTCTACTTTGTCAAATGCCATGATATGGCAGTATCTCCACATGTAAATAAATATCCCGTTTGAGATCGACCTTTATGTGGATCCGATAAATATCTAGCATCAGCATAACCAACTAATAAGGATTTTGAACCATTTGAATAAAATAACCCTATATCAATGGTCCCTCTGAGATATCTAAATACATGTTTAATTACATTCCAATGTCTACGTGTTGGAGAAGAACTAAATCTTGTTAACAAGTTTGAAACAAAAGGGATATCAGGTCTTGTATTGTTTGCAAGATACATCAATGCTCCTATGGCACTTAGATATAGTACTTCAGGACCAATAAACTCTTCATGATTCTCACAATGACGAAATTGATCTTTATTCATATCTAACGATCATACAACCATCGGGGTACTCAATGGATGTGCTTTATCCATATAAAATTTCTTTAAGATCTTTTTCGTATAAGTTGACTAATGGGCATGAATTCCATCTTTTAAATGTTCGATCTGCATGCCAAGACAAAACTTTGTTTTTCTAAGATCTTTCATCTCAAATTCTTTCTTTAAATAATTTCTGCATTTTGAAGCTCTTTAGGAGTTCCAATAATTTTTAAATCATTAACATAAATAACAATTATCACAAAGTTTGATCCATACCTTTTTATAAAAACACATGGACAGATTGGATCATTTTTATAACATTCTTTTAACAAATATTGACTAAGACGATTGTACCTCATACGTCCAGATTGTTTTAATCCACATAAACTTTTCTTTAATCTGATTGACCAATTTTCCTGAGAAAATCTATATCCTTCAAGGGTTTTAAATCCTTCTAGGATTTTCATATAAATTTCAATATCAAGTGTACCATACAAATAGGCTGTAACAACATCCATTAGATGCATGTTAAGTTTTTCATGTACTGCCAGACTAATAAGGTATCTAAACGTTATTGCATCCACCACAGGAGAATATGTCTTTTCATAATCAAGGTCAGGCCTTTGCGAAAATCCTTGTGCTACAAGTCGTGCTTTATATGTTATGGCTTCATTTTTCTCATTTCATTTTCGCACAAATATCCATTTATATCCTACCAGCTTTACATATTTAAATGTTTAAACTATAGGTCCAAAAACCTCACGTTTAGAAAGTGAATTTAATTATGCTTGAATTGCATCTTTCAATTTTGGCCAATCTTTTCTATTTCTACATTTCTTAATAAATTTAAGCTCAAGATCCTCATTTTCGTTTGTTATTTCAATAGTAACATTATAAGTAAAATTATTGTCGACAACTATATTTTTTCGGTTCCATCTTTTTCCTGAAGTAACATAACTTATTGAGATTTATTCGTTATCACCATTTTCAGGTACTTGAACCTCTTATGGGTTTTTTGATTAGTTATATCTTTGGCCTCTTCTTGAGCACTTGCGTTCACAATATTACCATCTTGAATAATTGCTCATTTCCTTTTACGAGGATTTTTATCTTTGGACGATTGGCCTTCCACGCTTCAAGCGTGGATTACTTTTTTTTGCACTAACAATTTGCCTTATTGGGATATCAATTCATATTGGAGCATTTTTAGTTGGTATGTGAGATTTTGTATTTCTCTTTAGGTCAATAAATGAATCTGGCAGTTGATTGGCGATGTTTTGCAAATATATGATCCTTTGAACTTCTTGTTCACATTGACTTGTATGAGGATCTAATTGAGATAATGATGATCCATTCCATGTAATTTCTTTTACCAGTTTTATTTTCTCTCCCCCTAATGTTGGGAATGTTGTTTCATCAAAATGGCAATCAATAAATCGTGTAGTAAATAAATCTCCAGTTAATGGTTCAACATATTTAATTATAGAAGGAGATTCACAACCAACATATATTCCCAAACTCCTTTGAGGACCCATATTTGTGCGTTTTGGTAGAGCAATTGGAACATATACTGCACATCCAAAAATTCTAATATGGGAAATATTTGGCTTTTGACCAAAAGCCAATTGTAATGGGGAGTACTTATTATAACTTGTTGGCCTTAAGCGCACAAGTGTTGCTGCATGCAAAATAGCATATCCCCAAGCTGTAACAGGGGGTTTTGTTTTCATAAGCAATGGTCAAGCTATTAGTTGGAGGCATTTGATAAACGATTCAACTAAACCGTTTTGTGTGTGAACATGAGCTACAGGATGTTCAACTTTTATCCTAATTGATATACAATAATCATTAAAAGCTTGGGATGTAAACTCACCAGCATTATCAAGACGAATAGTTTTAATTGCATTATCTGGAAATTGTGCTCTTAATCGAATTATTTCAGCAAGTAGTCTCGCAAATGCCAGGTTGCGAGTTGATAATAAACATACATATGACCACCTACTAGATGAATCTATTAATACCATAAAATATCTGAATGGTCCACATGGTGGATGAATGGGCCCACATATATCACCTTAAATACGTTCTAGAAATGTGGGAGATTCAATCCCAAATTTAGTTGGTAATGGTCTAATAATCAAATTTCCTTGAGAACAAGCAACACAAGATAAATCCTTGAATTCAAGAATCTTTTGGTTCTTTAATGGGTGTCCAATTGTAACAGCCCAAACCCGGCCCAATCGTTAGGACCGAATATGGGTCGTTACTAAGAAGAACTTTTTGAAACCCATTTTCTAAATCCACTTAGGTTTTGTTGAAAACTTCTCATTTTAAGTTATCTTGCTGAAATTATACTTAGTCCAATTTGAACATTTAATTAAGTCAAGTTGTTACACAAATTTTCAGATGTGCCCGATGGCACGATAAAACATTTTCCGTGTTAATTTTATAAAACGCGTGATTCAAATTTTAAAGTACAATTAAAAATATCCAACATATATAAAAAAAAACCAAAGTAAAGTGATATGAGGCCTTATTACATCCGAAATAAAACAACCCAATAACCAAATTTTAAATAACTAAAATTAAAGTCTATTTAATTTTAAATCCACCGCATGGCCTCCTCAAGTCCCTCCGGCTCCATGTCCGCGATCTAAGTGTCACCTGAAAAATTAATGGAGAAGGTGAGTCACCAAGACTCAGTATGTAACCCTTCCCCCGTTTTAAAATATTTTCATACACAACATATAACAATTAATATGCAAAATAATGTGTACCCAACCTAGCCAACCATACGCCATGCTTCTACCCGTTGTGGTACCAAACCACTGGTGGTGCCAAACCACTGGTGACCTATAGTCACAATGTGTTACCAAAACACGGTGTCCGTGAGACACAAATCGGGTGATGGGGCCAACCCATCGTGTGATACCAAATCACCGGCGAGACGATCCCATATCTCAAGTGGGGCCAACCCACGGTGGTGTTAACCACGAGGATAAGTCGCTATTGAGGTACCAAACCTCTGGAGGTACCAAACCTCTGGTGACATATAGTCACGGTGTGTTACCAAAACATCGGTGCCCGTCGGCACAATATCACTGCCCTCCACTCATCAATCCCACAATGATAAACATACATATATTTCATGCCATCACATTCTTAAATTTCATGTGTCAACACATCATGCTTACCAAAAGCATTAATAATAATAAATCACGTTAACGGTACTTACGAATCACCACTTATACCGATTTGGTATTCATTCCAATGCTACATTCATAAAATGAGCATTCACAAAGTTAAGCATATTCAATATATTATATAGTGTGTATGTACACACCTGTCACCACGATAGTCTTAAATCCGAAGATAATCAATCGGTCACCCTCTAAGTCCTTGCCCCTATATTCGGCCAACTATCAAGGTTAGCAATATGGCCATTCGGCCAAACCAAATAATTTAAAGGGTCATATTTGTACAGAATCCTTACCTAATCGCTTGAATCCTAGCTTGATGACCAATCGCAATCTGGTTCATAAACTACAGGTTGGTCAATATTAGCAACCATGGCTTTCGGCTTTTCTTAATCATTAGAGGAGTAATCTTTTATAAGTAAACACTTACCACCACCTACCCAAAACCGAATGTCGAGAATGCGGATCCGATCTCTCTTTTGAGATCCCGAAGTGCCTATCATCGATTTCAACACCGGTTAGAACTCTTGCTACTAGTTGTTGAACTTGACTTCCATTCAATCCCATAAGTCAACAAGAAAAAGAAAATACGAGAAGGAGGGTTCTACCATCCCTTACCTTGATAATCGATTGAATAGATAGTCCGAAAGGTCTTGTGTTACCTTTGATATTCTACCAAAGTGCCTTCAAGTAAAAGAAAAGATTTTCGCACTTTGCTAGGTACTAGATTCGACTATATTTGGCTTTAAACAAGGCTGATTTTTAATGAGAAAAAGAAAGAAGAAAGGTAAATAGGAAGTGGTGATTCTACTAGTAGGAAACAAAAGGAGAAGGGACTTAAAGAATGTGGTTTGACAAGGAGGAGTTGTGAGGGTTCTTTATGGTTTTGAGGAATGGAATGATAAAAGAAAATGAGGAGAAAGTGCTTTGAATTTTCACTAAGCAAAGCCGAATCAAGGTGATCACTTAGGTGCTTTTATAAGCATTCGGCAACTCCCCTTCCTTCATAAGTCCTAGCCGTCACTCCTCCTCAACAAGGAGTCCAAGATTCATCTTAACTCCTTGAATCACTCTAGGCCAACCATTTAGTTTAATCCTAACTATTTTGATTTAATTTCCAATAATAAGTATTAATCCTTAAACAATCCATGTGATATCCCTATTATCCTCATAAAATAAAAAACTCATATTATCCTTGATTATCTAAAGAAAATAAAAATTTAAAGAGAGATAGGACTCTCCCTCATGTGCCGTCCATCATATTGCCAAAAGAGGATTTTTGTGACTCAACCAAGGCTCTCCTTGCTCCCTTGGTGGCGTCACATGTAGCTCTTAAGTGGGCTTGCTTTGCCACTTGGTCTAAGCTCATTTATGTCCAAATTATCCCCATTTATTCTTATAACACCCTCTTGCCAAGGCTTCCTACCTTAAAAGTTAAAACTAAAATTTCCTACCAAATCGAGCCAACACAAAGCCTTAAATTGATCATTATTATTCCATAAATAATGACATAGCAGTTCTTACATAAGAAAAATAATTAAATTTCAAATAACCCCATTTTTGGGATGTTACACCAATTGAATTCTCGATGATTCTTCGCATCATAATAGATCCGAAGTGGCCTAATCGGTCATGCCAAATAGTAAAAGTATGTGCTTCTACGAACTTCTGGTTTGTAGTAACTTGTGGCTCAATTGCACTAATATGTGTATAATATAAACCTGATGAAAAAGCAGGTAGCCTTACCAAAACATATTTCTTTCCACATTTAACATTTGTAATATATAGATATTCAATATTTTTCTCATTCACAGTCTCAATAGGATATCCATTAAGATGAATATCTTTAAAACTCAATAAATTTCTTTGAGACTTAGTGGAATATAAAGCATCATCAATGACAAATTTTTTACCTTTAAGTAATAATATAATAGCTATTCCAGAGCCTTCAACAAGTTTTTAAACTACCCAATATTGTATTAACATGGGCATTACTCATTGTCAAATGAGAAAAATATTTTTTTTATTTTTGAGATCGTATGTGTTGTAGCACTATCTGCAAGACACATGTTTCCATTGATTTTGGGTCCATCGAAATTTTGTTGAATATTCATATTCTTCATAAAAACAAACAAAACATAATATGAGAAACATTGCAAATATTTATTAAATATATAAATTACTCTTTATGCAAGAAAATAAAACATACTTAAAACAACATAAAAATGTCAAAATAACATCAATTTTTCTAATGATTCTCAAAGAAATCTACCACATCTATGTGAGTTATATTATTAAGGTCATTAAAATTATCACCCTCGTAGGCATGGTCAGTTTTAGAAATTTAGTGAATATCTTCATCTTTTGCCTCCATTTCATCATTTTGGGATATAAAATTTGTCTTCATATGCTTTCCCTTCTTTTTAATGGATGCTTGATAAAGTTTCACTAAATTCTCAAACGTACGACAGGTACGTGACCAATGCCCCTTCATACAACATTGGTAGCATATATTCTCAACAACCTTGAAGGATTATTTTGATGACTTTTTTCTTCTCTTTCATTGTTATTCTTTTTCTGGTGGTTAGAAGTATCATTGTTATGACCACCATGATAATGATTACTAGTACGTCCTCGACCACGTCCCCCACTACGTCCACGACCACGACCGCGACCTCTATATTTTCTATTTTCATAATTATTGTGTACTGTTACATTCACTTCATGGAATGGTGCAAAACCAGTGGGACTAATTCCATGATTTTTCATCAACAGCTCATTATTTTTTTCAGCCACCACAAGGCATGAAATCAATTTAGAATACCTTTTAAAACCTTTTTCACGGTATTGCTGCTGTAGGAGCACATTAGTAGCATGAAAGGTTGAAAATGTTTTCTCTAACAAGTCCTCATCCATTATGTTTTCTCTACATAATTTTAGTTGAGAACTAATTTTGAAAAGTTCTGAATTGTATTCACGTACAGTCTTAAAATCTTGTAATTGTAAGTGCATCCAATCATAACTAGCTTTAGGGAGTATCACCATTTTCTGATGGTCAAATCGTTCTTTCAAAATTTTTCACGAGGGTCTTTCACAATGAGATATTCCACTTTTAATCCTTCATGTAGATGATGACAGATAAAAATCATTGCTTTTGTCTTGTCTTGATTAGATGCTTATTTATCTGCTAATATAGTATTTCCTAAACTTTTAGCATCTAAGTGAATTTCAGCATCTAACACTCATGACAAATAATTCTTGCCTGAGATGTCTAAGGCTGCAAATTCAAGTTTGGCAAGATTTGACATTATAATCACTTGAGTCAAAATAAAAAATATTAGTAAAATAATAAGCATTCTCAATAGTAAAATAATTCAATTATATATACCAAATTTGCTAAACAATAATATGTATGTTAAATATTGGCATAGAGATGAATAGTCATAATAATAACTTAACACAAATTACATTAATGAAAATTCTTTTAATAAAAAAACATGTATATATAATTATTATTATTATTAGATTTTAGTTGTAAAAATAAATGTGCAAATGTTATCCAAAACAAATATTTCATCTAGAAAATAAAATAAAAGAATTATGAAAATATGTATACCATATATAGTTTAACGGGAGTTATACGAGCAAATTATATAAAGTGAAATATCGTAAACTTCACTATGAATTCGTAGAAGCTCGAGCTAATAACGTGTTATAAAATAATTAAATAAAAGAACACTTAGAATAAATAAAGAATTTTCTCGTCTCTCTTTTCATTTATAAAAGAGTTATATATAAGCCATTGACATTCAATGCAACATAAATGAACAAAGCTTATTTAACTACTTCATTAATACGTACATTAAGCATCTTTAATAATGAATAGGGGTTTTAACTCATTACTTTCATAAATGTTTAAAGGTTATTGACATCCATTTAATATATTTATAACAAATTGGAATATATTTTTCAAAATTCTACTAAAAATAACATAATATATTTTTAATTAATAAAATTATAAATCTATAAAATTATTGAATATAATTAGATAAATTAAAAAAAAAGTCAAGAACTTGAGACTGCGTCGAGTGGTTAGTGACAGCTCCTATCCTCAGTGCCAGAATGCAGAAAAGGACTGCAATCATGTCTTTAGACAGTGTCCTGTAACGACAGAAACGTGGCAGATTCTTAACCTTTCATGGGTCATTAACTCTACTATTATTGATTTATGGGACTAGATTACTTGGGTGTTTGAAAGAGGTAGCAGCATGCAATGTCGAGTATTTTGCTGTGCTATGTGGTTTATGTGGAGCTCCAGGAATCAGTTCATACATGAGAGAAAAATAATAACAGGAAGGGACTTGTCAACAAAGATCCAGAGCTATATTGCAGAAATTGACAGATCGTGTGAAGGAAAACATACTTGCGTTGATAATGGTCATCAGGGGCAACAGATAAGCGGGACAGATGCGACCATTTTCTTTGATGCAGCATTTGATTGTAAAAACGTAACTTCAGCTTCGGGTTTGGTGGTGAAGGGAGTTAGGAATGAGTGGCTTGCCTCGAAGTCTATCATCCACTCCGCAATAGTGTCACCGTTTATGGCGGAGGCACATGCAGGTTTGCAAGCAGTAAAATTAGGGATTACATTGGGGTTTCACTCTATAACCATACTAGGAGACTCTAAAATAGTCATAAATAAATGCAATACAACAGGAAGAGACAAGTCAGTTCTGGGAGCAGTTATCAGGGACATTCAAAACCATAGACGATCTTTTCGAGAAAGTCATTTCCAATTTATCAATAGACGAAATAACAATGCACACAGTAGCGACGGAAGCTTTAAGAACTGGTGAGGAATTTACCTGGAAGAAGGGTCTTTCTCGAGTCGCCAGCGTAGAAGAGAAGAAAATGGTATGCGCAACCCGGATTGAAGGAAGAATGCAGAAGCTTGGAGAAGAAGAGATAGCCGATTTCAAAAATTTCTTGGTAAGTGCTATCAATTGGATAGCTGGCATAGGAAATAGGAAAGTCAAAAATTAAGTGAGAGCCAGCTAAGAAGCCATCGATTGGATTTAACGTCTGATGAGACGTTTCGCTTATCCTTTACTTTCTAGACTTTTCTTTTTATTTTTCTGGAATTTTCGTCTTATTTTGTTTGGGTTATTTCTTTGGACCTTGGCGTTTTAGTTTGTGCCTTGGGCTTTTTTCCGAGACCCATTTTACTGTTCTGCTGATTTCATTGCTTTATCTAATAAAGTCCAATCGGTTTTATTTCAAAAAAAAAAGAAGAGTTTTTAATTAAATAAATATGATTTATATATAAATACGATTTTATTTTAAATATGATAATGATTAGTATTGTTAAAATAGATTTTTTATAATTAATAAAAATTAAATGTATGAGATTAACATTATATATACGAAGATAATATCAATATATTGGTAATCTAATCTATAATGTATAAATTTATTTATTCTTAATTTATATGTCAAATCTCAAAAAAAATTAAATGTATTTTTATAATTAAATTAAATGTTATTGTTTATAAATATTAATTGCATATAACGAGATCGGTTTGATTCAAAACAATGGACAAATCGTATGACCCATATTTATTCAAGAAATTAAGATAACAAAATTGATTAATTAAAATTAATATTTTATATAATCTATTTTATTAATTTTAAATATGTAAAATAAATAATATAATATAATATAATATAATATAATATAATATAATATAATATAATATAATATAGTATAGTATAGTATAATATAATATAATATAATATAATATAATATAATATAAAAATAATTATAATTATTTTATTAATAATCTTTCTATTAAATCTTGAAAAGCAAAATTACATTCATAATAATTTTAATATAAAATAATTTTGATTATAATCTTGATTTTAGTTTTACAATTGTTTAGCAATTAAAATTAATATTTAGCACTATAAATATATGCATTAGCAAGATATTTTCATTCAAAATAACATCTAAAAAAGTTATGAAAGAAAATCATATTTTAGCCTTATTTAATAATAGATTTTGTTTCCATTACCAAAAAAAGGTATGATTTTCATTATTATTTAAGATGTTTAGTCATTATTATTTGATATTTGATAATTATACTATTATTTTATTTTAATAATATTTATATAATTGTGAATGTTGTTTATCATTATGTTATAAAATATTATATGGAAGGTAATGAAATATTAAAGTAATGGTTCTTTATAGGTGAAATTTAAACTCATATTCGAATGACAAGTTATTTTATCTAATTACTTAATATTTTACTATCGTTGTTTCTTACTTTTAAAATTTTTTATTTTCTAAGTTTTTTCAAAATTAATATTTTTATTAAAAATTAGACCAAGTCTCATTTAATTAGAATATATATTTTAAAATTATAAAATATATTATTTAATAAATTAATAAATAAATAAAATCATGTGTAATGCAAGTGACATGAAGACTAATGAATATAAAACTAGTAGTTTGGAGAAACTTATAAACTGATGAGAAAATCTTTTATTTTCCATTGTTTTACTAAATTTATATTTAAAATAAAAATTTGAAATAAAATAGAAATTGTGACATTAAAAATAATTGTAATTTAATAAAATTGTGATAATTAGGCATTTAAAAATAATTATATTTTAATTTACAATTATTAATTAAAAAGTTGATATAAACAATTTGTGCTATTGTATTTAAAAAAATTGTGCTAATTTTCTTGGTGTAAAATAGATGTATTAGTTAAAAGAATTTTAAACATCTTTATTATTATTTAATTAATATTAGAGTTATTATATTAATTAATTATTGTTTTCAATAATGTTACTTTACATTAATTACATAAAAGTAAAATTATATTATTAGTTGAATATGTTAAAAATGTTTTAAATTTTTAGATGGAATCAAACTTCAGTACCAAAATTAGATATTTTCAAATAAAAAGTACCAAACTAAAATATTTGATAAATTAAGGGGCCAAAGATGGCATTATCCCTAAAAGTATGTATTTTCTATTAATTAATTAAAAAAATTAAAAACCCTTAACTATCTCTCTTTCAACACCCGCCGCCAACAAGCTTCTCCTCTTCGTGCAGTCCCTGACCCAAGCCCTCTCCTGCCTTCAAGTTCCCACAGAGAAGGAAACTGAATAAGGTAAGTTTTGAAACCCTAAGAAGATTTATTTCTTTTCTCTCTGCCTCTGCATCACTCTTCTTTATTTCATTTTCTGTTTTCAATCCTACTGCTATCTCTGCGTTCTTTGTTGAGAAGGACAATTCTTTTAAAAGCTATGGGTTGAGCGGTAATAGCGGACCTTCTATTTGCGTCCGTGATCCGCTTCTATTGATGTGAAATTTGTTTGCATCCCTACTGAGGTTTTTATCGGTGGTGGATGGCGCCGGTACCGCTTAATAGCAGCTGCGCTTAATTTGAAAAAGCTAACTTTTTTTTTTTTGCAGTGCGGCTTAATTTGAACCTAAAACAGAGCATGGGATTGGAATTGCCGAAATACCAGGAGATGGAGGAAGATCAAGTTTTCAATTTCACTGATTCAGAAATAGTTTCTCATGTCAAGCAAGCTCTCGTCTCCGTCCTATCCGTAAGCGCTCAAAGACACACACGCACACACTCTCTCTATTGTGCTTTCTAATTCAACTGCTCTTATATGTTGTATTATTTTTTCAGGGTGATAACAACAGCTACAATCAGCTTGTTGGGGTCATGCACCATTCCAAACATCTTGCCCCTGATGAGGTCGCCTTACTCGAGGTGTCTTTCTGTTCATTTTCTTTTATTAGTCCAATGCATACCATCCTTTCTTATGTATCTAAGCTTAACTTCGTCTTCTTGTTTATGAATTACATGAATCATAGACTACTTTGAAGGCACTAGCTGGGGCAGTATCTTCTATAGATATTACTCATCATGACTCCCTCCTTTCTGCTGTAAGTTCCTCTCTTTCATTTTCTTTTTCACCTTACCTATTTTCAGTGTGTTCCCCTTATTTACTTGTTCCCTCGGCAATTCTTCCAGATTTTTTGTATGAGCATGTGGAATTACGGGCCTCATGTGGCAGATGCATTAGCTGAACTTATTGTGTCCCTTGTATGTGCTGCTTACTTCCCAGCTCGTTTTCATAGTTGACCTTCTCTTTAAAATTATTTTCCATCGTATTGCAGGCTATTTCAAATGGAAAGTATCTTGATTTGTGTCTGGGTATGCTTGTGAGCAATTTCACCCCACCACCTTATTTCTTGGATAAACTAAAAATGCCACATGGTCTTGAGAGGAAGGGCCAAGTTCTTTCTCGGGTGCATGCAGCTTTCAAAAAGATAGCTGATTATGTCCCTCTTGCTCCCTTGAGATTATTGACCATAGTTCTCCAAGGAATGCCTACAATTTATCATAAGGACCGAGTAAGTTGAATTTTTTCAGTAGGGAATTTAGATTTTTTTTTTCCTTCTAAATTTTCCTTTTATTATTATATTTAGATATCTTTAGACATTCTGATTGTAGCATGTTACTTAAAAACTCAATGCTGTTATGCTTATGCAATCAATTTCAGTCCCTAGATGGATGAGAATGTAAGATACCATTGTTCCACTATTGGATATCTGTTCAGTTTGGTGGAGTTCTTAAATTCAATTTCCTGATCAATTATGTCATACGTTCTGTTGCTTTGGTGCCTGTAGCTGCCATATTTTATTATTGAAATTTGTTAAGACAATTGAATCTAAAGCCTCTCCCCTTGTCCTTGTAGGCAATAGTAATTTATGTGGAGAACATGTTAAAATTAGAGAGTGCTGAAATTGGAGAACTTGTTGGAAGCACAATACTTATGGCTGTGGTGGACCGGCTGATAGAACTGGATGTAAGTAATTTGAATTTTCCTTAGAATGAGAAAATTGTTTGGCTTTTGTATGTCATAATGAATGTATTGGAGTTCCGTTTAGGTGGAGATTGGATGGGATGCCATTTTACAAGATGACTTTAGTAAAGGCATATTTGAGATGGAGCTAGAAGATGTGGATGACATTGAGGAAAGTGCTGAGCCAGATGTTGGAGAGGTACAGTTAACATGTTTTTGGTTCTTAGTTTGCTTGTGATGTCCCCAGGTGGTTGTTGATGAATTAATGGCCATCCTTTGCACTTCAATATTTTTCTAAAATTCTAGTAACCAGTTTATGATAATCACGATGTAAAAATGATGGAGCTCATTTTGCAGTTCCGATTAAGCCGTAAGAGTCTAGCTGGAAACAGCATCGCTGAATTGCTAGATAACCTACTGGTTTTAACCTTTGAACATCTTGAATCTTGTGAAAGGGAAGGCCGCTTAGCTAAGGTATTTTCTGAAGTTAATCTTTCCATCTCCCACTGCATCCTTTTACCTGGTTCATTCTTAAGTTTGTTTAATTGCTGTTGTAGGTATTTGAAACACTTCTCCAGTCATTTCAGGTAACAGTTCTAAGTGCCTACAAGTCCAAATTTGCTCAGGTAATACTCATATTGTCATCACATATGTTGTTTAGTTTGTTGAAATTTCCGTTTCTGATTCTTGATGAACATCATGGTACTATTTTTTTTGGTTAAATTTTCTTAATACGAGCATTAAGACCTGCATGACTTGTATGGTAATTCATCTGATTTTTTTTACCTAATGTCTGCAGTTTGTTATGTTCTATGCTTGTGCATTAGATCCTGAAAACTGTGGTATGAGATTTGCCACAATGCTGGCAGATCTATTTGTTCAAGACTCACAGCCCCAACCAACCAGGTCAGTTTTTTATTATTTGAAAGGTTTAATGAATAGTCTCCGCGTTTTTGGGGCAGATATTTCTTGCCTTTTAAGTTTTAAATATACATAGAATTTTAATCATGTATTTACTACAATGCTTTTTTCTGCTTCCCTTTTCCCTCTCATTGTGTGTATCCATGCCTCTTGCCTGATTTGTATGGGGTTGAGCAATTGGGACCTCGATCTAGTGCACTTTAACATGTGAAGTATTGACATTGAGATGCACGTTATGTGCATGATTTTGTAGTCCTTTCTAACTTGGTCTGACACGTTACCACTTGCCATGTCTAACATCGTAAAAGGGTACATTTTATTATTCTGCCTATGACAGCTTCTAAGTTAATCAGTTTTCTATTGTTTGTGCACTTCCAGCCAGAGACCTCATGGGTCCATAGAGCAATTGTGTGTATCCATGCCTCTTGCCTGATTTGTATGGGGTTGAGCAATTGGGACCTCGATCTAGTGCACTTTAACATGTGAAGTATTGACATTGAGATGCACGTTATGTGTATGATTTTGTAGTCCTTTCTAACTTGGTCTGACACGTTACCACTTGCCATGTCTAACAACGTAAAAGGGTACATTTTATTATTCTGCCTATGACAGCTTCTAAGTTAATCAGTTTTCTATTGTTTGTGCACTTCCAGCCAGGGACCTCATGGGTCCATAGAGCAAGGAATCTTGATGTTCTTTTCTTTTGGGGGGGTGTGTGTGCGTGTGTGCTTAGAAAGCCTATACATGTTACTGAGAAAGCTAGGCCTATTTTACATGTCTCTTGGTCAACTGGAAATCAATGAAACTTTGTTATCTTGTTGCTTTATACTACTAGGAAACGAAGCCTATTTTACATGTCTCTCAATCAGCTAGAAGTTGATGAGGCATTGTCATCTTTTTGCCTCACATTTAGAAGCCTATTTCCGTATACTTTCTCTTATCCTTGATTAGCAGTCTACTGTTTGATTTGAAGCTTAAGAAAATAAATTCCCTCATTAGATTATCTCTTATGCTAATTAGTTTCTGTTTTATGCAGGATGAGTGCTGTATCTTATCTTGCTAGCTACTTATCTCGAGCGAAGTTTCTGGCTGCCTCTTCTATTTCTAGCATGTTAAAAAGGTTCATCATAAAATTTTCATATCCATCTTTCTTTAACTGACTTCAACCACTGTTCTGATTATTTGGTGTGAATGAAAATGTTGTTCAATGCTAATGTTGTATGTTTTACTCTTTTGAAATTTAGGTTGGTGGATTGGTGCCTGGAATACTGCAAAGCCCATGATGGTGATATAAATCCAAATGCACATCGAGTTTTCTATTCTGGATGCCAGGTTGATGTTGCAACTCTTAAGGCTTATACTTAATTGGAAACAAAGATGCTAAAAAAATGTCTGTTATAAAAAAAAAGGGGAAAAAAGTGGTTGTTAAGACATTGTTTACACTTGGATTGCATTACTTCATTGTTAGGAAACCGAATGTTACAATCATGGGTCATGGATTGAGTCACCAGGCTATTCTTGCGAAACCTGTTTCAATAGATAAAGCTTTAGCCTTGTTTCGATTTGTACTTCCTGAAGAACCTATGATTCACAGTATAATATACTAACTGTAGAACTCGTCAAAGGCAATTACTAGATCTTAGACTGGTTAGAAAGAGACGTAAACCTCAATAAATTGGAATAATTTCTGTTCTATTTTATTACTAAGAATTGTCCCCTTAAATAGAGGTTACATAAGGTTCTATTTTTATAGACTAAGAAACTAAAATTAATTTATAGAATAAGAAACTATAATTAAGGCAATTAAAAATTAATTTTAATTGCAATAAAATACTTCCTAAATGAATTATTTTAGTTAGGAATATTACTAAAATGAAGTTGTTGATCTTCTTTCCATCTTTGGCACTTTTGACTTCTTGCCTGGCCCACAAAAGCATCCATAATACTGAAGTTATTACTATCTGTTGCAGGCCATTATGTATGTCCTCTGCTTTCGAATGAAAGTTTTCGTGGATGTTCCACGCTTGAAGTCAAAACTTCTCATACCATTGGAACAAGTCCTAAAGCACAAATTGAATCCTTTGAAGGTAAGGAATAGTTTTGTTGCACTGTTGCTTGTCCTTAAATTCATGAAGATTACAACCTGCGGCTAAGCTGTAACATGGATTCTAGTCATCCCTAAATTTTTTATATATTCTAAAACGGCGCTTCCAGTCTACATTCGGACCTTCCTATTTTATTTCTATAGCATATGAGCAGGCCTAAATTTATTGCAAGTATTGATTGAATTTTCGGTCTAATCCCAATAATCTATCATGATTAGGTATGCCTTCCATCTGTTGTGGAAGAGTTTCTCCGACAGGCAAAAGCAGCTTCTCTATTCACTGCGTGTAAAACGTTCATTTTTGATGGGCTGCTAGAGTCAGAACTTTCAAGGGCATTTGGTGGCCTGGAAAGGCTCGACACATTCTTTCCTTTCGACCCTTGTTTGCTGAAAAAATGTGACAGGTTTGCATTCCTGTATTTGTGAATGGTTTAATCTCAACTCTCTTGAGCAAATAATGGTTTAAAAATCACTGCCTTATTTGAAATGAAGGTGAATCTTGCTTTTCTTTTGCTTTGCTGACAGTGCTATTTTTTTTTGTTTTCCCTGCTTTCCTTGTAATTCCCCCCCAAAAATGACAGTTTTATCCGTCCGATGTTTGTCTTCTGGTCAATGGTAAAACCAACATACGATGATGGTTTTGATGATGATGACGATGATGGCAGCAGTGATGATGATTTGGTTCAGGATTTTGTAAATGAAAATGAGGATATTATGAATGATGAGTTCGGAAAGAGCTTTGATGAGCAAGGTGTTGATATGGATGAATTTGATTATGCATTGAAGAAAATGTCGATAACACCCAAGGCTACTTATAATTACAAGTTTGGTGGTCGATTTCAAGAACCGGCAAGAATGCCTTCTAGAATTAGGCCCTCTACAAGCCCAGAGTCCTTATGATTCAAGGGGGATGGGATGGATGAATGTTTGTATCTACTAATGTATCACGTAAAATTACTGCAGAAGAAACAAATGCAAAGTTGCAAGGGAGATTGCTATTTATGGTCCGGAAAAGGGAATGTTTAAGATTAGCTAGCTGATCTCTCATCCAAAACCTGGAGCGGAGTGCAGAGCAAAGAATGTTGGATGGATGAAGTTTTTGAAGGTATTGTGAGCTTCTTGTTTATTCAGAGTATTACTATGATTGTAAAAATTCAATCAACAGATAGCTTAGATTTCTTTCTTTTGTCGCTTTGAAATTGTTCACTCTAATATTTCTTATACGAGCTCCTTACTACCCGATGAAAATGTCTTTTTTGCGGCCCACTATTGGGTGTGAGAATCTGCTAAATGTAATGCTTTTCTGTTAGGTTTGGCCCAAATTAAAATGATGTTTACAATGTAAAAGAGGGAATGATGTATGCTGATCTACTGCTACCCACTGGTTTAATAACTGTCATTTCATCAGATATTGATCCCTAAATGTGAACACCTTTCCAGTTAATTTTTTCTAGATTTAATTTTATATTTTAATTTGATACTTTTTAATGTTAGAAGTTTTATCTTAATCCAAAAATATTAGTTAAAAGTTAAATTTGTTTAGTTAAATTTAATTATTAATTTTGTACAAAGCGTTCTAGAGTTGGTCCATATAAGTTTTTATATTTTTGAACTTTAAAATTTTAATTTTGGTATAAATGATAGTCGTTAATTTATTAGTTAGTTTTTAGTGAATAATGTGAAAACAATAAATTAATATGATACTGTACATATTTTAATGTGTTTGGCATATTAAATTGGAAATGGTAGAACTTAATGAATTTAAGTGTTATTGTTTGGTTGTGGTTGATATTTTAAGATTTGAAATGGATAAAATAAATTATATGATTAAATTCATAATTTTTGCAGAGACTAGTACGAGAATTTAAGCAAATTTTCCAAGTAAACAAATACTTTTAAATCCCTGAATGGCTCTTGCAAAATGTCAAACCAACAGCCGACGGTGTGCTTCAAAGTGTGGTTTTATATGTAGGCACATCCTTTTTTTAATATTTTGATAGCAATTCGTATATTGCTATAAAAACTTGATAATTTTGATGTGATTTATTTTGATTTATTTAAGTAGCAAAATCATGATAATTTATTTGTTGTTTATAAGATGACTAGCCTTGTTCTAGATAGTATATAGGAAGAAATCTTCTATTTGTTTAAGACACCATCATAAAGACCTCTTTGATTAACAATGCGATAGCTATTTAGGCTAAGTATTATCTAAAGATGATCAGATTCAATACTGCCTATTTAGATAAAGTATTTTTGGGTGGTTATTATTTGAAGATTATTTGGTGATTAATCACTTCTTAGTTATTGTTTTATTATTATTATTATTATTAAGCAACGACATGAGTCATATTCTCTGCAGTTGTCGCTTCAGTGTGTAACACTTTATACTTGACTTGCTCGTCGGGTCCGAGTTATAAGATGTAACATTCGTTACTCAAACAACTACGATTAAAATATACTCTATTAACACTATTTAACTTGGAAATGCAAATAATTTTAACATATGATACGATATATAATCATTTCCAGTTCCTATCGAGCTTATGAAAGCTCCAATGCTAACCCTAGATCAAGATAGGACCAAATTGTAAAGAATTTAAAATACTTTTTTAGCGTTGCGACTTTGGGGGCTCCTCGTTGCGATGACAGGGTTCCTAGTCGCGCCATGGCCTGGAGTCTTGATCTCATCGCAATGACACTCGCACGTCATCGTGATGTTACATACTATTCCTGCAAATTCTAAATGAACCTCAACTTGCAAATTTCAATCAACCGAAGCATACCAACACTCAATTTTTTAGCTAAACATACATTCTCAAAAAGTTCAATATTAAACTATAATACCTTCATACATATAAAGATTCCCTTCCTTCTATCATTTTCTTCTAATCACCTAAGTAACTTCATTAACTAATATAAACCAAATGACATAAGAATACATGCATATATTCATACATCACCATTCACTCAAGTTGCCATTACATACTTTATACATTAGCCAAAATTTGTAGCAATCTAAGTTGCATGAATCAAACATATATTACCTTCATAATACCATATCCAACATATGAAAATTCATAAATATCATACTATACCAAAATGACTCAACCTAGGTACATGCCAAACTTAGAACAAAATAGAATGTGTATGAACTTTGCTGAGTCGGGGATTGATTGTTGGATGTTGGATCAATTGCTTGAACTACCGAAATCTAATTTACTTATACACGGAGAAAAACAAACCATACGCTGAGCAAATACGCTCAGTGGTAAATCCATAATTCAAGACAATATAACAAGCTTATGCAAAATGCGCATATTCAATTCCTAATCTAATCTCATACCATTTTATGTCAAACACTTTCAATTTTATATAGTCATGCTTATACCAATCTTACATGCCAATTCATTTACATATTCAAGTCAATATTATCATTTCTACTTAACTTGTACATATTCATTTTTTTGCAACTTAATTACGTCACTTGAGTATCTAAACATACCATTCATTTCACAAGTATAAATTCATCATTTTGAGCTCATTTATACATATATATACTCAATCCAATGTTACAATTTCAATCATTTTGGAGTCCACAAGCTTAATCGTATTCAATCGACCCCTAGGGCTTGTTTTTAATTCATTTCGCATATTACAATTCAATTTCATATATCACTTCACATATCATTTAAGCAGTTCATTTGTTTGTAACCCTATTAACCAACACAAACTCAGAACTGATACATGGATCCATAACCTCAGGTTGCCCAGCAACGATGATGCTATACATGTACATACTACCACCCCAGATTGCTCGACAATGATAATTTTCTCAATTGAATAATCTATCACCCCAGGTTGCGTGACAAAAATGACTCTATAAGAGCAATCTACCACCCCGGGTTTCCCGACAATGATGGTATTAAATGAATAATCTGATCATATGGCATGCGAATTATATCTGACACAGTTCGAGCAACTAATAAAGTAACCAAATTTCTGATTCTTTATAAACAATTCAAATCATGCTTTATCATTTCTAACTAATCATCAATTCATCATATATTACAACATGTTATAACTCAATTTCATGCCAATCATCAAATATCAATTGAATTAAGAAATTTCTATTTTATTCAATTTAGTCTCTCTCTCTTAATCAATCTCAAATATATCAATTCAGCTCAAATAACCATTAATGACTTACCTTGACTCCGTATAATTCAAAATGACATGAACATACAAAAAAATAAATGGTTCCCGAATAATAGAAATACAAATCGAAACTTCGAGCTATTCATCGTCGACTTTTGATTTTCCTTTCCTTCTCAATGGTTCTGTGTCAATGTTAGCTAAATAAAGTCATAAAACATTTAATATTATCAATTTCCATTCAAATCAAAACCAATCACAATATCAATCATATTTTATAATTTATTCAATTTAGCCCCTAAATCCGGGACAAACATAACTTTCAATTTAAAGCTTCGGATCAAAATTCGATTTCACAATCACTCATTAGAGACCTTTTATTTCTTATTCATACTGAAATTTCATGATAATTTTACATTTGATTCAATTTGGTACCTAATGTACAAAACTAACAATTAAGTTTTACAATTTAGTCCTTTTCCTAAACTAAGCTTATTTTCTATCAATTTAACACCAAATTATTCATTTCTCAATAATGGAAACTTTTAAAACTTTAATGCTTTTACAAATTGGTGAATGAGCTAGCTAAATCAAGCTCCCATGACCTCAAATCTAAAAAAAAGGAGCTTAAATTGCTTACCAATTTGAGGAACTAATGTTTAAAGATCTCAAAGGTTTTTCTTTTCTTTTCAATTTTGGTCAATATATATACCTATATTATTCATTAATTAATTAAGATTAATTAACTTGATTAAAGTTTGTTATATTAATATTACTTTAATCAAACTTAGTGGATTATTCATCATTATCCACTAACCATTATATATTATTGGTTTATTTACCATTTTAGTCCTTTGGGTAGTTATTGTCTAGGTCCCAAGTCTTTTCCTAATTAACAATCTATAGCGAATAAACTTTTACGATTGAGTCCCTGAACCATAATTAATCACTAATTTAGCTAAATTAACTATCCAAATTTCAATTTATCTATATAATAATTTCTTAAATGTCTTTATGTGATATTGATGGACTCAATTTACAAAAATGGGATCTCAAAATCGTAATTTCGGTACCACTAGAAACCATATCGTTACATAGTGGATCCTTTACATCAAAAACCTCATGGAATTAGGTTAAAGACCATGAATCCAACAACTACAACATAGCATTGTACCAAGGTAATCCGTAGCTTGTTACTGTAATGAATTTGATCGTGGTTACTTCGTGGTGTCATTACAATGCTGTATCATAAAAGTTGGGCCTTAATTAGACCGAGTCGCTAGGAGAGTGTAACAACTCTAACTCGTCTCCGTCGCCTATTTAGGGTAACAGAGCATTATTGTACAATCCAGAACCTTTAACATCGAAATAGAGATCAACATACAATTCACATATCATCATTTGTGATCACAATTTAATTATGGAAAAAATACTTTACGGGCTTTAAATTGGGCTTAAGTGGCCCTAAAAATAGTTTGGGAACAATTAGTGTAACAGTTTGATTTTTGGGCCTAGTCAAAACAGTGGTTTCGGGACCACAAATTCAACATAAGAAAATTTATTTTTATTATATTTTAATGGTCTATGATTTTGGGCTGAGTTGATTAGTATAATGATTAAATAAGGTACGAGGATACCCTAACACATCACATTTAACTTATTTAATCAATCAACTTACCCCAAAAATCATATTTGGCAAAAATAACATTTTTTCCCCTAAACTTTATCATATTTACACTTTTGCCCCTAGGCTGGTAAAATGATTTTCATTCAATTTCTTTGTACTTTAAGCCTAGCCGAACCATTTTTATAACTATAACAGCCCACAATTTCCATTAAAACACACTTTTATGACATATTTTATAACTTTTACAAATTAGTCCTTTTAGCATTTTCACCAAAATCACTTAGTAAAAGTCATTTCTCTAACCATAAACATGTATTTTCTACCATTACACTCGCACGTCATCGTGATGTTACATACTATTCTCGCAAATTCTAAATGAACCTCAACTTGCAAATTTCAATCAACCAAGCATACCAACACTCAATTTTTAGCTAAACATACATTCTCAAAAAGTTCAATATTAAACTATAATACCTTCATACATATAAAGATTCCTTCCTTCTATCATTTTCTTCTAATCACCTAAGTAACTTCATTAACTAATATAAACCAAATGACATAAGAATACATGCATATATTCATACATCACCATTCACTCAAGTTGCCATTACATACTTTATACATTAGCCAAAATTTGTAGCAATCTAAGTTGCATGAATCAAACATATATTACCTTCATAATACCATATCCAACATATGAAAATTCATAAATATCATACTATACCAAAATGACTCAACCTAGGTACATGCCAAACTTAGAACAAAATAGAATGTGTATGAACTTTGCTGAGTCGGGGATTGATTGTTGGATGTTGGATCAATTGCTTGAACTACCGAAATCTAATTTACTTATACACGGAGAAAAACAAACCATAATACCGAGCAAATACGCCAAGTGGTAAATCCATAATTCAAGACAATATAACAAGCTTATGCAAAATGCGCATATTCAATTCCTAATCTAATCTCATGCCATTTTATGTCAAACACTTTCAATTTTATATAGTCATGCTTATACCAATCTTACATGCCAATTCATTTACATATTCAAGTCAATATTATCATTTCTACTTAACTTGTACATATTCATTTTTTTTGCAACTTAATTCGTCACTTGAGTATCTAAACATACCATTCATTTCACAAGTATAAATTCATCATTTTGAGCTCATTTATACATATATATACTCAATCCAATGTTACAATTTCAATCATTTTGGAGTCCACAAGCTTAATCGTATTCAATCGACCCCTAGGGCTTGTTTTTAATTCATTTCGCATATTACAATTCAATTTCATATATCACTTCACATATCATTTAAGCAGTTCATTTGTTTGTAACCCTATTAACCACACAAACTCAGAACTGATACATGGATCCATAACCTCAGGTTGCCCAGCAACGATGATGCTATACATGTACATACTACCACCCCAGATTGCTCGACAATGATAATTTTCTCAATTGAATAACTATCACCCCAGGTTGCGTGACAAAAATGACTCTATAAGAGCAATCTACCACCCCGGGTTTCCCGACAATGATGGTATTAAATGAATAATCTGATCATATGGCATGCGAATTATATCTGACACAGTTCGAGCAACTAATAAAGTAACCAAATTTCGATTCTTTATAAACAATTCAAATCATGCTTTATCATTTCTAACTAATCATCAATTCATCATATATTACAACATGTTATAACTCAATTTCATGCCAATCATCAAATATCAATTGAATTAAGAAATTTCTATTTTATTCAATTTAGTCTCTCTCTTAATCAATCTCAAATATATCAATTCAGCTCAAATAACCATTAATGACTTACCTTGACTCAGATAATTCAAAATGACATGAACATACAAAAAATAAATGGTTCCTAATAATAGAAATACAAATCAAACTTCGAGCTATTCATCGTCGACTTTTGATTTTCCTTTCCTTCTCAATGGTTCTGTCAATGTTAGCTAAATAAAGTCATAAAACATTTAATATTATCAATTTCCATTCAAATCAAAACCAATCACAATATCAATCATATTTTATAATTTATTCAATTTAGCCCCTAAATCCGGGACAAACATAACTTTCAATTTAAAGCTTCGGATCAAAATTCGATTTCACAATCACTCATTAGAGACCTTTTATTTCTTATTCATACTGAAATTTCATGATAATTTTACATTTGATTCAATTTGGTACCTAATGTACAAAACTAACAATTAAGTTTTACAATTTAGTCCTTTTCCTAAACTAAGCTTATTTTCTATCAATTTAACACCAAATTATTCATTTCTCAATAATGGAAACTTTTAAAAACTTTAACAGTTTTACAAATTGGTGAATGAGCTAGCTAAATCAAGCTCCCATGACCTCAAATCTAAAAAAAAAGGAGCTTAAATTGCTTACCAATTTGAGGAACTAATGTTTAAAGATCTCAAAGGTTTTTCTTTTCTTTTTCAATTTTTGGTCAATATATATACCTATATTATTCATTAATTAATTAAGATTAATTAACTTGATTAAAGTTTGTTATATTAATATTACTTTAATAAAACTTAGTGGATTATTCATCATTATCCACTAACCATTATATATTATTGGTTTATTTACCATTTTAGTCCTTTGGGTAGTTATTGTCTAGGTCCCTAAGTCTTTTCCTAATTAACAATCTATAGCGAATAAACTTTTACGATTGAGTCCCTGAACCATAATTAATCACTAATTTAGCTAAATTAACTATCCAAATTTCAATTTATCTATATAATAATTTCTTAAATGTCTTTATGTGACATTGATGGACTCAATTTACAAAATGGGATCTCAAAATCGTAATTTCTGCATACCACTAGAAACCATATCGTTACATAGTGGATCCTTTACATCAAAAACCTCATGGAATTAGGTTAAAGACCATGAATCCAACAACTACAACATAGCATTGTACCAAGGTAATCCGTAGCTTGTTACTGTAATGAATTTGATCGTGGTTACTTCGTGGTGTCATTACAATGTCAGATCATAAAAGTTGGGCCTTAATTAGACCGAGTCGCCAGAGAGTGTAACAACTCTAACTCGTCTCCGTCGCCTATTTAGGGTAACAGAGCATTATTGTACAATCCGAACCTTTAACATCGAAATAGAGATCAACATGCAATTCACATATCATCATTTGTGATCACAATTTAATTATGGAAAAATACTTTACGGGCTTTAAATTGGGCTTAAGTGGCCCTAAAATAGTTTGGGAACAATTAGTGTAATAGTTGATTTTTGGGCCTAGTCAAAACAAAGGGTTTCGGGACCACAAATTCAACATAAGAAAATTTATTTTATTATATTTTAATGGTTCATGATTTTGGGTGAGTTGATTAGTATAATGATTAAATAAGGTACGAGGATACCCTAAAACATCACATTTAACTTATTTAATCAATCAACTTACCCCAAAAATCATATTTGGCAAAAATAACATTTTTTCCCCTAAACTTTATCATATTTACACTTTTGCCCCTAGGCTGGTAAAATGATTTTCATTCAATTTCTTTGTACTTTAAGCCTAGCCGAACCATTTTTATAACTATAACAGCCCACAATTTCCATTAAAACACACTTTTATGACATATTTTATAACTTTTACAAATTAGTCCTTTTAGGCATTTTCACCAAAAATCACTTAGTAAAAGTCATTTCTCTAACCATAAACATGTATTTTCTACCATTAACCATCAAAATAAACACATATTCATCATCTTTCAAAACCCTAGACTTTAATCATATCTCAAATTATTGGTGGAAATAGATAAATCTTGTTACGAGGATTTCAAAAATGTAAAAATCATTAAAAACGGGACAGAACGGACTTAAAATCGAGCTTGAAAGCTTGAAAAACCCTAGACATGGTTTCTCCATACAAGTTTCGGCCAAGGGGTTGATGATGGACAAAAATTGGCTTTTAATTTTGTTTTTAATTCATTTTAATAACTAAATGACCAAGATGCCCTTAATGAAAAACTTTGGAAACATGCCTAACCATGTCCATTTTTGTCCACAAACTTAAAAAATGGTCTAATTACCATATAAGGACCTCTAATTTAAAATTTCATAACAATTGGACACCTCTAGCATGTAGAACTCAACTTTTTCACTTTTTACAATTTAGTCCTTTTGACTAAATTGAGTGCCCAAATGTTAAAATTTTCGAATGAAATTTTCACAAAATCATTTCGTGAAATCGTAGACCATAAAAATATAATAAAAATAATTTTTTATGTCAAATTTGTGGTCCCAAAACCATTGTTCCGACTAGGCCCAAAATCAGGCTGTTACAACTCTCCCCCCTTTAGGGATTTTCGTCCCCGAAAATCTTACCAGACAAGAGATTAGAGCATCTTACTCATAGTTTCTTCTAACCCATTGAAGATTCTCCTCCAAGGTAGTATATTCCAGAAACACTGTCTTCGGATTTGATATCTAAAATCCTAAACTTTCCAATCTGCATATCCGTTATGTCGGTCTGAAGCTATTTTCAACTTTCACAAATTACTTTCACTTTTCTCAAAATCACGAATCAAATCAACTTCATAAATCTCTTTCTAATCATCTTTGAACTTTAGCACACAGTGTCGGAGCATATTAACAAAGGTCTGGATTACTTTATCAGAAACACATTTACTCAACCAATCTATTGAAATAAGGAATCCGTACATGCCGAAATGATGATGTGGACTTTTAACAAATGATTTACCACAATCCAAATAACATTTTCCTTTTTCAGCGATAAAGATAATCCCGATATGAAATCTATAGTAACTCTATCTCACAACACACCAATATTATCACTGACTGTAATAGTCTTGAATGCTCTTATTATTCAACTTTAACCTATTCACAAATCAACATCTGAACACAAAATCAGAAATATCGGTTTCCATACCTGTACACCAGAACATTTATTTCAAATAATCAGACATTTTGTTACTCTCGATTTAATGATTTGAGCTACTATCGAACCTTGTACAAAATTTTCTGCATAATCACTGGATTCTTCTATAAGCAATTTCTATTTTAGAACAATGATAATAATGACAGAAATCAGGTCCCTCCTGAAATTTAAAATCAAAGTCGATTCACTCTGAACTCATTCAGATTACCATTCATTAACACATTTATAAGCTTCTCAAACTCGTAGAGAAAATATTGCTTTAGTTTTTAATTTAACTGAATCGGATCGTCACCAAATAAGATCAATCACATGACCAATATTCACAAAATAATCAAGATTTTCCAATCAAGCATCCGTAATCGTACTTGTTTTTCCAAAGGTAAATCGATTATTACTCACAATCTTTCGAAATTTCCCAAACAAGCTAGTCAAAGATCCTTACAACCGTATTAGCTCAAGAAAACAAATATCCTAACTGAACGCATTGACTCTAATCAAACTTACCTGTGAAAAGAGAACCATCATACAGTTTGGGCTTGAGCTTCCATCATTTATACCTTTGCCAATGTTAATTCCTTACATGAAAATTAGAGATATCTAGATACCAGAATCACCACGTTCCTAGAATCGAACCAGAAATATAATCATAATAGACATAATTATCACAAGCCGGAGAACACACTTTAAAGATAAACCATAGTTGATAGTTCACGAAATAAGAATAATAGGAAAAATCGAGATAAAGAAATCCAAGACATGATGCCACACCAAAAATCTGAGAACACAACTCATAAGAAATAATAAAGATTTGATGATTCCTCAGAGAAAACCAGAAGAAAGCTGTAATATCCTAGATTAGGGGTTATGGATTTGGTGCATAATTCATATGTTAGTAGGCTCAGTGAGTGGTTTGGATGGGATTTAGGGGTTCTTAAAACTCTAGGATAAAAAGGGAATGCATTGGAAAATTTTTGGATTTTGAGTTAGTAGGGAGCAAGGCCGTGGAGGCCTTAAGGGAAAATTATAGCGCTTTTGGACATGGAAGTGAGCTTGGTAAAGTGGTGGAATCGCCACTTAGGGCCTTGGTGATGACGCCATGAGCAATGGGCAAGGGCCTTGGTTCGAATTACGTTGGTGGCAAGGGAGTGTGTTTTTATTTTTGCTCTTTGTGTCAAGAAGGGGAAACTGGGCTAAGGAGGCTTTAAGAGAAATATTGGGAAGTTTATGACACAAAAGAACTAGCAGCAAAGTGGCTTGGGGCGTTACCTGAGGAGCAGGGAAGCTTGCGACAAAGGGAGCTTCAGGAGGGCTCAGGTTCGAGCCTTGTTGGCAGCATTAAGTGGTTTTTATTTTGTTTTGGCGTCAAGGAAGAGAGGGGAGGAGTTGGACGGCATGTGGGCTTCCAAAAGGATGGGATAAGCTTTGTTTTTTTAAGATTCGGCTAAGAGTAGGATAATGTGATTTTATTTTATTTATTTTAGTTTAAATGGGTGATAAAGTGATAAATGAGGAGATTGATAAGGGATTAATGTTGGATTGTTTTATTTTTATTATTTATTAAAGTGATAAATGAGAAGAAAATGGGATTTGAGAGGGGGATGAGTAATGGCCGAATATAGGACTCTTTAGGGTGGCATTTTCGATTGGGAAGAATATAGGAAGTGTGTGTGTGCCGAAATTTGCATCTTATTTTCCTTTGACAAGAGCCGAAAGTTAGAACCATTTGTGCATGTATTTTCTTTCTTCTTTCACATCTCTTTCTTTTCTTTTATTTTGCTTAAACTGAAATCTCATTTAAAGTTGTTATTGCCGAATATTACATCTTTATTTGGAAACACCATAGCCGAATCCTCTAAGCATTAAACCCTCTCCATTGTTGCGTTTTCTCTCTTCACCATTAAGTGCCGAAACTCTTTCTCTTTGGGATCTAGAAGCCATTTCTTTGAGGGTGTTTGTATAGTGCCGAAGGAAGGAAGCATTGAGGAGTTTCTTGGATTCGATTACTCAAGGTAAGTAAGTATAGTTTCGGCCAAGGGCCATCTTTTCTAGATTATTGCTTGTAGCCAATTCTAACATGTGGTGTATAGGATTTCGACAGTTTCAAGAACAAGAAGTGGTTTTCGAAATATAGTTAGCAAGGAACAAATCGATAGGAATAAGGGAGTTTGGGATTGAGTAGACTGTGCCAAAACAGGTGCGTAGTTATCGCACTAATTTCCTGTTATCTATGTATGTTGCTATATGCCTCTGTATGTATGTTTATGATAGTCGAAATAAGGGCTAATATGGTGGATACCCATGATGGGTAGTCGATTAACCAGGTCAATATTTTTGACGATAATTTACATATGATATATGTATGAAAATGTGATGGCATGTGATGTATATTTGTTTCAAGTGATATGTTGTCATGATACATATATGCATGGGGTCTGGAATATGATCAAAGAAGGGAAGGTGTACATATTTATGTACGTGGTCTAATGCTAGCCTTGTGTTACATTAGCGCTTGATGTTAGCTATGTGCTTCATCAAGGAGGTGTTAGCTAGGTGCTACATCTCGGCGGTTGATAGTCGTGTGCATCACCGTGGACCGATTGATATGTGGGATCACTTGGTTGATCGGTGGCTCACCACGACCTTGGGCGCAAGTCCGCCAAGGTAGAATATGGGATCACTTGGTTGATCGGTGGATTAGCCACGGCCTTGGGCAAATGGTCCGCCAAGGTAGGTGTGATGGATGGACATTAGGTTGGGATGGGCTTCATAATTGCATGATTATGTATGTGGATCAGGTGGATATGGGCCAAGCCCATATATGGAGACATGTGAAATAGCTATGCACCGAGTCCTGCTTGACTCACCCAAATTTTTACCAACATCGCAGTGATGCATAAAGCTTGGACCGGTTGGAGTGGATACAAGGTGGCCCATGCGTAAGATGATTTTAATTAATTCACTCATTTTATATTTTTCAAGATTTTTAAGTAAAGGTTTATTGTAATAAGAGCCATTTAAAGTATTTGAAGTTGTTTATTATGTTTTAGTTGGATTGACAATTAGTTTACTATTTTTAAAGGATTTTATTTTATCAACTTACATCCTAAAAGTATATACGTAAAGGTTTAATCTGAAAATTTGTAACAAATAAAGTTTTACTTAGAATTTTAAACAAACAATGTTTTTACGAAGGACAATAATTTTTTTAGGATTTTAACTCTAAGTCAAAAGCTTTTTCAAATGTTTTCTGCAGTAGCATTTCAAATTCGGTCGTAGTGAATGGGCCGGGTTTGGGGTGTTACAAAAGCAATGCTTACCGGCTCTGGAATTCCATTGTAACAGAGATAATATATTTTTCGAACATATAAAACAAAACCATAATCAGTAGAAACAGAAGAATAGTCTCATATAAATTTTTTTACCATCGACTTCATTCCAATGTATTAAAACATAATCTTGAAGAGACAAAAAAAGATGATCATAAACCAACCAGGCCAACAGGGCTTTCATCTAACATTTTAGTTAACTAGCATTCTCATACAATAAGAATTTCATCAGAAAACGAGCAATTACATATGCCTCGAAGAATGTATGAACACATAGAATGTCCAGAAGAGATAGTCATAATTACTCAACTATAACTGTCACACACAAATTGTAACAACCCGATTTTGAACCTAGTTGGAACAGTGGTTTTGGGGTCACAAATCCAACCACAAATATCCTATTTTTATTATATTTTTATGGTCTACGATTTCACTGAAAGATTTCGTGAAAATTTTGTTTGAAAATTTCGACGTTTGGGCTATCAATTTAGTCAAAAGGACTAAATTGTAAATACTACAAAAGTTGAGTTCCACATGTTAGAATTGTCCAATTTCTATGAATTTTTAAATTGGAGGACCTTAAATTAGGGGCATTTTGGTAATTTGGTAATTAGATGGACTAAAAGACAAAACAAAAGCTAAAAACCCTTGTCCATCTTCTTGCTTGGCCGAATTTAGCATGAGGGAAGCAATGGCTAGGGTTTTCAAGCTTTCAAGCTCAATAGTAAGTGCATCCAAGCCCCATTTTTAATGTTCTTTACATTTTTGAGATCCCCATAACTCGGTTTAGTTATTTCTACCATTATTTTAAGCTAGGGTTTGTGTTTAAAAATTTACCCATAGATGACATGCATGTGCTTTAATGTCTAACGGTAGAATATGAATACTCGGTGTGTAGTAAATGACTTTTACTAGCTAAGTGATTTTCGATGAAATCGCATAAAAGGACTAGTTTGTAAAGGTTGAAAAATGTATGAAAATGTGTGAATGAATGCAAATTGTGGACTGCTATAGTTATGAAAATGGTTCGGCTAGGCCTAAAATACAAGGAAATTGAATAAAAATCATTTTACGAGCCTAGGGGCAAAAGTGTAAATATGACAATTTAGAGGCAAAAATGTAATTTTTTTAATAATATGATTTTTGGACTGAATTGAATAGTATAATAACTTAATAAGTCAAATGTGATATTTTAGATAAAGAAAATGAGTTTCAGACTTAGAACGGGGGAAAGACGAATATTGGACTACTCGGTCCCTTTCGCGATTTTAAGTCGAGGTAAGTATGTTTGTAATAATTTAGCATCATGTTATTATGCTTTTAACTGTTTGACATTTCGTGAAATGTATATTACTTCTATGAAGTTGATTAATAAGGTATCGATGATGAATATGAAGAAGTTATATTATGTTGAAGTCCTGGTTGAACCTTAGGAATAGAAAGGATACTACTGTCATGACATGAGATTATTAAGGTCTCGTGTAAGACCATGTCTGGGACATGGCCTCGACATCGAATTGAGATCCCGTGTAAGACCATATCTGGGATATGGCATCGGCATCGAAGAGTGATCCCGTGTAAGACCATATTTGGGATATGGCATCGGCATCGAAGAGAGATTCCGTGTAAGACCACGTCTTGGACCTGGCTTCGGTATGAAATCATGCAAGACCATGTCTGGGACATGGCATCGATATACGATATTGTATAAGACCATATTTGGGATATGACACCGACATCGATATGAGATCCCGTATAAGTCCATATCTGGGATATGGCATCGGCATCGACATGTGATCCCATGTAAGACCATATCTGGAATATGGCATTGGCATCTTATTA
Organism: Gossypium rotundifolium; assembly: GCA_025506655.1. Taxonomy (NCBI): domain Eukaryota; kingdom Viridiplantae; phylum Streptophyta; class Magnoliopsida; order Malvales; family Malvaceae; genus Gossypium; species Gossypium rotundifolium. The sequence continues at coordinate 104,482,356 of CP106723.1, read as the reverse complement.
CGGGTATGACGAGTTCGGTATCCTTCGATATTCCAAGTGATTCAACAGGGTAAATAGCTAAGTTTATATTCAAGAAGGAAAAAGTGCTAAAGTTATGTGGTGAAGTGATATAGTTACATATGAGAAACTCACGAGAAATGAGTCCAATATGTGATATGTGACGATTAAGTACAAGTATATGTATGTATACACTAATGAGCAATGTGCTTGGGATGTGTCCGAATTTTGGTAAGAAGGTAAACGAGTAAGTTATACCTATGATAATGACCTTGTGATTATAAGACCATACTTATGATGTATGAATAAGTGGGAAATGTGATTGATGATCATGTGTGAGGCTTTTAAGCCAAATTAAATTGAGAAATGAAATGTTCAAGTCTATGTTGTTGATTTATAGGTTAAATTGGCCAATGAATGGCTTGTAAATATTTGATGATGACTAGCTATTGGCATGGCTAACTATGGATATACTTTAGTGTTATATGTGTGTAAATGAGAATTAATACAAAGAAAACATGATAGAGTAAAGTTAGCAATAAAATAGTTTGGACAGCAGTAGTTGTATCACTTTGAAAATTCACCAAAAATGGTGGAAACAGAATTAGAAGTTGAATAAGATATTAAATTAAATATTATTGAGTCTATTTTTTCATAAAAGAAACGATGCAAGCAAAAGAATTTCATATTATGAGATATTTTAATTTTTATAAGACAGGGTCAAAGTTATTTCGTAATCCCCTATTCTGACTTTGGAAATTTATTAAAAATTGTAAAAAAATAATAAAGGGATAAAATTTATATTCTTGAATTTTTAATGATTCTACTTTCAAGAGAAACAAACAGAGACATCATTCGAGTTCTGTACCACGAGAAAATCAATTTTTAGTGAAGAGGGGTCAGGACTATCAGACAATGAAATAGGGGAGACTTTAAAGAATAAACTGTACTGATTGGCACAACCAAAAATTCTGGAAATTTTATGGTAAGAATATATGTGAGTCTAGTTTCAAGGAAAGTTAGTGGATCTTAATTTGGAGTTCCGTATCTCCGGATAAAAATAATTTAGTGACTATAACTCGAGTAGACAGCTCAAGATGAACATAAATAAATTGTGAAATTTTATGCAATTATGATTGTATTACCTTGAGAACATATCATAAGAATTGATGAAGAACATGTTAATAAGTTGCTTATTATTTGCATACAAACTTACTAAGAATTGTATGTAACAGCCCGATTTAGGGGCTAGTCGGAACAATGATCTCAGAATCATTAGATTGAGGATAGAGAAAATTATTTTCATGTTATTTCATGTGTTATAAAATGTTTATAAGGATGCATGAAAATTTTGGTGTCTTATTTTTAGCAATTTCTAGCTAATTTGTGAAAAAGGACTAAATTGAATAAAGTGTAAAAGTTCTGGTTTATTTGCAAAAGGTGCCAAATAGCTATGGGCTATTAATTGGAGGCCCCAATTGTGCAATTTAGCCTTGTTTTAAGTGAGTAGGCCGGCCATGTAGACAAGAGGGGACAAGAATTTTTAATTTGGTCAAAGTTGGTGGAATAAATGGATAAAATAAGATGAATAGGTAAAAAGCTATCATCTTTCTATTTTTCTTCCCTTCTCCACCAAAAATATCAGCCATGGTGGGGTGTTTGAGAGCTCAAAATTTCAGCAAGCTTTATTCCACACAAGTAAGTGATTTTGATGACTTTTCTTGATAAAAATTGTACTTTTGAAGTCCCCAAAGCTTAAGACTAAATTGCAACATGGTTGAAAGTCTAGGGACTTACCATGATAGATTTTATGCTTGTTGTTGAGTTTTATGGAAGAAAATGAATAGTAGGATGATGATAAACAACTTTTATGAAAGGTGTTGTGGTGAAAACACCTAATTTGGGCTAAAATGCAAAGGTTGTAATTTGTTCATTTAAGCATGAAATAGTTGGAATTTGAGATAGTTGTAAGAGGATTAAATGTTCAGATAGGCTTTTTTAGCAAGGAAATGTGATAAAAATTTATTTACGAGCCTAGGGGCAAAATTGTAATTTTGCCAAAGTATAGGGGCAAATGGTCATTTTTGCCTAAGTGGATGTTAAGTTGTAATATGATCATTAAGTGACTAAACGAGTAAATTTCATTGTTCTAGATCAAAGAAAACGAGATCGGACCTAGAATAGAAGAAAAGAGAAATGTGGGCAAAAAGTCCTTTTTGGCCTTTTCGTCATCGAGGTAAGTTCGTATGCAAACCTTGCGAGTACGTATGGGTTATTTAATATTCCAATGTTGTATGGAATGTACAATTATGCAATGAATGTATTAAATAAGTGTTGATAAGTCGTTAAGAGATTTGGAATCTAAGAATAGTAAGAAATGCAAATATTATGAAAAGATGATAGTTAAGGTTCCGTGTAAGACCATATTGAAATATGGCCTCGGTGAGAGATTTTGAATAGGACCATGTTGGGAACATGGCATATATAGGTTAACTCGTGTATGATGTCAATGTAATGTTATGTGTACGAGACTTAAGGGAGTTACTTAACGATTTTAGTGACTCAATAAGTACTTGAGAATTGAGAATGAATGTATTGTACATGAGAGGTGCAGGATGTGTTAGAACTGAATTGAAGTGGATTCGGTATTTGATGAACCCATAGTGGGTGATATGTAAAGGATGCACTTTAGTTGCATAAGTTATAATTATTGTTGCATTGTGTGAATGCGAACAATTATAGTAGAAAGCTAAGTAAGAATGATAGTGAGTGAGGATGTTCACGGATGAACATTTAAATTAGAGAAATGTATGTGGATAAATATTTGTGAATGTATAATAACGGTGAGCTATGTGCAAATACACCTTATTGAGGGTTATTAAATGATGGGCTGTGTGCGATACCATCAACCATATAATCATTTGTGGGCTGTGTGCGTTACCACCTGATTAATTATTAATTGATGGGCTTTGTGTGATACCATCACCTATATTATTATCTGTGGGCTGTGTGTGGAACCACTTGACTAATTAATAATCGATGGGCTGTGTGCGATACCATCGCTTATAAATGATTGGTGAGCTAAGTGCGAAATAACCCTAAGTATAATTGATTGGTGGGCTGTGTGCGATACCACCTTATAAGAGATTCAATGGTGGGCTAAGTGCGTAACCACCGAGAGATTAGTAATATGAGTGGCTTATTGAAAATGCTTGACTTGTTGTTTTATATGATCTTGTGACGATCAGTGCAGGAATGTATGCTACTTAAAGGAGCATTTGGCTTGTGGCATAGTAAGAATATGGTAAGAGATAGAATGAGTAAGCTTTAAGAATGATTGAGTAAGTAGCCGTGAGTTCATGAGAAAAGCTCATCATAATAACTTGAAATCATGTATATTCAATGAATGTCGTTGTTTATCGGTTGTATCTTGCATTTAACTTACTAAGCATTATTACTTACTCCTTTTCTTTTCCCATCTTTTATAGGTTATTTTGGCTTGCTCGGGTTGGAGGCCGCAGGAGATGTTTTCACACTATCGAATAAATGCTTGGTATGGTGTTCCAAGTCCTTATGAGTCATGGCATGTATAGGGATTCTTTTAGAATTGACTAAGTTCTAATTGATGTAGCCAAATTGTGTTGGCCTAAAAGAACTTAGAGTTTTGGTTATGTATAGCCATAGATGATGGCTTAAGTTGTTGTAATTGTATTGGAAGTAGTTCTCCCTAGTGTATGGGATGAAGAATTTATTTCTCTTATGATTAAGTGTCTATAATTTAAAAGTTAAATTGATGCAATATGGAGTTATGTGATGATGATTGTATGTATGTATGTATGTATGCAAATAAGAGTGGCAAAAAGGCTTGGAAGATAGCCTCAAGTGCCCACACGGTTGGATACACGGGCGTATCTAGACTGTGCGAACCCTGCACCTTAGTGTTTTAAATCAGATAGACCACGGGCAAAATCCACTACCGCTTGTATGGACCATGGGTGAGACATGTTAGAACATGGGCGTGTGCTCAGCCGTGTTGAATAAGTCAAGATATCAAGGTGTGGCACATCCTAGGCCACGGTATGTCCAGGCCGTGCTAAATTAGTCAGTAACTCCCTACGGGCAAAAGACACGAGCATGTTGTAAGGGTACACGGGCATGCCCCAATTTCACATGGGCGTACCCTAGCCGTGTGGGTTTTGGCAGAATGTTGGAGTTTTTGGGCACGGTGTGAGCACATGGGCGTGTGTGACTACACACGGGCGTGTGTGTCATCTAGCACGGGCATGTACTCCCTGTTTAGATGAAAAGAAATTTTATGGACCTTAAAACTTCCGATATGGTCCCAAGAGTTCTTGTAGGTACGATTGAGATCTCACAGGTTGAGTGTGAAGTAGTTGAAACGATTCGAGGAGAGTAGTCACGTTGAGCCTAAGTGGTGTTCAAGTAGTTTTATACGATAATGCCTCGTGCTCGATTTCTATGGGGATTATGAGTAAGGGGTGTTACATTTAGTGGTATCAGAGCATGGTTTAGTCAGTTCTCAGACTAACCTGGCTTGAGTAAGAGTCTAGCTATACATGCCATAGGTGGACTATGATCGTGTGATATCTCTCGGCTCTAACGAAATTATTTTGTTAAGACAGAGATGGTTCCCAACCGAGCTAAGCCCAATAATGTTGTAAGTGATAATGAGGTAATTGAAATACTTCTATGCATTGATGAGAGTTATAAAGTGATAAACTTATCTGTATTGGCTGGATGTGCATAAGGTGTTATATACTCAACCTACTGGGTTAGGTGCATAGAGTGAGTAAATTTACCCAGAGAATGGGGTATACGTGTGTGTATGATTGTTTAAATGATGTATGATCAATATGTCCACATAGTTGAATCTCATGTGTGACTATTAAAGTAGAAAATTTTATAATGTTTTATTTCGTGACCCTATATGAAACTACGAGTATTATGGTGTGAGAGTTAAACTGGGAAGTTTGACTAAGTAGAATCCAGGGATGGGTACGATTGTTCAATGATAAAATGATGAATAAGACCATGGTTGGACCATGGCGGTACATGTGATCCCATATAAGACCATGTTTGGGACATGGCATTGGTGATGATACGTGAGCCAGTGTAAGACCATGTTTGGAACATGGCATCGGCGTTGAGACGAGAGCTAATGTAAGACTATATCTGGGATATGGCATTAGCACCTAGGGGTAGTCCCATATAAGACCATGTCTGGGATATGGCATTGGTACCTAGACAAGACTTCATGTAAGACCATATCTAGAATATGGCATTGGTGTTGATATGAGAGTTCGTGTAAGACCATAGCGAGGCTATGGCATCGTGACGACATGTAAAGAAATAGTTGGGCTATAATGTAGTGATACGAGTAAGACCATAGTTGGACTATGGCAATCAAATAAACGACGTACTCAAACCTGTAAGACATTCTTTAGTTGATGAGTGATTGTAAGAGAAAGTAGAGTTAAATGTTGAGTACTGGAGCATATATTAATATGGTACTTGGATTATTAAAGTCACAATTCGAAAGTATGAGTGATAGAGACGATTGTAGTGTGATAAACGTGGAAACTCACTTAGAGTGAGTTGTGTGACTATAATACTATTTCATTGATAATGAATTTTAAATCATATGTATATAGTCATGAGAGTCAAGTCAAGGGGCTCTGTGACCTCACCCTCCTTACCACTATCAAATTATGATGAGATCCTACGAGAGTCAAATTGAGTAAGTTTGCATGTGATTAACATAGTATTTATGTTAGCATTCTAGGAATGTTCTGTATCACATTGATACATGACACTCTGTTAGATAAAGTAATTGTGGTTGAACATGGGGTTGAAGTCCTAGAGGACTATAATGAAAAGGCTATCATTAAGATGTGAAATAGATAAGGTCTCGTATAAGACCATGTTCGAGGCATGGCCTCAGCACCAAGTTATGATTTCACATAAGACTACATCCAGTAGGTGGCTTCGGTAATGGATATGAGAATCGTATAAGACCATATTTGGAATATGGCATCGATACTTGATTCAGAAGTCCATATAAGACCTTAACCGAGTTATGGCATTGACATTTAGAGGTGACTCCACATAAGACCACCTCGGGAGTGTGGCATTGGTTTTGTGCCTACATAAATGATGAGGAATGTGTGTCTCTGATTATCCCAGTAATCAATGGGACAGATAGATGAGTTTAGAGGTAGAAAGGAGAATTGTACTAAATTCATGTGAATGAGTGAATACAGGCACTCTAGAATGAGTCGCAAGGAAATGGGTACAGAGTGTGGCATGGTATGTGCTCATTAGAGGCAATTGTAAATGAGTATGTCTGAATACTTTGACGATTGTATTGCTTATGCAATGTTAAAACAAAGAGAAAGTTAGCCTAGGCTATTTGACTCAAGTGAGTAGGAGGTCCGAGGTGTATGTTTATCGAGATCTCTTAAATTGATGTTCATTAAAGAAAGGGATTGTTAAGGAGTTTGAGGACGAAATGGTTAAGGAAAAAATGTTTGAATTGTGAGAGTGTTCAATTATGATAACCATAGTTGTATGGATCATAATGATCTCTTAAAGTATTACGTGTAAATATCTCTCGCCTTTTAGGGACGATGTAGTTGTTTATTTCATGAATCGAGATCGTGCAAGAATATTTGCTGATTGTGAAATCAGATTAAATGGTTGTCGATTTAGTAATTGGAATTAACATTCCTTTATCTCCTCATGGTAGAGGCCGTAGAGGGCTCAAGCTAGGTCCTCATCATCTAAAAATCTATCTAATCTAGATACGAGTGAAACGCCGATCTCACCTGCTACAAAGACTGGGTCTCATGATCGTACGGCTAGGGACGACGCACTGTCCCAAGCCATGTTATAGATTTTAGAGAGGGTCGTCAGGCTTAACACCGGATCTGAGGGCCGTGGGTCAGTTACGGAATAACTTCGGTCCAATGGGGCTAAATTATTCAAGGGTGTCAGTGGAGTCGCCCCTAACGTGGTTGAATATTGGATGGAGGCCACGGAAAGAATTATGGATGACCTAGATTTTACAGTGGAGCAGAAGCTTAAGGAGGCTGTTTCTCTGCTTTGCGATGAAGCGTACCAGTGGTGGCTGATGGTTAAGGAGGGTAGTCAGTCCGATCGACTGACTTGGAATTACGTTAAGACGGCTATCCAGAGTAAGTATGTAGGAGCCAGCTATATTGACAGCAGGAGACGTGAGTTCCTGAATCTCACCCAAGGGGACCATTTAGTGGCTGAGTATGAGGCTAAGTTCCTGAGATTGAGCAGTTATGTGCAAGGCATGGTGGTGACCGAGTATGAGCGATGCGTCTATTTTGAGGACAGACTCAGGGACAGTTTGTGAGTTCTGATAGCTCCGCAGGGGGAGCGTGAGTTTGCTACACTAGTTGAGAAGGCAAAGATCAGCGATGAGGTTAAGTGCGCTGAGCACCAAAATCGTGAGAAAGGAAAGAATAAGAGGAAATCAGAGCCTTTGAATTTTATGATGAGGCCTAAGAAGAAGGCCAGGTCTGATGGGCCAGTGAGAGTTGGGCCTCCTGTTGCACCTACTGGGGTGGCGCTTTGTGGGCACTGTGGTAGACGCTTTTAGGCGAATGTTGGAGGACTACTGGGGCTTGTTTAAGTTGTGGCTCTACTGAGCATCGTGTCAGATATTATCCACTGAGAACTGATTAGATGCAAGCTACGGGTACCGATACTGTGCAGCCGTCGGGAGTAGTTCAGTAGCCACCTAGGGGACGAGGTCAGGCTAGGGGTGGTAATGGCATAGGCCGAGGACAAAGAGCACCGGGCAGAGGTGTTGGACTGAATGAGGTGAAGCAGCCCGCATTAGTTTATGCTGCCCATTGTCGTAAGGATTGGGATGCTCCAGACGTCATCACGGGTATGTTTTTAATTTTTGATGTACCATATTTGGCATTGATAGACATAGGCTCTACACACTCTTATGTAGCTAATGCTATGTCTGAAACTCTGGGGATTCCAGTTGAGTGTACTTCTAGTGAGGTAACTATTGTGATTCCGTTGGGCCAGTCTATCCGAGTAGGTAAATTGTTTAGAGATGTCCCGTTAGAGGTTCAAAGGACATTATTTCTGGCTGACCTAATGGAGCTTCCATTTGGGGAGTTCGATTTGATTCTGGGAATGGACTGGCTGGTCAAGCACCGAGTAAGTCTGGACTGTACGACAAAAATGGTTGTTTTGAGAACCAAGGAGGACAACAAGGCAGTGGTGATTGGGGAACGCTGAGACTATCTAACTAATATGATTTCTGCGTTGGTGGCAGAAAAGTTGGTATGGAAGGGATGTGAGGCATTCTTGGCCTACATCAGTATTTCTGATTATAGGGACTCTTCGATTAAGGACATTAGAATCGTAAGGGATTTTTCAGATATTTTTCCTAAGGAATTACCGGGTTTGCCTCCGAGCTGAGAAGTAGAATTTGGGATTGAGCTCCTTCTAGGTACACCTCCGATGTCTATTACGCCCTCTGAATGGCACCGAAGGAGCTTACAGAGATCAAGGCTCAAATTCAAGAACTCTTAGATCGTGGATTCATTCGTCCCAGTGTATCTCCATGGGGAGCACCGGTGTTGTTTGTGAAGAAGAAATATGGGACAATGAGGATGTGCATCGACTAACGACAACTGAACAAGCTAACGATCAAGAACAAGTACCCACTACCGAGAATAGATGATCTATTTGACCAGTTCAGAGGGGCATCTGTGTTCTCCAAGATTGATCTACGGTCAGGATACCATCAACTGAAGGTTAAGGAGGCCGATGTGCATAAGATGGCATTCAGGACTCGGTATAGACATTACAAGTTCTTGGTTATGCCTTTTGGGTTGACCAATTGCCCCAGCGACATTCATGGATTTCATGAACCGTGTGTTCTAGCCTTATCTGGACCAGTTTGTGGTGGTATTTATCGATGATATCTTAGTGTACTCCAAGACTGAGGACGAGCACAATGAGCATCTCCGGGTGGTATTATAGACGTTTCACGAGAAATAGTTGTATGCGAAGTTTAGTAAGTGTGAATTTTGGCTCCGAGAAGTAACCTTTCTGGGGCATGTGGTTTCTGCGGAGGGGATTCGTGTTGATCCTCGTAAGATTGAGGCTGTGTTGGAGTGGAAACAGTCGATGAATATGTCTAAAATCCACAGCTTTCTAGGGCTGGCGGGTTATTATCGACGCTTCGTGGATTCCCCTTGATCGCAACACCATTGACCAAGTTTTTGCATAAGGGAGTTCCCTTTGTCTGGACTGATAAGCAGCAAGATAGCTTCGAGAAGCTCAAATTTGTTCTGACGTAGGCTCCTGTTCTGATACAGCCAGAGCCTGGTAGAGACTTCATAGTATACAGTGATGCGTCGCATGTGGGTCTGGGTTGTGTTCTGATGCAGGACAGTAAGGTGGTAGCTTATGTTGAATACCACCTTGGTAAGGCTAATGTGGTGGCAGATGCTTTGAGCCATAGGGCTATGACCGATCTAAGAGCAATGTTTGCTTGACTCAGTTTATTCGACGATGGGAGTCTATTAGCAGAACTTCAGGTTAGGGCTACATGGATTGATCAGATCTAAAGTAAATAGATGAGGGACAAGTCGCTTGAGTCCTGGTTTCGTCAGGTTGAGAATAGGGATACTACTGATTTTGGGATTAACAGTAACAGGGTACTTTGTTTTCACAGCCGAATTTGTGTACTGAATGATAAGGATTTAAGACAGAGATTTTGAGGGAAGTGCATAATAGCCCTTACGCTATGCATCCCGGCAGGAATAAAATGTACCGAGATTAACGAGAGTTATACTAGTGGCCAAGGTTGAAACGTGAGGTTACTGACTTTGTTGCTTGCTGTTTAACTTGTCAGCAGGTTAAGGCTAAGCATCAGTTGCCTTCGGGGTTGTTACAGCTGATAAAGAAACTGATGTGGAAATGGGAGCGAGTAACGATGGACTTTGTTAGTGGGTTGCCTTTAACGCCCACTAAGAAGACCGAACCTCAAGACCTTCTTCCATGGCGAGAGCTTGAGAAAAACCAAGACCCCACAAAATACTCAATATCTTTTCTTTTCAGATTAGCATAGGACTTCTACCTATCAGATGTCGCTTTAATCGATCTCGAATCAATCAGACCTTATCTTTAGTTTTAGAAACCAATTCTAGACCCAGAACACGTCGCTCACCCAACTCAATCCAGCACAAGGGAGCGCAACACTTACGACCGTACAAGGCCTCGTAAGGCGCCATCTAGATGCTAGACTAGTAGCTATTATTGTAGGCAAACTCTACCAATGGCAAATACTCCTCCCAACTGCCTCAGAATTCTATAACACAGCTCCTCAACATATCCTCCAGTACTTGAATCACCCTCTCCGACTAACCATCTATCTGAGGATGGAAAGCAGCACTAAAGTCCAACCTTGAACCCAGAGCCTCGTGTAATTTCTTCCAGAACTAAGACGTAAAGCGAGGATCCCTATCGGAGATGATTGAGACAGGAACCCCATGTAGTCTCACTACTTCAGATATATATAGCTTAGCCAGTTTCTGCAGAGAAAAGTCCGTCATGACCAAAATGAAATGAGCAGACTTGGTCAATCGATCCACAATGACCCAGACAGAATTGCAAGGGTAAGCTGAGTCCTCGGTTTATTGGGCCGTACCGTATTCTGAAGCCGAGTGGGACCAGTCGCATATTAGTTGGAGCTTCCTTCGGAGTTGGATCAAATTCATGATGTGTTCCACGTCTCGATGTTGAGACGCTATCGCTCGGATCCCACACATATTGTTCCTATTGTGGAGATAGAGGTTAGACCAGATCTGACATTTGAGGAGGAGCCAGTCTAGATCTTGGATCACGATATTAAAGTTTTGCGAAGAAAGTATATCCCCTTAGTGAAAGTGCTGTGGCGGAATCATAGCACTGAGGAGGCCACTTGGGAGCCGGAGGATTCGACGCGTCAGCAGTATCCTCACCTTTTTTGGTAAGGTAAAATTTTGAGGACAAAAATTTTCTTTTAGGGGGTAGACTTGTAGCGCCTGATTTTCTTTAATTTCAGCTTTTTTAATTTTGTGACACAATGTCTATCTGCTTCAGTGGTTATGTGTTCTGGGGGTGTGTGAGAGGTCCCAAGTTCAAGCCATATCTTGAGTAAATTTTAGTATTTTCCTAATTAAAGCCTTGACCTTGAGTAGTAGGCCTTTAAGTTGTTATTGGTAAAATGATGTCAGAATGGGCCTGTTGGTATGGTGGTTAATGGTGTGTGGGGTGTGTTGGAGGGCTTGTGTTCGATACCCAAGGATAGCAAGGGATTTTATTTTTGCAGCAAAATTCAGCTAGAGTTTGTGTTTTATCAAAAATTTGAGTAGTTGGGAGTTAGTGGAGAGATTAAGGGAATTTGAGTTGGGGTTTATCTGAAAATCCAATTCTGATTACTCTTTTTTTTTTCAAAATTCAAATTTTCCCTCCCTTTCTTCTCCACCTTGCTGTCGAAACTCTCCCCTATCTCGTTCTTTTTCTTTCGTTTCCTTTTTTATTATCTCGTTTGGTCTTGTACAACGACGGCGTGTTCGGTAAGTTTTTGTTTATATTATATCCTAAATGTGCTTGTGGATAAGTGAATTAAGGGAATTGTTTATTTGATTTTTAGGAGTCAATTAAGGGCTGGAGATTAGCCATTGACGGTGTGAGGTTGTAAAGTCTCTACTGTTCGTTCGGAGGTAAGGTTTTTAGGTTGTTGAAGGATGTTTATCGTGTTACAATTTTGGTCAATTCTTGATAAAATCACTAAATGTGGGTTTTGGATTATCGAATATAGGTTCTAGAGTGCTCGGGAATCATTTTAGCTTCAATTGAAACCAGGTGTGTACATGGAAACGTAGAAAACGAGGTTTTGGTGAAAGCTAAAACCTCACTGTCGACACCACATGGGCTTGTTGTCGCCTATGTGGTATACCATGTGCAAGGCTGTGAGCCACAACATGGCCGTGTGATTGACGATCCAGGCCGTGCACGAGTGACACAGACGTGTGCGACACACGGGCTCGACCAATTGGTCATGTGAGCCACACGGCGTGTGGGTCCATACGGGTGAACCACACGGGCATGTGGGATTCCAGGCCAAGGCCAATTTAGGCTGTGTTGGCCACACGGGTGTGTGGTCCCACACGGGCAGGCCACATGGGCGTGTGAGCCCATTTTTTTGAAAAGTTTTGTAAGGTTGTACGGGTTGCTCAAGTCGACTATGGACCTACTGAAGGGTTGGTAAGTAGTACTTAGACCCGTAGTTATGTGATTTGATTATGTGAAATCTATACTAAGCATGTTACACTTAGCATGTATACTGATTTGAATGTTTGAACTGTTATCTGCATAATAGCATGACATCCTTTGTATGTTGCATTGCATCGGGATGGGTTGATGATATTTGGAGGAAGTATTTGAAAGGCTTTTAAGCGTGTTATCTGGCAGCTCAACTGCAATTATCTGATTATGTGCCATTCGGTACAGCATGGTGTGTAGGGATGGGTGGGTTGATTTTATCCCCACATGGTGTTTAGGGTTAGACGGAGTTGGTGTGTAGAGGCTGGCGGGTAGGACTCTGCTATTCTATTCTGTTCTATATATCATGTCTGAGATGGGCTAAGGCCCTAGAATATATCTGACTCTGTATCTGAGTGGACTAAGGTCCACACCGTTTCTGTAATGGGATCAGACCCGAACTGTAAAGGTATGAGTGTTTTCTGATATTATGCTGTGTGCGTGTTTTCTGTGGGGATTACACACTGAGTTTGCGAAAACTCACCCTTTTCTGTTTAATCTGTTTAGGTAATTCTCAGCCTAGACAGATCTGTACGACGGAGGAGTCGGCTATGACCACAGTTCTTGACTTATATGGTTTTTATTTTTATTTATGGCTTTAATTATATCTGAGAAATGATTTTATGTAATTATGGCCTTTACAGTTTTTTGTTTAAATTTGGGATTTGCAACGTTTATGGTTTTACCGTTAGCAGTAGGAAAGCTTGAGTTTTCAAATTAAACAAATGTTTTACCAAAACGCCACGATTGCGCAAACTAATCTAGATGCTTCAGCGAAATATAAATATTTTGGAAAATGGACAATATTTTGGAAGTGGATAATGATTGAAACAAAAGACACGTTTTGAAATCATCATAAGATAATGAAAAATGGTCTTATCGTAAGTATGTTTTCTAAAGCACTATCATGTGACCCCGCCAGATCCAGCCATAACATCTAGGCCGGGTTTGGGGTGTTACAGGGAGATCGATTAGTGGCCGAGTATGAGGCCGAGTTTTGAGACTGAGTTGCTATGAGTGAGGTATGGTGGCATCGGAGTATGAGCGATGTGTTCATTTTGAGGATGGCTTTAGGGATAACTTGAGGATTTTGATAGCTCCACAGAGGGAGCAAGATTTTTCTGCCTTGGTCGAGAAGGAGAAGATTGCCGAGAAGGTTAAGCGTATTGAGTGTCAAAACTACGACAGAGAGAGAGGTAGGAACAAGAAGGATTTGGAGCCCTCGAGTTCTGTATAAAAACCTAAGAAAAAGACCAGAGCTAATGGGCCAGTTAGAGCTGGGCCCCCTATTGCTACTACTGGACAGCAGCCGTGTGTTGATTGTGGTAGACGCCACCAGGGTGAGTGTTAGAGGAGGACTGGGGCATGTCTGAGGTGTGGATCATTGGATCACTGTATTAGGGAGTGTCCACTAAGGGTTGATTAGATGCAAGCCCAGGAAACTGGTAATGCGCAGCCACAGAGGGTAGTACAATAGCCATCGAGAGGCCGTGGTCAGGCTAGGGGTGGTAATGGCATGGTTCGTGGGTAGAAAGCACCGGATAGAGGTGCTAGACAGACTAAGGCGAGGTAACCTGCTCTAGTATATGCTACACGTCGCCGAGAGGTGGAGATGCTCAGATGTCATTATGGGTATGTTCCTTATTCATATTGTACCTTATATTGCATTGATAGATATAGGATCCACTCACTCCTATATAGCCTATACTGTGTCTGGAAACTTGGGGATTTCAATTGAGAGCACTACGAGTGAGGTTATGGTACTGAGTCTGTTAGGGCAATCTATTAGAGTTAGCAAACTGTATAGGGACATCCCTTTAGTGGTAAAAGGGGCAATCTTCCTAGCTAATTTGGTCAAGCATCGTGTTAGCTTGGATTGTGCGACTAAGAGGGTCGTACTAAGGACTGAGGATGATAAGGAGGTAGTTATGATTGGAGAACGCCATAATTACTTATCTAATGTGATCTCTGCACTGGTGGCAGAGAAGATGGTTCGTAAGGGATGTGAGGCATTCTTGGCCTACGTAAGTGTTCCGGATTCTGGGGATTCTACCGTTAAGGATATCAGAACGCTAAAGGATTTTCCAAACGTTTTTCCTAACGAGCTGTAACAGCCCGATTTTAGGGCTAGTCGAAACAGTGGTTACAAAACCACTGATTTGAGATTAGAGAAAATTATTTTTATATTATTTTATGTGTTATATGATGATTATATGAGTGCACGAAATTTTTGTGCATTAATTTTGGTGATTACATGCTTAATTGCGAAAAAGGACTAAATCGCATAAAATGCGAAAGTTTTATTTTGCAAGCTAGAAGTGTCAAATAGCTATAGAATTTTAATTGAAGGTCCTTAATGTGCAATTAGGCCTTTTTTATTGTGATGGCTAACCATAGGGACAAGAAAAGACATGGTCAATTGGTTAAGTGAGGTTTTGGTGACTTAAATGATAAATTAAAATAAAATAAGAAGAATGATGATAACACATATCATCTTTATCATCTTCTACCGAAAATACCAGCAAAAGAGGGGTTTTGAAAGCTTAGAAATTTTAGTAACTTCTCCTCCTTTCAAGTAAGTGATTTTTATGGTCTTTCTTGATAATTTTTGTACTTTTGGGACCCCTAAAACTTAAGCTAGCTAATGAGGGGACTATTTTGCAAAATAGTTGAAAGTTTAGGGTTTTTCCATGAGAGTATTAGTGTAATAATTTAGTGATATAAATAATTTAGTGATAATGACTCAAGTAGACAACTTTGAATGAACATATAAGTAAATAGTGAAAACATATATGAGTATTGAGCTAGCATGGGTTACTTTAAAAATGGATCACACGGCCAAGGCCAATTTGGGCCGAGTGGGCCACACGGGCAGATCACATGGGCATGTGGGCCCATTTTTACCGAAATGTTTTTAAGGTTGCACGGGTCACCCAAGTCAACTATGAACCTATTGTAGGGTTAGTAAGCGCTACTTAGATCCCTAAATGTGTGAAATTGACTGAATGATATTTGTATTGGGCATGTTAATATCTGAACTGAATATATGTACTGAAATTGCATAATAGCATGTCATCAATTGTGTGTTGCATTGCATTGGGTTGGGGGTTGTTATTCGGAGGAAGTGTACTGAAAGGCTCTAAGCCTAATTCTTCGGCGGCTCATTTGCAAACTCATCAGACAGTCGTATTCGGTACTACTTGGAGTGTAAGGATGGGTGAGTTGATTATATCCCCACATGGAGTGTAAGGTTAGACGAAGATGGTGTGTAGAGGCTGGTTGGGTAGGATTTTGCTACTGCATAACTATCATCGCTCGTCGACATCGTGATGGGCTAAGGCCCAACCGCATTTTGACATCAGACGAGATGGGCTAAGGCCCAAATCATCATCGATCATCAAAAGGGCTTAGGCCCAAGACTTTTCAACTGTGCACTGTGAATACTGATTGTTTATTTATTTCTACGGGATTACAAACTGAGTTTACGTAAACTCACCCTTTTTGTTTAATGTGCACAGGTAATCCCCTAACTTAGACGAATCGGTGCGACGGAGGACTCAACGATGACCACTGTAATTTTTGAACTTCATGGTTTTCAATTTACGATTTATGATTTGATTATTATTGATTATTTGGGTTGTAATTTAAGGACCCTCTTGGAATTTGGTTTTAAATTTGAGTTTTTATTTATTTATTTAACTCTATGGATTTATACTTGCTGGTCGTAGGAAGTTTGGTTTTTAAAAAGTTAAAGTAATTTCTAAACGTATGATCACCTAGACTATTTATTAAAGCTTCCGCAACGAGGGATGTTTCAAAAAAAATGTTTTAAATGAATAAAGATGACTTCCTAAGTTCTAACAAAGGTTTACTAAAGATAATAACATGAAATATTTTCATCATAACAACGACGTTTCAAAAACACTATCGTGTGACATTGCCAGATACGGCCATAACTTCTAGGCTAGGATTGGGGTGTTACAGTTACATAAACCAAGTAACTCACTAACTTGTGTCACACAGTCGTGTCGTAAAACATGTGTTAGGCCATGTATATATTCGAAATATGGTCACATAGCCTTGTCACGGGCCGTGTGCTAGGCCATGTGAAACCTGCACCTAAAATTTAAAAGACACATGATCGTGTGAGGTGGCCGTGTGTGGCACACGACTATGTGACATCCTGTGTCCCGGACTGTGTGCAACATGTGTTGCCCCTAAAGCAAGCCATTTCAAACACAAACCTTGCACACCAAGATACTCTAATTCAACCATCTTTCACATGTTTAAAACAGACATCAAACATCCAAAAACATACCAATTTCATGCTCATCCTATATCTAACCAATGTGTCATTCTTATGGCACCTCGATCACAACCTGTCTTGTAATACCCCTTACCCGTGTCCGACGCTGTGACAGGGTACAAGGCATTACCATACTTAACCTTACTTGAACATGTATTATCGGGCTATAAAATTTTGTTCTGACTTAAAATTTTTCCTTCTTAATCATAACATGCATATTATGGGCCCGAAAGGCCTTAAACACCCATCAGAAAGATTTTGGAGTTCAACAGGAAAATTTTGCACTTTTTAAAAATTTTCTTGCCTAGACAGGGACAACACACCCATGCTATCCAAGGGACACACCCGTGTGCCCCTAAGACATGCCCGTGTTCTTCACCAATGGTCGACACTGACTTATTTCACATGGTTGAGCACACGCCCGTGTCTAAAACTCGTGTCCTTCACACGATCTAGACATGGCCGTGTCTCCTACCCATGGAGTTCTCTGTTTATAACATCATCAATCCCTAATTAGCACATGGCCAAGACACACGCCCGTGTTCTGGCCCGTGTGACGAATCATATTCTCGCAAATTAGTGCAGGGGACACAAGGCCTATTAACACACCTATGGGGTTGGCCGTGTTCACACATGGCCTAGACACACGCCCATGTGTCTACCCATATGGATAGTATGAGGCTATTTTCCAAGCCAATTGCCACCTTGAAACATCAACATACTTATACCAACTCAAGCAATAAATAACATAGTCTTTATACACTATGCATAACTCTCGAAATATCACTTGTAGAATTCGTAAAACTCTTCATCAATAAGATGTGGAACATAACAATTTTAGGCAATTTCGTTGGCTATACACAAAAGAATGCATAATCCTAATAGCCAAGCCTTTAACTCGACAATATGACATAACTCAAAATGATCAATCTCCTATACATGCCATACTTAAACTAAATGAACTTTGCAATACCAAATTAGTAGTTGATAGTGTGATCCGAGCTCCGAAGTTCTTCAATCCCCGAGCTAGCTTGATGATACTACATGGAAAAAGGAAAAAGAGAAGTAAGGATAAAGCTTAGTAAGCTTGCATGAAACTTATATATTAATGTCTTTACTCAATTAACTTCTATTCATCTTATGAAACAAGAACAATATAATCTCTAGTGCTTAAGCATACTTACTTATACTTACTCTTACCCTTCACATGACATAATATGATTTCATAACTTGTATTTTCACTCATGGTACCTGTATCACTCAATCACATGGTTTAGCACTTTTGCTAATATGAACATAAACTCATCTCACTATCTTTCTTAACTTATTAAATCGCATTATCATTTTATATAGCTTAACTTGTTATCCTCTATACTTATTTTGCTCTTTTGTGCCTTTATACACTTAGCTCTTTTGGTACATCTTTCACTCTTGGCTCTTTTTCCCGTTGAATTACTCGGAATACTACAGGATACTCAATCTCATCAAACATGTATCTCGATGCCAAAGCCATATTCCAAATATAGTCTTACATGGGATCGCCTCTTAGTGCCTGTAACACCCCAAACCCAGCCTAGACGTTAGGCCCGAATCTGGAATGTCACATTAAAGGCACAATTCAAAACGGTTTTGCTAATTAAGAAATTAAGGCCCAAAAGCCCAAAATCTAATAGACTTATTAATTAAAGATAAAAAAACCCATTTTATTATTTTAAGCATTTAGTAAACCAAGTTTGAACATAAGAGCTTACTTAGGTTTAATAATTAAATAAACATTTAATCTCAAAACCCAAATTAAATCGGAAGTCAAAACGGAGTACAATGTCTTATTACGTCCACTGAAAATTAAGTAAATAAAACATGTATTTTGAAACAAATAAATGGAAATTCAAGCCTCTTGTAGTGTGGCCATCTCCGAGTCCTCTCCCATGTCGAGTCATCTATTCGGGATTACCTAAAACATTAAATTAAAGGGGTGTGAGTTTCGAAACTCAGTGTGCACAACCGTTGGAAAACAAATCACTTACAAATATCCACATTGGGCCTAAGCCCTATCAAAATCGGTGGTCTTGGGCCTTATCCCACAATGACCTCATCATATCATATCATATCGTATCATTCATAAACAAATAATGCAAAACCCGCCCCAAAAATCCATCCGCTACACACATCATTTCCCTTCCAACCTTATGTCTCTTGCGGGGAATTCTAGCTCGACCCACCCCTCTGCTACACACCAATGGTAGCCCGGTTGTAGTACTACCGAACGTTGCAGTAAAGCTACTAATCAAATATTGGGCTTAAAGCCTCCACTGGATCCATACCATACGGCCATGCGATCCTCAAATATTGACATAGATATATATGTTAGGCACATAGCCACGGTAAATATGATTGGCATAAAGCCATAATAATAGCACAAAGCCTTCGATATTGGCACAAAACCCATAATTACGGTATGAAGCCCATATTAATGGCACACAACCCTCAGTAACATTATCGGTGCAGCATGGCTGCTCGGTGGCTAAAAGCCTACGGTGGATCCATACCATACGGCCATGCGATCTTGGATCCATACCATACGGCCATGCGATCCTCAAATCTTCCTCCATACCATAATTCCCAGAATATCATATGAATGCATCAAACACACAAGTAACATCCATAAACTTATATTCGTCACATAGGGGTATTTTTGTCATTTCACTACCCAAGGGTATTTTCGTAATTCTACACTACAAGGGTATTTTGGTAATTTCAAAAATTAGGGGTATTTCAGTAATTTCACAAACTGGAGGTATTTTGGTGATTTCACAAATCGGGGGTATTTCGATAATTTTACAAATCGGGGGTACTTTGGTAGTTTAGCAAATTAGGGGTATTTCGATCCCTTTCGGGTTTTAGCTATGAACTTTGGGCCATCAACAAGTCCTCGCGGCTAAAGTGAACAGACACTATGCACCAGGTAGGATCCTAGAGAAGAGGAGGTGGGCCACTAGGGCGGCTTAAGTACCAAGCTCTCTAGATCCAATCCTAGACATGCGTATGCCCATTGCCACACCCTAACCCAGCGACTTGTTCCCAGACATGTTTAATTAGGAAAAAATTCAGTTTTATGGAATTTAAGATTTGTTCAAACTAGACCTAAGGTCCATAAACCCTAACATACATGTCTACGCTCCCATAAGCCCATCAAGCCCAAATCACTCCCTTACGGCCCATTAGGCCCAAATCTCATCATATGGCCTATTAGGCCCAAAATAAATCCAATTCATGTATCATGCATGACTAATTCAATTCGTATAACCAACCAAACCATTTCATCAAACTTAGCCTCAGGGCCCACCGGACCCATTTAGCCACTTTCGGCTTTGCCGATTTCGTGTGTGTAGTGTTTGTACACACCTGGTAACCTCGCGTGTTGTAAACCCCTTAATCACAAACCTACAATCGACATCACCTAACGATTAATCATAACTTAATATACACTTATCAGAAATCGAAACCTCACCGTAACCTTACCGTGTGCCTTACGTTCTAGTAGCCCTTCCTTTGCTACAATTGGCAATTATCCTTTAGATCTGCACCCAAACACCTATATCATCAAAACCAAGTGACCCATATTGATCATAAGTCACCCCTATGAGCCACAATAGATTCGGTCACTTATTAAAACTTTAACTGAATCGAGAATACTTACTACCTTTTTACAATCCTTTCCTACCGCGCTTGCGATTGCTGAGCCTCACCCTTGTTAGTACATGGTAACGGCAAAGAGGGGTTAGATAGTCCTTCGACTTTTAATAAAATACATTAAAAATTCAACTAAGCTCTTACCAAAATCTTCCTTTGATCCTACTACTTAAGTCCGACTTTTGTGACTAGTGAGGTGATAGAGGCAATTCAGCAACACTAAGGGGAAAAGAAATAAAAGTGATTTGGCTAGAACCGAGTGGTGAACCAAAAAGGGAATTTGAAAAGGTAGGATATGAAGGATTCGGCTTTGACACACTTAGAAAAACGTCTGCCTCTCACAAGTGATGAAATTCGGCTAGCAGGGAAGCAAAAATTCATCATTAACATAGGAACTTAATTCGGCACTCATATATATAGCCCCTAGCCGAACTTCCCTTTCCTCAGAGTCTAATTCGGCACCACTATATCCACCTCCACATCCCTATCTTTTCTCCCTTATCTAAACCTTAAATTTCTCTCCTGAACACTCCCTTTCAGAGTCCCCTCCAATGCCAACTCCTTCTGTCCAGACACAAAAATAAAACTCCTTAATTTTCCCTTCCTAGGCCTCCAACCTTGGACCTCCTTAACTGCTTAACACGCCACCTCATAGCTCCTATATGACACCACTTTCCACTGGACTACAAGCCCATTTGTGTCCTCTCTTCTCGTGATCTGCTTATGAGGCCTCATGCCTGAGACTGGGGTCCACTAAGTAAGAAAAATAAATTTTCCCTATGGTCTCCCCTAACTCTAAGGCTTCAAATAATCCTGATAATACCTTAATATTATTATTCTAAATGCCACACATACATATTAACTCCCATGCAGAAAAATTAAAAGTTTTGAGATTTTTGGGGCGTTACAACCCAATAGGCCCAAATCTACTAGGCCCAAATTCGAGATGTTACAGTGCCGATGTCATATTCCAAATATGGTCTTACACGGGCTTTCTTAGCTTGATGTCGATGCCATGTGCTAGACATGGACTTACACAGACCTTCCTTAAATGGTGTCGATGCCATGACCCAGACATGGTCTTACACAAGACCTTCCTTATTTGATGCTGATGCCATGTCCCAGACACGATATTGCATAGGATTTACGTTCAGTGCCGATGCCATGTCCCAGACATGGTCTTACACGGGACCTACATTCCTTGGTGCCAATGCCATGTCCCAGAAATGGTCTTACACGGGCTTTCCTTGTCTCATGTAACACCGCTTACCCGATACCATTGCCGGAGTCGAGCATGAGGTATTACTAGACTTAACTTACTAGATCAATGCATAAAAATTGAAACTGTCCATCTGCGTCATGTTCACTAAATTAACTATAGCTCAAGTTATGAAACTCAAAATATAGATCCGTAAATTTTCCTTGAAACTAGAATCATATATATTCTTACCATAATTTTTCCAGAATTTTTGGTATGGCCAATTAGTACAGTTTATTAGTTAAAGTCTCCCCTGTTACATAGTTCAACAGTTCTGACCTTTCTTCACTAAAAATCAATTCTCTCATAATATAAAATTCTTTTTCCTACATCGTTTTTTTATATAAAAATAGACTCAATAATATTTAATTATATATCTTATTCACAACCTAAATTCATTTCTACTAATTTTGATGATTTTTCAAAATCACGTCACTGTTGCTGTCCAAACTGTTCCCCTGCATATAATTACATAATTTCTTAAAATAACTATCAACTATGCATTACATAACATCCAAAACATGTTCTTAATTAACCATTTTAATAGCTAATCATTAACAAACATTTAAAAGCCAATATTAAGCTGTATCATAAGGTCATACACACAAAATGGCTAAGTCCCTATACATGCCATAACTTAAAACATTCGAGTCACAAAATACCAATATAATCCTTTGATAGTGTGTAACGATCTCCGACGTCCTTACGATCCCCAAGTTGGCTTGTAAAACTATGAAAAGAAAGAAAGGAATGGGAGTAAGCGTTAAGCTTAGTAAGTTTCCATGTAAATAAATAACAACATTCTTAATGCATTATCATATTCTTTTCTTACCAAAATTATTTAAGCCTTTAACTTAATATACTTAAGTCTTAAATTCTTACCTGTACCTTTTTAGCTTGAACTTGTCTTACCTTTCCTTTGGTATACTCTTTAATTTTTCCCATTGAACCACTTGGAATACTAAGGATACGCGGGGTACTTTTCCTTGTGAAACTTAACCATTGCCATGTCTTGACATGGTCTTACGTGGTATCCTTGCCTTATGAACTCGCCAATGCCATGCCGTGGCATGGTCTTACATGGGACCTTTGCCTTATAAATTCACCAATGCCATGCCTTGGCATGATGGGACCTTTGCCTTATAGTAACTTATCAATGCCATGTCTTGACATGGTCTTTCATGATTTCCTTAAACCCTAATGTCATGACATTTGTATCCTACACATTCCTAAGGTTCAACCGGGACATTCTGAGATTGCTTCTTCGTCAATTCATGCTTGAGTATTTAAATGATAAATTTATAGAATAAATATGTAAATGGTGGAATTTAATAGTATCAAATGTAAAATAATATAATATTGCATTTATTTACCGCAAACTTACCTCGAAACAAAATACGATAAACTATATCGATTTAGTTCACTATCTTTTTCTTTCCCCGATCTAACTTCGAATTTTGTTCTTCTTAATCTATAATAGAAAATTTAGCTTATTCAATACTCACATTTATCAAAACAGTCCTTAAGTCTAACTTTGGAAAATTACAATTTTGCCCCTAAACTTTTACATATTTACACATTTGCCCCAAAGCTCAGAAATTATAATTTATCCTTTATTCTTATGTTTTATGACATGATAATAATTTTTCCCTTCTATGACAACATCAAATTCTCACTCTAACATGTACTTATGAACATTAGGTATTTTTACCGATTAAGCCGTTTTACTCGTTTTCACTTAAAATCACTTAGCAAAAGTTGTTTAACATAATTTCAGACTTCATATTATATCATAAAACATCAAAATAAACACATTTCACATATGGGTATTTTTCCAAATATGAACCCTAGCATGAATTATTGATAGAATAAGCTAAACCAAGCTACCGGGGCTTCAAAAATGTAAAGAACATTAAAAACGAGGCTTGGAATCACTTACTATGGAGCTTGGAAGCTTGAAACAAACCCTAGATATGGTGAACACTTGAAAATTTGGCATAATGAAGAAGATGAGCATATTTTGCCATCTTTTTCCCTTTTTAATTTCTTTTTATTACCAAATGACTAAATTACCCTTCATTAAAAACTTTGGTTCTTTATGCCTATATATCCATTTTTGTCCATGAAAATATAATGGTATAATTACCATTTAAGGACTCCTACTTAAAACCCCATTTCAATCAAGTACTCTATAAATTAGAACCCCTATTTAACAACTTTTGCAAACAAGTCCTAATAGGCAATTTAAGCATGAAATCAATAAAATTTCTTATCAATACTTTAACACATGTATTTAATCACTCGGTAAATCATAATAATTAATCGTAATAAACTTTTATAGCTCGGATTCGTGGTTTCGCAACCACTATTCCATTTAGGCCTTATTTTGGGATGTTAAATTTTTCCCCCCTTTAGGGATTTTCGTCCCCAAAAATCTTACCTGTAAAGAGATTTGGGTACTGTTTTCGCATAGTCTCTTCGGGGACCCATGTAGCCTTGTCTATCCCATGCCTATTCCATAATACTTTCACAAGTGCAATACTTTTGTTCCTTAATTGCTTAACCTCATGAGCTAAAATTTTTACCAGTTCCTCACCGTAAGTCATATCTGGTTGAATCTCAACCTCTGCTTTGCGAAATCATATGAGATGGATCTGAATGACAACGACGTAGCATAGACACATGAAACACATTATGAATCTTCTCTAACTCAGTCGGCAAAGCTAACCGATATGCCAATGGCCCTACTCTCTCGATCACGTCAAACGGTCCAATAAAACGGGGACTTAATTTGCCTTTCTTTCCAAATCTGAGAACTTTCTTCCAAGGGGACACTTTCAAGAATATCCTATCACTAACTTGAAATTCAATTTCTTTTCTTTTCAAATCTGCATAGGATTTCTGTCTATCTGAAGCTACTTTCAAGCAATCTCTGATGACTTTTACTTTCTCTTCTATTTCTTTGACTAGATCAACCCCATAAATCTGATTTTCCTTAAGCTTTGTCCAATACAAAGGTGTGCGGCATTTACGTCCATACAAAGCTTCATAAGGTGCCATCTTCAAACTTGATTGATAACTATTATTATAGGCAAACTCTATTAACGAAAAATATTTCTCCCAACTACCTTGAAATTCCAATACACAATATCTAAGCATATCTTCAAGTACCTGAATAACTCTTTCTGACTGACCATCAGTTTGAGGATGGAAAGCTGTACTAAAACTCAATTTTGTACCTAAAGTTTCCTGCAATTTCTTCCAAAATCGTGAAGTAAACCTCGGATCTCTATCTGAGATAATTGATAACGGTACTCTATGTAGTCTCACAATCTCTGAAATATACAAATCAGCCAACTTGTCAAGTGAATAATCCATATGAACTGGGATAAAATGAGCCGACTTCATTAGCTTATCAATCACAACCCATATTGCATCTTTCTTTCTCGGTGTTGAAGGCAATCCTGTCACAAAATCCATAGTAACTCGATCCCATTTCCACTCGGGAACTAATACAGGCTGTAATAAACCTGAAGGTACTTGATGTTCGGCCTTTACCTGCTGACAAATCAAACATCTAGAAACAAACTCTGATATATCTATTTTCATTCCTGTCCACCAATACATTTTCTTCAAATCATTATACATCTTTGTACTACGGGTGAATAGACAAAGAAGCGCTATGTGCTTCTGTAAGATCTTTCAATAAGCTCATCATTCTTTGGTACACATACCACATCTCGAACATCAAACAACCGTCAGAACCGATCTGAAAATTAGACTCTACACCTAGCTCGCACTGAACTCTTTTGGCTTGCAACTCACCATCATCCTTCTGAGCTTCAAAAATTTCTTCAAGAAACGTCGGTTTAGTTCTCAACTCAGCTAAAATAGAACCATCATCTGATAAGGCCAAACTAGTATGCAAAGCTCTCAAGGCAAATAACGATTTTCTACTCAAAGCATCAACAACAACGTTTGCCTTACGATCACTAGCTCATAATCTTTAATCAACTCTAGCCATCTTCTTTGCCTTAAGTTTAGATCTTTCTGAGTCATCAAGTATTTCAAACTTTTGTGATCAGTGAATATTCGGCACTTCTCACCATACAAGTGATGTCTCCAAGTTTTTAATGCAAATACAATAGCAGCTAGCTCTAAATTATGTGTCAGATAATTTTTCTCATGTGATTTTAACTGTCTAGAGGCATAAGCAATTACCCTTCCTTCCTGCATAAGTACACAACCTAGTCCATTTAAGGATGCATCACTTGTAAATCACAAACTCTTTACCCAATTACGGTTGTACTAAAATAGGAGCTTTAATCAACAATGCCTTTAACTTGTCGAAACTCTGCTGACACTTCTCAGTCCATTCAAACTTGACTGTAGCAATCTTGTCAATAGAGTAGCTATTATGGAAAATCCCTCTACAAATTGTCTATAATAACTGGCAAGACCAAGAAAACTTCTGACTTCTGATACATTCTTGGGAGGCTTCCAATTAATAATGGCTGAAATCTTGCTCGGATCAACTTTAATACCTTCACCTGAGACAATATGTCCAAGAAAATAAACTTCCCGAAAACCGAACTCACTTTTGCTAAACTTGGCATAAAGCTGATTATCTCTTAAAATCTGTAAAACTGTTTTCAAATGCTCTGTATGCTCAGTCTCATCATGAGAATAAATCAAGATGTTATCAATGAACACAACTACAAACTTGTCCAAGTAAGGTCTGAAAATTAGGTTCATTAAATCCATGAAAATGGCAGGAGCATTGGTTAAGCCAAATGGCATCACAAGAAATTCATAGTGACCATACCTAGTTTGAAAAATAGTTTTCAGAACATCTGACTCTTTAACTCGCAACTGATAGTATCCGGATCTCAAATCTATCTTAGAGAACATAGTGGCTCCTTTCAATTGATCAAACAAATCATCTATTCTAGGTAATGGATATTTGTTCTTGATGGTTACCTTGTTAAGCTACCGATAGTCTATGCACAATCTCATGGTACCGTCCTTCTTTTTCATAAATAACACTGGTGCTCCCCATGGTGAATAACTAGGTCTTACAAAGCCTTTATCAGTTAATTCCTATAACTGAGCTTTCAATTCTTTCAATTCTATTGAAGCTATTCTATAAGGAGTAATAGAAATAGGTGTGGTACCTGGAATCAATTCAATACCAAACTCAACTTCTCTGATAGGAGGCAAACCTGGTAGTTTTTCTAGAAACACATCAGGAAACTCATTTACCATAGGCACTGATTCAATTTTCAACTCTGGATCTTTAGCATTCAACACAAAAGCAAGATAAGCTTCACATCCTTTCCTTAAACATTTCTGAGCAAACATAACAGAAATCATGGAAATTAAACTACTTGATTTATCTGAATTAACCCAAAGGATCTCTCCATTTTCACATTTCAACTCAATGAATTTCTTTCCATAATTCACTATCACATCATGTGCAGTTAACCAATCCATACTAAGAATCACATCAAACTCATCAAATGGGAATAGCATGAGATCAGCCGGAAAACAGTAACATCTAATAATCAAAGGGCAATTTTTACATACTTTGTTTACTAACACATGCTGACCTAATGGATTCGATACTTTAATCACAAATTCCGTAAACTCTATGGGCATGTTCATACTAGGAATTAATTTCATGCAAACATAGGAATGGGTTGAACCTGGATCAATCAAAGCAATAACATTAACATCATGAAGAGAAAATGTACCCGTAATTACGTCGAGGGAACTTCACGAGCACGGATAGCATAAGTCCTTGCGGGTGCTTTAACATCTGATCTCATTGCTGTGTCTCTAAATGTACCTCTACCTGCCCCTACTCCAGGATTTCTCTGAGATCTACCTCTAACGGGGGCATTGCCTGATCTTGCACCCAGTATTACTTCTCTTTTAACCATTTCGGGACACTCCCGAATGAAATGATCCGGTGCACCACATCGAAAACAACCAGTCTCAGTTGCTCGACATTGACCTGGATGACGTCGATCACATTGAGGACACTTGGATCTATCAGGCTGAATACTACCAACACTTGCAATCGAAGTGGTTTGAGCTTTTGAATCCATAAATCTTCCACCTCTGTTTTGGCTAGAATACCCGGCTGAAAAATTAGATCTCGTAGAGAACTCTCTAGGCCTCTTAGATGTAGACTAAAATGACTTGCTCATCTGTCTTTTGTTCGTGTCTTACATCTCAATTTCAACTTTACCCTTTCTTTTTAATAACTCTTCTACCTTACAGGCTCGTTCAACTAAAACAACAAACTCTTTTATCTCTAATACACCAACTGGCAGTCGGATATCATCATTGAGTCCATCCTCAAATCTTTTACACATGATAGCCTCTGTAGACACATACTCTCGAGCATAATTGCTGAGTCGGACAAATTCACGTTCATAGTCAGTCACAGTCATCTTACCCTGTTTTAACTCAAGGAACTCTTTTCTTTTCTGGTCAATAAACCTCTGACTTATGTATTTCTTACGGAACTCCTCTTGAAAGAAATCCCAGGCAACTCTTTCTTTCGGTACTACTGAGATAAGTGTCTTCCACCACTGGTAGGCCGAATCTCTAAGAAGTGACACCACACACTTAATACATTCTTTCGGTGTGCAGGATAACTCATCAAAGACTCTAATAGTGTTCTCAAGCCAAAATTTAGCTTTCTCTGCATCATCATCTTTGGTAGCCCAAAACTCTTCGGCCCCTTGTTTTCTGATCTTGTCAACAGGTGGTTTCTCTCTTCTGACTGTATCTACAACTAGGGAAGCTACATGAGTGGTCTGAGGATCGTGAGGGGGTGGAGGTCTAACAGCTGGGTTCGTACGAACTGAACTCAGCAAACCATTCATTCATAGCTTGGAAGAAGGCTTCTCGAGCCCCTCCTCCCTAACTAACTGTAACGGGGCTTTCACTACTATTTGGTGGCACCGTCCCTTCTACTAGAGCGGGTGCATTACTCTCTACATCATCTGCACTAGCTCGTTCGTGATCCATAACTATAAAAGAAAAACATTTTAAATCGTCAGGAATCGTCACACTATCAAAATATAAGTATGGCATGTATAGTTAGACTCTCACTCATACTGAATATTTCAAGAATTGACTAAACTCTCGCTTTGATACCAATAAATGTAACACCTCTTACTCGGGACCGTTGTCGGAGTCGAGCACGAGGCATTACTAGACTTAACTTACTAGATCAGGGCATAAAAATTGAAACTGTCTATCTGTATCATGTTCACTAAATTAACTATAACTAGAGTTACGAAACTCGAAATATAGATCCATAAACTTTCCTTGAAATTAGAATCATATATAGTCTTACTATAATTTTTCCAAAATTTTTGGTGTGGCCAATTAGTACAGTTTATTAGTTAAATTCTCCCCTGTTACACAGTTCGACAGTTCTGACATCTCTTCACTAAAAATCAATTATCTCATAATATACAATTTTTTTCCTACACTGTTTTTTTATATAAAAATAGACTCAATAAGATTTAATTCTATATCTTATGCACAACCTAATTCCATTTATACTATTTTTTGGTGATTTTTCAAAATCACATCACTGCTGCTGTCCAAACTGTTCCCCTACATATAATTACATAATTTCTTAAAATAATTATCAACTAGGCATTACATAGCATCCAAACATGTTCTTAATTAACCATTTTAATAGCTAATCATTACCAAACATTTACAAGCCAATATTAAGCCATATCATAAGGTCATACACACAAAATGGCTAAGTCCCTATACATGCCATAACTTAAAACATTCGAGTCACAAAATACCAATATAATCCTTTGATAGTGTGTAACGATCTTCGAAGTCCTTACGATCCCCAAGTTGCCTTGTAAAACTATGAAAAGAAAGAAAGGAATGGGAGTAAGCGTTAAGCTTAGTAAGTTTCCATGTAAAAAAATAACAACATTCTTAATGCATTATCATATTCTTTTCTTACCAAAATTATTTAAGCCTTTAACTTAATATACTTAAGTCTTAAATTCTTACCTGTACCTTTTTAGCTTGAACTTGTCTTACCTTTCCTTTGGTACACTCTTTAATTTTTCCCGTTGAACCAATTGGAATACTAAGGATACGCGGGTACCTTTCCTTGTGAACCTTAACCATTGCCATGTCTTGACATGGTCTTACATGGTATCCTTGCTTTATGAACTCGCCAATGCCATGCCTTGGCATGGTCTTACATGGGACCTTTGCCTTATAAATTCACCAATGCCATGCCTTGGCATGGTCTTACATGGGACCTTTGCCTTATAGTAACTTATAATGCCATGTCTTGACATGGTCTTACATGATTTCCTTAAACCCTAATGTCATGACATTTGTATCCTACACATTCCTAAGGTTCAACCGGATATTCTGAGATTGCTTCTTCGTCAATTCATGCTTGAGTATTTAAATGATAAATTTACAGAATAAATATGTAAATGTTGGAATTTAATAGTATCAAATGTAAAATAATAGAATATTGCATTTATTTACCGCAAACTTACCTCGAAACAAAATACGATAAACTATATCGATTTAGTCCACTATCTTTTTCTTTCCCGATCTAACTCCAAATTTCATTCTTATTGATCTATAATAGCAAATTTAGCTTATTTAATACTCATATTTATCAAAATAGTCCTTAAGTCTAACTTTGGTAAAATTACAATTTTGCCCCTAAACTTTTACATATTTACACATTTGCCCCAAAGCTCAGAAATTATAATTTATCCCTTATTCTTATGTTTTATGACATGCTGATAATTTTTCCCTTCTATGACAACATCAAATTCTCACTCTAACATGTACTTATGAACATTAGGTATTTTTACCGATTAAGCCGTTTTACTCGTTTTCACTTAAAATCACTTAGCAAAAGTTGTTTAACATAATTTCAGACTTCATATTCTATCATAAAACATCAAAATAAACACATTTCATCTATGGGTATTTTTCCAAATATGAACCCTAGCATGAATTGTTGATAGAATAAGCTAAACCGAGCTACCGTGGCTTCAAAAATGTAAAGAACATTAAAAACGGGGCTTGGAATCACTTACTATGGAGCTTGGAAGCTTGAAACAAACCATAGCTATGGTGAACACTTGAAAATTTGGCCTAATGAAGAAGATGAGCATATTTTGCCATCTTTTTCCCTTTTTAATTTCTTTTTATTACCAAATGACTAAATTACCCTTCATTAAAAACTTTGGTTCTTTCTACCTATATATGTCCATTTTGTCCATAAAATATAATGGTCTAATTACCATTTAAGGACTCCTACTTCAAACCCCATTTCAATCAAGTACTCTATAAATTAGAACCCTATTTAGCAACTTTTGCAAACAAGTCCTAATAGGCAATTTAAGCATGAAATCAATAAAATTTCTTATCAATACTTTAACACATGTATTTAATCACTCGGTAAATCATAATAATTAATTGTAATAAAATTTTATAGCTCGGATTCATGGTTTCACAACCGCTGTTCCGTTTAGGCCCTATTTCGGGATGTTACATCTCATGTTATGACAAAGGTATCCTCGTTATTCCAAGACTTCAACCGGGACTTCCATTTACTTGCTCTCTTTGATTTCCTTATTAAGGCATGATTAATCATCTTCATGAAAATATTGTACATTAAATAACATAGTAAGTAATTTAATGATAATACATGTTAAGTAATTTAATGATAATACATGTGAAACCTTAAATTCATACAAACTTACCTCCGTACTCTAAAATATGCATAGATGTGCAATTTAGTCGTTGACTTTAGTCTTGACTCGGTTTCGATTCGAGCTTCGCGTTTCTTGATCTATAATAACAATTTACCTTGTTTAATACTTACATTGACTAAATTGACTCATAATTCATACTTTGGCAACATTTATAATTTTTCCCTAAACTTTCTTAAAATTACACTTTTACCCCTAGGCTCGTAAAATGATTTTCATTCAACTTTCTTGCATTCAAGCCTTGCCGAATCATATTCTCAACTATAGAAACTTTTAATTTTTACTATTTCACCCATATGTGACAATTTTTATAACTTTTACAATTTGATCCCTTTTATGGATTTTTCATGAAAACCACTTAGAAAAAGATGTTTACCCTACCTCAAACTTACATATTCTTCCATAAGACATCAAAATACATGCAAGTCATACATGGGTAAATTTTTGAACATAAACCCTAGCTCAAAATATGGCTAGAAATGGCCAAAACCAAGCTACGAGGATCTCAAAAATACAAAGAACATTAAAAATGGGGCTAGGATACACTTACTATCAAGCTTGGAAGATGAAGAAAC
This sequence comes from Gossypium rotundifolium, assembly GCA_025506655.1. Lineage (NCBI taxonomy): Eukaryota > Viridiplantae > Streptophyta > Magnoliopsida > Malvales > Malvaceae > Gossypium > Gossypium rotundifolium. The sequence goes on along the minus strand of CP106723.1, from coordinate 104,450,340 downwards.
CTTAGCTATGGCTCCCTTGTGATTTTCGGCCAAGAAGGAAGAAGATGGACATGATTTTGGCTTATTTTTCCCTTTTTAATTCTTTAATTAACCAAATGACGAAAATGCCCTTAATGGCCCTTTCTTGAGATTTTTCCTTCCCATGTCCATTTTTGTCCATCATAATTCTTAATGGTCTAGTTTCTAAATAAGGATCCTATAATAATTTTTATGATGCTATTTCATACTTAAATCTTCTAGAATCTCATAATTTCTAATCTTTATAATTTAGTCCCAATGGACAATTTATTCACTAATTAATAAAATTCCTTAATGAGATTTTCACATAATCATGCAAGTACCTCATAAGCCCTATAAAATCATTTAAACACATATTTCTTCTTCGGATTTGTGGTCTCGCACCACTATTGTGACTAGGCCCTAAGTCGGGTTGTTACATATCTAATTCATTCAAATATACATTATAACCTGAACAAATATATCTATATTCACACAAACAATTGAACCATTTCCACCACATATGAACATGTCTCAAACCACATATTTACAATGTACTTAAAGTGACAAAAAGACACAAACATACCAAAACATTAAAATTCCAAACAAACACATATGCATAAAAGGGCATAATCATACCAAGTTGTCCCCTTTTATAGGAGAATTATTGAATTCTATTTAATTCTTCTTTGAATCCCGCACAGTTTTTTTGATAAGGATCATGTCTCATCACATCATGGTTGCTTCCACGTTGCTTTGCTTTTTTGACTTGTCACATCATGGTTTTAACATGATTACTTCCACATTGCAATCTTTTTTGTTGGTATGTGGATGCCCCTTTCTTTAGGTTGCCTCCAAACTTGAATATCTGGTTTTTCAATTTTCTGTCTTGGTTGTCATTTCTCCACGTGGCTTCCTTGTTTAGCCTTATCCTTCTTGAATATTATCTAGATTCATTAACTCTATTTCATCTAGATGTAATGAATCTATTGATAGTCTTGGAGAGTTCCAAGTCTCCCAAGTGTTATTGATTTCTTGTATTATATGTGATGGGAAATCATCAATCTCCATGTCAACTATCATTTTTAATAGTTTCACGGATTCTTTGTCTCTTTCTTCCTGGGTGTTTCCAGTTCCAGTATCATAAGCCAATATTCTTCTTCCATCAGTCTAGAACTTATAAGTTTTTTGTTGAAGCAAATATCAGGCTTTGGTCACTAGATCTATCCCTGCTTGGATTTGATAATAACTAGGATTATTATAACATTTGTCAATATTTTTTGTCAAGTTTCCTTTGTCATCTTTGATTGATGAAAGTTTGGGACTTCCAAATATTTTTTGACTGGTCCAAATTTGATATGGCTGATAAAATTTTTCTTTTTCAGCTATACCAATAAGATTACTGATTTCAAGATAAAAATAATAGTAAAAATCATCTTCATATATCATGCATAATAATATAGATTTAATTAATGTAGGAAAGTCTTTTAATAAATGAAAAGGGAAGTTTTGAACAGTTATTTCTTTAACAAAATCCCATTCAATACTGCTTATATGAATTGGTTCATGATCAAGTCTAAATTTTGTAGTAGGAAATTTTTCATCTAAATCATTAGTAAAAACATAAGCTTGTAGAAAATACTCGAAAAAGCTTTTCAAAATTGAGCTTCTTTGTTTGCAAATTGCTCTATTTATTTTTGTAAAAAATTCCACGGTAAAATTTTTCTAGCTTTATTATATAAACATAGCCTATATATTTTATTCATAGTAGGACTATTTGTTCCTTTATTAATAAAATCTTGAAATATATCAAGAAGATTATTTATCTCCTTAATATCTAAACAACCTATTTCTAATTCTAAACAACCTATTTCTAATTCTTCCCAATCTCTATATAAAATATATTGTAGTAATAAATCATGAGCTCCATTTTCTTTAGTTGTTTTTTCAACTAAAAATTTTGAAAGCTTAGTAAGGGCTCTTTTGAAATTAGCTCTTTGTTCAGAAATATGAGTTTTCCATATTTCATTAATAAATTGATATAATTCTAGTGGTAAGATTGGATTATAAAAACCTTTTATTTCCTGAATTTGTTGTTGTTTTAACAAATTTTTTGCTCCTTTTATTATTTCAACATAACTAGCTTGGTATGCTAAGTTTGGATCTTGGGTCCAAGACAATTGACTTATCATTTTTGGTGTAAGTGGTAAATGAGTTCCAACTGGTTGTCTTACCATTGGATATGGAATATAATATCCTTGATTAGGATAAAAGGATGCTTGTGCAGATATCATAACAAATCCTTTATTAAGATTTGTTGTTTTCCCTTTGTTGGGTCTTTTATGGACAATAGTCCATTCACCAACTTTTTCTAGAGGTTTTTTTGTGACGCCCCGATTTTTGCTTAATTTTGGCTGTTGTAATTTTGGCATGAATGAGTGTCTGCTTCAGTGGTTATGTGTTCTAGGTGTGTGTGGGAGGTCCCAAGTTCAAGTCCCAACTTGGGTATATTTGGTATTTTTATGAATAAAGCCCAAACTTTGGTTAATAGGTTTATAAGCTAAAGTCTGTGAGTAATTAATAGAATGGGCCTGCTGGTCTGGTGGTTAAGTGGAGTGTAAAGGTTGTGGAGGTCTGAAGTTCAAACTCTTGCATGCACAAAAAAGGGTCCAATTTTTACTATTATGGACGGCTAGTGTTTGTGTTCTACCGAGATTTTGAGTAGTGGGATTGTGGTGAGAGTTTTGAGGAATTTATGGGAGAGAAGTTAGGAAACTAGTAGATTTTCTGAGTAGTTCTGATCCAAAAATATTCTCTCTTCCAAAAATACTATTGCTCTCCTTCTCCCATAGCCGTATTCTTTTTTTTTTCCTTCCCACGCTGCCATATTTAATTTTGATCCCCTCTTCAGTCGTTCCTCTCTTTTGTGCACCATTGGTTTACGCTTTGATTCGGTATGATGAGTAGCGTAGCTTTATTTTTGCTGTTAGTGTTTTTATTGATGTGCGTCTTTAATGTTGGTTAGGGGAAAGATTCAGGAACGTGTAATCGCTATTGGAGACTTAGGTTTGTGAAATTTCAGCTACTCAATCGAAGGTAAGTTTGGTTGCTTGTGGATGAGCATCCCATTTTGGGTTCAGTTGATTTAATCATTTAAAGGATTTACTGAGTAAAAATTATTCTATTATAGGTGCTGGTGATCTCGGGATTGCGTAAAGAGCAAAAAAATAGGTTTGTACCCAAAAACGTAGAAAACGAGGATTCGACGAAAGTCAAAAACCCTTCTATCGATGCCACACGAGCTTGTGGTCGCTCGTGTGGTAGGCCGTGTGCAAGACTGTTAGTCACCACACGGCCGTGTGATTGATGAGCTAGGCTGTGCGTGAGCGACACGGCAGTATGTGACACACGGGCTCGGCTAATTGGGCCGTATGGGCCATAAGGGCATGTGGGATTCTGGGCTAGGTGTGTGATCCATACGGCCAAGGTCAAATTGGGCCTGTGGGCACACGGGCATGCCACATCGGCGTGTGAGCCCATTTTTTGAAAACTCTGTAAGGTTGCACAGGTCGTCCTAGTCGACTGTGGACCTACCGTAGGGTTGGTAGACAATACTTAGACCCCTAAATAAATAATCTAACTATTTGATTTCTGTACTAAGCATGTATGCTGATCTGAATGTATGAGTTTTACTGCATAAAAGCATGTCATTCTTGTATGCTGCATTGCATCAGGGTGAGTTGATTATGATTGAAGGAAATATCTGAAAGGCTCTTAAGCCTATTATCTGGCAGCTCAGCTACAAATTTCTAATTATGTGCCGCATTCGGTACAACATGGTGTGTAGGGCAGGGTGGGTTGATTTTATCCCCACATGGTGTGTAGGGTTGGACGGAGTTGGTGTGTAGAGGCTGGTGGGTAGGACTATGTTATCTACATATTCTGTCTGAAATGGGTAAAGGCCCAGTATATGTCTGAATCTGTATCTGAGTGGGCTAAGGTCCACATCATTTCTGTAATGGCTAAGACCCGAACAATGAGATGATGTCTGTTATCTGATATATCTGCGTGTGTATGTTTTCTGTGGGGATTACACACTGAGTTTGCGAAAACTCACCCCTTTTCTATTTAATCTGTTCAGGTAATCCCCAACAGTAGACGGATTGGTACAGCAGAGGACTCGACGTTACCACAGTTCCAGACACTTATTTACGGTTTATGTTTTTATTTCGATTTGGTTATTTTTGGGTATATTTCTTGTAATAAGGCCTTCATGAATTTTCACTTAAATTTGGGATTACTATTTTATGAACTGCTAGCAGTAGGACAAGACTCGAGTTTTCAAAGTAAATAAATGTTTTATAAAAAACACACAAATTTGCAAATTACTTTTAGAAAGCTTCCATAACGTATGATGTTTTGAAAATGGTCAATAAATGAATAAACGACACGTTTTTGGCAGTAACCTAAAATTTTGAAAAGGGCATTATTATAATTACGTTTTCTAAGGCACTATCATGTGACATCGCCAGGTTCGGCCATAACGTCTAGGCCAGGTTTGGGGTGTTACATTTAGTGGTATCAGAGTCAGGTTGCAAAACTCGGCTGTGGTTTGGGTTCTTTAAATGGTTTTTCTTGAATGATTTTTAAATGATTCAAAATATTTTTGAAATAAGTATGTGGTACACTGAGTCTTCAGTGCCGATCTTGTAAGTTTTTTGATCGTTGTTTAAGATTTGTCTGAAATACTACTTGCATGGTTGAAATACCCTTATGTAGTATACTGTTCTGAAACACTTTAGGTAGTGTAAACTAAAAACTGTAGCGAAACCAAAAATCGTAGTGAAAACTGCGATTCGCGATAACAAACTCTGAACTTTTGACACTATTCTACATAAAACATTTGTTAATAAATATTGGAACTGTAAACTAATGCATAAAACTATTAATATAGATAAATTTTAAAATTACGATGAGCGCACGAGGTATCCGCGGACGGGGTATTAGAGGCTGTGGTAGAGGCCATAGGGGGGCTTGAGTTGGGTCCTCCGCATCTGAGAATTTGCCCCATCTGGATACGAGCGAGACGCCAATCTCACCTACTATAGAGACTGAGTTTTGAGATCGTATGGCTGGGGACGACGCATTGTCCCAGGCTATGCTGAGGATATTAGAGAGGGTCGTTGGGTCTAACACTGGATCTAGGGGCCGGGGGTCGGTTACGAAATGACTCCAGTCTAATAGGGTTGAATTATTCAGGGGTGTCACTGGAGTCACCCCTAACGTGACTGAATACTGGATGGATGCCACAGAAAGAATTATGGATAATTTAGATTTTACTGCTGAGCAGAAGCTCAATGGGGCTATTTTTCTGCTTCACGATGAGGCTTACCAGTGGTGGCTGACTGTTAAAGAGGGCACTCAGCCCGGCCTTTTGACTTGGGACTACTTTAAGATGGCTTTCCAGAGCAAGTATGTGGGAGCTAGTTACATTGATGCTAGGAGGCGTGAGTTCTTTAATCTCATCTAAGGAGACCGTTCAGTAGCCGAGTATGATGTCGAGTTTCTGAGACTGAGCCGTTATGCCCGGGGCATGATGGCGTCTGAATATGAGTGATGCGTCTGTTTCGAGGATGGACTCAGGGACAGCCTACGGGTTCTGCTAGCTCTGCAGAGGGAGCGTGATTTTTCTGCTCTAGTAGATAAGGCGAAATCGCCGAGGAGGTTAAGCGTGCGGAATGCCAAAACACGACTGCCTTTGGACTTCATTTATGCTTTAGTTTTTGTTTTGGGTTTTAATTTTTGTAATAAGGCCTCTTTAAGGTTCTGGATTTTAACTTGGGGTTTTTATTTATTTTGAATTATATCCGTTAAAAGTAAATCATGGTTTTCCAAAGTGTTAATTGTTTTTAAAACAACACTACATTTTCACAACATTTTCGAAATGGTTTCGTGACTTAATCTTTTCGTAGAACGATTACTTTCAAAATTAGCTTCCGCAACTGAAAAGATATTTTGGGAATAAAACTAATAGTATTTCAATGTACCACGTTTTAAAAATAAACTAACGTAACTGGGATTTTACTTAAGCTTTTAAGCAAGAAGGGTTTTTAATAAAATATGGTTTTCGAAAAACACTTCAATGTGACATGCCAGATTTGGTCATAACGTCTAGGCCGGGTTTGGGGTGTTACATTTTTACCTCTATCCATATGGCCCGCTAAGATAATCAACAATAATATTGTTAGTTCCTTTTACATATAAGACTTCAAAATTATAGGTACATAATTCATTGTACCACCTAATTCTTCTAGGTACCGTTTCTAAACTTTAATTAGTAAGGAAATGTTTAACTGCCTGATTATCAGTTTTTATAATAAATTTTTCAGGTACTAAATATATAAGAAAGTTTTTCATTCCTTTCTTTATTGCTAATAATTCTTTTTCATATATAAAATTGACAAGTGTTGTAATAATCCCAGTTATTATCAAATCCAAGAAAGGATAGATCTAATGACTGAAGCCCAATATTTACTTCAACAAAAAACTTATAAGTTCTAGACTGATGGAAAAAGAATATTGGCTTATGATATTGGAACTGGAAACACCCAGGAAGAAAGAGACAAAGAATCCATAAAACTATTAAAAATGATAGCTGATATGGAGATTGGTGATTTCCCATCACATATAATATAAGAAATCAATAACACATGGGAGACTTGGAACTCACCAAGACTGTCAATAGATTCATTACATCTAGATGAAATAGAGTTAATGGATCTAGATAATATTCAAGAATGATAAGGCCAAACAAGGAAGCCACGTGGAGAAATGACAGCCAAGATAGAAAATTGAAAAACCAGATATTCAAGTTTGGAGGCAACCTAAAGAAAGGGGAATCCATATACCAACAAAAAATATTGCAACGTGGAAGTAATCATGTCAAAACCATGATGTGACAAGACAAAAAAGAAAAGCAACGTGGAAGAAACCATGATGTGATGTGACATGATCCTTATCAAAAACTGTGTGGGATTCAAAGAATAATTAAATAGAATTCAATAATTCTCTTATAAAAGGGGAAGGAAGAAGCCTGATGGAGGCATCGAATTTTTTTAGAAATCTTTCTTTTTACTTTTCATTCACCATCTTCTCCTTTTAAAAACTTTTCCTTTATTAAATATTATCTAGTGTCTTCCGCACCCTTTTTGTTGTAATTGGTATCAGAGCGTGGGTGTAACGATACTTGGAGAAATAATATCGTAGTATTCATTGTAAGTTCTTATCTTTTCTTTACAATTTCATTTATTTCATGGTTATTTATCTTAAAACCCATATATCTATTATTCTATCTTACTATTGCCTGTTTATGTCTGTGTGAGACTTTTAGCCTTTGAGAGTAAAGGCATAAAAAGATAACAAAATGTTTTAGGTACCAACGATAAATTTCATGGAAGAAACTGATTGTCTATATAAAGATAAAATTTGCAATCATGCTATGCATATTGATACTAAAAATGAAAATAATATTTCAGCTCTAAGTAAAGATTTTAATAGTTTAATAGATATAACTTCTATATATTTTGATAAATTATATAATAAATTAAGTAAAATAGAACAAGTAAATTATTTAAGAGAGGTTACAAAATCGATTTGAACAACGAATCTAAAGAAATATTATCTAATGTTAACAATAAATTAGAACAAGTTCTTATTAATAAAAATATTGAACAAGAAATAGACTTAGGGCCTTTATATTATGGAAATAGTAATATAATATTAACCTTATCGAGGAAGAAGATACTTCTTTAGAAGAATCAACTCTTACAAACAAAAGACATAAAAAACATGAAAAAGAAAATATAGTCATCAACAGAATATGATTTCCAATCCTATAAACAACTTATAGAACATTGGAAGTATAAATTCACAAAGAGTTTTGATAAAAATGAAGGAGTTGAATATTTAAAATTATTAGAACAACTTTATGGAAAACATAAAGATTTATTTACTTTATTTAACTATCATTATATGTTAAACTATGACACTCTGAGCGATAATGGTTCTAGTAATTTTGATAATTCTATAAATCTAGAAGACCTAGAGGTTACAAGTTATAAATCTAATGAAGAAAATACTTCAACAGATGAAGAAGAAAATATAGAAATACCAGAACCTATGGATACTGATCAAATAGATCTTTATGGAAAAAGAAAAATAGAGTTAAATCTTCAAAATGATGATTATTTGAGATCTTTTAATAAAGATTATGAAAATTTTGAAAATAAAACTAATATTTTTGGTAATCAAACTGAAAAGATTGCTACTAATGAAATAAAATCAGAAAATTTTGGAGATTTGATGTGGATTTTGACAGTCTTTTGCATGCTTCGGTAAGTGAGTAATTAGGGCTTGTATGTCATTTCAATTACCTGTAATTTAGTTGATGTGGTTAGTTTCTGGAATACATTGATTAGGGGACATTTTAGTGACCAGAAAATGAGACTTTCAGTCAATTTCGGTGTGATTTCGTGTAACACCCCAAAAATATAAGGTCTTTAATTTTGCATGATCTTACACAAGTTACTTGTTTGCTTTAATGGCTAAGTGATTTGGGTGTGTTTGGGAGTGTTTGAGAAGCCTAGGTTAAAGTCTTGGCTTTTGCAAAATTTTTAAAGTTTGCTCTTAAAAGAATCTGGACAATGGCATATAGGTCTTATTAATTATTGTGCTTGTTTTAAGTCACAAAAAGCCTATTGTTGCAGTGGTTGTGGCGTTACAAGTGTGGCAAAGGGTCTGAGGTTCGAGTGTTGGCATAGCATGATGGGGTATTTATTTTGTAGCTTGGTTTGACTAGTGGTTGTGTTTCAGTAAAATTTTGATAGATAAGAGGTTGGAGTGATATGTGGAGGATATCAGGGATGATTTTTAGGAGTGGATTATGGAGAGAAAGGAGGAGTTTGAGTTGTAGAAGGATGTGCCGATTGGTATGTTGGTGTATGGGAAATTCGGCTATGAGACATTCTCCTCTCAGTTTGGTTCAATTTTTGGGTATTTTTGTTTAGGTCAGTTGCTCTAAACTCTTAAGTGTCAAAAATAGTTTTTTGTTCTCCGTTTTGGGTTGTTAAAGTATTGTCGAATTGACCATTTGGGGAAACTAGTTAGTATTGCCGAATCATCTTTCTTCTTCCAATTCTTTCTACTTCTCTGTTTCTCAAAACCGAATAGTGCTTCTCTCCTTCCTTTCTACTCCTTCTCCTTTCGGACTCTCTTCTAAGCCGAATCTTCTTTCCACCTTTCTTCATTTTCTTCTCTGCTTCCCATTCCTTCACAATCCTAGCCGAACACATCTTAGGCCTTTCAAGTACTTTCATTTTATCATCTCCTCTCTCTATTGTGCTTGGCCGAATGCACCTATTCCTTTCTAACCAAATTTATCATCACTTTTCTTTTGGTATTAAGCCAAATACTGTGTCTTTTAACTATTCTCTGACAATCGGTGGAGCGTTGACTGCCTTGCTTCTCTGCACATCTCTACTTTCTTCTTCGAATACTTCTTTGGCCGAATACTGTGGGCTAAGTAGGTTTGTTTTGTAGTATTGGCTGAATACTCAATCTACTCTAACTGTAATTCTTTGGACTATGGGTATCAATTTAAGCCTTGTATTAAATGATTATTGCTAATGAAATCCATTATATGCGCAATGAATCGAAAAGAAGGGTGCGATCATTTTCAACCAGTGATCTAAGAGTAATAATCGCATAACTTTGGTCAAGGTAAGTGGTGATATTAGTTTGGGGCTTTAGTGTTATTGATCATGAAAGGATGAAAGGTTGATTGTTTTAGGCTGATTGTAGGTTGATCGCACGTGGGGTATTTTGTTTATTGCGCAAACAGGTGTGTAGTCACCCTCCTCTCTTTTATAAACCAAAAAAAGTCGAAAAGCCAAAACTTTAGCATTTGAGGCTTTACGAGCATGCGATCGCTCGTGTGATAAATCGAGAATCGTGGGCGATAGACTATAGAGGCCACCATGAGCGTTCTCGTGCTATTAGGCCAATATGGACCTCATTTGGCTAAAATGGGTCGTGTGGGCCCAATGGGCTAGTGGGCCTCACACGGATAAAATCCACGATAAGTGGTAAATACTGGATTGGACTATGTAGTTCTCATATCCTTGACTAAATTTGGGCTATATGGGCCACATGAGCGTGTGGGCCCACTTGGGCTAAATAATGGGCTTTGGCCCATTTACACCGTTATGACCATTTACTTCGGAGAGGTTGTTATCTGCACCAAGAACCCAAAATAAGTAAAGTGAGCAAAATACCCCTAAAGGCTAAAATTACTAGTTTACCCCTAATAGATGGAAATGACCATCTTACCTCTAGAGGTAGGTTGACTGATGAGTGTATGATTATTTGTAAGACTGTACTGAGTAGGACACTTTGAATACACGAACTATTTATGACATGACATATTGCATGGGGTTGGGATTCTGATATAGAGGAAGTATTGTACTAGTGGCTCTACCACATTCACTGTTACTGGTAGCTCTGCTGCGTTATTATTACTGATAGCTATGCTGCGATATTGGTGTGCTCGCTGGGTGGGTCGATTTTATCCCCACATGGTGTGTTGGTTGGTACGGGTGGTGTGTTGGCTAGATTGGGGTGGGTTGCATATTTGCACCGTACTGATACTGTATTGGGCTTAGGCCCACACTGTTATTGTAATGGGCTAAGGCCCATCTTGCCTTTATTCTTGAATAGCGCTCGGGCCCGGTATTCTCGCATATATTATTCTTGGTGAATGATAGGGGATTACACACTGAGTTTATGTAAACTCACCCTTTCTTTTAACTGTATAGGTAATCCCCAACCTTAGATGGTTTGGAGCCATGAGGGACTTGGAGGTGGCCACACGATGCTGATGTTCTGCTTTAGACTTATTTATTTAAATTTCATATTGGGCTTTTGATTATGTAATAAGGCCATTGGCGGATTTAATTTTTAATTGAGCTTTGATTTCTTGTTTTAAACTGCCAAACTAACATAAATGAGTTTTAAAAATAATAACTGTTTCAAGAAAAACATGCATTTTAAACTTCAACGTTTAAATTAGAGAAGCTTCTGCGGTTTTATTCAGTTTAAGAAACCAACGGTAAAAAATATGGCAATCGTTTTGATAAGCTATTTTCAAATTGTAATAACTTAATTTACCGAATTTTCTCAATCAATAAAAACTAAATGGGTTTTAATTTAATACAGATTTTGTTATCAACAAGTCTAAATTTTGAAACTCACTTCGATGTGACATGTTAGATTCGATCGTAACGTCTAGACCGGGTTTGGGGTGTGACATTTAGTGACCACAGGGGTCGCCACACGGGCGTGTGCCCCTACATGGGTGATTCACACTCGTGTGCAATTGGGATTTAGGGTTTTTGGGGTAAATTGGGTGCCACATGGCCTGGCCACATGGCTGTGTGGCTGATTTGGGGAAATTAGTCATTTTTCACATGGTCGTGTCCTTTGGGCATACGGGCATGTGTATTTGGAAATTAGGGATTTAACGATTTGGTGTCACACAGCTTGGCCACACGATCGTGTGGCTAATTTGGGGATTTAGGGATCCCACATGGGCGTGTAAGACCCCACACGGCCGTGTCTGCCCTACACTCTATTTTAGCACAAATGGACAGAGAGTTACACGGCTTCTTCACACAGTCATGTCCCTAGCCCACACGGGCGTGTGCCTCCTCCCACACAGGCATGTGCTTTCTCCCACACGGGCATATTGACCTCCACACGGCCTAGGCATTTCCACATGGTCGGAGCACACAGTCGTGTGGCCCTATCTCGTCAAATTTTGTTCTGTGTCAAATTAAAACTTGATCGTGATTCTTTGTGTTTCGACTCTTAGCAAGGTCTTAGCAAGGGTGATCGGGACTTTGATTCAGCCTAGACTGGTGTGTTTTGTATAGATATACCTCTTCTTAAGTGGATTGTTTAATTCTTTCTTGAGGTTGCTATGCAATTGATACTGAATTCGAGTAAATGAATGTAAGCAGTTCTGATTCAAAGTGATTTGGTGTGAGTGTTTGTATATTGTGTGCATTCTATGGCTGCACAGGAATTTTGCAATTGATTGACTGGATGTGAGTTTCTGTGTCGGAATAACTGTCTGGAAATATTGTATTTTGATTTGTACGTCTGTCTGCATACATTTTCATGAAACATTTGGGGTTTGATTGTGAAGAGAAGGAAGACTAATTCTGATCTGATCTGGTAGTTCAAACTGCAACATGACTGTACAGCGGTTTACCGCAATGCACTATATGGTATATATGTCAGCTTTGCTATGTATTATTATCTGAGTGGCTTAGTCCACATACATGGTGTGTAGGGTTGGATGGGCCTTTCGAGGTACTATGTGGTGTTTTTGGTTGGATGAGCTTAAACAGCTCTTTTAGGGGTGATCGGGGTACGGAGAGGTATTTTGGCTGGATGAATGGGCTTTTTATTACTTGACTACATTCATACTCATCTGTTTTAAGTGACTGGGTGTAAGATTATTGACTGTATTCTGTTTGATTGAATAACATTTGTGACTGAGTGTCTGTGTATGACATGGTGTGCTTGAATTGTTACGTTCTATTAGGACGTTGGTTTCGTGTTTACTTTCTATTTCTGTGTACTTCTGTAAATAAGTTTTGCTATAGATCTAATTTTCGTAATTCTATTATTAGTCACATTTCAAACTCACACTGAGCTCGTGAAGGTCACCCCCTTAGTGTTTCCCTTGCAGGTATGCTCGTTTTCGGTAGCTGGAATCAGTATGTGAAGATCTTAGACAGTCACGGTTAAAAACAAGTTAACCGTTCTTCCTCTCTGTTCCTGTTTTGGTATACTGTTATGAACTGAAAGGTTTTTAAAATCTGTGGTACAAGTTCTGTTTTTGATTTTTCTCGTAAATCTTACTTTTTTCATAAATTAAACTTAACTATAATTTTTTTGATCGAAATATAAAAGATTAAATGTTTTTGGTTCAAAAAGAGATAAATTTGTTTGTAATGGAATTTGAGATAATTTGTTTTGTAAAATTTTCCTATGATCACTTCGGAGATCAATGTAACCTCCGGGATTTGGTCTAAACTTCTAGGTCGAGTTTCAAGTTGTTATATTTACTCAAAGCTGAAATATTATTTTCATTTTTAGAGTTAATATGCATAGCATGATTGCAAATTTTATCTTTATATATAGAATCAGTTTCTTCCATGAAATTTATCTTTTGTACCTAAAACCTTTCGTTATCTTTTTATGCCTTTACTCTCAAAGGCCTAAAGTCTCACACAGACATAAACAGATAATAGTAAGACGGAATAACATATATATGGGGTTTAAGATAAATAACCATGAAATAAATGAAATTGTAAAAAAAAAGATAAGAACTTATAATGAATACTACGATATTATTTCTCAAAGTATAATTATACCGATGCTCTGATACCAATTACAACAAAAGAGGGTGCGGAAGACAGTAGATAATATTTAATAAAAGAAAAGTTTTTACAAGGAGAGGATGGTGAATGAAAAGTATAAAGATTTCTAAACTATTTTTCAGTGCCTCCATTAGGCTTTTTCCTTCCCCTTTTATAGGAGAATTATTTAATTCTATTTAATTCTTCTTTGAATCCCACATAATTTTTTGATAAGGATCATTTCTCATCACATCATGGTTGCTTCCATGTTGTTTTTCTTTTTTGTCTTGTCACATCATGGTTTTGACATGATCAATTACACGTTGCAATCTTTTTTTGTTAGTATCAGAATGCCCCTTTCTTTAGGTTGCCTCCAAAGTTGAATATTTGGTTTTTCAATTTTCTTTCTTGGTTATCATTTCTCCACGTGGCTTCCTTGTTTGGCCTTATCCTTCTTGAATATTATCTAGATTCATTAACTCTATTTCATCTAGATGTAATGAATCTATTGACAGTCTTGGAGAGTTCCAAGTCTCCCATGTGTTCTTGATTTCTTGTATTATATGTGATGGGAAATCATCAATCTCCATGTGAGCTATCATTTTTAATAGTTTGACGGAATCTTTGTCTCTTTCTTCCTGGGTGTTTCCAGTTCCAGTATCATAAGCCAATATTCTTCTTCCATCAGTCTAGAACTTATAAGTTTTTTTTGAAGTAAATATTGGGCTTTGGTCATTAGATCTATCCCTGCTTGGATTTGATAATAACTGGGATTATTATAACAGTTGTCAATATTTTTTGTCAAGTGTCCTTTGTTTTCTTTGATCTTGAAAATTTGGGACTTCCAAATATTTTTTGAATGATCCAAATTTGATATGGCTGATAAAATTTTTCTTTTTCAGCTATACCAATAAGACTACTGATTTTAAGATAAAAATAATAGTAAAAATCATCTTCATATATCATGCGTAATAATATAGATTTAAGTAATGCGGAAAATCTTTTAATAAATGAAAATAAAAATTTTGAATGTTATTTCTTTAACAAAACCCATTCAATATTGCTTATATCAAATGGTTCATGATGAAGTCTAAATTTTATAGTAGGAAAATTTTCATCTAAATCTTTAGTAAAAACATAAGCTTGTAGAAAATACTCCGAAAAAGCTTTTTGAAATTGAGCTTGCTATTTGCAAATAGCTCCATTTATTTTTGTAAAAGTTTCCACTAGTAAAATTTTTCTAGCTTTATTATATAAACATAGCCTATATATTTTATTTATAATAGGACTATTTGATCCTTTCTCAATAAAATATTGAAATATATCAAGAAGATTGTTTATCTCCTTAATATCTAAATAGCCTATTTCTAATTCTTCCCAATCTGTTTATAAAATAAATTTTAGTAACAAATCACGAGCTTCATTTTCTTTAGTTGTTTTTTCAACTAAAAATTATGAAAGCTTAGTAAAGGCTCTTCTGAAATTAGCTCTTTGTTCAGAAATATGGGTTTTCCATATTTCATTAATATATTTATATAATTCTAGTGGTAAGCCTGGATTATAAAAATATTTTATTTCCTGAATTTGTTGTTGTTTCAACAAATTTTCTGCTCCTTTTATTATTTCAGCATAACTAGCTTGGTATGCTGAGTTTGGATCTCGGGACCAAGAGAATTGACTTACTATTTTTGATGTAAGTGATAAATGAGTTCCAACTGGTTGTCTTACCACTGGATATGGAATATAATATCCTTGATTAGGATAAAAGGGTGCTTGTGTAACACCCTGAATGATTTAGTTCTATTTTTGTAAATATCTAACACAACTGTGTATCTGCTTAAGTGGTTAAGTGTTCTGGATTTGTGTGAGAGGTCTTGGGTTCAAGTCCCACATTTGATAATTTTGTTATTTTTGATCCAAGCCTTACCCTTGTGGAGTGGGCTTACATAAAATTGTCTATTAATTCATATCAGAATGAGCCTGCTTTGGTTCGAGTGTTAAGAGGTTGTTGTGTTTGAGGTCCAGTGTTTGAATCTCTATGTGAGTGAGGGTGTTAATTTTTGCTCGGGGGTCTGATAGATTTTCGGTTGAGCTAAAATTATGAGGAAGTTATGAGTTAGTGGATTAGTGGGAGAAAATCCGGGGATAGGTTATCATATATATATTTTTTAATTTTATTATTTTTATTTTCCCCAAAAATACTTTTTGACGTTTCTTCTCTAAAATTTCATCTTCCAAACATTTCTTTTCGATTTCTTCCTTCTTTGATTTCTATTCGCTATTTTGTGTTTCACTCACTGCATTTGGTTGCTGTAGACATTGTTCAGCCTGGATTTTGTAAGTCTTCTTGAAGTTTTGAGCATTTGGGAATCGTTTTCGGATGTGTTAATGTGATGAATTCTTATGTAGGTGCTAACCAAGGGGGCAAAATCGGCTTCTATTGTGTAGTGTGTTGGAGTTTTTGAAACTATTTTGGTAAGTGATTGAGTATGTTGATTGATTAAAATTCTCAAGTGTGTTGATTGGGGGTTCAATAGTTTGGTGTTTCGGTACTTGGTTTTAAACGAATGAATGATATTTTTATGTTTGGTGGGTTCAGGATTGTTTACGCATAAAAAATCGAACCAGGTGAGTATCCAAAATGCATAAAAATGAGCTTTGGCGAAAGCAAAAAGTTACACTGTCGACGCCACACAAGCGTGTGCCTTGCCCTATGGTTGGCCGTGTGCGAGGCACGACCATGTGTGTTTTATGAGAGCATGGCCGTATGGTGGTGTAAGTGTGGCCGTATGGGATACACGGGTTAGGCTAAGTTGGGCGTGTGGGCTACAATGGCATGTGGGTTTTGGGCTAGGCCATGTGGGCCACACAGGTATGGCCAATTTGTATGTGTGGGCCCACATGGGCATGTGGGCCATAATTCTAAAATTTTCCTAGGGTCGCACGGGTCATTTCGATCGACTATGGGCCTACCGTAGGGTCGGTAAGGGCTAACCAATTCCTAAAACTATGTTATCTAATAGTATGATATTCTGCTCTGAGTATGACACTGTTTATGCATGTTTGATTAGTCTGATGTATATCTATATGTTTTATATCTATAGATGAGCATGTAAACATGTTAATTTGTATTATATATATCTGTTTGGGGTGGGATTTGTATGTAGAGGAAGTGTTCTGTATGGTGATCATTGCCTATATTCTTGCACTTGTCTGCACATTATCTGTGTAACATCCCGAAATTGGGCCTAGTAGGATTGGGCCCATTGGGCCTTGAAACGCAAAGCATTTAAAATTTTTGGAGAGTAAGAGAATTGCTTTATTTCAAGTTGAACTTATTGGGAGGGTGATTTTGGAAAGTTACGAGGTTTCTAAGAAGTTCCGGGTTTAAGTTGGGCCTTAGTAAAATTTTGTGTTTAAGCCTATTAAGGAGAGATAGTAAGTGGCATCAAGGCTTATGGAAATAGGAGAGGAATTTGCTTGCATAAATGAGCATATGGTAAAGAGGATGTGGTGTCACATGAAAGGCTTTAAGGGAAGATGTTCGAATCCTTCTTGGTGCAAAAATTTGACTATTTTTTTGTATTCCTTCCCTAAGTGTCGGCCATGGGTGTATTTTTGGTAAGGTGGCTAAGAATAATAGGAAAGGATAAAGGTGGGGAAAGAAATCAAAGAAAAGGGGAAAGTAAGGGGAACATGTGGCCTTTTTCAAGGGAAGTGTTATGGAAAGTGTGGTTGGCCAATTTTTGACCATTATGGTCATGAATGTGGATGGTTTTGGTATGGGAGAGGGGTAGCCGAATTTCTCCTTAGCATTTTGATAGTTTTGGTGCTTGTTAGGTCTAATTCCTTTTGGCATCCTTTGTGTTCATTCTTCCAACTTCTCCTCCCATTGCCGCAACTTCAAGACAATAGTGGACATTTTCTCTTTTCTTTCTTGTCTTGCCGAAAACATCTAGCCTTTGTGATCAATTATTTTTCACTCATCTTCTCTTGAAAACCGAAACTACTGATCCTTCTTTGTTGTCTTGCTACTAGTGCCAAATCATGTTCTTCTTTTCGGTTCAACCCTATTAATAAAGGTTCTTTCTTCTTATTCACGTTGTTTGTTCTTTCATCTCTTGACTTGGCTGAGCCGAACCTAGTCACTTATTGTTATTTTAAACTCCTCTTATTCTCTTTTGATGAAGGCCGAATCAAGCCATCCTTTGCTGCGACTTATCTTTCTCTTAGCCTTGGTTTCGAAAGTTGATTAGGACTCGTTGCAATAGCCAAGGTGCAAGGCTGGATTTTAGAATCTAGTAGGAAAGGATTGCGATTGTGGTAAGTGACTCTTGTGAGTGAGTACTTTTGGGCTTTTGGAAACTTTAAGAAATCGAGGCTAACTTTTGATCGATTTTATTTTTAGGGGGCAACGAAGAGTGGTTCTTTAGGGAATCCTAATCAAGGTGTGTAATTCCGTGCCCTTCCGAATACATGTTTGAAATGGTGTGTAATCTCACATCTCTCTGAATATTTACATGAAATGTTTTGTGATTCATTAGAAAGATCGAAAAATCAGAAATCGGCATATGTGATTACTCGGGCATGCGTATGTTCATAGTGGTAACCATATTTTGCAATAAAATAGATTTTGGTTAGCAGCAGTAATGTGATTTATAAAAATCATGAAAAATAGGAGAAAGGGAATTAGAAAGTGAAGGAGATATGGATTGAAATCTAATTGAGTCTATTTTCTTATAAAAGAAATAGACAAGCAAAGGGTTAGTATATTTTGAGATTTTTAAATTTTAGTGAGACTGGTTCTGATTGACTTTGTGGTTCCCTATTTTGTCTTGGAAAAATCATTAAAAATTGTACAAAGTTAATTATGGGTTATAATTTATATGTATAGATTCTTTAGTGAGCCTATTTCATTAGAAACAAGTGGGAGCAATATATGAAAAATGTACAGTGAGATATTTGAAATTAAGGTAAGAGAGGTTAGAATCATTGGACAGTGAAACAAGGAAAAATTTAAGGAATAAACGGTACTAAATGGTTAAGCCAAAAATTCTGAAAAAATTGTAGTGGGAAGATATATGAGTCTAGTTTCAAGGAAAATTTACGGATTTAGATTTCAAGGTTTCTAACTCAAGCTATAGTCAATTTAGTTAGTATGATGCAGTTGGATAGTTTAAAATTTTATGCCCAAATTAGTAGTTAAGTCTGGATTGTGAAAATTACCGAATTACGAAAATGCCCATTTGCGCCGATTTATTGAAATGCCCCTAACTATGAGAATTACGATAATGCCCCTAATGGGCTGATTTGATATATTGCCTTAATGGGCCGATTTGATAGATTGCTTAATGGGCCAAATTGATATATTGCTTAATGGGCCGATTTGATAGATTGCTTAATGGACCGAATTGATATATTGCTTAAGGGGCCAAATTGATATATTGCTTAATGGGCCGATTTGATAATTTGCCTTAAAGGGCCGATTTGCAAAGTGTTAATGGGCTGAACTTTTGTCTGAATTAATTATTGTTGTTATATTTGTAAATATCATGATCTACTATGTATGTTGCATTTACATAATTCTGCATGGGATTGGGATATTGATGATCGGAGGAAGTAATCCGGTGGCTCTGCCACATATTTTGGTGACTCTGTCACAATCTATCTAGTGGCTATGCCACATATATTCTGTGATTGTGGTGGCTTGTCCACAATTAAATTTGTTATAAAAGGCAAAATGCCTGCGATTGGTGTGTTGGCGGAGTGGGTTGATTTGATCCCCATAGGTGTGTTGGTTGGTACGGGTGGTGTGTAGCGGATGGACTATTAGGTTGGTTTGGGATTGCATTACATTCATTTGATTCATTTGATATATTCTGTTTTGTAAATGGGCTTCGGCCCAAGTTATTATTATATGGGCTCAAGCCCAAATTTTTGCTAAGCAGGTTCAAGCCAGTGAAAAGCAGTAAGGGATTATACACCTGAATTCTTGTAACTCACCCCTTTCTTTTCTTAATCCTATAGGTAATGCCCGATGATGAGGACTTGGGGCCATGGATGACTCGATTGGAGGCCATACTTCATAAATGATGTTTGCAAACATTAGTAAACTACTTTTACGTATTATTTCGTTACCTTTACTATTTCATGTTTTAAAGTTGTAATAAGGCCTCAGGGGTAAACTTTAATTTGATTTATGTTTGGACGTATTTATTATGTTGCTTGAATTATTTTTAAAAAGGGGATTTTTCTAAAAGCATAACCAACGGTTTTTCCAAAGTTGATTAATAAATGGATTTTATAATAAACTTTTACAAATGATTTTAACTCAGACTTTCTTTCAAATTATCGATGACATTATTAAAAGTCACAATTTTAAAGTTCACTACCTTGATTTTTGATTCATCAATCAACCTCTCAAAAATAGTTGTATTTTATCAAATATTTACATCCAAACTTGTTTACTCAGATTTTATCAAATATTTCAAATCAAATTTGCTTTCTTATTTATAAAAAATCAATATCTATTTTAGTACGAATCACAAAGATTTTATACGTTTTCCATATGTGACACATCAGATTCGGTCATAACGCATGGGCCGAGTTTGGGGTGTTACATTTTATGGTATCAGAGCTCAGTTTTAAAACTCAGCTGTGGTTTGGGTTCAAAAGTGTCTTCAAAAGCTGTTTGAATTTTAAATTATACATGTGTTAAAGGAAGTATGGCACCACGAGTATCCGACACCAAGTCAAGTAAGTATATGTTTCTTATTCGTTCAAAAGCCGAAAACTAATCGATTGAGTGTTCTAGTGCCTAGCCGATTGCAAGGGGGATCATCACGAAGTTTTGGGATTTGGTTGGTAACCAAATCGGTAGCAAGGTAAGGGTTTTGGTCTCGTTGAACCTTCGAGATTTGTGTTTAGTCGAATGGCCTATTGACTAATGTGCTTAGTGTTGGCCGAATGTAGGAGAAGAGATCTAGTGCATTAGATCGAGATTTTTGGGAATTTTTGGATTTCGATTAGATCTACGAGTAATCAGGTGTGTAACCCACCCTAAATTCCCAACTAACAATAATATTGATTTGTATATGTTAATAAGGCTATGCATTAATATGGCTAAAAGTACCATCCCATGGTACAGTGCATTCAGGTACGTTACCCCTAACTCTCAGTTAAGTAAAGTTTATAAAACATGAATATGGATATATGAGAAATATTATTATGGCTATGGGGTAAGGTATAATGCATGTTATTCATATGTTATGTATGTTGCATGGGCATATGGGTGATTATGTGAAAGGGAAGTGATCCGTGGTTCATACCACAATATCAGTGACTCACACATTATCTCGTGACTATGTCACATAATATGAATCTGTGACTCTGTCACATTATCTCGTGGCTATGCCACAATTATAAGGGTGATGTGTAGTTGACTGCAGCGACTGCCTTCGATGGTGTGTAGCGGATGGAGGGTCGATTTAGTAATCCCCACGGTGTGATCGGTAGGTACGGGTGATGTGTAGAGGTTCGATCTAGGTGGTTTGGGTTGCATCATGGGTTACCATTATTTCATGTGACTTGTTATGCCTTGTATGTTTTGGGAATCTGTGATGGTTGTTACACACTGAGTCTGTTGACTCACCCTTTGTGGGCTAACTTTTTGCAGATGGCACTCAGTGAATGGACCGGGTCGGCAGGAACTTAGTGGTGGCCATGTATAGCTCAGTTTTATTTTCGGTTTCCTTATTAAGTTTATTTTGATTTATTTTGGGTTATATTTTGATGTAATAAGGCCATTATCACTTAACTGTTTTATTTATGCATTTTAAATTTTTATTATGATACGAATAACATCGAACAAAACAATTAAACATTTTTCGTAAAACAACATCAATTGTTTTGAAACCCAAACACCTACGGTTTTCAAGTTAATAATAATAAACTCTAAAATCCGGTATTTCTTTTAACTTATAACTTTTACAATATGAAAATATCGTTTTAGTACAAAGCTAAATTAAAACACGGTTTTAACTTGAGAACATTCCAAATTTATTTTCTTCAAAATCATCAATATTTTCAAAATGTCATTACAAAACTTAACTACGTTTTGCTTAAGGAGCATGCCAGATCCGATTAGGGCTTGTGGGCCGAGTTTGGGGTGTTTCAATTTTGGTATCATAGCCCGGTTTAAAACTCAACCTTGAGGGCTTTTTGGGCCCAAAACATTTTCTTTATTTGAAATTGAGTTTTACTAAAGAATGAGCAGGTTTTCTGGCATGGCACCTGAGTCTCCGGCCCGAAGTCCACCAGGTAAGTAACCTTAACCCTTGTGTGACTTGTATGTGGGAATTATGGGGACGTAGATTAGTAAACTAGGAGTTATTGAACCCTAGGATTAGCTTACTCCTACACTGAATTACATAAAACTTAAGGTCTAACCAAACAAACCTGTGAGTGAGTCACCGAGTTAAGGGTGTGGCAACTGTTGTGCGCATGTCTAGGATTGGATTCAGGGGGAGCTTGGTATTTAAGCAGTCTTAGTGACTCACCTCCTCTACCGCTTGAATCCTACCTGGTGCGTAGTGACGGTTCACCCTAACCAAGACGACTCAATCACAGGCTAAATTCGATAATTAAAACTCGAAAGGGACCAGTCACCTTGTTTTGTATAATCCTAAAGTCAAACCGTGATTATAAAATTACCAAAGTATCCTTGATTGGAAGATGATCAAAATACCCTTGATTTGCAAATTGACCAAATTACCCCTAACTTGTAAAATTACCGAAATACCCACGGTATGGAAGGTTGCCGAAGTACCCCGAATTGAAAATTTTCAAAATACCCTTATTTCATAAAATCATCTAGAACCATATTTTACAAAATTATTGAAATACCCCTGGTTTGTAAAATTATAAAAATACCCTCAGTTTATAAAATTACCCTTGAATCTTCTTACTAAGTATTCCTATTTTTCAAAAATACCAAAAATCTCTATTTTACGAAATTTTCACATACCCTAATTTGGAAAATTACCAAAATACCCCTATAGGAATAATTACAAAAATACCCTTGGGTTATGGAGAACAACAACAATGACAACCACAACACTTTTCTGTAATGAACGTAAGTTCATGAATGTTGATGATTGGATGAATGAACTTGAGGCTGAGTGTGTATGAACTCGAAAGAACTACTTTTTAGAACTATTAAACATAAGACTTATTCGCGATAAATCGGTGGAACAAAAACTAATTCATAAAATTCTTAAGCGATTAAATCACGAACGTAGACATGAGTTCTAGAGGGCGTGGCCGTAATGTGCGTGGCAGTAGTGGTAGAGGTCGAATGACCGTGTCGAAACCCGTTAGGTCCGGTCAAGGGTGCGAGAATGAAATGCCACTACCACCACCGATATGGAATATCGAGGATCGGACGAGGATGATCTGATATCCTGAGCGATCTTTGAGAGTTACGGAAAGGGTGGCTGGAGCAGGTGGAGGCATGGGAGCTCGAAAGTCTATACCTGAGTGACTCCGAGCTAATGGAGCTGAGTTTTTCCGTGGTATATCTGGTGTGGCGCCCAATACGGTTGAGTATTGGTTGGAGGCGACAGAGCGAATTATGGATGATTTGGACCTGACTGCCGAGAAGAAACTGAAAGGGGTAGTGTCGCTACTCCGTGATGAGTCATACCAATGGTGGCTCACAGTTCGGGATGGTACTGCCGCAGATGATCTTACTTGGGAGTACTTTAAGGCAGCATATCAGAAGAAGTATATTGGGACCAAATATGTTGATCTTGTGAGGAAAGCGTTTACGAGGTGGTTTAGGGAAATAAGTCCGTAGCGAGTCGAGGCGTAATTCCTAAGGTTGAGCCGATCGCTCGAGGTATAGTGGCCACGGAGCATGAACAATGTGTCCAGTTTGAGGACGGACTAAGGGATGACCTGAGATTGTTGATTGCCCCACAGTAGGAGCGGGAGTTTGTTGTATTGGTGGAAAAGGAAAAGGTTGCTGAAGGAGTTAAAGAGTCTGTGAGACAGAACACGGACAGGAATAAGTAAAAGAGAGGTTTTAGATCATCAGGGTCATTTGGGAATATCCAAAAGAGACCTAGAATAGATGGGTCACGAGGTTAGCAATTTGCTACGGGAGGACAGTATCGTACTTGTGCTCAGTGTGAAAGATGCACTTGGGAGAGTGTTGGAAGAAGACGGGAGGATGTTTCAAGTGTGGGTCCAAAGATCACATAATTAGGGACTGTCTTATGAAAACAGACGGAGTCGACCATTAAGTTAGGGTCCTAATCAGGCTGGAAGGGGTGGACAGTAACCACCGCAGGGTCGTGGTCTAGCTAGCAGAGGTAATGGTTCTAGAAGAGGTCGGGGAACACCGGGCAGAGGTGTTGGTAACACAGAGGTGAGACAGCCAGGTTTAGTGTATGCAGTTCGTTGGAGGGAGGATGGTGATGCATCTGATGTCATAACGGTATGTTCCTTATCTCTGGATTACCCTTTATTGTGTTGATAGATATTGGTTCAAATCATTCATACATTGCTAGTAAGGTGTCTGGAACTCTGCATGTGAACTCTGAAACTGTACCTAACAAGATGACTATACTTAGTCCTTTAGGGCAATCAGTAGTATTAGACAAACTCTTTAGGGCAGTACTCTTGGAAGTTCAGGGGCCGTAATTTCCAGCAGACTTAATGAAGTTGCCGTTTGAGGAGTTTGACCTAATCTTAGGCATGGATTGTTAGTGAACTACCAGGCAAATGTGGATTGTCTGCTAAGCACATGTCGTTAAGAACTTCTGAAGACAAAGAGGTTGTGATGATGGGCGAGAGATGGAATCGCTTGTCAAAGTGGTATCTGCCCTTAAGGCAGAGAGGATGGTGAGAAAAGGGTGTGTAGCTTTTCTGATGTTGGTAAGTGCCTTAGAGGCTAAGGAAGCAGCTGTAGGAGGAGTTAGAATAGTAAGGGAATTTGTGGATGTCTTTCCGGAGGAGCTGCCTAGGTTACCCCCGGATAGGGAGGTGGAGTTTGGAATTGACTTATTGCGAGTGCACAAATTTATGTGTCAATTGCTCCGTCTCAATGGCACCAAAGGAGCTAGTAGAGCTCAAGGCCCAGATCCAAGAGTTACTCGATCGTGGGTTTATTCGACCTAGTGTGTCTCCATGGGGAGCACCGGTCCTATTTGTGAAGAAGAAAGACGAGACTATACACATGTGCATAGACTACCGGCAGTTGAATAAGCTGACCATCAAGAACAAGTATCCATTGCCAAGGATAGATGACTTGTTTGATCGACAAGAGGGCAGATGTTTTGAAGATAGATCTAAGGTCGATATCATTAGCTTAAGGTGAAGGAGGCTGATATCCATAAGATAGCTTTCCGGACAAGGTACGTGTATTATGAGTTCTTGGTAATACCGTTCGGATTGGCAAACGCCCCATCTGCATTCATAGACATGATGAACCGGGTTTTCCAACCCTACCTGGACCGGTTTGTCGTTGTGTTCATAGACGATATTCTAGTGTATTCCAAGTTCGAGGAAGAACATGATGAGCATCTTCGAGTTGCGCTACAAGTGTTAAGGGAAAAGAAGCTATATGCCAAGTTCAGCAAATGCGAATTTTGGCTGAAAGAAGTTACATTTTTAGGACATGTGGTATCTGCTGAAAGAATAAGGGTGGATCCTCGGAAGATTGAGGCAGTATTGGATTGGAAACCACCTAAGTCTGTGGCGGAAGTTCGTAGTTTCTTGGGATTAGCAGGCTACTACAGGAGATTTGTTGAAGGATTCTCGTCGATAGCAGCACCTTTGACGAAGTTGTTGAGAAAGGAGGTACCTTTCGTATAGGCGGATAAGCAACAGGAGAGTTTCGAGAAGCTTAAGAAGGTATTGACAGAGGCTTCGGTTTTGATTCAGCCTGAAGTAGAGAAGGACTATGTGGTATATTGTGATGCTTCCCATACAGGATTGGGATGTGTCCTTATGCAAGACGGGAAGGTGGTCGCTTATGCATCTCAGCAATTGAGGCCACATGAGGTTAACTATCCGACACATGATCTGGAATTGGCGGCGGTGGTTTTCGCTCTAAAAGTGTGGAGGCACTACTTGTATGGAGAAAGGTCGGTGATCTACACGGACCACAAGGGCTGAAGTATTTAAAGGGATGCTTTCGGCTTTGACCAAAAATGGAAGAAAGAAAAAGAGAGTTGGGGAAGAGGAAGATTCAGCCAAACACTAGAGAAGAAGAAAAAGAAATAAGCCTATAAAAATTTAGAGGAACATTCGGCTAGGTACTCTCAAAAAGATTCGACAAGTGCAAAAATAAAAATGTATTTCGACTTTTGATTCACTAGATGCACAAGGACCTTCACTAGCCAAAATGCACAACTAGGTACCTAAGGAAATTCGGCACTCTCCTCTCCTTAGCTTCCCAAACCGAACACTCCTCTGCCAACAAAAGTTCAAAATTCGGCCACTTCCTCAAACTCCTCCTGGACACTAATTCAAATGAATTTGAATTCCCCAAGTTCCTAAATTTTCTACTTGCCACCCATTTAAATTAATTTGACTTATTCCATGCTTATCTAACAGAGTTTGTGCTGAGCACAACTCTTCCCCCTTGGCATCAAAATGGTAAGCAGAAAATGGAATTTCTGCTGCTCGAACCTGAGCTCTCCCACCTGCCTGTGGCGTCATTCTCTAGACACCTTAGTGGCGCCTCCTTTGCCACTTCACCAAGGTAGTTCTTATGCTTAACTTCCCCATGAAATATACTTAACCCCTAGCTCCTTCAGCTCCCTTTAACTAACAAAAAAAACAAAATTTTTCCTACAGCTCGGGCCTACCTTTGGCTTATAACTAGCCTCTAGAACACCTCAAACAACAACACAACAACCACACACATGCAAAGAAGTTCAAACACAATAACCCCTACTTAAGGATGTTACAGTTCTACCCCCTTAAAAGTAATTTCGGCCTCGAAATTACCTGGTCAAAAGAGTTGAGGGTATTAATGTCTCATCACATCCTCTGGTTCCCACGTAGCTTCTTCCATGCCATGGTTCCGCCATAACACCTTCACTAATGGAACCGACTTCTTGCGTAAAACCTTCACATCTCGATCCAAGATCTACATTGGTTCCTCTTCCATAGTCAAATCTGGACTCACCTCTATTTCCTCCACTGCTACGACATGCGATGGATCTGAATGATAGCGCCTGAGCATGGAGACATGGAACACATCGTGAATTTGACTCAGCTCTGCTGGCAATTCGAGCTGATAAGCTACTGGTCCCACTCGTTTCAACACCTTATACGGCCCAATAAACCTTGGACTTAACTTGTCTTTCCTTCCATATCTCAACACTTTCTTTCGGGACGAGACCTTTAAAAAGACCTTATCACCCACGACGAACTCTATATCTCTCCACTTAAGATCAGCATATGACTTTTGCCTGTCCGAAGCTTCCTTCAGATGAGCCTGAATCAACCTAACCTTAGCCTCAGTCTCTGCCACCAACTCTAGTCCCAACATCTGACACTCACCCAACTCCGTCCAGCATGTAGGTGTGTGACACTTCCTCCCATACAACGCCTCAAATGGTGCCATCTTAATGCTTGCCTGATAACTATTGTTGTATGCGAACTCAGCTGACAGTAGAAATTCTTCCCAGCTGCCACTGAAGTCCAGAACACAACCCCTCATCATGTCCTCTAAAATTTGTATAACCCTTTTCGACTGCCCGTCAAACTGCAGGTGAAAAGCTGTGCTAAAATCCAGCCTCGTTCCCAAAGCCTGATGTAAATCTCTCCAGAACCTCGACGTGAACCGCGGATCCCTATCCGGGATAATTGATACTGGCACACCATGCAACCTTACTATCTTGGCCACGTACAATTTAGCTAACTTTTGAAGCGGATAATCAACCCTCACTAGTATGAAATGAGCTGACTTAGTCAAACGATCCACAATCACCCAGACTGAGTCTTTCTTGCTAGGCGTGAGGGGTAGCCCACTAACAAAGTCCATGGTAATCCTTTCCCACTTCCATTGAGGAATCTTTACCAGCTGAAGTAAACTTGATGGTAGCTGATGCTCAGCTTTGACCTGCTGACACGTCAGACACTTACCCACAAACTCAGTCACTTCTCGCTCATACAGCCACCAAAATCGCTTTCAAAATCCTAGTACATCTTGCTACCTCCAGGATGCATAGCGTATGGGCTGCTATGTGTGTCTTGAAGAATCCTCTACCTTAACTCAACATCCTTTGGCATACACTCTCTCTTGGAAACATAATACTCCATTAATGGACAAGCTATAATCCTCTAAACCACCATTCTGAACTTGCAACCTCCGAGCATTCAAGCCCTCATTCCCTAACTGTTTCTCCTTGATCTGCTCAACCCAAGTCGGCTTAACCTGTAATTCCGCCAAAAGACTCCCATCGTCATACAAGCTAAGATGAGCAAACATTGCTCTTAAGTCCGATACCACCTTACGGCTCAACACGTCTGCCACCACGTTAGCCTTGCCCGGATGATACTCAATCGAGCAGTTGTAGTCCTTTAACAGTTCAATCCATCTCTTTTGTCTCAAGTTCAAATCCTTCTAAGTTAGAAGATACTTCAGACTCTTGTGATCTGTGTAGACTATTGACTTCTCTCCGTACAAATAGTGTCTCCAAATTTTCAGGGCGAAAACCACTGCAGCTAACTCCAAGTCGTGCATCGGGTAGTTAACCTTATGCGGTCTCATCTGTCGAGTCGCATATACCACTACTTTCCCTTCCTGCATCAACACATATCCCAAGCCAGTATGTGATGCATCGCAATAGACAGTGAATACCTTCTCTACCTCAGGCTGTACCAGAACCGGAGCTTCCGTCAAAATCTTCCTCAACTTGTCAAAACTTTCTTGTTGTTTCTTTGAACACACAAATGGAACTCCCTTCCTCAATAGCTTGGTCAATGGTGTCGCGATCAGAGAAAATCCTTCCACAAATCTCCGGTAATACCCTGCCAGACCTAGAAAACACTGAATTTCTGCAACCGACCTAGGCGGTTTCCAATCCAACACTGCCTCAATCTTGCGAGGGTCCACTCTAATCCCTTCAGCGGACACTACGTGACCTAAGAAAGTCACCTCCCTAAGCCAAAATTCGCACTTACTGAACTTGGCAAAAACTGCGTCTCCCTCAGAATTTGCAAAACCACTCGCAGGTGCGTATCATGGTCCTCTTCCATCCTTGAGTACACTAATATGTCGTCTATAAATACTACGACAAATTGGTCCAAGTACTGCTGAAACAACCGATTCATCAAGTCCATGAATGCTGTCGGGGCATTGGTTAACCTGAACGGCATCACCAGAAACTCGTAATGCCCATACCGAGTACGAAACGTCATCTTGTGGATATCAACCTCCTTCACCTTTAGCTGATGATACCCAGACCTTAAATCAATCTTTGAGAAAATTAATGCCCCCTTAAGCTGATCGAACAAGTCATCTATCCTCGAAGCGGATACTTGTTTTTGATCGTCGACTTGTTCAATGGCGGTAGTCTATACACATCCGCATTGTACCATCTTTCTTTTTGACAAAGAGTACCGACGCCCCCAAGGTGAAACACTTGGCTGGATAAAACCTCGGTCCAACAACTCTTGAATCGAGCCTTGACTCTACCAATTCCTTGGCGCCATTCTATCTGGGCAATGACACCTTTGGCGCTTCAAGATAACAAATCTATACCAAATTTAACTTCCCAATCCGGAGGTAGACCCGACAGTTCCTCTAAAAATACGTCAGCAAATTCCTTTACTGTTCAGACATTCTCTATAGTAGACTCCTTAGCCTCCAGAGCACATACACGAACCAAAATCGCCTCACAACCCTTCCTGACCATCTTCTCAGCTTTCAATGCAGATACCACGTTGGATAGATAATCTCTTCTATTACCTATCATCACCACTTCTTCACCCTCAACTGTTCTCAAAACCATGAGCTTAACCACGCAATCCAAACTTGCTTGGTACTTTACCAGCCAGTCCATCCCAAGAATCAGATCGAACTCCCCAAATGGCAGTTCCATCAGATCAACTACAAATACTACCCTTGGAGTTCTAGGGTGCATCCCTATCTGACTTATTTACTTCTCAGAGTGACCTAGAGGGCTAATTCATCATCTCCTAGAAGTAGTTTCAAAGTCTAGGTTCATGGTCTCTACTACGCTACTAACAACATACGAATGCGTCGGACCCACATCAATCAAAGCAATATATGGTAATCCAAAGATTAAGAATGTACTGGTTATGACGTCCAGTGCATCGCCCTCCTCTCGACGTCTCGCTGCATATACCAACCCAAGCTGTCTTGCTTCATTATTGCCTGTACCTCTGCTTGGTGCTCCACGACCTCCACTAGAGCCATTACCTCCTCTACTAGTACCACGACCCCTTTGCGGTGGTGGTCCCTCATTCTGAACTGAGCATGACCCTGACCCTCAGACTGAATCCTAGCTAACTTACGTGACAGTCCCTCACACGATGATCCAGTGAACCACACTCAAAACATCCCTTTCCACCAGTCCAACATCCTCCCCAATGAGATTTCCCACATCGATTACATGCTACCGGTCCTCGATTAGTAGCGATGGCCTTCCAGATTGATTCACCCACTCTGTCTAGCCCTTTTACGTGGATTACCAACCAACCCGATGATCCAAAACCTCTCTTGTGTCTATTCCTATCCAGATTACATCTTACAGACTCATTTACCCCTTCACTACCTTAGCCTTTTCCACCAAAGACAGAAACTCTCGCTCCTGCTTGTGGAGCGATCGCAATCTCACTCATCTCTCAATCCATCCTCAAACCCGACACATCATTCATGTTACAGAGCCACGATGCCCCTAGCATACCGGCTCAACCTTAAAATTACGCCTCGTACTACGTCTGGACTTACTCCTCGAACCACTTGCCTCGAAATGCCTTCCTCTGCGCATCAATATAACTGGTCCCTACATACTTCTTCTGATATGCTACCTTGAAATAATCCCAAGTGAGATCATCTGCTGCTACACTATCCCGAACCGTGAGCCACCACTGGTATGACACATCCCGGAGAAGCGACACTATCCCTTTCAATTTTTCCTCAGCAGTCAAATCCAAGTCATCCATAATTTTCTCCGTCGCCTCTAATCAATACTCTGTCGTATTGGAGCCACACTAGAAACACCTCGAAATACCTCGACTCCATTGGCTCGGAGTCACTCAGATACAAATTTCTGGGCTCCGTACCCTCACCTGCTTCAGCCACTCTTTCCAGCACTCGCAGTATCGCCTGCGACATTGCATCATCCCCCGTCTAATCCTGGTACTCTACACCAACAGCTGGTGGTGGTATCTCATTCTCAGACCCTTGACTAGACCTGACCGGTTCTGATACGGTCATTCTACCTCTACCGCATCCTCGCACATTACGCCCACGTCCCCTAGTACTCATGTCTATAGTTGCGATTTATCTGCTTAAGAAATTTTATGAATTAGCTTCTGTTTCACTAATTACCCACGAATAAGTTTTATGTAGAGAAATTTGGTAGTGGTTCTTTTGATCATCACAGAGTTTTCAGTTCAATTTCCTACCCTCATTCCACGTGTAGGGGTATTCTCGTCATTTCACTACCCGGGGTATTTTTGTAATTTAACCTATCGAGGTATTTTAGTAATAAAATAGGGTTAATTTGAAAACCCTTACAAATTGTAAATATTTCAGAAATTCTAGAAATCGGGGGTGTTTTGGTAATTTCATAAACCAGGGGTATTTTTAAAATTTTCATAATCCAGGGGTATTTTCGTAAAAAATTTTCAAAATATGGTTCCTTGGTGATTTTGTGAAATAAGGGTGTTTTGGTAATTTTGCAATCCGGGGTATTTTTGTCACTTCACATATCAGGGGTAATTTGGTAATTTTACAAGTCAGGGATAATTTGGTTATTTTTTTTCCAAATCAGGGGTACTTTAGTAATTTCAAAACTAAGGTTTAAAGTATTTTGAAACAAAATGGTTGGTCCCTTTCGGGTTCTAGTTATTAAATTTAGCCTGTGAATAAGTCGTCTCAACTAGGATGAACCATTACTATTGTAACAGACCAAATCTGACCCTAATCGAAAAGGTGGTTTTGGGACCACGAATTTGAGCCCGATAAATATTTAATATTTATATTTTGAGTTTATTATATATGAATTTATGTGTGTGAAAGTTTCGTAGAAAAATTTTATCGTTTGAGTATCGAATTTGACAAAAAGGACTTAATCACGTAAATGGTAAAAGTGGCATACTAGAGTGTAAAGTGCCTATTTGAGCATGGCTTCTTAATATGAAGCATTAAAAGGGTAAATAACCCATTTTTAGAGTTAGTGGGTGGCTTATGTCAAAAATAACCTTAGTATATATGTTAGTTTTATTTTATATTAAAGGTTATATTAGTAATTTAATAATTTCTTTATTATATGTTAAAATAACATAAACAAAAGCCATGATATTATTCATTCTCTCAAGGCCGAATGTTGAGAAAGAAAAAAAGGGGTTGTGTTCTTTAAATTTCGGCAATTTGAGGCTTGATTTCAAGGTTAGTTTGATTTCGATTTTTAATAATTTTTACGTTTTTGAAATCGTTGCTTGAACCGTGTATCCACCCATGTTGTAATTTTGAATCTAAGCATGCTTGATGTTCGCCATTGTTGTGTTCATGTGGTTTTGATATTTGATGATTTTAGATGAAAGATATGTAAAAGATTAGTATGTTTTGCATTGGAAGTTTTGATGAAATTGAGTATTTAGGCTAAATTGTAAAAATAAAATTTTAGAGGGGCCTATTTGCAAAATAAATGAAATGTGAGGACTTGTAAAGTCCCTAGGAATATTCAGCCCTTGTATAGTTTTAGCTAATTTGGTGTATTTTGTGTGTTATGCAAATAGGACTAAATTACAAAGTTGTGAAATACTAGGGGTAAAATAGTAATTTGCCCATTTATATGCTTAGGGACTAAATTGAGATGAATGGTGCTTGAATGAGCTAAATTTTAATGTGTTTTAGATCAAGAGCAAAGAAAAATGGATTTAGATCGGGGTAAGACGAAAGTTCTCGAATAGCCGATTTGCACGGTCTATCGACAACCAAGGTAAGTCCTTAAGCTAAAATGAGTCATGGAATTATTTATGAAACTGTTAAATGATATTGTTCGATAAATTTAAAGGTATATTATTGTAATAGCCAAATACACATTGTGAAATTGGCTTGGATGCCTAAATTGACAATACGAGATTAATGTGTATCTTTGATATATTATTCAGAAAAAAATGTGAAGTATGTGATTGGTTTGTGTATGTATTCGGGCTTAGTGCCTAGTAGGCCTTGTGCCGATGATATATTCGGGCTTAGTGCCTAGCAGGCCTTGTGCCGGTGATATATTCGGGCTTAGTGCCTAGCAGGCTTCGTGCCGGTGATATATTCGGGCTTAGTGCCTAGCGTGCTTCGTCTTGGTGATATATTCGGGCTTAGTGCCTAGCGTGCTTAGTCTTGATGATTTATTTCGGCTCTAAATGCCTAGCGTGCTTTATCTTGGTGATATGCTATAAGTGGAGATTTTGACCATCAAACAAGGTGAGATGTTTATATAGTGATAGGTGGTAAAAGTTCGGTAGAACTAACCTACTATTTTAGTAAGGAATGAAGTGAACTAATACTTTTATTGTATAGTTAAAGATCGGTGATGAGTGTGACAAAAGTTCTTGTACTTGTGTATAAGTAGAAATAAAAGACCGATACCTAGATTGGTTCATATGAAATAATGATATCTGAGTTCACGATGTCACAAAGAATGATATTTAAGTAAAGAGCATTACTATTATTCACTATCTATATTTTACATAATGAAATAATTATGTTTCATACTATAAGCTTGGATTTTAATATGTTTAAATATATACTCATTATATTTATATTTGCTTGAGACTTACTAAGCTAGTAAGCTTCTTGTGTGTGTGTCTTTGTCTACCTGCTTTTATAGATTTTGATTGAACTACGGGCTCGAAGGATCATCCGTGAAGTCAACCACACTATTGACTTTCTTTTGGTATTGAAAACTTAGTTTGTTATTTAAAAAGGGCATGTATAGGCTAGACTAAACCGTATAACTAATATTTTGTAATAGTGTAAATATGCTAGCCATGCGAAAATGGCTATCTATTTTGAATAACTTGTTTTGTGTTGTGATGATATAGTTTGCTCATGCCATGAACTATTATTATGCTTGATTATGGTTTAATCATGTGTGAGTGGTACTATTATTTATGCATGTTAGGTTATGACATGAATGACTTATAAATTAGTTCATGTTGATGAGCTTAATATATGGTATATACATTTATAATGTTTGGGTTCATGATTGACAATGAATAATGGTAAGCTTGGTGTAATATTTGGTTTAGTCAATAAAGTAAATGATGAATGCATATTTAAGTTATAGTATGTGAGATATATGTGTTAAATAATGTTATGACTTGTGTGTATTTGAATTGGTCACTTACTAGATAAGCATTAAGTTCAATAATGTATGATTGTATTAGGCTATTTCGATTCAATTTGTATAAGTGAGAACATACATATATTATTCTTGGATAGTTGGATATTAGGTTCAAACTTTGTTTAGTTTATTGAATGTTGGTCGAATGATGTTTAGATATGATATGTTTAATATGTGATCACCTATATGAGATTTTGATAGACCTTTTTATATGTGAATAGGGGTGGTTGTTTAGTGAGTTGGATTAGGACTCAGTGCATATTATTTTGGATGTGTAATTTGGAAGCATGAGTTAGCCTCGTAAACTTTGTATTTGGTAATAGAGAATATTAATGAACATGTTCCGGAATGGAAAATTCGGGTATGGAAGTTATAGGTATATGAGTATTTAGTGTGTCCTATGTGAATCAGTAATGAGATAGCCAAATGAGGGAAATATGGTTTTGAAGGCATTCGGCCATATGTTTTAATATTGTATAAATTCAAAGTGGTAATATGCGTATGTATGTGATGAAAGATATCTTAATTTTTGGGTCTAGTATGCCATGGATTACATTTACTAAATTAAGATTTTAGAAATTGATCTTATTCTACTTATCTAGACAAAAGAGGTTGTACATGTTTGAATTGTATGCAAATTTAGTATGAATAGTGCATGCAAAAGTAATGAATAAGTTGTAATTTAAATAGTAATACCCCGTAACCCTAATCCGGCGACGGATATTGGTTAGGGGTGTTACAACTACGCACCAGGTAGGATTCGGGTGAAGAGGAGGTAAGTCACTAGGACTGCTTAAATACCAGGCTCCCCCCTGAACCCACTCCTAGACATGTGCACAACGGTTGCCACACCGTTAGCTCAGTGACGTACTCATAGGTTTGTTTAGTGGATCATTAAGTCTTATGTAATTTGTGTTGGAGTAAGCTATTCCTAGGTTTCAATAATTCCTATTCTACTAATCTACGATCCCGAAATACCCATTTCCCCACATATAATTCACACAACAGTCAGAAGTACTTACCTAGGCGGATTGGTGCCGGAGACTCGGTGCCATGCTTCTCAAACCATATATTTCCAAACAAGAACATTTTAGAACCACACTTTAAAACATTTTGGGCCTCGGGCCCACAGCTGAGCCTTTAAACCTAGCTCTGATACCAAAATTGTAACACCCCAAACCCGATCAACTCACCACGATCGAATCTGGCATGTTACAGGGGAAAACGTTTTGAGGAAATTATTGAAAACTCATTTGCCGTTCAGTTTGATAGAAAACGTCCATGTTTGTTAGAACCCGAATGTATTATTCTTAATTATTTAAAAACCGTGTGCAATTGAAATCGAGAAGAACCCTGAGTTTGGAAATCAATTAAAATGTCTTTGTTATCATTTCATGAATGTTGTTACCTTATGGTAACGATTAGGAAACTCGAAACGAGGTAAATTTTGAAAACTTTGGTTATCAGGTTGTTAAAACAAAACAAGTAATTTACTTTGTCATATTTGAAGATATATCTAAAGCATGCAAAATAATCCAAAAACATAATTTAAAGGCCTTATTACAAACCCAAATAAAATCCAAAATTTAAAATAATGCCCAAAACAAAGTTCATGTAAAGCCGAATGTGTGTAATGCATGGCCACCTCGAGTCCATCCGGCTCCTCATCCGCGATCTATGAATCACCTGAAAAGATAAGGGAGAAGGTGAGTCACCAAGACTCAGTGCATAATCCCCCTCCCAGTTAATGCAACATGCTTACACACAAGTCATAACCGAGCAATATATCATGCACCCAAACCTAGCCATCCATAACTCTGTTTCTACCCCGTGTGGTACCAAACCACTGGTGACCCAAAGTCACGATATCCAATAATAATGTGGTGCCAAACCACTAGTGACCCAAAGTCACGATTAATCCATATGTGGGGCCAACCCACGTTGTGATACCAAATCATTGGCGACAATCCCGTAATATCAAATGTGGGGCCAACCCACTATGGTGCTAAGCCATTAGGATGAGTTGCTATGAGGTTCCAAACCTCTGGTGACCCAAAGTCACAAAATCAACTGTGGTACCAAACCACTGGAGGTGCCAAACCTCTGGTGTCCCAAAGACACGGATATCAAATCTTCCCCCTCCTCTCATATCACCCATGACAATGCAATATTTATGCAAATCATGCCATCATGCTTTAATATGAAACATACAACAATTATATCACAGATTATAGTATTAAACACCATATAGCAAAATTATATCGAAATGGACTTACCCGAATCCTTGCTCATACCCATTAAGGTATCATATCAAGATCTACAGCTTTTTCGCTTTTAACATATTCAAAGTTATTAACATATTTACTAAGTTATGAAGTGTGTAAGTTACACACTGTACTAACGCAAACCACGAATCTCAAAACACGATCTACCGACTAGATCTCCTTGTCCTACATTCTACCCACACTAAGGTTAATAACATAGGCCATTCGGCTATACCAATAAATCCCGAAGGGTGAGATTACGCATAAACAACACCACCCTTACCTTTACGCCTACGAAAACAAATCACAACACCAAAATATGCGAGACCCATCCTCCCCTACATTCGACCAACAATAAAGCTTAGTTTCAATAGCCTTCGGCTTTTCAACAACTTAAAGAATGATGAACCAACATAGATATCCTTACCACTTGACCTACCAAATTTGATTGTCAGAGAATAGAGGGCTTAGATCGACTGTTTCCAAAATCCCGAGAACCTAGAAGAAATTGGTTCCTATAGATGGTTAGCAAAACACCAATAAATGCCGAAGTTTGGCTTTTGTCTACACATGTCGACAGAGAAAAAGAGAAAGTGAGAATGAAGTTTCGGTCAAGAACCTTTACCCCTTTTCAAAACCGATTAGAGAAAAACCAAAAGAGATCCACCCTTGTTTGATATTCGGCCAAGATAACACTAGGAGAAAGAAAGGAAAATTCGGCTATGGTTGATGGAAATAAACAAATAGGATTCGGATAGAGTGGAGAAAGAGAAAGGAAAAGAAAAGTGAAAATAGGAGAGGGAGGATTCTTAATAGAAGAAAGAAGAGAATGGAGAGAAGAAAAGAGAATAGAATGGGAGAGGGATGCTTTCGGCTTTGAGCAAAAATGGAAGAAAGAAAAAGAGAGTTGGGGAAGAGGAAGATTCAGCCAAACACTAGAGAAGAAGAAAAAGAAATAAGCCTATAGAAATTTAGAGGAACATTCGGCTAGGTACTCTCAAAAAGATTCGACAGGTGCAAAAACAAAAAGGTATTTCAGCTTTTGATTCACTAGATGCACAAGGACCTTCACTAGCCGAAAATGCACAACTAGGTGCCTAAGGAAATTTGGCACTCTCCTCTCCTTAGCTTCCCAAACCGAACACTCTTCTGCCAACAAGAGTTCAAAATTCAGCCACTTCCTCAAACTCCTCCTGCCACTAATTCAAATGAATTTGAATTCCACAAGTTCCTAAATTTTCTCCTTGCCACCCATTTAAATTAATTTGACTTATTCCATGCTTATCTGACAGAGTTTGTGCTGAGCACAACTCTTCCCCATTGGCGTCAAAATGGTAAGCAGAAAATGGAATTTCTGCTGCTCGAACCTAAGTTCTCCCACCTGCATGTGGCTTCATTCTCTAGACACCTTAGTGGTGCCTCCTTTGCCACTTCACCAAGGTAGTTCTTATGCTTAACTTCCCCACGAAATATACTTAACCCCTAGCTCCTTCAGCTCCCTTTAACTAACAAAAAAAAAAAAATTTTTCCTATAGCTCGGGCCTACCTTTGGCTTATAACTAGCCTCTAGAACACCTCAAACAACAACACAACAACCACACACATGCTAAGAAGTTCAAACACAATAACCCCCACTTAAGGATGTTACACCATCATTTAAAATAATTAATTTATCTTATAACCCTTAATAATGAAAATTTACAAAATTACCCTCAAAGTTTACCTTTTTTGTAATTTAGTCTATAGACCCGAAACTTGCAATTAACCATTTTTAATCATCAACCAAGCTAGCCAAATTTCTATTATTCACATAACAGCCCATAATCATCAAAATTTTACAGTAAATCTTATGAATTTTACTTGTTTAACAAATTAATCCTTTAACATTAAAATTACTAAAAACAACTTAACAAAACACTTTTATTTAACAACCAAGCTTAATAATCTATCAAATAAATCCATAAACACACTTAAACCATTCATGACAAGTCCTTAGAATTTTAACAATTTTACATGTAACACTCCTAACCTGAATCCATCGTTGGAACAGGTTACAAAGTATTACCAAAATTTACAGATTGAATAACAGTCATTTCATATCATATAACATTCATATCAGAAACCAATCAAGATCGAGCATAATGTCCCTTATAGGAGCCCTCGAGGCCCAAAATACACATTAGAGACAAATCGGGACTAAACCGAGTACTCAGAGAATTTTTTGCAAAATCTCAAAATTTTCCAAGGTGTAGGGGACACACGCTTGTGTGGTCAGGCTGTGTGGGCATTCGAAATAGGGCACACGGTCGTGTCCTAGCCCGTGTATGTGCCCGTGTAATTTTCTAACTTAGGTCACATGGCCAAGTCACATGCCCATGTGCTAGGCCATGTGAACATAAAAATTTACATTAAATAGATGCAGGGGTCACACGGCTAAGACACACGCTCGTGTGCCAGGCCATGTGATCAATTTTGAGCATTTTTTTTTAATATTTTTAAGATGTAGGGGACACACGGACAAAACACACGTCCATGTGCTACGCCATGTGTCACACACGGCTGAGACACATGCTCGTGTCTCTGCTCATGTGGACGAAATAAGGCTATTTCCAAGCCATATTTCTTACCCAATTTTGCCTTCCACCTACATAAACACTTAAAACATATTCTCAAGCCAATATAATACATCCAAATCAAGCTAATACCAAGTATCATATATGACATATTAATACATATGACCAAGTCTTCATTTTTATCAAGTTAATCTAATACATATAAAAACATTTTTGTACTAAATATGCCATTTCATCCATTCATCAAAACATCCATATAATTTCCATCACTCATCCATTTCAAGCACATATCAATCATGTATAGACTCTTATATACTCTACAAATGATATGTATCACAAGTCATTCCAATAGCTAGTTACAACCAAAATCACATACATGCCATTAATGGCCTAATTTAACCTATACATTCCATTATAACCAAAAGTAATTTACTAATTATATCGAAATGAGCCGAGGGATAGTGTGATGTTGCTCCGACCAGCTTCCAACCAAATTGAGCTTCCAAATTACTATAAAACAGAGGAAATAAAGCAAAACCAAACTGAGCTTCCAAATTACTATAAAACAGAGGAAATAAAACAAAGTAAGAATTTAATGCTTTGTAAATTCGTATAACATGAAACTTAACTTACCATTTAATCAAAATTAAGGTAAGCATATAAAGCATATTCAAGCAAGATGGCCAAAAGCCCTAGCACATATCCTCATCAACCATGTTAGACACATATTTCATATAAATGTCAAGGAACATGTATGAGCTCAACAATATCAAGTTTCCATGTTCATAACTTTCCACTTCTTGTTTTCATATATCAATTCCATATACTTCATGCATATACAGGTAATGATTCACTTTGAATTCATTTATTTTCTCATATCAAGATTTTGTCTGTTAAATCATTTAAAATATCGATGGATACCCAGGTAGTACACTCAAAGTGTACAAATATGTAATCCGTCAATTCATATTTGGGAATGCTCATGTGAGCATGTAACATCCTGAAAAGGGCCTATGCATTTTCGGCTTAATTGTACGAAGTGACATGTTTTATGTGTTAAGAATAAATTTTGAACATTTTTTGGAAACCTGAAAAATATATGGAAATGCTAAGTTAAAAAGAGGAAAGTGAACATTTATGGAAACTATGAAAATGATTCAAAAGAGGAAAGTAAACATTTCTGAAAACTAGGAAATGTAAGGAAATGTCAAGTTTAAAGAGCCAAACGAAAATTTTTGGAAACTTAGAAATGACTTAGAAATGTCGAGTTTTAAAGTTTAAAAGAGGAAATTAAGGCAAGGTGGCCTTAAGAGAAAAAGTATGTGAAATTTGACACACAAACAGGCTTGGAAAAGTGGCCTGAAGATGCCACTTAGGGCCTCTGGAAATGGTGCCACATGCAAGTATATTTGGGCCAGGGATCGAGTCACTTAGGAAGCAAATAAAAGAAGTTTTATTTTGCTACCAAGAGCAGAGAGGTGGACGGCATGAGGGCTCTTAAAAGAGGAGTTTTATTTCCTTTAGAATTTCGGCTAAATAGGAGATAATTGTTGGATTAATTCTTTTGATAAAGTGATAATTAACACATAGGAAGAGTGGTGGCCAAGTAGGGGACTTTAGCCTAGGAATTTCGGCAATAGAAGGAAAATAAGGCCATTCTTCATTCATTCTTTTCTCTTCAAGAAAGCCTCTGCCGAAATTCTCTAGCAAATTTCTCCATTCTTTTCTTTCCTTCTCCTGTAGAATTCTCTCCGCCATTGTTCTCTTTTCTCTTTTCTTTTCTTCTTCTATTACAAACATAATCAAAAGCCAAAGGTACCAATAACCCTAGCTGATTTCTCACTAAGCCTCAAGAGCCAAATTGTGATACATATCGTATTATAGTTGAATAGTGCTAAGAGTTCAAGCAAGAGTTCCATCGAATTCTTGGTGAGGTAAGATCTAGACTCGGTTTCTATTCTTTTCTTTTAAGCTGTCAAAATTTAGGGACTAATCCTCATATTGTATTTTGGTAAACTATGGAAGAGAATTTGGGATTTAGGTGGTGTCGACTAGAAAAGAGGAGTTCTCCTGGATTTCTAAGATCTAAGGTAAGCAATGAATACCATTCGGCCATTAGCTATATAATTATGATTCAATGTTAGATTAGATCTAACGTATGATTATAAGGATTTCGACAGGCACCTAAGACAAAAGATCAATTTCGGGATCTAAGATTTGGAAG
Source organism: Gossypium rotundifolium (assembly GCA_025506655.1). Taxonomy (NCBI): domain Eukaryota; kingdom Viridiplantae; phylum Streptophyta; class Magnoliopsida; order Malvales; family Malvaceae; genus Gossypium; species Gossypium rotundifolium. The sequence continues at coordinate 104,409,183 of CP106723.1, read as the reverse complement.
GTAAGCACATAGGTATATTCGGCCAAGGCCTGATTTGATATCTAGATCTATTTGATAATCGTTTAAAAGCCGAAACTAATCTATTTAAGTGATTCAATGCTTGGCCGAATACAAGAAGAAGCATAGCAGCGATTTTGGGATTTGAATAGTCATCAAATCGGCACCAAAGGTAAGAAGTTGACTACATAAATCCTTCAGGATTTGGGTTATAGCCGATTAGGCTTTAAAAGAAAAACACTAAGTTTGGCCGAATAGGCCTTTGCTAAATATTACCATGTTGGCCGAATGTAGGGACTTAAAAATCTAAAGCAATAGATCGGTTTTTCGGGATTTCAAGGAATTCGTTAAGCAAATCAGGTGTGTACCCCACACTATATCATAATATGTTTTATGGCTACGTTTAATTAATATATGTGATATTAAGAATATGAAAGTGGCTAAGGTACCATGTTATGGTACAAAGTACTCAGGTACGTTTCCTATTCCTACTAGGATTATGAAATATGTTAATTGTAACATGAGAATAAGAATAAGAATGTGAACTCTGGCATATTTATGCATATTACTATTATATGGGGCATATGGGTTTATTTTGGGGAAGTGAATGTGGTGACCTAAGACCACAACCACGGTGACCTAAGACCACAATATTTGAATGTGGTGACCTAAGACCACAGAATTTGAATGTGGTGACCTAAGACCACGAATCAATGTGGTGACCTAAGACCACGAATACGGTGACCTATGGATATGGAGTGTAGGAAGGAGGTCGACTTAGTAGTCCCACGGTGTACAAGTTGGTGCGGGGAGTGTAGCGGATGGCTTAATAGCTTTGGGTTTTGGGAATGCATCATAATTTGTATGCTATGATATGAATGTGTAATAATTGTTATACCGATTCGATTATGATTTAGTCTTTGTGTACACATTGAGTCTGTTGACTCACCCGTTGTGAGACCATGTTTGGTGATGAACAAAGATGGACCGGAGACGACGAACTTGTGGTGGCCATGCTCAACTTGGAAGCTTTTATTTTAATGGACATTTTATTTCATTTAAGTACTTTGAACTATTTGGATTTGTTTGATGCAATAAGGCCATAAGGCCATGGTGAACCATTTTATTTACATTTATTGTTTAATTATGTTACAAATTTTATTGAGTTAAAGACTAAGTAATTCATTTTTTTTATACTTTATATGTTTTATCACTTAATATTAAAAGGGTTTTCAAAATAAAATTGAATCCGTTTCAACACAAGCCAAACCCAAAACAATATTTTTTTTAAAATCACACAAGTTTTCTCTAAGTTACAAAAGAACTTGAAACCAATTTACTTGAGGAACATACCAAATCGGTCAAAGCTCGTGGGCGGGGTTTGGGGTGTTTCGATTTAATATCGAGAGCCCAATTTTAAACTCTCGGCTTTGTGGGCTAAGGCCCAAAATGTTTTCAAATCGAGCCCAAATAAGCTTTATAAAGTATCTTATGAAATAAGTAGGTTTTTCGGCATGGCACCTAAGTCTCCTACCCATGATCCACGGTAAGTTGTAACATCCCGAATAGGGCCTATGCATTTCAAATTTAATTGTATGAAATGACAAGTTTCAAGTACTATGAATAAATTTTGATACTTTTGGAAACCTAGAAATGCATGGAAATGGAAATGAAAATGGAAATGGAAATGGACATTTTGGAAACTTAGACATTTTGGGAAACCTGAACATTTTGGAAACCCGAACATTTTGGAAACTTAGACATTTTGGAAACTTAGACATTTTGGGAAACTTTGAACATTTTGGAAACACGAACATTTTGGAAACTCGAACATTTTGGAAACTTGAACATTTTGGAAACACAAGATGTAAGGAAAATGGCAAGTTCTGAGCCATGTGAAAATTTTAGGAAACTTAGAAATAAGGCGGAATGACAAATTTTAAAGCCCAAAATAGGAAATAAGGGCAAGAGGGCCTTAAAAGAAAAAGTTGGTGAATTTTGACACACAATCGGGCTTGGAAAAGTGGCCTGAAGGTGTCACTTAAGGTTTATGGAAATGGCTCGAGTTAGAGTCACTTGGAAAGCAAATATTGAAGGTTTAATTTTGCTTCCCAAGGCTAGGGTGGACGGCACTTATTTGCTAAAAAGAGAAGAGTTTTATTTTATTAAAACTTGTCAAATTAAAGTGATAAATAAAGGATTTTCTCTACTAAGATAAATGAGGAATTAAAGGATGGATTAAAGACTTTTAATTTAATTAGGTGATAATTAATGGAGATTAAATTATCACTTGGGAGAGTAGTGGCCAAGTTTTGGACTCTTGGTCTAGCAATTTCAGTTAAAAGAGGAAAATTGAGACTTTTCTCTCAATCATTCTACCTTGTTAAATTTTGCTCTCTTCCCCCCCTCCGAATTTTCCTAAGCAAGAAACCATCCTCTCTTTTGTCATTGCTAAGTCAAAACCTTTCTCTTTTGATCTCTGTTAAATCTTCATAGCCGGATCTCTGTAACTCAAGTCAAGGAAACAATTGTTTAAAGGCATCAAGGTAAGGTTAAGCCATTCAATTCCCTCTCTTTTCTAGTTGCCGAAAGTAAAAGGCCTAATCCCCATTTTTTTTGATCATGGCCGAATATGCAAGGGATCTCAGGTTTCCACAATCGTTGAATATAAAGATCAAGGATCTAAGGTAAGAACAATTGATTCTTGTTCCTTTAAATCGTTTAATCAAGATTTAGGGAAATAACCTCTCTTATGTCTTTTGGCCGAATGTCAAAGGAGGAGTTTTGGGATTTCAGATTCGAGGAATTTAAGGTAAGACACATTCGGCCAAAGGCCAATTACAACTTATTAAAGTTAGATCAGATCTAACATATGAATTTTAGGGATTTCGACAGATATTCAAGACAAAAGGGAACTTTCGGGATTTGGAATCTATAAGGTAAGCATCTAAAATATTTGGCCAATGGTTGTGAGATTATCTAAATCAATTCCTTAATTATTGAAAAGTCAAACTAACCCATATTGAAATACAAGGTTGGCGAATATCGGTAAAGGAAAACCAAACTTTGGGTTTGTATAAACACCAAATCGGCAAAGGTGAGTCTTTTACAAATCCTACTAGGATTTGGTTTTGTTTTAAGCCAAATAAGTTTATTAATGTGACTTATATGATGGCGAATATAGGAGATATGAGATCTAAAAATTAGATCGAGATTCTCGAGATCTCAAGGAACCTATTAAGCAAAACAGGTGTGTACCCTTACTAACCTTCAACATTTCATATGGCTATTATTTAATATATGAATATGTATAAGAATGTGAATGTGGCTAAGTACCACAAATGTGGCAAAAAGTACCCAGGTACGTTTCCTACTTCAGATAGGATTGTAAAATATGTTATTTTATAACATGCGAATATATGTATATAAACATGAAATTAAGTAAGTTATGCATAATATATATATTTGGGGCATTCGGGATTTATGTGAAAGGGGAAGAGTAGGTGTTGACTTCGGTCTCACCAACGAAGGTGTTGACTTTGGTCTCACCAACGAAATATAGGTGTTGACTTCGGTCTCACCAACGAAATATAGGTGTTGACTTCGGTCTCACCAACGAAGGTGTTGACTTTGGTCTCACCAATGAAATATGGTGATTACGGTCACATTATTTGAATATAGTGTCTAATGACACAACGTATATAGGCGACTACCTTCGATGGTGTGTAGCGGATGGAGGGTTGACTTAGTAGTCCCCACGGTGTAAATGGCAGGTACGGGTGGTGTGTAGCGGATGGACCTTTAGGATTGGGTTTGGGTTGCATCATAATTTCATTTTTATATGGATCGATGATTTGAACATGAATGCCCAATTGTTGAATGTTAGTATTGTGTGCACATTGAGTCTGTTGACTCACCCATTGTGGGAATTATTTTTGGTGATGAGCGTTGATTGGACCGGCCGGTGGACCTTGAGGTGGCCATGCTACATTTGGAGATTTTATTTTATTTGGACTTTATTTACTTTGGTACCCTTAATTATATTTCTTTTGGGTTTTATTTGATGTAATAAGGCCATAAGGCCTAGTGGATTATTCTTTATTTTACTTTACTTTTAAATATTGTGCTAAGAACTATTTTGGACGTAATAAATCAAATTGGATTTACAAGTTTAATAAAATGGGTTTCCAATCTAAGCCCAATCCACAACAATATTTTCTAAAATTTTTTATTTAATTTCTCTAAGTAACGAATGATTTTGAAACCGGTTCACTTTAGGAACATACGAGATCCGGTTCAGGGCTCGTGGGCCAGGGTTTGGGTGTTTCATAAGTACCCCTAACTATCTGTGTGATTATATGAATTATAGAAGGGTAGAAAAGGAATAGAACGAGAATAGCATGATAGAACTTGAACCCTAGGATTAGTCTACTCAAACACAAATACATAAGACTTAATGCACTAAACAAACCTATGGCTAAGTCAATCGAGTTAGGGTGTGGCAACCATGGTACGCATGTCAGGATTGGATCCAAAGAGCACGGTATTTAAGCAGTCCTAGTGACTCACCTCCTCTTGCAGAATCCTACAGTGCGTAGCTTCAGTTCACCCTAATCCGGAGGGCTCGAGAGGTGTGGCAACCTCTGCGCATGCCTAGGAATGGTTTCATGGGAGCTTGGTATTTAAGCGGTCCGTGTGACTCACCTCCTCTCCACTCGAATCCTACAGTGCGTAGCTTTGGTTCACCCCGACCAAGAAGACTCAGCCATAAAGCTAAACCCAATAACTAAAACCCAAAGGAACTAGCCATGTTTTTTAATAAGAACCCTAATTTTAAAAACTCTTAAAATCATTTTCTTTAATCAGTGAAAATTATTTTCCTACACAATTTTTCAAAAATTTCTAATTTATAAAATTACAAAATACCCCTAGTGGTAAAATTACAAAATGCCCTTAGTTTATAAAATGTCCAACTACTCAATAGTTTTGCCAAAATTTCATTATTTTATAAATGTTCAAAAAACCCTAATTTGCAAACTATCGAAAATACCTTGATTTTGGAAAAATTACAAAATTGCTCTAACTTACAAAATTACCAAAATGACCTCGATTTCTAAAATTTTTGCAACACCACCGCTTTTGGAAAGTACAATTCTCAAAAGAACCCTCAAAGTTTTGTAACTTCTAAAATATCCCTGATTTATTAAAATTTTACAATTTACCCCGGTTTGTGGAAAAATTACCAAAATACCCCCAAGGTCTAAAATTTCTGAAATACCCTCAAATTTCAAAAATTTTCCAAAATACGCCGAGAATTTAAAAAAATACCAAAATACTTTGTGACAAAATCACCAAGGAACCCTATTTGATAAATTACGAAAATACCCCTGTAGGACAAATTACGCAAATACCCCTGGGTAGTGGAAAAACAACAATAATGAAAACTACAACATTTCTCTGAATGAACGGAAGTTCATAATTAATTGATGGATGTATGAATGTGAAGACTGTGTGCATGTATGAATACGAAAGAACCACTCTTAAAATTCTTTTCATAAAACTTCGTCGTGGATAATCAGTGGAATAAGGGCTAATTCATAAAACTTTCTTAAATCAGATTAAAGCGCATCGTTAGATATGAATTCTAGAGGACGCGGTCGTCAAGGACGCGATAGAGGAAGAATGGATGTGTCAGAACCCGTTAGATCGGGTCAAGGGTCTGACAATGAGTTACCACCGCCACCACCACCCCCAAATTGTATCGGTGTCGAAAGCGGCGAGCTTAGACGGGGGATGATGCTATATCACAGCGATCTTTGCGAGTTTTGGAAATGGTGGTCGCACGGTGGAAATCTGGAGCTCAAAAATCATACCGAGCGACTCGAGCCAACGAAATGAGGTGTTCCGTGGAGTATCTGTGTGGCACCCAAAGATAGTGAAGATCGGTTGGAAGCAACCGAGCACATTATGGATGAGCTCGATCTGACCCCGGAGGAGAAGTTGAAAGGAATGGTGGCACTACTATGAGATGAAGCATATCAATGGTGGTTAACAGTGAAGGATGGTGCTACTGCTGAGGATCTGACCTGGGAGTATGCTAAGGAGGCATATCAGAAAAAGTATGTCGACACACGATATATTGATGAGTAGAGGAAAGCTTTTCTAGTGTTGGTTCAAGGAAACAAGTCAGTAGCAGCGTATGAAGCTGAATTTCTGAGGTTAAGCCGGTATGCTCGAGGAGTAGTGGCAACTGAGCATGAGCACTGTGTCCGTTTTGAGGACGGACTAAGAGATGATCTGAGATTGTTAATAGCACCGCATCAGGAGCGGGAATTTTCTGCTTTGGTGGAAAAGGCTAAAGTGGCTGAAGGAATCAAGGATTCTACAAAGCAGACTATGGATCGGAATAGGCCCAAAAGAGGTTTTGGATCGTCTGGAAAGGTTTATAAGAGGCCTAGAGTTGATAGGCCGCAAGGTCAGCAAGTTTGTTCTGGAGGGCAGTATCATCCTTGTGATGTGTGTGGAAAGAAGCACTGAGAAGAGTGCTAGAAGAAAATCGGAGGATGTTTTAGGTGTGGGTCCAAGGACCATGTGATCAAGGATTGTCCTAAGCAAACAGATGAAAGTCGACCAAAGACTTCGAGAATGTTAGTCGGTGGTAGAGAGGACAAAGAACTTCAACGAGGTCGTGGTTCGAGTAATAGAGGTAATGGTGCAAGCAGAAGCCGTGGAACACAGGCGAGGTGTCTTGCTAATCTGAGGCAAGGCAACCGGGTTTGGTTTATGCGGTTCGCCGGAGGGAAGATGGAGACATGCCGGATGTTATAACTGGTACGTTCTTTATTTTTGGCAAGCCCTATTTTGCTCTAATTGATGTGGGCTCGACCCATTCTTATGTTGCATGTAGTATAGTGGAAACATTAGGCCTAGACTCGAACTTTCGATAGGCGATAATCGTAGTAAGCCCATTAGGCCAAATCGTAGTGGTTGATAAGATCTTTGGAATGTACCCTAGAGATTCGGGGGAGTGAACTTTCGGTGACTTAATGGAACTACCATTTGGAGAGTTTGAACTTATACTCGTAATGGGTGGCTAGTAGAGCATCGAGTAGTGTTAGATTGTCTGCGCTAAACGAATGGAACTAAGAACCCGGAGGATGAAGTAGTAGTAATGATTGAAGAAAGGAGAAATTACCTGTCTAACGTAGTTTCGACGTTAAAGGCTGAGAAAATGGTTAGGAAAGGGTGCAAGGCATTCCTAGCCTTCGTAAGTGCGTTGGGTGGAAAGGAAGAAGGTGTTAATAGAGTTAGAATGGTAAAGGATTTTGAAGATGTGTTTCCGGAGGAATTACCAGGAATACCCCCAGATATGGAGGTGGAATTTGGAATAGATTTGTTGCCGGGAATAGCTCCTGTGCCAATTGCCCCATATCGAATGGCACCAAAAGAGTTGGTTGAGCTCAAGGCTCAAATCTAGGAATTGTTGGATCGTGGGTTCATTCAACCCAATTTGTCTCCATGAGGAGCACCGGCTCTGTTTGTGAAGAAGAAGGACGGAACTATGCGTATGTGCATAGATTACCGTCAGTTGAACAAGCTGACCATCAAGAACAAGTATTATTTGCCAAGGATCGATGACTTGTTCGATCAGCTGAGGGGAGCCGCAGTATTCTCGAAGATAGACTTAAGGTCGGGATATCATCAATTAAAGGTGAAGCAGGCAAATATCCATAAGACAGCTTTTAGGACAAGATACGGCCATTTTGAATTTGTGGTAATCTTTGTTTGGGTTGTGAACGCTCCAAATTGCGTTCATGGATATGATGAACGTAGTTTTTCAACCCTACTTGGATAGGTTCATCGTGGTGTTCATCGACGATATTTTGGTGTACTCTAAGTCTGAAGAGGAGCATGACGAGCATCTCCGAGTTGTGCTGTAAGTATTAAGGGAGAAGAAGCTCTATGCCAAATTCAACAAGTGTGAATTTTGGCTTAAGGACGTGGCATTCTTAGGGTATGTGGTATCCGCAGAGGGAATAAGAGTGGATCCTAGGAAGATAGAAGCAGTGTTGGATTGGAAACCACCTAGGTCCGTGGCTGAGATCTGAAGTTTCTTAGGTTTGGCCAACTATTACAGGAGGTTCGTGGAAGGATTCTCGTCATTAGCCGTGCCTTTGACAAAGTTATTGAGGAAGGAAGTATCATTTGAATGGACGGATAAGCAACAAGAGAGCTTTGAAAAGCTTAAAAGGTGTTGACTGAAGCTCCAGTGTTAATTCAAATAGGAGGCGTGGAAGGATTTTGTGGTAATCTTGTGACGCTTCAGATACGGGATTAGGATGTGTCCTAATGCAAGATGGAAAAGTAGTCGCTATGCGTCTCGGCTTAAGGCCGCATGAAGTTAACTACCCAACCCATGACTTAGAATTGGCAGCAGTGGTTTTCGCCCTTAAGGTGTGGAGGCACTATCTCTATGGTGAAAGGTCAGTGATCTATACAGACTACAAGAGCCTTAAGTATTTGTTGACTCAGAAGGAGTTGAACTTGAGGCAGCGAAGGTGGGTAGAGTTGTTGAAGGATTATGACTGCTCGATAGAGTACCACCCTGGCAAGGCAAATGTAGTAGCTGATGCCCTAAGTCAGAAGGTTGTGTCAGACCTAAAGGCTATGTTTACACACTTGAGTCTGTATGATGACGGAAGTCTATTGGTAGAGTTGCAAGTCAAGCCCACATGGCTGAATGAGGTGAAAAGGGCACAGTTGGCTGATAAGGACCTAAGTGCTAAGTTACAGCAAGTACAGAATGGAGAGTTAAAGGATTATGGCGTTAATGATGAAGGAGTATTGTGCTACAAAGGAAAAGTCTGTATGCCGAAGGATGAGGAGTTAAGACAGAGGATTCTTTGGGAAGCGCATAGTAGCCCTTATCTATGCATCCCGGAGGCACTAAGTTGTACAAAGATCTAAGGGAGCAATTTTGGTGGCCTGATCTTAAACGGGAAGTTACTGAATTCGTGGGAAAATGTATGACGTGTCAGTAAGTTAAGGCCAAACACCAAGTCCCATCGGGATTGCTTCAGCAAATCGAGATTCCGCAGTGGAAGTGGGAAAAAATTACCATAGACTTCGTTAGTGGGCTTCCCCTTACGCCTACTAAGAAGGACTCGGTATGGGTAATAGTGGATCGTTTGACTAAGTCCACACACTTTATCCCGGTAAGGTTTGATTATTCACTTTAGAAGTTGGCCAAGTTATATGTAGCAGAAATTGTGAGGTTACATGGAGTACCGGTATTGATCATCTCCGATAGAGACCCAAGATTTACGTCTTGATTTTGGAAAGCACTCCATCAAGCTTTAGGCACTAAGTTGGACTTCACTACGGCCTTTCATCCACAATTCAACGGGCAGTCTGAACGAGTAATACAAGTTTTGGAGGATATGTTGAGAGGCTGTGTGATGGATTTCCGAGGAAGTTGGGAGGATTACTTGCCTTTAGCCAAATTCGCCTACAATAATAGCTATCAGGCTAGCATTCGGATGGCACCATATGAAGTATTGTATGGTCAGAAGTGTCGAACTCCTACTTGTTGGACTGAGTTAGGAGAACGTCGAGTTTTAGGACCAGAGTTGGTGGCAGAAACTGAAGAGAAGGTTGAGATAATCCGAGCACGGTTAAAGGAAGCCTCTAATAGGCAGAAGTCTTACGCCGACCTCAAGCGGAAGGAAATAGAGTTTGAAGTGGGAGACCAAGTGTTTCTGAAAGTCTCTCCATGGAAGAAGGTGATGAGGTTTGGTCGGAAAGGTAAGTTAAGCACAAGGTTTATAGGGCCCTATCGAGTACTGAAGCGAGTTGGACCAGTGGCATACCAGTTAGAGTTGCCACCAGAGTTGCAGCAGATGCACGACGTATTCCACGTATCCAGGCTACATCGTTACCGATCGGATCCATCTCATGTGGTACCAGTTGAAGAAGTGGAGCTAAGGCTAGACTTATCCTACGAGGAAGAGCCGATTCAGATATTAGAACGTGATGTGAAAGTACTACGGAGGAAGTCAGTTCCTAGTCAAAGTGTTATGGCGCAACCATGGATCGAAGGAAGCTTCGTGGGAGCCAGAAGAAGCAATGCGACAGCAATACCCTCAATTATTTTAGTTAGGAAATTTCGGGGACAAAATTATTTTAAGGGGGTAGAACTGTAACATCCTGAAAAGGGCCTATGCATTTTCGGCTTAATTGTACGAAGTGACATGTTTTATGTGTTAAGAATAAATTTTGAACATTTTTGGAAACCTGAAAAATATATGGAAATGCTAAGTTAAAAAGAGGAAAGTGAACATTTATGGAAACTAGGAAAATGATTCAAAAGAGGAAAGTAAACATTTCTGGAAACTAGGAAATGTAAGGAAATGTCAAGTTTAAAGAGCCAAACGAAAATTTTTGGAAACTTAGAAATGACTTAGAAATGTCGAGTTTTAAAGTTTAAAAGAGGAAATTAAGGCAAGGTGGCCTTAAGAGAAAAGTATGTGAAATTTGACACACAAGCAGACTTGGAAAAGTGGCACAAAGATGCCACTTAGGGCCTCTGAAATAGTGCCACATGCAAGTGTATTTAGGCCAGGATCGAGTCACTTAGGAAGAAAATAAAGAAGTTTTATTTTGCTACCAAGAGTAGAGAGGTGGATGACATGAGGGCTCTTAAAGAGGAGTTTTATTTCCTTTAGAATTTCGGCTAAATAGGAGATAATTGTTGGATTAATTCTTTTGATAAAGTGATAATTAACACATAGGAAGAGTGGTGGACAAGTAGGGACTTTAGCCTAGGAATTTTGGCAATAGAAGGAAAATAAGGCCATTCTTCATTCATTCTTTTCTCTTCAAGAAAGCCTCTCGCCAAATTCTCTAGCAAATTTCTCCATTCTTTTCTTTCCTTCCTCTGCAATTCTCTCTCGCCATTGTTCTCTTTTTCTTTTCTTTTCTTCTTCTATTACAAACATAATCAAAAGCCAAAGGTACCAATAACCCTAGCCGATTTCTCACTAAGCCTCAAGAGCGAAATTGTGATACATATCGTATTATAGCCGAATAGTGCTAAGAGTTCAAGCAAGAGTTCCATCAAATTCTTGATGAGGTAAGATCTAGACTGGTTTCCATTCTTTTCTTTTTAAGCTCGTCGAAATTTAGGACTAATCCCTCATATTGTATTTTGGCGAAACTATGGAAGGAATTTCGGATTTAGGTGGTGTCAACTAGAGAAGAGGAGTTCTCCGGATTTCTAAGATCTAAGGTAAGCTATGAATACCATTCGTCCATTAGCTATATAATTATGATTCAATGTTAGATTAGATCTAACATATGATTATAAGGATTTCGACAGGCACCTAAGACAAAAGATCAATTTCGGGATCTAAGATTTGGAAGGTAAGCACATAGGTATATTCAGCCAAGGCCTGATTTGATATCTAGATCTATTTGATAATCGTTTAAAAAGCCGAAACTAATCTGTTTAAGTGATTCAATGCTTGGCCGAATACAAGAAGAAGCATAGCAGTGATTTTGGGATTTGAATAGTCATCAAATCGGCACCAAAGGTAAGAAGTTGACTACATAAATCCTTCGGGATTTGGGTTATAGCCGATTAGGCTTTAAAAGAAAAACACTAAGTTTAATGAATAGGCCTTTGCTAAATATTACCATGTTGGCGAATGTAGGGACTTAAAATCTAAAGCAATAGATCGGTTTTCGGATTTCAAGGAATTCGTTAAGAAAATCAAAAATGTACCCACTATATCATAATATGTTTTATGGCTACGTTTAATTAATATATGTGATATTAAGAATATGAAAGTGGCTAAGGTACCATGTTATGGTACAAAGTACTCAGTGCACGCTTCCTACTCCTACTAGGATTATGAAATATGTTAATTGTAACATGAGAATAAGAATAAGAATGTGAACTCGCATATTTATGCATATTACTATTATATGGGGCATATGGGTTTATTTTTGGGGAAGTGAATGTGGTGACCTAAGACCACAACCACGGTGAACTAAGACCGTGATATCTGAATGTGGTGACTTAAGACCACGAGAATCAATGTGGTGACCTAAGACCACGTAAATCGAATGTGGTGACCTAAGACCACGAATCGCGGTGACCTAAGACCGCGATATGGAGTGTAGCGGAAGGAGGGTCGACTTAGTAGTCCCCACTGTGTACTGAAAGTTGGTACGGGAGTGTAGCGGATGGCTTAATAGGTTTGGGTTTTGGGAATGCGTCATAATTTGTATGCTATGATATGAACGTGTAATAATTGTTATGCCTGATTCGATTATGATTTAGTGCAATGTACACATTGAGTCTGTTGACTCACCCGTTGCTGGGACCATGTTTGGTGATGAACAAGTGATGGATCGGACGACGTAACTTGTGGTGGCCATGCTCAACTTGGAAGTTTTTATTTTAATGGACATTTTATTTCATTTAAGTACTTTGAACTATTTGGATTTGTTTGATGTAATAAGGCCATAAGGCTATGGTGAACCATTTTATTTCTATTTATTGTTTAATTATGTTACAAATTTTTATTGAGTTAAAGACTAAGTAATTCATTTTTTTTATACTCTATATGTTTAGCAGTTAATATTAAAAAGGGGTTTTCAAAATAAAATTGAATCCGTTTCAACATAAGCCCAACCCAAAACAATAATTTTTTTTAAAATCACACAAGTTTTCTCTAAGTTACAAAAGAACTTGAAACCAATTTACTTGAGGAACATACCAAATCTGGTCAAAGCTCGTGGGCCAGGTTTGGGGTGTTTCAGAGCACATAAACGGGAAACTCTCTCTCAATCCATATAAGGGGAAGCTCATGTGAGCCATGTAACGGGAAGCTTGTCCGGGCTGTATAACAGGAACCTCATAAAAGCCATAATCAGGAAGCTCTAGATAGCCATATATTGGGAAGTTCAAGTGAGCCATATCGGGAAGCTCTGGAGAATCATTAATCAAGAAGCTCACAAAGAGCCTTTAATCGGGAAGCTCACGAAGAGCCATATATCGGGACACTCATAAGAGCTGTGGTGTGTCTACAACACACGCAAAATCACAACCAATTAGGATGCTCCAAAGAGCTATTATTGGGAAGCTTGCAAGAACCATATAACGGGAAGCTCGAGAGGGCTAGTAACGGGATGCTCTTTCGAGCTATGGTGTGTCTGCAACATATGCAGGACAACCAATACGGGAACCCAGTATCCATCGAATTTTATTTATTCAAACTGGACTTTATATTTGTCAGATATTATCAGATATGTGATCAATTTCATATATATGGCATTTTCACCATTCACATATAAAACATTCAATTCAAACATATAAATATTAAAAATTTAGTTACACGAACTTTCCTCGATAAGTGTTAGTGAATTGTAATATACTAATCCGATACTTTTTATTTTCCTCTATCAAATTCCATATTTGGTCTATCCAAATATATACAAGTAAATTTAGCTCAATTTAATATAATTTATATTCAATTCAATCCAATTCACATCTAAGGCAAAACTACTATTTTGTCCCTATACTTTTACTTAATTATGATTTTGTCACTAGGCTCGAAAAATGAAATTCATGCAATTTAATCCTTATTCCAAGCCTATATGATTTTTACATATCACAATAGCAACCATGTATTTCATAAAATCAAGAATTTTTCCATGAATTTTACATCTTTACAATTTAGTCCCTAAATCACAATTTCATCAAATTGTACTTTACAAAAGTTGTTTATCTATCAACAACCTTTCATTTTCTACCATAAAATTTCATAATTCAACTAAAATTATCCATGGAAAAATCCTAACACTTTGATAACTTTACAAAATAATCCCCGAGATAGCTAGATTAAGCTATTACGATCTTAGAAATATGAAAATTAATAAAAACAGGATAAGAAAACATACCTAATTAAGCCAAAATAGGTTGCTTGAGTTCAACACCCATAACTAGGGTTTACATGTCTTTATTTGGGAAAGATGATGATAAATGATGATATTTTTATTATTTAATCCATGTATCATCTTTTCATCTTTTTCTTTCCAATTTAGCCATTTCTTTATTTAATTTTCCATGGATGAATCATCATACTTATCTATTATCTCCTCTTAATGGTCTATTTGCCATATAAGGATCTCAAATTTTGAATTCTATATCTATTTAATCCTTTTAGCTACTAGAATTTAACTTTTACATTTTATACAATTTGGTCCTTTTTATCGAATTAGACATAAAATCAGTAAAGTTTCTTATCAAAATTTCCTTACGATATTCTTATCATAATGCAGACCATAAAATAATATCAAAATAAATTTTCTTTCAAACTCGAATTGTAGTCCCGAAACCACTGTTACGATTTCATTGAAAATGGGCTGTTACATTACAAATTGACCCTCGAGCTAGCTAGATTAAGCTAAAACGAGCTCAAAAACATAAGATTCCCTAAAAGTGGAATAAAGATAGCTTAAATGCATAAAGCCTAGCTTGGCCGAACCTTGCTCTTTAGAAATGGTGTTTTCTTTCTTCTAAAATCGGTGGTAGCTTATAGATGATGATAATTTTGTCTTGATTTACTTAATTATCATTTTACTATTTTACCCTTATTTTATTTGCTTATAAAATGATAAAACCATGCCTATAATTTTCCACTATCAATATACATGGTATAATTACTCACTAAGTCCTTTAATCTAAGATTCTATATAGAATTCAATTTTTACATCTTTTACGCTTTAGTCCTTTTCACTTAATTAACTATTTAAACGCTAAAATTTTTAACCAAATTTTAATATAACCTAATAACACTCCATAAATATTTAATAAAATATTTACTAGCTTAGTTTATAGAAACGAGATCCTAAACCTCATTTTCAAAACCATTTAACTTTAATGATTTACCATATGAACCTAATTATTCGTTTAAATAACATAATTATCAAATCAAAATTTATTATAATACTATATTTTACTTATTCAATATTTACGAATTCACTCGCCGATTTGTAGGCCCCAAAACCACTATTTACGACACCACTAAAAACAACATTATAGAGAGGACTAGAGGGTCGAGTCAACCTAAATACCTTGATAGAATAGACTAGTTGGAAAAATCAATTATGAAAACAATTATTTTATGTATAGTGAAAATTTAAATTTTTTCTTTGAAACTAAGTTGTGTTATGTATATTAGTAAACTTAACCGAAAGATACCGTGCTTTGTATGAGGCAGAGTAAAGTTGGTTCCATTTTCTTCCAAATGACCTTCTACGCTATTCCCGAACCACAAACTTCTTTGAGTGCGGGCTCAAAGTTTATTGCATAAGTCACATAGAATGAAAACTTTATTAAATTTTTATAGGAAACTTAATTTTCTTTATAATCAAAAATTATGCATTTTCTCGAAAAATAAAATTTATTCTTTAAAATAAATGACCACTATTTTTGATAGAATAATAACATACAGAAGTGTTGTAAATTGCTCAAGACATAGTTCCTATTTATAGAGAAACAATAATTGAGTTCCATTCAATAAGGCTTGATTAAATAATAATTTTAATAGAAAATACAACTTTTACTCCAATTAGGGGCATAAAGGCGTTGATGGCATGCCCTAGTAAATACTAGGGTTTGCCACCCTTGTACTAACTAGGCCTATTTTGTGCCTCTCATGTATTGAGTGAATTATATGTTCTTCCTTTCCATCAAAAAAAATTATATGTACTTCCGAACTTTTATCCAACAGCTTATAATTTATCCAACCCAATATTTATTTTCTATTTTTTCAAAATATTATTTATTTAATCAATTAATTTAATTAATTAAATTAACTAAATTAATTTGTCAATTAAATAATTTTCTTAACCCAATTCTAATTTCATTAAAGTCATAACAACTTTATTGTAATAGAATTTATAAGGAAAATATATTTTATTTCTTTAAGTACTTTGAACTATTTGGATTTGTTTGATGTAATAAGGCCATAAGGCTATGGTGAACCATTTTATTTCTATTTATTGTTTAATTATGTTACAAATTTTATTGAGTTAAAGACTAAGTAATTCATTTTTTTATACTCTATATGTTTAGCAGCTTAATATTAAAAGGGTTTTCAAAATAAAATTGAATCCGCTTTCAACATAAGCCCAACCCAAAACAATAATTTTTTTAAAATCACACAAGTTTTCTAAGTTACAAAAGAACTTGAAACCAATTTATTTGAGGAACATACCAAATCTGGTCAAAGTTCGTGGGCGGTGTTTGGGGTGTTTCAGAGCACATAAACGGAAACTCTCTCTCAATCCATATAAGGGAAGCTCATGTGAGCCATGTAACTGAAGCTTGTCCGGGCAGTATAACAGAACCTCATAAGAGCCATAATCGGAAGCTCTAGATAGCCATATATTGGGAAGTTCAAGTGAGCCATATCGGAAGCTCGAGAATCATTAATCAAGAAGCTCACAAAGAGCCTTTAATCGAAGCTCACGAAGAGCCATATATCGCGACACTCATAAGAGCCGTGGTGTGTCTACAACACACGCAAAATCACAACCAATTAGGATGCTCCAAAGAGCTATTATTGGGAAGCTTGCAAGAACCATATAACGGAAGCTCGAGAGGGCTAGTAACGGATGCTTTTTCGAGCTATGGTGTGTCTGCAACATATGCAGGACAACCAATACGGGAACCCAGTATCCATCGAATTTTATTTATTCAAACTGGACTTTATATTTGTCAGATATTATCAGATATGTGATCAATTTCATATATATGGCATTTTCACCATTCACATATAAAACATTCAATTCAAACATATAAATATTAAAATTTAGTTACACTAACTTTCCTCGATAAGTGTTAGTGAATTGTAATATACTAATCCGATACTTTTATTTTCCTCTATCAAATTCCATATTTGGTCTATCCAAATATATACAAGTAAATTTAGCTCAATTTAATATAATTTATATTCAATTCAATCCAATTCACATCTAAGGCAAAACTATTATTTTGTCCCTATACTTTTACTTAATTATGATTTTGTCACTAGGCTCAAAAATGAAATTCATGCAATTTAATCCTTATTCCAAGCCTATATGATTTTTACATATCACAATAGCAACCATGTATTTCATAAAATCAAGAATTTTTCCATGAATTTTACATCTTTACAATTTAGTCCCTAAATCACAATTTCATCAAATTGTACTTTACAAAAGTTGTTTATCTATCAACAACCTTTCATTTTCTACCATAAAATTTCATAATTCAACTAAAATTATCCATGGAAAATCCTAACACTTTGATAACTTTACAAAATAATCCCTAGATAGCTAGATTAAGCTATTACGATCTTAGAAATATGAAAATTAATAAAACAGATAAGAAAACATACCTAATTAAGCCAAAATAGGTTGCTTGAGTTCAACACCCATAACTAGGGTTTACATGTCTTTATTTGGGAAAGATGATGATAAATGATGATATTTTTATTATTTAATCCATGTATCATCTTTTCATCTTTTCTTTCCAATTTAGCCATTTCTTTATTTAATTTTCCATGGATGAATCATCATACTTATCTATTATCTCCTCTTAATGGTCTATTTTCCATATAAGGATCTCAAATTTTGAATTCTATATCTATTTAATCCTTTTAGCTACTAGAATTTAACTTTTACATTTTATACAATTTGGTCCTTTTATCGAATTAGACATAAAATCAAGAAAGTTTCTTATCAAAATTTTCTTACGATATTCTTATCATAATGCAGACCATAAAATAATATCAAAATAAATTTTCTTTCAAACTCGAATTGTAGTCCCGAAACCATCATTACGATTTCATTGAAAATGGGTCATTACATTACAAATTGACCCTAGCTAGCTAGATTAAGCTAAAACGAGCTCAAAACATAAGATTCCCTAAAAGTGGAATAAAGATAGCTTAAATGCATAAAGCCTAGCTTGGCGAACCTTGCTCTTTAGAAATGGTGTTTTCTTTCTTCTAAAATCGGTGGTAGCTTATAGATGATGATAATTTTGTCTTGATTTACTTAATTATCATTTTACTATTTTACCCTTATTTTATTTGCTTATAAAATGATAAAACCATGCCTATAATTTTCCACTATCAATATACATGGTATAATTACTCACTAAGTCCTTTAATCTAAGATTCTATATAGAATTCAATTTTACATCTTTTACAGCTTTAGTCCTTTTCACTTAATTAACTATTTAAACGCTAAAATTTTTAACCAAATTTTAATATAACCTAATAACACTCCATAAATATTTAATAAAATATTTACTAGCTTAGTTTATAGAAACGAGATCCTGAAACCTCATTTTTCAAAACCATTTAACTTTAATGATTTACCATATGAACCTAATTATTCGTTTAAATAACATAATTATCAAATCAAAATTTATTATAATACTATATTTTACTTATTCAATATTTACGAATTCACTCGTCAGATTTGTGGCCCCAAAACCACTATTTCTGACACCACTAAAAAACGGGCTGTTATAGAGAGGACTAGAGGGTCAGAGTCAACCTAAATACCTTGATAGAATAGACTAGTTGGAAAAATCAATTATGAAAACAATTATTTTATGTATAGTGAAAATTTAAATTTTTTTCTTTGAAACTAAGTTGTGTTATGTATATTAGTAAACTTAACCGAAAGATACCTGTGCTTTGTATGAGGCAGAGTAAAGTTGGTTCCAGCTTTCTTCCAAATGACCTTCTACGCTATTCCCGAACCACAAACTTCTTTGAGTGTGGGCTCAAAGTTTATTGCATAAGTCACATAGAATGAAAACTTTATTAAATTTTAATAGGAAACTTAATTTTCTTTATAATCAAAAATTATGCATTTTTCTCGAAAAATAAAATTTATTCTTTAAAATAAATGACCACTATTTTTTGATAGAATAATAACATACTGAGAAGTGTTGTAAATTGCTCAAGACATAGTTCCTATTTATAGAGAAACAATAATTGAGTTCCATTCGAATAAGGCTTGATTAAATAATAATTTTTAATAGAAAATACAACTTTTACTCCAATTAGGGGCATAGGGGCAGTGATGGCATGCCCTAGTAAATACTAGGGTTTGCCACCCCTTGTACTAACTAGGCCTATTTTGTGCCTCTCATGTATTGAGTGAATTATATGTTCTTCCTTTCCATCAAAAAAAAATTATATGTACTTCCTGAACTTTTATCCAACAGTTATAATTTATCCAACCCAATATTTATTTTCTATTTTTTTCAAAATATTATTTATTTAATCAATTAATTTAATTAATTAAATTAACTAAATTAATTTGTCAATTAAATAATTTTCTTAACCCAATTCTAATTTCATTAAAGTCATAACAACTTTATTGTAATAGAATTTATAAGGAAAATATATTTAATTTCTTTATTCAATAAATCCATGATGACTAATTAATTTAATTCGAGTTTAAAATTTAAATATTTAATTATAATTAATTAAATATTAATTTGAAGAACTTAAATTAATTACTAAGTCATCTTTTGTACTCAATGAGAAAACGCATTCATCAAGGATAGTGATACATGTGATCTATTTTTTTTACTTTATTGTTTTTATTCATTTTGTATTTATTGGTTCTACATGCAATTCATTTTTAATTATCTCGAGTTAGCGGAGGGACCGATTAGACATATATAATTAAAACTCGCATAATTTGTAATTAAGTTTCGACTTCACGCTTTGTAACAACCTAAAACCCGCCCTAAAAGTTTAGACTGAATCCCGGAGATTACATTGATCACTGAAGTGATCGTAGGAAAATTTTACAAAACAAATTATCTCAAATTCCATTACAAACACATTTATCTCTTTTCGAACCAAAAACATTTAATCTTTTAGATTTCAATCAGAAAAATTACAGTTAAGTTCAATTTATGAACAAATTAAGATCTACGAGAAAAATTAAAAACAGAATTTGTACCACAGATTTTATAAAACCTTTCAATTCATAACAATATACCAAAACGGGAACTGAAAGGAAGAACTGTTAACTTGTTTTTAACAGTGATTGTTCGAGATCTTCACATACCGAGTCCAGCTACCAAAACTGAGCGTACCTGCAAGGGGAACACTAAGGGGGTGAGCTTCACGAGCTCAGTGTGAGTTCGAAACATGACTAATAACAGAATTAGGGAAATCAGTTCGATAGCGAAACTTACTTACAGAAGTACACAAAAAAAGAAAGTAAACGCAAAACCAACGTCCCAATAGAATGTAACAATTCAAGCACACCATGTCATACACAGACACCCAGTCATTTAAAACAGATGTGTATGAATGCATTCAAGTAATAAAAAACCCACACATCCAGCCAAAACACCTTTCCGTCCCCTGATCACACCCTAAAAGAGCTATTTAAGCTCATCCAACCAAACACACCACATAGGACCTTGAAAGGCCCATCCAACCCTACACACCATGTATGTGGACTAAGCCACTCAGATAATAATACGCAAAGAAAGTCGACGATATATCAGATGATGCATTATGATGTAAACCATTGATAGTCATGTTGCAGTTTAAACTGCCAGATTATATCAGAATCAGTCTTCCTTCTCTTCACAATCAAACCCCAAATGTTTTATGCAAATGTATGCAGGTAGGCATACAGAATCAAAATACAAGATTTCCAGACAGTCATTAGGACACAAAACTCACATCCAGTCAATTAGTTACAGAACTCCTGTTTGTCACAAAATGCACACAATACACAAACACTTACACCCAATCACTTAGAATCAGAAATGCATAGATTCATTTACCCGAATTCAGTATCAATTGTATAGCAACCTCAAGTAGCAATTAAACAATCTGCTTAAACAGAGGTATATCTATACAAAACATACTAGTCTAGGCCGAATCAAAGTCTCGATCACCCTTGCTAAGACCTCACTAAGAGTCGGAACACACATAATCACGATCAAGCTTTAATTTGACACAGAAGAAAATTTGACAAGATAGGGCCACACGACCGTGTGCTCCAGCCATGTGGAAAAGCCTAGGCCGTGTAAGGGTCAACACACCTGTGTTGGAGGAGCCACATGCCCGTGTGAGCCAGGGACATGGCCGTGTGAACAAGCCGTGTAACTCTTTGTCCATTTGTGCTAAAATAAAGTGCAGGGCAGACACGACCTTGTGAGGTCTCACACGCTCGTGTGCCCATCAGACACGACTGTGTGTTAAAAATACAAACCCGTGTGGGATCCCTAAATCCCCAAATTAGCCACACGACCGTGTGACACCGAATCACTAAATCCCTAATTCCAAAATACACACGCCCGTGTGACCAAAGGACACGGTCGTGTAAAAATAACTAATTTCCCCAAATTAGCCACACGGCCATGTGGCACCCAATTTAGCCCAGAAACCCTAAATTCCAATTACACATGGCCGTATGAACCTCCCGTGTGAGGGCACACGCCCGTGTGGCCACTATGTGGCCACCCGTGTGTTTACGAAACCACACCGAAATTGACTGAAAGTCTCATTTTTCGTCACTAAAATTTCCTCTAATCAAGGTATTCCAAAAACTAACCACAACACACTAAATTATAGGTAATTGAAACGACACACAAGCCCCAATTACTCACTTATCGAAGCATGTAAAAGACTGTCAAAATCTACAGCAAATCAGCACTAAATTACACAGTTCAGAACACACACAATATGTCGAATTACCCAGAATTAATTCATTATTTCAATAAAGAAAAAGAAGAGTTCAAAACCTACAACTGATTCGCAATTAACACGCCTCGAACTCAACCGACACCGGTCAATGACTTAACCCAAGCTTTTGTCGATGAAAGACAAAGATGTAAATGAATCGATGCAACAAAAACAATCCAAGAAGAAAATGAAAGAAAATTGTTTGTGCGAAAAAAAAAGATTAAGAGAAAAAGAAGAAGAGCAAAGGAAAAATGTTTGACAGAGGAAAAAGGGAACGTGGAAAAAGAAAAAACTCTTTTTTTCCTTTTTTCTAGAATCATGATAAATAAAATTAAAATAAATAAAAAATTAAATATATTTAATTTAAAACAAATTTAAGTCACATAAAAATAATTCTTCAAAACACGTTCGAGGAATCGAACCCATAACCTTGAGGTACACTAACACTCATCTAACCACTAGACCAGTAGGTCCATTCTGACACTAAATCGCAAAAACTAACCCAATTGTTTGATCTAGCCACTGACCTTACTTAAAAACCTCAAAACTCCTAACCCTAAAATTCGAGGTGTTATAACTCACCCCTCCTTAAAGAAATTTCGTCCCCAAATTTTATACTAACGTAATAAAGGGTACAACACAAGCTACACCATCCCGCCAGTATGATCCCACTACCACGCTATGCTTGAACCGAAGACCTCATACACACACCTAGAACACTTAACCATTGAAACAGATACTCATTTTGTCCTATCACACACTATTACTATGCTCTAATCAAAATGTTGAAACATTTACAACCATACCTGTCTCAATAACGTCGATGACACTCTTGGATCTGATGCTCTGTGGATCCACATCGAAAACACACTCTCGCCTTTTTCCAACAATTACCGGATGGTTTTTCTTATAGTGCTCACAAAATGGAGCGCTCACACCACTGCTAGTATCCTCCGCAAAACCTTTATTTCCACTCAAATGTGTTCTAACACACTTCGCAGACCGAGGCTCCAACCTCGAAGGGTTGCGATCACTTTCCTTCCCACAACCTACGCACCTTGCTTGAAGCATTTCTCTAGTCCCCTCTAACCTAGCCTCAAACACTTTCTCTAGCACTTCTCTCACTATCCGAGTCAATGCCTCAGTACCAAGCTCAGGGTTATCGCTACCCTAAGTTGGCAGAAGCGCATTGACCTTCGACTCTTGAAGAGACACACGTCTCGGGGAAGCAGACGACTCATCACAATCTCGCTTACCTTCAGAATCCATACTGATCTTATACCTAAGCTTAAAGAATATACAATTTCCAAAATTGAACATAAGCATAAATGTTTAATAAGCTTACAAAACTAATCTTACAATTTCTTAAGTTTCGCATGGACTGGCATTAGAGTCTCGGACAACCCATTTTTTCAAATAGTTTTATTTTCCAAACACAAGTCATTTCAAAAAATAGTGGTATAGTTTCCCAAAAATTTATTTAAAATGAACACACGTGCATACGGTTACATAAAAACACAAGTTGAGTTTTTTTGCAAATCTGGCTCTGATACCACTAAATGTAACTACCTAAAACTTGACCTAGAAGTTTAGACCGAATCCCAAAGATTACATTGATCACCAAAGTGATCATAGGAAAATTTTACAAAACAAATTATCTCAAGTTCCATTACAAGCACATTTATCTCTTTTCAAACCAAAAACATTTAATCTTTTAGATTTCAATCAAAAAAATTATAGTTAAGTTTAATTTATGAACAAAGTAAGATTTATGAGAAAAATAAAAAATAGAACTTGTACCATAGATTTTATAAAACCTTTCAGTTCGTAACAGTATACCAAAATAGGAATTGAAAGGAAGAATTGTTAACTTGTTTTTAACCGTGACTGTCTGAGATCTTCACATACTGAGTCCAGCTACCGAAACTGAGCGTACCTGCAAGGGGAACACTAAAGGGTGAGCTTCACGAGCTCAGTATAAGTTTGAAATGTGACTAATAACAGAATTAGGGAAATCAGTTCGATAGCGAAACTTACTTACAGAAGTACACAGAAACAAAAAGTAAACACAAAACCAATGTCCCAATAGAACGTAATAATTCAAGCACACCATGTTATACACATACACTCAGTCACCAATGTTATTCAGTTAGCAGAATACATTCAATAATCTTACACCCAGTCACTTAAAACAAATGCGTATGAATGCAGTCAAGTAACAAAAAGCCCATCCATCCAGCCAAAACACCTTTTCGTCCCCCAATCACACCCCAAAAGGGCTGTTTAAGCTCATCCAACCAAACATACCACATAGAATCTCGAAAGGCCCATCCAACCACCCTACACACCATGTATTTGGACTAAGCCACTCAGATAATAATACACAACAAAGCTGACGTATATACCATATAGTGCATTGTGGTAAATCGCTGTACAGTTATGTTACAGTTTAAATTATCAGATCAGATCAGAACCAGTCTCCCTTCTTTTCACAATCAATCCTTAGATGTTTTATGCAAATGTATGCAGACAGGCATACAGAATCAAAATACAAGATTTTCAGACAGTCATTCGGACACAGAAACTCACATCTAGTCAATCAGTTACAGAATTCTGTACAGTCACAAAATGCACACAATACACAAACACTCACACCCAATCACTTAAAATCAGAAATGTGTTCATTCATTTACCCGAATTCAGTATCAATTGCATAGCAACCTCAAGCAACAATCAAACAATCTACTTAAACAGAGGTATATCTATACAAAACACACTAGTCTAGGTCGAATCAAAGTCCGATCACCCTTGCTAAAACCTCGTTAAGAGTTGAAACACACAGAATCACGATCAAGCTTTAATTTGACACAAAACAAAATTTGACTAGATATGGCCACACGGACGTGTGCTCCGGCCGTGTGGAAATGCCTAGGTCGTATGAGGGTCGACATGCCCGTGTGGGCCAAGGACATGGCCGTGTGAACAGGCCGTGTAACTCTCTGCCCATTTGTGCTAAAATAGAGTCCAGGATAGACAAGGTCGTGTGAGGTCTCACATGCCAGTGTGCCCACCATACACGACCATGTGTCCAAAACACATGTCCAAATGGGATCTCTAAATCCCTAAATTAGCCACACGGCCGTATGGCCAGGCCGTGTGACACCAAATCGCTAAATTTCTAATTCCCAAATACATACGATTGTGTGCCAAGGGAGACGGACGTGTGAAAAAATGACTACTTTCCCCAAATCAGCCACATGGCCATGTGGCCAGGCCATGTGGCACCCAATTTAGCCTGAAAACCCTAAATCCCAATTACACATGGTCTTGTGAACTACTTGTGTGGGGCACATACCTGTATAGCCACTTGTGTGGTCATAAAACCACACCAAAATTGACTGAAAGTCTCATTTTTCGGTCATTAAAACATCCCCTAGTCAAAGTATTCCAGAAACTAACCACAACATACTAAATTACAGGTAATTGAAATGACACACAAGCCCCAATTACTCACTTACCAAAGCATGAAAAAGATTGTCGAAATCCACAGCAAATCAGCTCTATATTACACAGTTCAGAACATATACAATATGTTGAATTACCCAGAATCAATTCAGTATTTCAATAACGGAAAAGAAGTGTTCAGAACCCACACCTGATTCGTAATCAACACGCCTCGAACTCAATCGACATCGGTCGATGACTTAACCTGAGCTTTTGTCGATGAAAGAAAAAGATGTAAATGAACTAATGTAACAAAAGCAATCCAAGAAGAAAATGAAAGAAAATTATTTGTGCGAAAAAAAAAGATTAAGAGAAAGAAAAAGAGCAAAGGAAACACGTTTGACAGAGAAAAAAGATAACGTGGAAAAAGAAAAAACTCTTTTTTTTTTCCAAAATCATGATAAATACAATTAAAAATAAATAAATAATTAAATATATTTAATTTAAAACAAATTGAAGTCACATAAAAATAATTCATCAAAGCACGCTCGTGGACTCGAACCGATAACCTCGAGGTACATTAACACTCATCCAACCACTAGACCAGTAGGCCCATTCTGACACTAAATCACAGAAACTAACCCAATTGTCTGATCTAGCCACTGGCCCTACTTAAAAATGTCAAAACTCCTAACCCCAAAATCTGGGGTGTTACATGCTTATTATTAATTACACCATTATTTAGTCACAAAGTTATTCCTCTAAAGTATCGTGACTGAGCTCTCCCTTATTATATACCATTACAAAAGCTAGTTATTAACTGTTTGTCCAATGACTTTGTCATAAGTGTATTACTCTCATAGGGTATCCTTAATCGCTTTGAGATCCGTTCTCTCAGTATGATCCTATTTTATCTCATGATAATCATTACGTCTTCCTTCATGAAAAGTTAATTAATATCAAATAGTTTTTAAATCATTTATCACAATGACAAATGTCCCATGGTCATGTATACTTTTCATTTATCATGTAACGTCGATGAGAGGTTATCATTTATCTTTTATTGGGCTATGAATTCTATTGTTGTGGAATGATTCTCTATGCTGCAAAAGTCGTATACCTAATGTACCAGCTTTCAGTTTCTTATCTATTTGAACTCATGCTTTCTTTTACATCAAAGTATACGAGTCACACATACTTAGTCCATCATCTACTTAGACTAAGATATGTCGCACTATGAATGTCACAAGTGAATAAATCCATAATGAATTTAGTATCTATTCTACTTAGGTCCTACCCGATGTACTATCAATCCAATCAGTCACATCTATGTCACTATCTTCTAGGAGTTATCCGCTCCAATACCTAAGACAAGGTATCTTCCCAGTTGGACTATTTGAAAAATCAGTTTAAAAAACAATTATTTAGGTTCAATGGAAGTTTGAAAATTTTCTTTAAAACCTAGTTGTTGTGTTATTTATAGCAATAAACTTACTCGAAATATACCTGTGCTTTGTACAAGGCAGACTAAAGTCAGTTCCAACTTTCTACCAAACGACCTCTTACATTATTCTCGAACCTTATTAAACCAATCGCATAGAACGAAAAACTTTATTAACTTTTAGTAGGAATGTTAATTCTCTCTATAACCGGAAAATACGCGATTTTTTTCGGAAAATAGAATTATTCTTTAAAATAAATTGCCACTATTTTTTGACAAAATAACGTCACATGAGAAGTGTTGTAAATTGCTCAACACATAGTTCCTATTTATAGAGAAACAATAATTGAGTTCTATTCGAATAAGGCTTGATTAAATAATATTTAATAGAAAATACAATACTCTAGAACAGGGGTGAAATTAAAAAAAAAAAATTAGGGCGAAATTAAATTTTAATTTTACAATAGTAAAATATAATTTCACCATTTGAATAGCTTAAACCTTTATAATTTTTAAAGGATTAAATCAAATTTTTATAATTTTTAAAGGGACAAAGTGCAATTTTACCTTTACTAATTTAAAATTTAAAAAAAAATTAAAGGATCTAAATGAAAAATTTTCTATTTTAAGGGTCGGCCCCTACCAACCCCTAGCTATGCCCCTGATTATGGCTATAATTATGCTAGATAGACATCCCATAACCCATTTTAATGAGAAGCTAAATGGATCAACTTTCAATTGCTCCATCTACGATAAAGAGTTGTATGTCTTGATTTGAGCATTAGAGAGCTGGCAGCACTATTTGCTACCTCATGAGTTTGTTATCCATTGTGATCACAAGTGCTGGAAGTATTTAAAAGGACAGAGCAAGCTAAACATTTACATGTCAAATGGGTGGAGTTCTTATAAACTTTTCCCTGTATCTTCAAGTATAAAAGGGGAAATGTTAAATGTTATGGCTGATACGTTATCTTGAAGGTACGCTCTCAGTTGTTTGTTGAATACCAAGTTGAGATGTGTAGATGAAGTTTTATCCAACTCAAATGTGGAAGGAGTGTAGAATTGATGTATACCTATTCTGTTTGCGTATAATTTTCTAGGAAAAATCAAAATCAGATGCACCCCTGTTTGTAATCACATGGAAATCCGTCTTCATTAGTATCATATATCAATCCATCAAAAAACCTTTAATGGAAATAAGCAAGCATATCCTGTTGAAACTCTTCTAAGAATTTAGACTCCGACAAAGAAACCTGATAGCTATCTTTCTTGATGGTGAAGTATCTTGTGGTTAAATTTTGGAATATCTTGTAAAATTTTTAAAATTTTTAAGAGTTTAATAAGAAGTTTTTATAAAAAAAAAATTGGGAGCCTAACTAAAATCTTTAATTTTTTTGTGAGATTAATGAGAATTCTCAAAAAATTGAGGGGGCCTAGGTAACCATAACGATCCGCCTATGGTCTCTAAAGTCCAGTCTCGTGTTTCTCTTCGAAAATATAATATGCCTTACCACTACACTTAATATTTATTGATGGTGTTATTTTAAATTTTGATGCAAAGAAATTAAGTGAAAATATAAATATATTCAATATTATCATTCTTAATCAACTAGATTTAGTTAATTCTTCTTAATATAATTAATTCAAAAGTAAAATATTAATTTATAAATTTATTGTGTATCATATATAATTTTTGTTTAGCATATATTATTCAAACAATAATCATACAAAAATTATGAAATTAGCGTGATTGGATCTTTTCATATAATGCTTTTTTTTTTACAATATATTAAAACTTGGGTTGACCGAACAATAAATAAATTAGTATGAAATATTGCAAACAGAAAATAATTTTTTAATAATAAAATAAAATTTTAATTTCAAAATCATAATTGTTGGATATTTAAAATTTTAGTACAAATTAAGGTTGTGTTTGTTTGGTTAACAATAACTTTTCAAAATAATTTCTGTAAAATAGATTAATTTTCTAGAAAAATTGATATTATTTACTGTTTAGATGATTATGCATAAAATTCATTTTGTTCTTTCACAGAAAAATTTGAAATTTTTCAAATTATTTTAATTAAAACAAACATATCATAAATTATTTTTTACAAAATATTATATAAACATTTTCGTTTGACAATTAAAATTTATTTTATAATAGGATAATATTTTATAATTACTTATATCTTATATAAATTTAATAATAATGAACGTCTAATTAATACATTATATATATAAGACTAGGTAGGGGTATATTGGAGCTTGATGGGATAAATAAAGTTATACTTAATTTACACAAATTATTAGAATATTCATATGTTATACTATAAAACATTCAATACTAAATATTTATAAATTGTAATATATATATATATATATTAAAATATTAATTTTAATAAAGTATTAAAAATATCATCTAAAATTTAAAATTATTAATAATGTGACAATGATTTGTAGAGTGCAAATCCAACCATACACCAAAACATTTAGGGCTTATGTATTATGTCATAAAACAAACTTTACTGTTTTCATGCTGAACGTGGTCCTCTGTTACTAGTGTACACCTAACTCTATTAACATATTAATTGTATCTTAACTCTTTCATTAAATTTCAATGATTTACACAATATCTCATTTAAAAAATAGAATTTCATGCACATACCATCGCTCCTTATTCATTTACAGTTTTGATGGAACAATAACATCATTCATGAATAACAAGGCATAAACCCACATTTCAACAAACCATCACTTTATTTTACGAGTTATGAGAATCCATAATAAAATATTATTTATAACATAACATTTTGGATTGGCTGATCTTTTAGATTTCTTATATATATATATATATATATATATATATATATATCTTTAAAATATATATATATATATATATTCTTTTAAAAATTTAAAATATATTCTAATTTTAATGTTATATGTATATATATATATATTCTTTTAAAATATATATATATATATATTCTTTAAAAATTTAAAATATATTCTAATTTTTAATGTTATATGTTTTAAAAAAATTGAAAACTTTCAGAATTTTTTCTTGAATATTTATAATTTTGATAATTTTTGAAGAACAAAACAAAAAAATGACGTAGATTGTTTTAAGACGAAGAGAATTCCATATCTTGCTTCCTGGTTGGCTGAATATGCTAAATCAGTCAAAACTAATTATGCTACCAAGTTAAATAATAATAAAAAATAGTTAATTGACAAGTTGGGCTACCAAAATTACATTTATCCTGTGTGCATTTACAAGCTAATACGCACCTTAGCGCCATTAAAAATCATAAACAATCGTCTAGATTTGGAAATAAGACGGTCATTCTGTGATTCAGCATCAACCTAACCAATTCATTAACAACAAGGTTGAAGAATTAAATTAGTAGAGTTAACCAGTGTTTGGATGAAAAGAAAATGCAAGAAAATTATATCAAAGAACTAATGTAAACGTTACATTTGCTACATCAGTTACAACAATTTCAGCTCACTGACTCCGGCTAGCATACATTTCTTAACCGACTATGACTGGGATCCTTCACTATTACTGACAAACAAAGCATCGGAGTACCCAACTCAAAATTTAGGACCAATCATGGATTTACTTATGTTGAAGCTCAAAAACAGTATAAGCCATGTTATATGTATAATTCCACATTGATAATTCCATTAGGAAATGTCCAGTTTGCAAGAAAAACACTACAATAAGAAAACATTCTTAGAATACACACTATGAGCCTTGCAGAGGAAGCACCTGATGCATGTATTGTTTTCTTCCTATTGCTCCATCTACAACATCATTTAGCGGAGTTTGTATCTTCATATTGGTTTCAGACATGATTCAGTGAAAGAGACATGGGTGAACGGAACTGCTTAAATGCTTAGCAACTCTGCAAAATAACAGTATGTTTTAGTGAGTTTTTTCATTTCCGAATTTCTTTTGCAAACCTAAAGTAGGCAACTAGACAACACAAGTTTCCATAACTAAAAAAAGGGCTTTGGGTCCAAAAACTATACCTGGCTAACTAATTTAAACTAGAGTTCTGTTAGGTACATATTTACCTTAATATGCTATGTTCACAATGGTTCAGAGAATTAGATGAAACTGATAAACCTCTACTCTGGTGGAAGAAGGGTCATTTCGATCTCTTGAAGTGATTTTCCTTTAGTTTCCAACACGTTTCTCTTCACAAAAATTACTGCCAGCAAACAGAAGGTGGCGAAAATTGCATTCAGGACTAATGGTCCTATCTGTTCCAGTAACCGCAAAAACAACAGACCAACAAAGAAATTTACCACCTGTTAAAAAAGACCAAAGCCAAAGGTGAAATAATTCTCACTGCGGACTTGTTTGCGCATTTAAGAGTCAAGATCAAGGAAAGAACACCCAAGACCCTTATCATAAAAGCTTGTCTATACCAGGAGAATTATGAAATATCCAATGGGACCTCAAGATTTGATATAATGCTTTGAAGTACAACTATCATGATTTCTTTTCAGAAAAACAATCAATTTAACATAAAAATCTATTCCGGGAATTTAACATGATTAACTTGTAGCTAAACAAGCAAAGAAGTAAATCCCGTGTCTAGCAACAGTTTCCAATAAGAGGAAGAAGAGTTATAGCTGGTTACCCAATGACTAGCCAAGCAAACTGACATTGCCTTCGCCCTTATCCTGCCCGGAAACATTTCTGATAGGAGGAGACTAGGGACTGGTCCAGCACCCACAGAAAAGGCCAAGACAAACCTGCATTTTCACATAATCAAAGTTTGTTTTAAGAGATTTCCTTTGAATACCCTTTGTAAAAGTCTAATAGAGGTTACCTTAAACAAGGTCTATGGGACCCCAAAGATGCATTTTTCTCAGGTGGAAAATTGGTTATGCATTCAATCTGGTATGCATTGTCTTGTTATGAATGAAGGGGAAATTTTAAATAACCTAAGTCACACTAAGACTGAAGTGTTTAAGAAGCTTATTTCCATGCCGAAAAAAATTGATCATCAAAGGATTAACAACTTACAGCAACATGCCTCCAACAGATAGATAAACTTCATTGCTGCTAGAGACTAAGGAGCTAGCTGAAGCTGCCTGAAGACCCATTGCGACTACCTGAAACATAAAAGTATGAAGTGAAAATCATATGAAGTGTCAACATTGTACTACAAATAATACAAACTGCTAGGTTCAAGTCTAACAGTCGGAAAATATGTAACATAGCATTAGCACAACCTGAAAATACATTAAACAGAAAACTTGCAGCACAATATTATCACAATCAAATGTATGCATATCCTCTAGGAATCTCATATGACTGCCCCTATATTTCCAAACCTTGTAGTTCTTAGCCTCTCACAAGGCAACAACAACGGTAACAGCAAACTGCATTAGACAATATTGGTAGTTTTATGGTATAAGTAATGCTGCAGAAAAATAAATACTCTCTTAATTGCAAAAAAGGACAAATTTTGAAAGTCCAACCAAATCTTGGCATGCTTTCTCTTATGGGATTACACAATTAGATGCCAAATTATAAAAACCATAGACAGCTACAACACAACCATATTAAGAACTTTATATCATATATATATGCTGCTAGCATGCACCAAACAAATAAACTGGTAAAAGTTTGTTCCTTACCATGCCCGAGAAACTTCCGATGAGAAGTACCTTCCTTCCCAGTTTATCCATCAAAAGCAATGCAGCAAATGATCCTGTGTTGATATAAACCTCAAATAAAAGAAACTCTCTACCATGATGCACAAGTTGGATACATGGTAATTGAGCCATTTATACCTAAGAAATTGGCAATCCCCACACATATGTTTGCAGACTGTGAGGATACACCAGCACTCTTAAAGACGGTTGACGAGAAAAAGAAAACAGCATTTATACCAGAAAGCTGTTGTAAAGCAAAAAGAGTAGACCCAATGAAAACAACTGCAAAAGGAGAAGTTAAAAAGTAACAATTTAGAAAGTAAGTATAGATACGACAACATAAAAATCTTATTGAAAATGATTAGCATGCTCACCTTTACGATGATGACCAAAAAGTAGCTCTGACAATTTGACTGTTTCTGCTTCACCCCCTCTCTCTGACTTCGACAATTCAGCCATTGCACCTTTGACATATGGTCCTCCTAAAAGTTTCTCAAATGCAGCTTCAGCATCAGCAGCTCTTCCTTTCTGAATTGTAAAGGTTATAAGTGTCTACTGAAAAAAAGCTATTTGTGGATAAACAAAGAGAAAGAATATCAAAGTGCTTAAATTCCTTTTTCTTTTTTGCTGAATAGATAAAGGAGAAACAAGTATGTTTTTATAAGAAAAGGGTGACATTCACCCATTCTAAGAAGAGATGATATAAGGATATGGTGTATTAAAAAAAATTTCAGCCTCAGAAGAGTTTGTTTCAAACAATGTAATGAATCTGTTGTCCGATCTCAACACCTAGAGTACATCATGGATCTAATATCTTTCTTAAATATCTGATATAAGGATATAGCATATTAAAATTTCAGCCTAAGGAGAGTTTGTTGAGAACAATATAATGCATCCATTGTCCGATTTCAACACCTAGAGCACATCTAGATGCTTCTAATACCTTAAATATCTGATATATATCTAAATCCATCCACTAAAATTGATTTTTTGTCAAGTTGAATTTTTTCTCACAAAGATGCTTAACTTCCCAATGACTTTATATTCAGATCCTTTAATCTAACTGCAACTGCAATAAATAAGTATTTTAAGTGATAGTGCTAATACAAAATAAATGTAAAGCTAACCTATATTGCTAAAATCTTTCATTTTTCTTGAAGTTCTATAACCCTCAAAGGATCCTCCTAATGCAAGGACAGTTTTAGAAAAAGTTGAATATCCCCATATCAGGCACATACTTATATCTGACACTCACACCCAAGTCCAAATGATAGAAGCTAACTGTTCACAGTTCCTGAGAATATAATAATATAAAATGTGAGCATAATTTGAACTTCCGTTTTCATCTTCATAACTTTTAATAAGATTTCAATCTTTCTACCAGGATTTAACTTTTTTATTAGGACAAGAGGACACTCAACAGATTCTTCAGATGTAATGAGAGTGTAAAATTATTCATTACTGAATATGAAAGGACAGCAAATGACCTTGAAAAGCCAATGGGGACTCTCTGGAGAAAATTCCATAAAAAGAGCAAGTAAAGCAGCAGGAACAGAAGATACCCAGAAACATATGCGCCACCTGTGTACATCATCAAATTAAGAAATATGTCATCAATCTGATTCAGAAAAGCACAATCCAAGTAGTTCAATTATGAATTCTTTTTGAAGAAGAGAATGTGACACCAAGCAAATCATCTTGTGGTGGGGCACTGGCAGTGTGGTTGCAAAGTTTGCTTCATATAACAATAAACAACAGATTAAAACAACCTTTATGTTAATTATAATTTTCAAAGCTACTACTAATTCACTCAGCATTTCTTACCAACCCTCAGTTCCCTTAGCAGGGAATCCAATTAACAGAGAACTCATCAATCCTAGGCTTGCTGCAATCTGAGTGAAGCTTCCATATGTGCCTCTTACATAAGCAGGAGAAACCTGTGCATGGATCAAATTGCTATTTGCAAATATATGAAAGAAAAGAAGAAGAGCTTGTGATATCACAGAAATATAGTTTATTAACCATCTTTTAGATACCTCTGTCACATAAAGAGTTGCAAGCGTTGGGCCAAGACCCATTCCAGTCCCAACAAATAACCTCCCTAAAAGCATACCCCAAAGGTTTTTTGCTGTTGCACTGCAAGAACATTATTGGATCTAAGAACCTAAAATGAGGAACTTTGTTAAGATTATCAATTTAAAAGACTGCAAGCATGATGCCAGGGAGAGCCTGTAATGTACTCTTTATAACTTAATTTGCATATGAGAACTAAAAGAGAAAGGTAGCTGGGGCTTGTTATTTCTCATAAATGGCTCAAGGACCCAAAACGCAAGTGATGGAAATTAAGAGGTAAATTTATCAGTTAATCTGAAATTTTTGCCTTGTGAGTACTAGTATGAGCTAAAATCTAATAAAAAGAATCTGAATAAACCTTCAAAGGCATTATCATATAAAAGCATTCAATTATACTGGAGATACATTCAAAAAATCCTAAAAGTTAAGGTAAATTAAATAATACAGCAATTACCTTATTGAAGCCCCAATTATCATAGGTAAAGCACATAGCTGGAATGCCCTGCGAAACCCAACCCTATCCACTATCAAACCACTGAACGTTGATCCAAGAAAGCCCCCCCCTAAACATATGCTTACAACCAAACCTTGATTACAACAAAAGACAACATATTAATAGAGCAGTTTCTCAAATAAGACACGAATACTAAAACCTAAATTCATTGCAATAGTACCTTCAGCCATGGTATTCCCATTAAAATGAAGATCATTTGAAATACTTTCTAGCGTTTCATTAATTACTCTGCATTAACAACAGCGAGTATTAAGAATGCATTATCTCAAGAAATTCCACAAAAGAAAAACCAAGAACAAAAGAAAATCTCAAAAGGAACAAACCCAAGATGGTAACCGTATAAGAAGGAAGCTAAGGATGCCACGAGAATATACAAGAATGATCGCTTCCAAGAAGGGTTTCCAATCTCTTTACTCAGTCCATTCAGTGAACGTACTTAAAAGCACATATATGGAATTAGCAAACTGTCAGTACTAAGTACTATTCCAAATTTGGAGCAAAATGCATGCATATGAGAGATCAAATACACAATCCCATAGCATAAAAAACCAAAACATAAAACAAAAGCAAAGCTTTCAGTTTCATATAATTTGCATTTTTTTAAAAGGTTATAAAGGGGTTTCCAATATCTTTGATCACTCCACTCAGTGAACGTACCTAAAAGCAAAAATAAGGAATTAGCAAACTGTCAGTACTAAGTACTATTCCAAATTCGGAGCAAAATGCATGCAGATAAGAGATCAAGTACAAAATCCCATAGCATAAAAAACCATAACACAAACCTAAAGCAAAGCTTCCAACTCCATACACCTTGGATTTTTAAAAGGTTATATATTGTTTCTTCAATAATAACCATTTTATTATCTTAATCACTAAAACAACCAATTGCTTCCTACTGCCCCCATATCAAAAGACAAACATTTGCTTACATGCCTCGTAAACAAAATCATGGCATAACCTTCTCTTGGAAACAAAAGTCATGGGATTACCAAAATAAAACCTTTTTTTTTAAAATACCAACTTAAAAATCACAAAGAAATGAAGAATCAAGGAAAATGGAGAAATCCTGAACCTTGCTCTTTGTCGTAGGCATTGATATAATCTCTGGTGCCACGCTTATACATGGAATAAGCATCGGCGTGTCGTCCCCGCATTGCCACGTTACTATAAACACCCTCCTCCCCGGGACTAAATACAGAACTTTCGGAAATCAACTGCGAAATAAATTCAAAGATCAATCACAAATCAGCTAATCAAATAGATCACTCCAAATTTTTTTATTCCATCATGTAATTATGTAAGCCAAAAACGACTGCATTGAGAGAGAACAATAAAAAAAGAGAAGAAAAGCTAATGACGGAGATAAGAAATAGGAGTCGTTAAACAACAGAAACAAAGCTATAATACGTAGTCGTTTGTAGTCGTTTCTGTGGGATCAAGAAATAGAGAAACAACTTAACAGATCAAAAAGATAGTAAATTATTTGAGAAACAGAGAAACGGCAGCGTTGGCACGGAAGATCAAAACTTTAAATAACTCAACATTTTTGGGTTCATCAATAGATTAAAAGAAAAAAGAAAAAACAACAAACGACACGTCGTATAAGGAAGAAATGAGTGTATATATATATATAGGTGTATAATTAGAGGTTTAAAATGAGAAGATGGAAAATGGCGGAATCAGAATTAATTAAAGATAAGAGGTTTGACAAATGAGGAGATAAGAGAGAAATCAGAAACGGCGAAATGACAAAGAACGGACAGGAGTGTAAAATCCGGTGGAAAAGGTCACTGATGATAGTCGCTACTGTCGCACTGTACTTCTTGACAAAAGTGATTGTAGTTGTAATCGTCAGCTCTACTTAACACAAATCTAGCCGTGGTAAAAGCATCTGAGAAGCCCCTGTATTTAGGGGTGAATCACATTTTGACCCCTCTACCGAAGAAATGACAAATTAGCTCTTATACATTTCATAACCTGAAAATTAGACCCTCCCTTACCATTTTCTCTTTTTAAGTAATGATGTGGAAGATGCTGAAAATTATTATTTTATTGATAAACTATAAAAAGCCCACCTAACTATACATTTTATTCTATTTTGGCCACCAAACTATTAATATTTTTGATTTAGTACTTAAAGTTTTCAAATTAAATATTTTAATCACTCTAAGTGATGTGGGCCTTTTTATTGGTTTAGTAATAAAATTGGTTTGTTAATATTTATCTATTCTATCGGTTTGATCTTAAATATAAAAATTCAATAAATTTAACTCTTAATGTTTACAAAATTTGTCATTTTCGCTTTAATTCTAAAGAATTCAATAAATTTAGCCCACAATATTTACAAAATTTGTCAATTTAGTCATAACCCTAAAAATTTTAAAAATATTTTTTTTATAAAAAATCATTTTAGCCATTTATAACCCATCGGCTAACTAGTGATGGCAACGGGGTGAGCACGATGGTTTTTTGCTCGCCCCGACTTGACTCGATGCTTTACCGTCATGCTTTGACCCCAACTCGACCTTGACTTTAAAAAATTTAACCAGCTACAAGCTCAAACTCAAAATTTAATAGTATACCCAACTCTGATCCGATTTGATCTGACCTGAGTTTAATTTTTTTATTTTTAGTTTTTTTGTAAAATTGTGTTTAATTAAAAAAATAAAATGAAAGATTTTGACACCAATTATTATTAGATTTGCTTAATGTTTTATCTCTAGAATTGTGTGCTAATATATATTTACACGCATATTGTAATCACCACACAGAAGAAAAAAGAAGGAACAAAGATTTCTTTAGTAACTTATTAAATTAAGAAAATAGAAAATGGAGAAAATAACCTTACAATAGTTGAAGGGGACTAGTATAGCTCTAGTAGAATGAGAATAATTTTGGGAATTTTTAATTTAATTAATATTAAATATGTGTAGAGGGTAATTTTGTAAATATCTTAAGGAAAGGTGAGCGATTTTATTCTAAACCTGACCTCAACCCGACTATTTTTAAAAATTAACTCACTCACCCCGACCCCCAACTTCAATAAAAAAAACTCGACTCTATCGAGTCTGATTCAGTTTTTTTTTTTTTTTGCCATCCAAACGGCTAACCTATGTAAGATAATAAAATAAGAAAAGAAATATTCTCTTTCAAGTCACTTGCAAAATAGCTCTAAAAAGTTGGGATAAAACACACACACACACACACAAAAAGATCCAAAAGAATATAAAAGGCATTAAAAATGTTATATGTGCTATGAATATCTTATTAAGTGGATGTCCATCATAATAAAAATAACGTTTTGATGTAATTTAAATTCTAATAGTTATTAGAATTAAATCTCTACTTCTTTTATACTTCTTATGCCTATAAATAGAGACTCTGATGAAGCATTGTAATCATCCTTTTTTATCAATAAAATACATTCTCTATTGCTTTCATATTTTCTTTGTTCTTTATTCTCTCCATCTCTCTTTATTTTATAACACGTTATCTGCACGATTCTCAAAAATTTTTTCTAAACCCATCTCGTTCTTATTTTTCATTTGACACCCCCAAAAAAAATTGAAACCCATACCTCAATTGTTTTCTATCCTTTTCTAATCCCTCGTTGAATTACTTTCATTATTTTCTAACCTAGCATTCGAATTGGTTGCTTGGCTACCCAAAATTGACAAAAAAAGAGGGGCTCAGACTTGTGTAACGATTTGCTTAAAGTTCTTGGGAGGAATCGAATTTAATTTCTCTATCGACTTAAGGTAATCCTAAATTTTATATCACAAATTATTTTATGTTATTTCCTATTTTTTTTTCTTAAATACATTATTGTAAATACATTTGACAAATAATATGATTACTACTATTTTACTAATATATTTTTTTAGTTTTTTTAGTGATTATAATGTCAAATCTTACCACACTTGAATTTGCCGCCTTAGACATCTCAGGCAAAAATTATTTGTTATGGATGTTAGAGGCTGATATTCACCTAGATGCTAAAGGTATAGGGAATACTATAGTAGAAAATAAAGAAACATCTAACGAAGACAAGTCAAAAGTAATGATTTTCATCCATCATCATCTACACGAAGGATTAAAGTGGAATATCTAACTGTGAAAGACCCTCTTGAGTTGTGGAAAAAATTGAAAGAAAGATTTGACCATCAGAAAATGGTGATCCTCCCTAAAGCTCGTCATGATTGGATGCAGTTACGGTTGCAAGATTTTAAGACTGTAAGTGAATACAATTCAGAACTTTTCAAAATTAGTTCTCAACTGAAATCATGTGAAGAAAGCATAACTGATAAGGATTTGTTAGAGAAAACATTTTCAACCTTTCATGCTACTAATGTGCTCATACAACAGCAATACCGTGAAAAATGTTTTAAAAAATATTCTGAATTGATTTCATGCCTTTTAGTGGCTGAACAAAATAATGAGTTGTTGATGAAAAACCATGGAATCCGTCCCACTGGTACTACACCACTGCTTGAAGTGAATGTTGCAGTACACAATAACTATGGAAATGAAAAATATAAAGGTGGCGGTCGTAGTCGTGGTCGTGGACAAAGTGGGGGACGTGGTCGAGGACGTACTAGTAACCGTTATCATGGTGTTCATAATAGTGATATTTCTAACCACCAGAAAAAGAATAGCAATGAAGGACAAGAAAGATGTGGTCAAAATAATCCTTCGAAGCTTATTGAGAATATATGTTACCGATGTGGTATGAAAGGGGCATTGGGCAGGTACTTGTCGTACACCTGAACATTTAGTGAAACTTTATCAAGCATCTATTAAAGGGAAGCAAAAGTAATATTGAGATCAAATTTTTTATCCAAAAATGATGAAATGGAGGCAAAATAGGAGGGTGATGTAATTCATGGCCTTAATGATATAACTCACCTTAATGTGACAGATTTCTTTGAGAATCAATAGAAAAGTTAGTGTTATTTTAGCATTTTATATTGTTTTTATGTATGTTTTGTTTTCTTGCATAAAGAATAAGTTGGTGTTATTATGTTATTTTAAATATGTTTATTTTCTTGATTAAAAAATTTATTTATATATTTTGGAAGTTATACATATTCAATAAATATTTGAAGCGTTTCTAATGTTATATTTTATTTATTTTATGAAGAATATGAATGATCAACAAAATTTTGTTGGATCCAAAATCATTTGAGACATATGTCTTGCTGATAGTGCTACAACACATACGATACTCAAAGAGAAAAAATATTTTTTTCTCATTTAACAATAAGTGATGCTCATATTACTACAATCTCCGGTAGTTCAAAACTTATTGAAAGCTTTGGGAGAGCAACTATATTATTACCTAAAGGTACAAAATTTGTCATTGATGATGCTTTATTTTCCACTAAGTCTCAAAGAAATTTATTGAGTTTTAAAGATATTCGTATTAATGGATATCATAGTAAGACTATGAATGAGAAAAATATTGAATATCTATATATTGCAAATGTTGAATGTGGAAAGAAATATGTTTTGGAAAGATTACCTGCTTTTTCATTAGGTTTATATTATACACATATTAGTGCAATTGAGACACACGTTACTACAAACCAGAAGTTTGTAGAACCACATACTTTTACTATTTGGCATGACCGATTAGGCCATCCCAAATCTATTATGATGAGAAAAATAATTGAGAGTCCAATTGGGTGCCCATTAAAGAACTAGAAGATTCTTGAATTCAAATATTTCTCTTGTGATGCTTGTTTTCAAGGTAAACTAATTATTAGACCATCACCACCAAAGTTGGGATTGAAACTCCCGCATTTCTAGAACGTATTCAAGGTGATATATGTGGACCTATTCATCCACCATGTAGACCATTTAGACATTTTATAGTATTGATAGATGCATATAGTAGTTGGTCACATGAATGTTTATTATCGACTCGTAACCTGGCGTTTAAAAGACTACTTGCTCAAATAATTCGATTAAGATCACAATTTCCAGATTATGCAAAAAAAACTATCCGCCTTGATAATGCTGGTGAGTTTACATCTCAAGCTTTCAATGATTATTGCATGTCAATTGGGATAAAATTTGTACATCTTAGAACTCATGTTCACAAACAAAACGATTTAGCTGAATCATTTATCAAACGCCTCCAACTAATAGCTAAGCCATTACTTATGAGAACAAAGCTTCTTATTACAGCTTGGGGATATACTATTTTGCATGCAACAGCACTTATAAGAATCAGGCCAACAAGTTATAATAAATACTCCTCATTGCAATTAGTTTTTGGTCAGGAGCCAAATATTTCCCATCTTAGAATTTTTGGATGTGCAATATATGTTCCAATTGCTCCACCACAATGAACAAAGATGGGTCCTTAGAGGAGGTTGTGAATATATGTTGGTTATGAATATCCTTCTATAATTAAGTATGTTGATCCATTAACTGGATATTTATTTACTGCACGATTTGTTGATCGTCACTTTAATGAAACAATATTTCCAACATTAGGGGAGAGAAAATAAAGTTGGTAAAATAAATTACATGGAATGGATTACCACTATCTCAATTAGATCCTCGTACAAGTTAACGTGAACAAGAAGTTCAAAGGATCATACATTTGCAAAACATCGCCAATCAATTGCAATTCATTTACTGAACTAAAGAGAATTACAAAGTCTCACATACCAGCTGAAAATGCTTCAATACGAATTGATATCCCAATAGGACAAATTGTTAGTGCAAAAGAAAGTAATACATGCCTGAAGCGTGGAAGACCAGTTGGTTCCAAATATAAAAATCCTCGTAAAAGGAAAGGAGCAAATACTCAAGGTGATCATATTATGGAGACAAGTTCCCAGGAAGAGGCCAAAGATATAACTAATTATAATCATAAAACCCCAGAAGGGATTTAGGTACCTGAAAATGATTATAACTATAATGACCCGATAGTCGGGTAATTGGAAAGTGCATTTATGGTCACTGTTTTCGAAAAACGGATTCAATATTTACGAAGTTAGTTGTGTGGTTAATTAGATTTTGGATAGGTGAATTAGCTTGAATTAAGGTTAATTTAGTGTAAGGACTAGATTGAATATAGGGTAAAAGTTGAATTATAGAATCAAGAAAAGTTGAAGGACTAAATTAGTAATTAAGCCATAGGTGCCAAGTGTGTTGTAAAAATAAAATACATGTGTATTAAATAATATACATACATTTGTAATACATGTATGTATTTACTTATTATTTAAGTTAATAATAATTATTACTAAAATATAATATAATAATATAA
Organism: Gossypium rotundifolium; assembly: GCA_025506655.1. Lineage (NCBI taxonomy): Eukaryota > Viridiplantae > Streptophyta > Magnoliopsida > Malvales > Malvaceae > Gossypium > Gossypium rotundifolium. The sequence goes on along the minus strand of CP106723.1, from coordinate 104,366,962 downwards.
TAAAGCATAATATAAAATAAAAGTAAATAAAAGAAATAAAAAAGAGAAAAAACATAGAAAAAGAAATAGAAGGTTGGCACAAAAAAGAAAGAAAGAAAAAAGAAAGAAAAAGTAAAAGAGAATTAGGGTTTTTAAGGTTCCAAGTTCAATTGGTAAGTCAATTTAGCCCATTTTCTCATAATTTTGATGTTTTTGGAATCTTAGAACAAAATACTACTTGATTTATGTGGAAATTTTATAAGTTAGTTGATTTTTAGATGAAGTTTATGTTGAATTAATTGAAGAATTAGGGGTTAAATTGATAGAATTTCAAGTTAGGATTGAATAAAGGATTGAATTGTAAAACAAATCATAAGTTTTGAGTAATAGGGACTAAATTGAAAGAATTTCAAAATTAGGGTTTTATGATGAAATTAGGAGTTGAAATTAGTTTAAAGTGAAAATTTAATAAAAATATGGATAAATAAAGTTAGTATTGGTTAATGACTAAATTGGAATTTAGACAAAAGTTGTGTATACATTGAAATATTTAATGTTAAATTGTGTTATATTGATGATTTTCAATTATTTTAAATTCTGTAGCTAACGTTGAGCCAAAGACCTCGGCTAGGAAAGGAAATGACAAAGTTAACGAGGAGTAGCTCGATAATTCTAGTTTGTATTTCTATAATCCGAACTTAATATATATTTGTTGAATTTATTATTTAATATATATGGTAAGTAGATTGAGGTAAGTATTGGTATTATAATATTGAAATGAATTGAAATTGAATTTATGAGTATTTGTGAATATTTGAATTGAAATATGTATATTGGTTGGAAATTGAAAGTGATGTGAAAACCCTATTAACTATATCGGGTTGAGTCGGATATAGTTGGCATGCCATAGGATTGGAAGAGTTCAAGGATACTTCAATTACGAGCCGATGAGACACTGGGTGTCATATTAATACTTCGGATAAATTCGATGAGGTACTGGGTACCAACTTACTTCGGCATGGCCGATGAGATACTGTGTGTCAATCTATTGCTTCGAATTATCCGATGAGGCACTAGGTGCCATACTAGTGTGTTTTGGTTGGATCAATGTATCCACCAAAGTCCAAGTCTTGTTAATAGCGGCAAATAAATGAATTGGCAATACGATTGATATTGAATGTGAATTTGAAATTGGATATTGAATTGAATTGTACAAATGAAATGCATGAATCAAAGGTCCATGAAAAGAGTATTGTTATTGCCAAATGATATGTGAATCAAAGTGCGAAAAACTAGTTGAATTAGCTATTGATGAGAAATGAAGGTTAAATGTATAAAATGAGTTATTGATTGGCTAATGTTTATATTTGGTTAAAAAGTGTATGTTTTATAATGTTATTCCTTTGAAGTATTCGGATTATAGAAATACCACTGAGTTTTATACTCAGCGTACGGTTTGTTTCCGTGCATAGGTTAGGTTAAAGTCGAATTGCTGAATCAGCATCCAAAGCTGATCCCGAACTCAAAGTGGTGAAGTATGTTTCTTTTGGTAATGGCATGTACGTAGGTGGTCATATGTATGTTATTTTAATAAATGGTTATTTGTAATGTTATAAGATGATATTAGTTGGTTATATGTATAAGTTTATGAATTATGTTAGAATTATAAAATGGTATATTTTGGTTAAAGTATGAATGGATTTAATATATGCAAATTTTAGGTTGAAATTTGGTTAAAAATTGAATTGGTTTAAATGAAGTTAAATGAATTGAGTTAGTATGTATTTGTAAAATACCTATGTTAATAAGTTGATTAGATCATTAGGTAGATTACTTGGTATGATTTGGATATATTTGATTGTGTTTGGATTAATTGAATATTGATTATAAAGTTATTTGTGGTTTAAGTTTGCGGGTTGGTTAAATTTGATGTATAAGGCTCATTTTGAGTCCACACAGCCTGGCACACGGGCGTGTGACCAGACCATGTGAGACACACGGCTTATACTTGGGCGTGTGGTTAGGTCGTGTGTCCCCTGCAATTTTAATTTCACAAAACAGAATGCTCCGGTTTTGCCACACGGGCAGAGACACGGGCCTGTGTCTCAGCCATGTGATGAACATGGCCTGGTACACGGGTATGTGGTTTGGCCGTGTGAAAACTGCACTTAATTTTCGAAAAATAGATTGACCACACGGCCTAACACACGGGCGTGTGGCTTGGCCGTGTGAGGTAAGTTAGAGAGCACGTAAATTAAGACACAGCCTGAAGCACGGGCATGTCTTAGGGTCACACAGGCGTGTCCCTAGACCACACAGGAGTGAGAGCCCTGTATTTGAGAAAAATTTTAGAATTTCACAAAAAATTTCTTGAGCACTCGAATTGGTCTCGAATCACTTCTAACACATATTTTGGGCCTTAAGAGCCCATAAAAGAGACATTATGATTGTTTTACAATATGTATGTTATTTATTTGTATAAGGTTCGTAATATTTCTACGAGGTCCAGTAATGCTTCGTAACCTTGTTTTGGTAACGGTTTTGGGTTGGGGGTGTTACATTTAGTGGTATTAGAGCTATTCTGGTTTAGCTAATTCTCAGACTAAATCGAGCTTGTAAATGAGTCTAGAGGTACATGCCACTGTTGAGTCGAAATTGAGTCGAGATTTGGATGCTGATATAATTATTTGTTTTGTTTTATAGTTAAAATGTCGGACGAACATATGGACGATGTAGATCAAGAAATGTACACTGGAGATAGAGAATTAGATGAAATAGAACCAGCTACACCGAGTGTAAATCCATTAGGCAATCAACCTCCTAATATAGAACGGGAAAATGTTAGAGATAGAGATGAATCCCATTTACTGAGAGTTATAGTCGACACCTTGCAACGAGTAGTGGGGACTGCACTTGCTACGACATCTACTCCTTCTACTAGATGGGCCCCAATCAAAGAATTACGTAAATATGCTGCCACTGAATTTTTGGGTCTGAAAGGATTTGATCCATCCACAACTGAAAATTGGATGGAGTCAACAAATAGAGTTTTGCAACAGTTAGAATGTACCCTCGAAAGTTTGCTGTGTGCTGTCTCATTATTACAGGGAAAGCCTACTTATAGTGGGAATCAGTAATCTGGCATTTACCGACAGAGCAGGTAATTTGGGATTTATTTCAGAAAGAGTTTCAGAAGAAATATGTTGGAGAACTATACATAGAAGACAAAAAGCAAGAGTTCTTAATGTTGAAACAAGGCAAGATGTCAGTGGTGGATTATGAACGGGAATTTTCCAAACATAGCAGATACGCCTTATAATTCGCACCGACAGAAGCTGATAGTTGTAAACGGTTTTTGCAGGGTTTGCGAGATGAATTAAGAGTACAACTAGTATCTCATCGGATTACAGAATTTGTAGATTTGGTTGAACGAGCCAAGATGGTAGAACAAGTTCTAGGCCTCGATAAAAAGTCTAAAATTGCTAGATCGACTGGAAAACACACTGGAACTACTAGTTTGAATCCTCAACTGAAAAGATCAAAAGAATTTTGTGGTGGTTGGAGACCAAGCTTTAGATCAGACAGAGGTGATAGAAGTCAGGGAAAGCAGATGACAATCTCCACTGGTAACGCGAGAGGTCTATCCTGGGACATTGAAATTCCAGATTGTGAGCACTACGGAAAGAAACATAAAGGTGAACGCTAGAAACTAACTAGAGGCTGTTTCCAATGTGGGTCTACAGATCATTTTATTAGAGATTGCCTAAAAGGTGAAAGTGCTACACCTGTGACATCACAAAGGTCAGTATCTACTGCTGGAGGCAGAGGATCGGGTAGAGGCAGTTCAGTTTCTAGAGGAGAAGGTGCAATGAGAGGGAGTGATATAGTTACTCAGCAGTCAAAGCTAGAGTACCAGCTAGAGCATATGTGGTCCGAACTCGAGAAGAAGACGATGCTCATGACGTGGTAACATGTATATTTTTACTGTATTCAGAACCTGTTTATGCTTTAATTGACCCCAGGTCCTCACACTTGTACATTAATTCAAAATTAGTTGAGTCAGGAAAGTTAGAATCTGAGATGTCTAGAGTATCTATAGAGGTGTCTAGCCCGTTGGGACAAACAGTGTCCATAGATCAAGTATGTCGAAGATTTTCGTTAATGATACAGAATAAAATTTTTCCTCTTGACTTGCTGATAATGCCATTCGGTGATTTTGATATAATATTAGGAATGGATTGGTTGTTTGAACATGGAGTGATTTTATATTGTTATAAAAAGAGTTTAATAATCAAGTTGAAGATGGAGGCAAGATTGAGGTAAATGGTATTCATACTAGTGGGTCAACACGTATCATTTCAGCGATTCAGGATAATAAACTACTTCATCAAGTTTGTACATCTTATTTGGCTTATGTTATCAATTCTAATTCTGTTGAAAGCCAATGCAGAAAAATTCAAACTATGTGTGAGTTTCCTGATGTTTTTCCTAAAGAATTATTGGGTTTGCCACCAAATAGAGAAGTTGAGTTCGCGATAGAAGTTTATCCTGGTATAGCTCCGATATTTATACCTCCATACCATATGTCACCCACAGAATTAAAAGAGCTGAAGATATAGTTGCAAGATTTGTTAAACCGGGACTTCATTCGACCTAGTATTTCACTACGGGGAGCGTTAGTCTTATTTGTTAAAAAGAAAGATGGTTCGATGCGACTTTGTATTGATTACCGACAGCTAAATAAGGTGACGATCAAGAATAAATAACCGTTACCTCGCATTGATGATTTATTTGATCAGTTGAAAGAAACTTTTGTGTTTTCGAAGATTGATTTAAGATCAGGCTATTATCAGTTAGAGGTGAAAGAAAGTGATGTACCGAAGATAGCATTTCGAACATGGTATGGCCACTATGAATTTTTAGTAATGCCTTTCGAATTGACTAATGCCCCAGTAGCTTTTATGGATCTTATGAATCGAATTTTTCAGCCGTATTTAGATCAGTTTGTGGTGGTATTTATTGATGATATATTGGTTTATTCAAAGTCAGAATCGGGACATGATCAGCATCTCAGAATTTTTTACAGATATTACGGGAGAAATAGTTATATGGAAAGCTTAGCAAGTGTGAATTTTGGTTATCAGAGGTGATATTTTTGGGACATGTTGTGTCTATAGATGGAATCAAAGTTGATCCGGAAAAGGTTGAAGCAATTGTTCAGTGGAAAGCACCGAGGAATGTGTCTGAGGTACGTAGTTTCTTGGGATTAGCTGGATACTATAGAAGATTTTTAAATGGATTCTTGAAGATAGAATTACCAATGACGAAGCTGCTACAAAAGAATGTTCCTTTTATTTGGGATGATCGATGCCAGAGAAGTTTTGAGACATTAAAGCAAATGTTGACAAAGGCACCGGTTTTAACTTTACCAGAGTTGGGAAAAGATTTTGTTGTGTATAGTGGCGCTTTTTTAAGTGGTTTGGGTTGTGTATTAATGCAAGATGGAAATTTAATAGGTTATGCATCTCATCAATTGAAACCACACGAGCGTAATTACTCGACACATGATCTGGAATTAGCTATTGTAATTTTTGCATTGAAAATCTGGAGACATTATCTATATGGTGAGAAATGCTACATTTATACTGATCATAAAAGTCTCAAATATCTTTTATCTCAAAAGGAGTTGAATTTAAGACAAACACGATGGATTGAGCTTTTGAAAGATTATGATTGTGTTATAGATTATCATCCGGGAAAGGCAAATGTGGTAGTTGATGCCTTGAGTAGGAAAGCTGCAGTTGAATTGTGAACAATGTTTGCACGGCTCAAGATGTCGATAATGATGGAGTCTGCTATTGATTTGAGAGTTAAACCAGTGATGTTTGATCAGATTAGAGTAGCACAGCTAGAAGATAACAAGTTGATGAAGAAAAGAGAAATGGTATAAAATAGCATGGTAGAAAATTTCACCATTGATGAACATGATTGCTTAAGATTTCGAGATCGGATTTGCGTTCCAGCTGTTTAGAATTAAAAGAGTTGATACTTCGTGAAACACATGACAGTCCTTTTGTAATGCATCCGAGAGGAACGAAAATGTACCATAATCTACGAGAATCTTATTGGTGACCAGGTATGAAAAGAGATATAGTTGAGTATGTTAGTAAATGTTTGACTTGTCAATGGGTAAAGGTAGAGCATCAGGTTCCTACTAGAATATTACAATCTATTAATATTTTCGAGTGGAAATGGGACTGTATTACGATGGATTTTGTGACGGGGCTACCATTATCAGCAAGTAAGAAAAATACCATCTGGGTGATTATTGATTGTCTTACAAAGTCATCTCATTTTATAGTTGTTAGGACTAATTGGTCACTTTAGAAGCTTGTTGAGGTTTATATTCGGGAGATTGTGAGATTACATGGTATTCCTTTATCTATAATTTCTTATCAGGATCCACGATTTACATCGAAGTTCTGAAAATAGCTGCATGAGTCTTTGGGTACTCGACTTAATTTTAGTACAACTTTCCATCTACAAACTGACGAACAGTCTAAACGGGTGATTCAGATTCTAGAAGACATGCTACAAACTTGTATTATTGATTTTGAATCAGTTTGGGAATGTTATTTACCATTGGCTGAATTTGTATACAATAATAGTTTCCAATCAAGTATTAAGATGGCTCCGTATGAAACTTTATATGGTCGAAGATGTTGATCACCTGTTTGTTGGATGGAATTAAATGAAAGAAAAATGACTGGACCAGAATTAATATAGGAAATAGAGGACACTGTTAAGAAGATTCAAGATAGACTGAAAGCAGATTTTGACCAATAAAAATCTTATGTAGACTTGAAACGTCGGGATATCGAATATTCTATTGGTGATAAGGTATTTCTTAAAGTATTGCCTTGGAAAAAAAATTTGAGATTTGGTCGAAAGGGAAAATTGAGTCCTCGTTTTATTGGGCCGTATGAAATTGTGGAAAGAGTTGGGCCAGTTGCCTACCATTTGGCTTTGCCTCCAGAATTGCGAAAGATTCATGATGTTTTTCATGTTTTGATGCTCAGAAGATATCGATCAGATCCTTCTCATGTTATTTCAACAGAGGATACTAAAATTCGACCTGATTTGACATGTGAAGAAGAGACTATTGAAATATTAGCTCGAGAGGTAAAAGAATTGCGTAATAACTGGGTGCCCTCAGTAAAAGTATTGTGGCGAAGTCATAGTATTGAGAAAGTAACTTGGGAACCAGAAGAGACTATGAGATCTCAGTACCCCCATCTCTTTTCAGGTAAATTTTGAGGATGAAATTTATTAAGGGGGAGAAATGTAATGACCCGATAGTCGGATAATTGAAAAGTGCATTTTTAGGTCACTATTTTTGAAAAATGATTCGTAAATATTTATTAGAAATATTTATGAAGTTAGTTGTATGGTTAATTAGATTTTGGATAGGTAAATTAGCTTGAATTAATGTTAATTTAGTGCAAGGACTAGATTGAATATAGGGTAAAAGTTGAATTATAGAATCAAGAAAAGTTGAAGGACTAAATTAGTAATTAAGCCATAGGTGCCAAGTGTATGGTAAAAATAAAATACATGTGTATTAAATAATATACATACATTTGTAATACATGTATGTATTTACTTATTATTTAAGTTAATAATAATTATTACTAAAATATAATATATATAATATAATAAAACATAATATAAAATAAAAGTAAGTAAAAGAAATAAATAAAGAAAAAAAAAAAGAAACATAGAAAAAGAAACAGAACGTTGGCACGAAAAAGAAAGAAAGAAAATAGAAAGAAAAAGAAAAAGGGAATTAGGGTTTTTAAGATTCCAAGTTAAATTGGTAAGTCAATTTAGCCATTTTTCTTGTAATTTTGATGTTTTTGGAATCCTAGAACAAAAAACCACTTGATTTATGTGGAAATTTTGTAAGTTAGTTGATTTTTAGATGAAGTTCATGTTGAATTAATTGAAGAATTAGGGGTTAAATTGATAGAATTTCAAGTTAGGATTGAATAAAAGATTGAATTGTAAAACAAAACATAAGTTTTGAGTAATAGGGACTAAATTGTAAGAATTTCAAAATTAGGGTTTTATGATGAAATTAGGAGTTGAAATTAGTTTAAAGTGAAAATTTAATAAAAATATGGAATTAGTTTTGTATAAATAAAGTTAGTATTGGTTAATGACTAAATTGGAATTTAGACAAAAGCCATGTATACATTGAAATATTTAATGTTAAATTGTGTTATATTGATGATTTTCAATTATTTTAAATTCCGTAGCTAACGTTGAGCTGGAGACCTCGGCTAGAAAAGGAAAAGACATAGTTAACGTGGAGTAACTCGATAATTCTGGTTTGTATTTCTATAATCCGAACTTAATATATATTTGTTGAATTTATCATTTAATATGTATGGTAAATAGATTGAGATAAGTATTGGTATTATAATATTGAAATGAATTGAAATTGAATTTATGAGGATTTGTGAATATTTGAATTGAAATATGTATATTGGTTGGAAATTGCAAGTGTGAAAACCCTATTAACTATATTGGGCTGAGTCAGATATAGTTGGCATGCCATAGGATTGGAAGAGTTCAGGGATACTTTGGCTATGAGTCGATGAGACACTGGGTGTCATATTAATACTTCGGATAAATTCGATGAGGTATTGGGTACCAACTTACTTCGACATGGCCGATGAGACACTAGGTGTCAATCTATTGCTTTGAATTATCCAATGAGGCACTGGGTGCCATACTGGTGTGTTTTGGTTGGATCAATGTATCCACCAAAGTCCGAGTCTTGTTAATAGGAAAAATAAATGAATTGTCAATAAGATTGATATTGAATGTGAATTTGAAATTGGATATTGAATTGAATTGTTCAAATGAAATGCATGAACCAATGGTTCATGAAAAGAGTATTGTTATTGCCAAATGATATGTGAATCAAAGTTAGAAAAACTATTTGAATTAGCTATTGATGAGAAATGAAGGTTAAATGTATAAAATGAATTATTGATTGGCTAATGTTTATATTTGGTTAAAAAGTGTATGTTTTATAATGTTATTTCCTTTGAAGTACTCGGATTATAGAAATATCACTAAGTTTTATACTCAGCGTATGGTTTGTTTTCGTGCGCAGGTTAGGTTAAAGTCGAAGTGCCGAATCAACATTCAAAGCCGATCCTGAACTCAAAGTGGTGAAGTATATTTCTTTTGGTAATGGCATGTATGTAGGTGGCCATATGTATGTTATTTTAATAAATGGTTATATGTAATGTTATAAGATGATATTAGTTGGTTATATGTATAAGTTTATGAATTATGTTAGAATTATAAAATGTTATATTTTGGTTAAAGTATGAATGGACTTAATATATGCAAATTTTGGGTTGAAATTTGGTTAAAGATTGAATTGGTTGAAATGAAGTTAAATGAATTGAGTTAGTATGTATTTGTAAAATACCTATGTTAATATGTTGATTAGATCATTAGGTAGATTACTTGGTATGATTTGGATATATTTGATTGTGTTTGGGTTGGTTGAATATTGATTATAAAGTTATTTTAGGTTTAAGTTTGCAGGGTTGGTTAAATTTGATGTATAAGGCTCATTTTGAGTCCACACGGCCTGGCACACGTGTGTGACCAGACCGTGTGAGACACACGGCTTATACTTGGACGTGTGGTTAGGCCGTGTGTCCCTTGCAATTTTAATTTAGCAAAACAAAATGCTTAGATTTTGCGACACGGGTAGAGACACGGGTGTGTGTCTCAGCCGTGTGAAGAACACGACCTAGTACATGGGTGTGTGCTTTGGCTGTGTGAAAACTACATTTAATTTTCGAAAATTAAATTGATGACACGGCCTAGCACACAGGCGTGTGGCTTGGCCATGTGAGGTAAGTCAGAGAGCACATAAATTAGGACACGACCTAAAGCTCGGGCATGTCTTAGCGTCACACGGGCATGTCCCTAGACCATACGGGCGTGTGGGCCTTGTATTTGAGAAATTTTTTTGAATTTCACGAAAAATTTCTTGAGCACTCGAATTAGTCCCGAATAACTTCTAACATGTATTTTGGGCCATAATAACCCAGAAAAGGGACATTATGATTGTTTTACAATATGTATGTTTTTTTATTTTTATAAGGTTCGTAATATTTCTACAAGGTTCAGTAATGCTTCATAACCTTGTTTTGATAACGGTTTAGGGATAAGGTTGTTACAATAATGAAGAGATCTCGATAACTTATGTTACTTCGGGGAAAATATGGAACTGAAAAAATATAGTTGTCAACAACAATTTTGCATATAATGTTGCTATTGAAGTAGAAAAAGAAAATGATGATCCTGAGCCTAAATCTATTGATGAATGTAGAAATAGAAAAGATTGGCCAAAATGGCAAGATGCAATTCAAGAAGAATTGAATTCACTTTCTAATTGCGAGGTTTTTGGACCTTTAGTCCAAACACCTAAAGATATAAAGCCGGTAGGATATAAATGGGTATTTGTGCAAAAACGAAATGAAAAAAAATGAAGTCGTAAGATATAAAGCACGACTTGTAGCACAAGGATTTTCACAAAGGCCCGACATTGATTATGAAAAGACATATTCTCCTGTGGTGGATGCAATCACATTAGATATCTTATTAGTCTGGCAGTACATGAAAAGCTTGACACGCATCTAATGGATGTTATTACAGCCTATTTGTATGGCACACTTGATAGTGAAATTTATATGAAAATCCCTGAAGGATTTAAAATCCCAGAAAGATATAGAGTTTCTCGGGAAAATTGTTCGATCAAATTAAAGAAAAGTTTATATGGATTAAAATAATTTGGATGTATGTGGTACAATTGTCTTAGTGAATACTTGTTAAAAGAAGGTTACAAAAATGATCTAATTTGTCCATGTGTCTTTATAAAAAGGTTTGGATCAAATTTTGTGATAATTACTGTTTAAGTTGATGACCTAAATATTATTGGAACTCTTGAAGAGCTCCAAAATACAGTAAATTGTTTAAATAAAGAATTTGAGATGAAAGATCTTGGAAAAACAAAGTTTTGTCTTGGCTTACAGATCAAGCATTTAAAAGATGGAATTCATATTCATCAATCAAATTATACGGAAAAGATATTAAAAAAATTTTATATGGATAAAGCACACCCATTAAGTACTTTGATGTTTGTACGATTGTTAGATGTAAATAAAGATCAATTTCGTCCTTGCGAGGATGGTGAAGAGTTTCTTGGTCCCGAAGTACCATATTTAAGTGTCATAGGGGCATTGATGTATCTTGTAGACAACACAAGACCTGATATAGCTTTCGTTGTAAACTTATTAGCAAGATTTAGTTCCTCTCCAACACGCAGACATTGGAATTGAATTAAACATGTATTTAGATATCTCAGAGGGACTATTAATATGGGCTTATTTTATTCAAATGATTCAAAATCCTTATTAGTTAGCTATATTGATGCTGGATACTAATCGGATCCACATAAATGTCAATCTTAAATAGGATATTTATTTACATGTGGGGTATTGCTATATCATGACATTCAACAAGGCAAACATTAGCTGCTGCTTCTTCAAACCATGCAAAAATAATTGCAATGCATGAGGCAAGTCGAGAGTGTATTTGGATAAGGTTATTGACCCAACATGTCTAGAAGATATGTAATTTTCCTTTATAGGAAAAATATGCCAACTATCTTATATGAAGATAATGTAGCATGTATAAATCAATTGAAGGGTGATTATATCAAAGGGGACAGAACGAAACACATTTCACCAAAGTTATTCTTCACCCATGATCTTAAGAAAAGAGGTGATATAAATGTTCAACAAATTCATCCTAGTGAGAATTTAACAGATCTTTTTACTAAGGCATTGTCAACTTCAACATTTGAAAGACTACTACACAAGATTGGAATGTGTTGACTCACGGATGTAATGTAATATTGCCATCAGGGGGAGTCTAAAAACAAGTTGTACTCTTTTCCTTTAATCAAGGTTTTGTCCCATTGGTTTTTCCTAGTAAAGGTTTTTAACGAGGCAGCTTGTAATAGAAGATTGTGTACTCTTTTTCTTTAATTAGGTTTTTTATCCCATAGGGTTTTTCCTAATAAGGTTTTAATGAGGCACATTATCTACCAATAGACATCCAAGGGGGAATGTTATGAATATCTTATTAAGTGGATGTCCATCATGATAAAGATAATGTAACACCCCAAACCCTGCCTGGACGTTATGGTCGAATTTGGTGATGTCACATTGAAGTGTTTTTCATAAAACAAGTTGTTATTAAAGAAAAACCCTCCTTTCTATTAATCCTCTTTTTATTACTTTTCATTGATGCTAAAATGTGTCGTTCATTTCCAAAACGTGAATCATTATATAAAAAAAATTTATTTATTTTCAGAACGTTATTAATTTTCAAAACGTCACTTATCGCGGAAGCTTTACAAATAGTTTGCGTATTCGTGTGCAATTTGTTAAAAAGGTTTGATTTTTGAAAACTCGATTTTCCCTATGACTAGCAGCTATAAATCAAAACAATAAAAATCCCAAATAATCCAGGAAAATCGAAAGAGGCCATTATTACAGTAAATACCCCAAAATAAAATCAAAATTACAATTAATTACTAAAATAGAATGAAATGAGTCGTGTGGCCACCGTTGAGTCCTTCGCTGCACCGATCCGTCTATGTCTGGAGATTACCTGTACAGATAAAACAGATGGGTGAGTTCATGAAAACTCAGTGTGTAATCCCATATAAAACAACCAGACAGAAAGCAATCACAATTTGAGCCTAAACCCATTTTAGTAACGGTTCCAGTTTCAGTTAGGGCTTTAGCACATTACAATATCAATATCAGTTTGGGCTTTAGCCCATCTCAATAACAACAACGGTAACCAATATGAAATCAGGAAATCCTACCCAACTAGCCTCTACACTCTCCATCCAACCCTACACTCTATGTGGGGATATAATCAACCCACCCATCCCTACACTCCAAGTAGTACCAGTTACACTAAAACAATAGTTTGCAACTGAGCTGCCAGTAAATTAGGCTTGAGGCCTTTTAGTACACTTCCTCTGAACAAAATAAACCCCCAACCCAATGCTATGCAATATGCAAATATAACATGCTATAACAGAATATCATTCATGTAGTCAAGGCATACAGTATCAAATCAGTGGAACATCATCATGCTTATTCATATCATTTATACCATTAATCGAGTCAATTAGGGGTCTAGGTACGCTCACCAACCCTACAGTAAGTCTGTAGTCGACTCGGACGACCCGTGCAACCTTAGTAGTCAATCAGTGAAAATGGGCCCATAGGCCCATGTTACATGCCCATATAGGCCCACATGCCCATGTGGCCCACACGCCCAAAATGGTATTGGTCGTGTGGATCACACGGTCTGGCCCAATAATCCCACACGCCCGTGTGGTTCACCTGTGTGGGGCCCACATGCCCGTGTGGCCCACACGACCCAATTCAGCCCGGCCCATGAATTGCACATGGCCAGGCTCGACAATCACACGCCCGTGTTCGATCACACTGCCTACCACACGAGCGGTCGCACGCCCGTGTGGCGTCGACTTTTCACGTTTTTTGACTTTTCGTTGATTTCCATTTTCAGAGTCGTGTTTACACACCTGGTACTGGTTAGAAGGTAGTGTAACCACGAGTACTCTAGCACCTATTATTGTCCATTAACACATCAATTAAGTTATTTGCCAATAACTTCAACGAAGTCGCTCACGATGACTAAATGCCAAACTTACAGATACATTACCTTGAATGAACGATGGTGATTCCTTACTTCTTCAGCACCGAACGAACCTCCACAGTCAATTATCGGTTACCTAAACACGATTTAAGCCTCCATTAGAAAAAGATTCATCAATCTAAAATAGTGTCCACTCTTACCAACCTTACCTAAAACGCACAAAGGCACTGATATAAAGAGTCGCGGCGACAGAAAATTTGATGACGAGTCAAATACCAAATTGGGCAGCAAGTTAAAGAAAAAGTACAGCAGAGAGGTAAAAGATCAACAAAATTCGGCCAAGGGGAACAGAGAAGAAACCAACGACGATTTCCCCTTTTTAGAGAGAAACCAAAACTTTGGATTGGGGAAGAACAAGAATTCAGCATCAATCATAAAAAGGAGACCAAAAAAAATAATGGGGAAGATTCGGTAGAGGTTTACGGGGAGAAAAAGAAGAAAGAAACTGCGATGAATAAAATAACAAAAAGAAAAAGATGAATAGGTAGTGATAGGAAGTAGAAAATCGACAGCAAAGGGAAGTGTTTGCGGCATCAACAAATTCGACAAAGAAACTATAGGCAGAGAAGGAAAAACCATCATGAAAGAAAATTTGGGAGAATGAGGAAGAGTGGCCGAATTGCCACTACCAATTTCGATTCTATTACAACTTCACCCTCCACATTTTTCTCCCCATATCACTCCAACACAATCCCCTCAATTACTGAATTCAAATCCCCTTTGAATTTCGGTCAAACACAACTCTTCTACGGCCAAGCAATAAAAATAAATCCCCTTTGAACATGCAAAGATTCAAACCCCAGACCTCCAGCCACTTAACACTCCACTTAACCACTAGACTAGCAGGCACATTCTGACATATTTTACCAACATTTATTTATAAGCCTACTGATCAGAGATAGGGGTTTATTCAATTGAAAACAAAAAATTTTCCCAAGCTAAGGCTTGAGCTTGGGACCTCTTAGACACTTCTCAGGACACTTAACCATTGAAGCAGACATATATTTATGTCACAAACATACGAAAATAAATTATAAAGGGTTTTTGGGGCATTACAGATAAAATTTTGATGTACTTTAAATTCTAATAGTTATTAGAATTTGATCTCTACTTCTTTTATACTTCTTATGCCTATAAATAGAGACTCTGATGAAGCATTGTAATCATCCCTTTTTATCAATAAAGTATACACTCTATTGCTTTCATATCACTCTATTGCTTTCATATTTTCTTTGTTCTTTAATCTCTCCATCTCTCTTTATTTTATAATAGTATTTTCGAGTAGTAATGCAACCAATTATTTTAGATAGGTTCCAAATCAATTGGTTTGGTCTAGTGTGAAGCCTAAATAAAAAAATTTGTTGCAAGTGACTTGAAGGAGGGTACTCATTTTCTTTTTTAATATCTCACATGGGTTATAAAAGGCTAAAATGATTTTTTTAAAAATTTTAAAGTTAGGACTAAATTGATAGATTTTGTAAATGTTGAGAGCCAAATTTATTAATATTTTTAGAATTAGAACTAAAATGATAATTTTGGTAAACATTGAGGGCTAAATTTGTTAATTTTTTATATATTTAAGATCAAATTGATAGAATGTGTAAAAATTAGAGGGCTAATTTTGTTGCTAGACCAATAAAAAAAGCCAACATTAGCTCTGAGTGACTAAAGTATTTAATTTCGAAAAGTTTAGTGACTAAATCAAAAAATTAATAGTTGGGTGACCAAAACAGAACGTAAAACATAATTGGGTAACCATTTTTATAGGTTACCTATAAAAAAATGATTTCCAGCATTTTTTGCATCATTATTTAACAGAAAAAGTTCAATGTCAATCTATTGAATAATAACCCATAAAATAAATATGAGTTTTTTTTATTATCTTATCTGTTTTAAAGACCATGTTCGGGGTTTGTGGCTATCCCTTTTAACAATGTTTTCTCCAAAGTTCTTTTAATAATATCATCTCCAAAGTTTGAATCCGTGTCTCTCATTAGGAGTTTAATGTGTCTTATCATTGACATTTATTAAAACAAACAAATATATTATTTTACCTCATTTTAGCTAAAATAATAATGGTGTAATATTTGATAAAAATAAAATTTATTGCACCACTATTTCATTTTTAATAATTTACGATATCAAAAGAATAAAAGATATATAATTTTAAATTATTATCTATTTATTTTATAATTAAATTTAAATAAAATTATTTTAAAATTTATTTAATTGAAATTCAAGTTGAATCGGAGTGATGACAAAAAAAGATTCATATTTAATATCCCTTTTAATTTTTTATTCATTTACTTTAATTAAATCAATCAAATTTAATTATTTAATATAAATGCACTTTTAATTCATTTTTGTATTCACTAGCTTATTTAAAGGGAGAAACCAAGTAAAAAATTATTGTCTTTTTGTTTATTTTAGTTTATTTTTATTTGCAATCAAATTTTTAATTTGTTTTAATTTGTTTATTTTTAATTGTATGTTTAATTTGTTTGAGGGCAAGCAATGAATTAAGTGTGAAAGATTTTGATCTGTCACAATTCGTTGTAGTATATTAGACCCAATTCTATACTTAACGAGCTTGTTTTGTGGCAAGTTAATATAGTTTTTTTTATTATGTTTCCCTTTTTAGGACTTAGTTAATAAAATGAGCATTTTTATGTGTTTTATGACTATCTAAGCCAATCTGAGCCTAAAGGAATACTAGCATGTTGATTAAGTTTGTAGGACATTAATTCAATCCAAGGAGTTAGTTGATTACTCCTGTTGTTGCAATGCAAGGTTAAGATGTCGCAACACACCTTTTCGACTACTTACAAAGCATTCTAACTTCCATGTCCCACACACATCAGAGGGTGTCGTGACACAGCCTTGATACACCAAGAATAAAGAAATCTGCCATTTGTGTCATGACACAGGCTTGATGTAACACCCCAAACCCGGTCAAAACGTTACGACCAAGTCTGGTTTGTTACAGGAAAGGCAGTTTGAAAACATGTAATGGAAAATCGAGTTTTGTGAAAACTATCTGAATAGTGTTTCTATCTTGAAAGTAAATTAAAATTTCATGAGAGAACGTCTTACCAACTTCTTATTTAAACAACTAGGAGTTGAAAAAAAAACGGGTTTGTTTTGTCAGGCCGAAACTTAGAAAAAAATTTCGAAATGTGACAGTTGAAAACAATGTTGCAGTTTTAATAATATCACCAAATTAATTGTTCAGTTAATCGCAAGCCATCTTTTGTTAACACTTTGAAAACCATTTGTTTATGTTTTTAATTTTTTTTAAAACCCATTTTTTTACAGTTTATCAAATATATAATTTCAGCATTAAATCCAAGCCCAAATTAAAGTTAAAATGGCTTTATTACATAATAGAATCCCGAATTAAAATAAGTTCAAAATAAAGTACGTAGTTTATGAGAGAAGTAGTAACGCATGGACACCTCGAGTCCACCCCGGCTCCAAACCCGCGATCTAGTGATTACCTGCAAAATTTAGCAGAGGGGTGAGTCACCGAGACTCAGTGTGTAATTTCCCCGGTAACGCAATATGGGCCTTAAGCCCACAGATGCACATTGGGCCTTCGCCCACTCAATATAGCATATAACACATGCATGCAGTGCAGCCCAACCCAATCTAGTATTTCCATCCTCTAGGTCACCTGAATCATCCAAACACCCGTGGCATTATGCCACTGTGTTTCTTGACCACCGTGGTCCCAGACCACTCATGACAAAGTCACTGAAATATTTAATCGTGGGGCTAACCCACTATGGTCTCAGACCACCGTGACGATCTCTGATAAGTTTATGCATACGTGGGGCCAACCCACTATGGTCTTAGGCCACCGAGACAAGTCACTGATATAAGCATACGTGGTTTCAAACCACCATGGTTCTTAGACCACCGTGACATTAGTCACTGATTCACATTTCCCCCTCATTCAATCCCAAGCCCATGCTCATTTTATCATACTAAGAATGAATGCAACATACTCTCAATGTGTAATAGATGCTTATTTCATACATGCATATAATCGAAAGTATCATCATAGTAGAACTTACCCAGTGTCTCTAACCTTACCCATGGGGGTACCTCGGCTATCAAGTCAATCATTTCGGCTTTCAGCCAACACAGTTAATAACACAAATAGTAAAGAAACGTGTGAGTATTACACACCTGATAACGCAGTAACACTAAACTCTCTATGTCAACACTTTCACTAGCAGGGACAATGGCTATTTGCCTATCCCAGGTAGAAGTCAGCTCTCTACCACAACCTTACGGATAGTCCCGAACCACCGACACAACACGTCTTTTAAACTTGGGAGCGAAGGCTATGGATACACTCCCCTTCTCAGCTTGACTGTTTCTTGTATCCATGAAATAGACTTGATCAGAGGTCAGAGAAAACGTCGATTATCTATCAAGAGAATTGATTAAAGAAGATTACAACTGATAAGGGATATAATAACGAAGAACTGAAAAGAATTGATTCCTACCTTGGTAAACGATGAGCCACACAACAACTGGTTCGGCCTTGAATCAAAGATGAGTTGTGAGTGAGGCAAAAGTTCAACCTAGTAGTAAAAATTTCCCTTTGAGTGATCGGCTAAAAGAACTTAGAGAAGGAAAAAGTATCACACAAGACTACCTTGCGTTATTGATGATGAAGAACCCGAATAGACTTGGCAGGAAAGAATACCCCTTCACACTTTAGGCCATACGAGCAGTATCGATTCGAGATAACAAAGAACCAGAGATTTAGTTAGTGAAGAAGGATACAGAGAACAGAAAAGAAAAAAGAAGGAAGCCAAAAGAAGGGAAAGAAGATTTGAGTTTTAATAAAAGAGAGAAAAGAAGATCTTTACCTTCAATAGTCAAACAATAAGGTGAAACCGTTTCACTTATGGCCAAAGGAGCTATTCGGCTAAAGAGAGAAACAACAAGGTGACAATGGAGGAGCTACAAGTTTTTGGCTAGAGAAGAAGAAGTAGAAGAGAAAAATAAAACACAAAAATGTGAGATGAAAGTTTCAGTTGTGATGTTTAAGAGCAATGAGCAAAGGAGAAGAAACGATTGGGCAAGGGGTGGCTTCAAGGAGTTTCGGCTAGTTGTAGCAAAGATCAAATGGAAGACTTGCTAAGTGCAACAAATGGAGAAAACAAATGGGAAGAAGAGAAGAAACAAAAGGGACGAGAGAACACAAGTAAGAGTTTGAAATTTCGGTTTCCAAATGTTGAAGCACCAGTACCTAAGATGCAAAGAAAAACAACTAAGTGCTCTGAAAGAGTTTCGACACAACACCCTTGAAGGCTATGGTTTTGAGCTCCCCCTAACCAAAATACCAAATTTTGCCTACCAAACACTCCTTAGCCAAAACTCAACCCCCAACAACTCCCAAATTCAGCCTACCAACAACACCAACACCAAAACCCTTGATCCTCTCCACACTTCACTCTCCAACAACCATTTGAATTGGTTTGACCAATTCAAATATCACCAACACCTCATGGCCACTTATTCAAACACTTTGACTCCTTCAACCAACCACCATGAAGAGTCCAGCCAAAAGCCACCTCCTTAGTTCCCTAAGCACAAAAAAATAAAGTTTCTGAATGCTGCTGACAAGACTCAAACTCTTTCCATCTGCTGCTCTCTTGTGACGCCACTTCCCTGCACCTTAAGTGGGGTCTTCTTGCCACTCTACCACACCTCTTCTTGCGTCAACAAAGACCAGAAATTACTTTTAAGGCCTACCTCAACCAGCTCTCCCCTAGAATGCCTAAAAACAAAATTTTTACCAAGGCTCAAGCTTGACCTCGAGCCTTTCCAAGACCCCCAAACACACCAAATTAACAAGCAGAACAAACCAAACACACAGGAAACATAAAAATGTAGAACCCCTAATTCTAGGATATTATAGTTCTACCCCCTTAAAGAAATTTTGACCTCAAAATTTGCCTGGTCAAAAGAGGTGAGGGTATTGCTGTCGCATAACATCCTCTCTCCCACGTGGCCTCCTCTGAACCGTGATTCCGCCACAAAACTTTAACCAATGGAACCGTCTTCTTTCTCAATACCTTAACATCTCGGTCTAAAATCTGAACTGGTTCCTCTTTAAAAGATAAATTAGGTCTTACTTCAATTTCTTCTACCAGCACTATGTGAGATGGATCCGAACGGTAGCGCCTTAACATCGAGACATGGAATACATCATGTATCTACCTCAGTTCTGGAGGTAACTCGAGCTAATAAGCTACTGGTCCCACACGTTTCAACACTTGGTAAGGCATGATGAACCTGGGGCTCAACTTGCCCTTTCGTCCAAACCTTAAAACTTTCTTCCAAGGTGAAACTTTCAGAAAAAACTTGATCACCCACTGCAAATTCTATATCCTTACGCTTCAGATCAGCATAAGATTTTTTCTGTCAAAATCTTCCTTCAATCGAGTCCGAATTAACTTAACCTTTTCCTCTGTTTTCGAAACCAATTCCGGACCCAACAACTGCCTCTCACCCAACTCTGTCCAGCAAGTAGGAGTACGACACTTCTGACCATACAACGCTTCATAGGGTGCCATCTAAATACTGGATTGATAGCTATTGTTGTATGTGAATTTTGGCAACGGTAGAAAATCCTCCCAACTTCCCCTGAAATCGATAATATAGCCTCTCAACATGTCTTCTAAGATCTAAATTACCCTCTCAGATTGACCATCGGTCTGTGGATGGAATGCCGTGCTAAAATCTAGTCTTGTACCCAATGCTTGATTCAACGCCTTCTAGAACCGCGATGTAAACCTGGGGTCCTTGTCTGATATGATAGACGCTGGTACCCCATGCAACCTCACAATCTCTGCCATATACAGCTTGGCTAACTTCTGTAGAGAGTAATCAACTCGAACCGGTATGAAGTGAGCAAACTTCGTCTACCGATCGACAATTACCCACACTGAATCTTTCTTAATAGGCGTGAGAGGTAGCCCACTAACAAAATCTATCGTTATTCTCTCCCACTTCCAAAGTGGAATCTTCACTGGCTGCAGCAACCCCGATGGCAACTGATGTTCTGCCTTCTCCTGCTGACATGTTAAGCATTTACTCACAAACTCGATAACTTCTTGCTTTAGACCTGGCTACAAAAATTGTTCACGCAAATCCCGATACAACTTGCTTCCACCGGGATGCATAGCGTATAGACTATTATGCGCTTCCCGTAAAATATTCTGCCTTAACTCAAAATCCTTTGGCATACAAGCCTTCCCACGAAAGCATAATCCCCTATCACTGTTCACACTAAAATCTTCTGTCTCACCACTTGCCACTAGCTGAAATTTAGGACTTAGTGATTCATTTGACAACTGCTTCTCTCTAATCTGACTGACCCAAGAAGGCTTCACTTGAACTTCAGCTAGCAAACTTCCATCATCATACAAGCTGAGATGAGTAAACATTGCCCTCAAGTCTGTTATTACCTTACGACTCAATGCATCTGCCACTACGTTAGCTTTACCTGGGTGATACTCGATCGAGCAGTTATAGTCTTTCAACAACTCAATCCACCTCCGCTGCCTTAAATTTAACTCTTTCTAGGTAAAGAGATATTTCAGGCTCTTGTGGTCTGTGTAGATGATCGACTTTTCCCCATAAAGATAGTGTCTCCAAATCTTCAAAGTGAACACTACTTTAGCTAACTCCAGATCATGCGAGGGATAATTCACCTCATTTGGTCTCAATTACCGAGACGCATATGCTACCACTTTCCCCTCTTGCATCAACACACATCCTAACCCTGTGTGTGACGCATCACAGTAGACGACAAACTCCTTCCCTGCCTCAGGCTGAATCAACACTGGTGCCTCTATCAAAATCTTATTTAACTTCTCAAAGCTTTCCTGCTGTTTAGCTGACCAGAAAAACGGTACCCCTTTCCGTAATAACTTGGTTAGCGGTGCAGCTATTATCGAGAACCCCTCAATAAACCTTTTGTAGTACCTAGCAAACCCAAGAAAACTTCAAATTTATGCCATAGACTTAGGCGGTTTCCAGTCCAACACAACTTCAACTTTCCGGGGATCAACCCTAGTCCCCTCAACAGACACAATATGTCCTAGAAAGGTAACTTCTCTCAACCAAAATTCACACTTTCTGAACTTGGCATACAGATGCTTTTCCCTCAAAATTTGTAGAACCACCTGAAGATGTGAATCATGCTCCTCTTCCATCCTAGAATAAACCAAGATATCATTTATGAATACTACGAAAATTGATCTAGATAGGGTTGGAATACAAGGTTCATCATATCCATAAACGCAGCTGGTGTATTCATCAACCCAAATGGCATCACCAAGAACTCATAGTGACCATAACGAGTTCGAAAAGCTGTCTTATGGATATCTGCCTCCTTGACCTTAAACTGATGATAACCTGACCTCAAGTCTATCTTTGAGAAAATCGAAGAGCCTCGCAGTTGATCGAACAAGTCGTCAATCCTTGGCAACGAGTACTTGTTCTTAATCATCTACTTGTTCAATTGCCTGTAGTCAATGCACATCCGCATCGACCCATCCTTTTTCTTAACAAATAACACCAGCCCACGGAGATACACTTGGTCGGATAAAACCCCGATCCAACAGTTCTTGATTTTGAGCTTTAAGTTCTACCAGCTCCTTCGACGCTATTCTATATGGAGCAATGGACATTGGCGCTATTCCCAAAGAAGATCAATACCAAACTCCACCTCGCAATCTGGAGGTAACCCTGGAAGCTCTTCTGGAAAGACGTCTATAAACTCCTTCACTGTTCTAACATCCCCTACCGACAATTCCTTGGCTTTCAACGCACTAAAAAAGTTAGGAAAGCCTCGCATCCTTTCCTTACCATCTTTTCAACCTTAAGAGCAGACACCACATTGGACAGATAATTCCTTCTTTCGCCCATCACTAGCACCTCATTATCCTCGGGAGTCTTCAACACCATGTGCTTAGTAGCACAATCCAAATTTGCTCGATACTTCACTAACCAGTCTATGCCTAAGATCAAATCGAACTCGCCGAACGATAATTCCATCAAGTCAGCCGGGAAAACTATCCCCTAAACCTCTAAAGGCATATTCCTAAAGAGTTTGTTCACCACTACAGATTGTCCTAAAGGGCTAATTACAGTCATCTCACTAAAAGCAATCTCAGATTCTATGCTCAGAGTTCTAGACACAGTACTAGCGGCATAAGAATGTGTAGACCCAATATCAATCAGTGCAGTAAAGGGCAAACTAAAAATAAAGAACGTCATCTGCTATGACGTCCCAGACATCACCCTCCTCTCTGCGTCTAGTCAGATAGACCAACCCAGTCGTCTCAAGATCAGATTCCCAAAGACCTCGCTCGGTGCTCCACGCCCTCGACCAAAACCATTTCCACCCCTAGCGGGACCACGACCTCTCTATGGTTGCTGACCACTTCTTCTAGGCTGAACATAACTCTGACCCACTGGTCGTGCTCTGTTTGGCTCTTGTGATCAATCCTTACCCTATGATCTACTGATCCACACTTGTAACATCCATTACTTCTTGCCCAGCACTCCCCCAAGTGCAACTTCCCACATGTAGCACATTGTTGAGGCCGACCAACAACAATAGGCCTTGCAACTTGACTCGACCCATCGAACCTAGGCCACTTTTGGGAATTTCTAGCAGATCCTAACGACCCAAAATTCCTTTTGTTCCTACCCTTGTCCCTATCTTGATTCTGCTTCTCAGATCACTTTACCTATTCGACTATTTTAGCCTTCTCAACCAAAATAGAAAACTCTCTTTCTCACCGCGAAGCTATCAGTACCCGCAACTCATCGCTTAGACCATCCTCAAATCGAACACAATGCTCATGATCTGTTGAAACAATACCCCGGGCATAACGGCTTAGACGTAGGAATTCTGCCTCATACTCGACCACCAACTTACTCCCCTAAACCAAGTTTAAGAATGCCTTTCATTGAGCGTCCACATAGCTCGACCCAATATACTTTCCCTGAAATGCTAACTTAAAGAAATCTCAAGTAATGCGGTCAGCTGTTGTACCATCCCTTACCGTGAACCACCACTGTTATACCTCATCTCAAAGAAGCGACATAACTCCTTTCAATTTTTCTTTTGTGATACAGTCAAGATCATCCATGATGTGCTCAACCGCTTCTAGCCAGTACTCAGCTACGTTAGGAGCCACACCAGAAATGCCCCTAAACATCTCAGCCCCATTGGCTTGAAGTCACTCCGACATAGATTTGCGAGCCACTAATCCCCTGCCAGCACTAGCAACCCGCTCCAGAACACGTAACATAGCCTGAGACATAGCATCGTCTCCCCCAGTTTGATCCTAAAATTTTTCTTCCGCAATTAGTGATGTTGGCACTTCACCTTCTAGCCCATGCCCTGACTCCGAGGGTTCAGACCCAACACCCTGGCCTCTACCACAGCTGCGCATACCTCGTCCACGTCCCCTAGTGCTTATGACTACGAATTTGACTTAATCTAATTGAAAGTTTTATGAATTAGTACTTCTTTAGCTGTTTATTACCGAATAATCTTATGAAAATGACATTAAAATTAGTTCTCGCAAACACATATATACCTAAAGGTTTTAGTCTCTAAAATTGAATTTCGTAATACTAACAATCATAGCACAATCTAATTACTTCATGTAAAATAACCAATAGTCAGAAGACTTACCATGCGATTTGGTGCCGGAGACTCGGGTGCCATACTTCCAGAAAACAGGTATTTTTCTAAACCATTTTCCAAACCAACTTTTGAAAACATTTTTGAACCTCATACCTACAGCTGAGTTTTTGAAGCCTGCTCTAATACCACAATTGTAACACCCCAAACCTGATCAAAATGTTACGAAGAAGTCTGGTTTGTTACAAGAAAGGCAGTTTGAAAACATGTAACGAAAAATCGTGTTTTATGAAAACTATCTGAATAGTGTTTCTATCTTGAAAGTAAATTAAAATTTCGTGAGAGAACGTCTTACCAACTTCTATTTAAACAACTAGGAGCTGAAAAAAAAGTGAGTTTGTTTTGTCAGGCCGAACTTAGAAAATTTTTTTTCGAAATGTGACAGTTGAAAACAATGTTGCAGATTTAATAATATCACCAAATTAATTACCCAGTTAATCGCAAGCCATCTTTTGTTAACATTTTGAAAACCATTTGTTTATGTTTTTATTTTTTTAAAAAAACCCTATTTTTTATAGTTTATCAAATATATAATATCAGCATTAAATCCAAACCCAAATTAAAGTTAAAACGGTCTTATTACATAATAGAATCCTGAATTAAAATAAGTTCAAAATAAAGTACATAGTTTACGAGAGAAGTAGTAACGCATGGCCATCTCGAGTCTACCCCGGCTCCAAACCCGTGATCTAGTGATTACCTGCAAAATTTAGCAGAAGGGTGAGTCACCGAGACTCAGTGTGTAATTTCCCCGGGTGTCTCCAACCTTACCCACGAGGGTATCTCGACTATAAAGTGAATCATTTCGGCTTTCAGCCAACACAGTTAGTAACATAAACAGTAAAGAAGCATGTGAGTATTACACACCTGAAAACGCGTAACACTAAACTCTCTATGTCGACGCTTGCACTAGCAGGGACAATGGCTATTTGCCTATCCCAGGCAGACGTCGGCTCTTTACCACAACCCGATGGATAGTCCCAAATCGCCGACATAGCACGCCTTTTAAATTTGGGAGCGGAGGCTATGGATACACTCCCCTCCTCAGCTTGATCGTTTCTTGTATCCATGAAATAGACTTGATCAGAGTTCAAAGAGAACATCAATTGTCTATCAAGAGAATTGATTAAAGAAGACTACAACCAGTAAGGGATATAATAACCAAGAACTGAAAAGAATTGATTCCTACCTTGGTAAACGATAAACCACACAACAACTAGTTTGGCCTTGAATCAAAGATGAGTTGTGAGAGAGCCAAAAGTTCAGCCTAGCAGTAAAAATTACCCTTTGAGAAGGAAAAAGTATCACACGAGACTACCTTGCGTTATTGATGATGAAGAACCCGAACAGACTTGGCGGAAAGAATACCCCTTCACACTTTAGGCCATACGAGTAGTATCAATTCGAGATAACAAAGAACCAGAGATTCGGTGAGTGAAGAAGGATACAGAGAACATAAAAGAAAAGAGAAGGAAGTCGAAAGAAGGGAAAAAAGATTTGACTTTTAATGAAAGAGAGAAAAGAAGATCTTTACCTTCAACAGTCGAACAAGGTGAAACCGTTTCACTTGCGGCCAAAGGAGCTATTCGGATAAAGAGAGAAACAACAAGGTGACAATGAAGGAGCTGCAGGGTTTCAGCTAGAGAAGAAGAAGTAGAAGAGAAAAATGAAACACAAAGAAGTGAGATAAAAGTTTCGGTTGTGATGTTTAAGAGCAATGAGAAAAGGAGAAGAAAAGATTGGGCAAGGGGTGGCTTCAAGGAGTTTCGGCTAGTTGCAGTAAAGATCAAATGGAAGACTTGCTAAGTGTAACAAATAGAGAAAACAAATGTGAAGAAGAGAAGAAGCAAAATGGATGAGAGAGCAAAAGTAAGAGTTTGAAATTTCGGTTTCCAAATGTTGAAGTACCAATACCCAAGATGCAAAGAAAAACAACTAAGTGCTCCTAAAGAGTTTTGGCACACAACATCCTCCAAGGCTACAGTTTCGAGCTCCCCCTAACCAAAATACCAAATTTTGCCAACCAAACACACCTTAGCCGAAACTCAACCCCCCAACAACTCCCAAATTTGGCCTACCAACAACACTAACACCAAAACCCTTGATCCTCTCCACACTTCACTCTCCAACAACCATTTGAATTGGTTTGACCAATTCAAATATCACCAACACCTCATGGCCACTTATTCAAACACTTTGACTCCTTCAACCAACCACCTTGAAGAGTCCAACCGAAAGCCACCTCTTTAGCTCCCTAAGCACAAAAAAGTAAAGTTTCTAAATGTTACTGACGAGACCCGAACTCTTTCCCTCTGCTGCTCCCTTATGACGCCACTTCCTTGCACCTTAAGTGGCATCTTCTTGCCACTATACCACACCTCTTCTTGCATCAACAAACACCAGAAATTACTCTTAAGGCCTGCCTCAACCAGCTCTCTCCTAGAGTGCCTAAAAATAAAATTTTTACCAAGGTTCAAGTAGACCCCGAGCCTTCTCGGGACCCCCAAACACACCAAATTAACAAGCAGAACAAACCAAATACACAGGAAACATAAAAATGCAGAACCTCTAATTCCAGGATGTTACACTTGAAGGTGTCGCGACACAACTACGATGAGGTCAATTTAATAAGCAAGGGTTTTTCATCTGCACAACCTAAACTAACATGTTTAGTTGTCCTTACTTGACCTAATTAGGTAATAATACATGTAATCTATAAATACTCGCTTAGAACAACACATTAGGGAGATTTTCAGATAGATTTATACATACATAGTTTTAAGGTTTTTGTTTTATTTTTGCGTAATCGAAAGATCCTATTCCAATGTTAGACGATCGCAATCAAAAACTTTTTTGGTACCACACTTTTACATTGATGAAATCCATGAGCATTTCTTTCCTTTATTCTATTCTTTATATCTTTTCTTTAAACGTTGTTAATTGAATGTTTGTGTAAATATTAGAATTAATTTATGCTTTATACATATTTTGCAATTGGATCGAGTTGAGTACAATTAAAACCTAAGATTGACATCCCTAAGAAGTCATTTAGGTAGATACAAACTCGAAATTGATATAGTCTACCGAGCATCACTTAGCCTGTCTCAGTCTAAACTATGATGTCGGAGATAAGTAGTTCTTGCTAATTAGTTAGGTTAGTAGAAGACCGAGAGGCCCTACTAGGTTAATTACTAGCCAATTATTTAAAGCACTACATCAATAATTAATCAGGTAAAGCAATTGGATCTAGGCTAAAGAAACTCGCTTAGTCAAAGCAAGGAATAGGAGAAGATGATGCATTAACCTAGGAGTAGATTTAGGTTTAGTATCAATTTAATTAGTTTATTATCAATATCCTAATTTAGAATTAATACTACTAATTTGTTACTCGAATATATTCAGAATTATTTTGGGTAATTGATTTAATAACATTTTTCTCCAAATTGCAATCCCTTGGTTTCGATCCTCGGAGTACTCTCAGTACTTCATTGTACTAACAAACTATATTACAAGTTGACTCTACACTTGTGGACATCACCCAATTTCCTATCTTTTGTAGTAGTATACACACTCTTAACGTTAGCACATTGGGAGGCGGTTAGTCTCCTTTACTTAAATTTCCCCATAAAGTTGTAAATTCTAGGTTTTAATCTCATTCAATTTAGTCATATTAATCAATTTATACTCTAAGTTAGATTAACTACTCCCACTTCAATTAACCAATTTCCCTAATATTTTAGTTTCGTCTCATTAAAAATATAATAACAAGAATTTAGAGGGTTTAGACATGCTTAGTAATTCAAAGACTTATGATTGTGGAGATCGTTTTTAGGCAACAACTAAAATTTTCTTAACTAGAAGAGTTTGATCACTTTTACGATGACGAATCTGTAACAGATGAAAGTACCAAAAATAAATACAGAATACTAAAGAAAAAAATTGTAAAAACTGAAATTACTGAAACAAGAATCAAAATAACAATGTTTTAAGAAAAATCCTAAGAACCAATTGTTGGATCTGGTGCCTTGCGTGTAGTATATTCGTTTGAAATTTGTACTTTTTTTCAAAAAATTAATTAATAAAACAATTAATGGATTACATTAATATACTTTGTGTCATTTTCTTCATGTGGTTTTTGCATGCAAAGCAAAATAGAAGCAAATATTGGCTCATTAGTTGTCTAATGTTTAAACTGATACTATGCGGTATTACATGGTCATATCGTAATACAAAAAAAATAACTTATGTTAGTAGACATACCTAAGCATGTCCTTAGTCTAATTGGAAATGAGCAAATTAGTTGAAAGATTAATATGTCGTCTATCAAGTCCAATTAAGGAGATGCCTTGTCTTGGGAATCAGAGTGGATGAATCTTAGAAGATGGAGATATAGATGTAACTGACTAGATTGACAGTACATTGGACCGGACCCAAGAAGAATAGATCCTAAACTCGTTTATGGATTTATTCACTTTTGACATTCAAATTGTGGCATACCTAAATCCTAAGTGGATGACAAACTATGTATGCGTGACTTGTATACTTTGATGTAAGTAAAAACATAAATTCAAATAGATAAGAAATCAAAAGCTAGTGCGTTGGGTATACGGCTTCTGCAGTATGTAGTGTCATTCATAATAGTGGAATTCAAAGCCCAAGATATGAGTAAATGGTATCCTCTCATTGGTATTACATGGTTGATGGTATTACATGGTTGATGAAAAGTAAATGTAGCCATGGTTCGTTCGTCTTTGGGATAAATGACTTGATTACTATTTGATAGTAATTGACTTTTCATAAAGGAAGATGTAATGGTTACCATGAGATAAAATAAGTGGAACACCCAAAACCCGGCCCACAAGCCCTAACCAGATCTGGCATGCTCCTTAAGTAAAACGTAGTTAAGCCTCGTAATGACATTTTGAAAATCTTGGTGGTTTTTGAAGAAAATAGATTTGGGATTGTTCTCAAATTAAAAATTGAGTTGAAATTTAATTTTGTACTAAAATGATAATTTCATATTTCAAAAGTTACAAGTTAAAGAAATGACGAATTTTTAAAGTTTATTATTATTTTAACTTGAAAATCGTAGGCGTTTGAGTTTCAAAATAATTGAAGTTGTTCGTATCATAGAAGAAATTTAAAACACATAAATAAAACAGTTAAGTGATAATGGCCTTATTACATCAAAATATATCCCAAAATAAACCAAAATAAACTTAATAAGAAAACTGAAGAAAAATTGAGCTGTGCATGGCCACCACTAAGTTCCTGCAGACCAGGTCCACTCACTGAGTGCCATCTGCAAAAAGTTAGCCCACGAAGGGTAAGTCAACAGACTCAATGTGTAACAACCATCATAGACTCCCAAAACATATAAGGCATATCATATCACATACGAGCAAATATAAGCAATGATGCAACCTAAACCCACCTAGATATCCATCCTCTACACATCACCCGTACCTACCAATCACACCGTGGGGATTACTAAATCGACCCTCCATTCGCTACACACCGAAGGCGATCATTGCGATCAACGCACATCACCCTTATAATTGTGGCATAGCCACGGATAATGTGACAGAGTCACCAGATTCATAATATGTGACATAGTCACCGATAATGTGGTAAAACCACCGATCACTTCCCTTTAACATAATCACCCATATGCCCATGCAACATACCAAACATGCTATTTATCATGCAATTTACCTTACCCCCAAAATCCAATGGAATACCACATATTTTCACATCAATGTTATTAAACATTATTTACAAGTGTTGAGGGGTAACGTACCTGAATACACTGTACCATTAAATGGTACCCTTAGCCATGTTTATTTGTCACTTCACTAACACATGATTAACATAACTATTATTAAACTATCGGGAACTCAGTGTAGGGTTACACACCTGATTTCTAACGCGATTACCAAATCCCCAAAATCCCGATCTAATGCTCTAGATCCATTTTTCCTACATTCGGCCAACACTAAGCATATTAGCAAAGAGCCATTCGGCTACACAGTAAATCCCGAAGGGTTAACGCAACCAAAATCCTTACCTTGCTGCCGATTTGGTTACCACCCAAATCCTGAAACTACGTGATAAACCTTCCTTGAAATCGGCTAAGCACTAGTATATTCAAATGGTTAGCTTTTGGCTTTTCAGATAACTAAGAGATGAATTGAATTAGTACAAAACCTTACCACTGACTTACCGAAACTATTGACAAGGAAAAGATGCTCCCGATCTACTGCTTCAAAATCCCAGAAATCCTAAAAGAAAATCGATTGCATGGTTGATTAAAAGTCAAGACAAATGCTGAAATTCGGCTTTTGTTCTACACATGTCGACAGAGAGGAAATAAGGAAGAATGGTGGAGATTCAGACTTACCTATCCCCAAACCGATTTGAGAAGAGATCAAGGGAGATCTCTGCTTGGTTGCTATTCGGCCAAAAACTGAGAAGGGATGGGGTTGAAAGATTTCGGCAATGGCTTTAGGAAAACAATGGAGGTTCAGCCAATAGTGGAAGGAGGGAATAGGAGAAGGATGAATGGTATTCGGCTTTT
This sequence comes from Gossypium rotundifolium, assembly GCA_025506655.1. Lineage (NCBI taxonomy): Eukaryota > Viridiplantae > Streptophyta > Magnoliopsida > Malvales > Malvaceae > Gossypium > Gossypium rotundifolium. The sequence goes on along the minus strand of CP106723.1, from coordinate 104,335,802 downwards.
GATGATTGTGAGAAGAAGAAAAAGAATGATATGGAGGCTCAGTTATGATTAGGCTAAAGTGAGAAAGAAGAAGAAAGAATCAAGAGAAAGAAAAGAATAAAGAAAGTGATGGTGACACAAATTCGGCTTAGGGGATTTTGGCTACTAGGTGACCGAATTTGTCATCCTAGAAGTCCCTTGGCCGGCCAACTTTCCTTCTTTCCACTCAATCCCTCTTTTCACTCTACCTTAGCCGAATCTCTAAGCTGTCAGACCCAATCTATACCTCCTCCATTAGAGTCCTTGTGCCGTCTACCACTGCCCTTCCTTGCTAAAAAAATAAAACTCAAAAACGCTTCCCTTGCTACTCGAACCTAGGCCCTTCTCACTCCCTGTGGCGTCATCTTACAGGGCCCTAAGTGGCGCCTCCTTGCCACCTTACCACTGGGTTATTTGTGTCCTAAACCACACAATAATCTCTTTAAGGCCTAGCTCCCTTAGTTCCCTTTTTTGGGCTTAAAAATCCAATAACTTCTAAGGCTCCTACCTACATCCCAAGGTTCTTGAAGCCCCCAAATCACATTCAAATCATACTCAAGCATGCAATTACATCATTAAGTAAAAATGCATAACCCCTAAATCTTAGATATTACAGTTCTACCCCCTTAAAATAATTTCGACCTCGAAATTACTTGGCTAAAATAAGTAAGGGTATTGCTGTCGCATTGTTTCCTCTGGCTCCCACGAAACTTCCTCTGATCCATGTTTACACCATAACACTTTGACAACAGAACTGATTTCCTCTGAAGCACCTTCACATCCCGTTCTAGAATCTGAATTGGCTCTTCCTCATAGGACAGATCTGGTCTCAGCTCCACCTCCTCAACCGGTATTATATGAGATAGATCCGATCGATAACGATGTAGCATCAAAACGTGAAACACATCATGCATCTGCTTCAACTCCGAAGGAAATTCTAACTGATACGCTACTGGTCCAACCCGCTTTAGAATCCGATAAGGTCCTATAAACCTAGGACTTAACTTTCTCTTGCGACCAAATCTCATCACCTTCTTCCACGGTGAAACTTTGAGAAACACATAATCTCCCACAGCAAACTCAATCTCCTTCCGCTTAAGATCTGCGTATGACTTTTGCTGGTCAGATGCCTCTTTCAACCGTGTCTGAATTACCTTAACCTTTTCTTTCGATTCTGCCAACATTTCTGGACCCAAAACCTGACGTTCTCCCAATTCTATCCAAGATGTAGGAGTGCGACACTTCTGTCCATACAGCGCTTCATACGGTGCCATCGAATACTTGCCTGATAGCTATTATTGTATGCAAATTTCGCTAAAGGCAAGAACTCCTCCCAACTCCCTCTGAAGTCTATCACGCAACCTCTCAACGTATCCTCTAGCACTTGAATTACCCGCTCAGATTGGCGGTCCGACTGCGGATGGAATGCCGTACTGAAGTCCAATCTGCTACCCAAAGCTTGATGTAATGCTTTCCAAAACTGAGACGTAAACCTCGGATCCCTATCCGAGATAATCGACACCGAACTCCGCGTGCGACCTCACGATTTCTGCTACATACAACTTTGCCAATCTCTACAACGAATAGTTAACCCGCACTGGTATAAAATGTGCAGACTTCATCAACCGATCTACTATCACCCATACCGAGTCCTTTTTAGTAGGCGTGAGGGAAGCTCACTAACGAAGTCCATGGTAATTCTCTCCACTTCTATTGCGGAATCTTTATCTACCAAGCAATCTCGATGGTACTTGGTGTTCACCTTGACTTGTCGACACGCTAAGCACTTCCCTACAGCACTCAGAATCTCCCGCTTAAGACCGGACTACCAAAACTGCTCCCATAAGTCCCTATATAACTTACTTCCTCCGGATGCATAGCATAAGGGCCACTATGCGATTCCTGAAGAATTTTCTGCCTTAACTCTTCGCCTTTCTAAGATACGCACCTTGCCCCAAAAACACAAAGACTCCATCACCGCTTACATCAAAATTTTCCAATTCCCCATTTTGTACTTGTAGTAGCTTAACACTTAGTTCACCATCTACCAATTGTTTCTCCTTAACCTGACTTAGCCACGTCGGCTTCACTTGCAATTCTGCTAGCAAACTTCCATCATCATAGAGGCTCAAATGTGCAAACATTGCCCTTAACTCCGACACCACTTTTTGACTTAGGGCATCTGCCACTACATTCGCCTTGCCTAGATGATACTCTATTGAGCAATCGTAATCCTTCAATAACTCCACCCACCTACGCTGTCTCAAATTCAACTCCTTCTGAGTCAACAAATACTTCAGACTTTTGTGGTCCGTGTAGATCACCGACCTTTCTCCATACAAGTAGTGCCTCTATACTTTTAGAGCGAATACTACCGTCGCCAACTCTAGATCATGCGTCGGATAGTTAACCTCATGAGGCCTCAATTACCAAAATACATAAGCGACCACTTTCCCGTCTTGCATGAGAACACATCCCAATCCTGTATGGGAAGCATCACAATATACCACATAGTCCTTTCCCCGCCTCAGTCAATCAAACCGAGCTTCATTAAAACTTTCTTAAGCTTCTCAAAACTTTCCTCATTGCTTTTATCCGCCCATACGAAAGGTACCTCCTTCCTTAACAACTTCGTCAAAGGTGCTGGTATTGACGAGAATCCCTCAACAAATCTCCTATAGTAGCCTGCTAGTCCCAAGAAACTATGAACTTCCGCCACAGACTTAGGAGGTTTCCAATCCAATACTGCCTCAATCTTCCAAGGATCCACCCTTATTCCTTCAACAGACACCACATGTCCTAAGAACGTAACTTCCTTCAGCCAAAATTAGCACTTGCTGAACTTGGCATATAGCTTCTTTTCCCTTAATACTTGCAGTACAACTCGGAGATGCTCATCATGTTCTTCCTCGAACTTGGAATACACCAAGATATTGTCTATGAACATAACAACGAACCGGTCCGTAGGGTTAGAAAACCCGCTCATCATGTCCATGAATGCAAATGGGCATTTGTCAATCGAACGGCATTACCAAGAACTCATAATGCCCATATCTTATCCGAAAGCGGTCTTATGGATATCCCTCCTTCACCTTAAGTTGATGATATCCCCGACCTTAGATCTATTTACTGAAAATATCAGACCCCCTTAAGTCGATCGAACAAGTCGCTATCCTCGGCAATGGATACTTGTTCTTGATGGTCACTTATTCAACCGCCGTAGTCTATGTACATGTGCATAGTCCCGCCCTTCTTCTTCACAATAGGACCGGTGCTCCCCATGGAGACACACTAGGTCGAATAAACCCACGATCGAGTAACTCTTGGATCCGGGCTTTAAGCTCTACTAACTCCTTTGGTGCTATTCAAGATGGAGCAATTGATATAGAGAGTCGCATCTTGAGAAATCAATTCCGAACTCTACCTCCCTATCCGGGGGTAACCCAGGTTGCTCCTCCGGAAAGACATCCACAAATTCCCTTACTGTTCTAACTCCTCCTATAGTTGCTTCCTTAGCCTCCAAGGCACTGATCAACATCAGAAAAGCTACACACCATTTTCTCACCATCTTCTCTACCTTAAGGGCAGATACCACATTCGACAAGCAATTCTGTCTCTCGCCCATCACCACAATCTCCTTTTCGTCAAGAGTTCTTAACGATATGTGCTTAGCAGCACAATCCACATTCGCATGGTACTTCACTAACCAGTCCATGCCTAAGATTAGATCAAATTCCTCAAATGGCAACTCCATTAAGTCAGCTGGAAATTGCGCCTCCTGAACTTCCAAAGTACTACCCTAAAGAGTTTATCTAATTCTACTGATTGCCCTAAAGAGTTTATCTAATTCTACTAATTGCTCTAAAGGACTAAGTACAATCATCTTCCTAGGTACAGTCTCAGAGTTCACATGCAGAGTTCCAGACACCTTACTAGCAATATATGAATGAGTTGACCCAATATCTATCAACGCAATAAAGGGTAATCCGAGATAAGGAACATACCGTTATGACATCGTGAGTCACCATCCTCCTCCGATTTAACCAGCATACACTAGACCCGACTGTCTCACCTCCGTGTTACCAACACCTCTCGCCGATGTTCTTCGACCTCTTCTAGAATCATTACCTCTGCCCGGCTAGACCACGACCCATGCAGTGGTTGTCAGCCCACCTCTTCCAACTGATTAAGACCACAGCTTCTTGGTGGCTCCCGTCTATTTTCATAGGGCGGTCCCTAATCATGTGATCCTTGGACCCACACTTGAAACATCCTTCCGTCTTCTTCCAACACTCTCCCAAGTGCATCTTTCCACACTGAGCACAAGTACGGTACTGTCCTCCCGTAACAACTTGCTGACCTCGCGACCCATCCATTCTAGGTCTTTTTTGGACATTCCCAGATGACCCTGATGATCCAAAACCTATCTTTTGCCTATTCTTGTCCGTGTTCTATCTCACAGACTCCTTAACTCCTTCGGCTACCTTAGCCTTTTCTACCAACATGACAAACTCCCACTCCTGCTGTGGAGGAATCAACAATCTTAGGTCATCTCTCAGTCCGTCCTCAAACCAGACACATCGTTCATGCTCCGTAGCCACTATGCCTCGAGCGTATCGGCTCAACCTTAGGAATTCCACCTTGTACTCCACTACAGACTTATTCCCCTGGACCAGCCTTAGAAACGCCTTCCTTTGCGCATCAACATAGCTAGTCCCAATATACTTCTTCTGATATGCCGCCTTAAAATACACCCAAGTGAGATCATCTGCTGTAGCACCATCCCGAACCGTGAGCCACCATTGGTATGACTCATCACGGAGTAGCGACACTACCTCTTTCAGTTTCTCCTCAATAGTCAGGTCCAAATCATCCATAATTTGCTCTGTCGCCTCCAACCAATACTCAGCCGTATTGGGCGCCACACTAGATATACCACGGAAAAACTCAGCTCCATTGGCTCAGAGTCGTTCGGGTACAGATTTCTGAGCTCCCATACTTCCACCTGCTCCAACCACCCTCTCAAGAACTCGCAGCATCGCCTGCGATACTACATCATCCCCCGTCTGATCCTGATATTCAACACCAGCAGCTAGTGGTGGTGGCATTTCATTCTCGGACCCTTGACCAGACCTAACGGGTTTCGACACGATCATTCGGCCTCTACCATGACCACGCACATTATGACCACGTCCTCTAGAACTCATTTTTTCGAATTGCGTTTATCTGGTTAAGAATTTTATGAATCATTATTTCTTTCCACTGATTTATCGCGAACAGTCTTATGATTAATAGTTCTAAAAAGTAGTTCTTTCGAATTCATACACACACTATAGTCTCAAGTTCATTCATTCGATCATCACCATTCATGAACTTACGTTCATTACAGAGAAGTGTTGTGGTTGTCATTGTTGTTGTTCTCCACTACCCAAGGGTATTTTCGTAATTTATCCTATAGGGTATTTTGGTAATTTTCCAAATTAGGGTATTTGAAAATTTCGTAAAATAGGGATTTTTGGTATTTTTTTTTTGCAAAATAGGAATATTTTGATAAGAAGATTCGAGGGTAATATGGTAATTTTATAAACTGAGGGTATTTTTGTAATTTTACAAACCAGGGGCATTTCGGTAATTTTGTAAAATATGGTTCCAAGTGATTTTACGAAATAAGGGTATTCTAGAAATTTTCAATTCGGGGTTACTTCGGCAACTTTCCACACTGTGGGTATTTTAGTAATTTTACAAGTTAAGGGTAATTTGGTCAATTTGCAAATCAGGGGTATTTTGGTCATTTTTAAATCAAGGGTACTTTGGAGGTTTTATAACCAAGGTTTAATTTTAGGATTGTACAAAACAAGGGGATTGGTCCCTTTCGGGTTTTAATTATTGAATTTAGCCTGTGATTTAGTCTTCTTGGTTAGGGTGAACCATCATTACGCACCAGGTAGGACTCGAGCGGAGAGGAGGTGAGTTACTAGGACTGCTTAAATACCAAGCTCCCCCTGAATCCAATCCTAGACATGCGCACAACGGTTGCCACACCTTTAACTCGGTGACTCACTCACAGTTTTGTCTGGCTAGACTTTAAATTTTATGTAATTCGGTGTTGGAGTAAGCTAATCCTAGGGTTCAATAACTCCTAATCTAGTAATCTACGTCCCTATAATTTCCACATGCAAATCACACAAGGGTTAGGGGTACTTACCTGGTGGACTTCGGGTCAGAGTGCCATGCCAGAAAACCTGCTCATTCTTTAGTAAAACCCAACTTTTAAAATAAGAAAAACATTTTGGGCCCAAAAGCCCTCAAGGTCGAGTTTTGAACCGGGCTTTGATACCAAAATTGAAACACCCCAAACCTGGCCCACAAGCCCTGACCGGATCTGGCATGCTCCTTGAGTAAAACTAAAGAAAAATTGAGCTGTGCATGGCCACCACTAAGTTCCTGCCGACCTGGTCCATTCACTGAGTGCCATCTGCAAAAAGTTACCCCACGAAGGGTGAGTCAATAGACTCAGTGTGTAACAACCATCACAGACTCCCAAAACATATAAGGCATATCATATCACATATGAGAAAATATAAGCAATGATGCAACCCAAACCCACCTAGATATCCATCCTCTACACATCACCCGTACCTACCAATCACACCGTGGGGATTACTAAATCGACCCTCCATCCACTACTCACCATCGAAGGCAGTCGCTGCAGTCAACTACACATCACCCTTATAATTGTGGCATAGCCACCAGATAATGTGACATAGTCACCAGATTCATAATATGTGACATAGTCACTAGATAATGTGGTAAAAACCACCAGATCACTTCCCCTTTAACATAATCACCCATATGCCCATGCAACATACAAAACATGCTATTTATCATGCAATTTACCTTACCACCAAAATCGAACGGAATACCACATATTTTCACATCAATGTTATTAAACATTATTTACGAGTGTTAAGGGGTAACGTACCTGAAAACACTGTACCATTAAATGGTACCCTTAGCCATGTTTATTTGTCACTTCACTAACACATGATTAACATAATTATTATTAAACTATCGGAACTCAAAGTAGGTTACACACCGATTTCTAATGCGATTACCAAATCTCGAAAATCCCAATCTAATGCTCTAGATCCCTTTTCCTACATTCGACCAACACTAAGCATATTAGCAAAGAGCCATTCGGCTACACAAAGAACTCAAGGGTTAACGCGACCAAAATCCTTACCTTGCTGTCGATTTGGTTACCACCCAAATCTCGAAACTACGTGATAAGCCTTCCTTGAAATCGGCTATGCACTAATATATTCAAATGATTAGCTTTTGGCTTTTCAGATAACTAAGAGATGAATTGAATCAGTACGAAACCTTACCACTGACTTACCGAAACTATTGACAATGAAAATATGCTCCCGATCTACTGCTTCAAAATCCCAGAAATCCTAAAAGAAAACTGATTGCATGGTTGATTAAAAGTCAAGACAAATGCCAAAATTCGCTTTTGTTCTACACATGTCGACAGAGAGGAAATAAGGAAGAATGGTGGAGATTCAGACTTACCTATCCCCAAACCGATTTGAGAAGAGATCAAGGGAGATCTCTACTTGGTTGCTATTCGGCCAAAAACTGAGAAGGGATGGGGTTGAAAGATTTCGGCAATGGCTTTAGGAAAACAATGGAGGTTCGGCCAATAGTGAAAGGAGGAAATAGGAGAAGGATGAATGGTATTCAGCTTTTGATGATTGTGAGAAGAAGAAAAAGAATGATATGGAGGCTCAGTTATGATTCAGCTAATGTGAGAAAGAAGAAGAAAGAATTAAGAGAAAGAAAAGAATAAAGAAAGTGATGGTGACACAAATTCGGCTTAGGGGATTTTGGCTACTAGGTGATCGAATTAGTCATCTTAGAAGTCCCTTGGCCGACCAACTTTCCTTCTCTCCACTCAATACCCCTTTTCACTCTACCTTAGCCGAATCTCTAAGGTGTTAGACCCAATCTATACCTCCTCCATCAGAGTCCTTGTGCCGTCCACCACTGCCCTTCCTTGCTGAAAAAATAAAACTCCAAAATGCTTCTCTTGCTGCTTGAACCTAGGCCCTTCTCACTCCCTGTGGCGTCACCTTACAGGGCCCTAAGTGGCGCCTCCTTGCCACCTTACCACTGGGTTATTTGTGTCCTAAACCACACAATAATCTTCTTAAGGCCTAGCTCCCTTAGTTCCCCTTTTTGGGCTTAAAAATCTAATAACTTCTAAGGCTTCTACCTACATCCCAAGGTTCTTGAAGCCCCCAAATCACATTCAAATCATACTCAAGCATGCAATTACATACATTAAGTAAAAATGCATAACCCCTAAATCCCAGGATATTACAATAAGATCATATTGGGAGAACGAATTTATCTCAAAGAGATTAAAGATATCCTATGGGGCTAACACACTTATGACAAGGTCATTGGACAAGCACTGATCAAGTTGCTTTCGTAATGGTATGCCGTTAGGGAGAGCTCAGTTATGATACTATAATGGAATAACTTTGTGACTTAATGAATTTTTAATTAATAAGTGAAAAACTAGAACTTAATTATTAATCAATTGAGCCCTAATCGCATAAGTCCAATATGTCCCCCCAATAGCTTGTTGAAATAAAAAATGAATTGCATGTTGAATCAAATTAACAAAAATGAAAAGTAATGGTAAAGTCAGAGAAATGAGAAATATTTGAAAATGAATGTGTATTTTTGCTAAATGAAAATGACTTGGAAATGTATTTATGGTTTTCGAATTAAATGAAGTTTGAAAATGAAAATAAATTATTATGTCATAGTAAATCCGTTGAATGTAGAAATATTAATTATATTTTCTCATAGATTCTTTTATGGTAAAATCGTCATGATTTTAATGAAATTTAAATTGGGTTGAAAAAATTATTTAATTGGGAAATTAATTAATTTAAGATGTTTATTTTGGGAAATAGAAAAAGACATATTGGGTTGAATCAAATTATAAAGTATTGGTTTAAAAAGTCCATGATTTCTTGTAATTGGACCCGATATGGAAGAGGCCCAAAAGCCCTTTATGTTTAAAGAGGAGAATGACAAACCTTGTTTGTTTAACTAAGGTTGTTGGCCTACTTACTCGTAGTTAGACTAGGAGTTCGTTTCTCTATTGAAATAAACCTCTACAATTCAACAAGGGTTTACCTGTTCTCCTTATAAATAGATGGCATCGGTAGGGCTAAATATACAAGTTTGAGATATTGTTACTCTGCCCGAAAATAGTGAGAGTTTAATTTTGTAACAACCCATTTTCAGTGAAATCGAAACAGTGGTTTCGGGACCACAAATTTGAGCTGAAAAGAAAATTTATTGTAATATTATTGCATGTTTTGCATTATGATAGGAATGTCATATAAAAATTCTGATAAGAAAATTTTGCCGATTACATGTTTAATTAGAGAAAGCACCAAATTGCATAAAATGCAAAAGTTGAATTCTAGTAGCTATAAGTATCAAATAGCTATGGAATTCAAAACTTGAGGTCCTTATATGGTAATTAGACCATTAAAGAAAATTTAGTAGATATTTTTGATGAATCATCCATGGAAAATTAGAAAAAGGCAAGTACTAAATTGGAAAGTGGAAAAATTAATGGATGATAAATAATTAAATAGAAATAATATCATTTTATATCATATTCATCACCAAAAATTCCATGGAAACCTTAGGAGAGAGAAAGGAAACTTATCATGCTTAATTAGGTATGTTATCTTGTCCCAATTTTAGTCATTTTTATTTTTTGAGATTGAGATAGCTTAATCTATCTATTTTGGGGATTAATTTGAAAAGATATCAAAGTATCAAAGTTTTGTCATGGATGAATATGCTGAAATTTTGAAATTTATGGTAGAAAATGAAAGGTTGTTGATAGATAAACAACTTTTACAAAGTGAATTTTGATGAAAAGATGATTTATGGATTAAATTGTAAAGATGTAAAAGTTATGGAAAAATTCTAAATTTTGTGAAATACATGTGCTGTAAACGTTATATGAAAATTTTGGTTAGGCTCGGAATAAGGATTAAATTGCATGAATTTCATTTTTTGAGCCTAGGGATGAAATCGTTATTTGTGAAAAGTATAGAGGCAAAAAGTAATTTTGCCTAGGATGTGAATTGAATTAAATCGAGTATGAAATGGATTAAATTGATGTTAAATTTATTTATATAGATCATGAAAGATCTAATACTGAGTTGGATTGAGGAAAACAAAAATTTTCGGATTATTAGATTTCGTGTATGAACAAGTATCGAGGTAAGTTCGTGAAACTAAATTATGTACATTTATATGTTTGAATTTAAATGTTATATATGTGAATTGTATAATTGTCATGCATGTGAAATTGATTGAATAACTGGTAATGCCTGATAAATGTCAAATCCCGTTTGAATAAATGAAAGCCGATGGATACAGGATTTCCTGTATTGGTTGTAGTCCATCATATGTTGCGGACACATCATAGCTCGAAAGAGCATCCCATTATAAGCCCTCTCGAGCTTCCCGATATATGGTTCAGTGAGCTTACCGTTATAGCTCTTCGGAGCATCCCATTAGGTTGTGATCCTACATTTGTTATGGACACACCTTAGCCCTTATGAGCATCCCGATTAAAGGCTCTTCGTGAGATTCCCGTTAATTGGCTCTTTGAGAGCTTCTCGATAGTGCTCGCTCGAAATTCCCGATATTGGCTATCCGGAGCTTCCCGATATGGTTCTTTTTGAACTTCCCGATATATTTCTTTGTGAACTTCCCAATTATGGCTCTTATGAGCTACCCCTTATACAGCCCGGATAAGCTTCCCTGTAACACCCCAAACCCGGTCAATACGTTACGACCAAATCTGGTATGTTACCGAAAAGGCATTTTTGAAAATTATTTAACGGAACATCGCAATTTGAGAAAACATTTTTTTTTCGTTTGATAAATCCAAGTTGAGGGGGATTGATTAGGGTGTATTATCTTGTAACCACTGCTTACTAAGATATCCAGAAGTAGAAATCAGGTTAAATTCTTAAAACCATACTTTAGAAAATTTTGTTTAAAATAGTGTTGAGTACTGTGACTTTTGGAGAAAAGAAAGAAATATAGATACTATTAGTAGTTCTAAGAAAACTTTCAGTTTTAGTTACTTATTTCTTGTGATCCATTTGTTAATATTTGGAAAACTTGATTTACATTTTTAGGAAACCCTATTTTGACAATTTATAACATAGATAAAAATCAGCATTTAAAACCAAACCCCAAATTTAAGTTAAAGCAGCCTTATTACATAATAAAATCCCAAGTTAAGCTAAGTTCAAAATAAAGCAATGAAATTTTCAAGAAAAATAGCAATGCATGGCCACCTCGAGTCCATCCCGACTCCAAAACCCGCCATCTACTGATTACCTGTAAAAATTAGCAGAGGGGTAAGTCATTGAGACTCAGTGTGTAAATCCCCTTATAACGCAATCTGGCCTTAAGCCCAAAGAATATAGCATATTAAGAATGTATGCAATGCGACCCAACCCAGTTTAGCTCTCCCTCCAAACATCGTGGCTTTAAGCCACTGTAGTTTTGACCACCGTGGTCCTAGACCACTCGTGACATTAGTCACTCGTGATAATAGACACTTAAATATATATATCCGTGGGGCCAACCCACTGTGGTACTTGACCACCGTGACGATCTCTGATAAATTACATATACGTGGGGCCAACCCACTATGGTACTTGACCACCGAGATAAGTCACTAATTAAATCATTCGTGGTTTCAACCACCGTGGTACTTAGACCACTCGTGAAAGTAGTCACTCGTGACAATAGTCACTCATTATCCCTTTACCTTTCAATCAATCCCGAGCCCATGCTCTTCACTTCATGCACAATATGTATGCAACCAATATCATAGTGTATATCAGATCATATTTCATACATGCAAACATCAAAATATACATACATACATATTAAGAACAATATCATTACCGAGAACTTACCCGGCGTCTCCAACCTTACCCATAAGGGCATTTTGCATATCACATCAGCCATTTCGACTTTCAGCCTTAAAAGTTAATAACAAAACAATAAAGAAGGCGTGTGAGTAATACACACCTGATAATGCGTAATACTAAACTTTCTACATCGACGCTTTCACTAACAGGGACGACGGCTATTTGCCTATTCCAAGCAAAGTTGGCTCTGTACCACAGCCTAGTGGAAAGTCTCGTACTGTCGATACTGCACGTTTTTTAAACTTAGGGGCGGGGACTACGAGTCCAACCCCCTCCTTCACTTGACTGGCATTCGAATCCATGAAAGGTTCTTGATCAGGAAACACGGTGAAGGCTTTGAAAGATAACAAAGAAAATAAGAACTCAAATCGATGAAGTCCTTTACCTTGATCAACAGAAGCCGAAATGCTAACAGACTTGGCTTAGGAAACCGATTCAGCCCCTATATAATCACCATGTTAAAATCAGTTTCCAAAATAGAACAACAAGAAGTGGCCTTTCGGCCTAACAAATCGATATGAACCCCCTTAATACCCATTCGACCAACCACTTACCAAGATTCTCTTGACAGATGATGAAAGTATGTTCCTCTACAATCGATCCATGCCCAAAGGAGTGAGTCAGGACCTTTGATTAACCAAACCAAAGAGAAAAAGAATGGAGCGAATAGAAACACAAGGGAAAGAAGGCTCCTTACTAAAAGCAAGAGTATACCGAATGGAGGGTCTATGTTTGGCTATCAGCAAACCGATAGAATGGGTACCTACACTTGACGCAAAAATGGGTTTCGACTTCTACAAAAATATGAAATAAAGAAGAGAAGAAAGAAGATAAAAGAAAGAAATGAGTTTCGACTAAGACACTTACAAATTTGGCTATCAAGAAACAAGAAGCATGGCCAGAAGATCCAGCTATGACAAAGAAGAATAAGAAAGATGAAGCAATGAGGTGTTTCGGCTTTTGGTGGATGAGAAACAAGTAACAAATAGTGAAAAGGAAATGAGGGCACTAGGTTCAGTTGAAGAGAAAAAGAAGAAAGGAGAAAGAAAACAAAAGAAAAAGAGAATACCAAGGGAGAGTTGAAGTTTCGGTTTTACACAAGTTGAAATACTAATGCCAAATTGCAAAGAAAGAACCAGCTACTCCTAAAGAACTTCGGCACAATAAGAAATAGGAAAAAGGAAAAACAAATAAGAAAAGAGACTCATAAAGGCTTGCAAAAATCGGCACACACACACACTAAGGCTCTAGGTTTTGCTATCACTCCCATAATGCCAAAATTCACTAACCCCATGCACCACATAGCCGTAATTCTCCTCCCATCCTTCTCTAACTTTCGGCCAACACTCAAACACCCACTCACCTCCTTGATTTCCTCCACCGAATGATCCCCATCACTTATTCAAATTGTTTGACCAGTTTAAACTCCCCAAATCCCTCATGGCCATCCATTCAAATGGTTTGACTCCTTCAACACCCCTCCTTGAAGAACTCTTGCCAAATCCACCACTCTAGCACCCTAGGCATAAAAATAAAGCTTCTAAAGTGAGGCTTGGGATTTGAACCTCCTCCCTACTGCAACTCCCTTGTGATGCCACTTCCTTACATGCTACGTGGCACCTCCTTGCCACTCTACCACTCCTTTTATTGTGTCAACAAACACAAATATTCATACTTAAGACTTGTCTCTACTAGTACCCCCCTAAAGTGCCTAAAAATAGAATTTCCACCAAGGCAAAAGCTTAACCCCAAGCCTTCCCGGGACCCCCAAACACACCAAAATAACAAACAAAACATTCCAACACACAGAAACACACAATAATGCAGAGCCCCTAATTCCAGGATGTTACAGTTCTATCCCCCTTAAAGAAATTTCGGCCTCAAAATTTACCTGGTCAATAGAGATGAGGTATTGCTGTCACATCACATCCTCTGACTCCCACGTGGCTTCCTCTGAACCATGATTCTGCCATAACACTTTAACCGACAGAATCGTCTTTCTCCGTAACACTTTAACATCTCGGTCTAGGACTTGAACTGGTTCTACTTCAAAAGATAAGTCAGACCTTACTTCGATTTCTTCCACCGGCACTATATGAGATGGATCCGAACGGTAGCGTCTCAACATTGATACATGAAATACATCATGTATTTGCCTCAATTCCAGAGGTAACTCGAGCTGATAAGCTACCGATCCCACACGCTTCAACACACGATAAGGCCCGATGAACCTGGGGCTCAGCTTGCCCTTCCGTCCAAACCTTAAGACTTTCTTCCATGGTGAAACCTTTAAGAAAACCTGATCACCCATAGAGAACTCTATATCCTTACACTTCCGATCTGCAAAAGATTTTAGCCTGTTAGAAGCTTCTTTCAATCTAGTCCAAATCAACTTAACCTTCTCTTCTATTTCAGAAACCAATTCTAGACCCAATGACTGTCGCTCCCCCAACTCTTTCCAGCAAGTAGGTGTGCGGCATTTTTGACCATACAATGCTTCATAGGGTGCCATTTGAATACTGGATTGATGGCTGTTGTTGTATGCAAATTCTGCCAACGGTAGGAACTCCTCCTAACTACCCTTGAAGTCAATAACACAACCTCTCAACATGTCTTCCAAGATCTGAATTACCCTTTTTGACTGACCATCAGTCTATGGATGAAACACTGTGCTGAAATCCAATCTCGTACCCAACGCTTGATGCAATGCCTTTGACAACCTCAACATAAACCTGGGGTCTCTGTCTGATATGATAGACACAGGTACCCCATGCAATCTCACAACCTCCGCCACATAAAGTTTGGCTAACTTCTTTAATGAGTAATCAACCCAAACCGGTATGAAATGAATAGACTTCGTCAACCGATCCATAATTACCCACACCGAATCTTTCTTCAAAGGCGTAAGCGGTAGCCCACATACAAAGTCCATCGTTATCCTTTCCCACTTCCACAGTGGAATCTTTTCTGGCTGTAGCAACCCCGAAGGCAATTGGTGTTTCGCCTTCACCTGCTGACACATTAAGCATTTATTCACAAATTCAGTTATCTATTGCTTCAGACCCGGCCACCAAAACTATTCTTGCAAATCCCTATACATCTTACTTCCACCTCGATGCATAGCGTATGGGCTACTATGTGCTTCCTATAGAATTTTCTGTCTCAATTTGAAATCCTTCGGCATACAAGGCCTTCCCCAAAAGCACAATACCCCATCACTGTTCACACTAAAATCTCCTGTCTCACCACTTGCCACTAACTGAAGTTTCGAGCTTAACGACTCATTAGAAAATTACTTCTCTTTTATCTGACTGACCCAAGAAGGCTTCACTTGAAGTTCAACTAGCACACTTCCATCATTGTATAAGCTGAGATGGGAAAACATTGCCCTCAAGTCCAATATTACCTTACGGCTCAACGCATCTGCCATTACGTTAGCTTTACTCGGATGGTACTCAATCGAACAATCATAGTCCTTCAATAATTCAATCCACCTTCCCTGCCTTAAATTCAATTCCTTCTGGGTAAGAAGATACTTCAGACTCTTGTGGTCCGTGTAGATAATGGACTTCTCCCCATAAAGATAGTGTCTCCAAATCTTCAAAGTGAACACTACCGCAGCTAACTCCAGATCATGTGTGGGATAATTCACTTCATGCGGTCTCAACTGCTGAGAAGCATATGCCACCACCTTCCCTTCTTACATCAACACACACCCTAACCCTGTGTGCGACGCATCACAGTAAACGACAAACACCTTCCGGCCTCAGGCTGAATTAACACTGGAGCCTCAGTCAAGATCCTCTTCAGCTTCTCAAAACTTTCCTATTGCTTATCTGACCAGACAGATGGTACCCCTTTCCGTAACAACTTGGTTAACGGTGCGGCTATTAACGAGAATCCCACAATAAATCTTCTATAGTACCCAGCCAAACCAAGAAAACTCTGAATCTCTGCCACAGTCTTAGGCGGTTTCCAATTCAACACAACTTCGATTTTTCGGGGATCAACCCTAATCCCCTTAGTAGACACAACATGTCCTAGAAAAGTAACTTCCTTTAGCTAGAATTCACACTTACTGAATTTGACGTACAACTATTTCTCTCTTAAAATTTGCAGAACCACCCTAAGATGCGAATCATGTTCCTCTTTTGAACTTGAATAAACCAAAATATCATTTATAACCACCACGACAAATTGGTCCAAATAGGGTTGGAATACTCGGTTCATCATGTCCATAAATGTAGTTGGTGCATTTGTCAACCCAAACGGCATCACCAGTAACTCGTAGTAACCATAACGAGTTTGAAAAGCTGTCTTATGAATATCTGCCTCCTTGACCTTAAGTTGGTGATAACCTGACCTCAAGTCTATCTTTGAAAAGACCGAAGCACCTCATAATTGATCGAAAAGATCATCTATCCTAGGCAGCGGGTACTTGTTCTTAATCATCAACTTGTTCAACTGCCTATAGTCAATGCACATCCGCATCGACCCATCTTTCTTCTTAACAAATAACACCGGCGCTCCCCAAGGTGGCACACTAGGTCAGATGAAACCCTGGTCCAATAGTTCCTGAATTTGAGCTTTCAGTTCCACCAACTCTTTTGGTGCCATTCTATATGGGGCAATAGACACTGGCGCTATTCCCAGAAGAAGATCAATTCAAATTCCACCTTACGATCCAGAGGTAACCTTGGAAGTTCTTCTGGAAAAACATCAGCGAACTCTTTCACTATTCTGACATCCCCCACAGTCAACTCCTTAGCCTCCAAAGCTCGAACGAAATTTAAGAAAGCTTCGTACCCTTTTCTCACCATTCTTTTAGCCTTTAATGCAGATACTACATTAGACAAGTAGTTCCTCCTTTCACCTATCACTAAGACTTCATTATCTTCAGGAGTCCTTAACACCATTAGCTTGGTAGCACAATCCAAGTTTGCCCGATACTTCGCTAACTAGTCCATGCCTAAGATCAAATCAAATTCCTCGAACGACAGTTCCATCAGATCAACTGGAAAACCATCCCTTGTACTTCTAGAGGCACATTCCAAAAGAGTTTGTTCACTACTACAGATTGTCCTAAAGGGCTATGTATAATCATTTCCCTAGAAGCAATCTCACAGTTTATATTCAGAGTTTTAGACACCACACTAGCAACATAGGAATGTGTTGATCCAATATCAATCAGTGCGATAAAAGACAATCTGTAAATAAGGAACGTACCGGTTATGATGTCCGGTGAGTTGCCCTCCTCTCGGCGCCTAGCTGCATAAACCAAACTAGGCTATCTTGAATCAGTGTTCCTAGCACCTCTGCCCAGTGCTCTACGTCCACGGCCAAAACCATTCCTTCCTCTGGCCAGACCACGACCTCTCTATAGTTGTAGACCACCTCTACCAGGCTGTACATAATTCTAACCCATTGGCCCCACTCTGTTGGGCTCTTACGGACAATCCCTTACTCGATGATCCACTGATCCACATATGAACTATCCATTACTTCTTGCCCATCACCCTCCTAAGTGAAACTTCCTACACGTAGCACATTGTCGTGGCCAACCAGTAGTAGCGGACCTTACCACTCGACCCAGCCTATCCAACCTAGGCCTCTTCTGAAAATTCCTAGTAGACCTTGACAGTTGAAAAATTCTCTTATTTTACCATTGTCCCTATCCTAATTCTGCCTTTCAGATCGCTTTGCCTCCTCAACTATCTTAGCCTTCTCAACCAAAATAACGAACTCGCTTTCCTGTTGCAGAGCTATCAGTATTGCAACTCATCCTTCAGACCATCCTTAAATCAAACACAACGTTCATGATCTGTAGACACAATACCACAAGCATACCGACTTAGACGCAAGAATTTCACTTCATACTCGCCAACTGACTTACTCCCCTGGACCAATTTTAGAAATTCCTTACGCTGAGCATCCACATAGCTCGA
The DNA here is from genome assembly GCA_025506655.1 of Gossypium rotundifolium. Taxonomy (NCBI): domain Eukaryota; kingdom Viridiplantae; phylum Streptophyta; class Magnoliopsida; order Malvales; family Malvaceae; genus Gossypium; species Gossypium rotundifolium. Next base: position 104,317,777 of record CP106723.1, on the reverse strand, counting down.
CCCAATATACTTTCCCTGGAACACAGACTTAAAGAAGTCCCAGGTAATGCAATCAGCTGCTGTGCCATCTCTAATTGTGAGCCACCATTGGTAAGCCTCATCTTGGAGAAGAGACACAACTCCTTTCAGTTTCTCTTCTGCGGTGCAATCAAGATCATCCATGATGCGCTCAACCGCCTCGAGCCAATACTCAACTACATTAGGAGCTACATTAGAAATGCCCCTAAACATTTTAGCCCCATTCGCTAAAAGTCGCTTTGACACAGATTTTCGAGCCACTGATCCCGTGCTCACTCCCGCAACTCTTTCTAAAATGTGTAACATAGCTTGAGACACATCATCGTCTCCACCAGTTTGATCTTAGAATTCTGCTTCTGCAATTGGCGATGCTGGCACCTCCCCTTCCAGCCCACACTCAAATTTCAAAGGCTCACCCCAACATCTCGGCCTCTTCCACGGCCTCGCATATTGCGCCCACGTCCTCTAGTACTCATTATTACTAACGCAATTTTATCTAATTAAAAGTTTTATGAGTTAGTGTTTTCTTCAACTGTTTGTTACAGATCAATTTTATGAAGGTAGCATCATAAGTAATTCTCGCCAATTCATGCATACCTAAGGTTTCAGTCTCTAAAGTTGCATTTCTCAGTACAAGTAATCATAGAATATCACACTTACTTAATGTAAAACAACCAAAAGTCAGGAGACTTACTGCATGCGATTTGGTGCTGGAGACTCGAGTGCCATGCTTCCAGAAGACTTATCATTTTCTAACTAGCTTTTAAAACATTTTTAAAACCCCTTACCCATGGCCGAGTTTTTGAAACTGGCTCTGATACCACAATTGTAACACCCCAAACCCGGTCAATACGTTACGACCAAATCTGGTATGTTATTGGAAAGGTAGTTTTGAAAATCATTTAACGGAACATCGCAATTTGAGAAAATATTTTTTTTTTCATTTGATAAATCCAAGTTGAGGGGGATTGATTAGGGGGTATTATCTTGTAACCACTACTTACTAAGATATCCAGAAGTAAAAATCGGGTTAAATTCGTAAAACCATAGAAAATTTTGTTTAAAATAGTGTTGAGTACTGTGACTTTTGGAGAAAAGAAAGAAATATAGATACTATTAGTAGTTCTAAGAAAGCTTCAAGTTTTAATTACTTATTTCTTGTGATCCATTTGTTAATATTTGGAAAACCTTGATTTACATTTTTAGGAAACCCCATTTTCACAGTTTATAACATAGATAAAAATTAGCATTTAAAACCAAACCCTAAATTTTAGTTAAAGCGGCCTTATTACATAATAAAATCCCAAGTTAAGCTAAGTTCAAAATAAAGTAATGAAATTTACAAGAAAAATAGCAACGCATGGCCACCTCAAGTCCATCTCGGCTCCAAAACCCGCCATCTACTAATTACCTACAAAAATTAGTAGAGGGGTGAGTCATTGAGACTCAGTGTGTAAATCCCCTTATAATGCAATCTGGCCTTAAGCCCACAGAATATATCATATTAAGAATGTATACAATGCGACCCAACCCAGTTTAGCTCTCCCTCCAAACACCCGTGGCTTTAAGCCATTATGATTCTTGACCACCGTGGTCCTAGACCACTCGTGACATTAGTCACTCGTGACAATAGTCACTTAAATATATATATCCGTGGGGCCAACCCACTATGGTACTTGACCAGCGTGACGATCTCTGATAAATTACATATACGTGGGGCCAACCCACTGTGGTACTTGACCACCGAGATAAGTCACTAATTAAATTATTCGTGGTTTCAACCACCGTGGTACTTAGACCACTCGTGACAGTAGTCACTTGTGACAATAGTCACTTATTCTCCCTTTACCTTTCAATTAATCCCGAGCCCATGCTCTTCACTTCCTGCACAATATGTATGCAACCAATATCATAGTGTATATCGGATCATATTTCATACATGCAAACATCAAAATATACATACATACATATTAACAATAATATCATTATCGAGAACTTACTTGGCATCTCCAACATTACCCATAAGGGCATTTTGCTTATCACATCGGCCATTTCGGCTTTCAGCCTTAATAGTTAATAACAAAACAACAAAGAAGGCGTGTGAGTAATACACATTTGATAACGCGTAATACTAAACTTTCTACGTTGACACTTTCACTAGCAGGGATGATGACTATCTACATATTCCAAGCAGACGTTGGCTCTCTACCATAGCCCGATGGAAAGTCTCGTACTGTCGATACTGCACGTTTCTTAAACATAGGGGTAGGGACTACGAGTCCAACCCTCTCCTTCACTTGACTGGAATTCAAATCCATGAAAGGTTCTTGACCAGGAAACAAGGTTAAGGCTTTGAAAGATAATAAAGAAAACAAGAACTCAAATCGATGAAGTCTCTTACCTTGATCAACAAAAGCCGAAATGCTAACAGACTTGGCTTAGGAAACCGATTGAGCCCCTATATAATCACCATGTTAAAATTGGTTTCCAAAATAGAACAACAAGAAGTGGCCTTTTGGCCTAACAAATCTATATGAACCCCCTTAATACCCATTCGACCAACCACTTACCAAGATCCTCTTGACAGATGATGAAAGTATGTTCCTCTACAATCGATCCATGCCCAAAGGAGTGAGTCAGAACCTTTGATTAACCAAACCAAAGAGAAAAAGAATGGAACGAATAGAAACACAAGGGAAAGAAGGCTCCTTACCAAAAGTAAGAGTATGCCGAATGGAGGGTCTATGTTCGGCTATCAGCAAACCGATATAATGGGTACCTACACTTGACACAAAAAGGGGTTTCAGCATCTACAGAAATATGAAATAAAGAAGAGAAGAAAGACGATAAAAGAAGGAAATGAGTTTCGATTAATACACTTACAAATTTGGCTATCAAGAAACAAGAAGCAAATGGCCAGGGAGATTCGGCTATGACAAAAAAAAAGTAGAAAGATAAAGCAATGAGGTGTTTCAACTTTTGGTGGATGAGAAACAAGTAACAAATGCTAAAAAGGAAATAAGGGCACTAGGTTTGGTTGAAGAGAAAAAGAAGAAAGGAGAAAGAAAATAAAAGAAAAAGAGAATACCAAGGGAGAGTTGAAGTTTTGATTTTACACAAGTTGAAATACCAATGCCAAATTGCAAAGAAAGAACCAGCTACTCCTAGAGAATTTTGGCACAATGAGAAATAGGAAAAAAGGAAAAACAAATAAGAAAAGAGACTCATAAAGGCTTGCAAAAATCGGCAGACACACACACTAAGGCTCTCAATTTTGCTATCACTCCCATAATGTCAAAATTCACTAACCCCATGCACCACATAGCCGTAATTCTCCTCTCCTCCTCTCTAACTTTCGGCCAACACTTAAACACCCACTCACCTCATTGATTTCCTCCACTGAATGCTCCCCATCACTTATTCGAATTGTTTGACCAGTTCAAACTCCCCAAATCCCTCATGGCCATCCATTCAAATGGTTTAACTCCTTCAACACCCCTCCTTGAAGAACCCTTGCCAAATCCACCACTCTAGTACACTAGGCGCAAAAATAAAGCTTCTAAAGTGAGGCTTGTGGGATTTGAACCTCCTTCCTACTGCAACTCCCTTGTGATGCCACTTCCCTGCATGCTAAGTGGCACCTCCTTGCCACTCTACCACTCCTTTTCTTGTGTCAACAAATGTAAATATTCATACTTAAGACCTGTCTTTACTAGCTCCCCGCTAAAGTGCCTAAAAACAAAATTTCCACCAAGGCTCAAGCTTAACCTCGAGCCTTCCCAGACCCCAAACACACCAAAATAACAAACAAAACATGCCAACACACAGCAACACACAATAATGTAGAGCCCCTAATTCCAAGGTGTTACATACCCGATAGGCTCTTTATGAGCTTCCCGAAATGGCTCTGTGTGAGCTTCCCGTTACGAGGTTCGAGAGTGTGCTTCGATTATGTGCCCTAATTGGGTACCCTTGGAAATGAATTGGTGAATTATAGTAGTGTACACTAAAGTGTACTATATGAGCGTATCCATTGATATTTCTAATAAATTCAATGGCTAAAATTCTAACATGGCTAAATTGAATTTGAAATGATTTGTCATCAAAGTGTACATGTACTATGGAATAATATTATGGAAAGCATATGAATATGAAAGACATTAAATAACGAGATCATCCATGTTCTTGGTATTATGTGAATTACTTGAGTAACATGATTTGGTGAAGTTGTGTAGGCTATAAGCCAAATTATTTAGATGCATTATTGTATGCTTATCTTAAATGTAAATATATGGTAAGTTAAATTCCTGTTATACAAACTTACTAAGCATTAAATGCTTATTAGGATTTCTTTTCTCTTTTTTATAGTGCTCGAAAGCTCGTAAAGGTTGGAGATCGGTCAGAGTATCATCACACTATCCTCCAGCTTGTATTGGTATAAAAAGTAAACTTATTTTGATATAATGGAATGTATAGGTTAACTTGGCCTATGTTGGCATATAAATAGTAGTTTGTAACTTAGCCATTGGAATGGCTAAAATGGATTGTTTTGGTATGTTATTATAAGCTTATATCATGTTTAGCTTATATGTATGTGGTTTGGTTAAATTGAATTAGGGTAAAATATAAATCATCACAAGAAGGTAAGCTTGATCATATGAATATGTGATATTATTTCATATATATTAATGATGTTTGCTTATTTGAAAATATATGCAAATGTTGTTGTATGTTGAAGGTTAAATATGGGTGAGAAATAGGGCTAGGAAATGACCTTATTTTGTCCACATGGGTAGACACATGGGCGTGTGTCTTGACCATGTGTGACACACGGCCTTGCACATGGGCATGTGGCTTGGCCATGTGTTCCTTGCATTTTAAGTTTGAGAAACAGAATGCTCAAAATTGGGCACACGGGTAGAGACACGGACGTGTGTCTCAGCCATGTGCACTACACGACCTAGAACACGGGCGTGTGTCTTGGCCGTGTGAAACCTGCACCTAATTTGTGAAAATTAAATTGACCACACAGCCTAGCACACGGGCGTGTGGTAAACCATGTGGCACAAGTCAGGGAGTTACACGGGTAAAGTGATGGGCTAGGACACGACTGTGTGCCTCACATCGAATGCCCACACGGCCTACCCACACGGGCGTGTGACCCAAATATATAAGAAAAATTTTGGAATTTTGTGAAAAAATTTTTGAGTTCTCGATTTAGTCCTAACTTGATTCTAATATTTAAATTGGGCCTCGAAGGTCCATTCAAGGGACAATATGATTAATTTCAGATATGAAAAGTAAATGACATGAATTATATGGAATTACTCTGTAAATTCTAGTAATGCTCTGTAACCCTGTTCTAGTGACGGATACGGGTTAGGTGTGTTACAAATCTTCAAGTACTAAATCTATTTTTTGGAATAACAATTCTATCGGTTTCTAATGAGAAGAAAATTTGCTTTCACACTGAAAGTAAAGAAAGTTATTTCTAGTTCTGCATTTAATTCGAATCGTTCGAGCCCACGCTCAAAGCAATTCATGGTTTGAGAATAGCGAAAAAGGTCGTTTGGATGAAAGCCATGAATAATAAGGATTCGTCTAGCCAAAAACATAGGTGTAATTTTAGAAAAGGGTTTATTACCATCAATATCACATATTGGTTAGGTTTTCAAAATTTTTATTTTCTGCTATGCAAGAAAATTGTTTGTGAACCAGATTTTTTTCTAACAATTGATATTAGAGTGTCATGTTGTGCTATGTTTATAATATAAATCGAGAACAAATTTTTTTCTCTTCTTTATGTGTGATTAATTTTGATAAGACGTGACATTATTGTAATTGTATGTATGTTAAATGCATGCAATTATTTTATTTTATGTATGATAAATTAATTTTGCCAAAGTTGTGATTACTAGAAAGTTAAATGTAATTTTATTAATTCCTTGGGTATGTATAAATTAGATCATGGAATATCATTTTAACACAGGGTTTAATTTTATTACTTTAGAATAAAATATGTGAGTCGAAAATGAAGATAAGATTTTATGCAACATATATTTTTCAACGAAACTCAGAGAATTGAGATGCATCGAGGCCGATTGAGACAACACAAACATGACCTAACCAAACTGATAATAGATTGACGATGATGTTAAACGGTAACGATAGGCGGTGGAGGTCGATAGCGGTGGTTGACAATGGTGGCCGATGGCGGCCTGCTGCAGTGATGGCTATTGTGAAATATTGGAATGATGTGCAAGTGTACATAGTCGTCAATAAGTAATAACATAGTAAGTAAAAGTATCGTCTCCACAGAGAATGTATAGGCAAATATTGTGAAAATAAAAACTTAGCAAATTAGTGATGGAAATAATTCAGAGTAGATTGGATTAACTAATGAACTTAACTAAAATTAACTAAGTATGCAAAAACTAATGGAAATCTAAATATAGAATGAAAAGCAACAATTCACAAGTTTAATTACTATGACATGAAATAGTTAGATTAATTGCCTTCTTTAACTTAAGATTATTAGGAAACCAAGACAAATCAGCTATTTATTAACCCAATATGAATAAATTATGAATTCATACTTATTTAATTATTAAATTTCTTTAGCGATTTCTATGTTCAATCAACTTCACAATTTCATAGCAGATATCATAAAAGGATTATGCAAGGTAACAATATTGTTTAATATTATTACTAATTTAATCATTAAATGATCAAACATGCACCATCCGAATATTGTATCAATTAATTATTTTACAATCTTGTTCGAATTAAATAATTAATTCAATTTCTTCCCTACATTCATAATGCTAAAGAAACTCACTTAGTCGAAACAAGGAGTAGGAGAAGCTGATGCATTAACCTAGGAGTAGATTTGTAACAGCCCAATTTGTTACTACTAATTTTGAATTAATACTACTAATTTGTTACTCGAATATATTCAGAATTATTTTGGGTAATTTGTAACAGCCCAATTTTGGGTCTAATAGGAATAGTGGTTTCGGGACCACAAATCAGATGCAGTAAATTTCATTTTTATTATATTTTTATGGTCTACAATTTTATGGAACGATTTCGTGAAAATTTCGTTTGAAAATTTTGACGTTTGGCCACTCAATTTAGTTAAAAGGACTAAATTGCAAAAAGTGAAAAACTTAAATTTTATATGTTAAAGGTGTCCAATTGCTATGATATTTTAAATTGGAGGTCCTTAAATGGTAATTATACCATTGGTTAACTTGGTGGACAAAAATAAACATGGTTTGGTATGGCATTTTAGTAATTTGGTAATTAAATAAATTAAAAAGCCAAATTAAAAGCCAATTTTTGTCCATCTTCTTCCTCATGGCTGAAATTCATAAGGGGGAAGCCATAGCTAGGGTTTGGCCACTTTCACCTTGATTGTAAGTCCGTTCTAGCTCCTTTTTAATGATTTTTACGTTTTTAAAATCCTTGTTACATGATCTATCTATTTCTACCATTGATTTGAAGAGATGTCAAAGTCTAAAATTTTACCCATGTTGAACATGTATTTATTTTGATGTTTGATGGTAGAAAATGCATGTTTTTTGTTTGTTAAACGACTTTTGCTAAGTAATTTTTGGTTAATATGCCTAAAAGGACTTGTTTGAAAAAGTTGTAAAATGAGTAGTAAAAGTGTGAATAAATGAAAAATGTGAGCTTTTATGAGCATGATATAGGTTACGGTAGGCTTGGGTATAATGAAATTGAATGAAAATCATTTTACGAGCCTAGGGACTAAAATGTAAAATGTTAAAATTTTAGGGGAAAATGTAATTTTTGCCATAATGTGATTTTGGGCTGATTTGAATAGTATAATGATTAGATAAGTTAAATGTGATATTATAGATCAAGAAAAAATGAGGTTCGGACTTAAAATGGGGAAAAATAAGTATTTGATGATTTAGTCCTTTTTACCGTTTCTATGCCGAGGTAAGTTCGTATGTAAATAATGCAATGTTATATTTGTATTTTAATGTTTTGATATTGCATGAAATTTATGATTGATTCTATGAGTATATTTGACGAAGTTTCGACAAGAGAGAAATCCCGGTTGAACCTTAGGAATAGATTAGGATACAAGTGACATATCACTAGGAACCCATGTGATTATGTGATTTATGTGTCCCGTGTGCTAGTCTTGTACATCCTACCAGTGGCTGGGTATACCTGCATATATTGTGAATACCTGATAGCTTGTGTGAGCAGCACTGCGTAGCTACGTCTAGACTGACATCTTGTGTGAGCAGGCCCGTGGATTTGCTCGAGAGCGAGCTTATATGTGTTATGAGAATTGTGATAGCATTGGCTACATGTGTGGCACTTATGTGCAAAGTTTTCCGTGTATCCGATAGTATTCCAAGTGGTTCAACGGGTATGTCAAAGAAGAGAAATAGTATGTAAGTATTACGAATTGGTACAGGTATGTACCTAAAGTTTATAAGCATTGACTTCATGAAATTGTGAGTTCATGATTTTCCTCGAGAATGTTTTTGTGAAAGCCTTGTGATTTTTGGTCTATACTTGTGATGTACGAAGTACATGGTAAATTCGGTTGGTGATCATATAATTGGCTTTCAGGCCAAATTAAGTTATGATATAGTACAATTCATTCACAAAAATTGTGATTTATCGGATATGAGAAAAAGGAAAGATTGGCATAATTTCCTATTAAAATGATTATGGAAGTATGAAAAGATATGAGCTTTAAACAATTGAAAGATGTTAAAGTATATGCTTGAGAGGTGAATACTAATAATTAATGTGCATGTTTATTATGAGGTATGAAATGATTGGTTGATTGTGGTCATTTGTGATAATGGAGAGATTACGATTGTTAGGCTGATGCCAAGATATGTTAAATTATTCTTATAAGTTGGTAAACATTTTGACTGAATGAAAATTATAACTGAGAGATTCATAGTAATTTGTATTATCTTGTGTTTAAATTGTTGAACTTGATAAAAGATTGGTAATAGTTGCCTATTATTTTCATACGGACTTATTAAGGTATATATATAGCTTACCCCCTTCCTTTCCAATGTCTTATAGGGTTATTGAGCTAGCTCGGGTTGGAAATCGCTAGAGATCCTATCACACTAGCAAGCTATCATTTTGGGTATAAATGAATTCAAGTATTTTAGGTCTATGGCATGTATAGGGACTAGGCCAATTTGTTATGCGTTGCATTACTAATTTGGCCATATATGTTAGCTTGTAATTGTTAATGCTTCATATTATATATAGCCATGAATGATGGCTTATGTTGATAATAAGTTTGTTCATATGTTAATGCTCTCTTGTGAATGTGAAATTAGTATGTTTTTAATGGGCTAAGTATGATGTTTTAAGCATGATAAATGATGGTATAAGAATGACAACATTATTGTTTTGTTTGTGGTTGTTTGGTTGCATTTATATGCTTAAATTTGTGCCATGTGATGTTGTGTAGATGTGTGCAAGTAAGGGTGACAAAATGGCTTGGTAAATAGCCTTATTTTTTCCATACGGGTAGACACATGGGTGTGTGTCTAGGCCGTGTGTGACACACGGTCTGCCCCACGGGCATGTGCTCCGGCCATGTGTCCCCTGCACCTTTATTTTGAAATATAAAATGTCCAGAATTGAGCACACGGGTAGAGACACAAGCAGTGTCTCAAATGTGTGTTACATCAGAACACCCTTAACCTGCTACCATCACCTAATAGGGTTACGAGGTATTACCAAACTATCACATCATAACATATACATATTTCATAAAATCTAAACATTCAAACACATACAACATTCATATATAATCATATTGTCCCTTATAAAGCTCTATGAAATCTTAAAACATGCTTGGAAGAGGTTCGGGACTAAACCAATAACATTTAAAAACTTTGGGAAACTTAGAAAATTTTCTTGAATACAGAGGTCACACGCCCGTGTGAATAGGCCGTTGCCTCACATGGCCATCAGACACGCCCGTGTGTCTATGCCGTGTGAAAACAAGGCATACATACTGACTTGCCTCACATAGCCACGGACACGCCCGTGTGTCAGGCCGTGTGAAAATTGGTGGGTATACTGACTTGGCCACACACACCCATGTGCCAAGGCTGTGTGCCTCATACGGCCACCAGACACACCCATGTGTCTAGACCATGTGTAAGTCTGACTTGAATTTCTAATAATTTTCAAGGGACACAAAGCCATGCATCAAGGCCATATGTCACACACGGTCGAGTCACACGCTCGTGTGGATTTAAATAGGCTATTTGCAAGGCCAATTTGCCACCCATAATGGTCTACCCTGCAAACTCAAAATGTGGCACCAATTCATAAACAAAAGATAGCCCAAAACATTAACAATTTATGTCCAATTCATAGCCTAAAAACATCAACCAATTTATTACACATTTACTACACCAAAACATACCAATTCCATATACCAAAACCATCTATTTCACCTAGTTCCAATACAATCAATTTATCATCACTTTAACTACCAATTCCAACATTTCAAACATACCAATTCACCATTTCCATAATAATCTTGCCAAACACAAAACCAAATATATATATATATATATTTACACCATAAGCACATATATGAGCACATATCATAAGCCAAACTCACATTCAACATTACCAAAATACATGTCCACATAACTCAAGTCTATAAATGCCATATAACCAAGTCACAAATGTATAAATACCAAAATCAAAACTGGATAGTGTGATGCGTTCTCCGTCGACTTCCAACCTGAGCGAACGTCTGAATCACTATAAACATAGAAAATAACACAAAGTAAGCTATAAAGCTTAGTAAGCTCGTATGATATTAAACTTATCTTATTGAATAAACACATATTAAGCATTTACATATACTATAATATAAATTCATTTGATTTCACCTTTATACTATAATTCCAATCACATAATTAACTCACAAGTTTATTTATTTCTATGTTCATACGAATCAAAAACATTCTTATCAATTCGACCACATTTACAAATACAAAATCAACTATCTATATAACTTTATTCAAACTAACATTCCTCACATTTTCTTTAGCCAAGGTGAATCATGTTAATTATCATCAAGTAATAGTATTTCGCATGTTATATACCTTATGTATATACAGTTAAAACAAACATAAATTATGCCTCATTTAACATCCAATTCATACCTCCATATAGCCAAATGAATCCATATAACTCGCACCCGTAGTGCCAATATCATGGCCTGAAGCCAACACTATAATCTAATGACATGTCACTAGCATCCTAAACTATTCCTAAGGTTCAACCGGATTTCATTCTTGTTGAATCATCATCGAATCATTCTTGAACTTATCTATAATTACATAGTCACAATTTATGTTATATCAAAGCATATAATATACAATTACAATAAGCTCATTGCATACGAACTTACCTCGATCGTTAAAACGATGGAATGGATCGACTAGTCTGATACTTTGTTTTCCCCCGTTCTAGATCCGAATCTCATTTTTCTCAATCTAATCAATCATTTGAAGCTTGGTCGAACCAAAATATTCTCCCATGGCTTCCATTCTTTCTAATTTTCGGTGGAGAAATGGTGAAAAGATGATGATTTTCATTTGTTTTTATTAAACATTAACTTTATTAACTAATTACCAAAATATCCTTTAAAAACATTAGTAATTACACCGAACGCCACTCCACTATCATCAAATAACTCATAAATGGCCTACTTATCACTTAAGGACCTTTACTTTAATGTTCTATAGCTATTAGATACTTTTAGCTAATAGAACTCCACTTTTACACTTTATGCGATTTAGTCCTTTTTACCGAATTAAGCATTCAAACAGCAAAATTTCTTTATGAAACTTTCACATAATAATTCTATCATGTTGTAAAATTTAATAAAATATAAAATAAATATTTAAATTCAAATTTATGGTCCCAAAACCACTGTTCCAATTTGACCCAAAAACGGGCTGTTACATACACGGCCTAGCACACGGGCGTGTGGCATAGCTGTCTGGCACAAGTCAGAGAGCACCCCTAAATCGAACATGGTCTGAAGCACGGGCATGTCCCAGGGTCACATGGGCGTGTCTCTTGGACCACAAAGGCGTGTGAGCCCTACATCTAGCAAAATTTTTAAGTTTTTAAAATTTCTAAAGTTCTCAGTTTAGTCCCGAACTGTTTCCAATACATGTTTTGGGCCTTGTAGGCTCGTATAAGGGACTTTATGATTGAATATGGATGGTATTAATTTAGACACAAATTTTATGACTCGAAATTGTGTGATTACTTATGATGTGAGTCCAGTAATACCTCGTACCCTATTCCAGCGTCGAATATGGGTAAGGGGTGTTACATAATTGATTTAATAACATTTTTATCCAAATTGCAATCCCTTGGGTTCAATCCTTGGAGTACTCTCATTACTTTATTGTACTAACAAACTATATTACAATTTGACTCGTATACTTGCGGACATCGCCCAATTTCCTATCTTTTGTAGCAGTATACACACTCTTGACGTTAGCACATTGGGAGGTGGTTAGTCTCCTTTACTTAAATTTCCCCATAAAGTTGTCAATTCTAGGTTTTTAATCTCATTCAATTTAGTCCTATTAATCAATTTAAACCCTAAGTTAGATTAACTACTCCCACTTCAATTAACCAACTTCCCTAATATTTTAGTTTCGTCTGTTATAAATAAAATAACAAGAATTTAGAAGGTTTAGACATGCTTAGTAATTCAAGGACTTATAATTGTGGAGATCATTTTTGGGCAACAACTAAGATTTTCTTAACTAGAAGAGTTTGATCAATTTTATGATGACGAATCTGCAATAGATGAAAGTACCAAAAATAAATATAGAATAATAAAAAAAAATTGTAAAAACTGAAATTACTGAAACAAGAATCAAAATAACAATGTTTTAAGAAAAATCCTAAGAACTAATTGTTGGATCTGTTGCCCTGAGTGTAGTATATTCATTTGTAAACTTGTAATTTTTTCAAAAAAATTGATTAATAAAACAATTAATGGATTACATTAATATACTTTGTGTAATTTTCCTCATGTGGGTTTTGCATGCAAAGCAAAATAGAAGCAAATATTGGCTTATTGTTGTCTAATGTTTAAACTAATACTAAGCAGTATTACATAGTCAGATCGTAATATAGAAAAATAACTTATGTTAGTAGACATACCTGAGCATGTCCTTAGTCTAATTGGAAATGAGAAAATCGGTTGAAAGATTAATATGCCGTCTATCAAGTCCAATTAAGGAGATTCCTTGTCTTGGGAATCGGAGTGGATGACTATTAGAAGATAGAGATATAGATGTGACTGATTGGATTGACAGTACATTGGACCGGACCCAAGAAGATTAGATCCTAAACTTGGTTATGGATTTATTCACTTTTGACATTTAAAGTGCGGCATACCTGAATCCTAAGTGGATGACGAACTACGTATGCGTGACTTGTATTCTTTGATGTAAGTAAAAACCTAAATTCAAGCAGATAAGGAACTGAAAGCTAGTGCGTTGGGTATATGACTTCTGTAATGCCCTAAAATTTTAATTTTTGATTTCGTGTGTGTGTGACACATAATGCCTATCTGCTTCAGTGGTTATGTGTTCTGGGTGTGTGAGAGGTCCCAAGTTCAAGCCTTACTTGGGAAAAAATTGGTATTTTTTTTTATAAATAAAGCCTTAACCTTGTACAAAGGGCTTAAGTTTAATTGTTGGTAAGGTTATATCAGAATGGGCCTGCTGGTCTGGTGGTTAAGTAGAGTGTTAGACTGTTAGAGGTCCTGTGTTCAATTTTCTATGATGGCGTGGAGACAGTATTTTTGCTTCAATTTCGGCTAAGAGTTGTGTTGGGGCAAAATTTTGAGTAGTTGTGTTTTAGTGGGTTAATAGAGAATGATTTTAGGAGATAATTGGGAGATAATTCTGAGTAGTTGTGTTTTAGTGGGTTAATAGGGAGATAAAGGTAGAGTTTTGGTTTTCTCACCAATTCCCCAAACTTTTTTGATGTTTTCTTCTTCTTATTTTTTCCCTCCTCTACTGATTCTTTCCCCTAGTTGCTACCGAAATTCCCATTATTTTTTCCCCTTTCATTTATTTCTTTTTTTCCAATTGATTCGGCTGTTCATCGTTGGTTGTGCGTGTTCAAAGTTAATCAAGGGGCTTGTAACACCCCAAACCCGGTCAATACACCACCAATTTAATCGGTATGCTACTGAGGAAAAGGTTTTGGGTGGTTTAGGTTGAAGTCTAGCGGTTTGGTGAAAACGCTTAGCGAAATTTTGTATTTGAGGAAAACTCGATTAGGTTTTGATTAAAAATCTGATGATGTATTTGAAAACCCAGAAAGTTTTGAAATTTAATCCGATGTGTAGGTAAAACTAGTTTATTTCGTTTTGAAGCTTAAGTTATTTCTTATTGTTACTAAAACATTTTTGACTTAGTAGAAAATCATATTTAAGTTAGAAAAACCATTTGAATTCACTTAATCCCAAGTTATAGTATGATACCCGATGGTATAGTTTAAAACATCGTTTTTGAAGTTTTGAAAACGTTGTCTTTCCAAGTTTTAGCACATTTCACTTAATTGGTTTGTTAAAGCATATTGAAAATCTACTTAAACATAACATATCAAAACATAATTTAAGAGGCCATTTACAAACCCAAATATAACAAAATAGAAATAAATCACTAGTGTACCAAATTTTTATAAAAGAAGTCCGAGCAATCTTTATTTCAAGATGGCATGAGCACCTCGAGTCCATCCGGCTCCATGTCCGCGTCTAAGTGTCACCTAAAAGTCAAAGGAGAGAGTGAGTCGCAAGACTCAATGTATAATTCCTCCCCAGTATAACATGCCAACACACATATCATAACGAATAATGCGATAATGCACCCGCTCCTAACCAACCATATCGCTTTTCTACCCCGTGTGGTACCAAACCACCGGTGGTGCCAAACCACCGTGACCCAAAGTCACGATATCCATATGTGGTACCAAACCACCGGTGACCAAGTCACAAATAATCCAATGATGGGGCCAACCCATCGTGTGATACCAAATCACTAGCGACGATCCCAGTATCTCATAAGTGGGTCCAACCCACGGTGGTGTCAACCACAGGACGAGTCGCAATGAGGTGCCAAACCTCGGTGTCCCAAAGACACAATGTGATACCAAATCACCGTGACCGTAGTCACAAATCCGATGATGGGGCCAACCCATCGTGTGATACCAAATCACCGCATCAATCCCAGATAATCAATCGTGGGGCCAACCCATCGTGGTACTAAGCCACTGGACGAGACGCCGAGGTGCCAAACCTCCGTGACCTAAAGTCACAAAATATCATTGTGGTACCAAACCACTTTGGAGGTGCCAAACCTCCGGTGTCCCAAAGACACAGTGTCCCAAAGACACGAATATCATACTCCCCTCCTCTCATATCACCCAATTACATAACATACTAGATGCAAAATCGTGCAATCATGCTATCATGCTCACATGCTTAATATGGCATCTCAAAGTATCAACAATCATGATATCATCATCATCACATAACTCATAATGAAACGGACTTACCGAATCCGTATCCATACCTCAATGGGTATCGAGATAATCAATCACACTTGTTTCACTTACACAACAAAGTTATCACATTATTAAGTTAAGACGAAGGTGTTAGTTTACACACCGATATATCGAACATTAAAGCCTAAGAACCGATCGAAATCTTTTGATCACCTCAACAGCCTGGTCCTACATTCGGCCAACAAAAGGGTTAACACTAACCCAATACCATTCGGCCAACAAAGTAAATAACCCAAGGGTTGCGTTAAATCCTACCTTTGCGAATGGTTCGGTTTCCAATCAACCGTAACCAATAATGCTTCTTACCAACCGATCACACCCTAGAAAAGAATAATGGTTAATCTCTCCTCATGACTTAACTTAAAGAAAACTAAACGAAATCGGATCCAAACACCCCTTCTTACCACCACTTACCGATTACTAAGCAGAGTGAAAAGGCTCTCCTTGCTTGACTACAAACTCCAAAGACCCTATATGGAAATAGTTACCAAAACAAGTGATTAACTCCATTATAATAGATATCGAAATCAGCCCTTAAATATACCTAAGAATCGGCAGAGTACCAATGAAAGGAGAAAGGCCATTCGGCCAACACTTACCCACTACCAATCGGTTGGAAACCAGCACCTAACAACACCCAATATTCGGCCACCCAACACCAGAGGAGAATGATTCGGCTAACAGGTTTCGGAAAAGACAAGAAAATAAAGATAGATGAATGGAGGGGTCACTTTCGGTTTTGAAAGGGGAAGAAAAGAATAAGGTGTGTTTAGAAGAAGAACAAATTTCGGCTACTATCCTTCAAGAAAAGGAGAAAGAAAATGCTGGATTCGGCTCAAAGATAATGAGAAACAAAGGCTGGTTTCGGTTTAAATGAAATGGTATGGAACAAATGGGAAAATCGGCACAAGGGTTGTGAAAACAAAAAGAAAGAAAATGAGAAGGAAGGATCACTAGTTTCGGCTTTGCACAATGAAAAGAAGAAGGAAGAAACAAGGTAGAATTTTGGCAATAAGGGTGCTTGAGGTTTCGGTTTAACAAAGTTGAAAAAGAACAGAGGGTGGGAGAGGCATTCGGCTTCTAAAAAAACAAAAAGAAAAAGATGAGAGCAACAAGTAAATTCGGCAACACCCAAGCTTTGGGTTTTCGGTTCCAAGAAAAGAGAATATGAGCAGAAAAGGAGAGTACAAGTTTCGCTTAAGTGAAAATGGAAAAGAAAAGAGTAGCTTTTCCAAAATGAAAAAGAGAAATTCGAAGGTTGGGCTTAGGCTACAAGCAAGTGACCGAAAAGCACACATGCACAAAGGAAATTTCGGCTCACTCCAATCACCAACCGGCCACACATCCCCTTTCCCCCCAAACTCTCACCAAATCCGGCCACAACTCCCCCCATTCACTCTCAAACCGCCAATTCAAATGAGTTTACCAAGTCTCCCTCCTACTTCCACTCTCCACCCCTCATTTGAATGTGAAGACCAAGTCCAAAGAAGAATTCGAATTGCCTTCTACCTCTTCCTCCATGCCGTCCAAAATGGGAGCCAAAAGGGGTGGGATTCTCACGACTTGAACTCAAGACCTCCCCTTGCAATTGACGCCACACACACCCTCCAAGTGGCGCATGCTTTGCCACTCCACCAGCTCCCTTCTTGTGTTACAAATTCACTTAAATTAATTATAAACCCCAACACCTTCACCCTATCCCCAAAGCCCAAAACTAAAATTTCACCACCTACTCAAAGCTCACTCCTAGCCTACAACTAAATCCGAAAACACCCAAACAACATCATAGCAAGCAATTAATCATGCAAACAATGCCAAAACAAAATAGCTCTTAACCCGGATATTACAGCTTCTACCCCTTAAAAGAATTTCGACCTCAAAATTACCCGTCGGAAGAGTTGCGGGTATTGTTTGTCTCATCGTATCCTCGGTTCCCACGTCGCTTCTTCCACGCCATGATTCCGCCATAGAACCTTAACCAAAGGCACACACTTCTTACGCAGAATCTTTACATCCCGCTCTAAAATCTGTACAGGCTCTTCCTCCATGGACATATCTGGATTTACCTCGATCTCTTCTACTGTTACCACATGTGATGGATCGGAACGATATCGACGAAGCATCGAAACGTGGAACACGTCGTGAATCTGACTTAGCTCAGCTGGTAACTCGAGCTGATATGCAACTGGTCCCACTCGTCTTAGTACCTTATACGGCCCAATAAACCTCGGACTTAGCTTGCCTTTCTTCCCAAACCTTAATACTTTCTTCCACGGTGAGACCTTCAGGAAAACCCAATCTCCCACAGCAAACTCAATATCTCTCCGCTTAAGATCGGCATAGGACTTCTGCCGGTCCGAAGCTTCCTTCAATCGAGCCTGAATCAACTTAACCTTGCCTTCAGCCTCAGCAACCAACTCTGGTCCCAATAACTGACGTTCACTTAACTCTGTCCAACAAGTAGGTGAACGACACTTTCTACCGTACAATGCCTCATAAGGTGCCGTCTTGATGCTCGCTTGGTAACTGTTGTTGTAGGCGAACTCAGCCAACGGTAGATACTCCTCCCAACTACCCCTGAAGTCCAATACACAACCTCGTAGCATATCCTACAAGATCTCAGATAACCCTTTCCGATTGCCGTCGATCCGCAGATGAAATGTTGTCTTTGAAATCTAACCGTGTACCCAGAGCCGATGCAACGCCTTCGAACCTTGACGTGAATCTGGATCCCTATCCGAGATGATCGAGACCGCACCCGTGCGCTCACTATCTCGATACATACAACCGCCAACCTCTGCGCAGTGAGTAATCCACCTCACCTAATAAAGTGAGTCGATTTAGTCACCGATCCACAATTACCCAGAATGAATCCTTCTTGCTCGGTGTAAGCGGTAATCCACTGACGAAATCCATAGTTATTCTTTCCCACTTCCACTGTGGAATCTTCACTGGCTGAAGCAACCCAGACGGCAACTGGTGCTCAGCCTTGACCTGCTGACAAGTCAGACACTTACCCACAAACTCGGTCACCTCCTTTTTCAGACCCGGCCACCAGAACTGTTCTCTGAGGTCCCTATACATTTTGCTACCTCCAGGATGCATAGCGTAGGGGCTGCTATGTGCATCCTGAAGAATCTTTTGCCTCAACTCAGAATCTCTCGGCATACAAGCCTTCCCCTGAAAACACAAAGACCCCATCACCGGACAAGTCAGAACCCTTCAAACCATCATTCTCGTACTTGTGTCCTCCGCGCACTCGAACCTCATCCAACAATCGCTTTCTCTCGATCCGCTCAACCCAAGTAGGCTTAACTCGCAGCTCGCGAGAATACTCCCGTCGTCATACAAACTCAAGTGAGCAAATAACGCTCTCAAATCAAAACAACCTTACGGCTCAACGCGTACGCCTGGCGTTAGCCTTGCGGATGATACTCAATTGAGCAATCGTAGTCTTTCGGCTCAATCCATCGCTTGCCTCTCGATTTAAGTCTTTACGAGTCGAAGGTACTTCAGACTCTTATGGTCCGTATAGACTATCGATCTTTCTCCATACAAGTAATGCCTCCATATCTTTAAGGCAAATACTACAGCTGCTAACTCCAGATTGTGCGTTGGATAATTTACCTCATGTGGCCTCAACTGTCGGGATGCGTAAGCCACAACCTTTCCTTCTTGCATCAGCACACAACCCAAACCCGTATGTGATGCATCGCAGTACACTGTAAATTCCTTACCAGCCTCAGGTTGAATTAGAACCGGAGCTTCAGTCAAAATCTTCTTTAACTTATCGAAGCTCTTCTGCTGCTTCTCAGTCCAAACAAACGGAACCCCTTTTCTCAATAATTTAGTCATTGGCGCTGCGATCAACGAGAAACCCTCTACAAATCTTCGGTAGTATCCTGCCAAGCCCAGAAAACTCCGAATTTTCGCTACTGACTTAGGCGGCTTCCAATCCAAAACCGCTTCTATCTTACGGGGGTCCACTCTAATCCCCTCAGCCGACACTACATGACCCAAGAATGTCACCTCCCTGAGCCAGAACTCGCATTTACTGAACTTCGCATAGAGCTGTTTCTCCCTTAGAATCTGCAATACCACCCGTAAATGAGCATCATGCTCCTCCTCAGTCCTTGAGTATACCAAGATGTCATCGATAAAAACCACCACGAACTGATCTAGGTACTGTTGGAACACCCTATTCATCAGATCCATGAAAGCTACCGGCAAGTTAGTCAACCCGAACAGCATAACCAAGAACTCAAAGTGCCCATACCGAGTAACGAAATGCCGTCTTACGATATCCGCCTCTTTTACCTTCAATCGGTGATACCTGACCTTAGGTCGATCTTCGAGAAAACCGACGCTTCTTCAAATTGATCAAACAAGTCATCTATCCGAGGGTGGATACTTGTTTTGATCGTCACTTATTCGCTTAGCGGTAGTCTATGCACATCTGCATAGTACCGCTTTTCTTCTTTACAAAGAGTACCCAAGCGCTCCCATGGCGAAATACTTGGCACGATAAAGCCTCGGTCCAACAATTCACATGTCGAGCCTTAAGCTCCACTAACTCCTTAGGTGCCATCACAGACGGAGCAATGGATACCGCGCGATTAAGGTAATGATCTATCCCGAACTCTACCTCCCGATCCGATGGGCAAACCCTAAGCTCCTCAGGAAACACATCCACAAATTCCCTAACTGTCCGAACCGTCTCCACAGCGGACTCCTTAGTCTCCAAGGCATACACATGAACCGCATACTCTTCACAGCCCTTCCTGACCATTTTCTCGGCTTTCAAAGCAGATACCACATTGGACAGATAGTTTCTCCTATTACCGATCAGAACTACTTCATCACCCTCAGCTGTGCTCAGAACCATGCGCTTAGCCGCGCAGTCCAACTTCGCCTGGTGCTTACTCAGCCAGTCCATCCCCAAAATCAGATCGAACTCCCCAAACGGCAGTTCCATCAGATCAGCCTCGAAAGATACCCCTTGGAGTTCTAGAGGTACGTCTCTATACAGTTTATCTACCACTACAGAGTGACCTAGAGGGCTTATTACGGTCATCTGCCTAGAAGATATTTCAGAGTTTAAATCCACGGTCTTCACTATGCTACTTGCAACATACGAGTATGTTGAACCCACATCAATCAAAGCGGTAATAGAGAACCAAAGATTAGAAACGCGTCTAATGACGTCCGGCGCGTCAGCCCTCCTCTCGGCGCAAAGATACACCAACCCCTACCGTCGCCTCGAACTACTGCACCTCTTGCCTGGGTGCTCCACGGCCCCGACCAGAACTATTACCTCCTCTGCCATTACCTCGGCCCCTCTGCGGTGGTCCATTATTTACATCTTGATTACATTACGATTCTCCTGATGAATTCTAGCTAACTTGCGGACAATCCCTCACTCGGTGGTCCAATGAGCCACACTCAAAACAACCTCTACCATCACCAACATCCTCCCGGTGAGCCTTTCCACAACGGTTACATCAAGGGCGGTCCCACGCTTAGCAAAGAACAAACCTACCCAACCGATTCGCCCACTCGGTCTAGCCCTCTTCATTGATTACCCGATGATCCGTAAGATCCAAAACTCCTTTGTGACGGTTTCTATCCATACCGCCTCACGAGACTCTTTAATGCCCTCGGCAACCTTCGCCTTTTCAACTAGAATCGCAAATTCACGCTCCTGCTTGGGCGCAATTATCACCTTAGTTCGTCTCGTAGGCCATCCTCAAACGAACGCACCTCTCATGCTCGAGAGCCACCATACCCTGCATACCGACTCACCTCGAAACTCGCCGTACAGACCATCACGACTTGCTCCCTCGACTAACCTCGAAATGCTTTTCTCGCTCATTTATGTAGTTAGTCTGACGTACTTTTCCGATAAGTAGCGAAAATAGTCCCATGTCGATTTTCACATTCAATATAATTATCACGGACCGTGAGCCACCATCGGTATGACTCATCTCGAGAAGTGATACGATCCCTTCAACTTTTTTTCGCGGTCGTCTAGATCATCCATGATCCGCTCTGTCGCTTCCAAATTAATACTCAAGAAGGTTAGGAGCAACACCCGAGACACCCCGAAAGAATTCACCCGCTTGCCCAAGTCGTTCAGCACGATTTCCTAGCTCCTACACCTCCACCTACTCCAAAGAACCCTTTCTAATACTCGCAAAGATCGCTCAGACCTTTGCGTCATCGCCGATCTGCTCTTGGAACTCACCACCTCTAGCTGGTGGCGAATCGGTACCTCATTTTCAACCACGCCCGAACCTACGGGCTCGAAGCAGATCATCCTACATGCGACCACGCCCACGACCACGCCTACCTCGGTACTCATGACTAAATCTCGTCTGATTAAAGAATTTTATGTATCGGTCTTTATTCCACGTGTTTAAAGCAAAGTCTTATGAATTTTTTAAAGAAGCTTTTGTTTTCATGAGTCCACGAGTCCTATTAATTTCACCTCTAAAGTAGTCTTACTAGCCACCAATCATATCAATCAATATCACAAAAAATAGTACGGGTACTTACCGGCTGAATCGGTGTTGGAGACTCGGTGCCATGCCCTTCAAACCATACTTTTAAAATAGAATACTTGAAAATTATAGTTTTAAAACATTTTAGGCCTCGGCCCACAAACAAACTTTTGAACTTGGCTCTGATACCACAAATGTAACACCCCAAACTCGGTCAATACACCACGACCGAATCTGGTATGCTACAGGGAAAAGGTTTTGGGTGGTTTAGGTTGAAGTCTAGCAATTTGGTGAAAACGCTTAGCGAAATTTTGTATTTGAGGAAAACTCGATTAGGTTTTGATTAAAAATCTGATGATGTATTTGAAAACCCAGAAAGTTTTGAAATTTAATCCGATGTGTAGGTAAAACTAGTTTATTTCGTTTTGAAGCTTAAGTTATTTCTTATTGTTACTAAAACATTTTGACTTAGTAGAAAATCATATTTAAGTTAGAAAACCATTTGAATTCACTTAATCCCAAGTTATAGTATGATACCGATGGTATAGTTTAAAACATCGTTTTTGAAGTTTTGAAAACGTTGTCTTTCCAAGTTTTAGCACATTTCACTTAATTGGTTTGTTAAAGCATATTGAAAATCTACTTAAACATAACATATCAAAAACATAATTTAAGAGGCCATTTACAAACCCAAATATAACAAAATAGAAATAAATCAGCTAGTGTACCAAATTTTTATAAAAGAAGTCCGAGCAATCTTTATTTCAGTATGGCATGAGCACCTCGAGTCCATCCCGGCTCCATGTCCGCGTCTAAGTGTCACCTGAAAAGTCAAAGGAGAGAGTGAGTCGCAAGACTCAGTGTATAATTCCCTCCCCCGGTATAACATGCCAACACACATATCATAACAGAATAATACAGATAATGCACCCGTTCCTAACCAACCATATCGCCTTTTCTACCCCGTGTGGTACCAAACCACTGGTGGTGCCAAACCACTGGTGACCCAAAGTCACGATATCCATACTGTGGTACCAAACCACTGGTGACCCGAAGTCACAAATAATCCAATGATGGGGCCAACCCATCGTTTGATACCAAATCACTAGCGACGATCCCAGTATCTCATAAGTGGGGCCAACCCACGGTGGTGTCAACCACGAGGACGAGTCGCAATGAGGTGCCAAACCTCCGTGTCCCAAAGACACAATGTGATACCAAATCACCGTGACCGTAGTCACAAATCCGATGATGGGGCCAACCCATCGTGTGATACCAAATCACCGGCGTCAATCCCAGTATAATCAATCGTGGGGCCAACCCATTGTGGTACTAAGCCATGGGACGAGACGCCGAGGTGCCAAACCTCGTGACCCAAAGTCACAAAATATCATTGTGGTACCAAACCACCGGAGGTGCCAAACCTCACGGTGTCCAAAGACACAGTGTCCCAAAGACACGGATTATCATACTCCCCTCCTCTCATATCACCCAATCACATAACATACTAGATGCAAAATCGTTGCAATCATGCTATCATGCTCACATGCTTAATATGGCATCTCAAAGTATCAACAATCATGATATCATCATCATCACATAACTCATAATGAAACGGACTTACCCGAATCCGTATCCATACCTCAATGGGTATCGAGATAATCAATCACACTGTTTCACTTACACAACAGGTTATCACATTATTAAGTTAAGACAATGTGTTAGTTTACACACCTGATATATCAAAGATTAAAGCCTAAGAACTGATCGAAATCTTTTGATCACCTCAACAGCCTGGTCCTACATTCGGCCAACAAAAGGGTTAACACTAACCCAATACCATTCGGCCAACAAAGTAAATAACCCAAGGGGTTGCGTTAAATCCTACCTTTGCGAATGGTTCGGTTTCCAATCAACCCAACCAATAATGCTTCTTACCAACCGATCACACCCTAGAAAAGAATAATGGTTAATCTCTCCTCATGACTTAACTTAAAGAAAACTAAACGAAATCGAATCCAAACAACCCTTCTTACCACCACTTACCGATTACTAAGCGGTGAAAAGGCTCTCCTTGCTTGACTACTTAACTCCAAAGACCCTATATGGAAATAGTTACCAAAACAAGTGATTAACTCCATTATAATAGATATCGAATCAGCCCTTAAATATACCTAAGAATCGGCAGAGTACCAGTGAAAGGAGAAAGGCCATTCGGCCAACACTTACCCACTACCAATCGGTTGGAAACCAGCACCTAACAACACCCAATATTCGGCCACCCAACACCAGAGGAGAATGATTCGGCTAACAGGTTTCGAAAAAGACAAGAAAATAAAGATAGATGAATGGAGGGGTCACTTTCGGTTTTGAAAGAGGAAGAAAAGAATAAGGTGTGTTTAGAAGAAGAACAAATTTCGGCTACTATCCTTCAAGAAAAGGAGAAAGAAAATGTTGGATTCGGCTCAAAGATAATGAGAAACAAAGGCTGGTTTCGGTTTAAATGAAATGGTATGGAACAAATGGGAAAATCGGCACAAGGGTTGTGAAAACAAAAAGAAAGAAAATGAGAAGGAAGGATCACTAGTTTCGGCTTTGCACAATGAAAAGAAGAAGGAAGAAACAAGGTAGAATTTCGGCAATAAGGGTGCTTGAGGTTTCGGTTTAACAAAGTTGAAAAAGAACAGAGGGTGGGAGAGGCATTCGGCTTCTAAAAAAAAACAAAACGAAAAAGATGAGAGCAACAAGTAAATTCGGCAACACCCAAGCTTTGGGTTTTCGGTTCCAAGAAAAGAGAATATGAGCAGAAAAGGAGAGTACAAGTTTCGGCTTAAGTGAAAATGGAAAAGAAAAGAGTAGCTTTTCCAAAATGAAAAGAAGAGCAAAAGGTTCGGCTTAGGCTACAAGCAAGTGACCGAAAAAGCACACATGCACAAAGGAAATTTCGGCTCACTCCAATCACCAACCGGCCACACATCCCCTTTCCCCCCAAACTCTCACCAAATCCGGCCAGAACTCCCCCCATTCACTCTCAAACCGCCAATTCAAATGAGTTTACCAAGTCTCCCTCCTACTTCCACTCTCCACCCCTCATTTGAATGTGAAGACCAAGTCCAAAGAAGAATTCGAATTGCCTTCTACCTCTTCCTCCATGCCGTCCAAAATGGGAGCCAAAAGGGGTGGGATTCTCACGACTTGAACTCAAGACCTCCCCCCCTTGCAATTGACGCCACACACACACCCTCCAAGTGGCGCATGCTTTGCCACTCCACCAGCTCCCTTCTTGTGTTACAAATTCACTTAAATTAATTATAAACCCCAACACCTTGGCTCCCTATCCCCTAAAGCCCAAAACTAAAATTTCACCACCTACTCAGGCTCACTCCTAGCCTACAACTAAATCCCGAAAACACCCAAACAACATCATAGCAAGCAATTAATCATGCAAACAATGCCAAAACAAAATAGCCCTTAACCCGGGATATTACAGTTCTACCCCCTTAAAAGAATTTCGACCTCGAAATTACCTGGTCAGAAGAGTTGCGGGTATTGCTGTCTCATCGTATCCTCGGGTTCCCACGTCGCTTCTTCCACGCCATGATTCCGCCATAGAACCTTAACCAAAGGCACAGACTTCTTACGCAGAATCTTTACATCCCGGTCTAAAATCTGTACAGGCTCTTCCTCCATGGACATATCTGGATTTACCTCGATCTCTTCTACTGTTACCACATGTGATGGATCGGAACGATATCGACGAAGCATCGAAACGTGGAACACGTCGTGAATCTGACTTAGCTCAGCTGGCAACTCGAGCTGATATGCAACTGGTCCCACTCGTCTTAGTACCTTATACGGCCCAATAAACCTCGGACTTAGCTTGCCTTTCTTCCCAAACCTTAATACTTTCCTCCACGGTGAGACCTTCAGGAAAACCCAATCTCCCACAGCAAACTCAATATCTCTCCGCTTAAGATCGGCATAGGACTTCACCGGTCAAAGCTTCCTTCAATCGAGCTGAATCAACAACCTTGCCTTGACCTCGAAGAACCAACTCTGGTCCCAATAATCGGCGTTCACTTAACTCGCCCAACAAGTAGGTGAACGACACTTTCTACCGTACAATGCCTCATAAGGTGCCGCTCTTGATGCTCGCTGGTAGCGTTGTTGTGGCGAACTCGATAACGGTAGATACTCCTCCCAACTACCCTCAAGTCCAATACACAACCTCGTAGCATATCCTACAAGATCTGTATAACCCTTTCCATTGCCCGTCGATCTGCGGATGAAATCTTTGTCTGAAATCTAACCGTGTACCCGAGCTCGATGCAACGCCTTCGAACCTTGACGTGAATCTCGGATCCCTATCCGAGATGATCGAGACCGCACCCGTGCGATCTCACTATCTCGATACATACAACCAACCTCTGCGGTGAGTAATCCACCTCACCGGAATAAAGTGAGTGATTTAGTCGGTAGATCCACAATTACCCAGATCAATCCTTCTTGCTCGGTGTAGCGGTAATCCAGCGATTTAAATCCATAGCTATTCTTTCCCACTTCCACTGTGGAATCTTCACCGGTGAAGCAACCAGGGCGGCAAGCGGTGCTCGACCTTGACCTGGCGACAAGTCGACACTTACCCACAAACTTCGGTCACCTCCTTTTTGCATCTTACCACGAACTGTTCTCTCGAGGTCCCTATACATTTTGCTACCTCCGGGATGCATAAGCGTAGGGGCTGCTATGTGCATCTGAAGAATCTTTTGCCTCAACTCGAATCTCTCGGCATACAAGCCTTCCCTCGAAAACACAAAGACCCCATCACCGGACAAGTCAGAACCCTTCAAACCATCATTACGCACTTGTGTCCTCCGCGCTTTCGAACCTCATCCAAAGAATCGCTTTCTCTACGATCCGCTCAACCCAAGTAGGCTTAACTCGGCTCTGCTGAGAATACTCCCGTCGTCATACAAACTCAAGTGAGCAAATAACGCTCTCAAATCCGAAACAACCTTACGGCTCAACGCGTCGCCTGGCGTTAGCCTTGCGGATGATACTCAATTGAGCAATCGTAGTCTTTCGGCTGACTCAATCCATCGGCCACATCTCGGATTAAGTCTTTCGAGTCGAAGGTACTTGAACTCTTATGGTCCGTATAGACTATCGATCTTTCTCCGCACAAGTAATGCCTCCATATCTTTAAGGCAAATACTACACCGCTAACTCCAGTTGTGCGTTGGATAATTTACCTCATGTGGCCTCAAGCTGCGGGATCGTAAGCCACAACCTTTCCTTCTTGCATCAAGACACAACCCAAACCCAGATGTGATGCATCGCGATTACTAATCAAATTCCTTACCGACCTCGGGTTGAATTAGAACCGAGCTTCGGTCAAAATCTTCTTTAACTTATCGAAGCTCTTCTGCGCTTCTCAGTCCAAACAAACGGAACCCCTTTTCTCAATAATTTAGTCATTGGCGCTGCGATCAACGAGAAACCCTCTACAAATCTTCGGTAGTATCCTTCCAAGCCCAGAAAACTCCGAATTTTCGCTACTGACTTAGGCGGCTTCCAATCCAAAACCGCTTCTATCTTACGGGGGTCCACTCTAATCCCCTCAGCCAACACTACATGACCCAAGAATGTCACCTCCCTGAGCCAGAACTCGCATTCTTGAACTTCGCCAGAAAGCTTTCTCCCTTAGAATCTGCAATACCACCCGTAAATGAGCATCATGCTCCTCCTCAGTCCTTGAGTATACCAAGATGTCATCGATAAAAACCACCACGAACTGATCTAGGTACTGTTGGAACACCCTATTCATCAGATCCATGAAAGATACCGGTGCGTTAGTCAACCCGAACGGCATAACCAAGAACTCAAAGTGCCCATACTGAAGTAATGTAAATGCCGTCTTACGATATCCGCCTCTTTTACCTTCAACTGGTGATACCTGACCTTAGGTCGATCTTGAGAAAACCGACGCCCCTTCAAATGATCAAACAAGTCATCTATCCGAGGCGGTGGATACTTTTTTGATCGTCGACTTATTCACATAGCGGTAGTCTATGCACATCCGCATAGTACCGCTTTTCTTCTTTACAAAGAGTACCTGCGCTCCCCATGGCGAAATACTTGGCCCGATAAAGCCTCGGTCCAACAATTCTCAGATCTCGAGCCTTAAGCTCCACTAACTCCTTAGGTGCCATCACATGACGGAGTAATGGATACCGCACGCTTAAGAATGATCTATCCCGAACTCTACCTCCCGATCCAGTGGCAAACCCTGAAGCTCCTCAGGAAACACATCCACAAATTCCCTAACTGTCCGAACTGTCTCCACAGCGGACTCCTTAGTCTCCAAGGCATACACATGAACCGCATACTCTTCACAGCCCTTCCTGACCATTTTCTCGGCTTTCAAAGCAGATACCACATTGGATAGATAGTTTCTCCTATTACCGATCAGAACTACTTCATCACCCTCAGCTGTGCTCAGAACCATGTGCTTAGCCACATGATCCAACTTCACCGGTGCTTACTCGGCAAGTCCATCCCAAATCGGATCGAACTCCCCAAGCGGCGGTTCCATCGGATCGACCTCGAAAGATACCCCTTGGAGTTCTAGAGTGCGTCTCTATACTGATTTATCTACCACTCTGAGTGACCTAGAGGGCTTATTACGGTCATCCGCCTAGAAGATATTTCGAGTTTAAATCCATGGTCTTCACTATGCTACTTGCAACATACGAGTGTGTTGAACCCACATCAATCAAAGCGGTAAATGGAGAACCAAAGATTAGAAACGTCACTGGTAATGACGTCCGATCGTCGCCCCTCCTCTCGGCGCCGCAAAGATACACCAACCCTACCGTCGGCCTCGAACTACTGCCTCTCGCCTGCTCCACGGCCCGACCGTAACTATTACCTCCTCTCGCCATTACCTCGGCCCCTCTGCGGTGGTCCATTATTTCAGATCGATTCGACCGATTCTCCGATTGAATTCTAGCTAACTTGCGCGACAATCCCTCACTCGGTGGTCCAATGAGCCACACTCAAAACAACCTCTACCATCACCCAACATCCTCCCGGTGAGCCTTTCCACAACGGTTACATTGCGGCGGTCCACGCTTAGCGACAACAAACCTATCCAACGATTGACCCACTCGGTCTAGCCTCTTCTGCGATTGCCGATGATCCGTAAGATCCAAAACTCCTTTTGTGACGGTTTCTATCCATACCCCCCTCACGAGACTCTTTAATGCCCTCGGCAACCTTCGCCTTTTCAACTAGAATCGCAAATTCACGCTCTATTGGGCGCAATTATCGACCTTAGTTCGTCTCGCAGCCATCCTCAAAATGAGCGCACCTCTCATGCTCAAGAGCCACCATACCCCAGCATACCGACTCTTCTTTCGAAACTCCGCTCGTACTCAACCACGGACTTGCTCCCTGGACTAACCTCGAAATGCTTCCTCAAGTTCCCAAGTTGCTTCCTCAACCCCATGCCGATGTCACATAACTTTAACCAACAAGATTTTCTTATTATGTAACTCTTTCACTTCACGTGCCAAAATGTGGATCGGTTCTTCCTCATAAGTCAAGTCAGGCTAAATCTCAATCTTTGACGGGCTAATCACATGAGAAGGATCGGATCTGTATCGTCGAAGCATCGATACATGAAAAACATTGTGAATCTTGTCTAACTCAGATGGCAACATCAGCCTGTACGCAACCGACCCGATACGCTCAATAACCTCGTACAGCCCAATAAATCTTGGACTCAGCTTTCCTTTATGACCAAATCTAAGTATCTTCTTCCACAGTGAGACTTTAAAAAATACTCTGTCACCCACTTGAAACTCTACATCTTTACGTTTCAAGTCCGCGTATGATTTCTGACGACCTGACACGACTTTCAAACTTTCTTGGATCACTTTTACTTTCTGCTCAGTCTCTTTAATTAAATCAACCCCGTGTATCTTGCTTTCACTTAGCTCGGTCCAATATAAAGGTGTATGACATTTACGACTGTACAAAGCTTCGTAAGGTGCCATTTTGATACTCAATTGAAAGCTGTTATTGTACACAAATTCAATCAAAGGCAAGTATCGTTCCCATGTACCCTCAAACCCAAGAACACAGCATCTCAACATACCCTCGAGTATTTGAATAACACGTTCAGATTGACCATCTGACTGAGGGTGAAAAGTAGTACTGAAGTGCAATTTAGTACCTAGAGCATCTTGTAGTTTCTTCTAAAACCACGATGTAAACCTTGGATCTCTATCTGAAACAATAGAAGTAGGTACTCCGTGCAATCGTACAATCTGAGAAATGTACAATTCAGCTAACTTGTCAAGCGAGAAATTCGTACGTACCGGAATAAAATGGGCCGATTTTGTCAATCTATCAACAATAACCCAGATTGAGTTTTTCTTATTCGGTGTCAATGGTAATCCATATATAAAATCCATCGTGACTCGATCCCACATCCATTTAGGTATCATAATCGGCTGAAGTAATCTCGATGGCACCTGGTTCTCAGCTTTTACTTGTTGACATATTAAACATTTCGACACAAAGTCCGAAATATCTCGTTTCATACCATGCCACTAGTAATGCTGTCTCAAGTCATTATACATCTTCGTACTACCCAGGTGGATTGACAATCTACTATTATGAGCTTCATTAAAAATATTTTGAATCAACTCAGGATTCTTAGGCACACATATTCGATTTTTGAATCGTAAGCATCCCTCGGCATCTAACTGAAACTCTAAATCAGTACTCAAACCACAATGACTCCTTTTTGCTAATAAGTCATTATCAACCTTTTGAGCTTCGCAAATCTGTTGAACGAACAATGGTATCGCTTTCAATTCTGCAATAATCACACCATCATCAGTCATAGCTATATCCGCATTCATTGCAGTAGAGTAAATAGTGATTTTTGGCTTAGTGCATCAGCAACCACATTAGCTTTCCTCGGGTGATAATAAATCACAAGCTCATAATCTTTTAATAGTTCCAACCATCGTCGCTGTCTCAAATTCACTGAGTCATTAAATATTTTAGACTCTTGTGATCAGAATAGATATGACATTTTTCACCGAATAAATAGTGACACCATATTTTCAAAGCAAAAACTATAGCAGCCAACTCGACATCGTGTGTCGGATAGTTCTTTTCGTGCAGTTTCAACTGTCTTGAGGCGTAGGCTACAACTTTACCCTCCTGTATCAAGACATAGCCCAATCCATTTAAAGATGCATCGCTGAAAATAACGAACTATTTACCCGATTCTGGTTGAACAAGCACTGGAGCTTCCATTAACAAGGTTTTTAGCTGATCAAAACTCTTCTGACACCTCTCTGACCACTCAAATTTAACGTCTTTCTGTAACAGATTTTTCATCAGAGCTGAAATCATAGAAAACCCTTTCACAAAGCATCTATAGTACCTGACATATCCTAGAAAACTCTGAACTTCAAAAATATTTCGTGGGGGTTTCCAATCAAGTATAGCCGAGATTTTACTCGGGTCAACCCGAATGCCTGATGCTGAAACAACATGCCTCAGGAAACTGACTTCATTCAACCAAAACTCACATTTGCTAAATTTCGCGTACAACTGCTTTTCCCTCACAAGTCTCAAGTGTTCAGCATGCTCAATTTTATCACGCAAATAGATCAAAATATCATCTATGAATACAAGCACAAACCGATCCAGATATGGTCTGAATACCTAATTCATCAAATCCATGAAAAGAGCAAAGGCATCAGTGAGTCTGAACAGAATCACCAAAAACTTGTAATGGCCGTATCTCATCCAAAAAGCGGTCTTAGGTACATCTGAGTCTCTAACTCGCAACTGATAATAACCTGATCTCAGATCGATCTTCAAAAATACTGAGGCTCCCTTTAACTGATCAAATAAATCATCAATACGAGGCAACGAGTATTTATTCTTTATGGTCACTTTATTGAGTTGTCAGTAGTCGATGTACATTCTCAAAGTTCTGTCCTTCTTTTTCACAAATAAAACTGGCGCACCCTAGGGAGAAAAAATTGATCGAGGAAAACCTCAATCTATCAATTCTTACAACTAAGCTTTCAACTCTATATGGAGCTATCGAGATCGGAGTCATCCTTGGAACTAACTCAATACCAAAATCTACCTCCCGAACAGGTGGCAATCCTGGCAATTCCTCTGGGAACACATCCGGATACTCACATACAACTGGTACAGATTCGACCTTCTTTTCGATCACTTTACTATCAATCACATAAGCAAAGTAAGCTTCGTAACCCTTTCTCAAATACTTTCGAGCCAACATCAAAGATATCATTGCTAGTAGCCCATTCAAATCCGCAGATTCAATTCGAATTATCTCATTATTTTGACATCGTAAATCAATAGTCTTTCATCTGTAATTCACTACTGCATCGTGCATGGTTAACAAATCCATACCGAGGATAATATCAAACTTATCAAATGGTAGTAACATCAAATCAGCCAGAAAACATGAATCTCGAATCATCAAAAGGCAATTCTTGCACACTCTATCAACTAGCACACACCTGCCCAAGGGGTTCCAAACTCGAATCACAAACTCAGTAGACTCAATAGGTAGAGTCTTACTGGATACTAATGTTTCACACACATAGGAATGGGTTGAACCGAGATCAATCAAAGCAATTACACTAGTATTAAAGAGAGTCAATATACCGGTGATACCATCTGGAGATGAAGCCTCCTCTCAGGCACGAATAGCATAGGCTCTAGCTGGCACACGAGCCTCTGATCGAATAGCTGTATCTGAAGTCCCTCTCTGAGTGCCGCTCCTACCTCCCACATTACGAGGTGGTCTACCTCAATTTAATAATCTTGCTTCGGTCTTACACTCTGAGCATTGTCTTTTCAACTATCCTGGGCAATCCCAATAAAATGATCTGCGAACCACACTTGTACCAAGTTTGGTTGTTATATTACCCCAACATTCACCAAAATGCCGCCTACAACACTGTTGACACTCGGGCTTATTCGGTCGAGTATTGCCAACACTAGCAATCAAAGTAGCTCGTGAACTCACTGGTGGTCATTCTCGTATAGAGATCCCTGTATTAGCTTTGGATCAGCTACTGTCATTTTTTAACTTTTTTAATGATGTTTGTGGAAATTTATCTGCTGATCTCTTACGAAAATCTCTAGCGTCAAACTCAGCTTTCTATTTTTCTTTCCCCAGCTCTTCGGCTTTACAAGCTCGCTCAACAAGTACCACGAACTCATTTATTTCAAGTATGCCAACCAGTAGTTTTATATCTTTGTTAACCCTTCTTCAAATCTTCTTCACATAGTAGCCTCATATGAAACACACTCACGGGCGTATTGGCTAAGTCTCACAAACTTGTGCTCATACTCAGATACGGTCATACGACCCTATTTAAGCTCAAAAATTCCATACGTTTCAAATCTATGAATCACTGGCTGATGTATTTCTTGTGAAACTCTATCTGAAAGAAGTCCCAAGTAACTCATTCTTTTGGAACAACCGATACGAGAGTATTCCACCAATAGTTGGCAGAATCTCGTAACAAGGATATAGCACATTTCAGACCCTCATCAGGTGTGCAAGATAGTTCATCAAAAACACAAATTATGTTATCGAGCCAAAATTCAGCTCGTTCAGCATCATCATCATCTTCAGCTCTAAACTCTTGAGCCCCATGTTTTCTGATTCTGTCGACCGGAGGCTTATTTATTCTCTCAGGATTAATGGTCGGGGGTACTACCGGTACTACAGGTGGAGTATTCAGATTTGGGGATTGTTGAACAGCCGAATTGGTCCGAATATATTGGTTGAACCAATAATTCATTATGCTAAAGAAGGCTTGTTTAGCCCCCTCATTAGGATTACTCAGATATCTGGTCGAGATTCATTCGGTACGGTCCCTTGCGTGGGAGCGGGAACCACACTCTTGACATCGTCACCTATGGCTCGCTTGGGATCAGGATCTATTTACTATACGAAAGAAGAAAACATATTTCACTGTCAGAAGTCATTCACACTATCACATTATAAATTATGGTATGTATAGCTAGACTCACATGCACAACGTTAGTCTGAGAACCAACTAAACCGTAGCTCTGATACCAATCAAATGTAACACCCCTAACCCGTATCTGTCGTCAAATTAGGGCTACGAGGCATTACTCGTCTAACCACAAATCAACACACTAATATAAATATTATTACATTAATTAATGCATAATTAATTCATGATATCACGATCAAACATGTACTTTCATTTTAATATTAAATCGTTAACAAACCTACCACAAATAATATCATTAACATCATATAAAAACTAATTTCATTCAAATAGAAAAAACACTATTCATTTGGTCATTTTGAATACTATAGCCGAGTATGTATGTTTACCCATATTCAATTTATACCAATCAAATAACTATATTTATTCAATCACATGCGCACCCTAACTAGATGTTCACAACAATAATTTAACCCTTCAAACCTTATGTCTGAATACATATAAGCATCCAATGAAAAGTATAAACTCCAAACTAAATCAATGCCATGACCGAATATTAACAAGTGAGTATACTTCAATTTGATCATTAATATATCACATTCAATAATCACATACATAGAGTATGACCTAATCCTCCCATGATTTATCTCGTAAGTGCATACAAAAATAATCAAAAGTATATCCATCAACCAAAATGCACTATATACCTTATTCAAACCAAATTCATATACTCAAATATCACACATAACATAATATGAAATAAACTTCCAAGTTAAGCTTATAATATATCTGAACATACCCAAAATAACAACACCATAATCAAGCATTACTAAACCATACTCAAGCATAGAAGTATAGCCATTTTTGCATGGCATTTATACATATACACACCATTCAAAAACAAATAAAAAGTGACATAGCCTATACATGCCATAAACTTCAAAAGAGTTACAACTTATAAGATACCAAAGTTAGGTGATAGTGCGATTGACTTTGACGATGATCCATGAGCTCGAGCTTAGACTTCAAAATCTATAAAATAGTCAAATGAACACACACAGAGTAAGCTAACATATATTAATAAGTTATTAGAAATGGTAAATTATACAATTAAATCAATCTAACATGAGCATCAATGAACTTATAACTGTAAATATACATCGTAACACCATTCAGTAACTACCCTACTTAAAAGTTTCGAAACTGGATATTCATGCATTTCTCATTAGATCTCATTTGATATTAAGCATAATTATTTCATCTCGATACATACTCAAAGTCAAATAATCACATTTCATTTCTTTATTTTCTTAAACAAGAATAACTTAACTCATTAGCACCAATTAATACAACTATCATGAATCACTTATTTATTTCGTCTCGTTTATCACAATTCACTAGTTGATTTCCTTGGAGGATCTATAAACCCGTACCCTTAGTGCAAATCATGTAACGTATCGCACACTTAGTGCCGTTACTTTGATAAAGTGCACGCATAGTGCTAATTTCTTATAATGCATCGCACACTTAGTGCCATTACATCATATTCCGCACACTTAGTGCCAAATGACCGATTTTGCACACTTAGTGCTCGGTGTATAAGTTCGTATACATAGTGCCAAATGACCGATTTCGCACACTTAGTGCTCGGTGTATAAGTTAGCACACATAGTGCTCATTAACCCGACCTCCTCCTCTTTCATATAGACATATATAATTACATTTTATACATATGAACATACATATATGCACATGTTTGAACCAACCCATTCTTCCTATGAATTACCATCACATTCGGCCATACTCAATAAATATATATAGTCACATATTCAAATACAACCATCACCTATTACAAATTCCACATTTAACTACTTCTAAATCAATAAGTACTTATTCAACTCAAATACATCAAAGCTCATATATAAATCAACCTTACATTCGGCTTGCACATAACTTATCCAATGTCACATTCAGCCTTAAGTAATTTAATATGCTTCCTTCTATTTAACATATACACCTTAGTATAGATTAAAATTCAATTCAACCCAATTGCTTAAAAACTTACCTAGGAAATCTACCGATTAGGTTTCTCACTATTCGTTCAACTTTGCTTTTCCCCAATCCAATCCTGATTCTTTTTGTTCTTGATCTAAATAATTTCAAATTAAGCTCATTCAAATATATTTTCATTCAATTTAATCCAAAAACACATAATTATGCAAATTACCATTTTACCCTGGCATTTATAATTTTTGCAATTTAGTCCCTATTGCACAAAACACAAAATACACAAAATTTGAGCATACTCCTTTAGGGCCGAATGCTATTCATGTCCATACAAGTCCATATAATCCATTTATTTCACATTTTGACCCTTCAATTTTCAAATTTCACAATTTAGTCTTAATACCTCAAAATCATCAAAATTTTCAATATAAAACATGTTAATCTAAAACATATCTTTAATATATAGTCATCAACCATCACAAAACACAAGTTTTCATCAATGGACGAACACCACACATGCATCAAAATTAGAAATTCTAACATGGGTTGGATAGTATTCGAAGCAATGATCTCAAAAACGTAAAAATTATCAAAAATCGAACTCAATTACATACCTTAATCAAGCATGCAAGGGCCAAATATCTTGAGAGCTTAAGTTCTTTATTTTCTTCTTTAGTTTCGGTCAAATAAAAAATAAAAGATGAACATGCCACTTTTTCTTTTATGTTTTTATTATATTAAGTTTATAATATAATACATATATTGATATAAACTTAACTTATAAAAAAAATACAAAAATGCATTATAAAAGCATAGTGCCGTCCACTAACATGATAATTGGTTAATTTACAACCTAAGTCCACATATAAAAGAAGATAAATCAATTAAACCACTCAATTAAATAAAAGACTACTTTTACCACTTATGCGATTTAACTATTTTCTTTAAAATAAACACACAAACGAGCAAATTAATTCACGAAATTTTTGCACATGCTCACTCATAAATCATAGACACCAAATAAAATATAAAAATATTTTATTGACTAGAATTTGTGGTTCTAAAACCACTGTTTCGATTAGGGTCAAAATCGGGCTGTTACACCTCCACTTTAAAGTTCCATAGCTATTTGACACCTTTAGCTATTAGAACACAACTTTTACACTTTACGCGATTTAGCCCTTTTAACTAATTAAGCATTCAAGTGATAAAATTTCTTAACGAAATTTTTATAAAATCATACTATCAAGCAGTAGACATGAAAATAATAATAAAATAAATATTTCAACCTCAAATTTTTTGTCCCTAAACATAACACCCCAAACCCGGCCTAGACGTTATGGCTGAATCTGGCGATGTCACATAATAGTGCTTTTGAAATCTCAACGACGCTAAGACCCTTTTCTCCATTCAAACCACTCTTTATTGTCTTATGTTAACTCCAAATCATGTCATTTTTTTTCAAAATATTATCCATTTTCAAAATGTTATTTATTTACAAATCGTCATTCATTTCCCAAAACGTTATACTTTGCTGAAGCTTTTAAAACAGTTTGTGTGTGCGTAGTATTTTGATAAAACATTCATCTCTTTTGAAAACCCAAGTTTCTCCTACCATTAGCAGTTATAAAACATAAAGCAGTATAAAATCCAAATTTAAACCAAAAATCCATAGAGGCCATTATTACAGAAAAATACCCACATAAACTTAAAATCATGATTAAGTATCAAACAGTGTAGAAAGAGTCGTGTGGCCACCGCTGAGTCCTCCACCGAACCGATTCACCTATGTCTAGGGATTACCTGTACAGATTAAACAGAAGGGTGAGTTTTCGTAAACTCAGTGTGTAACCCCCATACAAAACAAACAATCAATATAAGAATAATCACAGCCAGGGACTAAGCCCTTTTTCAGTATTAGTATCAATCTAGTTTGGGCCTTAGCCCATTTCAGTAACAGTATGCATTAGGGCCTTAGCCCATCACAGTACAGTAATAGTAATAGATATGCAATCAAAAAATCCTACCCAACCAGCCTCTACACTCCATTTCCGTCCAACCCTACACTCCATGTGGGGATATAATCAACCCACCCATCCCTACACTTCAAATAGTACTGAATGCGGCACTAGGCAGTAATTTTGGCTGTGCTGCCAGTAAATTAGGCTCAAAGCCTTTCAGTACACTTCCTCCAATCAATATCAACCCATCCCCATGCAATGCATCATACAGTTATGTCATGCCCATTCATGGTATATCACATATATACAGTATAGTATAAATAGCATGCTCAATATACATTCATATATATATATACATATCAAGTATGGATATAACAGTCATTCAGTTAGGGGTCTAGGTAATCTTACCACCCTACAGTAGGTTCACAGTCGTCTCGGGTGACCCGTGCAACCTTAGCAATAAATCAATGAAAATGGGCTCACACGCCCATGTTGTCTACCCGTGTGGCCCCCCACAGCTCAATTTGGCCTTGGCCATGTGGATCACACGGCCTGGCCCAACATCCCACACGTCCGTGTGGCCCAAACAGCCTAATTGGTCGAGCCCGTGTCTCGTACATAGCCTTGCCAGCCATCACTCAGTCGTATCATACGACCGTGTTATGTGCGCACGGCCTGGTTCATCGATCACACAGCCATGTCCCTTACATGGCCTACCACACGAGCTACCACACGCCCGTGTGGAGTCAACAGTATGCTTTTTCAACTTTTCACCGAGTTGTGTTTTCAGTGTTTCGGGTACACATCTAATTCCAATTGAAGCACAAACGATCACCGAGCACTTCATTACCTTCGATCGAATACCAACAAATTCTACGAGCCTAACTCACTGATCAATGATGAATAGTCCCTTGATTAGTTCCGAATAGAGAAGAGCAGTCGTAACATGATAGAAACAGATTGGAAAAGGAAACAAAATAAGAATGGGTTTAGAAAAATAGATTTTCGGCAATAGAGAAGGAAGGAACTCAATGTAGAAACTCAGTAGAGTGGTGGAACGGCAAACATTAGAAATAATAGAACAAAGAGACAAAAATTCAGCAGAGGGAGTGAAGAGAATAATGTCAGAAGGGAGAGGGAAACTTTTGGGGAATTTGAAAATAAAAAAAAAGAAATAAAATCTGGATATTCCCCCATCTTTCCCCTAATTTACTCCTAAAAACACTCCAACACTCAACCACATCAGTCTTACGGCTAAACCGAAACACTCACATGGCACAAGCAACAAACAATAGTGCCCAAGTACAGACTTGAACACAAGACTCCTTCACGCCAACACCCCACTTAACCACCAGACCAGCAGGCCCATTCTGTTATAAACTTACCAACATTAAAATAAAATCCTACTGAAAAAGAGCAAGGCTTTATTCACATGAAAACAAAAATTTTGCTCAAGTCAAGGCTTGAACCCAAGACTTCTCAGACACTTCCAGAACACTTAACCACTGAAGCAGACAGATATTTGTGCCACAAACATACGAGAATAATTGTAAAGGATTTTTGGGGCATTACACGAAACCACTATTCTAATTTGACTAAAAATGGACTATTACACATTTAGGTTATGTTTAGGGATGTTTTGGTAAGTTAAAGCGTAACGTTGGAGATTGATTGAGTGGTTAATTGATTCTTGAGAAGTTCAAGATGAATATATCATTTAATGACTAATGAATTGGTATTTGTATGTTCTTTTGGTTGTGCTTTGTGTAATGGAAATGGTTAAGATGCTTTAAAGGCATATTGGTATTGTTGTATGTATACTCATTTGGTTAGCTTAAACTTATGAATTAAGGTGTCAATTTTGACATATTAGTTAGGCACATAGGATGGTTATTTTAAAGGATGCTTTGGGCTTATTTTGATTTGCTTTTGAAGTGGTTGAGTATGGTATAAAAGGGTGACTTGTAGCCTAAGTGATTTTTGTTAGAAATCTTATTTTGAAAGGTAACTACAGGTTCACACAGTTTGAGACACGACTTGGCACATGGTCATGTGCCATACACGCTCATGGCACAACTGTGTGGTCTGTAAAAATTTAAGTGATTTTGGGGCACACGGGCCCAGAGAGTTACACAATTTGCTAACACGGCCGTATGACCTATCCATATGGCCATCTGATCCACTCACAAGGACATGTGGCCTATCTCACATGAGCACAACTCTTGTACATGGTTTAGTGACACGACCATGTGGTTCATCACACACGAGTTGATCTTTCGCACACAGCCAGTTGACACGACCATGTGACCTCTGTATGCAGTTTTTTCCTTCCTTTTTATTTTTAATCCAAATCAATCCATGTTCATTCCCGAATTATTTTTAAGCTTTTGTATACTCAATATTTATCTGTAATGGATTGAATAATGTATTTATACATGCTCGTATGTGATTATTTAATATTTATTTGAGAATTACATGAATAAATTGTATGGAATTTGTTTGGTATTTGTTGTAGCATCTCATTACTTGGGCCTGACAACCGGACCGAGTAAAGGTGCTATAGAATTGAGAAAACCAACTAAAAGAATAATATGTCATCTAACAAGTCCAATTTGGAAGATTTCTCGTCTTGAGTATTAGAGTGGATGACTCCTAGAAGATAGAGACATAGATATGACTGACTGGATTGGCAGTACATCGAACATGACACAAGTAGAATAGATCCTGAATTTGTTTATAGATTTATTCACTTGTGACATTCACAGTGTGGCATACCTAAATCCTGAGTGGATGATGGGCTATGTGTGCGTGGCTCATACACTTTTTTGTAAGTAAAAGCCTCTAAATCTCGAATTTAGGCCTAGTAGAATTGGGCCCATTGGGCCTTGGGCTTAGAGCGTTTAAAAATTTTTAGAACAAGAGAATGGCATTATTTCAAGTTGGACTTATTGGGAAGGTGATTTTGGAAAGTTACGGGGTTTCTAGGAAGTTTCAGGTTCAAGTTAGGCCATAGGAAAATTTTAGTGTTGAAGCATTTAAAGGGGAAAAGGCAAGTGGCGTCTAGCATAAAAGAATAATTGGGTAACTTGCTAGCACAAAGGGAGCATGTGACAAGATGGTGTGGCGTCAAGGGGAGTGCAAGGAGGTTGAAGGTTCGAATCTCATCTATTGCAATCTATGGGATTTTTTTTTTTGTACTAATCAAGTGTTTTATGGGAAGTGTCGGCCAAGATTTAAATATGGTAAGGGAAGACTTTTTATTGATGGAAAGATGGCTAAGAAAATAAGGTAAGGAGGAAGATAAGGAAAAAGGAAGGAAAGAAATGAAAGAAAAGGAAAGAGAAGGGAACATGTTGGCCAATTTTGTGGAAAGTGTTTTGGAAAGTGTTTTTGGTCAACCAAGACCTTTTTGGTGCTTAGGATGCACGGTTTTGATAGGGTAAAAGGGGGGAGCCGAATTTTTCCTAGTCATTTTGCTAGTTTTGGTGCAAGAGAGGCTTATTTTATTTTAGCATATTGGTGTTTTCTCTACCCAATTCTTTTCTTTGTTTTGGCTGAATTTCTCATTGCATTTTGCTCATTTTTCCCTTGTTGTGCCGTAACCCTTAATCCATCCTTGTTCATTCTTCTTTGGTTGCCAAAATACTCACATCTTTTGGTTCATTTCTCTTTTGGTGATTGGTCGAAACCTCTAAACACCTCGTGTCCATCTTCTCTTTTCTTTTTGACTATTTCTCCAACCTTTCTCTCATTTTCTTTAATCAATTTCATATAGAGGCTGAATCATCCTTGTTCTTTTTCTCCAATAGTCAAACCACATAACACTATATCCCTTTTTCTTTTCTTTTTCTCTTGGGTGTTGGGCACTCTCTCTTCCTTGACCGAATCGGTGTTATTGAGGGGTTGGCCAAAACTTTCATTTTGATTTT
This sequence comes from Gossypium rotundifolium, assembly GCA_025506655.1. NCBI lineage: Eukaryota > Viridiplantae > Streptophyta > Magnoliopsida > Malvales > Malvaceae > Gossypium > Gossypium rotundifolium. The sequence goes on along the minus strand of CP106723.1, from coordinate 104,275,649 downwards.
GTTGACTCACTCTTAGTCATAAGTTGAATCGATTGGAGTAGAGTTTATCATCAATTAAGGTAAGGTGTTTCTTCATAGTTTATTTTGATATATTTCATTGTGTGGTAAGCCAAATCCTATTCCAAATCAAATACATTCTCTCATCATAGTAATATTTCTAACCGAGACTTGTTCAATGGAGGCAAGTGGTATCGATTTGAAAGGAAAAGTGTTAGGAAAACACAAAAGGAGTGGATTTTTGATTCCTACTCCTAAGTTCAAACGAAGGGCAGTATCGGCGATTAGGGATTTTCCACTGGGCTGTGGACCATCATCCGGTGAGAATAAGCAAATCGTGGTCGTTCACGATACTAAGGGTGCTGACGATCAAGAGGGTTTAATACTCACCGTAATCAGGTGTGTAATCTCACACCTCTATGAATATTTGCATAAAATTTTTTGTGATTCAGTGGAAAGATCGAAAAACCAGAAACCGGCATCTGTGACCACACGGGCATGCGTATGTTCGTAGTGGTAACCATATTTTGCAATGAAATAGTTTCTGGTTAGCAGTAGTGATGTGATTTTGAAAAATCATGAAAAATAGGAGAAAGGGAATTAGAAAGTAAATAAAATATAGAATTAAATCTTATTGTGTCTATTTTTATATGAAAGAAACATAGTAGGAAGAGGAATTTTATATTCTGTGATATTTTAATTTTAGTGAGACTGGTTCTGAATGACTTCGTGGTTCCCTATTCTATCTTGGAAAAATCATTAAAAATTGTAAAAAGTGAATTAAGAGTTATAATTTATATGTATAGATGCCTCAGTGAGTCTATTTTCAATAGAAACAAGTGAAAGCAACATATGAAAACTTTACAATGAGATATTTGAATTTAGGGTAAGAGAGGTTAGAACCATTGGTCAGTGAAATAGGGGAAATTTTAATGAATAAAATGCACTAAATGGCTAAGTAAAAAATTCTGGAAAAATTTTATTAAGAAGATATATAAGTCTAGTTTCAAGAAAAATTTATGGATCTAAATTTTGATTTTCGTAACTCGAGTTATAGTCAATTTAGTCAATATGACGTGGATGGGCACTTTCAATTTTTATGCTCCAAATTAGTATTGTCTGGGGTTGTGAAATTACCAAAATAACCTTGAGGTTAAATTACCAAAATACCCCTAGGTTGCGAGATTACCGAATTACCCTTAGTGGGTAAAATTACCGAATTACCCTTAGTGGGTAAAATTACCGATTTACCGAAATGCCCCTATGGGCCGATTTATCGAAATGCCCCTATGGGCCGATTCATCAAAAGTATTCAATAGTTTAATGGTTGTTATGTATATTTGGATAGTTTATGTTATTATATATGTTGCATCTCTACATATTGCATGGGATGAGAAAATTAAATGAAGAGAAGTATAGACCGGTGGCATTGCCACAAATTCTGATAATGGCTATGTGCCAATTTAAATATGGCTTTGTGCCATCGTGATTAAGGCTGTATGCTGATTATATTACCATATATGATTCTGGTGGCTCAGCCACAAATATTATAAATGGAAGCTTGACTGCAAATTGGAGAGACTGGCGAGGTTGACTTGATCTCCACAGGAGAGATTGGTTGGTATGGATGGAGAGATTGGCTGGATGGGATGGGTTGCATTCATATCATATATTTATTACATGTAAGTGGGCTTAGGCCCAATATTATGCTATATGGGATTCGGCCCAGTTGTTTCTGTATGGGTTTTGGCCCAATTAATGACCGGTAAGGGGATTATCACTGAGTTCTAGTAACTCACCCCTCCTTCTTAATCCTTGTAGGTAATACTCAGTGATGTGGACTTGGGCCATGGATGACTCGGTGGAGGCCATACTTTAGAAATGGTGTTCTCGAACTTTAGTAAATTTCATTTTCCGCTTTATTTTATTACTTTTACTATTTTAGGTTTTAAAGTTGTAATAAGGCCTCTAGGATATGTTTTATTTTGCTTTACAATTAGACATACTTAATATCTTTCTTGAATTGTTTTAAATGGGAATTTTCAAAAATCACTTAATAACGATTTTCCAAATTTGATTAACTAAAGGATTTTACAATATGTTTATAAATAATTTAACTCGGAGTTTCTTTTGAAATTATCAACGTTATTTTTAGAAATCACGGCTTCTTAAAATATCACGAATTTGAATATCAAATCTTCAATTAACCTCCCGAGATTTATAGTATTTTATCGAAAGTTTCTATTTAAACTTGAATTTTTAAATAACACCTATTTTAGTAGAATCACAAAGTCTTTATACGATTTCCTCATGTGACATATCAGACCCGATCGTAACAAATATGCCGGGTTTGGGGTGTTACAAAGCCTGAGTTTGAATAGATAAGGAGTCGAAAGTAGAATTCATAGTTTGAGACATGGGTAAATGATATCCTCTCATTGGCATTACATGGTTGATGAAAAGTAAACGTGGCCACAGGTTATTCGTCTTTGTGATGAATGACTTGATTACTATTTAATAGTAATTGGCTTTTCATGAAGAAATATGTAATGGTTATCGTGACATAAAATAGGATCATATTGAGAGAGTGAATTTATCCAAAAGAGATTAAGGATATTCTATGAGGGTTACATGTTATGACAAAATCATTAGACAAGCACTCATCGATTCGCGTTCGTAATGATATGTCATTAGGGAGAGATCATCCACAATGCTATAGTTGAATGACTTTATGATTAAATGAGTTTGTAATTCATAAGAGAAAAGCTGGAACTTAATCATAATTCATTTGAGTGCTAATCACATATGTCCAATAGGTCCCTCCGGTAGCTTATTGAAACCAAAAATGAATTGCATGTTCAATCAAATGAATATAAATGTATAGAAATGGTAAAGTCAATAGAAATGGGAAACATTTGGAAATGAATGTGGTTTGTTGTAAATGGAAATGATTAATTAATTAATTAATTGAAGTTTGAAAAAAGAATTAAATTAATTGGTCATTTTGAATCTGTTGAATGTAGGAAGATTAAATATATTTTCTCATAGGTTCTTTTATAGTAAAGTTGCCATGATTTTAATGAAATTAGAATCGGGTTGGGAAAATTATTTAATTAAAAATTTAATTTATGATGTTTAATTTTGGAAAAAGAAAAACAAGTATTGGTTGGTTTGAATTATAAAGTATTGGGTTAAAAGTCCAAGAAATACTTAAAATTGGACCCGATAGTGGAGAGGCCCAAAAGCCTCTCATGCTAAATATATGGGACGATAAATCCTAGTATATATAACAAGGATTTTTTTTCTATTGAAATAGACTTCTACTAATTCAACAAGGGTTTCACTTCTTCTCCCTATAAATATATGGCATTGATAGGGCTAAATACAAAACTTTGAAATATTGTTATTCTGCTCGAAAATAGTGAGAATTTATTTTCTAAGTATAAAATTTAATTTTCAAAATAACAATTCTATAAATTTTTCTTTGAAAAGAGATATGATTTCTCACTGAAAGTAAATTAAATAATTTATGGTTCTATATTTTATTTGAATTTTTTTGAGCCAACACTCGAAGTAGTTCGTAGTACGAGAATAGAAGAGAAGGTTGTTCGATTGAAAGATAGGAATGACAATGATCTGTCTAGTTGAAAACACATGTGATTTTGATAAAGAGTTTATTGCTATAAATATCACAAACTTGCCTATTTTTCAAAATTTTAATTTTTCGCTGTTGATAAACGGTAAAAGTAACATATTTTAATCCCATATTTAGCATACGTTTGGATGATTTATTCCTTATTTTATGTAAAAAGGTGCTCTTAATCCTTTCTTTTCATGTTTCATACTCAGGAAAGCACTCGAGGACGAAAGGAACAAGAAACGGGCTTAAAACGGGCCAATTTGGGCCAAAGTGGAAATCGACACGGCCTAGACTTCAAGCCACACGGCCGTGCCTCGTCAATTAACTAGAACACGACCTAACCACGATTTACACGGTCGTGCCTCCATCAACAGACCCAAAACACGGCCTTAAGTCAATTTACACGGGCGCGTGCCATGGCCGTGCCCCTATCGTGGAAAAGAGGAATTTTACTTGGATTTGGATACTTTGAGGCAAAGAAACACATTCCAAAGTCTATTCAAACACCCGAGTAGGAATTATGCTTGAATTAGGACACTTAGAGGCCAAGTAAAGCATTCCAAAAGTCTATATAAACACCCTAAGTGTAACCTGAAAGGGGGCGGTCAGTTGGGCGGCCAGTTAGGTGGTCAGTTAGGCGGTCAGTTAGGCCAAGGAGCCGAGCCAAAAGGTCAGATTTGTGGGAATCACTCAAAGATAGCCAGTTGATCCATCTCAAGAAGCCGAAATTCTACTCAAGACGGCGGATCTTTCCTTTAAATCCTTCAGGGAGTTTTTGGGATTTCTTATGTTTTGTTTTATCTTTTCTTTTGAGATGTTTTCTTTTATCGTTATGAACTAAATCCTTCGATGCACCTGAAGGGGATGAAACCTAGATGAATCTTGTTATTGTTTTCTGAACTATATGATAAATACTTAATTTTTTCTTAATTATGTGTTCTTAATTCTTGTGTTAATATTTCCGAGATATTGATTCAAGTCGAATGTGCTTAGGTGGTGGAGCAAAAGTCTCTGTCTAAGAGTAGATCTAGCATAATTAAGCAGAGTTGATCGCACGCCTAGAGATAGGGTGACTAGATTTTTCCAGATTAGGGTGAAACCTAATATGGGAGTTCATAGATCGAGTTAATACGATTCTAGGGGTTTTAATTAGAAAGAGATTTTAATTAATCAACCTAGGGTTAGAAGTTATTCACCTTGAGAGAGGGTTTAATATAAATTAGGGAGTCTTACGATCAAGCTAAGTGAATAAATAAATGCTGTTCAAGTGTTAGATAACAAGTGAAGTCTAGGTGGATTCCTTCTAGGGTATCGTCGTGATCAACTGAGTTTTTCCAAAGGTTATTTCTTCAATTTGTTCTTTTTGTCTTTGCGTCTTTAGCTTAGTAGTCAGTTAGTTTAATCAATTAATCACTTCATATTTAGGCTAAATAATAGAAAGAAAGTGAGTATTAGTACTTTTAATTCCTTTGGGTTCGACAATCCGGTCTTGCCTAAGCTATACTACTGTTCGATAGGTTCACTTGCCTTAAGTCATTTTCAAAGTTAGTTTTCAGGTTCGATCATTCTCTTTATAAATTTTAAAACTCAACAATTCTAGACGATCAAGTTTTTGGCACTGTTGCCGGGGAACTAAAATATTAAGAAAGCCCTATTTTTATTACTTTAGCCATTATTTTTATTTTTTCCGCAATTTACTTTTATTTTTATTTTTATTTTAGTTTTAACTTTGCTAATATTTCTTTTATTTACTCTTGACAAATAATTTTAGTTTTTGAGGAGATGACACTAAATAACTATCGGTGGCAAGTTATGAGGACAACGCCAACAAAAACAACTGATATTTTCAACCTCGACACGGTCACCATGTTATCTAACCAGGTAGAGCGTTTAAATAAAAAATTTGATGATTGGTATGATTCTACAGGTACATCCGTGTACAAGACAATACAAATGGAGGAGGGGTGAACAACACAGAATATCTATCCTACAACCCTAGCACAGAAGACGAACAAGTCAACTACATGGGTAACTATTCTAGACCTCAAAATAATCTTTAAAGTAACACTTATAATACAGGTTGGAGGTACCATCCCAATTTCTCGTGGGATGATCAAAATAGCCAAAGACCGAAACTCCCTCCAGATTTTCAAGAACCACCTCACCAACAGGAAGAGGAGTCGAACATTGAAGAGATGCTGACAAAATTCATGGCAGCCACAGATACCCGTAACCCTTAAGAATCAACAAACATCAATTGAAGGGATCAAGAACCAAGTTGGTGAACTTACTAAGACAGTTGGAGAAATTACTAAGTCAGTTGGACAACATGCTAAGCTGATCTCAGAACTACCACAAGGAAGCTTTCCAAGCAATACTGAAACTAACCCGAGAGAGCAAAATCAAGCCATTTACGATAGTGAAGGGTTAGACATACCAAACCCAAGGGAAGAACCTGTGGTAAGTGAAGGTAAGGATGAGGTGTGCCATGATATACCAAAACCGACAATTACAGAGTACCAACCTCGTGTGCCATATCCCGATGCAATAAAGAAAGACCACACAGAGGAAGAATTTGGTGAACTCACACTTCGTCTAGACGATGAAACAATCACTCTTCAAGCTCTTGACTCAGCTTGGAAATCGAGTAATAAAGGTATGAATGTTAATTCTATTGATAACCATTTGGTTCAACCTTCTTTACAGGAAGCATCACGAAATCACCTAGCTAAGCCAGATCTTAGACCTCATACCCATAAAGAAATAATTCATAAAGAACTAAGGCTTCAGGTCAATGAACAAGATGAGTGGAAAACACACTTTAAAGAGAAACTAGGAACAACAAATCACTTCAAAATAGGGGATCAAGTATTGTTGAATAAAGAAGACCCTCGAATTGTCAATTCATTCCTCAAGAAAAACGAAGAAATCACTTTTGAGGTACTTAATGTCTTCCTATACGGCACAGTCGAGGTAAGCAATCCTAAATTCAACACCTTTAAGGTAAACATTACTCGACTTAAACTTTATATCCATAACCGAGTTGGTCGCATGAGAAATGATTTTCACCTCCTCAAACCACCATGACCATACAAATAACAGGTAAGTCTAGCTCAAGACTTTAAACGAGCACTTCTCGGGAGGCAACCCGAGCACTAATCCCATTTTTATTTTTATTTTTTTCTATTTTCCCTTTTTAGCATTCAAATAAAGCAAAAGTATAGATTTCTAGACCAAACGACCGTGGCCGTGGCCGTGTGGGCACCACAGGTAGGTAAAAGGGCGTGACTGTATACGTGTGGCAATAGAACAAAATTTTCCCCAAAACATGGGCCGCATCTCTATTTAAACCCGCTTCTGACTTTTTCTTTTCCAATTATCTTTCTTCTTTCATTTTCTATTATTTATTTTTACTTTTATATTTATATTTATTTATCTTTATTATTTTCTTCTCATTCTTCATGCCATTTAGATTTAGCTTAGGATACAATAAAATCAGACCAGCTACTTCGAGGATTCAATCTCAAATGGTTCGAGGCGCTTCCCCATGTTCACCTCCAACCCTATTCGGATTCTTTTCATTAACTTCATCCAAAATTCAGGAAGTTTCACTTCTCCCTATCTTTTGATTTTCTACTATGTTTATATTTATCTATCTTTGTACATTGAGGGCAATGTACATTTTAAGTGTGGGGGGTAAAAGTGCCTAACTTTTTGCATTATTCGCAAATCCCTGAATTTTATCTAGTTCTTAAGTATTTTTCTCATATTACTAATTAGGGTGAAATTTCTGATGATTTATTATTTTTATTGATATGTTTTTGAGGAAGTCATAGTTAATTGTGCATTGATGATTTAAACTTTAAGATACTAGAGAATCAAGCATGATAAGTCCAATTTTCAAGAATAAAAAATTTTCTAGGTTGTTGAACTGAATTTGAATATTACCTTGAAGTTTAAAATTTACAAGGATTGATATAAAAAATACCCATAATTTTTGTGAGATTTGAGCCTTATAGAGCATATATTCTTTTCCATGCTCACTTTATTGATTATGAGTGTGTCAACACTGAATTGTTATTCTAGAACTTGCCTCGATTGTACATGTCAAGACCACATTTTTTATTTGATATACTAAAATGATAAAGGCACCTATGTTTTAACCCATTCACTCCACTAAAAAGCCTACCTTCATAACAAACCCCTGGTGAACCCCTTTCATCCTAACAACCCTTTTTATTGATTACCCACTAATATTAAACCAAAAACCCTTTGTATTTGTTATCACCATTCCTTTGACTACCCTTCTATCGAGAATTGATTTGATCAGTTGCCTAATTAGTTTATTTCAGTTGATAAAGTTCTTTCTTTAATATGTATTTACTTAGTTTATTCTTTAAAAAAAAAAAAAATCAAGTATATTCAGTATTAGTAATATAAAAAGTGAGCTTGTACTGTAACACCCCAAACCAGGTCTATGCGTTAGGACGAGATTTGGTTTGTCACACAGATCGAACATCCATTTAATTCTCTAATGATTTAGGTAAAAGAGTTCTACAAAACCTTTTGAAAGTGAAGTTTAGTAAAAAAAATCAAGAAATTGATTTAAAATCGATGAATAAAGAAATACTAGTTTGAAATCTTGTCATTTAGTATTTTAATTGTCAAAAACCTTAAAGTAATTTTAAAGAGTTCAAAAGAATTTGAAAAAAACAAGAATATTTAAAGAATCTCATATGTTTTAAAACAAAATTTTAAGGAAACATTATAGAATTAACATAAGCCCATATTAAATGTCTAAAACAAAAATTAAATCCATCCACACATAAAATCCATAAAATATTAATAAATGCCTTATTACATCATACCCAAAATAGTAATTAAAAGAATTCACTTAATAAAAGTTCATAGTTTATAAAACCCATGTTTGAAGTATGGCCTCCACGAAGTCATCCTCGGCCCAAGCCTTCGTCAATTGCCATTACCTGAGATGGATAATTAAACAGAGTGAGTTACTCAGAACTCAGTGTATAACTCACTTACCACATTCATTGGGCCAGATCATCAAGAAAATATTTTGGGCTTGAGCCCATTTACGGATTTAACAATAAAATAAATAAAATGCATGTAAAATGAAATTCCCAACCAAACCTAATTTCCATCCGCTACACACCACCCGTATCAACCAACACACCTGTGGGGATCAAGTCAACCCACCCCGCCAACACACCAATCGTAGGCATAAAGCCATTTTAAATAATATTGTTGTGCACCACCGAACTAGATTGTGACAAAGTAACCGAACTAGAGGCATTAAGCCATTTAAAATATATTTGTGGCAGAGCCACTGAACTAGATTTTTGGCAATAGGCCTTTCTTCTCTTCGTCAATTATCCCAACCCATGCAATCATGTATGCATAACAATATATATACCCATATGATAATTTAACAAAAGCCCATAATACATGTGAGTCCAAAAATTCAAATTTTCATTTTGGCCAATAAGACAAAATAGCATTTTAGCCCATTTATCGATCTAGCAAACTTTGGCCCATATATCGATCTAGCGTTTTTCGCCCATTTATCGATCTAGCGCTTTTTTCGCCCATTTATCGATCTAGCAGTTTTTCGGCCCATTTATCGATCTAGCAGTTTTTTGGCCCATTTATCGATCTAGCAGTTTTTCGGCCCATTTATCACATGAGGCATAAAATTTACTATTTACCAATTAACTCATTGAGGGTGTTTTCGTAAATTTCACGACTTTAACTATTTTCATGCATTTACACAAAAGTGTTAATTATTACGCATTTTCTGATTTTGCCATCTTTACGATTTTATCCCAATACTTACGGTATAGTATCTAACCCGAGATAAGTGGGAAGTTACACACCTGGTTACTTTGAGAACTAGACTTTCCCGCTCATCGATACCTAAACGCATCACGATAAATTAGAACACTATTATTTATTTACAAATCGAATCTTGGAAATAGCGATCTAGTCTTTTACCCTCAGAATTTTGAACCACTTCTATTTGTGGTTTCTTTCTGATTGTTCGTTCGTTACCCGATGAAAATCCACGAGCAAATAAAGGTTCGAGAGTACGAACGACTTCAAACAACTGATTCTCCTCGAATGAGCGTCCACAACCCGGTAGAAAATCTCGGATTCCCGAAACAACCCTTCGCTTAAACTTAGGGGGAATAGCGGAACCACCCCTCTTTTGAACACTATTTACCGCCCTTTTCGTCCCTATCTTGATTGTCTCTATTGACAAAAGATCATTAGTCCGACTAATAAATTATCAAAATTATGACTAACGGTTTTAAGGGTGAGATTGGCTTACCACAAATATCCTTGTTCCACAATATGAAAATCGAGAGATAACGTCCCCTAAAACGAAATCGATTAATAATCCATCTATATCAATATGTCGAGTAATATGAGAGTCCTTAATAATCCCTTACCTTAACAACTTAAATCGATTCCAACGATTCACGACGCCACGAACACTTGAGTTTCGGCCCTCTACTATCACACTAAAATATAACGAAAGAAAACGTTTAATAGAATGAATGATGATTTCGATCAAAGAGATTCTTCTTACCACCATAAAGATTCGGCCAAGACTTCCCTTAAGCCAACATAGAAACCAAAAAGAAACTCTTACCTATTGCCCAAGGCTTGAAAGAAGACTGATTGAGAAGAATACTTATGAATAGTGGAAGATTCGGCTATGAATAAACAAAGAAAAGAAAAATGATTCGGCAATGGAGTAATCTAACATTCGGCCATGAGAGAAAAATAATGATGAAAGTATGGTTGAAAAGAAAATAAAAGATGAAAGAAAGAGATGATGTTGATTTAGTTTTCAAGAGGGAAAAAAGAAAGAAAAGAGATGAATTTAGGAGCAATATGCATTCGAATGGAGAGGAAAAGAGAAGAAAAGAAAATGATCTTGGCTTTGGTATTTCGCATAAAGAGAAAAGTATCTTGAAATGCTAAGCAAAAATGTGCCCAAATGGTAACATGAAAATGAAATGGTCTAAAGAACAAGGCTTACCAAAAGCTCAAATTCGGCTAGGAGAAAAGGTTGTGAAGAGAATTGCAATTTTGCACAAAAATGCTAGGAATGACCAAAACTAACTCCTAATCCTAGCCAAGCTACTAACACATTCGGCCAACCCCCCTAGTCCACAATGCCATCCACATTCTTGGTCAAAATGGCCATGAAAAAATTACCAAAACATCGACCTAGATTCAAGCCTTACAATCCTCCATTTTCCTTAAGTTTGAGAAATCCTATCTCCAAAATCAAGCAATTCCATCCCTAAAATCATGCTTGCCATAAACTTTAATCTTCTTACCAAAAACAAAATTAGTCCATCTTATCCATGAATGATGCTTGGCCGACACATGCTAGGAAAAAGAAAAAATAAAAGCTCCCAATTTGCATGCTAGGAGATTCGAACCTCTGCCCTCAAGTCCAACATATGACGCCATCACCTCTTTGCCTATTACTCATCTTATGCCATCTTTTATCACTTAATTAATTTAAACTTCAAGGTCACCGATTTCTCTACAGTAAAGTACTCTTTACTAAAATTTATTCTAATTCCAAGTAAACCCGAGCCTTCTCAAGACTATATTAAGCACACAATAAAATCATACCCGAGCTAACACCAAAGACAAGCAACATATTGATACTCAAATTTTTAGGATGTTACAATTCTACCCCCTAAAAAAATTTTCGTCCTCGAAATTTACCTGATTAGAAGAGGTGAGGATATTGTTGCCGAATTGCATCCTCAGGCTCCCAAGTAGGTTCCTCCGCTCCGTGATTATGCCATAAAACCTTGACCAATGGCATAGTCTTCTTTCTTAGCATATTAACATCTCGGTCTAAGATTTCCACTGGTTCCTCCTCAAAAGATAAGTCTGATCTCAACTCCACTTCTTCTACCGGTACTATGTGAGATGGATCCGATCTATAGCGCCTCAGCATGGAAACATGGAAAGCATTATGAATTTGACTTAACTCCAGAGGTAATTCAATCTGATAGGCCACTGTACCAACACGCTTCATCACACGATATGGTCCAATGAACCTAGGGCTCAACTTGCCCTTCCTTCCAAATCTGAAAATCTTTTTCCAAGGTGAGACCTTTAGAAAGACCTGATCCCCCACAACAAACTCGATATCCTTACGCTTCAGATCTGCATACGACTTTTGTCTATCCGAAGCTTCCTTTAATCGTGCTCAAATAACTTTTACCTTTTCTTTCGTCTTAGATATCAATTCAGGACCCAACATCTGCCGTTCACCCAATTCAGTCCAACAAGTAGGAGTACGACACCTACGACCATACAATGCCTCGTAGGGTGCCATCTGAATGCTAGACTGATAGCTATTGTTATACGCAAACTCTGCCAATGGTAGAAAATCCTCCCAACTACCTCTGAAGTCAATTACACAACCCCTTAACATGTCTTCCAACATTTGAATTACTCTTTCCGACTGACCATCTAACTGAGGATGAAAAGTCGTACTGAAGTTTAACTTTGTTCCCAAAGCTTCATGCAGAGCTTTCCAAAACTGTGATGTAAACCTAGGATCCCTGTTTGATATAATAGACACTGGTACCCCATGCAGCCTCACGATTTTACATACATACAGCTTAGCCAACTTCTGTAATGAGTAATCCGTACGAACTGGTAGAAAATGAGTAGTCTTCATCAATCGATCAACTACTACCCAAACGAAATTTTTCTTATTAGGTGTTAAAGGCAACCCACTAACAAAATCCATTGTTATCCGCTCCTATTTCCAAAGGGGAATCTTTACTGGTTGTAATAAACCTGACGGCAATTGATGCTCTGCCTTCACTTGTTGAAAAGTCAAACATCTTCCTACAAACTCAGAAATATCACGCTTTAACCCTGGCCACTAATACCGTTCATGAAGATCTCGATACATCTTATTTCCTCCAGGGTGCATAGCATAAGGGCTACTATGCGCCTCCCGTAGAATCATTTGTCTCAAATCTGAGTCCTTAGGCATACAAACTCTTCCACGAAAACACAGCACTCTATCCGTGTTTATACCAAAATCCCCTATTTCACCACTTTCAACTTGCTGAATTAAGGGTCCCAACTTTTCATTTGATATCTGCTTTTCCTTGATTTGATCTAACCATAGAGGCTTCACCTGAAGTTCCGCTAACAGACTACCATCCTTATACAAATTTAGATAAGCAAACATTGCTCTCAAATCAAATACCACCTTACGACTTAATGCGTCTGCTACGACATTAGCCTTTCCAAGATGATACTCGATTGAGAAATCATAATCCTTTAACAGCTCCATCCATCTTCTTTGTCTCAAGTTTAACTCTTTCTGAGTAAGAAGATACTTAAGAATCTTGTGATCCATATGGATGATAGACTTTTCACCGTAGAGATAGTGCCTCCAAATCTTTAAAGCAAACACTACCGCAGCTAACTCCAAGTCATGAGTAGGGTAGTTTACTTTGTGCGGTCTCAACTGACGAGAAGCATAAGCCACCACTTTTCCATTTTGCATCAGCACACAACCTAGACTCGTGTGTGACGCATCACAGTAGACGATAAATTCTTTTCCAGCCTCAGGTTGAATCAAAACTGGTGCTTCCGTCAAAATCTTCTTCAATTTCTTGAAACTCTCTTGTTGTTTTTCAGTCCATACATACGGTACTCCCTTTCGCAATAGCTTAGTTAAGGGTGCAAAAATCAGTGAAAACCCCTCAACAAAGCGTCTATAATAACCAGCTAAACCCAAAAAAACTCTGAATCTCAGCTACTGACTTCGGTGGTTTCCAATCCAAGATCTGACCTCAATCTTCCGAGGATCCACCCTTATTCCTTCAGCTGATACCACATGACCCAAGAAAGTCACTTCCCTTAACCAAAATTCACATTTACTGAATTTGGCATAAAGTTACTTATCTCGATGTAACATCCTGAAATTAGGCCTAGTAGGATTGAGCCCAATGAGCCTTAGGCGTAGTAGCGTTTAAAATTTTTTGGAGAATAGGAGGTCGGCTTAAGTGCAAGTTGGACCTTTTAGATAAGTGATTTTGAAGGTTAGGGGCTTCATGAAGTCCCGGATCAAATATTAGCTTTGGGAAAATTTTGGTTTTAGGTGAAAAAAACCTTGGAGGTTGGCGGGTAGGCCTTAAGAATAAAATGTGGAGGAAAATGACACAAGTGGTGTGTGTGGTGTAGTGGCAAAGTGACGCCACAAGGAAGGAAGGAGGTCCAAGGTTCTAGTTGTAGCGTTTGCATTCCTTTTGATTATTTTATTAAATGAATTTAGACCTTGGCCATAGGGTTATATTTAATTGCGCATGGTTTGAGGCACAAGGAGCTAGTTGGTAAAGTGGCTAGCAGCGTGGATTATGTTACAAGGAGCACAGGTTCAATCTCATGAGAAGCAAGGGAGTATTTATTTTGCGGAGTGGACGGTAAGAGTTTCAGTTGAATTTAAACTCTACTGACGAAGGGATCCCACATCGAAAAGATACAAGGAATGAAGGTGAAGAGCTAGCTATATAAAGAGCATGCCAGGAGAAGGGTTAACATACCTTGGTGGGCGTTGGGCACAGGAGTGGTCGCAGCGCAGTTTAGCACCGAGTCTGTCAGTGTGTAACTCTCTACTCTAGTTGTAGGCGGCAAATGCCGGTGCTGCAGTCCACGGCAATAGTAGCCACACGAGTGTGCGAGCGCACGTGTGGGGCTTCAACGCGATAGTTGAGGCCATCAGTAGCATTCTTGTGGGTTGGGGCTACTTGGGCTGCGATGGGCCGAAGTGGGCCCAATGGGCCCGTAGGCCCAAATGGAATAAATTGTATGATGATATAGTATATAGTGAACTAGACTAGGTGGAACTTATATACGTGGATAGATTTGTGTTAGGTGGGCCACACGGCGTGTGGGCGAATGGGCCAAATCGGGTTTTAGGCCCAACAGTCCGGTAAAGATCGAAAATGGCAGTTGAGTCGCTCAAGGCGACACTGCACCTTTAGGAAGGCCATTCCATGTACAAAATTACGAAAATACCCTTGGTGGGTAAATTACGAAAATACCCTTGGTGGGTAAATTACGAAAATACCCTTGGTGGGTAAATTACGAAAATACCCTTGGTGGGTAAATTACGAAAATACCCTTGGTGGGTAAATTACGAAAATACCCTTGGTGGGTAAGTTACGAAAATACCCTTGGTGGGTAAATTACGAAAATACCCTTGGTGGGTAAATTACGAAAATACCCTTGGTGGGTAAATTACAAAATACCCTTGGTGGGTAAATTACAAAATACCCTTGGTGGGTAAATTACGAAAATACCCTTGGTGGGTAAATTATGAAAATACCCTTGGTAGGTAAATTACGAAAATACCCTTGGTAGGTAAAATTACTGTTATACCCTTAGAGGTTGGTTAACCTGATTATTTTGTATATTATTATTCGATTATGATGGTAATTGTTTCATACGTTATTTGATATATGTCTAGCATACATAACATCGCATACACAATTATTATGTCATATTGCATGGGTATGATGAGAGGAGGGAAGATTGATATTCGTGTCGACGGACACGGTGTTTTGGTAACACATTGTGACTACGGTCACGGAGGTTTGGCACCTCATAGCGTCTCGTCCACGTGGCTTAGCACCACCGTGGGTTGGCCCCACTTTGAGATACTGGATTGGCGCCATGATTTGGTATCACACGATGGGTTGGCCCCATCATTCGATTTGTGTCTTCGGACACCGTGGTTTGGAACCACCGGTGATTTGGTATCACATTCGTGTCTTGGACACCGAGGTTTGGCACCTCATAGCGACTTGTCCACGTGGTTAATTCCACCGTGGGTTGGCCCCACTTTTGAGATATGGGATCGCCTGCGCTGATTTGGTATCACACGATGGGTTGGCCCCATCACTTGATTTGTGACTTCGGTCACCGGTGTTTTGGTAACACAATTGTGTCTTTGGACACGATGGTTTAGCACCACCGGTGGTTTGGTACCACACGGGTAGAAAAGGAGTTATGGATGGCTAGGTTGGGTGCATTATGCATATGTATTGCTTTGTTATAAATTGTGTAAGTATGTGGCATTTACCGGGAGAGGGAATATGCATGAGTCTTGGTGACTCACCTTCTCCCTTATATTTTTAGGTGATTCGTGAGATCGCGAAATGGAGTGGATGAACTCGAGGAGGCCATGCAATAAATTTGGGTTCTACGTGAACTTTGGTTTGAGAACTTTAATTTATTTAAATTTGGTTTTATATTTATTTAAGTTGTAATAAGGCCTCTTAAATTATGATTTTGGATTATATTTATGCTTTGAATATGTTTAAAATATGGTTTATAAATTTCTTGATGATGAGCATAAATTGAGCATAAAGTTTTCTAAACTACACAACGCGATGGTTTTTAAAACGTTACCATCGGGTAACATAAATCATTTGATAATTTTAACAACTTGAGTGTTTTCGATAATTTAAACGATTTTCAAATATTAAGTTTCTACATTCAAATGCAAATGGTTTTCAAAGTATTAAATTTGAGTTTTCTTAAAATGATATAAACGTTTTCTAACCTATGATTTCTTCATTTATTTTAAAGTTTTACGTAATTTCAAAGTAAATTATTAGTTTTAACTTATTATACACTTGATTTCTACAAATATAGAATTTCAAAGGGTTTTCACAAAAATTTAATCGTTAACTCATTTTTCTTCAAAATATTTTCCTCGATGACATACCGTTATTCTTAGTGGCGTATTGACCGGGTTTGGGGTGTTACACTCGAAGTAATTGCAATACTTTACGCAAATGCGAGTCATGTTCCTCTTCATTCCTCGAATATACCAAAATGTCATCTATGAACACTACCATAAACCGGTCTAAATATGGTTGAAAGACCCGGTTCATCATGTCCATAAATGTAGTTGGTGCATTGGTCAACCCAAACGGCATCACCAAAAACTCATAATGTCCATAACGAGTTCGGAATGCCGTCTTATGGATATCTGCTTCTTTCACCTTGAGTTGGTGATAACCCCATCTCAAATCAATTTTGGAGAAAATCGAAGCTCCTTTCAATTGATCAAGCAGGTCATCAATTCTCGGTAAAGGATACCTATTCTTGATCATCAATTTATTCAACTGCCTGTAATCAATGCACATACGCATCGACCCATCCTTTTTCTTAACGGACAAAATCGGTGCTCCCAATGGAGACACACTCGGTCGAATAAATCCTCGATCCAACAATTCTTGAATTTGAGCTTTAAGCTCCGTCAACTCTTTCGGTGCCATTCTATAAGGAGCAATTGACACTGGAGCCGTTCCGGGCAAAAGCTCAATACCAAATTCTACTTCCCGATCTGGAGGTATACTAGGAAGTTCTTCGGGAAATACATCTGGAAATTTCTTCACTGTTCTTGTAACACCCCAAACCCGGCCAATACACCACGATTGAATCTGGTATGTTACGAGGAAATTCGTATTTGAGAGGTTAGGTTTCCAGTTAAAGTGTTGATGAAAACTCTTTCTCAGATTTGTACTTGTAAAAAAAACTTGAGTATGATTATTTAAAATCGATAGTGAATAAGTTTGGAAAACATTTGAGTTGCATTCATTTTAAATTACAGCGTGATACCCGATGGTAAAGTTTAAAACATATCGCTTTGTAGTTTTGAAAACCTTATCTTTCCAAGTTTTATCCAATATTAACCCAATAATTTGTTAAGGCATATTTGAAATCAAATCTAAGAATATATATAACCAAAACATAATTTTAAAAAGGCCTTTTACAATCCCAACAAACCAAATAAAAAAAAATGAAGTATAGTACCAAGTTTTTTTTTAAATCAGTGTAACTCCGAATTTATTCATGGCATGGTCACCTCGAGTCCACATGGCTCTATGTCCGCGATCTAAGTGTCACCTGGGATGATAAGGGAGAAGGTGAGTCGCAAGACTCAGTGCATAAATCCCCCTCCCGATGAATGCAACATACTAACACACACCATAACAAAGCAATACAATTAATGCACCCAATCCTAACCATCCATAACACCTTTTTCTACCCCGTGTGGTACCAAACCACTGGTGGTGCCAAACCACTGGTGACCCAAAGTCACGATATCCATCAATGTGGTGCCAAACCACTGGTGACCCAAAGTCACGAATAATCCATCTGTGGGGCCAACCCACGTGTGATACCAAATCACTGGCGACGATCCCGTAACTCAAAAGTGGGGCCAACCCACGGTGGTGTTAAACCACAGAGACAAGTCGCAATGAGGTGCCAAACCTCTGGTGACCCAAAGTCACAAATGTGATACCAAATCACTGGTGACCGAAGTCACGAATAGTCAAGTTTGTGGGGCCAACCCACGTGTGATACCAAATCACTGGCAACAATCCCGTAACTCAAAAGTGGGGCCAACCCACAGTGGTGTTAAACCAAAGGGACGAGTTGCAATGAGGTGCCAAACCTCTGGTGACCCAAAGTCACAAATGTGATACCAAATCACTGGTGACCGAAGTCACGAATTGTCAAGTTTGTGGGGCCAACCCACATGTGATACCAAATCACTGGCGACGATCCCGTAATATCAACTGTGGGGCCAACCCACTGTGGTACTAAGCCACCGGGACAAGTCACTGTGAGGTGCCAAACCTCTGGTGACCCAAAGTCACAATAAATCGATCTGTGGTACCAAACCACTGGAGGTGCCAAACCTCTGGTGTCCCAAAGACACGGATATCATATTCCCCTTCCTCTCATATCACCCATCATCATACCGACTCATGTAAAGTATGCAAATCATGCAAATCATGCTAACATGTTTAGTGTGGCATCTCATAGCACATACATCATAAATCATGATATCATGTATATCAACAATAGAACTCGTAACGAAACGGACTTACCCGAATCCGTGCACATACCCTTAGGGTATCACATCAATCAACCAACTATTTCGGCTTTATTAAGCAATCAGGTTATTAAGCATATTACTAAGCAAAGAGTGTGTTAGTTTACACACCTGTTAAAACGCAAGCCTTAATCCCAAAGACCAGATCTAAGACCCTCGATTACCTTGCTCCTATAATCAGCCAAACATGAGATTAGCAACCTAGACCATTCGGCCAAAACAATTAAATCAAAGGGTTAACGCTTGAACCCTTACCTTACAAATGATTTGATTTCCTACCAAATCCTGAACCAACGATGGTTCACCTCTGACAATCGGCCACACCCTAACACGCAAACGATTAGCCTCACAAGCCTTCGATTTATCGAATACTAAAAGAGGTAGACTATCAACAAACCCTTACCACCACTTACCAACCAATTAACAAAGATGGAGGCTTTGCTTGATCGATTCCAAACACCCCGGAGGCCCTACGATAACCGCTTCCAAAACAAGAGATTAGCACACAAGCCACAAATGTCAAAATCGGCTCTTACTCATGTGAAAGTCGACAGAGAACAGAGAGGAAAAGAATAACATTTGACCTAGCACTTACCTTCATCTGAAAACACGATTGAAGAAAGAGAGAAGAGATTACCCTTGCTTGAGACTTTCGGCCAAAACTAAACAAAAGAAGGAAGAGGGATCGGCTATGGTTGTTTATAATAATCAACCAAGGTTTGACCTAAACACAAAGGAAAAAAACACAAGAAAAGGGGAGGGAGAATGTTGATATTCGGCCAAGAACCAAAATAGGAAAAAGAAGAAGAAAAATTGTTTAGGAGGGTGTAGTTTCGGCTTAGCACAAAGAAAAAGAAAAAGAGAGATATGGGAGGGTGAATAGTTCGGCTAAGAACAAAAGAAAAAGAAGCAAACCAAAAATAATGTCTAGGAATTCAAGAGGACATTCGGCTACCAGCAAAATTAAGAGAAAACAAAGCAATTTTCGGCAAAGGTATAGTTGCTTGAAGCTTTTGGTTTCAAGGAAGAACAATGAGAGACTTACTTTGAAAATTCGGCTTTGGTATACTAAGCTAAAGCTGACCAAAAGACACCAATAAGCCTAAGAGAATTTCGGCACTCCCCACACACCTACCAAAATCGGCCACTCCCCCCATGAAGCACCCAAGATTCGGCCACCACCTCCAAACACTCATGGCCACTAATTCAAATCACTTTGAACTAGTCAACCTCCTTGATTTACTCTCCACCCACCATTCAACTTATTTGACTTGGTCCACCTTCAACCACCTTGGCGTCAAAAATGGGAAGCAAAAAGTGAGACTTCCGCAGCTCGAACATGGGACCTCCTTCCCTTGCAAGTGACGCCAAACTCAAGCTCTAAGTGGCATCCTTCTGCCACCTTGCCAACCCTCTTTTTTTGTGCTAACATCCACCTAAAAATACCTATAACCCCTTAGCTCCTTCAGCTCCATTCACTTAAAGCTTAAAAACTAAAATTTTCCCTACCGCTCAGGCTTACACCAGGCTTACAACTAAGCCCCAAAACATCAAAACAACCACACCGCAAACCAAACACATGCAAACAATGCAATAACAAAATAGCCCCTATTCCAGGATATTACGGTTCTCACATATTCCACTGATAACTCCTTGGCATCCAAAGCACTAATAAAAGCTAGGAATGCTCCATACCCTTTCCACACCAACTTTTCTGCCTTTAATGCAGATACCACATTTGCCAAATAACTCCTTCGTTCATCTATCATTACTACTTCCTTATCATTCGAAGTCCTTATTAACATCTATTTTTCAGCATAATCCAAATGCACCTGGTGCTTAACCAACCAATCCATGCCCAGAATGAGATCGAACTCGCCAAAAGGCAATTCCATCAAATTCGCCAGAAATATTTCTCTTTGGATTTCTAAGGGCACGTCTCTAAATAGTTTATTTACAATTACTGATTGTCCTAAAGGACTAATTACCATCATCTCACTATCAGTAATTTTAGATTTTAGATTCAGGTTTCCAGATATGGCACTAGCAACATACGAGTGGGTAGAACCAATATCTATCAAAGCAGTAATAGGCACATCAAAAATGAAGAACGTACTAGTTATCACATTAGGTGCATTACCATCCTCGTGGCGTCTAACTGCATAGACCAATCCTGGCTGTCTTGCATCTGCGTTACCTCTAGAACCATTGCCTCGACCCGGTGCACCTTGACCACGCCCAGCCCCATTACCACCACGACCTAGTCCACGGCCTCTCTATGGCTGTTGAGTACCTCTGGCCGGCTATACATTAGGATTACGAGCTTCCTGAGTCGTATCTATCCATCGAGGGCAATTCTTATATTGATGATCCATTGAACCACATTTATAACAAGCACCAATTTTCCTCCAGCACTCTCCGGAATGTCATTTTCCACATTCAGCATAGTCTCGACTCTGATTAATAGCCCCAGGTGCTCTACCTTGAGCTGGCTCATCATTCTGAGGCCTCTTTTGAAACCTTTTTGAAGAACCCAAATACTTTATATCTCTCTTGCCTCTGACTCTTTCCGGTTCTAACGTTCTGAGCTTTTAGCCTCTTCGGCTATCTTGGCTTTCTCCACAAGCGTGGAAAAAGTTCTCACTTGTTGTGGGGCTATCAAAACCCGTAACTCATCATTCAGCCCATCCTCGAAGCGTACACAATGCTCATGATCCGTTGGCACTATTATCCGAGCATAGCGACTCAAGTGTAAAAACTCAGCCTCATACGCTGCCACCATCTTATTCCCCTGAACCAAATTCAGAAATTCCTTCCTCTTGGCATCCACATAACTTGTTCCTACATATTTCCCTTGAAAGGCAGCTTTAAAGAAATCCCAAGTAACTAATGCAGCTTCAGTGCCTTCTCGAACAGTAAGCCACCATTGATATGCCTCATCCCTTAACAAAGAAACCGCTCCCCTTAGTTTCTGTTCTACAGTGCACTCTAGGTCATCCATAATTCGCTCCACTGCCTCAAGCCAATATTCAGTAACATTTGGAGCTACACTTGAGACACCTCTGAAAACCTCAGCACCACTTGATTTCAATTGCTTCGATATCGACCCACGAGCTGCTAGCCCACCTCTAGTTCCAACGACCCTTTCAAGGACTCACAACATTGCTCGTGTCAAAGCATTATCTTCTTTCCTATTCTCTTGGGAATCATTTTTTGATGCTGGTGATGCCGGTGCATCCATTTCTGGAATATGTCCCGATTCCTCGGACACAGCTCTAGCACCTCAGCCTCTACCACGCCACGTCTACCACGTCCGCGTCCTCTAGCGCTCATACTGACTAACTCATTTTAATCTGATTACGAATTTTATGAATTATAAAACTGTTTCAGTGTTTATTAACGATATTTTATGAGACTCAAGAGATAAAGTTATTTTTCGCAAACACATCCTATAGTCTCGATCTCTATGATTTTCAACATCTAAAACTAGAAGTTCTAGAGTGTTCCTATGATCATATCATCATAATAATCATTCAGTTATGAATACTTACTTGACTTGGTGCCGGATGCTTGTGGTGCCATACTAACTTTAAAACATAATTACACATAATTTCAAACGGAAGTTATTTAATGAACCCAACCACAGTCGAGTTTTGAAACTGGCTCTGATACCATTAAATGTAACACCTCAAACAAGGTCTATGTGTTAGGACGAGATTTGGTTTGTCACACAGATCGAACATCCATTTAATTCTCTAATGATTTAGGTAAAAGAGTTCTACAAAACCTTTTGAAAGTGAAGTTTAGTAAAAAAATCAAGAAATTGATTTAAAATCAATGAATATATAAATACTAGTTTGAAATCTTATCATTTAGTATTTTAATTGTCAAAACCTTAAATTAATTTTTAAAGAGTTCAAAAGAATTTGAAAAAACAAGAATATTTAAAGAACTTCATATGTTTTAAAACAAAATTTTTAAGGAAACATTATAGAATTAACATAAGCCCATATTAAATGTCTAAAACAAAAATTAAATCCATCCACACATAAAAATCTATAAAATATTAATAAAGGCCTTATTACATCATACCCAAAATAGTAATTAAAAGAATTCACTTAATAAAAGTTCATAGTTCATAAAACCCATGTTTGAAGTATGCCCTCCACGAAGTCATCCTCGGCCCAAGCCTTCGTCAATTGCCATTACCTGAGATGGATAATTAAATAGAGTGAGTTACTCAGAACTCAGTGTATAACTCACTTGCCACATTCATTGGGACAAATCATCAAGACATTATTTTGGGCTTGAGCCCATTTACGGATTTAACAATAAAATAAATAAAATGCATGTAAAATGAAATTCCCAACCAAACCTAATTTCCATCCGCTACACACCACCCGTACCAACCAACACACCTGTGGGGATCAAGTCAACCCACCCCGCCAACACACCAATCGTAGGCATAAAGCCATTTTAAATAATATTGTGGTGCACCACCAAACTAGATTGTGACAAAGTCACCGAACTAGAGGCATTAATCCATTTAAAATATATTTGTGGCAGAGCCACCGAACTAGATTTTTGGCAATAGGCCTTTCTTCTCTTCGTCAATTATCCCAACCCATGCAATCATGTATGCATAACAATATATATATCCATATGATAATTTAACAAAAGCCCATAATACACGTGAGTCCAAAAATTCACATTTTCATTTTGGCCCATAAGACAACATAGCATTTTAGCCCATTTATCGATCTAGCAAACTTTGGCCCACATATCGATCTAGCAATTTTTTGCCCCATTTATTGATCTAGCAGTTTTTTCGGCCCATTTATCGATCTAGCAATTTTTCAGCCCATTTATCGATCTAGTAGTTTTTTGGCCCATTTATCGATCTAGCAGTTTTTCGGCCCATTTATCGATCTAACAGTTTTTCGGCCCATTTATCGATCTAGCAGTTTTTCAACCCATTTACCGATCTAGCAGTTTTTCAGCCCATTTATCACATGAGGCATAAAATTTACTATTTACCAATTAACTCATTGAGGGCATTTTCGTAAATTTCACGACTTTAATTATTTTCATGCATTTACACAAAAGTGTTAATTATTACGCATTTTCTGATTTTGCCATCTTTACGATTTTATCCCAATACTTACGGTATAGTATCTAACCCGAGATAAGTGTGAAGTTATACACCTGGTTACTGTGAGAACTAGACTTTCCCGCTTGTCGATACCTAAATGCATCACGATAAATTAGAACACTATTATTTATTTACAAATTGAATCTTAGAAATAACGATCTAGACTTTTACCCTCAGAATTTTGAACCACTTCTATTTGCGGTTTCTCCCCGATTGTTCCTTCGTTACCCGATGAAAATCCATGAACAAACAAAGGTTCGGGAGTACGAACGACTTCAAACAACTGATTCTCCTCGGATGAGCATCCACAACCCGGTGGAAAATCTCAGATTCCCGAAATAGCCCTTCGCTTAAACTTAGGGGGAATAGCGGAACCACCCCTCTTCCGAACACTATTTACTGCCCTTTTCGTCCCTATATTGATTGTCTCTATTGACAAAAGATCATTAGTCCGACTAGTAAATTATCAAAATTATGACTAACGGTTTTAAGGGTGAGATTGGCTTACCACAAATATCCTCGTTCCACAATATGAAAATCGAGCGATAACGTCCCCTAAAACGAAATAGATTAATAATCCATCTATATCAATATGTTGAGTAATATGAGAGTCCTTAATAATCCCTTACCTTAACACCTTAAATCGATTCCAACGATTCACGACGCTCACGAACACTTGAGTTTCGGCCCTCCAATATCACACTAAAATATAATGAAAGAAAATGTTTAATAGAATGAACGATGATTTCGATCAAAGAGATTCTTCTTACCACCATAAAGATTCAGCCAAGACTTCCCTTAAGCCAACATAGAAACCAAAAAGAAACTTTTACCTATTGTCCAAGGCTTGAAAGAAGAATGATTGAGAAGAATACTTATGTATAGTAGAAGATTCGGCTATGAATAAACAAGGAAAAGAAAAATGATTCGGCAATGGAGTAACCTAACATTCGGCCATGAGAGAAAAATAATGAAGAAAGTATGGTTGAAAAAAAATAAAAGATGAAAGAAAGAGATGATGTTGATTCGGTTTTCAAGAGGGAAAAGAGAAAGAAAAGAGATGAATTTAGGAGCAATATGCATTCGGCAATGGAGAGGAAAAAGAGAAGAAAAGAAAATGATCTTGGCTTTGGTATTTCGGCATGAAGAGAAAAGTGTCTTGAAATACTAAGCAAAAATGTGCCCAAATGGTAACATGAAAATGAAATGGTCTAAAGAACAAGGTTTACCAAAAGCTCAAATTCGGCTAGGAGAAAAGGTTGTGAAGAGAATTGCAATTTTGCACAAAAATGCTAGGAATGACCAAAACTAACTCCTAATCCAAGCCAAGCTACTAACACATTCGGCCAACCCCCTAGTCCACAATGCCGTCCACACTCTTGGTCAAAATGGCCATGAAAAAATTACCAAAACATCAACCTAGATTCAAGCCTTACAATCCTCCGTTTTTCTTAAGTTTGAGAAATCCTATCTCCAAAATCAAGCAATTTTATCCCTAAAATCATGCTTGCCATAAACTTTGGTCTTCTTACCAAAAAAAAAAATTAGTCCATCTTATCCATGAATGATGCTTGGCCGACACATGCTAGGAAAAAGCAAAAATAAAAGCTCCCAATTTGCATGCTAGGAGATTCGAACCTCTCCCCTCAAGTCCAACATATGACGCCATCACCTCTTTGCCTATTACTCATCTTATTCCATCTTTTATCATTTAATTAACTTAAACTTCAAGGTCACTTGATTTCTCTAAAGTAAAGTACTCTTTACTAAAATTTATTCTAATTCCAAGTAAACCCGAGCCTTCTCAAGACTATATTAAGCACACAATAAAATCATACCCGAGCTAACACCAAAGACAAGCAACATATTGATACTCAAATTTTTAGGATGTTACATGTACATTTAAATTTCAACTATCGAAGAAAAAGCTCGTATTATTAGTATTTTAAATTTTTGTGTGATTATTCAGGTTATTATTCATTTTTCTAAAGTTAGGTAATTTGTCAATTCAATCTCATTTCTAAAACCTTCTAATTCAGCCTTTATCTACACCTTTAACCTAAGCCCCGTTACAACCCTGTTAAAGACCTTTTGATTTGCGTATCATCTTATATTATAGTGGTGGAGATTTGATTTTCAGGCAAGCCTATGAGATTAACTTTTCAGGTTCGACTTATGAGTGCTTATTCTTGAACCTTAAACACTTTGAGTGCTTTGAGTGAATCTTTAGTGAGGATGTCAATCCTTGTCGGTTTTGAATCAGAGGTAATCATTTAGATAAGGGGAGACACCTATGTTTTCATGCTACAAAATATATGACTTAGAATTGTTTGAATCTTTAGGAGTCTTTGAGATAAATTATCCATGTATGAATTATCTATGAATTATGATGAGTCATTATTAATAAGAGTTATGAATTATAGAAAGTTCGTTTTAATTGTAAGTTGAGAATTTTGCTTGAGGACAAGCAAAAGCTTAAGTGTGGGGATATTTAATAAACCGTAAAAGTGACATATTTTAATCCCACATTTAGCATACTTTTGGATGATTTATTCCTTGTTTTATGTAAAAAGGTGCTCTTAATTCTTTTTTTTCATGTTTCATACTCAGAAAAGCACCCGAGGATGAAAAGAACAAGAAACGGGCTTAAAACAGGCTAGTTTGGGCCAAAGTGGAAATCGACACGGCCTGGACTTCAAGCTACACGGCTATGCCTCATCAATTAACTAGAGCACAGCCTAACCATGATTTACACGGCCGTGCCTCCATCAACAGACCCGAAACACAGCCTGAAGTCGATTTACACTAACGTGTGCCATGGTCGTGCCCCTGTCATGGAAAGAGGAATTTTACTTGGATTTGTATACTTTGAGGCAAAGAAACACATTCCAAAGTCTATTCAAACACCTGAATAGGAATTATACTTGAATTAGGACACTTAGGGACCAAGTAAAGCATTCCAAAAGTCTATATAAACACCCTAAGTGTAACCTGAAAGGGGGCGGTCAGTTGGGCGGTCATTTAGACGATCAGTTAGGTAGTCAGCTAGGCCAAGGAGCTGAGCCAGAAGGTCAGATTTATGGGAATCACTAGAAGATAGCCAGTTGATCCATCTCAAGAAGCCGGAATTCTACTCAAGACGGTGGATCTCTCCTTCAATTCCTTTAGGGGGTTTTAGGGATTTCTTATGTTTTGTTTTATCTTTTCTCTTGAGATGTTTTCTTTTATCGTTATGAACTAAATCTTTCAGATACCTGAAGGGGATGAAACCTAGAAGAATCTTGTTATTGTTTTTTGAACTATATGACAAATACTTAATTTGTTCTTAATTATGCATGTTTAATTCTTGTGTTAATATTTTGGGATATTGATTCAAGTCGAATGTGCTTAGGTGGTGGAGCAAAAGTCCCTGTCTAAGAGTAGATCTAGCATAGTTAAGCGGAGTTGATCGCACGCCTAGAGATAGGGTGGCGAGATTTTTCCAGATTAGGGTGAAACCTAATATGGGAGTTCATAGATCGAGTTAATACGATTCTAGGGGTTTTAATTAGAAAGAGATTTCAATTAATCAACCTAGAGTTAGACGTTATTCGCCTCGAGAGAGGGTTTAATATAAATTAGGGAGTCTTACGGATCAAGCTAAGTGAATAAATCGTCTGGTTTAGTGGTAGATAACAAGTGAAGTCTAGGTGGATTCCTTCTAGGGTATCGTCGTGATCAACTGAGTTTTTTCAAAGGTTTTTCTTCAATTTGTTCTTTTTGTCTTTACATATTTAGCTTCGTAGTCAGTTAGTTTAATCAATCAATCACTTCGTATTTAGGCTAAATAATAGAAAGAAAGTGAGTATTAGTACTTTTAATTCCTTTGGGTTTGAC
The DNA here is from genome assembly GCA_025506655.1 of Gossypium rotundifolium. Taxonomy (NCBI): domain Eukaryota; kingdom Viridiplantae; phylum Streptophyta; class Magnoliopsida; order Malvales; family Malvaceae; genus Gossypium; species Gossypium rotundifolium. The sequence continues at coordinate 104,247,986 of CP106723.1, read as the reverse complement.
AATTCGGTCTTGCCTAAGCTATACTACTGTTCGATAGGTGCACTTGCCTTAAGTCATTGTCAGAGTTAGTTTCAAGTTTGATCATTCTCTTTATAAATTTTAAAACTCGATAATTCTAGACGATCAATTATGTAAGAAAACCATTTTCAAACAGGATTTTTTCCAACACCACATTGATTTTCGATTGTTTCCCATTTCTCCAATTTTACCATTTCTATCCATTTCATTCAACGTGTAATTCATTTCTAGTTTCAACGAGCTAGCAGAGGGATCGATTGGACATATGTGATTAGGGATCAAATAATTTATAATTAAGCTCTAGATTTTCTTTTATTAATTATAAACTCATTTACTCATGAAGCCATTCCACTATAGTATCGTGATTGAGCTCTCCCTAATGACATACCATTATGAAAGCAACTCAATCAGTGCTCGTCCAATGATCTTGTCATAAGTGTGTTACCCTCACAAGATATCCTTAATCTTTTTAGGATAAATCTGCTAGTCCAATATGATTCTATTTTATCTCATGCAAACCATTACATCTTTCCTCAGGAAAAGTCAATTACTATTAAATAGTAATTAAGTCATCCATCACAAAGACAAACAACCCGTGGTCGCATTTACTTTCTATCATCATGTAATGCCAATGAGAAGATACCATTTACCCATATCTTGGGCTATGAATTCCACTATTGTGAATGTTGTTACATACTACAAAAGTTGTATACCCAACGCACCAGCTTTTAGTTCCTTACCTATTTGAAGTTTGACTTTTACTTACATTAAAGTATACGAGTCACGCATACATAATCCATCACACACTCAGGATTAAGGTATGTCACACTATGAATGTCACAAGTGAATAGATCCATAAATGGATTCAGGATCTATTCTGCTTGTGTAACACTTGAATTTCTAATAACCCAAAGATTTGAAACAATTTGAGTACTAAATTGAAAGAGACCACAAGTTAGCAACCTCTATTGAAAGAAATGGGAAAGTTGAAAATTGAATTGGACATAGTTGAGAACCAAATCTAGTTCCGTTAGAATGGAACCATTGATTCCTTAGTGGGAGACATCATAATTAGTAATGGATGGGTCTCATAAGGGTGGTTATAGCGCGAGAAGGGCTATAAATAGCTAAGAAATGGCTTTCTTGGGATGATTTCCTTCTTGAATCTATTTCAGTTTCTTTCTTTCTTCATCTTCTTCAGTAGGTCGAAGAAACAATAACTATGGAAGGTTCTGCATGACGCGGGCTTCATAAGGATTAATCTGAAAAAGTAAGGAAACCAAGAATCTACTGCCAGTAAAATGGAAGCTCTAGCGTTCGAGGAAGCTAAGCTGTGGAAACGATAAAGTTTTTGGTAAGTTTCTAAAACTCTATAGACTTTGTGATCTATGTTTTCTAAGTATGTCATAGTTGCATAAACATGAAATATGATGATATGTGCATACATTGCATGACCATGGGAAAAATCTCAAAGGGATATATGAATTTAGGAAGGGAATTTGGGAAAGAACCTATTAGATACCATATTGGGCAAAGCTTCGAGCCTTGTGAAGGGAACACTGCGATATTCGAGCATCAATTTTAGGTGGTACACATGAGGTAATGGGCGAAGGAACCAGGAAATCTATATCATGGAATGATATTTACCATAACAATGGTATCGACTAGTCCTTTTGGGGTGACATCATGAGAACGGTTTATGGCATAAGACCATAGATGAAAGATGCTATGGCATTCTAGTATGAGGTACGTAGTGTAAGACTGGATAAAAGACGCCATGGCAGCATGGTACAAGGTAAAAGGTATATTGAGTAAGACCATGAATGAAAGACGCTATGGTGGCATGGTATAAGGTATACGGTGAAGACTATGGATGAAAGATGCTATGCCGGTCAGGTATAATAAGTAAGAACATGGATGAAAGACTCCATGGCATCTTTAGAGATAGTCTGTTGGGATAGTAAACACAGAACAAAGATAGTCTGCTATGACAGTAAACACTAAACAAAGATAGTCTGCTGGGGCATTAAGCACAAAACAAAGATAGCCTGCCAGGATAGTAAAAAAGAGGTATGTTTGCTAGGACAGTAAACATGAGGTAATTTCACTAGGACAATAAATACAAGGTAAGTCCATAGGGACGTGTGAAATGATGTAAGAAGGGTATAAGACCATAGCTTGCCTATGCTAACCCATAGAGTCTACAAGGAAACAAATGCGAAAAGACCTCTAGGACCTCAAGCACGAGGCATAGGCCTGTGCGACAAGTGTGAGAAACCACAAAGGTGGAAGAAAGTATAAGTGATGGCAAGCAGATCTGAAGGAATCTGCCAAAGTGATAAAAGTGATAAAGATAGATATGAAATTCGACAAGGCATGGGTGATGACCCAAAAGAATTAGAGAAAGTTAGGTTGTGTGAGAGCAGACCTAAGTATGGAAATGTTTAAAGGGGAAATTATCCAGAGATTGCAAGCAATGATCCATCATAAAGATCCATCAGAGAGTGCTTAATGAAGTTGTATGGGGAGATTTTCATGGCATGATAGAGACGTGCCCTCTTAAGGAAAAGAGTCTACTTAAGAGAAGGAAGGTCTGTCAAGACTATTCCTCATAGGGAAGGTCTATTACAAATGCAACCCTAAGGTAGCAACTCCGTAGGGAGAATCAAGAAAGGGATAGCAGGCTCGAATACACCCATAGATGGTGGTATGTTGGAAGAGATGTTAACGAGTTCTCTAGGACTGCAGTAGGAGAAGTGGGAATACTGCCAAGGGCTAGTCTAAACATGGGAGTTCGCCAAGGAAAAGTATGTTCTAAGAATACTTGGGCAGGGAGTCAGGATAGTTACCATAGAGGTCTTCGAACACCCTATATGTAGGGAGTATGAAAGGGAGGAAAGACGAGAAGTAAGGATATGTTTGTTGGTATGGTGAGGTATCTAGTATATGGTCGAAGGTCAGTATGACCAGAGGAAATTTTGTAGTAAGTCGAGTAGCTCGAAGGATCGGATGGAGTTTGCCACCCTAGTAAAGAGCACTTGCCTTGAGCTAGCAGGGAGTTAACTTATTTTTATTTATTTTACATTTTTTACCCTCATGCGATAGGATTTACTTGTGAGTGCCTTAGTTAAGGAACTCATTAAGTTCTCTCGAACTTACAGAGTTGACTAATTTTCGTAAGACTTGCAAGGTTGATTGATGAGTCAATGGAAGAACCAAGCTAAATGGAGTAGAGATCAGGGGGTCGCTATTAGATCAAGTCATGCACATAGGAATGGGGTACTATTCAATCATCCATACTCCTCCTTATATCTTTAATTTCATCCATACATCATCTTTTACATCTCTTCTTTAGTTTTACTTGTTTATTTTATTTATTTCCTTTCTTGAATCTAATCTCTTCAAGTTCAATTTTTTCCAGGTTCAAGAAACCAAAAATCCATTTGGTTTGTATTTTTCTTTGCTCCAAGAACATCAAATCCAATCAAATTTAGGATTTTTTCTCCAAACCGAATATGTTTTCATTCTCTTATTTTGATCATTATTGTTCTTTTCATTCTTGTTTTGATATTTATCATCTAAAAACGTTGCTGCTTATGTCAAGGTATTAAGGTTACAATTTTCCATTCAAGCCGGCAACACCTTAAGTCAAATTCGTAACTTGAAAGCTTTCAATCCTAATCCACCATCCTATATCAAGTCGACCTACAAAACATTGATTGATTTCCAACAAACAACGTCAAAACAATGTTACCTAGATTTTTTTTTTTTTGGAAAAAAATATTTTTCAATAGGTAAAAATTTTTCAAACGATATGAAATTTTACATTTTTATTCTTGGCACTCTCTTAGAATATTAAAAAATATTTCCGACAAAAAAATGATCGAAAAAGAGGAAAAATAGAAAAATGTGAGAAAAGGAAAAAATAAAAAAGTATTCTATGGGTTGAATTTCATGCCAAAAATTTCCAAATCATATCTTTATTATTTGAGGAAGCTCCAGTTTAAATTTTATGATTTTTGGCAATCGGGAACATCTCAAACGAAGTTTGTCATGTTGCTCCGCAATTTTTCTGGTTTCAACAATTTTCATTCACTCTTAGCCTTAGGTTTTCATTTGTTTTTTTTTTATTGTTTTTTTTTATGTTGTTTAACACTTTCTTGTTTCTTGTGTTGACATACCTTCATTCATGCAACAAGCTTCATTGGTCTCTAGCTCTTCCTTGGACTCCTAGTGCCTAGGTTTGCTTTTGTTAGTGCACGATCTTCATAAATCTGAAATAGTTGTTGTTAAGACTACTTTAAAATACAAGATTAATATCTTGCTTCATTGAGTATTTGTTTTCTTTTTTAAATTTAATGGTGAGGTTTAATTTATATATTTTCTTGTGAGTATTAATATTTTTTTCCAAAAATTCCACAATGACTTATGACACTCGTAACCGTAAAAGCCATGATAAGAAACCATCCGATGACAAACAACCAGAAATTATATTTAAGAATATTATGGGGATGGTAAATTATCAACATCGACAATTGAATGAGGTATGTCATACAATTGAGGTCAATTTTATGAAGTGTCGAACGGAACAAAAAGAGAGCGTTAATCAGCTTGCCAATCAAATTTAAATACTAACTTATTTGCCATAATTCGATTTAGCGTATAAATTAGTTTTCGTACTTAAGGAGCCTGAATACAAGCATTTTTGTTATATTTTAGTCAAGTTTCTTTAGTTTTACTTATATCTAATAAAATGTGCGAAATGAGTCTTTTATTCACCTTAAGGGCTGAATGAGGCCTAATGGAGAGCTAACGTACTTCGTGAGTGTGCAGGAGACAATTAGAAGGCATTTTAGTCCGATACTGGACGTTATATCGCAACACAGGAGGTCTGATGTTCCAACATAGACAACATAATGGAGAAAGGATGAAACTGCTTTCGATGTCGCAACACTTATTAAGGGTGTCACAACATACCCCTGCAAACATCCCAAGGAGGAGCATACTGCTTGCTATGTCATGACACAGGTCCTAGTTTGTCACGACATTGACTTTGGGACAGAAATTTAACATGAAGCAATGGTATTTTGGTCCGCACAATCGAACTTAAAGCTCGAGAACGTTAGCTAACCTACGATTAAGGGCGACGGCCACCTAAAGGCTATAAATAGGCTCATTTTGCACATGTTATACACACCTTTCCATTAACCTATTTTTTGTCTTTAGATTTAGTTTCATTTTCTTTCTTTCTTAGGTTTCTAGAGTTTAGTTTATTTGTTCATTATTTTCTTTCAAGAGAACTGGATTGTGGAATTGTTCAACTATTTGGATTTGCGCTTAATATCAATACAATCAGGCTCTTTCATTTACTCTATATTGTCGATTTAATTAGCATGTTTTCTCTTTACATCGATTGTATATTGCTTATGAACACCATGAGGAACTAATCCTTCTATAGGGGATTAGCGAGTGGAGGTATGGTCTGTTAACTGTTCTATAAGGTTACTCAATGAATCATTGTTGGGAAAAGAGAGAACGTGAAACAAACCCTAGGCCTGACAACCCTGAGAAGTCATCAAGGTGGGAATTAACCCAAAATTGGTATTGCCCATCCGTGAACACCTTAACCCCAAACTAGTCTGGACTATGAGGTCAAATGATAAGTAGTTCTTGTTGACTCGTTATGTTAGTGGAGGATCAGAAGATCCTTCTAGGGTAGTGACTAGTTGATTGACGAGGAGCCTAAAATGACAGTTGATGAAGATTACTGAAACAATCTAATCACCCATCAACCAAATAATCAGTTAGCACAAAGTCATTGATGACTTTTATTATATCTGGTCCGACGAAGACTTTGATTATGATGAATATATTTACGAGGAAGGAGTCTATGAATATTGGGAGATCTAGAAGAATCAATGATTACTAATGCTTGAATTAAGTCAACTCCGAGAAGAAACCCCAGTTCTTCCTCAAGATGATAATGGCCATGATGATATGCCATCAGAAAGGTACCAAGATGTGTTAAGTTCGAATTGAGCAGAGAGGAAAATATCATCATAGATGCTTGCGAAAAAGGAGAACTCATAGACTGTTATCCACTTTAGCAGACAGAATAATATTCAGAAGAATCAAATGGAATTTTGGAAAGAGAAGATATGGAGCTAATTGAGGAAAGGGAAAGTGAATCAAAGGATCAAATAGACATGGCACTCATCGTCCCCGAAACCCTGAGTAATATTGACAAAGCTGAACCATAGGAATACTATAATCTAGACTCACCAATAGAGACGATGAGAGTTAGGACTGAGTTAATAGAAGAATTCCTATCGATTCAAAAGTTTACAGAACAAAAAAATGAGAAAGCAGCAATCCCAGAGGATGAGCCTAAATTGACCATTCTTTTCATATCCCTAGTCTTAAACTAAACACCCCAGAAATCTATAGATCCAGGAATTTGTCAGATATTGAAAAGACTGGGAAAATATATATTGATAGAACTTACAATTATATAGTAGGTCTTAGTCTAATAGAACAATCAGTGTGTACAAGCATCGAGTTATGGTTACTAAGGAATGTTCAATTCTTCCGAGAACCAGCTAAGGGAATTATCTGTAGGCCAATGAATGAACTTAAAAGCTTCTAGAAACAAAACATCATTAGCACAATACAATATTTTTCTCAATTCCTCTACCAAGCGCATTACAAATACAAACTCTTTTGAAAAGCCATAACTAATCAATGAAAAGGACAAAGACCCCATAAATAACAAGTGTGAGATGCAATCTTTAAAATTTGTTCTGAACATAAATGTTGAATATCAAGTAAAACAGCCGTGTGGATATATGGCTTTGCCAATTACTAATACTTATGACCTGCAAGAAGAGTTTTCGGTCATCAAAGCAGGACAAAAAGGTAAATTCAAGGAAAGGGACAGCTGTGGATGAATAGAATGGCATGATGGGTGTTGGAATAATGCAGATAGAAACAAATTAAAAGGGAGTCCATCGGTGCATATTGATTGAGCTGAATGATGAGTCCGTAGCAAGACCTAATATTTTCTCATCATTCGATTATTACTAACTGTACTAACGAATATCCCGCTAACCTAGTTGTTAATGTAGGTTAAAGACAAGTCTAACAAAACGCTAGAAAGGATTCTAGAAGTTGAACATTCAAGGGCGACACAAACTTGTCTGTGTCGCCACATTTAGGGTAGAAATGAATAAGTTCAAAAATTGACCCAATGTCGTGACATTACTAACCCATATCGCAACATAGAAGATAGTTTCTAAGAATCTTAAAACTGTAAGGTGTATTACGACATCGACCCCTGATGTCGCGACATAGGTAGCTTGCCAGGGATGTCACGACACGGAATCCTGTGTCACGACATTGCTATAATTTCTTCTAGGTTAACATGACCAGGTCGTGCAACCCTTGCGGAATAGTCCTTATTTTACCCGATTTCTAACCCTAAAAACACCCTTTTAAAAAATAAAAATGCCCTTTCAACTTAATCTAACTTCATTCTAAACACTTACTCTTCTAAAACCTCTCCAAAGCCCTTATCCTCCAAATCCCCTTTTCTTCTGAAAATCGAAGTTCCTAACCCCTCATTCCCAATCCAAGAAGGTACATTGGAGGAAATCGACATCAACAAACACCAAGAGGAAATGAGTCCAACAAGAGTTGAGGTTTAAGTATTCTCAACCCTCTCTTACTGTTATATCGAATATCTTTATTATTTTGTTTATAGATTCTAGTAAGAATATGAATGCCTTTACGTAAAAATAAAAGAACTCCTATTCCGGAAACCCCACGTGTTTACGACCCTATTCGATTCCATAATGCCAATATGGAAAAATATTTTTGGAACACAAGGGAGACCTCTAATTCAAGAATGAGGGTTGAAACCCTCAATGATCCATCATAAAGAAATATGGACTTTGGTATGTTATCATCAATGGGAGCGATTTTGCGTTACTCCCACAATTAATGCAAATATATCTGTGGTTCAATAATTCTATGTGTCCCTTAAGGACCAAATGATTAAACGAGGTTATAATGCAATAATAACTGATGTTGAAGTGTAAGGGGAAGACGTTCCAATCTCCCCGATGATATCTATGAATTTTGCAACATCCCATTTTATGAAAAAGATTTTATTGGTTATACAGATCTAGAAGGATTTTAAAACATTGACATGGAAGATGTTATAAAATATCTAACACAAGGTAGGGGTAGTTGGAACTACATGCTAGACTTTGAGCTTCCCACAAATTTTAATCAAGCTATTATGTTTCATGTTGCTAAAATGTAGATGCAATTTATTGTCACTAGAATTGCACCCGCATTGAATGTTTCTAATGTTAATGTGTTTCAAGCTGTCTTGTTATATGGTATCCTACAGCAAAAACAAATATTTGTAGGGTGCTGGATCTTTTGAGAAATGAATACAGAGCCAAAAAGTTGGGTTATTCTTCCCCCACCTCATAACGGCTCTATGTCGCCAGGCAGAGGTGCCAATGAAAAAAAATGAGCAATTTATGAAACCAACAAGGAGTATCATCAGAGATACATTATATACCCAATTTTTTGAGCTTCAGTGGAAGCAAATAACTGAATGGAATCAAAGGAGGAAGATGAAAATGGATGTACCAGCATCACTCAAACAGAAAGATCATCCAAAGGTTAGAAAGGGAGCTCGCGGATACATAGACGCAAAACTTGATGGAATGATTCGATGTATGCAGGAAACATGACTAATACTTCAAGAATTCGCAAGGATGGATGGGTTACGCACACCAAGCTATCCTCCAGATATGTTTAGCCCAACTTTGACTCATCAAGATGAAGAGGCAAATCCTGAGGAGGAATATGCTGCTCAAGAATACCCTAAAATAGAGAATGATTACAAAGCGACATTTCAGCCACAATTTTCTACACTAAAATGGTTTGTCATACAAAGCCCAACTCACCATGCGCCTTCAATGGGTGGGAGCTCCCATAAAACATATGTCATCGAAAAGGGAAAAGCCCCTATGGAGAAGAGACATTCTCATCCCTTTGATGATTCGGAGGAGGATTGAACTTTTTTTAATTTCGCTTTTAAAAGACTTGTATTAATTTTTGGATGATTTTAATTTAAACTTTGTAGGAGTAGGATTAATAAGTAGATTTTTAGTATGTTGTATTTTGTTTAAGCTTTATATGTAGGAAACCAATACAAAGGAGACACAAACTATTCGACCTAACATGATCAAACGTGGAAGCACCCACCATTAGCAATTGGAGCAACCACGATCAATCGGGAAACTTCCTTCCTTTTCTATTTATGGCCTACACATTAAGAATAATGTGTCAACTAAAGTGTGGGGGGGTAACATAGAAAACTTGTTTATTTTATATTTTCTTTGATATTTCTTGTCTTTTGTGTGCTTGAGCTTGTAGAAATACAAGTGATTGGTTAGGAGCATGTACATAGGTTGCTTGTGTTTATAAATAAAATTTGGCATAATGAGAGGTGATTTTAAATTTTTGGTTATTAGACTACTAAGTTTTATATGATACACTGTAAATAGGCATTAAGCAATGAACTGTACCAAGTGATATAAAAAATACAAGGGAATGAGCATGCTAGTACGAATGATAAATAGTTGAATTTGTATTTGTTTGTTTGATTAAATTTGTGTATGTTGAGATATTTAGGGATGACTTAAGGCATTGTTTGGAACACATCCAGAGCCAAAAAGTTTTCCTATTTATATTTCACCTTTGGTACCAATTTTTTAGCCTGTTGACACTTCTTGATGAACCACATTACAAGCCTCAAGCCTGAAAACGCCAATTTGTATTATCCCTTTTTCTTTAGCCCTGCACTACACGATTATAGACATCTGGTCATACATCTTGAGGGTTAATTAGATATATCATGGTAGAGTTTGTAAAAATTGAGTGAAATAGGAAATATTAGTGTGATATGGGAATTATAGGTTAGCCTAATGTGCAGAACAAAAAGAAAAATCCAAAAAAGGAAATTAGTACTAGTAGAAAAGGGTCATAAATTAGAAAAAAAAAACATTCATGAGTGAGATATATTGAAAAAAGAGAAAAGTCACAAAGTTACAAGAGAAACAAAAATTTGTTCATTAGTGCACAAAAACTTGTAAGGCTAGCCATAGTTACTATGTCATGCTATGACTTCCTATATATGGAGAGATAATGGAGGTGAGAGAAGGCGAAATAAGGTGGTGAGCGGGTAAGGATCACTAAGAGGGGATGAATAGGGACCAATACGATGTGCCAAACTATTTTCGTGTTTGAAATCATTTTGATGCTTACTATTTTTTAATTTCATACCTTTCCTAAGCCTTAGAACATTACAAGCCAAAAAGACCTATGTAACCTAAAATATCTTTATACATGAATGGACATCATATTGAACATATGCATAAATGATTATTTGTGTTCTGATCGGATAATCAAAGTACTTGTATGATCTATTGATGGATTCCTACAGGTGAGACCCTTAAAACTTGTATACTTTGTAACATACTGAACTTAGGTGTTTATGGTCAAAAGTGGTAAGTCAACTATTCATCATGTTAAAGTTGTTAGTAAGCATTAAATGCCAAATTCATATGCTCCGAAGTTAATACTTGTATATTTTATTGTTTTTGGTTTATTTTGCTTGAGGACAAGCAATGACTTAAGTGTTTGATTTTTCGTAATTCGGTGTAGTAGATTAAACTAGTTTTTGCAATAAAAGAGCTTGAATACAAGCATTTCCATTATATTTTAGTCAGGTTTCTTTAGTTTTACTTATATCTAGTAAAATGTGAGAAATGAGTCTTTTATTGAACCTTAAGGGTCGAATGAGGCCTAACGGAGAGCTAACATACTTTGTGAGTGTGCGAGAGACCATTAGAAGGCATTTTAGGTTGATGCTAGATGCAATGTCGCAATACGGGAGGTCCGATGTCACAACATAGAGAGTAGAATGGAGAAAGGATGAAACTGCCTTCAATGTCGCGACACTAATTAAGGATGTCATGACATACCCCTGTAGACATACCAAGGAGGAGCATACTGATTTCTATGGCATGAAACAGGTCTTGGTGTGTCGTAACATTGACTCTGGGATAGAAATTAAACACGAAGTAGGGACATTTCGGTCCACATAATCAAACTTAAAGCTTGGGAACGTCAACTAACTTAAGGTTAAAGACGATGGCCACCTGAATGCTATAAATAGGCTTCTTTGGCACATGTTATAAACACCTTTCCATTAACTTAGTTTCTATCTTTAGATTTAGTTTCGTTTTCTTTCTTTCTTAGGTTTCTAGAGTTTAGTTTATTTATTCATTGTTTTCTTTCAAGATAACTAGACTGTGGAATCGTTCCACTCTGTGGATTTGTGCTTAATATTAATACAATTAGTGTAACACCCCAAACCCATATCCATCACCAGAGTAGGGTTACGAAATATTACCAACCAATCAAAACATTTAACAACCAATTCATAAGTAATCATAAACATATTCTAATTCAATCATTAAAATGAGAATTTTCCCTAAATCAAGCTTTAAAGTTCCCTTAAAAACATTTTGGGACTAATAGAAATTAAGTGGGCATTTGGATTAGGGACACACAGCTGTGTCCCAGCCCGTGTCCATGACCTTGTAACTCACTGACTTGGGTCACACGGCCAAGCCACACGCCCGTGTGGTAGGCCGTATACCTTTCAAAATGGTCTCGCATGCCCGTGTGCTAGCCATGTGTCTCACACGGCCAAGTCACACTCCCGTGTGTCTAGATGTGTGTATCTAAAATGTGCCAAAATCACTCGATGTAGCCTAACATAAAGCTACTGAAGACACCAAGCTTGAAGTTTCATAGACATATCAAGCCTTTGGTTAAAATGCATACTAGCTTCAAACATAAACATATACTTATAACTCAATTTACATCACATTCACAAAACAACTAACAACCAAAGACATCCTAGGTACATTTCATTACAAAATTAAACATCACCAAACTTGAGATCAGGATTGTTGTTGTTGGATGCTGAGTCAGTGATAAAAAGAGAGTACCTAACCTGCGCATGGAAAACAAAACCACACGCTAAGTAAAACTTGGTGATATTTCTATAATCCAAACATTTTAAGACATGATATGATACACGATATGATACATGAATGCTCAAATTGAATTATATCATCATACTACTATCTAAACATACAACTACAAGATATCACCATTTCAATTTCATGCCTTTCATCCCTTTATTTCATACTATACTTAATTTTCACAAGTATTCACCTTTAGTTGGTTTGAGCATAAATCTCAATTTACATCACTTGCTATATGAATAGCTTTGCATAGATCAATCCACAATTTACTTATATTATGGCACAAGCCAATCCACATTAAGCAACTTCACTTATTTGAATAAACACAAGTATATATAAAACATTTGAATTTATTTCGCAACTTTAATAATCTAACTCAAGAATATATCATGTTTTCCATGTATCACCATTTCAATAAATTTTATACACACATGTCTTGGTGCATATTAAACACTTACCATAGCCACAAGCTAATGATTAAACACATAACTTACTGATATCATCAAATGATAAGATATAGTACATAAACATAGCATCTCTTAAATCATACCTTTCATATTCATGAATATTCATACTTTAATCATTGGCACATCATACCTTTCCATATTTGTCGTAGTGAAGTCAATAGAAACCCTTACCGGAGCTTACACAAAGTATGTTAAATGATGGTCGAAACCATCCTTTTTTTATAATCGATGAATATTGTGAAGATGATTGAAACCCTGGTACATGTTTCCTTTGTCCCATAGTCCAACTATGGTCTACATATGCATTTCCATTGCCCTACCATGGTCTTACATTCGTAATGCCAAAACCCAGTTATGGTCTTATCATCAGAATGCCATAGCCTAGCTATGGTCTAACATATAAACACTGCCATGGTCCAATCATGGTCTTACGTCTATAGTACCATAACCTAGTTATGGTCTTATCATCAGAATGCCATAGCCCGGCTATGGTCTTACATATAAACACTGCCATGGTCCAACCATGGTCTTACGTGCGAATGCAACCTGTCTCCATTGATATCAAAAATTATCATTTCCGTAACTTTTTACAATTCATGTTCTATCAACAAATCAATTTAATATCAGTAATTTTATATCATTTAATCTTTAATATTCATAAACACTTAGAAATATAATTGAGTTCATTTTAATGAACTTACAGAGCTAACTTTTAGTAATGGCTCCGAGTTTCTCAATCAATGATTGACTTAATATCAATTCATTATTTTATTTTTCAATTACACATCAATATAATTAATATTATGCAATTAGGTTCATATATTTCCTTACTATCAATTTAAATTCTAATCACTTATTGATTCATCTCATAATGTCACATTTCATATATATATACATTCTAACCGTTAAGACATCAATTGGACAACAACCAAGGATATAATTTGATTAACTATTTAATGCATTAATTTGGTAGTTTCTTAGTTATGCACTTTTGAACAACAACTTAATATTTATACTTAGAAATAGCAAATTTAAATATTTATTTTAGATAATAATTAAACAAGCAATTTTTTTAACAACATTTTAATACATTTATTCAGACCACCCCATTTTGTACAAAATGGACTACCCTGTTTATACAACAGTATTATGTATAACATCAAATTGTACAGGTTATTACATCAAGTATGCAAGCACTTAATCGGCAAGAAATCATAATTAATATGTCTATCTTTGAACAACTTAAATGCATTGATAATGCAAGAGATTAAGGCACATTAATAGCTTAAATGTTAAACATTAATCCCAAGGATAAAATGTTGAAAATCTAACATTCGAACAATCAAAATCCAACATTCAGTAGTAGAAACATCAACAACTTATAGCATTTAAATCATAAATTTCCCTTTAATTTAGGCAGCCACCACAAATAGTAACAATACATAGTCTTAAAATCAATAAAAAAGTAGCTCATTTTTTTCCAACATTTGGTCAACATTTAACCCTTACAATGAGTAGCCAAATAAAAAATGACAACATTGAGCTGAAGTTCCCTTCATTTAAAACAGCAATTGTAACGACCCGAATTTGAGCCTAGTAGAATTGGGCCCATTGGGCCTTGGGTACGGGAGCGTTTAAAATTTTGGAGAATAGGAGAATGGCTCTATTGCTAGTTGGACCTATTAGGTGAGTGATTTTGGAAGGTTAGGGGGCTTCTATGAAGTCTCGGGTTCAAACTTTGTCTTTAGGAAAATTTTGGTTTTAGGTGAATAAAACCCTGAGAGTTAGTAGTAGGCTTTAAGAATAAAATGTGGAGAAAAATGACACAAGTGGAGTGTGTGGTGTAGTGGCAAAGTGACGCCACATAGGAGACAAGGGGGTGACACCACAAGGAAGGAAGGATGTCCAAGGTTCAAGTCTTGGCTCTTGCATTTTGGATTTCTTTTTAAATGGACTCTAGAATTTTGCCATAGGGTTATATTTAGTTGTGCATGATTTTAGACACAAGAAAGTGAGTGGTCTAGTGGCAAGGCATCATTAAGGGTGCAAGGGAGCTTCAGCTCGAATCTCATGACAAGCAAGGGAGTATTTATTTTACGGATTGGACGAGAAGAGTGAAACACCCCAAACTCGGCCCACAAGCCTTGACCGGATCTGGCATGCTTCTAAGAAAACCATTCGAATCTTATTTGTTACTTTGCTAATAATTTTTCGTGTTTTTGAACATGGTTGATTTGGGTTGGGCTCGAATTTTAAAACCCATGTCGATTAGGTGTTAAAAACAATTTGTTATTTATACTTAAGAAAAATTTACTTTTAACTTTGAATTATCAAAATCGTGTCATACTTAGATAATTAAATTTTGCATGCATAAACAGTTCATACTATAGGCTTATTACATCAAAATAAAACCTAAAATAAAATTTAAAGTACTTAAATAACATAAAGTGTCCAACTAATAAAATTCGTGCTGGGCATGGTCACCACTAAGCTCCTGCAGACCCGGTCCATCACTGATCATCACCTGAAAAATATTCCCACACGGGTTGAGTCAAACAGACTCAATGTGTACAATCAACACTAAGTCTCAATAGTTATGACATATCAAATCATACATATTCATATAGCGTAAAATGATGCAATCCCGAACCCATGCCTATATATCCATCCGCTACACATCACCCGTACCAACCGTCACACCGTGGGGACTACTAAGTCAACCTTCCTTCCACTACACACCATCGAAGGTAGTCGCTGCTATCGACGTGCTCATCGCCCTTATAATTTTGTGACATAAGTCACCATATTCATATATTGTGACATAAGTCACCACATTCATATATTGTGACATAAGTCACCACATTCGATATTGTGACATAAGTCACCACATTCGGGGTATTGAACCACCAATTCACTTCCCTTTACATACCACCCATATGCCCATGTCATACAAAACATGCAAACATGCTTTATTACTCGTTCTTATCACTATTAGCACATGTGCCATAATAGATCATAACCTACTCATAGTAGGAGTGGGAAAACGCACCTGAGTACTTCGTACCATCGCATGGTAACTTAGCCATATTTTTCACATTTTTCTTATCACATGCATTAAATTAAAGCCGTAATCTATTAAGGTTTAGTGTGGGGTACACACCTGATATATTTATAGCTTTATTGAAAATCCTGAAACCCGATTTAACGCCTTAGATCTTAGTTCCTATATTCGGCTATTATTGGACATATTAGCAAAACCGATTTGGCTAATTAATTAAATCCTGAAGGACTATTGAAACCAAAACTTACATTGTGGCCGATTGGATTAAAGATCAAATCCCAAAACTTTGCTATGTTCCTTCTGGTAATCGGCCAAGCACTAGATCACTTCACAGGTTAGTTTTTGGCTTTTAACCGAAGTAACAAATAAATTTAAGTTCCTAAATAGGCCTTGGCCGATTGTACATTAGGGCTTACCTTGTGATTTGAAATCTCGAAATCCTTGTATACCACTGTCGACTACCCCTAAATGTCCATAGTTAAATTTGGTCAGTCACAAAAACCAAAATATGGCCTTAGGCCGAAAGTCACACTTCCTTACCTTGTTAACTAAATCCCGAAATCAATCCTTGCTCCAAGTGATGTCAAAATACCTATAGGGTATATGTGTTAGATCCAATTCCAACCTTAAACATAATAGATGTCCTTTGGCCTAATCTTAAACCTTACTTACCTTAGATCTGAAATCCCGAATAGTTTCCTCCCTTGTAGGTGCCTATAGTAGAATCCCAAAATTCCTAAAAGGACCGATTTCATGGTTGATTAAATGCTGAATTTTAGCTTTTGTTTCCCAGAAGTCGACAGAGAAGAAATAAGGAGGAATAATAGAGATTTTGGCCATAGCAGACTTACCTATCCAAACCGATTTGAGAAAGGATCACAAGAGATCTCTAACTTGGTTGCTATTTGGCCAAGACTAAGAAGAGATGAGGTGGAAGAATTTCAGTAATGGCTTAGGAGAATAATGAAGATTCGGCTTCAATGGAAAAAGGAAAATAATATTGTGAGTCAGCCTTTTACAAATGTGGAGAAGGAGAGTATGAAGCTTAGGAGTTTCGGCTATAGTGAATATAGGAAGAAGATTTTGGCTAGGAAAGAAAACTATGAGAAAAAGGAGAAGAAGGAATTTCGGCTAGAGAAGGAGATGAGAAAGAAAAGTAGAGTAAAAAGATGGACACTCTTGCTAAGAATTTTGGCTAGCATTCAAACACTAGCCTTTCCTTGTTTTTCTACTATTTTATCTCTTCTTCCTCCATTCAAAATAAATAAAAAAATAAATCTACATTTATCTCCTTAGCTTTAGCCGAATTTTTAAAAGAATCCAAGCCTATCTAAAGCTCCATCCTCAGTCTCTCTATGCCGTCCACCTCTACTCCTTATTACTGCAAAAATTAAAGCTTCATTTAGCTTCCTATGCGACTCAAACCTTGGGCCATTACTCCTGCTTGTGGCGTCATTCCCAGAGGCCTTAAGTGGCGCCTCCAAGCCACTTTTCCTAGCCCAATTGTGTGTCATGTTTCACCTCCATTTTCTCTTAAGGCCTATCAGGCTTAATTCCCTCTTTTGGAATTAAAATATGATATTTTCTAAATCATTCTCCTATATTCTAGGGTTATAAAAACACATTCATACACACAAAGGCATGCTTTCACATTCAATTAAACAATTATGCATAAGCCATAATCCAAGATATTACAGTTCTACCCCCTTAAAATAATTTTGACCTCAAAATTACCTAGCTAAAATAGGTGGGTGTATTGCTGTCGTAATGCTCCTTCCGGCTCCCACAAAGCTTCCTCCGATCCATGATTTCGCCACAACACCTTGACCAAAGGGACCGACTTCTTCCGAAGCATCTTCACATCTCGTTCCAGAATCTGAATTGGCTCTTCCTCATAAGACAGATCTGGTCTCAACTCCACCTCTTCAATCAGAACTACATGAGATGGATCCGATCGATATCGACATAGCATGGAGACATGAAATATGTCGTGCATCTGCTTTAATTCTTGTGGCAACTCCAACTGGTATGCCACTGGTCCAACTCGCTTCATTACTCGATAAGGCCCTATAAACCTTGGACTTAGCTTCCCTTTTCGACCAAATCTCATCACCTTCTTCTAAGGCGATACCTTAAGAAATACCTGATCTCCCACATCAAATTCTATTTCCTTCCGTTTGAGATCCGCGTATGACTTCTGCCTATCAGATGCTTCCTTCAGTCGGGCCCGATTTACCTCAACCTTCTCATCAGATTCGGCCACAATCTCTGGACCCAAAACTCGACGTTCTCTTAATTCTGTCCAACACGTAGGAGTTCGAGACTTCTGACCATATAATGCTTCATACGGTGCCATCCGAATACTAGCCTGATAGCTATTGTTGTAGGTAAACTCTGCTAAAGGCAAGTATTCCTCCCAACTTCCTCTGAAATCCATCACACAGCCCCTCAACATATCCTCTAAGACTTGGATTACTCGCCGACGGGGCGTCATTTGTGGATGAAAAGCCGTAGTGAAATTCAATTTGGTGCCTAAATCCTGATGTAGTGCTTTCCAAAATCGAGACGTAAACCTTAGATCCCTGTCTGAAATGATTGACACTGGCACTCCATGTAACCTTATAATTTTTGCCACATATAACCTCACCAACTTCTGTAAAGAATAATCTACTCTCACCGAATGAAGTGCGTGAACTTTGTCAATCGATCCACTATTACCCATACCGAGTCCTTATTAGTAGGTGTAAGGGGAAGCCCACTAACGAAGTCCATGGCAATTCTCTCCCACTTCCACTGCGGAATCATTATCGGATGAAGTAATCCTGATGGAACCTGGTGTTTAGCCTTAACTTGCTCACATGTTAAGCATTTGCCAACGAATTCAGTCACTTCGCGCTTAAGACTAGGCCACCAAAATTGTTCCCTTAGATCTTTGTACATTTTACTACCTCCGAGATGCATAGCATAGGGGCTACTATGCAATTCCCAAAGAATTCTCTGCCTAAGTTCTTCATCCTTTGGCATACAGACCTTACCATTGAAGCACAATACTCCCTCGTCATTAACACCATAACCCTCTAACTCTCCATCCAGTACTCGTCACAACTTAACACTTAGATCCGCATCCACCAACTGTCCCTCTTTCACTTCATTCAACCACGATGGCTTAACTTGCAGTTCTGCCAGCAGATTTCCATCATCATACAAGCTCAAATGTGCGAACATCGCCCTCAGTTCGATACAACCTTTCGACTTAGGGCATCTGCCACCACATTCGCCTTGCCCGGGTGATACTCTATCGAGCAATCATAGTCCTTCAATAGTTCCTCCCACCTTCGCTGTCTCAGATTCAGCTCTTTCTGAATCAGCAGATACTTAAGGCTCTTGTGGTCTGTGTAGATTATCGACTTTTCTCCATAGAGATAATGCCTCCATACTTTAAGGGCAAAGACCACTGCCGCCAATTCTAAGTCGTGCGTCGGGTAGTTAACCTTGTGTGGCCTTAGTTGTCGAGACGCATAAGCGGCTACTTTCCCATCTTGCATAAGAACACCTCCCAATCTTGTATGAGAAGCGTCACAGTACACCACGAAGTCCTTTCCTGCCTCCGGCTGAATCAAGACTGGAGCTTCAGTCAAGACTTCTTAAGCTTCTCAAAGCTCTCCTGCTTATCAGTCCATATGAAAGGCACTTCCTTCCTTAATAACTTTGTTAGAGGCGCGGCTATCGACGAGAACCCTTCCACGAACCTTTGGTAATAGACTACTAATCCTAAGAAACTCCAAACTTCCACCACTGACTTAGGTGGTTTCCAATCCAACACTGCCTCTATCTTCCGAGGATCCACCCTTATTCCTTCAGCAGATACCACATGTCCTAGAAACGTCACCTCCTTAAGCCAAAATTCACACTTGCTGAATTTGGCGTAGAGCTTCTTCTCTCTCAACACTTGTAACATTATCCGAAGATGCTCATCATGCTCCTCTTCAGACTTCGAATACACCAATATGTCATCTATGAACACAACAACGAACCGGTCCAGATAGGGTTGGAAAACCCAGTTCATCATGTCCATAAATGTAGCTGGGGCATTTGTCAAATTGAACAGCATTACTACGAACTCAAAATGCCCATACCTTGTCCGAAAAGCCGTCTTATGGATATCCACTTCTTTCACCTTAAGCTGATGATATCCGGACCTCAGATCTATCTTTGAGAAAATCGTGGCCCCCTTAAGCTGATCGAACAAGTCATCAATCCTTGGCAAAGGATACTTGTTCTTGATAGTTAGCTTATTCAACTGACGATAATCTATGCACATGCGCATAGTTCCGTCCTTCTTCACAAATAAGATCGATGCTCCCCATGGAGACACACTAGGTCGAATAAACCCACGATCTAGCAACTCTTGAATTTGAGCCTTGAGCTCAACCAACTCCTTTGGCGCCATTCTATATGGGGCAATTGATATAGGAGCTGTACCCAGGAGCAAATCAATTCCAAACTCCACCTCCCTGCCTGGGGGTATTCCGGGTAATTCCTCCGGAAAGACATCCACAAACTCCCTTACAGTTCTAACTCCACTAACTCCCCCTTTGTTTGTATCCAAAGCACAAATGAAGGCCAAAAATGCTTTGCACCCCTTCCAAATCATCTTATCAACTTTTAAGGCTGAAACTGTGTTAGACAAGTAGTTTCTTCTTTTGCCTATCATAACCATCACCTCATCCTCTGGGGTTCTTAACTCCATTCATTTGGCTGTACAATCCAATACAGCCTGATGCTCTACTAGCCAATCCATGCCAAGTGTAAGATCGAATTCCCCGAAGGGTAATTCCATTAAGTCGGCAAGAAATATCGCTCCTTGAAGTTCCAAAGGTAATCTCTAAAATATCTTATTCACCACTACAGTTTGGCCTAATGGGCTTACTACAGTCATCTCCCTATCAGATAGTTCAGAGGCTATCCCTAGAGTTTCAACTACTCTACATGCAACATAAGAATGGGTAGAGCCCACATCGATCAAAGTAAAATAAGGCTTGCTATAAATAAGAAACGTACCGGTTATGATGTCCGGTGCGTCTCTGTCCTCCTTCCGACGAACTGCATATACTAAACCTGGTTGTCTTGCCTTTGTATTACCACCACCTCGGCCCGGTGTTCCACGTCCTCTTTCGGTACCATTTCCTCTACCATTCAGACCACACCATCACTGAGGCTGCTGTCTGCCTCTTCCAGCCTGGTTAACACCCTGAGCTGTTGGTTGATTCCTATCTTGTCTCATAGGACAATCTTTAATCATATGGTCTTTAGACCCACATTTGAAGTATCCTCCTGTCTTCTTCCAACACTCTCCTAGATGCTTTTTTCCACACTGATCACAAGTACGGCACTGCTCTCCTATCATAGCCAATTGACCTTACGGCCCATCAACTCTAGGCCTCTTTTGCACATTCCCTAATGATCCAGATGACCTAAAACCTCTCTTCTGTCTATTCTGATTGGTGTTCTGCCTTATAGAATCCTTGACCCTTGGCTACCTTAGCCTTCTCCACCAACACCGTAAACTCCCTCTTGTTGTGAGCTATTGATAACCTCAGGTCATCCCTTAGTCCGTCTTCAAACTAGACACACCACTCATGCTCAGTCAACATTATGCCTTAGGTATAACGGCTCAGCCTTAGGAATTTTGCTTCGTACTCAGCTACGGACTTGTTCCTTTGAACCAGCCCCAGAAATGCCTTCCTCTGAGCATCAATATAGTGAGTACCAACATACTTCTTCTGGTATGACGCCTTGGCATACTCCCAAGTGAGTTCCTCAGCTGTAGCACCATCTCGCACCGTGAGCCACCATTGATATGACTCATCGCGCAAAAGTGACACCAACCCTGTTAGCTTTTCCTCGTTAGTTAAATCGAGCTCATCCATAACCCACTCGATCGCTTCCAACCAATATTCAGCGGTACTGGGTGCCACACCAGATATACCACGGAATACTTCAGCTTCATTGGCTCGGAGTCGCTCAGGTACTGACTTTCGAGCTCCCATGCCTCCACCTGCTCTAGCCACCCTTTCCAAGTCACGCAGTATCACCTGTGACACTGCGTCATCCTCCGTCTGATCCTGATATTCCACATCAGCGGCTGGTGGTGGCATTTCATTCTTAGATCTTTGACCCGATCTAACGGGTTCAGACACAGTCATTCGGCCTCTTCCACGGCCACGCATGTCACGACCACGTCCCTTTGAATTCATACTTCTGCTGTGCGTTTATCTGATTAAAGAATTTTATGAATTAGTTTTGTTCTACTGATTTAACACGAACAGTTTTATGTTTAATAGTTCTAGGAAGTAGTTCTTTCGATTCATACACATACAGTCTCACATCATTCATTTAATCACACACATGAACTTGCGTCCATTATAAAGAAATGTTGTAGTTGTCGTTGTTTGTTGTTTTCTACTACCCAAGGGTATTTTCGTAATTTTATCTTACAGGGGTATTTTGGTAATTTTTTTTCAAATTAGGGTATTTGAAAATGTTGCAAAATAGAGATTTTTTGGTGTTTTTACAAAATTAAAATACTTGGTAGGGAATTTCAAGGGTAAAATGGTAATTTTATAAACTGAGGGTATTTTTGTAATTTTTCAAACCAGGGTCATTTTGGTAATTTTTCACAAAATATGGTTCCTAATGACTTTTCAAAACAAGGGTATTTTTTAAAGGTTTTAATTTGAGGGCACTTCGATAATTTTCCTTATTGAGGGTATTTTGGCCATTCGTTCAGGTTAGGGGTAATTTGGTCATTTTGCAAATCAGGGGTAATTTCATAAATTTTCCAAATCAGGGTGTCTTGATATTTTGTAAATTTTTTTTTTGGATATTTGTACGGTAAGAGAATCTTGATAAAGAAAAACTGTGGGTGGTATGGAAATTTTATAATCTAAGGGCATTTTAGTAATTTTTTTCCAACCAGGGGTATTTGGGTCATTTTAGTAAATCGAGAATATTTTGGAAAATTTTTCAAAATAGTTTTCCTACACCTTAAAGGGATAATTTGTTGATTTTAAGACTACGGTTCTTATAAAAACATGGCTAGTCCCTTTCGGGTTTTAGTTATTGGGTTTAGCCTGTGGCTGAGTCCTCTTGGTTAGGGTGAACCATCACTACGCACCAGGTAGGATTTAAGTGGGTAGGAGGTGAGTCACTAGGACTGCTTAAATACCAAGCTCCCACTGAAACCAATCCTAGACATGCGCACAACGGTTGCCACACCCTAGCTCGGCGACTTAGACACAGGTTTTTTTAATTGTACATTAAAGTTTTATGTAATTGTTGGGGTAAACTAGTCCTATAGTTCAAGTACCTATCATACTAATCTACGTCCCTATATATCCCCACATACGATTCACAGAAGAGCTAGGGGTACTTACCTGGTGGACTTCGGGTCGGAGACTTAGGTGACATGCCAGAAAGCCTGCTTATTTCACAAAATTTTTCACAAAATCCTTTTGGGCTTACTTTTGAAAATGTTTTGGGCCTTAAACCCAAGGCCGAGAGTTTTAAAACTGGGCTCTGATACCAAGATAAAACACCCCAAACCCGGCCCACAAGTCCTGACCGGATCTGGCATGCTTCTAAGAAAACCATCCGAATCTTATTTGTTACTTTGCTAACAATTTTTCGTGTTTTTAAAATGGTTGATTTGGGTTGGGCTCGAATTTTAAAACCCGTGTCGATTAGGTGTTAAAAACAATTTTTATTTGTACTTAAGAAAAATTTACTTTTAACTTTGAATTATCAAAATCGTGTCATACTTAGATAATTAAATTTTGCATGCATAAACAGTTCATACTATAGGCTTATTACATCAAAATAAAACCCAAAATAAAATTTAAAGTACTTAAATAACATAAAGTGTCCAACTAATAAAATTCGTGCTGGGCATGGTCACCACTAGGCTCTTGCCGACCCGGTCCATCACTGATCATCTCCTGAAAAATATTCCCACACGGGGTGAGTCAAACAAACTCAATGTGTACAATCAACACTAAGTCTCAATAGTTATGACATATCAAATCATACATATTCATATAGCGTAAAATGATGCAATCCCGAACCCATGCCTATATATCCATCCGCTACACATCACCCGTACCAATCGTCACACCGTGGGGACTACTAAGTCAACCCTCCTTCCGCTACACACCATCGAAGGCGTCATTGCGGTGGCGTGCTCATCACCCTTATAATTTCGTGACATAAGTCACCACATTCATATATTGTGACATAAGTCACCACATTCATATATTGTGACATAAGTCACCACATTCAGATATTGTGACATAAGTCACCACATTCAGATATTGGGGTATTGAACCACCAATTCACTTCCCCTTTACATATCACCCATATGCCCATGTCATACAAAACATGCAAACATGTTTTATTACTCGTTCTTATCACTATTAACACATGTGCCATAATAGATCATAACCTACTCATAGTAGGAGTGGGAAACGCATACTGAGTACTTCGTACCATCGCATGGTAACTTAGCCATATTTTTCACATTTTTCTTATCACATGCATTAAATTAAAGCCGTAATCTATTAAGGTTTAGTGTGGGGTACACACCTGATATATTTATAGGTTTATTGAAAATCTCAAAACCCAATTTAACGCCTTAGATCTTAGTTCCTATATTCGGCCATTATTGGACATATTAGCAAAACCTATTCGGCTAATTAATTAAATCCCGAAGGACTATTGAAACCAAAACTTACCTTGTGGCCGATTGGATTAAAGATCAAATCCCGAAACTTTGTTATGTTCCTTCTGGTAATCGGCCAAGCACTAGATCACTTCACATGTTAGTTTTCGACTTTTAACCGAAGTAACAAATAAATTTAAGTTCCTAAATAGGCCTTGTCCGATTGTACATTAGGGCTAATCTTGCGATTTGAAATCTCAAAATCCTTGTATACCACTGTCGACTGCCCCTAAATGTCCATAGTTAAATTCGGTCAATCATAAAACCAAAATATGGCCTTAGGTAGAAAGTCACACTTCCTTACCTTGTTAACTAAATCCAAAATCAATCCTTGCTCCAAGTGATGTCGAAATACCTATAGGTATATGTGTTAGATTCAATTCCAACCTTAAACATAATAGATGGCCTTTGGCCTAATCTTAAACCTTACTTACCTTAGATCTGAAATCCCGAATAGTTTCCTCCCTTGTAGGTGCCTATAGTAGAATCCCGAAATTCCTAAAAGGACCGATTTCATGGTTGATTAAATGCCGAATTTTGACTTTT
The DNA here is from genome assembly GCA_025506655.1 of Gossypium rotundifolium. Classification (NCBI taxonomy): domain Eukaryota; kingdom Viridiplantae; phylum Streptophyta; class Magnoliopsida; order Malvales; family Malvaceae; genus Gossypium; species Gossypium rotundifolium. Next base: position 104,222,981 of record CP106723.1, on the reverse strand, counting down.
GTTCCCCACAAGTCGACAGAGAAGAAATAAGGAGGAATAATAGAGATTTCAGCCATAGTAGACTTACCTATCCAAACCGATTTGAGAAAGGATCACAAGAGATCTCTAACTTGGTTGCTATTTGGCCAAGACTAAGAAGAGATGAGGTGGAAGAATTTCGGCAATGGCTTAGGAGAATAATGAAGATTCGACTTCAATGGAAAAAGAAAAATAATATTGTGAGTCGGCCTTTTACAAATGTGGAGAAGGAGAATATGAAGCTTAGGAGTTTCGGCTATGGTGAATATAGGAAGAAGATTTCGACTAGGAAAGAAAACTATGAGAAAAAGGAGAAGAAGGAATTTCGGCTAGAGAAGGAGATGAGAAAGAAAAGTAGAGTAAAAATATGGACACTCTTGCTAAGAATTTCGGCTAGCATTCAAACACTAGCCTTTCCTTGCTTTTCTACTATTTTATCTCTTCTTCCTCCATTCAAAATAAATAAAGAAATAAATCTACATTTATCTTCTTAGCTTTAGCAGAATTTTAAAAGAATCCAAGCCTATCTAAACCTCCTTCCTCAGTCTCCCTATCCCATCCACCTCTACTCCTTATTGCCGCAAAAATTAAAGCTTCATTTAGCTTCCTATGCTACTCGAACCTTGGCCCATTACTCCTACTTGTGGCGTCATTCCCAGAGGCCTTAAGTGGCGCCTCCAAGCCACTTTTCCAAGCCCAATTGTGTGTCATGTTTCACCTCCATTTTCTCTTAAGGCCTATCAGGCTTAATTCCCTCTTTTGGACTTAAAATACGATATTTTCTAAATCATTCTCCTATATTCTAGGGTTATAAAAACACATTCATACACACAAAGGCATGCTTTCACATTCAATTAAACAATTATGCATAAGCCATAATCCAGGATATTCAAAGAGTTTGAGTTGGACTTAAACTCTGCTAACGGAGGGATTCCACATCGGTAAGATACAAAGAAGGAATGTGAGAAGCTAGATATATAGAGCATTCTATGAGGAGAGTTAATATACCTTGGTGGGTGTTTGGGTGCAGACCTAGAGGATAATCGCCAATAGTTGTGAAGGAAGGGCTACTATAACGTGAGGTGCACGGTGAGGTTACGGTGAGGTTTCAATTTCCAATAAGTGTATATTAAGTTATGATTAATCATTAGGTGATGTCGATTGTAGGTTCGTGACTAAGGGGTTTGTAGCACACGTGGTTACCAGCAGTGTGCAAACACTATACACACGATATTGGCAATGCCAAAAAGCCGAAAAGTCAAAAGTGGCTAAATGGGCCCGGTGGGCCCTGAGGCTAAGTTTGATGAAATGGTTTGGTTGGTTATACGAATTGAATTAGAGATGCATGATACATGATCTGAATTTTTTTGGGCCTATTTGGCCATATGATGAGACTTGGGCTTGATGGGCCGTAATGATGTAATTTGGGTTTGATGAGCTTTGTGGGGACATAGACAAGTATGCTAGGGTTTATGGACCTTAGGCCTAGTTTGAACAACTCTTAAATTCCATAAGACTTTCTAATAATTAAACATGCCTGTAAACAAGTCACTGGGTTGGAGTGTGGCAACGGGCATACGCATGTCTAGGATTGGATCTAGGGAGAGCTTGGTACTTAAGCGGTCCTAGTGGCCTACCTCCTCTTCTCTGGAATCCTACCTGGTGTGTAGTCTTTGTTCACTTTAGCCGCGAGGACTTGTTGATGGGCCAAAGTTCATAGCTAAAACCCGAAAGGGACGAAATACACCCGATTTACAAAATTACCGAAATACCCCTAATTTGTAAAATTACCGAAATACCCCTAATTTGTGAAATTATCAAAATACCCCTAATTTGTGAAATTACCAAAATACCCCCGATTAGTGAAATTACTAAAATACCTCCAGTTTGTAAAATTATCAAAATACCCCTGATTTGTAAAATTACCAAAATACCCCTACTTTATGAAAGTACCAAAATACCCTTATTTTGTAAAATTACCAAGATAACCCTATTTTGGAAAATTACCAAAAATGCCCCTAAAGGGTAAATTACAAAATACCTCAGGTAGTGAAATGATGAAAATACCCCTATTTGATTTAAAATAAGTTTATGGATGTTACTTGTGTGTTTGATGCATTCATATGATACTTTACTTAGGATGCATATGGGTGGGAATTATGGTACGGAGGAAGATTTGAGGATCGCATGGTCGTATGGTACGGATCCAGGATCGCATGGCCGTATGGTATGGATCCAAGGGAGGCTTTAAGCCCAATATTTGATTAGCAGCTTTGCTGAAACGTTTGGTAGTACCGCAACCGGGCTACCTTTGGTGTGTAGCGGAGGGGTGGGTCGAGCTAGAATTCCCCACAGGAGTTCATAAGGTTGGAAGGGAAATGGTGTGTGTAGCGGATGGATTTTTGGGGTGGGTTTTGCATTATTTGTTATGACTGATACGATATGATATGATATGAGGTCATTGTGGGATAAGGCCTAAGACCATCGATTTTGATAGGGCTTAGGCCCAATGTGGATATTTGTAAGTGATTTGTTTTCCAAGGGTTGTGTACACTGAGTTTCGAAACTCACACCCCTTTAATTTAATGTTTCAAGTAATCCCAATAGACGACTCGATGTGGGAGAGGACTCGAGATGGCCACACTACAAGAGGCTTGAATTTCCATTTATTTGTTTCAAAATAATGTTTTATTTACTTAATTTTCAGTGGACGTAATAAGACCTTGTACTCCGTTTTGACTTCAGATTTAATTTGAGTTTTGAGATTAAATGTTTATTTAATTATTAAACCTAAGTAAGCTCTATGTTCAAACTTGGTTTACTAAATGCTTAAAATAATAAAATGGGTTTTTTATCTTTAATTAATAAGTCTATTAGATTTTGGGCTTTTGGGCCTTAATTTCTTAATTTGCAAAACCATTTTGAATTGTGCCTTTAATGTGACATTCCAGATTCGGCCTAACTTTTAGGCCAGGTTTGGGGTGTCACAGCAGTTAATGGCATTTAAATCAAAGGGATTTGTATGTTATGTTTTCAGCATTTGGTCAGCATTAAACACTTCCAATCAATAGTCAAATTTAATAATCCACAATCACACTTCCTTTCATTTACAACAGCCGGTCAAAGCATTTAAATAAAATAATATGCATGCTAAATTTCTAGCATTTGGATAACATTTCAACATGAATTTTTTTGCCTTTTTACCTTCAATATTTCTAATATTCAAAAGCAAAAAAAAAAAAAAAGAGTACAACTAATCAATTAAAATTTTTTAACATAATTAAAGGTATATGTTCAACCAAAAATTCATGTTAACTCATAATCAATAAGGTATTAAGTAGAAAATAAAAACATTATTAGCATGCATGCTATCTACATACAACAACCGTTCAACTTCCATCTCCTTCTAGCCTTACCAATTTCACCATTTGACAGAACAATAAGAAAAGAAAAGAAAAGAACAAGGGTGTGAGAATCTCACCAGAAAATCCAACTGAAACTACTCTAAAGCCGTGCCTTTCCCTTTCTTCTTCTTTGCTTCCAAACTTCTCCTTTAATTTATAATGTTTGATTTTGGGTCTAAATAGAATAGTGGTTTTGGGACCACAAAATTGACAAATAAAATTTTATTTTATTATATTTTTATGGTCTACAATTTAATGGAAAGATTTTTCAAAATTTTGTTCAAATATTTTGACGTTTGGGCACTCAATTTAGTCAAAAGGACTAAATTGTAAAAAGTGAAAAAGTTCAATTCTATATGTTAGAGGTGTCCAATTTCTATGACATTTTAAATTGGAAGTCCTTAAATTGCAATTAGACCATTGGTTAAGTTGGTGGACAAAAATGGACATGGTTAGGCATGTTTCCAAAGTTTTTTTATTAAGGGCATTTTAGTAATTTAGTAATTAAATGAATTAAAAAGCCAAATTAAAAGCCAATTTTTGTCCATCTTCTTCCTCATGGCCAAAACATGTATGGATAAGACATATCTAGTATTTTTCAAGCTTCCAAGCTTGATTGTAAGTCTGTTCTAGCCCATTTTTAATGATTTTTACGTTTTTGAAATCCTCGTAACATGATCTATCTATTTCTACCACTATTTTAAGACATAATCAAAGTCTAAAATTTTACCCATGATGGATTTTTGTGTATTTTGATGCTTAATGGTAGAAATACATGTTTATGGCTTGTTAAACGACTTTTGCTAAGTGATTTTCGGTGAAAATGCTTAAAAGGACTTGTTTGAAAAAGTTATAAAATATGTAGTAAAAGTGTGTTTTAATGGAAATTTTGGGCTGTTATAGTTATGAAAATGGTTCGTCTAGGCTTGTATATTAAAGAAATTGAATAGATTTCATTTTTATGGGCCTAAGGACTAGATTGTAAAAATGTCAAACTTTAGGGGTAAAAATGTAATTTTTCCATAATGTGATTTTTGCTAATTTGAATTGTATAATGATTGAATAAGTTAAATGTGATATTATAGATCAAGAAAAACAAGGTTTGGACCTAGAATGGGGAAAAATGAGTATTTGTCGATTTAGTCATTTTCGCCAATTTTTATGTCGAGGTAAGTTTGTATCTAAATAATGCAAAATTATAATTTTATTTATAATGCTTTTTTATTGCATGAATTGTATGATTGACTCTATGGATGACACTGACGAAGTTTCGACAAGCGAGTAAATCCCAGTTGAACCTTAGGAATATTTAGGATACAAATGTCATGACATTAGGGTCACTAAGAATACGTGTGAGACCATATCTAGGATATGGTATCGATGTGAGACTTCGTGTAAGACCATATCTAGGATATGGCCATATCTGAAATATGGCATCGATGTGAGATTTTGTGTAAGACCATAGCTGGGATATTGGCATCGATATGAGATTACATGTAAGACCATATCTAGGATATGGCATTGGTACAGTACTATGTGTACTAGATTCTCGAGTATCTTTTAGTATTACAAATGATTCAATGACAAATTCAACAGGTATGTCAAAAAGAGAAAAAGAACGTAAATATTACGAATTGGTATAGGTATGTACGTAAAGTTTATATACATTGACTTCATGAAATTGTGAGTTCATGATTTCCATGAGAATGATTTTATGAAAAGATTATAATTATTGGTCTATACTTGTGATGTATAAAATACATGATAAACTCTATTGATGATTATGTGATTGGCTTTCAGGCCAAATTGAGTTAAGATATAGCATGTTATATTCATGCAAATTGTGATTTGTCAAGATATGTGAAAATGGAAAGATTGGCATAATTGCCAGTTAAAATGGTTATGAAAGTATGTGACGATAACAGTTTAGGAAATTGAGTGATGTTAAAGTATATGCTTGAAATGTAAATATTCATAATTAATATGCATGTTTATTATGAGGTTTGAAATGATTTGTTAATTGTTATAATATGTTACAACAGAAACATTACGGTTGTTGGGCTAATGCCAGAATATGTCAAATTATGCTTATAAGTTGATAGAGAAAACATTGTGATGGAATAAAATTATAACCATGAGATTATGGTAGATTATAAAATTTGTGTTCGTATTGTTGAACGTGATAAACATGTGGTAAGATGTGATTGAGTAAGTTATACTTATGAGACTTAAATGACATTTGTATGGATTTACATTATGTTGATAGTATGATATATGTATGGTTGAGGTTGCTTATTATTTACATATTAACTTACTAAGCTATATATATAGCTTACCCCCTTCCTTTCCAATGTCTTATAGGGTTATTAAGTTAGCTCGGGTTGGAGATCACCGGAGATCCTATTACACTATCAAGCTATCATTTTGGGTATAAGTGATTTTAAGTATTTTAAGTCTATGGCATGTATAGGGACTATTTCAATTTGTTATATGTGTCATTATTAACTTGGCCATATGTGTTTGTAAGTAATTGCTAATGCTTCATCTTTTATTTGTAGCCATGAATGATGGCTTATGTTGATCATAATTTTATTCATATGCTAATGCCTTCTTGTGAATGTGAAATTAGTATGTTTTTAACGGGCTAAGTACGATGTTATAAGCATGATAAATGATGGTATAAGAATGACATGTTGTTGTTTTGTTTGTGGTTGTTTGGTTGTATTTGTATGCCTGAATTTGTGCCATGTGATATTGTGTAGATGTCTGCAAGTGAGGGTGGCAAAATGGCTTGGTAAATAGCCTTATTTTTGTCCACACGGGTAGACACACGGGCATGTGTCTAAGCCGTGTGTGACACACGGTCTGCCCCACGAGCATGTGTTTCGGTCGTGTGTCCCTGCACCTTAATTTTAAACAATCGAAATGTCCAGAATTGAGCACACGGGCAGAGACACGGGCGTGTGTCTCAGTTATGTGTGCTACATGGCCTAGCACATGGGCGTGTGGCACGTGCGTGGCACAAGTCAGAGAGCACCCTAATTTGAACACGGCCTGCAGCACGAGCGTGTCTAAGGGTCATACGGGCGTGTCCCTTTAACCACATGGGGTGTGAGCCCTATAACATGGAAAATTTTTTAAGTTTTGTAAAATTTTCTAAAGTTCTCTATTTAGTCCTGGACTACTTCTAATGTATGTTTTAGGCCCTATAGGCTCGTTTTAAGGACGATATGAATGTATGTGAAAAGTTTTAAATTTGGATGGAAATTACATCTCGATTTTGTATGTTTGCCTGTGTTTAAGTCCAATAATGCCTCGTACCCTGTTCCAGCGTCGAATACGGGTAAAGGATGTTTCATTTAATGGTATCAGAGCTATGGTTTAGTCGATTCTCGGACTAACCTAGCATATGTGAGAGTCTAGCTATACATGCCATATTACCACCTGTGATAGTGTGATATCTCTCGACTCTGATTAAATTGTTTTGTTGAGGCAGAGATGCTTTCCAACTAAGCTAGTTTTGAAAACACTGAAAGTGTTATAAGATATTTGAAAAAGTGTTTTTGATGAGTCAAAACTTAGAAAGGTATGAATAAGAGTTCATGATATGTATTTGATGATGTACGAAATGAAATAACCATAAGTTGAGAAATATGGATAAAATGTCATTGTTCCAGTTGAACGTTGTATTTCGATGGATTATGGAATTTTATGAAACGAAAAAATGTTTTAAATGTTGCAAATAGGATTTAGCCATCTCGAGCATAAGTTATGAAATGGATTTAGCCCGGAAGGGTAATCCTAAATTAAGCCATCTCGAGCATATGTTATGAAATGGATTTAGCCCAGACGGGTAATTTAGAGTAAGCTCTTTAGAGCATACATTATCGAAAGGATTTAGCCTAAATTGGCAATCATGTTAGATCATATATGGCTCGAGAGTGTGCTCAATGGATATATGCCAAAAGGACACTTTTGAAAATAAATTGACTAATTGATGACATGCTTACCTTAAGTATGCTACCCGAGTATCCATCGAAATTACAATAGTTCAATAGGAATTATTCTTGAAATGTGGAAAAGTGAAATGAAATGAAAGTTTATATTGTGATAAGCTCATCTATGTTTATTTGGCATTCAGATGATGTTATGTGCCTAATTTGTTTGATTAAGTGAATGTGATTAGTAAACTTACTCAAAATTTATGGAATGCATGTTTAAGTACACTTGTTTGAATAAAGATAATCAAAAGTTCATGTAGTATAAATATGTATGTTAATTAGCTTGAAGTGAATTATATGATTGTGAAGATATTATGTTGATGATGAATGCTAAGTTATATGTGTGTATTTATGAGAGTCGAGTTAGAGGCTTTATGACCTCACCCCCTTACCAATGTGGTATTTTATAACGAAATTTCACGAGATTTATATTGAATAAGCTCACAAGTGTGAAACTAAAGAGCTCAGTGGTGGAGTAATTATTAATACGAGCAAAGATAAGAATAGTTTGGCAAGTGAATATAGTTCTGGAAGAGACGTTAGATTGTTCTAAAGATTATTCAGATTACGCAATGTCATGGTTAAAGAAAAAGTTAGTCTCAGCTAATCGACTCATTTGGGTATGGTGTCTAAAGTATGTATTTGCTAGGATTTCTTCCGGATTGATTTCCATTAGTAAATGGAATAATATGGGACTAATGATGACAGAATTAGTCAGAGAAATGATACATGAGTTGTAAAGATGTCTATGTGTAACAGTTATAGTTTAATAGATTATGACGATCTCTCCTGAGTATTCTATATATTCGTTTGTCCTCTAGGGTTTATGTAATTGTTCATTTTTTGATGAAATTTTTATCGTGTGAGAATGTTATCTAACTCTAATGTTAGACGAAAGCACCGTTGGTCTGGTTGGTTTATGATCAGCATATCTTATCTCTCTTTGAGGTTCTATTCTATTATGTTGAGAATAAAAGTTGATGGTGAAAATTTATGTGAGGCTATTATTCTATTTCTACTAGATGTTGCTTTGTTTTATATACATATTTGGAAAATATATTATCTCTGTTACAATTGAGTCCAGAGCGTATAAGCATTGTTTTTCTTCTGATTTTCTCTGAGGAATCATCAAGATCTTTATTATTTTCATATGAGTTATGTTCTCGGACTTCCAATATGGTATCGCATCTTGGGTTTCTTTATCTCAGTTTTCTTATCATCCATATGTCGTAAATTATCAATCATGGCTCATCTTTAAAATATGTTCTTTAGTTTGTGATAACTATGTCTATTATGGTTGTACTTCTGGTTCGATAATAGGAATGTGGTGATTCTGGTATCTAGATTTCTTTAATTTTCATGAAAGGAGTTGACATCGAAAAAGGTATAGATAATGGAAGCTCAAGCTCAAATTGTACGATGGTTTTATTTTCTCAGGTAAGTTTGATTAAAGTCAATGAGTTTAGTCAGGATATTTTGTTTTCTTGAGCTAATGCAGTTGTAAAGATCTTTGGTTAGCATGTTAAGGGAATTGTAAAAGATTGTACGTTTGAGTTGTTTTATCAGCATGAAAGATGAAGTATTTTGATATGATATTATTTGATAGTTAAGATCGACTCAATTGTTTTATCTGAGCGAGTTGGCCAGTTGAAAGGTAATTTGAGTCATACGCATTTAAATTATCCTCAGGTATGGAAATGAATTTTGTGCATTCATGAGTAATTAGACGGACAGTCTAAAGGAAAGGTTTATATTTTAGACAGTATGATACAGAGATATAACTAATAGATTTGTTCTAATCGGATGATGTTATTATGAGTTAAAGTTGTTCTAATTGATAAAGTTAGCACATTTGTGAAAGTTTGAACAGTCTGTTGAGTGATAGCAAAGTTGAAAATAGTTGAAGGTATTGTTAACCAAAGTACTGATTCGGAGTCCAGTTTAAATTGAGTAAAGAAATTGTGATTTTTCAGCGATGCATTATCGAACGGATTTGAATGTGTTTTAATACAAGCATGTAAAATGATAATTTATGCTTTTAGACAATTAAAGTATCATTAAAAGAATTTTTCAACAAGTGACTTAGAGTCGGTCGCTGGTATATTTGTGTTAAGAGATTGATGACATTGTTTGTTCGACGAAAAACGTCATATGTTTCCTGATCCCAAGAGTTTAAAGTATCTAATGTCACAGAAGGATTTGAATTTAAAATAGCATAGATGGCTTGAACTATTAAAAGATTGTGATCGGTTATCAATTAACCTTTGGGAAAACAGATATAGTTGCAAATGCTTTAATGGGAAGCCTTTAAATATTTTGTGAGTATTATATACATGATTTATCTTATTTGACGACGGTCTGAATTTAGCTAAATTAGAAGCTAAAGCGATGTTTTCTTTGCAAGATTGAGAACCTCAGGAATGTGACAGTGAGTGGTAAACTAAATGAGTACAGTGTAAGACGACTTTTGATTCTGGATCTCAGCTCGGACTTGATGACTGTTATCATTATTCTGAGATAGAATTTGCGCACTGAGTAATTCAGAGCTTATGCAGAAAATTTTGTAAGAAGCTCAGTAGTAGCTTGTTTATTCATTCAGGGAGTAATGAAATGTACAGTTATTTGAAATAGATGTTCTAGTGATCGGGTATGTAACCTTATAGATTAGTTGAGTTATATGTTTCTGAGACTATTAGATCAGAAAATATACAGAAACTAAAAGTGATTCGTGGCATTTTAGACTTCAGATTGCCAGAAAACGTATGTGAATTTGAAACATGGGGATATGAAATTCTCGTTCAGCGATAGCATGCTTCCAAAAGTATTACCTTGGGAAAAGATTCAAAATGTGTTTTGTGTATCTATGTTACGATGGTATCGATTGGACTCTTTGAGTATGAATTCTCCGATAGGGATTAAGTTTCAGCCGATATGTTGTATAACGAAGAATTAAACAAAATTTTGACACGAGAGATTTGAAAGATGGGAAATAAATGCATAACCTTAGTGAAGGTTCTTTGGTAGTGTCACAAAATAGATGAGTTTACGTGGAAATCGAATTTATATTTAGGTAAGATTTTCGGGGACGAAAATCCCTAAAGGGGGGAGAGTTGTAACAACCCGATTTTGGGTCTAATCAGAACAGTGGTTTTGGGACCACAAAGCCGACGAAGAAAATTTCATTTTTATTATATTTTTATGGTCTACAATTTAATGGAACGATTTTTCAAAAATTTCGTTTGAAAATTTTGACGTTTGGGCACTCAATTTAATCAAAAGGACTAAATTATAAAAAGTGCAAAAGTTGAATTCTATATGTTAGAGGTGTCCAATTGCTATGAGAATTTAAATTGGTGGTCCTTAAATGGAAATTAGACCATTGGTTAAGTTTCTGGACAAAAATGGACATGGTTATGCATGTTTCTAAAGTTTTTCATTAAGGGCATTTTAGTAATTTCGTAACTAAATGAATTAAAAAGCCAATTTTTGTCCATCTTCTTCCTCATGGCTGAAACTTGCATAGAGAAGACATAGCTATGGTTTTCCAAGCTTCCAAGATCGATTGTAAGTCTGTTCTAGCCCCGTTTTTAATGATTTTTACGTTTTTAAAATCCTCGTAACATGATCTATCTATTTCTGCCACTAATTGTAGACATAATCAAAGTCTAAAATTTTACCCGTCGTGGATATTTGTGTATTTTGATGTTTCATGGTAGAAAATGCATGTTTATGGCTTGTTGAACGACTTTTGCTAAGTGATTTTTGGTAAAAATGCCTAAAAGGACTTGTTTGTAAAAGTTGTAAAATATGCAGTAAAAGTGTGTTTTAATGGAAATTGTGGGCTGTTATCATTATGAAAATGGTTCGGCTAGGCTTCTATATTAAAAAAATTGAATAGATTTCATTTTACGAGCCTAGGGACTAAATTATAAAAATGTCAAACTTTAGGGGCAAAAATGTAATTTTTGCCATAATGTGATTTTGTGCTAATTTGAATTGTATAATGATTGAATAAGTTAAATGTGATATTATAGATCAAGAAAAATGAGTATTTGATGATTTAGTCATTTTCGTCAATTTTTATGTCGAGGTAAGTTTGTATATAAATAATGCAACGTTATAATTGTATTTATAATGCTTTGTTATTGCAAGAATTTTATGATTGACTCCATGGATGAAATTTATGAAGATTCGACAAGCAAGTAAATCTCGGTTGAACCTTAGGAATAGTTAGGATACAAATGTCATGACATTAGGGTCACTAAGAATATGTGTAAGACCATATTTGGGATATGGCATCGATGTGAGACTTCGTGTAAGACCATACCTGGGATATGGCATCGATGTGATATTACGTGTAAGACCATAGCTGGGCTATTGGCATCGATACGATATTACATGTAGACCATATATGGGATATGGCATTGGTACGGTACTATGTGTACGAGATTCCCGAGTATCCCTTAGTATTCCAAACGGTTTAACAGAAATTCAAAGGGAATGTCAAATAAGAAAAATAATGTAAATATTATGAATTTGTATAGGTATGTACATAAATATTATATACATTGACTTCATGAAATTGTGAGTTCATGATTTCCACGAGAATGGTTTTATGAAAACATTATGATTATTGGTCTATACTTGTGATGTATGAAATACATGATAAATTCTATTGATGATTGTGTGATTGGCTTTTGGACCAAATTGAGTTAAGATATAGCATATTATATTCATGCAAATTGTGATTTGTCAAGATATATGAAAATGGAAAGATTGGCATAATTGCCAGTTAAAATGGTTGTGAAAGTATGTGAAGATAAAAGTTTAGGAAATAGTGTGATGTTAAAGTATATGCTTGAAATGGAAATACTCATAATTAATATGCATGTTTATTATGTGGTTTGAAATGATTTGAAAATTTTTGTAATATGTTACAACAGAAACATTACGGTTGTTGGGCTAATGCCAGAATATGTCAAATTATGCTTATAAATTGATAGAGCAAACATTGTGACAAAATAAAATTATAACCATGAGATTATGGTAGATTATAAAATTTGTGTTCATATTGTTGAACATGATAAACACTTGGTAAGATGTGATTGAGTAAGTTATACTTATAAGACTTAAATGACATTCGTATGGTTTTACATTATGCTGATAGCATGATATATGTATGGTTGAGGTTGCTTATTATTTACATATGAACTTACTAAGCTATATACATAGCTTACCCCCTTCCTTTACTATGTTTTATAGCGTTATTAAGCTAGCTTAGGTTGAAGATCACTGGAGATCCTATCACACTATCAAGCTATCATTTTGGATATAAGTGAATTCAAGTATTTTAAGTGTAACACCCCTTACTCGTGTCTGACGCCGGGATAGGATAGGAGGCATTATCGAACTTAAACATAAACATTTATACAAAACCTGGCTATAAAATTTCATTCAATTAAAAATCACTTGTTCACATGCAAGCCCAAAACAATCATTGGGAACTGTTCGGGACTAAACCAAAACTTAGGAAACTTTAAGAAGACTAAGAAAATTTTTCATCAAAACAGGTGTCAGACGCCCTTGTGGCTTGGGACACGCCCGTGTGGGTAGGCCGTGTGGTCACACACGCCCATGTCCTTAGCCCATGAACTCTCTGTTTATGACATCATCAACAAAATAGGGTCACACACCCGTGTGCTTAGGCCGTGTGGTGAATTAAATTTTGAAAAATAAATGCAGACTTCACATCTCGTGGGCACACGCCCATGTCCCGGGGCTGTGTCCTCCACACGGCTAAGATGCACAACCGTGTCTCTGCCCGTGTGGCCCAAAAATGGCTATTTACCAAACCCTTTTGGCACCCTCATTTGCACATACTTATACACAACTTCAAGGGCATCTTTCATGGCATAATTGAGCATTAAAACATCATCAAACAAGTCATGATCATAGAGAATTCATAATATCTTATTCATGCATAAGGCACCATACTTTACCTAGTTTAAACTTATCAAACTTTTATGCCATGATTATCATCAACACATCCTCAATCCATCTATACCAAACACATATAACCACATCACATGAAACTTTTAGTATAAGCACACACATATAAATAGGCATTACAACTCATTAACCAATATGAGCCACATCTCATGGCCATATACAAAATGAATCATATTACCATTATGAACCAACACATTTGGCCAAATCAAATGACACATACACAATTGACTAAGTCCCTATACATGCCATAAACTAAAGAGGCCTGTATTTACTTTTACCCTACAATGATAGCTTGATAGTGTGATAGCATCTCCAACGATCTCCAACTCGAGCTATCATAAACCCCTATAAGATATGAGAAAGGAAGGGGAGTATTCTACAATGCTTAGTAAGTTTGTATGTAAATAATAAGCAAATTATTAATATGTTTTGTAACATCCCAAACCTGGCCCAAACATTACAACCGAATTTGGCATGTCACATAGAAAACGTTTTGAGAAACCCCTTATTGTTGATTCACATTTAGGAAAGATATTGTCTTGTTTTAAGTAAAAGTTGTGGGTTATGCGAGAATCCAACACTTTGCTTCCTTATTTAAAATCTATTAAATCCTGTTATTATCAATTTTGTCAATGTACCCGATGGCACAGAAGAAAACATTTACGCTTTGGATTTAGGAAAACTTGTGTTTAAGAAAAATATTTAAGCCATTAAGTAGTTTGGAAGTTTCATCTAAAACAGGTAAAATAATCAAAGCAAAATTTTAGGAGGCCTTATTACAACTTGAACAAATAAGAATAATAAAAAAAATAAAATGAAAATAAACCCATAGTCTACTAAACCAAATTTTCCATTGCATGGCCACCTCGAGTTCATCCGGCTCCTCATCCGCAATCTACGAGTCACCTGAAAAAGTTAGAGGAGAAGGTGAGTCACCAAGACTCAATGTGTAACCCTTCCCCCGGTTTAATGTAACATCATACACAAATCATAACTAAGTTTAACATGCACCCAACCTAGCCATCCATAACTCCTTTCTCTACCTCGTGTGGTACCAAACCATTGGTGGTGCCAAACCATTGGTGACCCAAAGTCACGATATCCATCAATATTGTGGTGCCAAACCACTAGTGGTGCGAAACCACTGGTGACCCAAAGTCACGAATAATAATTTGTGGGGCCAACCCACATGTGATACCAAATCACTGGCGACGATCCCATAATATCAACCGTGGGGCCAACCCACTGTGGTGCTAAGCCACCGGGACAAGTCGCTATGAGGTGCCAAACCTCTGGTGACCCAAAGTCACAAAATGTGGTACCAAACCACTGGTGTCCGAAGACACGAATATTACTTCCCCCTTTACTCAAATCACCCACCATGATACGATGTGCATATAAAAGAAATCATGCCAAACATGCTTAAATAATAACATATACTGAATTTATCATAGGCCATATTTTTATGTATCACATATACCAAATATGTCATGCATCCACATGCATTATATTGCAAGCTCATATTGAAACGGACTTACCCGAATCCTTGCTCATACCTTTACAGTATCAAATCCAGATCTACACAAATCCGGTATAACATACACAATTTATTAGCAGCTATATTAGTTATGAAGTGTGTAATTACTTGAAACATTTAAAAAGAGGGGGTGAGTTTACGAACACACAGTTTTTAGACATTCCTTTCATGTGACATGCCAGATCCAGTTGTAACGTTTAGGCCGGGTTTGGGGTGTTACATGTTTTCACTAATTCTCACAATTCATTTATGTTCATCTTGAGCTATCTACTCGTATTACAGTCACTAAATTATTTTTATCTGGAGCTACGAAACTCCAAATCAAGATCTTCTACTTTTACTTGAAACTAGACTCACATATCTTCTTACCATAAAATTTTCAGAATTTTTGGTTCATCTAATCAGTACAGTTTATTCTTTAAAGTCTCTCCTGTTTTGTTGTCTGACAGTTCTGACCCCCTCTTCACTAAAAATTTATTTTCTTGAGGTACAGAACTTGAATGATATTCCCGTTTGTTTTTCTTAAAAATAGACTCATTAATAAATTCAATAATATAAATTTTATATTTTTATTATTTTTTAAAAATTTTTAATGAATTTCCCATGTCAGAAAAGGGGATTACGAAATCACTCTGGCCATGTCTTATAAATATTCAAATATCTCATAATATGAAATTATTTTACTTGCACCGTTTCTTTTATACAAATATAGACTAAACAATATTTAATTTCATATCTTATTCAACTTCTAATTCAATTTCCACCATTTTTTTGAATTTTCAAAGTGATACAATTGCTGCTGTCCAAACTATTTTGTTGCTAATTTTACTCTATCATGTTTTTTTTGTATTAATTCTCATTTACACACATATAACACTAAAGTATATCTGTAACATCTCGAAATTGGGCCTAGTAGGATTGGGCCTTGGGCTTTAGGAAAAATTTGAGTATCATCCTGTTACTTGTGTTAGCTCGGGTAGGATTGTTTGTGTGTTTAGCATAGTCTTGTGAAGGTTTGATTTTATTTAGGGAGTTCGAATAATTGTTAGTATGGTTTATTTAATGAAGTGGATTAAGTGAGCTTGACACTTAAGTTAAACTAAGTGTTAAATTAAAGCACATAAGTAGTTAGTGGCATAGTGGATAAGGAGCTTGAAAAGTTGCTTGAGGGAAGTGGTTCGAGTAGCATGGAAAGCATATTGAGGATTTTATTTTGTTCATCTTAGCATTTATATTCGGTCAACTTTATTTATGATAAGGTTGGACTTTCAAAATTTTTGGTAAGTTGAATATTGGTTTAAGGAAAGCATGAAATTGGGGATAAGAATCTTAAGGTTATGGAAGGTTGGGGAGACATAAGGCTTGGTTTTAGGAAGATGTTTTGGAAAGTATTCCAAGGCCTTTAGTGCATGTATGTGGACGGCATGTGTGGCTAAGGGGGGTGACCGAATGATGAAAGGAAGCTTAGGGGGGATAGTTGGCCAATTTTAGTTTTTGTGCATCTTTTGCATTTGTTTTTCCTCTCCAAAACTCTCTCTTTGGTAGAATATATCTTTTGCATTTTGTGCAAATTTTGCTTTTGGTTTAGCCTTCATTTTGTTTGAACCAAAAATGTTATTTTCTTTCTCTCATCTTTCCTCTTGAAACCGAAACCTCACTTGGCTTTTGTGCACTTTCTTTCCGGCAAATAGGTGTTTGGCCGAACCTCTTTCTCCCATATCTCTCTCTTTTCTTCTTTTGATATTGGTTCATAATCACATTTTCTTTTACACTTTCTTGGCCGAATCTTTCTCCATCTCAAATTCCATTTCTTTTTCATTTACTCAAAGTCAAAACATCCATTTACATTCTATTTTTTTCTTTTCTTTTTATTTCACCTTAGCCTTCCTCTCTTTTGGGATTGTTTTGGCCGAATATCATCAAGGTTAGGCATTCATTTAAGGTTTTCTTCAATCGGTTTTGGAAAAGGGTAAGTGTTCATGGCCGTTTTTCCTTTCTTTCTCTTTTCTATGTCATTTTTCTTGTGGACAAAGGTCGAACCTATGGGCATTTGTTGCAAGGTTCTAACCATTCTAGGAACCGATTTCTTTTAGGCTCCTCGGGATGTTGGAAGCAATCAATCTAAGCCTCGTATCTTTGTCTCTCGTTTTGGGTAAGCCAATAGGTAAGATTTGATATTTCATTCGATAACCCTTCGGGATTTGATGGTATGGTCGAATAGTTTTGTTTATAGTTTTGTGGTTTGGCCGAATGTTCATAGTGCCATAAAAGGTGTTCTTTTGTGTGTAGCTAAAGGAAGGGCTCAAAGTGTGATTCGGAATTTGGTAGGAGACCAAATCGGCTTTAAGGGAGAAGGAAGAACCATGTTTCGAGATCGTGTTAGATTCGAGTAGTTCGGGATTTCACTAATAGGCAGGTGTGTAGTTAGCCTACTATTTTCCGGGTATTTGTGTTATATCTGTATGTGTTAAATATGTACTAACTAGTGCAATGGAAATTGTGATGTGGATACCCTCAAGGGGTATGTCGATAATCCGGTAAGTACCATATCTGATAAAAAGTGATTTCTAATATGAATATGTGATAATATGCTTGATGAACATGCTCATGCATCATTATATTATGTCATTATGGAATGTTGCATGTGCATGGGTTGGGATATGATATGAAAGAAGGTACGGGTGTACTTCGAGTACGTGGTTTGATGTTAGCCTTGAGCTACATCGTGGATTGACGTTGACTAAGGTCACGTTGTGGATTTATTGCGATTTAGTTCGAGTGGCTAATGAGTGGCTATGTGTCTCATCATGGTTGATATCGGCTATGTGCCATATCGTGGTTGATGAGTGACTATGTGTCCCATCATGGTTTTGGTGTTAGCTACGGCTACATCGTGGATTGGAGCTGACTGAGGTCGCGTTGTGGATTATTGTGCTTAATTGCATGTGGACGGCATTGATTGCCTTTTGGAGTAAGAAGGAGAGGGTGATTTGATAATCCCCTGGTGTGTGGTGGATGGATACGGGGGTGTGTAGAGGATGAACCCTAGGTTGGGTTGGGTGCATTTGCATAATTTTAATGGATATGTAGATTAATTAGAAATGGGCCAAGCCCAAGATATGAATGTGGATCGGTGTGGAAATAGGTTAAGCCCGATATGTGGATTTATGCGGTTAATTACCTTGCCACGATAAGTGATATGAATATGGGCCAAGCCGTAATGTGTTATTAAGTGAATATGATATCTTGTTATCCGATATATGGGTTAATATGTGGTTAACATGTGGGTGGAATTCAAGGATTAATTACACATCGAGTCGTGTGACTCACCCAATTTTTCTCAAACTTTTCGGTGATGCTCGGACCGGGTTGGAGTGGATACGAGGTGGCCCATGCGTAAGATATTTTATTTGTTTTACACATTTTATTTATGAAAGGTTATTTATTGTAATAAGGGCTACTTTAAGTATTTAAGGATTTTTATTATGTTTTAAGTTGGATTATCGGTTATAGTATTATTTGAAAATGTTTTATTTTTAAACAACTTAATTTTATTTGGAACTTTAATTACACAATGTTTTAGTAAAGACAACAAATTTTTATGTTTTTAACTCTAAGTCAAAAGCTTTTCAAACGTTTTTCCACAGTGGCATTTCAAATTCGGTCATAGCAAATGGGCCGGGTTTGGGGTGTTACAATATCCATAGTTAGCCATGCCAATAGCTAGTCATAATCAAATATTTACAAGCCATTCATTGGCCAATTTAACCTATACGTCAACAAAAAGACTTGAACATTTCATTTCTCAATTTAATTTGGCTTTAAAGCCTTACACATGATCATCAATCACATTTCCCACTTATTCATACATCATAAGAATGGTCTTATAATCACAAGGTCATTCTCATAGGTATAACTTACTCGTTTACCTTCTTACCAAAATTTTATCACATCCTGAGCACATTGCTCATGAGTGTATACATACATATACTTGCACTTAATCGTCACATATCATATATCGGACTCATTTCTCATGAGTTTCTCATATGTACCTGTATCACTTCATCACATAACTTTAGCACTTTTTCCTTCTTGAACATAAACATAGCTCTTTACCCTGTTGAACCACTTGGAATATTGAAGGATACCCAAACTCGTCATACACATAATAAAATGCCAATTCCATATCCTAGATATGGTCTTACATGGGATCACATGTCGATGCCGATGCCATATCCCAAATATGGTCTTATACGGGATCTCATATCGATGTCGATGCCATATCCCAAACATGGTCTTACGCGATTTCATACCGAAGCCAGGCCCAAAACATGGTCTTACACGGAGTCTCTCTTTGATGCCGATGCCATATCCCAGATATAGTCTTACACGGGATCTCAATTCGATGCCGAGGCCATGTCCCAGACATGGTCTTACATGGGACCTTAATAATCTCATTTCATGACAGTGGTATCCTCTCTATTCCTAAGGTTCAACTGGGACTTCAACATAAAATAACTTCATCATATGCATCATTGCTACCTTATTAATCAACTTCATAGAAATAATACACATTTCACGAAATGTGAAAAATTTAAAAGCATAATAACATGATGCTAAATTATTACACACAAACTTACCTCGACTTAAAATGGCGAAAAGGACCGAGTTGTCCAATATTCGTCTTTCCCCCGTTCTAATTCGAAACTTGTTTTCTTTATCTAAAATATCACATTTGAGTTATTAAGTTATTATACTATTCAATTCAGTCCAAAAATCATATTATGGAAAAATTACGTTTTGCCCATAAACTTTATCATATATACACTTTTGCCCCTAGGCTCTAAAATGATTTTTTTATTTAATTTCCTTGTATTTTAGGCGTAGACAAACCATTTTCATAACTATAGCAGTCCACAATTTGCATTCATTCACACATTTTCATACATTTTTCAACTTTTCACAAAATAGTCCTTTTATGCGATTTCATCGAAAATCACTTAGTAAAAGTCATTTACTACACACTGAGCATTCATATTCTACCATTATACATCAAAGCACATGAATTTCATCCATAGGTAAATTTCTAAACACAAACTCTAGCTCAAAATAATGGTAGAAATAGCTAAAAAGAGTTACGGGTATCTCAAAAATGTAAAGAACATTAAAAACGGGGCTTGGATGCACTTACTATTGAGATTGAAAGCTTGAAAACCCTAGCCATGGCTTCCCCCATGCTAAATTCAGCCAAGAAAGAAGATGGACAAAGGTTATTGTCTTTTATTTTGTCTTTTAGTCCATTTAATTACTAAATTATCAAAATGCCCCTAACTTAAAAATATCCTATTTCACTTATCTAATCTCCATTTTTGTCCAAAAATATAACCAATGGTCTAATTTCCATTTAAGGACCTCCAATTTAAAATTTCATAGAAATTGGACACCTCTAGCATGTGGAACTCAACTTTTGCACTTTTTACAATTTATTCCTTTTGACTAAATTGAGTGCCCAAACGTCGAAATTTTCGAACGAAATTTTCATGGAATCTTTTCGTGCAATCGTAGACCATAAAAATATAATAAGAATAAACCACTATCCTGACTAGGCCCAAAATCGAGCTATTATAATTCTCCCCCTCTTTAAGGATTTTCATCCTCGAAAATCTTACCAGAAGAAGGTTCTTTCGACTCTCCTGAAACACTTTCACTAATCTTCTCAGAATTACAAATTGATTTAATCTCATATATCTCTTTCCAATATCCTTTAAACTTTAGCACAAAGTGTCAGAGTACACCATCAAGATCTGAACTACCCTCTTAGACTTATCATTGATATAAAAACAAATTACTGTGTCAAAATGAAACTGCATACTCAGAGTTCCCTATGGCTCATCCCGTAATTGCGATGTAACTTTCGATCTCTATCCGACATAATGGAACTGGCACTTTGCATAATCGAATAACCTTAAAAACATATTACTCAGCTAATCTGTCAGATAAGAACTCTGTACATAATGAAATGATCATACAGATCTTTCTTTGTCAAATGATCAACCATAAACCAATTAACATCTTACTTTTTAGGGATAATGACAATCCCGATATAAAATCTATGGTAACTCTATCTCATCATCACTCCCTTACCATCACTGACAATATTAGTCCTACATATACTTGATTTCGGCTTACTTGCTAGCAAATAGACATCTGAACATAAAGTCAAAATTATCGTGATACATACTTAATCACCAGAACATCAACTCCTATAACTGTACATTGTATTATTCTTGGATGAATTGACGAGCTACTACTGAGTCTCGTACAAAACTTCTGTACAAACTGTAGGTTTCCCAATACGCGAATTCTATCTCAGGACAATAATAATAATAGGAATTAGGTCTAACCTGAAATTCAGAATAGAAAGTCGTTTCACATTCAACTGAAATTGAATAGAAAGTCGTTTCACTGCTCGCTTAGTTCACCACTCTCTATCACATCTCTGAGCTTCTCAATTCACAAAGAAAGAATCCTTTAAGCTTTTAACTTAGCTAGAACTAGTCCATCATCAAATAAGTTCAATCAAATAACCATTACTCACAAAAATAAACAAAAATTTTCCATTCAAGCATCTGTAACCATACTTTCTTTCCAAAAGGTAAGTTGATAATTACTCACAATCTTTTAACATTTCAAAACATTTACGTTGTCTTAGTTTTAGATCTTTCTGCGACATTAGATACTTTAACCCATTAGGATTAGGAAGCATATGACACTTTTCGTCGAACATACGAAATCATCCAGTTCACAACATAGATATAAAAGTGGCTGACTCAAAATCGTTAGTTGAACAGTTCTTTTTCATGTGACTTTAAACGTCTGAAAGTGCAACCGCTTCTTTACTTCTTGTATTAAAAAATATTTTGATATGGTCAACAGTACATCATTGAAAAATTACAAATTCCTTACTAAATTCGAACTGAACTCAGAACTAGAGCTTCGGTTAATAATACTTTCAACTATTTAGAACTTTGCTAACATGCATAGATCATTCGAATTTTCATAAATGTGATGACTTTATCAATCAGTACAACTTTAACTCATAATAACATCATTCGATTAGAGCAATCCAATAGGCATATCTCTGTATCATACTTTCTAGAATATAATTGTAACACCCCAAACCCGGCCTAGAAGTTATGGCCGAACCTAGCGGTATCACATTGGAGTACTTTTTGGAAACCCTTTTTTTTCCTTGTTTAAAAAAACTCGTTTGGAGGTGGAAGCCTCTCATAGAACTCATATTAAACCAGTATTTTGTTAATCAATTTAAAATGTCATTACTTCTAAAACCTTGTTTGTTGCGGAAGCTTAAAAATCGTTACGGAAAACATAGTATTTTGAAGACAATTATCGTTTTGGAAATCGTGTCCCACTTTTAGTGGTTAGAAAACATCATAAATAAATATAAAAAATAATAAGTTAAAAATAGAGAGGCCTTATTACAACCCAAATCAGAATTAAAAGTAAATAATCAAAATAATAAGCACAAGTAGTGTGTGGTCTTCTCCGAGTCCCTCGCAGCTCTGATCTGTCTAAGGCTGAGGATTACCTGCATAGTTAAAAGAAAAGGGGTGAGTTTATGAAAACTCAGTGTGTAATCCCCGTACTAGAGTAACAATCAGTATACAAAAATAGAAACAGAAACAGTAAGGGCCAAAGCCCTTTA
Organism: Gossypium rotundifolium; assembly: GCA_025506655.1. Classification (NCBI taxonomy): domain Eukaryota; kingdom Viridiplantae; phylum Streptophyta; class Magnoliopsida; order Malvales; family Malvaceae; genus Gossypium; species Gossypium rotundifolium. Next base: position 104,200,286 of record CP106723.1, on the reverse strand, counting down.
ACAATAACAGTATAGTCAATTCAGAGCATACGTGGGCTAAAGCCCACTACAATATCATTTGGGTCACAGCCTATAACATAATCAATTGGGTTTAGCCCAAACTAATAACAGAACCAGTGGCCTAAGCCCAGTACAGTGACAGATATGCAACAGTATGAGGATGCATCCCAACCCAGTCTAGCCAACACACCACCCGTACCAACCAACACACCATGTGGGGACCAAGTCGACCCACCGAACCAGCACACTAATAACGCAGCCTAGCTACCAATAACAACGCAACAAAGCTACTAGTAATAGTATACGTGGCTGAGCCACTAAAATTAGATTACGTGGCGATGCCACTATAACAGTAAAACGTGGCAAAGCCACTAGTACATAGTACTAACACAGCAGAGCTGCTAATAACAGTGAACGTTGCCAAGCCACTAAAATCAGTATATGTGGCGAAGCCACTAGAGCAGTAAAACGTGGCAAAGCCACTAGTACAGTACTTTCTCCATCACAAGTCCCAATCCCATGCAATATGTCGTGTATGTCATGCTCAATCATTACACATGTATGCAAAATGACCATGCTTAGTAACAGTCATTTCAACACATATTAACAACATATCAGACACACGCCCACTGCCAAGTCTGTTAAAACGTTGTGATACGATCACAGTCAAATTGGTCAAATTATAGCACAAGTCAGTCATTTACCCACAAGGGCAAATCAGTCATTTTACCCTATAAGAGTATGTCGATATCTCACCCCTCAAGGGTATTTCGATAATTCGACCCTACGGGGTGATTCGGTGATTCTACCCTACAGGGGTAATTTGATAATTCTACCCTATAGGGGTATTTTAGTAATTTGTAAACCAAGGGTATTTCAGTAATTTCACAAATCACAGGTCGTTCGATAATTTCACAATCAGGGTATTTCAGTAACTTTACAAACTGTGGGTATTTCAGTAATTTTACAAACGGAGGGTATTTTAATAATTTTACAAATCGAGGGTATTTTAGTAATTTTACAAACCGAAGGTATTTCAACAATTTTACAAATCGAGGGTATTTTAGTAATTTTGCAAACCAAGGGTATTTCAATAAAAATCAAGGGTATTTTAGTAACTTTACAAATTGAGGGTATTTCAATAATTTTGTAAATCAAGGGTATTTTCATAATTTTACAAATCGAGAGTATTTCAGTAATTTTACAAATTGAGGGGATTTTAGTAATTTTACAAATTGAGGGTATTTTAGTAATTTTATAAATTGAGGGTATTTTAGTAATTTTACAAATTGAGGGTATTTTAGTAATTTTGCAAATTGAGGGTGTTTTAGTAATTTTGCAAATCAAAGGTATTTCTGTAATTTTACAAATTAAGGGTATTTCAATAATTTTACAAATCGAGGGTATGTTAGTAATTTTGTAAATCGAGGGTATTTCAGTAATTTTCCAAATCGAGGGTGTAGAGCCCAAAATTTGCCTGGGCCCATATTAAAACCAAACAAAAATATCAAAAAAATATTTTATCAAAAGTCCAATAAACAGTCCTATTACAGGCCCAAAACAACAAACCAACCAAATTTCAATCCTAAACCTAACCCTTAACCCATTTACGCACCCACTAAAACCAAATTTTGAACCGCCCAAGCTATTAATACGTTTGACGCTCCAGAGGGCTTCCAGAATGTCCCAGTGCCGCCTCAGCTTTCCTTGTGCGTGCCTTCATGCGCATGACCGTTCGTACCCCCACATGCCCCACGCACTCCACCTATGCCCAAGCCTTCACCAACGCGCCTCCATACGGCCTCCAGTGCATCAGTGTCATATGACCTCCGCGTCTTGGCCACATCTGTACCTGCAAACCAATAGCAGAGAAACAACAGCAAGGAAAAATGCAGAAAAAAGATAATTGTTGTATTTTTTCAATTTTTATTCATTTTTTTTAACATTTGACTATAAAAAGTCGAGAGAAAAACACGTAAAGAGGACACGGAGAATATTGATACACGCACATAACACATCAATACAAAAATTAGAAAGAGATATTCAGAATTTCAAAAAAAAGGTTGCTTTTTTTATCTTCTCGATTGTTTCTTTTTCTTCGAATACATTTCCGCATCTTTTCTGGCCTTCTTTCACTATACGCGAAAATAAAAAAGGGAACTTACCTTTGACGATAGAACAGACGATCCGCCTTCTCCGTCAAAATCGAAAGGAGGGTAGTCGTCGAGGTTAATACTTGAGTCTGGCTTGAGAGGGGGCAGTCGATCGTGACTAAATCAGCCACTAATCGCCGATTACAATGACGTTGAAGTGGCCAGATTTATCGCTCTCCTTTGCGGCTGAGTATGAAAATACAGAAAAGATAGGGTTTGGGTTAAGTGAGGGTTAATCTTTTCCTTTAAAATCTGTATTAACCCATCACAGAAATGGTGTCGTTTGGGTTCGCGTTAATAACCTGAAACGGCACCGAGTTGACCATTGCCCGATGACTCGACCCGAATGCGGCTAAGACCCGCGTGTTTAGATACTAAAGGGATATTTATTCGCTGAATCCTCCTTTCCTATGTTGTTTTTTCAATCGGATCCATTAAACAATTTCCTGGTTCTTTAATTTGCCCCTATAATCTGTATGTTATATCGATTAGATCCAATTCGTATATTATTTTTGATTATGGGAAATTAGCCTTTTTAATCCCTGTTCATTCGTATGTATTGTGATTTAATTCTGCATTTACAATATTATTCTGTTTATCATTAATTAATTAGTTGTGTTATATTTCAAATTATTCATATGTATGTTTATTGCCTATTTTTATGGTTAATTTCATTATATGATTATTGCTAGCATATGAATTGTAATTCGTTAATTTGTAATTATTAATTATTCGTGATTCATTGTTACAATGTTCGATGTATGGATTAATATATTGCTTTATGTATTAGTATTCCATTATGTCTTACAAAAAGAAGTAGTGTTTTAATGTCATTTTGGTTTTAAGATCACAAGACAATGCTCGTGTTTAAGGGTTTCGAGAAAATCGTGCTCTAACTTACTGAGTTTCGATTCACCTCGTTTAAAACCTAGTAACCTAGTATCCTTTCTCCTTTAAATCAAAATTCACGATATTTTAAATAAAAAAACTCATTCTCAGGAAGTTGAGATATTACGCCCTTACTGGGTGTGATATTTTATCATCTCGAGATAAGAATTTCAAAAGAACAAAGGCAATATTTCGTATTCGGGAATTTTGAGAAATAATGCCCTAACTTACTGGGTTGCGATTTTTCATTTGACCCAAATAATTTAATATCCTTCTTATTTTCAAATGTACAAGTATTGAATGTCGAAGGATAAGCCTAATTTCGAGAATATAAGATGTGGTGCCATAACTTACTGAGTACGGCATTTTATTTCTTTGAAATAAGAGGTTTTTGCATCCAATATGATTCTGTCCAAATATATATTAAGTAAATGGATCGTAATCTAGAATCTTTTCAAATTTTCGACATCAGGACATTAATTAATCAATTTGGTACCGATTTTGGGCGTTGCGAGGGTGCTAATCCTTCCTCGTATGTAATCGACTCCCGAACCCATTTTCTTAAATTTCGTAGACCAAAATTATTGTTTTAATAAAAATGTTTTATTAAAATAATTCATCTCAAGGTATTCGATCACATCTTAAATAAAAGATCGGTGGCGACTCCATTTCAATATTTTTTAAAGTCGATTCCCCTTTTTAACCTTCAATTTAAAAATAGTTTCGACAACTTGGCAACTCCACTGGGGATAGGTAGAGTCAAATCGTAAAATCAATTAATTTATGTCCTTTTATCAAAAATTGAAAATTTGATTAAAATTATGATCCTTTTGTTTGCATTCGCTTATGTCATTTCATTTGAGTGTTATGGTTCAAGTCTGGTAGAATATTTCTGCATCATATTGCATGACCGCTAGGTCACACCCTTAAGTGGGAGTGAGAAACTACTCCTTCGTGAGGTTTTCACCTCTGTGCAGGATAGTGAATCGTTTCCAGAATACATCCGTTCCTATGTCTTCGTGAGATTTGCATCTCCATACAGCCATAGGGAAATGTATTCCCCTGAATTGAACTCGTTCCGTATGAGCCTATAATGCGTGAGGATCGAGGAATCTGCTGGTTCAGGTACCCTCGACTTTAGAACTCAAACCACATGTAAAAACCCTAAGAGCCTATCCAAGATGGAGTTGTGATAAACCATAGTGGTCACCTAATAGGTGCTTGAATGTTTTTACATGCTTTAAACTTCATTTATATCGTACTAACTATTTGTTTTATTTTTGTTGCTTTGCATGCATTTTCATATTAGAGAAAGGTGTCGATTCGGGTTCGGTTGCTAAATTAGGGAGCTCGACATGGAAAATGACTTTCTTGATAAAGTGGAAGATAACGCGGCTATCCGAATTTGGTCAGAAACAACACAATTAGAATAAGGGGATAGCCTAGCTGCAGGATATGAGTCGGAGTCATGGGACTACACCCGTGTTAATGTTACGTAAAACAATCTCCAAGAGTTGAAAGTAATATGGGATCAATGGGATGACGAGGCCAAGAGGTTGTTCTATCATAGTTATAGGGATTTGCCGTACTTGCTGGATATCAAAGTAGACGAACAGTTATTCCGGGCTATCACTCAATATTGGAACCCTGCTTATAGCTGTTTTACCTTTGGGAGAGTGGATTTGGTGCCGACCGTGGAGGAATACACCGCTCTATTGCATTGTCCAAGAGCCCAAAAGGATAAGATTTATTCGAAAGCTGCTTATGTCCCAGCCTTTTGGAAGAAGTTAATGAGCGTTACGTGAATGAGCAAGCAATGGATAATAGCCAGGATAAAGCAAAAGGGCGAGTATAAATGCATCTCGTGGAGGAGCTTGAGGGATTTGATTTTGGCTCATCCTGATGAGAAAAAAAAGTCGATGTCTTTGCATTGAGCATTTATGGATTGATACTATTTCCTAGGGCTTTAGGACATGTAGATGAGGCGGTCATAGATCTATTCGACCAACTCAGTAAAGGGATCACGCTAGTTCTCGCCATCTTGGCCGAGACTTTTAGGTCATTAAACGCCTGTATAAGATCCAGAGAAGGCTGGTGCATAGGATGTGCGCAGTTGTTACTAGTTTTGTAACACCTCAAACCCGGTCTACACACCACGACCGAATCTGGTATGTCACAGGGAAAAAGGGTTTTGAGAGGTTTAGGTGTAAGTTTAAAAGTTTGAGGAAAACACTTCGCTAAATTGTGTATTTGAAGAAAAACTTGAGTAGGTTTGATTGAAATCTGATGATGTATTTGAAAACCCGGAAATTTTAAAAACTTACTCCGATGGGTAGACAAAACCGGTTTATCTCGTTAAGAAGTTTGAGTTGTTTATCATTGTTACAAAAACATTTTGTCTTAGTAGAAAATCGTGTTTAAGTTAGAAAACATTTGAGTTCTTCTTTATTCCAAATCTTAGTGTGATACCCGATGGTATAGTTTAAAATATCGCTTTTGTACTTTGAAATCGTTGTCTTTCCAAGTTTTAGCCCATTTTAACCCAATTAATTTGTTAAGGCATATTATAAATCCACTTTAATCATAAACAAAACATAATTTAAAAAGGCCATTTACAACCCAAATAAAACCAAATAGTAATAAAAACTTAAGTACCAAATTTCATAAAAAGTCCGAGCAAATCTTTATTTGAGCATGGCATGAGCACCTCGAGTCCATCCGGCTCCGTCCGCGTCTAAGTGTCACTGAAAAAGTCAAAGGAGAGAGTGAGTCACGAGACTCGAGTGTAAACCCCCTCCCGATGATACAACATGCTAACACACATCATAGCAAAGCAACACAATTAATGCACCCGTTCCTAACCATCCATTACACCTTTTCTACCTCGTGTGGCACCAAACCACCGGTGGTGCCAAACCACCGTGACCCAAAGTCACGATATCCATAATGTGGTGCCAAACCACCGGTGACCCAAAGTCACAAATAATCCAATGATGGGGCCAACCCATCGTGTGATACCAAATCACTAGCGACAATCCCAGTATCTCATAAGTGGGGCCAACCCACGGTGGTGTCAACCACGAGGACGAGTCGCAATGAGGTACCAAACCTCCGGTGTCCCAAAGACACGCAGTGATACCAAATCACCGTGACCGCAATCACAAATCCGATGATGGGGCCAACCCATCGTGTGATACCAAATCACTAGCGTCAATCCCAGATAATCAACTGTGGGGCCAACCCACCGTGGTACTAAGCCACCGGGACGAGACGCCGAGGTGCCAAACCTCCGTGACCCAAAGTCACAAAATATGTGGTACCAAACCACCGGAGGTGCCAAACCTCCGGTGTCCCAAAGACACAGTGTCCCAATGACACGGATATCATCCTCCCCCTCCTCTCACATTACCCATACATGTCATACTAACTCATGCCATATGCAAATCATGTAATTCATGCCAACATGCCCAACATTGCATCTCATAGCATATATATATATATCATGGATCATCATATCAAACGTATCAACAATAGAACTCGTAATGCTACGGACTTACCCGAATCCGTGAACATACCCTACCGGGTATCATGACACTCATCACTGTTTCACTTGTTATAACACAGGTTATTAATTTATTACTAAGATTCAGTGTGTTAGCTTACACACCTAGAATAGCGAAGGTTAAATCCTAAGAACCGGTCTAAGTCCCTTGATCACCTCGACAACCCCGATCCTACAATCGGCCAACAACGGATTAGTCACTATACCATTCGGCCACAAATAGGTAACCCAAGGGGTTGCGTTAAGCCCTACCTTTGCAAATGGTTCGGTTTCCAACCAAACCCAAACCAACACTGGTTCCTTCTTGAACAATCGGCACACCCTAAAAAGAACCGTTAATCCATTGAAACTTGGCTTAAAGAATTCTAAAAGAAAAGACTAATAAAATAACCTCTTACCCTACTTACCACTTGACTTCTCCAATCACCGCTTCAAAATCCAAAGGCCCTATATAAAATGATTACCAAAACAAGTGATTAACTCCTTTTAATAGATACCAAATCAGCCTTCATTTAACCCACATAATATAAGAACGAAGAGGAAAATGGCCATTCGCCAAGCTCTTACCCACTACCAACCGATTGGAAACAAGCACCCAACAACACCTAATATTCTACCAACACCAAGGAAGGTTCTAGCTAACACCCTTGATCAAGAAAAGAAAAGTTTAAAAAGAAAACAAAGAAGAAATCGGCAAGGGTTGTAGTAAGGTTCGGCTAAAAAGGCTTTGGAAAAGAAAGAAAAATAAAAAGATGAATGAAGGAGGGTTACTTTCGATTTTGTGTGAAAAGAAAAGAGAACATAGATGAATTCGACCAAGAATCGAAATAGAAAGAAAGAAAGTAGAGAAACACCTTCGGTTCTTTCTTGGAAAAGAAAAGGAAATGGAGAGGGAGACTTTACTAACAAGGTTTCAAAAGAGAAAAGAGTTGAAAATGGGATGCTAGGTTGGCTTTGCACAATGAAAAGAAGAAGAAAGAAACAAGGTAAAATTTCGACACAAGTGTTTGGGTTTCGGTTCCCAAGAGAAGAGAAATGTTCTAGTGAGAAAGCAAAGTGCTAGGTTCGGTTTGGCAACAAGCTACTTGAGCTTTCGGTTAAAGGAGAAAAGAGAAGAAGTGTTTTGAGGCTTTTGCTAGCTTTTGACACAAAGAAAAGTGGCTTACCAACAAGAATTTTGACCGAAAGAAGAAAAAGAATAAAAATAAAATGCACACATGCTAAAGGAAAACTCGGCACACCCCCACAATAACAATCGGCCACTCTTTTCCCTCCCCCAAACTCTCCCCAAATCCGGCCAACTTCCCCCCAATCACTCCCAAGCCACTAATTCGAATGACTATGACCAAGTCTTCCTCCACCATTTGCTCTCCACCCATCATTTGAATGTGTTGACTTAGTCCAAGGCAGAGTTTGAACTGCCTACAACTCTCCTCTCCTTGGCATCAAAAAGTAAGACAAAAGGGTGGCCACTTCGCAGCTTGAACTCATGACCTCTTCCCCCTTGCACTTGACGCCAAACACATGCTCTAAGTGGCGCATGCTTTACCACTCCACCAGCTCCTTTCTTATGCTCAAGAACACCAATTAAAATATATAAGACCCCGCTCCTTCAGCTCCCATCACATAAAACCCAAAAACCAAAATTTTCCACCTACTCAGGCTCACTCCCAGCCTACAACTAAGCCCCAAAACCACACAAACAACAACATAGCAAGCCATAAACATGCAACCAATGCCAAAATAAAATAGCCCTTAACTCGAGATATTACAGTTCTACCCCCTTAAAAATAATTTCGGCCCCGAAATTACAGTCGAGAAAAGTCAGGCTGCATCTCTTTGTCTCATCATATCCTCGGGTTCCCAAGTAGCTTCTTCCACGCCATGATTTCGCCAAAGAACCTTAACCAAAGGCACAGACTTCTTACGCAGAACCTTCACATCCCGATCTAAAATCTGTACAGGTTCTTCCTCCATGGTCATATCTGGTTTACCTCGATCTCTTCTCATCGTCACCACGTCACGATGGATCTCGGCGATATCGCCTAAGCATCGAAGCGTGGAACACGTCATGAATCGACTTAGCTCTGCTGGCAACTCGAGTGATATGCAATCGGTCCCACTCATCTCGATTACCTTATGCGGCCCAATAAACCTCGGACTTAGCTTGCCTTTCCTTCCTAACCTTAACACTTTCTTCCACGGTGAGACCTTGAAAAACTTGATCCCCACAAAATTCAATATCTCTCCGCTTAAGATCGGCGTGGGACTTCGCCGGGTCCAAGCTTCCTTCAATCGAGCTGAATCAACTTAACCTTATCTTCGGTCTCAACCTTAACTCTGGTCCCAACAACGGCGTTCACTTAACTCATCCAACAAGTAGGTGAGCGACACTTCCTACCGTGATAACGCCTCATATGGTGCCATCTTGATGCTTGCTTGGTAGCTTGTTGTTATAGGCGAACTCATTAACGGTAGATACTCCTCCCAACTACCCTCAAGTCCAAAACACAACCTCGCAACATGTCCTCCGGGATCAGATAACCCTTTCCGATTGCCCGTCGATCTGCGGATGAAATCTTTGTCTTGAAATCTAACCGTACCCAGAGCTCGATGCAACACTTTCCGAACCTTGACGTGAATCGGGGTCCCTATCCGAGATGATCGACATCGCACCCCGTGCGCCTCACTATCTCGACACATACGACTTCGCCAACCTCTCAAGTGAGTAGTCCACCCATCAAAATAAAGTGGGCTGATTTAGTCGATCGATCCACAATTACCCAAATCAATCCTTTTGCTCGGTGTAGCGGTAATCCACCGTGAAATCCATAGTTATCCTTTCCCACTTCCCTCGTGGAATCTTCATCGGTGAAGCAACCCAGACGAATCGATGCTCGACCTTGACTGGCGACACGTCGACACTTCCCTACAAACTCGTCACTTCCTTTTTGGACCACCCACGAGCTGTTCTCGAGATCCCTATACATTTTGCTACCTCCGGGATGCATAGCGTAGGGCTGCTATGTGCATCTGAAGAATCTTTTGCCTTAACTTCGGTATCTCTCGGCATACAAGCCTTCCCCGAAAACACAAAGACTCCATCACCCGACACTGCAGAACCCTCCAAACCATCGTTCAAGCACTTGTGTCCTCTGCGCTTTCGAACCTCATCCAACAACTATTTTTCTCTCGATCTGCTCAACCCAAGTAGGCTTAACTGCGGTTCGCGAGAATACTCCGTCGTCGCCTACAAACTCAAGTGGGCAAACAATGCTCTTAAATCCGAAACAACTTTACGGCTTAACGCGTCTACTACAACGTTAGCCTTGCCCGGATGATACTCAATGGAGCAATCGTAGTCTTCAAAGACTCAATCTATCTGCTGCCTCGATTCGGTCTTTCGAGTCGAAGGTACTTCAAACTCTTATGATCCGTGTAGACTATCGATCTCTCTCCATACAAGTAATGCCTCTATATCTTCAAGGCAAAAACTACAGCCGCTAACTCCAGATCATGCGTTGGATAATTTACCTCATGTGGCCTCAACTGCCGAGATGCGTAACCCACAACCTTCCCTTCTTGCATCAGCACACAACCCAAACCCATATGTGATGCATCGCGATGGCTGTGAATTCCTTACCGACCTCGGTTGAATCGAGCCGAGCTTCATCAAAATCTTCTTCAACTTATCGAAGCTCTCCTGCTGCTTCTCAGTCCAAATAAACGGACCCCTTTTCTCAATAATTTAGTCATCGGTACTGCGATCAACGAGAAACCCTCTACAAATCTTGGTAGTATCCTCGCCAAGCCGAAAAACTCGAATCTCGACTCTCGACCTCGCGGCTTCAATCCAAAACCGCTTCAATCTTTCGAGGATCCACTCTAATCCCTCACCGATACTACATGACCCAAGAATGTCACCTCCTTAAGCCGAATTTGCATTTCTTGAACTTCATGAGAGTTGTTTCTCCTCAAAATCGCAATACCACCCGCAAATGAGCATCATGTTCCTCCTCGGATCCTTGAATATACTAAGATGTCATCGATAAAAACTACTACTTAACTGATCCAAATACATTTGAAACACCCTATTCATCAAATCCATGAAGGTCACCGGCCGTGCGTTAGTCAACCCAAACGGCATAACTAAAAACTCAAAGTGCCCATACCGAGTACGAAATGCCGTCTTGCAGATATCCGCCTCCTTTACCCTTAACTGGTGATACCCAGACCTTAAGTCGATCTTCGAGAAAATCGACGCCCCCTTCATTCAGCTGATCAAACAAGTCATCTATCCGAGGCAGTGGATACTTGTTTTTGATCGTCAGCTTATTCAGTTGGCGGTAGTCTATACACATCCGCATAGTACCGTCTTTTTCTTGACGAAGAAGTAAAAGCGCTCCCAAGGCGAAACACTTGGCCTAATAAAGCCTCGGTCCAACAACTCCTGGATTTGAGCCTTAAGCTCCACTAACTCTTTTGGTGCCATCACATGCGAGCAATGGACATTTGGCGCGATTTGAATAACAAATCTATCCCGAACTCTACCTCTCGATCTGGCGACAAACCCGAAAGCTCCTCAGGAAACATATCAGCAAACTCCCTAACTGTCCGAACCGTCTCCACCGCAGACTCTTTAGCCTCCAAGGCATACACATGTACCACATATGCTTCACACCCTTCGACCATCTTCTCGGCTTTGAGGCGAGATACCACATTGGACGATAAGTCCTCCTATTACCGATCGAACTACCTCATCACCCTCACCGTTTCGGAATCATGCGCTTAGCAGCAAAATCCAACCGCTTTGGTACTTAACCAGCCAATCCATTCCGAGAATCAGATCGAACTCCCCAAAAGGCAGTTCCATCAAATCAGCCACAAAAGATACCCCTTGGAGTTCTAGAGGTACGTCTCTATACAACTTATCTACCACTACAGAGTAACCTAGAGGGCTTATTACGGTCATCTGCCTAGAAGATATCTCAGAGTCTAAATCCATGGTCTTCACTATGCTACTTGCAACATATGAATGTGTTGGACCCACATCAATCAAAGTAGTAAATGGAGAACCAAAGATTAAAAACGCATCTGCGTAATGACGTCCGGTGCGTCGCCCTCCTCTTGGTGCCTCACCGCATACACTAGCCCCTACTGTCGGCCTCGAAACTACCGCACCTCCTCAAGGTGCTCCACGGCCCCGACTAGAACTATTACCTCCTCTGCCATTACCTCGGCCCCTCTGCGGTGGTGGTCCGTTATTCTGTCTTGAGTCACGTACGACTCATTGTTGAATCCTAGCCAATTTGCAGACAGTCCCTCACACAGTGGTCCAGCGAGCCACACTCAAAACAGCCTCTACCATCACTCCAACATCCTCCCCAATGAGCCTTTCCACAACGATTACATTGCGGCGGTCCCTACCTAGCAGCAACAAACCTACCCGACTGATTCGGCCCACTCGGTCTAGCCCTTTTCTGCTGATTCCCTGACGACCCAGAAGATCCAAAACTCCTTTTGTGTCGGTTCCTATCCATGCCTTGCCTCACAGACTCTTTAATACCCTCAGCCACCTTTGCCTTTTCAACCAAAACTGCAAATTCACGCTCCTGCTGGGGCGCAATCAATAATCTTAATTCGTCTCATAGGCCATCCTCGAAACGAACGCACCTCTCATGTTCAGTAGCCACCATACCCCTGGCATACCGACTCAGCCTGAGAAACTCTGCCTCGTACTCTGACACAGATTTGCTCCCCTGAACTAACCTCAGAAATGCTTTCCGATGCTAGTTTATGTAGTTAGCTCCGACATACTTTTTCTGATAAGCAGCTCGGAAATAGTCCCAAGTCAGATCTTCTGCTGCAGCGCTATCTCGGACCGTGAGCCACCACTGGTATGACTCATCTCGGAGAAGTGATACTATCCCCTTTAATTTCTCTTCATTAGTTAGGTCTAGATCGTCCATGATCCGCTCTGTCGCTTTTAGCCAGTATTCAGCCGTGCTAGGAGTAACACCCGAGACACCCCGAAAGAATTCAGCCTCGTTTGCCCGAAGTCACTCAGGCACGGATTTCCTAGCTCCTACACCTCCACCTACTCCAGCTACCCTTTCTAACACTCGCAGCATCACCTGTGACACTGCGTCATCCCCAGTCTGCTCTTGGAACTCACCACCTCCAGCTGGTGGCGGAACCGATATCTCGTTCTCTGACCCCTGACCAGAACCTACGGGCTCAGAAACTGTCATCCTACCGCGACCACGTCCACGACCACGTCCACCTTGGGTACTCATGACTAAATCTCGTCTGATTTAAAGAATTTTATGTATCAGTATTTATTCCACTGTTTAAAAGCAACGTCTTATGAATATTACTTATTAAAGAAGTTTCGTTTTCGCGAGTCCACAGAGTCCTATCGGCCAGATCTCTAAGGTAGTCTTACTATTACTAATCATCCCATCATATTACATCAATATCACAAACAATAGTACGGGGTACTTACCTGGGCGGATTGGTGCCTGAGACTCGGTGCCATGCCTTTCAAACCATACTTTTAAAACTTGACACTTAAAAGCAGACTTTTGAAAACATTTTGGGCCTCGGGGCCCTGGCCAAAACCTTTGAACTTTGCTCGATACCACAAATGTAACACCCCAAACCGGTCTACACACCACAAGAATACGGTATGTCACAGGGAAAAAGGGTTTGAGAGGTTTAGGTTTAAGTTTAAAAGTTTGAGGAAAACACTTAGCTAAATTGTGTATTTGAAGAAAACTTGAGTAGGTTTGATTGAAATCGATGATGTATTTGAAAACCCAGAAATTTTAAAAACTTACTCCGATGGGTAGACAAAACCGGTTTATCTCGTCAAGAAGTTTGAGTTGTTTATCATTGTTACAAAAACATTTTGTCTTAGTAGAAAATCATGTTTAAGTTAGAAAACATTTGAGTTCTTCTTTATTCCAAATCTTAGTGTGATACCCGATGGTATAGTTTAAAATATCGCTTTTGTACTTTGAAATCGTTGTCTTTCCAAGTTTTAGCCCATTTAAACCCAATTAATTTGTTAAGGCATATAATAAATCCACTTTAATCATAAACAAAACATAATTTAAAAAGGCCATTTACAACCCAAATAAAACCAAATAGTAATAAAAACTTAAGTACCAAATTTCATAAAAGTCCGAGCAAATCTTTATTTGAGCATGGCATGAGCACCTCGAGTCCATCCCGGCTCCATGTCCGCGTCTAAGTGTCACCTGAAAAAAGTCAAAGGAGAGAGTGAGTCGCGAGACTCAGTGTGTAAACCCCCTCCCGATGATACAACATGCTAACACACATCATAGCAAAGCAATACAATTAATGCACCCGTTCCTAACCATCCATTACACCTTTTCTACCCCATGTGGTACCAAACCACTGGTGGTGCCAAACCACTGGTGACCCAAAGTCACGATATCCATAATGTGGTGCCAAACCACTGGTGACCCAAAGTCACAAATAATCCAATGATGGGGCCAACCCATCGCGTGATACCAAATCACTAGCGACAATCCCGTATCTCATAAGTGGGGCCAACCCACGGTGGTGTCAACCACGGGGACGAGTCGCAATGAGGTGCCAAACCTCGGTGTCCCAAAGACACGGTGTGATACCAAATCACCGGTGACCGCATGATCACAAATCCGATGATGGGGTCAACCCATCGTGTGATACCAAATCCTTGGCGTCAATCCCAGTATAATCAAGCGTAGGGCCAACCCATCGTGGTACTAAGCCACCGGGGCGAGACGCTGAGGTGCCAAACCTCTGGTGACCCAAAGTCAAAAAATATGTGGTACCAAACCACTGGAGGTGCCAAACCTCTGGTGTCCCAAAGACACAGTGTCCCAAAGACACGGATATCATCCTCCCCCTTCTCTCACATTACCCATACATGTCATACTAACTCATGCCATATGCAAATCATGTAATTCATGCCAACATGCCCAACATTGCATCTCATAGCATATATATATCATGGATCATCATAACAAACGTATCAACAATAGAACTTGTAATGCTACGGACTTACCCGAATCCGTGAACATACCCTACCGGGTATCATGACACTCATCACTGTTTCACTTGTTATAACACAGGTTATTAATTTATTACTAAGATTCAGTGTGTTAGCTTACACACCTGGAATAGCGAAGGTTAAATCCTAAGAACTGGTCTAAGTCCCTTGATCTCCTCGACAACCCCGATCCTACAATCGGCCAACAACGGATTAGTCACTATACCATTCGGCCACAAATAGGTAACCCAAGGGGTTGCGTTAAGCCCTACCTTTGCAAATGGTTCGGTTTCCAACCAAACCCAAACCAACACTGGTTCCTTCTTGAACAATCGGCACACCCTAAAAAGAACCGTTAATCCATTGAAACTTGGCTTAAAGAATTCTAAAACAAAAGACTAATAAAAATAACCTCTTACCCCTACTTACCACTTGACTTCTCCAATCGGCTGCTTCAAAATCCAAAGGCCCTATATAAAATGATTACCAAAACAAGTGATTAACTCCTTTTAATAGATACCGAAATCAGCCTTCATTTAACCCACATAATATAAGAACGAAAAAAGAAAAATGGCCATTCGGCCAAGCTCTTACCCACTACCAACCGATTGGAAACAAGCACCCAACAACACCTAATATTCAACCAACACCAAAGAAGGTTCGGCTAACACCCTTGATCAAGAAAAGAAAAGTTTAAAAAGAAAACAAAGAAGAAATCGGCAAGGGTTGTAGTAAGGTTCGACTAAAAGGTTTTGGAAAAGAAAGAAAAATAAAAAGATGAATGAAGGGGGGTTACTTTCGGTTTTGTGTGAAAAGAAAAGAGAACATAGATGAATTCGCCAAGAATCGAAATGGAAAGAAAGAAAGTAGAAAACACCTTGGTTCTTTCTTGGAAAAGAAAAGGAAATGGAGAGGGAGACTTTGGCTAACAAGGTTTCAAAAGAGAAAAGAGTTGAAAATGGGATGCTAGGTTCACTTTGCACAATGAAAAGAAGAAGAAAGAAATAAGGCAAAATTTGATTACACAAGTGTTTGGGTTTCAGTTCAAGAGAAGAGAAATGTTCTAATGAGAAAGTAAAGTGCTAGGTTCGATTTTGGCAACAAGCTACTTGAGCTTTGGTTAAAGGAGAAAAGAGAAGAAGTGTTTTGAGGCTTTTGCTAGCTTTTGACACAAAGAAAAGTGGCTTACCAACAAGAATTTTGACCGAAAGAAGAAAAGAATAAAATAAAATGCACACATGCTAAAGGAAAATTTGGCACACCCATAATAACAACCGCCACTCTTTTCCCTCCCCAAACTCTCTCAAATCCGCCAACTTCCCCCAATCACTCCCAAGCCACTAATTGAATGACTATGACCAAGTTTTCCTCCACCATTTGCTCTCCACCCATCATTTGAATGTGTTGACTTAGTCCAAGGCAGAGTTTGAACTGCCTACAACTCTCCTCTCCTTGGCGTCAAAAAGTAAGACAAAAGGGTGGCCACTTCGCAGCTTGAACTCAAGACCTCTTCCCCCTTACACTTGACGCCAAACACATGCTCTAAGTGGCACATGCTTTGCCACTCCTCCAGCTCCTTTCTTATGCTCAAGAACACCAATTAAAATATATAAGACCCCGCTCCTTCAGCTCCCATCACATAAAACCCAAAAACCAAAATTTTCCACCTACTCAGGCTCACTCCCAGCCTACAACTAGGCCCCGAAACCATACAAACAACAACATAGCAAGCCATAAACATGCAACCAATGCCAAAATAAAATAACCCTTAACCCGGGATATTACAAGTTTGGTTCCATAGCCATTTCTAGAAAGTGGATAGGATCTCTTGTCATGTCTTCAGTGATAGTTATTCTCCATTGAAAGAAATAGCCGCAACACCAAGAAGAGACGATGTGTCAGAGGAAAATTGGACCACAATTCTCCAAAATCTTCGAGAAGATGATGTTCAATGGAGAGCTCCTTGGTTGGTGCCTAGTGAGATTTTGTTCTTATGCGAAGTTTTAGTTGGGTTCCTTTGCTCGAGGTTTGGGGAGCCACGGGTTATACTCCTTTACTTGTACTAAGACAATACGGGTCAAGGCAGTTTGTACCGGTAACTCATGGCCTAGTGCAATGCGAGTTCATATTTAAAGCAGACGATTACAAGAAGAAGATCAAGGAGATTTTCGCTGCTTGAAACCATACTCACCGTATGAAGAGATTATCGATAGGTTTTATGACGACACCTGAGTGTAATAATTGGTTTAGCCAAAGGATTAACGACAATATACCTGGACCGAGTTCAGAGAGTGCTTGATCGATAGAGGATTGTCTACGAGTTGTCCTATCCGAATTGGAGATAATAAAACAAGATTTAAAAAAAAGGAATCGAGAGTTGGAAAAGAGAATAGAGCAATTAGAGGAAGAGAAGATGTATTTAGGGTTGGATGTTGACGTTTAAAATGCAGAGGCAGAGAAATTGAGAAAAAGAAAAGAATGGGTTGAAGAGGATCTCAATAGCTTAAAGACTGATTATAAGAAGATGCGGCTATCAATGAGGACCGCCTGTTTAGGAAAAACTCCCGATCAATGGTGTCAAGAAATTCAAGGCTAAAAGGTTAAAGCTAATCAATGGTTGGAGAAGTTCAGAGAGGCACAAACACAAAATGAACTTATGGAAAAGGGCCTCTCAGAAGGCCAAAGTGAACAAAACAAGTTAAAGGTTAGAGTCACAAAACTTGAGAGATCCCTTCACCATCATCGAAGTCGCAACTCGATGAAAGAATTAAGAGCAAGTTTGAGCCAAATAGAGGAAATGAAGAAGAAGATCGAGAATTAGAAATGGCCTTGCTAAATTGCCAAAACCATATTAAGTCTCTAGAGGCAAACGAAGAATGAAGGGAAGAGGAGCTTCACCATTCCCAGAATCAAGTTAGAGATGGAGATTACCTTATGGGGGAAGCTATAACCTAGATGCGAGAGATAGCTGAATATTTACAGAATTTGGCCTTACAAGATGATATATTGAGCATACAGTTTGAGACACGGTCAGATCGCGGACAAGAATTAGCCTCCCTACTTACAAAGATTAAAGCTTTAGGTGTTAGAGCAAGGCCGTATTTGTAATCCACTTTATGTAAAGAGCTTTGTTTTCAAATAAAGTTTCCTAAATAGAATTGAATCAGAATCGACTTCTTTTGCATTTCATGCATTCCAATTTGTCATTCATTGCATTCATATGCATCAAAAGTCATTAAAAATTTCTAATTAGAGTAAAAATTATTTCAGCAACCTGGAAACCAGCAAAACCTTACCAGAGACGCATCCCTACGGCACAAGAAAGAAAATAAAAAAATATGGATCAGAGAATAGAGAAGCTTGAACAACTCCAAAAAGAGATGTAGCTGCAAATGCAGGAGCAGCTTGCTAAGATCCAACATGATATGAAGGATCGGATGATAGAATCGCAAAAAACCATGATGTCCCAATTAACTCAATTATTGGCAGATAAAGGAAAAGCCCCCATGGTTAACACTGCTGAAGATAGTGAGGAGCGACTATCTCTCTCGGGTCTCACCTCGACACATCCTGAAGTGCATCCACAAAAGACATCTGTCATAATTAAACCTCAATAATTTCAAGAAGGTGTTTTGATACCGCCAAATTTCTAAGCTGGATCAGGCTCCAATCTAGTAGACCATCCGATTAATGCTGTTATTCCCGACCTTGATGAAGGCAGCGAAAGAGGAAAAGGCAAAGTCTAAATTACCAAAACAGCTAGAAGAGCATTGCAAATGGTTAGAGGACAAATTTAGGGCTTTGGAAAGTACTGATATGCAACGGGGAGTTGACGCTAAAGATCTAGTTTGGTGCCAGATCTAATATTTCCCCACAAATTTAAAACACCAGAGTTTGAAAAATACAAGGGAATCACTTGCCCTGAAGCTCATATAACTATTTTTTGCCAAAGAATGACTGGGTATATTCACAATGACCAACTGTTGATACATTACTTCCAGGATAGCCTGGTCGGAGCAGCAGCCAAATGGTATTATCAGTTGAGCCAAACCAAAATTAGTTCTTGGAGGGATCTAGCACAGGCATTTATAAAGTAGTACAGTCACGTAACGGATATGACCCCTGATAGGATTGCCCTATAAAACATGGAGAAGAAACCAAGCGAGAGTTTTCGGCAGTATGCGCAGAGGTGGAGGGAGGTTGCCATCCAAGTCTAGCCACCACTTTTGGAAAAGGAGACCACAATGCTCTTTACCAATATGCTAAAGGCCCCATTTATCACGCATATGCTAGGAAGCGCAACCAAGAGTTTCTCAAACATCGTAATGACCGGAGAGATGATCGAGAATGCTATAAAGAGCGAAAAGATTGAGGCGGGGGAAAGTAACAAAAGAACGACCACAAGGAGGAAAGAAAGCAAAGTGAATAATGTAAGCATAGGGTATTCAAAGTCGATTACTGTTAACCAACCAAAAGCAGTGGCCACGGGGCATCAAGATCGTCCAAGAAAGAATTTGGCGCTACAAGACAAAATAATGAGAAACTCCAATTCACACCGATTCCAATGATGTGCAAGGAGATGTATCAAACTCTATTTGACTCACATATTGTGTCTCTTTATCATCTAAAACCAATACAGCCTCCGTATCCCA
Source organism: Gossypium rotundifolium (assembly GCA_025506655.1). NCBI lineage: Eukaryota > Viridiplantae > Streptophyta > Magnoliopsida > Malvales > Malvaceae > Gossypium > Gossypium rotundifolium. Next base: position 104,180,969 of record CP106723.1, on the reverse strand, counting down.
AGTGGTATGACCCGAATGCACAGTGTGAATACCATGCAAGGATCACGGGGCATTCAATAGAAAATTGTCTTGCCTTTAAGAAATTGGTGGAAAAATTTATCAATATAGGTGTCATGGAGTTAGAGGACATGCCAAACACAGTAAACCCATTACCTAATCATGATAATAACGGGGTCAATACAATTGGCGAAAGTTCAGAAAAAAGAATCAAGGCAAGTGTCGTGGAGGTTAAGACTCCCTTAAGATTGGTCTAGAAAGAAATGGCCAAGTAGGGACGAATTGTTGCGGAAACGAGTCGGGGAAAGTTGATAAATTATTGTGAGTACCATCAAGAATTGGGGCATGAGATTCAAAATTGTGGGGAATTTAGAACTTTGGTACAAAATTTAATGAACAATAAAGAAGTTGAATTTTATGCTGAAGGCATAGAGGAGAGGAGCGTATGTACGTTAGAGTCAATAGCAAAGAGTATGAAAGTCAATCTTCTGATGATCGTTATTTTGCATCCCAAAAGTAATGAGGTGGGGACACAGATAGCGCCGAAAGTGATAATACGGAGGCCCGCTACCTTTGCTTATAAAGACAGTAAGAAGGTTCCTTGGAATTATGAGTGTAATGTGGCAGTCCCAGAGAAAGAGAATTCGGCTAGTGCTTCAAAGGAGGATTTAGATATAGGTTCTCATACTTGTAGCGAGAGATGCTATAACTTGACAAAAAGGAAAGCTCCAATGGTAGAGCAGGAGAAAGAAAAATCGGTCGAGCTTGAGTCGCCTATCAAGGAACCGGTGAAAGAAGAAGAAGCTAAGGAGTTCCTAAAATTTCTAAAACACAGTGAATATTGTGTTGTAGAATAGCTGCATAAGCAACCAGTGCGCATATCTGTGTTGGCTTTGCTTCAGAGTTTGGAGGTACACAGGAACGCATTGATAAAAGTTTTAAATGAGACTTACGTAGCTAATGATATCTCGATTAATAAACTGGATCAATTGATTGGTAACATAAGTGCTGACAACTTCATCTATTTCAATGACGACGAGATACCACCGGGTGGTAGAGGATCCACCAAGGCTTTGAATATTACCACTAGATGTAAAGGGTACACGCTACTAGGGGTCTTAATAGACAATGGGTCGGTGTTAAACGTGTTACCCTTGTCCACTCTAAATAGATTATCGATGGACAGTTCACACATTAAAGAGTGCCAAAGCATAGTGAAGGCATTTGATGGCACACAAAGAAAAGTGTTGGGAAGAATTGAGATACCCCTATTGATTGGCCTGACCACTTACGAGGTGGATTTTTTGGTAATGGACATCAAGCCTTCCTATAACTACTTACTAGGAAGACCATGGATACATTCTTCAGGGGTAGTGCCCTCATCATTACATCAAAAAGTAAAGTTGGTAGCAGAGGGTCGACTAATAGCGATAAAGGCTGAGGAGGACATTATTACAGCTGTACTAGTGAAATGCCGTACTTGGAGATAAACGATGAGACAACTGAATGTTCTTTTTGGTCTCTCGAGTTCATGAATGCGACTTTCATTATGGAAGGAAATAGAATCTTGATACCAAGAATCTCCAAGACCACCAGAATGGGACTGAAAATGACCGTAGGGAAAGAGGCTTTATTAGGAAGAGGACTTGGAAAGTATCTTCAGGGGAGAGTTGTGGCCCCGACCTCGAGAGAGAAACAAGATCGCTTTGGCTTAGGATTCAGGCCAGAAAAAAAAAGAAAGAATTAGAAAAAAGGCAAGAAAGAAGACGTGCCCGTTTGAGGGGCGAGGAAACCAAATGGGAACCCATGATAATCCCTCACATTTCTCAAACTTTTGTGTCGGGAGGGGTAATTCATGCTGAGCCAAAGGTGCCAAAGGGAGAGGATATTGTAGCAATTTTGGTCGATGTAAGCATTAGTGCCATATCCAAAGAGGCCGTTGAGGAAAGGACCCTATCAGATATTCAACCTTATGAACCAGGAAGCATTTTAGACAACTGGACTGCAGAGGAAATCCCTGTAGTATTTAAAGCTTATTTAGAGTAATGTTCAGAATGCACTTATTGCTTTAAGCCTAGAAGCAATAAGATTTCTTTTGTGAAATAGGCGCATGTTCAAACATTATTTAATTAATGAAGTATAGTTTTGCTATCATTTAAAGCAAACATTCTTCCATTCTTTTCTTTATTTTGTGATTCCTTCAAATCATTCTCTCATAATTATTATACATACAAATAACCATTCATACATTTATTCTTTCTTTCCATATTCTCTTGAACTACAATAGGTCCCCGGATATCAATGACATGAGCGACGCTGCCAGGGACTCAAAATATCCTTTTGAGCAAGACATATGTTTAGAAGGATCGTAGGATTTTGAAGATGACATGGACAGTGATTTATCTCCTAACTTGTTAAGAATGATAGAACAGGAGGAGGAACAACTCCTACCTCATAAGGAAACAGTAGAGACTATGACATTGGAGGAAGGGAAAGTAGTAAAGATTGGAACGAGTATGGCTGAAGAAATAAGACAGGATATTGTCAAGTTCCTACAAGGATTTAAAGATATCTTCGCATGGTCATATAAGGATATGCCTAGTTTAAGAACCGATATTGTAGTACATCGCCTGCCCATAAAAAAGGATTGCAAGCCAGTTCAGTAGAAGCTCCGAAGGATGAGACCAAATATTGTGCTAAAAATAAAAGAGGAAGTCAAAAAATAGTTTGATGTGAATTTCTGCAAGAGGTCAAATACTCAGAATGGGTAGCCAACATAGTGTTTGTCTCTAAGAAGGATGGAAAGGTACGAATGTGTGTGGATTATAGAGACCTAAATAAGGCTAGCCTAAAGGATAATTTTCCTTTACCTCATATTGATACTCTGGTGGATAACACAGTGGGCTACTCGTTGTTTTCATTTATGGACGGATTCTCGGTACAATCAGATAAAAATGCATCCTGAAGATATGGGAAAGACTACCATCATAACACTGTGGGGTACGTTCTGTTACAAAGTGATGTCGTTTGGGTTGAAAAATGCGGGAGCTACATACCAAAGAGCTATGCTGACTTTATTTCATGATATGATGCATAAAGAAATTGAGGTTTATGTGGACGACATGATTGCAAATTCTAGAACAGAAGAAGAACATATCCGAGTTTTGAGGAAACTATTCCTGAGATTAAGAAAATTCCAACTGAAACTCAATCCAATGAAATGTATTTTCGGAGCTAGATCGGGTAAATTGCTGGGCTTCATAGTCAGCAAAAAGGGAATCAAGATTGACTCAGATAAGTTCAGGGCTATACAAGAATTGCCTCTATCATGCACTGAAAAAGAAATTCAAGGTTTCCTCTGGAGGTTAATTACATTGCTCGATTTATTTCACAGTTAATTGAAAAGTGCGATCCTATATTTCATCTTCTGAAGAAACATAATCCAGGTGTAGGGGAAATGAATGCCAGAAAGCTTTCGATAGGGTCAAATAGTCATTTTCGAATCCTCCAGTATTATCACCCCCTTGCCCAGATAAGTCGCTAATCTTGTATTTAACAGTGAATGATCACTCTATAGGGTATGTGCTGGGTCAGCATGATAATTCAGGGAGAAGAGAAAAGGTGATATATTACATCAGTAAGAAATTTACTGAGTGTGAGATGAGATATTCGCCAATTGAAAAATTGTGTTGTGCCTTGATCTGGACAACTCGAAGATTGAGACAGTACATGTTGTACCATACGACCTGGTTAATCTCAAAACTAGATCCTCTTAAATATATGATGGAGTCAACCACCTTGAATGGGAGAATGGCTCGATGGATAATTTTGCTCTCTGAATTCGACATAGTCTATGTGAGCCAGAAGGCTGTGAAAGGAAGTGTAATAGCAGACTTTCTAGTCAGCAGAGTGCTAGACGATTACGAACCTTTGAACTTCGATTTTCCCAATGAGGATCTGATGTTTGTAGTAGCTACAGAGGGAGGTACTCTAGAAGATTGTCCTTGGAAGTTGAACTTTGATGGAGTGTCAAATGCCGTTGGTAATGGAATTGGGGCAGTCCTAATATCCCCAAATTGAGATCATTACCTGTTCACTTGTAAATTGGACTTTGATTGCACAAATAATATGGTAGAATATGAAGCTTGTATTATAGGAATTCGAGCGGCCATAAACTACAAAGTTAGGGTACTAGAGGTATATGGGGATTCCATATTGGTGATCTATCAGCTCAAAGGAGAATGGGAAACGAAGGATCCCAAATTGATTAGGTACCGAAAGTTAATTCTAGAGTTGATTGAAGGGTTTGAGGATATAACATTCTTTTACCTCCTGCATGATGAAAACTAGATGGTTGATGTATTGGCCATATTAGCTTCTATGATCAGAGTAAATGAGCATGAAAGTATGAAGCCCATCCAAATGAGTATTTGTGAGGTTCCGGCCCACTACTATGATATAGACTAAGAAGAGAGGAGAGATGAGCATCCTTGGTATCATAGCATTCTGTGATATGTGAAGAGCCATGAATACCTTAATCAAGCAACAAAAAATAACAAAAGAACATTGAGAAGGCTAGCTTGTGATTATGTCCTGGACGGGGAGGTCCTGTGCAAAAGAGGAAAGAATCAAGTACTTTTGAGGTGCATGGATGCTATTGAAGCTAAGAAGATTTTGGAAGCATACATGAGGGTGTCTATGGGACTCACGCTAACTACTTTACAATGGCCAGACAAATTATGAGATTTGGATACTATTCGTTAAACATGGAAGGTGACTACATCAACTACGCCAAGAGATGTCACAAATGCCAGATATATGTGGACAAAATTCACGTACCTCCTTCACCATTGCATGTTATGACTTCCCCATTTCCTTTCTCCATGTGGGGCATGGATGTCATCAGGCCGATTTCCCTAAAAGCTTCAAATGGGCATCAGTTCATTTTTGTAGTTATCGATTATTTCACTAAATGGGTAGAAGTGGCTTTATATGCTAGTGTTACCAAGTCGATAGTTAGCAGATTCCTAAAAAAGGAAATTATATGTCAATATGGAATGCCCGAGAGGATTATATCTGACAATGCGCAGTACAATCGCGGAGGTCTGCAGTCAATCCAAGATCAGACACCACAATTCGTCACCATATCATCCGAAAATGAATGGTGCAGTAGAAGCAGCTAATAAAAACATTAAGAAGATTGCAGTGAAATGGCTGAAACTTATGAGGATTGGCACGAGAAGCTACCATTCGCTCTCTATGCTTATCGAACGTCAGCCAGGACCTCTACCGGGGGAACTCCTTTCTCATTAGTTTACGAAATGGAAGTAGTGTTACCCATAGAAGTTAAAATTTTGTCCCTTCGAGTCTTACCAGAATTAAAGTTAGAGGAAGCAGATTGGATCCAGTCTAGATACGATTAGTTGAACTTGATCGAAAAAAAAGGCTAAAAGCTATCCGTCATGGTCAGATGTACCGAAAGAGAATGATGCGGGCTTATGATAAAAAGGTTCGTCCAAGAGAATTCCATGAGGGAGACCTGGTTTTGAAAAAGTTCCTCCCTATACAAAAGGATTATAGAGGGAAGTGGATGCCAAATTGGAAAGGACCTTATGTGGTGAAAAAGGCTTTTTCTGGAGGAGCACTGATCTTGGCTGAAATGGATGGGAAAAACTTGCCCAATCCTATAAATTTGGATTCAGTCAAGAAATACGATTCTTAAAGAGGGAAGGAGGCCAAAGTGAAAACCCGCAAAGGGCGCTCTAAGACTTTCAAAAAAAAACAGAGAGGCCAAGGAAAAAACCCGTAAAGGGTGCTTTGAGATCAAAGGGGGGTTTGAGTTGAAAACCCGAAAAGGGCGGCTCAAATTATGACATATAGTGATCCGGCTATATTTGAATTAACAAGGAAAGGGTATGTTATGTCTTAGTGCACCGACAAAGTACTCAGGGTCTCCTATACACATGTCAGACTCAAAATAGTCTTCCAGACACTCAGGCAGAGAAGCTCAGGCTGCGATATCTAGAGGGCCCATAGTAGGCATTTTTTAAATGTGCTATCTTTGAATACTCTGTTCTTTTTGAGACGAGCATTTGTGATTAAGTTCTTTTGATAATTTGTCTTAAGTTTTACTTCACACCAATTTTGTTCTCATCTATTGTTATTACCTTTATGCAAGCATGTCCCATTGAAATAATGGTGGATGAACTAATAATACTTTCATAGAAGAAGTTTCGTATATTACTCTAGAAGTTTCTAAATAATACAAGAGCCCAAAATAGGACTATTGTGTAGAACTCACTAGGTCCAAGGGATTGATAATATCGAGGAGGAGGGTGTCTATATAGTGATGATCTCTCTATTTTTAAAGTGCCACGGTAGAGGTGAGGCTTTAACAAACAAACAATAAGAAGGACATTATTCTCAAAGATGAAATTGTGTTCAAACTAAACACTTAGAGAATGGTGTAACAGATTATTTTGAAGACACGGCAAGTGGCGGTATAATAATACAAATCTTATGCCTTCGAGGTATGAGGGAATAGACATTGAAGTTACAATAGGGGCAAATTAGTTGAGCAAAGTAGTGGTTCCTTCGAGTTTTGGGGTCAAATTTCCAGCCAAACAAGGACGACAGGATAGCGAGCAAGGATGCCCTTAAACATTTGAAAAGAATCATTCTCATTCTGCATTCACATAAATATCATCCATAAGACACATCTATTTTGGGGCATTTGATTCACTCTAATCATTGCATCCTAATCTTTGTAAAAGGACCATTATCATTGTGCATTCATGCAAGTGTCGTCCATAATACATTTAGTTAGGAGCATTCGATTCATTCTAATCATTGCATCCCAACCATTTTGCATAAGCATAAACACAAAACTAATTTTATGGCACAGGTCCCCTAGAGGACGTTGTCGCAACATCAGTGAATTCGAAGATCTTGATTTCCTGAGCAAAGCTGATCGAAGACAGCAGATCTGGCAATCTTGAAGTTGTAGGAGCAGATCGAGGCCATACAAGTCTTATTTTCTCGAAGTCCTAGTAGAGCAGGTCAAAGTTACAAATCCCTCCTCCCTGAGTGTATTGAGGATTAACCTTTATTTCTGAGAAGTTTCAGTGAGAAGATCGAAACTACAAATCTCTTCTCTCTAGTTTCTTACCACCTCGAAGTCCCAGTGGAGCAGGTCGAAGTTACAAATCCCTCCTTCCTGAGTGTATTGAGGATCAACCTTTATTTTTGAAAGTTTCAGCGAGAGGATCGAAATTACAAATCTCTTCTCTTTGGATTCTTATCACCTCAAAGTCCCAGCGGAGCAGGTCGAAGCTATTAATCCCTTCTCCCTGAGGTTATTGAAGGTCAACATTTATTTTTGAGAAGTTTCAGCGAGAAGATCGAAATTACAAATCCCTCCTCCCTAAGTGTATTGAGGATCAACCTATATTTTCGAGAAGTTTCAATAGGAAGATCGAAGTTACAAATCTCTTCTATCTGAATTATTATCGCCGTGATGTTCCGACGGAGCAGATTGAAGCTACAAATCTCTTCTCCAGGAAATTACATCGAATTGGATAGAAGCACTAGATTTCATGCCCTTAAAGATGCGGTGGGATGGAATAAAGCTACTCGAAGAAGAAAAGCAGTGAATGAAAATTCGACCAGACCGGGAAAATTTCACCCTTTTAAAATCTTTGCTCCATTCTCGTTACACGACAATGAGCAAAGAGGGGCAGCTGTAGGGCCCAAAATTTACCCGGGCCCATATTAAAACCAAACAAAAATATCAAAAAAAATAATTTATCAAAAGTCCAATAAACAATCCTTCTATTTCAGGCCCAAAACAACAAACCAACCAGCCCAATCCTAAACCTAACCCTTAACCCATTTACAAACCCACTAAAAACCTAATTTTGGAACTGGCCTAAGCAGCCCAATACATTTGACGCTCATGAGGGCTTCCAGAACGTCCCAGTGCCACCTCAGCTTCCCTTGTGCGTGCCTTCACGTGCATGACCGTTCGTATCCCCGCATGCCCCATGTGCTCCACCCACGCACAAGCCTTTACTAGCGCGCCTCCATACGGCCTCCAGCGCATCAGTGTCGTACGACCTTCGTGTCTTGGCCACATCTGTACCTGCAAACCAATAGCAAAGAAACAACAGCAAGGAAAAATGCAAAAAAAAAAAGATAATTGTTGTATTTTTAAATTTTTCTTCATTTTTTTAACGTTTGACTATTAAAAGTCGAGAGAAAAACACTGTAAAGAGGACATGGAGAATATTGATACGCGCACATAACACATCAATACGAAAATCAGAAAGAGATATTCAAAATTTCAAAAAAAAAAGGTTACTTTTTTATCTTCTCGATTGTTTCTTTTTCTTCGAATACATTTTCGCATCTTTTCTGGCCTTCTTTTACCATACGCGAAAATAAAAAAAGGAACTTACCTTTGACGATAGAACCGACGATCCGCCTTCTCTGTCGAAATCGGAAGGAAAGTAGTTGCCGAGGTTAATACTTGAGTCTGGCTTGAGAGGGGGCAGTCGGTCGTGACTGAATCGGCCACTAATCGCCGATTACAATGGCGTTGAAGTGGCTAGATTTATCGATCTCCTTTGCTGCTAAGTATAAAAATTCAGAAACGATAGGGTTTGGGTTAAGTGAGGGTTAATCTTTTCCTTTAAAATTTGTATTAACCCATCACAGAAATAGCGTCGTTTGGGTTCGCGTTAATAACCTGAAATGGCACCGTGTTGACCATTGCCCGACGACCCGACCCGAATGCGGCTAAGACCCGCGCGTTTTGATACTAAAGGGATATTTATGCGCTTAATCCTCCTTTCATGTGTTGTTTTTTCAATCGGATCCATTAAACGTTTTCCTAGTTCTTTAATTTGCCCCTATAATCTGTATGTTATATCGATTAGATCCAATTCGTATATTGTTTTTTATTATGGGAAATTAGCCTTTTTAATCCTGTTCATTCGTATGTATTGTGATTTAATTATGCATTTACAATATTATTCATTTAGCATTAATTAATTAGTTGTGTTATATTTCAAATTATTCATATGTATGTTTATTGCCTATTTTTATTGTTAATTTCATTATATGATTATTGCTAGCATATGAATTGTAATTCGTTAATTTGTAATTATTAATTATTCATGATTCATTGTTACAATGTTCGATGTATGGATTAATATATTGCTTTATGTATTAGTATTCCATTATGTCTTACAAAAAGAAGTAGTGTTTTAATGTCATTTCGATTTTAAGATCGCAAGGCAATGCTCGTGTTTAGGGGTTTCGAGAAAATCATGCTCTAACTTACTGAGTTCCTATTCACCTCGTTTAAAACCTAGTAACCGAGTATCATTTCTCCCTTAAATCAAAATTCACGATATTTTAAATAAAAAAACTCATTCTCGAAAAGTTGAGATATTGTGCCCTAACTTACTGGGTGTGATATTTTATCATCTCGAGATAAGAATTTCAAAAGAACAAAGGCAATATTTCGTATTCGATAATTTTGAGAAATAGTGCCCTAACTTACTGGGTTGCGATTTTTCATTTGACCCAAATAATTGACTATCCTTCTTATTTTCAAATGTACGAGTATTGAATGTCGAAGGATAAGCCTAATTTCGAGAATTTAAGATGTGGTGCCCTAACTTACTGAGTACGGCATTTTATTTCTTCGAAATAAGAGGTTTTAGCATCCAATATGATTCTGTCCAAATATATATTAAGTAAATGGATCGTAATTTAGAATCTTTTCAAATTTTTGACATCAGGACATTAATTAATCAATTTGGTACCAATTTTGGGCGTTCTGAGCGTGCTAATCCTTCCGCGTACGTAACCGACTCCCGAACCCATTTTTTTAAATTTCGTTGACCAAAATTATTATTTTAATAAAAATGTTTTATTAAAATAATTCATCTCAAGGTGATCTGATCACATCTTAAATAAAATATCGATTGCGACTCCATTTCCTTATTTTTTAAAGTCGATTCCCCTTTTTAACCTTCGATTTAAAAATGGTTTCGATAGAGGGTATTTCAAAAATTTGCAAATCGAGGGTATTTCGATAATTTTTCCAACTGATGGTTATTAACGACCCAATAGAAGTTCCACGGTCAGCTCGAGCTACTTAGGAAATCTAAATTGACTTAACGGCAAAAATGGGCCTAAGGCCCATTACCCTACCCAAGTGGGCCCACACACTCGTGTGGCCCAATTAGCCTAGAAACAACCACAGCTATGCAACGACACAGCCCAAATCAATAACTTATCGCATCATGGACATTTCATCTGTGTGGACCCATAAGCCTATTGGGCCCACACGGTCCCCTTTCGGCCTTACGCGACCCAAAGCACCTAAGTCATGTGTGCGACATGATACACCTATCTATTTCCCATTTAACAGTGTGACTTGCATTCGCACGCCCTATGGCCCATTAGGCCCGTTGAGGCCCATTCCAGCCCAAGTCACCCATTACGGCCTAAGACCCTGAATTCGCTTATGGTGGCCTTTCTCATAACACGCTCATGCTTCGTGAGCTCAGTTCACCACATGTGCGATCGTACGCTCGTATGGCATCATTCGTCCGTGTTTTAGCTTTTCAACATAATGCCGATCAACAGTCAAGATAGTACAATATATGCACCTTCGACTTTTCAACTGATTAACAATCAGAACACTATATACGGATACACACCTTATCACGTAGAGTACTAAATAATCACAAGCGCCTTCACATTTACTAGAATGATCAACTGTGATTTGCCTAGTTAAACCAAAGTTTGATCCGTCACCCTTCCACATCCAGGCGAAAAGTCCCGAACCGCGGACACTCTATGCCGCTTAAACTTGGGAGTGGAGGCTATGTGCATAGTCTCGGCTGACACCTTTGCCGCCACCCTATGGCTAGAATCCCCTCTGCTCATCAAGAACACAATCTTGCAGAACTGAAGTCAACACGAATGCTTAAATCACAACCACAAGGTAACCGATCACCCTAACAGGAAGAAACGAGATAACGATGCAAATGTGCCTAGGGCCCATTCGCATCCCAAATAGGCCCACATGCTTGTATGGCCCATTTAGCCCAAATCTAGCCACAGATATGAGATTCACATAGTCCAATCCAATATTTACTACACAATCATACAACTTATCTAATTGGGCCCACGGGCCCATTAGCCCCACATGGCCCCTTTTGGCCCATCATGGCCCAAACAGCCTAAACCCACAAGAACACTCATGATGGCCTCAACTATCGCGTCGAAGCTCCCATACGTTCGCTCGCACACTCGTGTGGCTACTATCATCGTGTGATCGGTATTTCAGCATTTGCTGCTCTACAGCTAGAGTAGTGTGAAATACACACCTGATAGGAATCTGAAGCTAATCTGCACTCCGAACACTCCTATGCCCAAACACCAACTAAGGTATGCTTACTCTCCTCATAGGTCGCTCTATTTAAAGCCAACTTCTCGCCTACTCTCATGCTAGCTTCCCGATGTAGGATCCCTCTTTCAATCCTCCAAAACCGTCCCAAATTAGCAAAATAGTCACCTTTTGCATGCAAGGGGTTTCGAACTCTGGCTCCCCCTATAACTTAATCCACGCCACTAGCCACTTTACCAACTAGCTCCTTGTGCAACAAAACAAGCACAACTAGATATAAGTCTATGGGCCAAAGCCTAAGTTCATTAAAAGTAAATCAAAATGAATTGCAAGCGCCATGACTTGAACCCAAGCTCTCCCTTATACCCTTAATGATGCCTTGCCACTAGACCACTCACTTCCTTGTGTCATTTTTTTCCCACATTTTATTTTTAAAGGCTACTTACTTCCTCCTAGGGTTTTATTCACCTAAAATAAAAAATTTTCCTAAAGCCCAGGTTTGAACCCAAGACTTCATGGAAGCCCCCTGACCTTCCGAAATCACTCACCTAATAGGTCTAACTTGCATTAGTGCCATTCTTTTATTCTCAAAAATTTTAAACGCTCCCATGCCCAAGGCCCAATAGGCCTAATTCTACTCGTCCCAAAAAATCAGGGTGTTACAATAATTTTTTTCATTTAGACTATCCGTCTATATACTTGTGAATGTAGAAAATTCATTACTATACTTGAAGATACTTTAAATACACATAACTCAATTGAATCGAATAGCCGAGACTAGCTTCTTCTTTATATGTGACATTGCATTATCTATGTAATCTTCAAAACATTCTTATATTTCTTCTAAAGCTGTTTTCACTTTCCAACTATCCTCATCTCTATATACATTACTAATTGTTTCATCACTGAACTCTTTAGTTTCACACTTATGAACTTATTCAACATGGTTCTCGTAAAATTTCGTCATAAAGTATCACTAGTAATGGGTGAGGTCGTAAAGCCTCTAACTTGACTCTCATTAATACACACATATGACTTAGCATTCATCATTAACGTAATATTATCATATTCACATAATTCACTTCAGACAATTTAATATACTTATTCATTTTACGAATGTTTTCTGCCATTCACAATGTCAAACAATGAATTTACTTACTAACATTTGTCAAATTAGAGAACAACTTATGGGTTCGAGTACGTCGTTTACTTGATGCCATAGTCCAACTATGGTCTTACACGTACACGCATGTACTACCATGGTCCAACAATGGTCTTACATCCACAATGCCATAACCCAGTTATGGTCTTTTCACTGAAATGCCATAGCCCAGTTATGGTCTTACATTCCATACTTTGCTATAGTCCAACCATGATCTTATCCGTCAATTCATCATTGAACGATCACACTCATTTCCTACTTTCTACTCAATTTGATCTTTCCAATTCAATTTTCATACTATTATAATATTCATGGTTCAATAACAAAGACGTAAAGCATAACATCATATTATTTCTAATTTAACAGGTGAACATAAAATTCAACCACATTAACATACTTATTACACTCATTAAAACAAGTGTACATAAACACACATTCTGTCAATTCGTGTAAGTGTACTTATCATATTCACTTAATCAAATAGGTTGGGCAAATAACATCATATTCATACCAAGCAAACATGAATGGGCTTATCACCATATAAACTTTTATTTTATTCCACGTTTCCACATTTCTCAACTCATGGTTATCTCACTTCGTACATTAACACATACATATCATGAACTTCTATTCATACCTTTCTAAGTTTCATCTCATCACAAACACATTTCAATCACCTCAATATCATTTTTTTCAGCATTATTGAAAAATAGCTCGGTTGGAAGTCATCTCTGTCTTAACAAAATAATTTCATTAGAGCCAAGAGATATCACACTATCACGAGTAGTAATATGGCATTTATAGCTAGACTCACATACGCTAGGTTAGTCTAAGAATTGATTAAACCATAGCTTGATACCACTAAATGTAACACCCCTTACTCGTGTTCGACGTCAGGACAGGATACAAGGCATTACCAGACTTAAGCATAAACCTTTATACAAAACCAGGCTATAAAATTTCATTCATTTTAAAATCACTCATTCACATGCAAATCGTCCCTTATATGAGCCCACAAGGCCCAAAACAATCATTGGGAATTGTTCGGGACTAAATCGAGAACTTAAGAAACTGTAAGAAGACTTAGAAAATTTTTCATCAAAATAAGGGTCACACACCTATGTGGCTTGGGACACGTCCGTGTGGTCACACACGCCCATGTCCTCAGCCCGTGTAACTCTCTGTTTATGACATCATCAACAAAATAGGTTCACACGGCCAAGTCACACACCCGTGTGCTTAAGTCGTGTGGCAAATTAAATTTCAAAAAATAAATGCAGACTTCACATGCCCATGTCCCGGGCCATGTCCTCCACACACTGAGACACACGGCAGTGTCTTTGTCAGTGTGGCCCAGAAAAGGGCTATTTACCAAACCCTTTGGCACCCTTATTTGCACATATGATAAACCGTAAAAGTAACATATTTTAATCCCACATTTAGCATACTTTGGGATGATTTATTCCCTGAATTGTGTAAAAAGGTACTCTTAATCCTTTCTTTTCATGTTTTATACTCAGGGGCCTAAAACCAAATGGGCCATATCACGAAATCAGCACGGCCTGAACTTAAGCCCACACGGCCGTGCCTCTTAAGAGAAGTTCGAACACGGCCTATCCATGATTCACACGGTGTGCCTCCATCAACAGACTCGAACACGGCCTGAAGTCGATTCATACGGGCGTTACCATGGGCGTGTCCCTGCCACGGCTAAGAGGAATTTCACTAGAATCTGGATACTTGAAGACAAAGAAACACATTCCAAAGCCAATTCAAACACCCGAGTAGGAATTATACATGAATTAGGATACTTAGGGGCCATGTAAAGCATTCCAAGAGCCTATATAAACACCATAAGTACAACATTCAACAGGAGAGCTAGCGGAGCTAGGCCAAGGAGTCGAGCCAGAAAGGTCAGATTTGTGGGAATCACTCGAGGATAGCCAGTTGATCCATCTCAATAAGCCGAAATTATACTCAAGACGGCGGATCTCTCCTTCAATTCCTTCAGGGGGTTTTAGGGATTTCTTATGTTTTGTTTTATCTTTTCTTCTGAGATGTTTTCTTTTATCATTATGAACTAAACCCTTCAGATACCTGAAGGGGATGTAACCTAAGACGGATCTTGTTATTGTTTTCTAAACTATATGATAAATACTTGATTTGTCCTTAATTATGTGTACTTAATTCTTGTGTTAATATTTTTGGGATATTGATTCAAGTTGGATGTACTTAGGTGGTGGAGCAAAAGTCCCTGTTTAAGAGTAGATCTAGAATAATTAAGCGGAGTTGATCGCGCGCCTAGAGATAGGGTGACAAGATTTTGCCAGATTAGGGTGAAATCTAATATGGGAGTCCATAGATCGAGTTAATGTGATTCTAGGGTTTTAATTAGAAAGAGATTTCAATTAATCAACCTAGGCTTAGACGTTATTCACCTCAAGAGAGGTTTAATATAAATTAGGGAATCTTACGGATCAAGTCAAGTGAATAAATCGTCTGGTTCAGTGTTAGATAACAAGTGAAGTCTCGGTGGATTCTTCCTAAAGGTATCGTCTTAATCAACTGAGTTTTCCCAATAATATTTCCCCAATTCATTCTTTTTGTCTTTACGTCTTTAGGTTAGTAGTTAGTTTTAGATTAAACAACCAATCACTTAATATTTAGGCTAAATAATAGAAAGAAGGTTAGTATTAGTACTTTTAGTTCCTTTGGGTTCGACAATCCGGTCTTGCCTAAACTATACTACTATTCGATAGGTGTACTTGCCTTATGTTGTTGCCATAGTTAGTTTCCAGGTTTGATCATTCTCTTTATAAATTTTAAAACTCGACAATTCAGACGATCAACATACTTATACACAACTTCAATGGCTTCTTTCATGGCATAATTAAGCACTAAAACATCATCAAACAAATCATGTTCATAGAAAATTCATATAATCTTATTCATGCATAAGGAACCATACTTTTCCTAGCTTAAACTTATCAAACTTTCATGCCATGATTATCATCAACACATCCTCAATCCATCTACACCAAACACACATAACCACATCACATGAAACTTGTAACATCCTGAATTAGGGGTTGTTTGAAAATTTAATTATTTGTTTCCCATGTGTGTGTGTGCTTGAAGAAATAAATACTATGATTTATTTGGCATGTTCTAGGGTCTAGAAATAAACCCGAGCTAGGCCTGACTTAGGACTAAAAATTTCTTTTTAAGTGTTTAAAAGAAGGGACCTAGGTGAGATAGGGGATAAAGAAAATTTTGGAAGGAACATGACACAAGGATTTAATTGGCATGATTGGCTTGGTGCGCCTGAGGGTGTTGCAAGGGAAGAGGTTCGAGTCTTGGGAGTTACAAGGGGGAGTGTTTTATTTTTGGGTTTTTTTTGGCGTTAAAGAAAAGGGGGCTAGGCATGAAGGTCTTAAAAATTAAATGGTGAGGTTAAGGGGCATGAAAGACATTTGGTGGAGTGGCTTGGGGTGCCACTTAAAGGCTTGGAGGTGATGATGGCGCAGGTCATAGGTTTGAGCTGCTGGGTGGCATTTTGGCTTTTTGGGGTGATCGGCCTAGGGAGGTCTTATAAATAAATGGTGAGGTTATATGACATGAAAGTCAATTGGGAGAAATGGCATGGGCATTGAAGGAGGGGCTACGGTAGTGAGGTCTTGTGTTCGAATCAAAGGAGCTGCAATTGGGTTCCATTTTTTTTCAAAGTGGCGTGAAGAGGGTGAAGTAATGGCATGATTTTGGACTCTTAAAATGATGAGGATAGGCTTAATTTTTTGCATATTTTCGGCTAGAGGGTAAGTGTTAAGTAGTTTATTTTCATTTTAATTGTTGATGAGGTGATTAGGAGATTAAAAGTAAGATAAATCTAGTTTTTTTTTGTGATAATTAAAGGCTGGAAATTTATCACCAAAAAGAAGGTGATTGCCGACTTTAGGACTCCTTGGGGGGCTGTCCATAATCGGTTTTGTATAGCAAAGGAGTGCCAAAATTCATCAACTATTCTTTTCTTTTCTTCTCCAAACGGTTCTTTGGTCAATCTCCCTACACCTTCCTCTCCCTCTTTTCTATTTTGTTTTGAAAGCCGAAACACTCCAAGACCCTCCCTTCATCTCTTTTCTTTTTTGTAAGGTCGACCCCATACTTTCTTTTCTTCTTTTGAGCCGAATCCCTTAGGGAAGGTGCTGTTCACTCTAGCATTCGGTTCTTGTCTCTTTTTTAAGGGTTGTCAAAACCCCCAACATCACAAGTGGTGCCGACTAGTGGTGGTTAGTGGCCGAGATAGTTAGCAAGGTAAGGGGCGATACCCTCTTTTAGGTTCAAGATTTATGGCCGAATGGCCTATGACTCTTAATGATGTACTTAAATCGATTGTAGGGAAGCCATAGCCGATTGAAAGAAGCTTTTGGGATTTCAGTAAGTGGGGTAAGTGAATAAGTTACATTCAGCCAAGGGGCATTTGTTAAAAAGTTTATGTTTAAATGTCAAACTAATGTGTGCCATGGATTTAGGGGCTAATTAAGGCTTCAGGATTTGTTTGGAAACCAAATCCGTTTAAGGTAAGAGCCTTTGGTATTAAGTTGTTATGGCCGAATAGGCCTTTGGTATTAACATTGATAATTGGCCGAATATAGGGTCAAGATCTAGCGATGTAGATCGGATCTTCGGGATCTAGGGATTTCGGTAGTGACAGGTGTGTAAAAAATCACTACACACTTTATTAGTTAACATGACTATGTTGTTGTTTTTTTTATCATTGTGGTAGTGCTTGTGGACATAAGCATGGATTTCGGGTAAGTCTCCTATCTCATGATCTATGATGTATGTGTATGCCATCATATGCTGTTAAATGCATGATATATGATATTTGTGATGTAAGCATGATGATGGTGGGATTGATGAGAGGAGGGGGATGATTTTATGGACTGTCACCAGTGGTTTTGACCACAAGATGGGTTGGCCCCATCGATTTATTGTGACTTCGGTCACCAAAGTGGTTTTGACCACACCGATGATAATTGTGACTAAGTCCCAAAGGTTTGGTACCACCAAAGGTTTTGACCACATTATGATATTTTGTGACCTATGGTCGTTAGTGGTTTTGACCACACGATGGGTTAGCCCCATCATTTAAATTGTGACACTAGTCACGGTGGTTTTGACCACCGGTGGTTTTGACCACACGGGTAGTTAAGAGTGCGTATGGTTAGTGGGGTTGCATATTTGCATGTTAAATTAATAATCTGTATGAGTTGTATTTTGGGGTGGGGATTTACACACTGAGTCTTGGTGACTCACCCCTTCCCTTACTATTTTGCAGATGAGTAGATCGCGGAGATGGAGCCGGAGAGGACTCGAGGTGGCCATGCTTATCGTTGGATTTAAACTTATTTTATTATCGATAATATTATTTATTTTCTAAGTCATTTTATTTTGGGATTGTAATAAGGCCGCTATTTATTATTTGGATGTTATTTTATTTTACTTATGTTATGCTACAAATGAATTTACAAATGATATGTAAACCGGCTAAAAGTAACATTTCAAACTTAATAAACTTCTACGGGTTTTCAAAGATGTTACCATCGGGTAACAAAAATTAACCAAGTCAACTATAACTTTGACGATTTTAAAATGTTACATGATCAAACGTTTTCAAAAGGGTTTATCAACACAACCATGTTTATAAAAAGCCCAACTGAGTTTTCAAACACCGTTTTAATACCTTAGCCACATTTTAACAAATTTTCACCAGACATGATTCAAAACATTTACTCCGTGACATACCAGATCCGGCCAGGACTCATGGGTCGGGTTTGGGGTGTTACATTTTTGGTATCAAAGCCTGGTTCAAAACTCGGCTGTGGGGGCCCAAGGCCCAAAATGTTTTGTTTTTGGTTAGTAGGCCTTAGTGGAATATTTTGGAATGTTTTGAGACTATTTTTGGCTTGAACGGCATGGCTCCGAGTCTCCGGCACCTATCCGCCCAAGTAAGTAATTCTATCTATTTTTGGTGAATATTTGATGAGGGGTGGAAGGGTAAACTGGGAACGTAGACTATTAGAATAGAAATTGTTGAACCCTAGGGTTAGCATACCCCAACAAACAATGCATAAGATTTAATAATTCCCTAAACAACCCTGTGAGTTGTCATTGAGCAAGGGATGTGGCAATCGTTATAGGCATGTCTAGGATTGGATTCGGTGGGAGCCTGGTATTTAAGCAGTCCTAGTGACTCACCTCCTACTCACTCGAATCCTACCTGGTGCATAGTGACGGTTCATCCTAGCTGAGACGACACACTCACAGGCTAAACTTGATAACTAAAACCCGAAAGGGACTAGCTGTTTTGTTTTTGAAGTAATTATAATCTTGTTTTAAAAAAAAACTAAAATACCCCTAGCTTATAAATTACCAAAATACCCTCCGTATGAAACATTTCCAAATAGAAAATTTTCAAAATATCCTTCTTTTGTGAAATCAACTAGAACCAAATTTTGGAAATCTTTTTATGAAAAATTACTAAAATACCCCTAGTGGTGAAATTACAAAATTGCCCCTAACCAACAAAATTTCCAGAATAACCCTAATTTTCAAAATTTTGCAACATCACTATTTTGGAAAAAGCAATTATCAAAAAGAGCCCTCAAAGTTTTACAACTTTTGAAATACCCCTAATTTGTTAAATTTTACAAATTCACCCTGATTTGTGGAAAATTATCGAAATACCCCTGAGGTCCAAAATTACTGAAATACCCCCGGATTTCAAAATTTTTTAAAATACCCCAGGAATTTAAGAGTTTCAAAATACTTTTTGACAAAACCATCTGAAAACTTTTATTTCTGAAAAAATTACAAAAATACCCCTGTAGGACAAATTACAAAAATACCCCTGGGTAGTGGAAAAACAATCACAATGAAATCTACAACGTTTCTTTGAATGAATGAATGGAAAACTGTGTGCATGTATGATTGCGAAAGAACCACTCCTAAAACTCCTATCATAAAATTTCTTCGCGGATAATCAAGTGAAACAAGGTACTAATACATAAAATTCTTAAATAGATAAACGCAATCGTTAGAGATGAGTACAAGAGGTCGTGGACGTCTGCCCCGTGGCCGTGGTAGAGGTAGGATGACCTTGTTGGAGCCAGCAAGGTCTGGTCATGGGTCTGGTAATGAGATGTCGGATCTGCCGGCGGCAGAAACTGAGTTCCAAGATCAGACTGGTGGTAACAAAGTAGTATCTCAAGCTATAATACGGTATTGGAACGAGTTCTTTGAGGTCGGCAGTCGCGAGGAGCCCGTAAATTCGTAGTTGAAGGACTCCGGGCTAACGGAGCAGAGGTGTTTAGAGGAGTTTACGAGTGGCACCCAGTAGCGTGAGTCTTGGTTGGAAGCAACGAAAGGATCATGGATGACCTAGATTTTACAGCTGAGGAGAAATTGAAGGGTATCATCTCTTTGCTTCGGGATGAGTCATACCAGTGGTGGCTCACCGTGAGAGATGGAACGGTGGCAGAAAATCTCACCTGGGAATTCTTCAGGGATGCCTATCAAAAGAAGTATATTGGAACTAGCTACGTGGATGCACAGCGGAAGGCCTTCTTGAATCTGGTTCAAGGCAATAAGACAGTGGCAGAGTACGAGGCTGAATTTCTCCGGTTGAATAGGTATGCTCGTGGTATTGTGGGTACTAAGTATGAACATTGTGTTAGATTCAAAGATGGGCTTAGAGATGCTGAGAATGATGATAGCTCCACAACAGGAATGGGAGTTCACGGTCTTAGTGGAGAAATCGAAGGTTGCTGAAGGGGTAAGACAGTCGGTTAGACGGAACCAAGATTGGAATTGGAATAAGAGGAGCTCCGGACCTTCAAAGTTTTTGGGTAATCAACAGAAGAGGACAAGGTTGGGTGGGTCGGATCAAGCTGCTAGGCCTGCTACTGCTGCTAATACTCAATGGCCGCCACGGTGTGCTCGGTGTGGCAAGTCTCACACGGAGGAGTGTTGGAATGGTAATCGGGGATGCTTCGAGTGTGGGTCCTTGGAGCATTGAGTTAGAGACTGTCTGAAAAAGGTAGCTAGACTGAGATCAGAGGGTTAGGATCGTGCACCAAATAGAAGGGATAACCAACAGCCACAGAGGGGTCGTAGTGCAGGAAGAGGAGATAATGGTGCTGGCAGAGGTCGTGGGGCACCGAGGGGAGGTACCGGTGGTACTGAGGCTAGAAAACCTAGCCTAGTCTATGCCGCGAGGCGTCAAGAGGAGGGTGACGCACCGGACATTATAATCGGTATGTTCTCGATCTTTGGTGTACCCTATAGTATTTTGATTGACATTGGCTCAACCCATTTGTACATAGCTAGTAGCGTAGTGGAAACTCTGCATCTAGACTCTGAACTTACTTCTAGGAAGATGACTATATTAAGCCCCCTAGGTCACTCTATAGAAGTAAGTAAACTCTATAGGAACGTACCCCTAGAACTTCAAGGGGTCGTGTTCTTGGCTGACTTGATGGAACTACCGTTTCGGGAGTTCGACCTAATTCTCGGGATGGATTGGCTAGTAAAGTATCAGGCTAGTCTGGATTGCGTAGCTAAGCGCATGGTAGTAAGGACCGTGGAAGGTGATGAGGTGGTGATGATAGGTAAAAGGAGAGATTACCTGTCTAATGTGGTTTCTGCGTTGAAGGCGGAAAAGATGGTTAGGAAGGGTTGTGAAGCTTATGTGGTGCATGTCTATGCTTTGGGAGCTAAGGATGTTGCTGTGGGAGATGTCCGGACTGTGAGAGACTATGTTGATGTGTTTTCAGAGGAACTTCTAGGTCTACCTCCAGACCGCGAGGTTGAATTTGGTATAGATCATTATCGGAATCACGCCAAGATTATAGCTCCGTGTCGGATGGCGCCAAAGAATTGGTAGAGTTGAAGGCGCAGATTCAGAATTGTTGGATAGAGGTTCATCCGACCAAGTGTATCACCTTGGGGAGCTCGGTGCTTTTTTCAAGAAGAAGGATGGAACAATGAGGATGTGTGTAGACTACCGTCAGCTGAACAAGTTGACAATAATGAATCGGTATCCATTGCCCAGGATTGACGATCTGTTCGATCAACTCAAAGGCACGCGTCGGTATTTTCTAAGAGTAACCTTAAGTCAGGGTACCATCAGCTTAAGGTGAAGGAGGCTGATGTTCACAAGACGGCATTCCGTACTCGGTATGGACATTACGAGTTTTTGGTAATGCCTTTTGGTTTGACAAATACACCACCGCGTTTATGGACATGATGAATCGGGTTTTCTAACCCTATTTGGATCGGTTCATCGTGGTCTTTATAGACGACATTTTGGTGTACTCGAAGTCGGAGGAGGAGCATGATGCACATCTTCATGTGGTTCTGCAAGTTCTAAGGGAGAAATAGTTGTACACCAAATTTAGCAAGTGTGAGTTCTGGCTCAAGGAGGTAACTTTTCTAGGGCATGTAGTTTCAGCTGAGGGCATCAGAGTGGATCCCCGTAAGATTGAGGCGGTGTTGGAGTGGAAGCCACCAAAGTCTGTTACGAAAATTCAGAGTTTTCTTGGGTTGGCAGGATATTATAGAAGATTTGTGGAAAATTTCTCCTTAATCGCAGCACCATTGACTAAGCTGTTGAGAAAAAGAGTTCCATTTGTGTGGTCTGAGAAGCAGTAAGAGAGTTTTGATAAGCTGAAGAGGATTACGACGAAGCACGGTCTTAATTCACTGAGGCGGAAAGGAGTTCATCAGATATTGCGATGCATCACATACTGGTTTAGGGTGTGTGCTGATGCAAGAAGGGAAGGTGGTCACCTATGCGTCACGATAATTGAGGCCTCACGAAGTTAACTACCCGACTCATGATCTGGAATTGGCGGCTGTGGTGTTTGCCTTGAAGATTTGGAGGCTCTATCTATATGGGGAGAAGTCGGTAGTGTACACAGATCACAAAAGTCTGAAGTACATCCTGACTTAGAAGGATTTAAATCTGAGGCAGTGAAAGTGGATTGAGTTATTGAAGGACTACGACTGCTCGATCGAATACCATCCGGAGAAGGCTAATGTGGTAGCGATGCATTGAGCCGAAAGGTGGTAGCGGATTTGCGAGCTATGCTCACTCATCTAAGTCTCTATGAGGATGGGAGCCTTTTGGCGAAATTACAAGTGAAGCCTTTTTGGATTGATGAGGTTAAAGAGAGGCAGTTGACCGACGAAGTTTTGAGTACTCGGAGGTTGCAAGTACAGAATGGCGAGGTCAAGGTTTCAGCTTGGGTAGTAATGGGGTGCTATACTTTCAGGGGAGAGTATGCATGCCTAAGGATGATGAATTGAGGCAGCAAATTCTTAAAGAAGCTCATAGCAGTGCGTATGCTATGCACCCGGGAAGCAGCAAGATGTATCAGGATTTAAGGGAGCAATTTTGGTGGCCGGGTCTTAAGCGGGAAGTGACCGAGTTGGTAGGCAAGTGTCTGACATGCCAGCAAGTTAAGGCTGAGCATCAATTGCCATCGAGGCTGTTACAGCTGGTAAAGATCCCACAATGGAAGTGGGAGGAGATTACTCTGGATTTTGTAAGTGGGCTTCCTCTTACGCCCATTAAGAAAGATGCAGTTTGGGTGGTAGTAGACCGGTTGACTAAGTCGGCTCATTTCATACCGGTAAGGGTTGACTACTTGCTCCAAAGGTTGGCCATGTTGTATATCGCTGAGATAGTGCGATTGTATGGAGTACCTGTGTCCATTATTTTGGATCGGGATCCTCAGTTTACATCAAGATTCTGGAAGGCCTTGCATCAGGAGTTAGGCACGAAGTTGAACTTCAGCACGGCTTTTCACCCACAGTCTGATGGACAATCTGAGAGGGTAATCCAAGTGTTGGAAGACATGTTAAGGGGCTGTGTTTTGGATTTCCGTGGTAGTTGGGAGGAGTATCTACCTTTGGCAGAGTTTGCCTATAATAATAGTTATCAAGCGAGCATTCAGATGGCACCGTATGAGGCGCTGTATGGTCAGAAGTGACGTACTCCTACATGTTGGACGAAACTAGGAGAGCGACATATGTTGGGTCCAGAGTTAGTGGCAGAGACAGAGGATAAGGTTAGAGTAATTCGGGCTCGTCTTAAGGAGGCATCGACAGCGTAAATCCTCGCCGATCTTAAGCGTAGAGATGTTGAATATCGATGGGTGATAAGGTCTTCTTGAAGGTATCACCTTGGAAGAAGGTCTTGAGGTTTGGCGGAAGGGCAAGCTAAGCCCTAGATTCATCGGACCATACGGTGTTAAAGCGTGTGGGACCGGTAGCTTACCGACTTGAGTTGCCAGCAGAATTGAGCGGATCCATGATGTCTTCCACGTTTGATCTTTGGCGCTATCGATCGGATCCTCGCACGTAGTCTTGGGTGGCGAAATTGAGGTGAGCCGGACTTGTCTTTCGAGGAGGAGCGATGCAAATTTTGGAATGAGAAGTCAAAGTTCTTGAAGAAAGTCGGTGCCTTTGGTAAAAGTGCTATGGCGAAACCATGGTACGGAGGAGGCCACATGGGAACTGAGGATGTGATCTGGCAAATGCCCCAACTCTTGATCCGAGTAATTTCGAGGCGAAATTCTTTTAAGGGGTAGAAGCGTAACATCTGAATTAGGGGTTGTTTGAAAATTTAATTATTTGTTTCCCATGTGTGTGTGCTTGAAGAAATAAATACTATGATTTATTTGGCATGTTCTAGGTCTAGAAATAAACCCGAGCTAGGCACGACTTAGGACTAAAATTTCTTTTAAGTGTTTAAAGAAGGGAGCTAGGTGAGATAGGGTTAAAGAAAATTTTGGAAGGAACATGACACAAGGATTTAATTGGCATGATTGGCTTGGTGCGTCTAAGGGTGTTGCAAGGGAGGAGGTTCGAGTCTTGGGAGTTACAAGGGGGAGTGTTTTATTTTTGGATTTTTTTTTTGGCGTTAAAGAAAATGGGGCCAGGCATGAAGGTCTTAAAAATTAAATGGTGAGGTTAAGGGGCATGAAAGACGTTTGGTGGAGTGGATTGGGGTGCCACTTAAAGGCTTGGAGGTGATGATGGCGCAGGTCATAGGTTCGAGCTGCTAGAGTGGCGTTTTGGCTTTTTGGGGTGATCGGCCTAGTGAGGTCTTATAAATAAATGGTGAGGTTTTATGACATGAAAGTCAAATGGGAGAAATGGCATGGGCGTTGAAGGAGGGGCTGCGGCAGTGAGGTCTTGTGTTTGAATCAAGGGAGCTGCAATTGGGTTCCATTTTTTTTCAAAGTAGCGTAAAGAGGGTTAAGTAATGGCATGATTTTGGACTCTTAAAATGATGAGGATAGGCTTAATTTTTTGCATATTTTCAGCTGGAGGGTAAGTGTTAAGTAGTTTATTTTCATTTTAATTGTTGATGAGGTGATTAGGAGATTAAAAGTAAGATAAATCTAGTTTTTTTTGTGATAATTAAAGGCTGGAAATTTATCACCAAAAAGAAGGTGATTTCCAACTTTAGGACTCCTTGGGGGGCTGTCCATAATCGGTTTTGTATAGCAAAGGAGTGCCAAAATTCATCAACTATTCTTTTCTTTTCTTCTCCAAACTGGTTGCTGGCCGAATCTCCCTACACCCTCCTCTCCCTCTTTTCTATTTTGTTTTGAAAGCCGAAACACTCCAAGACCCTCCCTTCATCTCTTTTCTTTTTTGTAAGGTCGACCCCATACTTTCTTTTCTTCTTTTGAGCCGAATCCCTTAGGGAAGGTGTTGTTCACTCTAGCATTCGGTTCTTGTCTCTTCTTTAAGGGTAGCCGAAACCCCAAACATCACAAGTGGTGCCAACTAGTGGTGGTTAGAGGTGAGATAGTTAGCAAGGTAAGGGGAGATACCCTCTTTTAGGTTCAAGATTTATGGCCGAATGGCCTATAACTCTTAATGACGTACTTAAATCGATTGTAGGGAAGCCATAGCCAATTGAAGGAAGCTTTCGGGATTTCAGTAAGTGGGGTAAGTGAATAAGTTACATTGACCAAGGGCATTTGTTAAAAAGTTTATGTTTAAATCTCAAACTAATGTGTGCCATGGATTTAGGGGCTAATTAAGGCTTCGGGATTTGTTTGGAAACCAAATCCATTTAAGGTAAGAGCCTTTGGTATTAAGTTGTTATGGCCGAATAGGCCTTTGGTATAGGGTCAAGATCTAGCGACGTAGATCGGATCTTCAGGATCTAGGGATTTCGGTAGTGACAGGTGTGTAAAAACTCACTACACACTTTATTAGTTTACATGACTATGTTGTTGTTTTTTTATCATTGTGGTAGTGCTTGTGGACATAAGCATGGATTTCGGGTAAGTCTCCTATCTCATGATCTATGATGTATGTGTATGCCATCATATGCTGTTAAATGCATGATATATGATATTTGTGATGTAAGCATGATGATGGTGGGATTGATGAGAGGAGGGGGATGATTTTATGGACTGTCACCAGTGGTTTTGACCACAAGATGGGTTGGCCCCATCAGATTTATTGTGACTTCGATCACCAGTGGTTTTGACCACACCGATGATAATTGTAACTAAGTCCCAGTGGTTTGGTACCACCAGTGGTTTTGACTACATTATGATATTTTGTGACCTATGGTCATCGGTGGTTTTGACCACATGATGGGTTGGCCCCATCATTTAAATTGTGATACTAGTCACCAGCGGTTTTGACCACCAGTGGTTTTGACCACACGGGGTAGTTAAGGAGTACGGATGGTTAGTAGGGTTGCATATTTGCATGTTAAATTAATAATCTGTGTATGAGTTGTATTTTCCGGTGGAGGATTTACACACTGAGTCTTGGTGACTCACCCCTTCCCTTACTATTTTGCAGATGAGTAGATCGCGGAGATGGAGCCGGAGAGGACTCGAGGTGGCCATGCTTATCGTTGGATTTAAACTTATTTTGTTATAGATAATATTATTTATTTTCTAAGTCATTTTACTTTGGGATTGTAATAAGGCCGCTATTTATTATTTGGATGTTATTTTATTTTACTTATGTTATGCTACAAATGAATTGACAAAGATATGTAAACCGGTTAAAAGTAAATTTTCAAACTTAATAAACTTCTACGGGTTTTCAAAGATGTTAACATCGGGTAACAAAAATTAACCAAGTCAACTATAACTTTGACGATTTTAAAATGTTACATGATCAAACATTTTCAAAAGGGTTTATCAACACAACCATGTTTATAAAAAGCCCAACTGAGTTTTCAAACACCGTTTTAATACCTTAGCCACATTTTAACAAATTTTCACCAGACATGATTCAAAACATTTACTCCGTGACATACCAGATCTGGCCAGGACTCATGGGCCGGGTTTGGGGTGTTACAAAACTTTTAGTATAAGCACACACATATAAATAGGCATTACAACTCATTAACCAATATAAGCCACATCTCATGGCCATATACAAAATGTATCATATTACCATTATGAACCAACACATTTGGCCAAATCAAATGACACATACACAATTGACTAAGTCCCTATACATGCCATAAACTTAAGAGGTTTGTATTCACTCTTACCCCACGATGATAGCTTGATAGTGTGATAGCATCTCTAGCGATCTCCAACTCGAGCTAGCATAAAACCCTATAAGATATGAGTAAGGAAGGGAAGTAAGCTGCAATGCTCAGTAAGTTTGTATGCAAATAATAAGCAACTTATTAACATGCTTTTCACTAATTTTCACAATTCATTTATGTTCATCTTGAGCTGTCTACTCGCATTATAGTCACTAAATTACTTTTATCCGGAGGTATGGAACTCCAAATCAAGATCCGCTAATTTTCCTTGAAAATAGACTCACATATATTTTTACCATAAAATTTCCAAAATTTTTGGTTCAGCCAATTAGTACAGTTTATTCCTTAAAGTCTCCCTTGTTTCTCTGTCTAACAGTTCTGACCCCTCTTCACTAAAAAATTATTTTCTCGTGGTACATAACTTGAATGATGTTCCTGTTTGTTTCACTTGAAAATAGGCTCATTAAGAAATTCAAAAATATAAATTTTATATCTTGATTATTTTTTTACAATTTTTAATGAATTTCCCAAGTCAGAACAGGAGATTATGAAATCACTCCGACCTTGTCTTAGAAAAATTCAAATATCACATAATATGAAATTCTTTTGCTTACACCGTTTCTTTTATACAATTTCATATCTTATTAAACTTCTAACTCAATTTCCACCATTTTTTGTGAATTTTCAAAGTGATACAATTGCTGCTGTCCAAACTGTTTTGTTGCTAATTTTACTCTATCATGTTTTCTTTGTATTAATTCTCTTTTACACTCATATAACACTAAAGTATATCCATAGTTAGCCATGCCAATAGCTAGTCATCATCAAATATTTAAAAGCCATTCATTGGCCAATTTAACCTATACATCAACAACAAAGACTTGAACATTTCATTTCTCAATTTAATTTGGCTTTAACGCCTCACACATGATCATCAATCACATTTCCCACTTATTCATACATCATAAGCATGGTCTTATAATCACAAGGTCATTCTCATAAGTATAACTTACTCGTTTACCTTCTTACCAAAATTTTATCACATCCCGAGCACATTGCTCATGAGTGTATACATACATATACTTGCACTTAATCGTCACATATCACATATCGGACTCATTTCTCGTGAGTTTCTCATATGTACCTATATCACTTCATCACATAACTTTAGCACTTTTTCCTTCTTGAACATAAACTTAGCCTTTTACCCCGTTGAACCACTTGGAATATCAAAGGATACCCGAACTCTCATACATGTAATAAGATGCCAAGGCCATATCCCAAATATGGTCTTAACATGGGATCACATGTCGATGCCAATGCCATATCACAGATATGGTCTTATACGGGATCTCATATCGATGTCGATGCCATATCCCAGATATGGTCTTATACGAGATCTTATATCGATGCCAAGTCCCAAACATGGTCTTACGCGATTTCATACCTAAGCCAGGTCCCAGACGTGGTCTTACACGGAGTCTCTCTTCGATACTGATGCCATATCCCAGATATGGTCTTACACGGGATCTTAATTCGGTGCCGAGGCCATGACCCAAACATGGTCTTACACGAGACCTTAATAATCTCATGTCATGACAGTGGTATCCTTTCTATTCTTAAGGTTCAACCGGGACTTCAACATAATATAACTTCATCATATTCATCATCGATACCTTATTAATCAAATTCATAGAAATAATATACATTTCACGAAATGTCAAACATTTAAAAGCATAATAACATGATGCTGAATTATTACACACAAACTTACCTCGACTTAAAATGGCGAAAGGGACCGAGTCGTTTCATTTTAAGTTCGAAACTCATTTTCTTTATCTAAAAATATCACATTTGACTTATTAATTTATTATACTATTCAATTCAGTCCAAAAATCATATTATGGAAAAATTATATTTTTCCCTAAACTTTATCATATTTACACTTTTGCCCCTAGGATCATAAAATGATTTTTATTCTATTTCCTTGTATTTTAGGCCTAGACGAACCATTTTCATAACTATATTAGTCCACAATATGCATTCATTCACACATTTTCATACATTTTTCAACTTTTTACAAATTAGTCCTTTTATGCGATTTCATCGAAAATCACTTAGTAAAAGTTGTTTACTACACAACGAGCATTCATATTCTACCATTAGACATAAAAGAACATGCATGTCATCCATGGTTAAATTTTAAACACAAATCCTAGCTCAAAATAATGGTATAAATAGCTAAACCAAGTAACGGGAGATCTCAAAAATGTAAAGAACATTAAAAACGGGGCTTGGATGCACTTACTATTGAGCTTTAAAGCTTGAAAACCCTAGCCATGGCTTCCCCTATGCTAATTCAGCCAAGGAAGAAGATGGAAAAAGGTTTTTGGCTTTTATTTTGTCTTCTAGTCTATTTAATTACCAAATTACCAAAATACCCCTAACTTAAAAATATCCTATTTCACTTATCTAATAATTTTTGTCCAAAAATTTAACCAATGGTATAATTTCCATTTAAGGACATCCAATTTAAAATTTCATAGAAATTGGACACCTTTAACATGTGGAACCCAACTTTTGCACTTTTTACAATTTAGTTCTTTTGACTGAATTGAGTGCCCAAACGTCGAAATTTTTGAACGAAATTTTCACGGAATCTTTCTGTGAAATTGTAGACCATAAAAATATAATAAGAATAAGATTTTTCCTCATCAGACTTGTGGCCCCAAAACCACTATTCCGACTAGGCCCAAAATCGGCTGTTACAAAGTCAATGGCATGTATATGGACTATGTCAAATTGTTATGTGTGTCATTATTAATTTGGCCATATGTGTTAGATTGTAATTGCTAATGCTTCATCTTATATACGTAGCCATGAATGATGGCTTATGTTGATCATAAGGTTATTCATATGCTAATGCCCTCATGTGAATGTGAAATTAGTATGTTTTTAACAGGCTAAGTACGATGTTATAAGCATGATAAATGATGGTATAAGAATGACATGTTATTATTTTTTTATGGTTATTTGGTTTCATTTATATGCCTGAATTTGTGCCATTTGATATTGTGTAGATGTGTGCAAGTGAGGGTGGCAAAATTGCTTGGTAAATAGCCTTATTTTTGTCCATACGGGTAGACACAT
Source organism: Gossypium rotundifolium (assembly GCA_025506655.1). Classification (NCBI taxonomy): domain Eukaryota; kingdom Viridiplantae; phylum Streptophyta; class Magnoliopsida; order Malvales; family Malvaceae; genus Gossypium; species Gossypium rotundifolium. The sequence goes on along the minus strand of CP106723.1, from coordinate 104,150,630 downwards.
AGGTGTGTGTCTAGGTCGTGTGTGACACACGGTCTGCCCCACGGGCATGTGTTCCAGCCGTGTGTCCCTTGCACCTTAATTTTGAAAAACAGAATGTCCAGAATTGAGCACACAGGCATGTGTCTCAGTCGCGTGTGCTACACGGCCTAGCACACGGGCGTGTGGCATGGTTGTATGGCACAAGTCAAACAGCACCCTAATTTGAACACGGCCTGAAGCACAGGCATGTCCCTTTGACCATGCGGGTGTGTAAGCCCTATAACATGGAAATTTTTTTTAAGTTTTGTAAAATTTTCTAAAGTTCTTTGTTTAGTCCCGAACTACTTCCAATGTATGTTTTGGTCCTCGTAGGCTTGTTTTAAGGATGATATGAATGTATGTGAAAAGTTTTAAATTTGGATGGAAATTACGTCTCGGTTTTGTATGTTTGCTTGTGTTTAAGTCTGGTAATGCCTCATACCTTGTTCTAGCGTTGAATATGGGTAAGGGGTGTTACATTAGCTGCTCACCAAGGAGGGGTTTCTTCGGAGACGTGACATGTAGTTGGAGGAGGAGGCGATGAGCTTTCATGGTATGTCTAGATGAGTGGAGGTGTTGTGATTTGTTGCATTTTGGATTAAGAGAAGTGACTGTTTAAAATTTCTTCATTCGGTTGGTTCAAGCAGAGAAACGCATCTAGATTGGAGGATTTTGTCCCTGGCATACAAGGAAACTGTTGGGTTTCTCTCTGGTTCTTTTTCTCGTTTTATTTTCTTTGTTTTTACCTGGTTTTTGCAAATGGTTTTAGATTGAATGCTTTTATTTTTTTTTCTTGTAACGTGGCTTTGGGAACTGCACTAGCCATTTCAATTTTTTTAATTTAACTTACTAACATAATTTACTAATTGTTACTTTAATAATTATATATATAATATATATATATATATATATCCTCATAAACATACACTATCAAAATCTAAAACAATGGTCTATCTATTTAATAAGTCCTTCAATATAGATTCACCTTCTAATTTAGTATTAATTCTTACTTTTGTCACTTATTTGATTTAGTCCCTTATTTTAATTAAACACTCTTTCTTCAAAATTACTTAACCAAAATTTAATTCACTTCTAATATATGTAAATATTTAATAAAAATTTATGAGTATGGTTTAGGGAAATGAGGTCCCGATACCTCAATTTCCAAAACCAATGACTTTAAAATCGATACACTTGTACCTTGTCTAGCTTTCTAATAATTAAAATTATTGGATCAACCTCAATATAATACTGTAATACCTTCGTAACAATGAATAAATAATATTCACTAATTTTATCTTTGGAAAACAACATTCCAAAACCACTGTTTTTGGCTCCATTGACTTTTGGGTTGTTACAATTAGGCTCCTTCATTTACTCTATCTTGTCGATTTAATTAGCATGCTTTCTCTTTACATCGATTATATATTGCTTATGAATGCCATGAGGAACTAATCCTTCTATGGGGGATTAGTGAGTGGAGGTATGATCAGTTAACTAATTTGTAAGGTTAGTTAACGGATTAGTTGTTTGAGAAAGGGAGAACGTGAAACAAACCCTAGGCCTGACAACCTCGAGAAGTCATCAAGGTGGCAATTAACCTAAAATTGGTATTTCCCATTTGTGAAAACCTTAACTCCAAACCAATCTGGACTGTGAGGTCAGAAGATAAGTACTTTTTGTAGACTCGTTATGTTAGTGGAAGATCAGAAGATCCTGCTAAGGTAGCAACTAGTTGATTTACGAGGAACTCGAAACGACAATTGATGGAGATTACTGAAAAGAGCTAATCACCCGTAATCAGATTTGATTTATTCTTCCTTTTTAATCTCTTGAATTTTATCTTTTTATGTTGTTTTACTTTTATTATTATAAAAACCTAAAAAACCATTTCTTTTATATTCTTTGTACTATAACTAAATTTAAAGTACTAATTAGATATTTTAGTGTGTACATTAGAATTAATCTAGCACTCGCCTCTCTTGGGTACGATCCTTAGGGTACTCACCCACTCCGTTGTAAAACTATATTACAACTACACTCGTATACTTGCGGATACTGCCTCGTAATTCTATATTTTATTGCAATATTCACACTCTGGACATTAGTACGTCCGAAGGTAGTCATGTAACACCCCTTACCCATAGTCAACACCGGAACTAGGCACGAGGTGTTACAAGACTTAACTTGCTTGAACATACAACTTTAGGCTATAAAATTTCATTCCCATTTAAAAACTTCCCATTCACATTCATAACATCCTTATTATGGGCCTACGAGGCCTTAAACATGCAAATGGAGGATTTCATAATCAAACCGAGAACTTTTGTACACTTATAAAAATTTTGTCTTAACAGGGCCACACGCCCGTGAGAAATGAAACACACCCGTGTGAGCTGGCCGTGTGGTCACACATGCCCATGTCCCTAGCCCGTGTAGGATTTATTTTTCATTTTGAACCTACAGGGGTTTCACACGGCTGGACACACGCCCGTGTCCTTGGCCCGTGTCCTCCACATGGCCTAGACACGCCCGTGCCCTCACCCGTGTGTGAAAACTTGGGTATTCTGTTTATGACGTCAGCAACCTCATAAGGGGCACATGGCCTAGGCACACGCCCGTGTGTCTAGCACGTGGTCGACACTAACTTGCAACGCTAACATGCAAGGGACACATGACCCGATCACACACCCATGGAACTGACCATGTGTCACACACAGCCTAGACACATGCCCGTGTATCTACCCATGTGGACCAATTCAAGGCTATTTTCCAAGCCATTTACCCACCCTTACTTGCACACATTCATACAACATCACATATCATTCTCAAATCATCAATTGTAATACTTAAATTTTCACATTAAAACCATGGGAACTAAACTTCCTTCCCACATACAAGAGAGTACTATCACTAGTACAATTACAATTGGTATAAGCCATCATCCATGGCTTGGCACCATCGAACCATAAACTATTTTAAGCCAACACATTTGGCTACAGTAACTACGACTTAAATTAAACAAAAGATAAAATCCCTACACATGCCGTATCTCATGAAGACTTGAAAACTTATACCTAAGTGACTGCTCGATAGTGTGAAATTATCTCCGACGATCTCCAACCCGAGCTAGTTGAGTTAACCTATAAGAGATAAGAAAGGAAGGGGAGTAAGTAATAACACTTAGTAAGTTCATATGCAAATAAAAATCAATTATTGACGTTCATTTATTTCACTCAACCACAAAGGTATTATAATGAGATTTACACTCAAGCTCATGGTTACTCATTCAATCATTCATAATGCTTGCTCATTCCAAACCTTCACATATCACAAAACAACGTTCACCTTTACTTGCATCTATTCCCACAAAGCAACATGTAATTTCACTTAGTTAAATTTCTCGATAACTCCTCGGCATAATAATAAATACTCGGTGGTTTCACACACAGCCCACCGTTTAATAATTAATAAGGTGGCATTTCACACAGCCCACCATTAATACTAAACACTATGGTATTAAACACAGCCATCTGTAACAAATAATAAGGTGGTATCACACACAGCCCACCAATGATAGTAATTACGATGGTAACGCACATAGCCCATCGTAAACAAATATTAAGGTGGTATCACACACAACCCACCATTTATCACACATTCACAAATATTTATCCACACTCATTTTTCTATTTTGAATGTTCATTTGGGAATTTCCTCATACTCTATCATTTTTACATAGATTTCTACAATAATCATTTGCATTCACGCAATGCATTAATAAATATAACATATGCAATTAGGATGCATCGTTTACACATAAACTCACCATGGGTTCTTCATATACCGAATTCACCTCAAATGAGTTTTGGGCACATACATGTACCTCTCATGGCATAACCACATACTTCCTTATTTTCAACATGCCTGTTGATTCACTCAAATACTAAAGGATACTCTTAAATCTTCTACATATAGTATCATATCAACATCATATCCCCGATAGGGCCTTACATGAAATATCATATCGATGCCATGTCTCTGACATGGTCTTATACAAAATCTCACACCGAGGCCATATTCCAAATATAGTCTTACACAGGACCTTCATTATCTTAGTATCGTGATATTTGCATTCCAACCATTTTAAGTTCAATTGAAGATTTTTATTTCTTGACATCTCGTCAAAAACGTATTTAATATATTCATAGAGACAATATACAATTCATACAACATCAAAATATTAAATACTTCACTTAAAGTTGCATTATTAGCACACCAACTTACCTCGATACCAAAATGGTAAAAAGGGACCTAATTGTCCATATTTCTCTTTTCTCCCTTTCTAGGTCCGAATCCCATTTGCTTTGATCTAAAATAATAAAATTTATTCATTTAATCTCCACACTAATCAATACATTTCAAAATTTCTACTTTGGAAAAAATTACCATTTTGCCCTTAGACTTTGGCAAAATTATGATTTTGCCCCTAGGCTTGTATATCAATTTTCATCCAATTTATTTGTTAATCAAGCCTAGCCGATTCATATTTCCTCATATAGCAACTCAAGATTTCAACTATTACACACATTTTACCATCTATTTCACAACTTTTACAAAAAGGTCATTTTAGGTGTTTTCATGGTAACACCTTTCACAAAAGTTGTTCATCTTAAAACTAAGACTCATTTCCTTCCATAAAAATGTAGCAAACAACTTAATTTCTCTCATGTAATGTAACATCCATAAATCGGGGTCTCTGTATTTTGTGTGTTTGCATATGACGATATGCTTACTGTGCTAGTTTAGGGTGTATTGGGGTCTAGGCATGACCTCGGGTTAGGCCTGAGTTGTAACATCCTGATAATTAGGGTTTTGTATCTTACTTAATTGAATGATATTGCATGCTTAATTATTATTAAGTGTATTTTGGAAGTTATTTGAGCTTCATTAATTAAGTGAATGCTTAGTAAAACTTTTAATTTCTAATAATTAAGAGAGAGAGCTAAGCAAATTAGGCTTTAAGAATTAATGACAAGAGGTTTCTAGCACGAATTGAGTAATTGGCAAGGTGGTTAAGATGCATGGATGTGTGCTTGAGGAGAGAGGTTCAAATCTCCTAGCTAGCATAAGGGAGGATTTTATTTTTGTTTTCTTCCCTATAAGTGTCGGCCAAGAACCTTCTAGAGTGGATGAGTACTCTTTTAATTTTGGCTATTTGACCATGTGAAAAAGGAAGCTAGGAACTTATGGTATGGAATCATAAGTTGATGATAAGATGAGGGGGACAAAAGGCATAATATTGGGCAATGTTTTGGGAGTGTGTTCATGGTCATTTGACCATGAACCTAGACAGCATAAGGGCTAGAGGGTGGTTTAATTGTGTAGCAAATTTTGGATATGATGGGGAAGAAACAAGGAGGAAAAAGGGGGATGATGTTGGCTAGGTTGACCAAAAATTTAGTGTAGCCATTAGGGTGCTAGTTGACCAATAATCCTAGCAAATTGTCCATCTTTTCTCCCTTCTCCAAAACCTTTCCCTAAACCAAAACTATCATTGGCATTTGGTACAAGTTTGCTTTGTTTTGGAATTGGTATTTTGACCAAATAGGTACCTTTATTTCATCTTTTCCTCTCAAAATTTTATCTCTCTTTGATGCCAAAATATTGTCACTTTTGAAGTCACTTCTTTTCTTCCTCTTTAGTGACAAATTTAACTTTCACCAAAAGCCTTCTCTTTCATTTTCTTTTTCTTTCTTTTTCATTCTATTTCTCTTTTCTCTTTCCCTCTCATAGCTGAAACCACAAAAGATCAAGAACCATTTTCTTCTTCATTTCTCCCTCTTGGCCGAATGCACCTAAGCCCCAAAACCAATCTCCTTTCTCTTTGATCTTTCTCTTTTCTTCCTTTTCTTTTCCTTCTCACTTTTGTTTTCTTTCTTTCTTCTCTCTATAGAAACTATTTTCTTCTAAACCAAGAATCATCAATCCTTTTCTTATTTTTCTTCAAGATCGAATCATATTCTTTTCAATCTCCTTTCTCATTTTCTTTTATTGAAAATCAAACTATTATATACTAAAAAATCACTATCTTTTCTTTTATCTTTTGTCCAAGTCGAATCATCAATCCTTCTTTTCTTTTTGTTTAGGCCGAATCTTCAAGTGAGTAAGTAAAACTTTCCGTCCATCGTTTTCACTATTTATTTCTTTTTACTTTAGCAAATTTAGAAACATGATCTCTTATTTTCTCTCCTAGGCCGAATCCTTGGAAAGGATTTTCAAGGATCCTTGTTGAAGAAGACTTTTAAGAAGTGATCTTTCGGATCATCTAAGGGGCGATTTAAGACTAACAAGATAGCTAAGAAAAGGGCCGTACGGAGTGTTTGGAAGAGAGGAGGCATTCCTTTACCATTAAACTTCAAAAGAAGGGCAGTATTGGCGGTTAGAGACTTTCCACCGGGTTGTGGACCCTCTGCTAACGAGGATCGATTATTTGAAGTAGTGCGTACAACCGAACCACTTTACGTTGGTGGAATATCAGTGGGTTTTGATCCATCTAGTGGAGAAAAACCACAAATAACTGTCGTTCGAGAATCCGAAGATAAGGATTTAGATCCCTCATCAATAAGTACAATTTTATTAGCAATAGTGTATACTAACCAAGTGTGTTAATCAAATAGGTGTTGACGAGCGAGAGAGTATTGTTCTCACTGTCACTAGGTGTGTAACCTTACATTAAAAATCTCATAAGATTTACATATATTTAAATGTGACTATATGACCATGAATATGATTGTGATTTTGGATACCATTCAGTGGTATACGATATTCAGGTATGTTTACCCCAATATTTTGTTCATTTTGCTATTTGCATAAAAGTGAAATAAGCATGACTATATTATGATTTGTGGGGTAAATAGCATGAAATCTGATTTGATATGTATGTGCATGGGCATATGGGTATATTTGATAATGGAGGAAGTATTCTGGTGGTTTTACCACATTTCCGGTGACTTCGGTCACATATTTGACTCCGGTGACTTCGGTCACGTATATTTGGCTCCGGTGACTTCGGTCACATATTTGACTCCGGTGACTTCAGTCACATATGTGAATCTGGTGACTTCGGTCACGTATTTGAAATTTGGACTTGATCGGTGACTTGGTCACATCTGCTTGGTGGCTTTGCCACAATATTATAAGGCGATGTGCATGTTGACTACAAAGAACGCCTTCGATGGTGTGTAGCGGATGGAGGGTCGATTTAGTAATCCCCACGGTGTGTTGGTTGGTACGGGTGGTGTGTAGCGGATGGATATTTAGGTTGGGCCGGGCTTGCATTTCATTATTTATACATATCCATGTTATTTAATTGATTATCTTTTAATCTGCTATGAAAACGGGCTTTTGGGCTAATTATGAGCTAAGTGGGCCTTTGGGCTAAATATGAGTTAAATGGGCCTATGGCCATATGTGAAACTTTTGGGCTTTAAAGCATGTGATAAAATGGGCTTTTTGATGTATGTGTTACACATTGAGTTTATAACTCACCCATTTTTGTGGGATAACTTTTCAGATAATTCGTAGTGCGATGGATCGGGGCAGCAAAGATTTCGAGGTGGCCATTGCTCAAACAATGAAGTTTGGAAATTTTCCTACTTAAACTTATTAATTTTTAATATTTAGACTTTATTATGGATTTGCCAATTTTATGTAATAAGGCCACTATAAACTATCTTTAATTTTGTGTTTGGATTTATTTTTATTTTGCCATGAACAAATATCTATTAAATAACTAATTGGTTTTTCGATAAATAATTTAAAAATGTGTTTGTCACTAATATATAAATGGTTTAAAGAAATTTTCTTAAAGTTGGTTTCCTTTTTGATTTAATTAATTCCTTCTAAAAATAATGTTTTAAAAGACAAAATTACTTTACAAAATTTGATTTCACTAAAGTCTTACTCGAGGAACATACCAAATTCGGTTAGACTTTTTGGGCCGAGTTTGGGGTGTTTCACTTGGTATCGAGCCCGATTTAAACTCTCGGCCTTGGGTTTTGAAGCCCTAACGTTTTCAAAATTTGGCCTAAATGACTTTTGAAAGTTTTCTTAAGTTAAATAGTTTTATAAGAGCATGGCACTCGAGTTCTCGGCCCAGATCCATCAGGTATGTACTTTATCGATATGTGATATGTATGATAGTTTAAGCATAAACTATACTTTAGAGACATGGACCTTAGGTGTTTGTGTGCTACTACGGAAAAACTATTGAATATCTGTTTCATAAAACTTTCCTTTAATAAGAAGTGAAAAGACTCTAATACATAAGACTTTTTCGTAAAAATAGATAATACGCGTAGTAGACATGAGTTCTAGGGGACGTGGACGTCGTGGACATGGAAGAAGAAGAATGACTGTTTTGGAACCAGTTCGATTTGGTCAAGGTTTCAAGAATGAAGCTCCGCCACCGACTGTTGGGGTGGAATTTCAAGAACAAAATGAAGGAGGTGACGCAGTATCACAAGTCATCTTTGCGAGTTTTGGAGCGAGTAGCGAAGCTAGTTCTGAAATGGGTCTCGAAAGTCCAGAATGAGAGACTTAGATCGAATGGAGCCGAGGTTTTCAGAGGAGTATCCGGAGTAGCTCCTAATGTAGCTGAATATTGGTTGGAGGCGATCGAGAGGATCATGGACGATATAGACCAGACCGATGAAGAGAAATTGAAAGGTGCTATTTCACTTCTCCGTGATGAAGCCTACCATGGTGGCTCACTATCAAGGAGAGTACCCACATGGATCGTCTGGATTGGGGGTATTTTAAAGTGAAATTCAAGGAAAGTATGTTGGAGCTAGCTACATCGACTCCCAGAGGAAGACATTTCAATCTAGTACAAGGAAACAAGTCGATAGTGAATATGAAGTAGAATTTTTGCGACTTAGCCATTATGCGGAGGGATAGTGGCTACGGAATATGAACGTGTATCGATTTGAAGATGGACTTAGAGATGAGCTTGAGTGATGATTGCTCCACACCGTGAAAGAGATTTTGCAATCTTAGTGGAAAGGGCAAGAATTACCAAGAGGCTAAACGGACCGAGAGAGGAACCGGACAGAGGCCGAGCAAGAATAAGAGAAGTTTTGGGTCCTCGTGGTCGTCAGGAATTTTCAAAGAAATCAAGAAATGATGGACCGCAAGGTCAACAGATCTCTGGTGGACAAAATCGTACTTGTTCTCAATGTGGGAAAATGCACTCGGGAGAATGTTGGAAAAAGACCAGCGGATGTTTCAAGTGCGGTTTGAAGGATCATATGATTAAGGATTTCCGATGAACTCGTAAAAGAATCGCCCAAGAAGTCGTGGTGCTAATCAGTTGACAAAGCGACACAGAAACGATAAGAGGCCGTGGTCCAAATGGAAGGGCAATGGTTCCAATAGAGGTCGCGGAACTTCAGCAGAGGCAGTGGTAGCTCTGAGGCGAGACAACCAGGTTTGGTGTATGCAGTTCGTCACAGAGAGAAAAGATGGCGCTTTTGATGTTATCACGATGCGTTTCGATTTACGGTTGCCCTTTATTGCTTTGATAGATATAGGGTCAACTCATTCCTATATCGCTAGTGAAGTATCTGGGACTTTGCATGTGACTTCAAATCGTACCTAGGAAGATGATCGTACTTAGTCCTTGAGGATGCATGGAGTTGTAGACAAACTTTTTAAGGAAGTGCCTTTAGAAGTTCAAGGGATACAGTTTTCGGCTGATTTAATGGAGTTACCATTCGGAGAATTCAACCTAATCTTAGGCATGGACTGGCTTGTGAAGTACCGTGCAAATGTGGATTGTGTTGCTAAGAGAATGTCCTTAAGAACTTTTAATGACAAGGAAGTTGTAGTGTTGGGCGAGAGACGGAACTACTTATCTAATGTAGTATCCGCTCTTAAGGCGGAAAAGATGGTTAGAAAGGGATGTGAAGCCTTCCTGATGTTAGTGAATGCTTTGGAGGCTAAGGAGACAACTGCTAATGAAGTCAGGACAGTGAAGGAATTTGTAGATGTTTTTCCGGAAGAACTTCCAGGTTTGCCTCCGGATCATGAGGTAGAATTCGGGATTGATTTATTTCCTGGAACGGCGCCAGTTTCTATTGCTCCATATAGAATGGCACCGAAGGAGTTGGTTGAGCTTAAGGCTCAAATTCAGGAGTTGCTTGATCGTGGATTCATTCGACCTAGTGTGTCTCCATGGGGAGCACCGGTCCTATTTGTGAAGAAGAAGGACGGATCGATGAGGATGTGTATAGACTATCGACAGTTGAATAAGCTGACCATCAAGAACAAGTATCCTTTGCCAAGGATCGACGACTTGTTCGATCAACTTAAGGGAGCTGCGGTATTCTCAAAGATTGATCTAAGGTCGGGGTATCATCAGCTTAAAGTGAAAGAAGCGGATCCATAAGATGGCTTTTCGAACTAGATATGGGCATTATGAATTTCTGGTAATGCCATTCGGATTGACGAATGCCCCAGCTACGTTCATGGATATGATGAACTGAATTTTTCAGCCCTACTTGGATCAATTCGTCGTGGTATTCATAGACGACATCCTGGTGTATTCTAAGTCCAAAATGGAACATGATGAGCATCTCTGAATTGTGTTGCGAGTTTTAAGGGAAAAGAAGTTGTATGCCAAATTCAGCAAGTGTGAATTTTGGCTGAAAGAAGTTGCATTTTTAGGCCATGTAGTATCTGCGGAAGGGATAAGGGTGGATCCTCGGAAGATTGAGGCTGTGCTAGATTGGAAACCACCTAAGTCCGTGAATCGAGGTTCGCGATTTCTTGGGTTTAGCGGATATTACCAAGATTTGTCAAGGATTTTCATCGATAGCTGCACCTTTAACGAAATTATTGAGAAAGGAAGTACCTTTCGTGTGGGCTGATAAGCAGCAAGAGAGTTTTGAGAAGCTCAAGAAAGTTTTGACGGAAGCTCCAGTTTTGATTCAACCTGAGGCAGGAAAGGATTTCGTCGTGTATTGTGACGCTTCTCACACCGGATTAGGATGTGTTCTGATGCAAGGCGGGAAGGTAGTTGCTTATGCGTCTCGGCAGTTGAGACCGCACGAGGTTAATTACCCGACGCATGACTTGGAGTTGGCAGCTGTAGTCTTTGCTCTTAAAGTCTGGAGACATTATTTATACGGGGAAAAGTCAGTGATATACACGGACCACAAAAGTCTGAAATATCTACTGACTCAGAAAGAACTAAATTTGAGGCAACGAAGGTGGATAGAGTTGTTGAAAGACTACGATCGTTTCTATCGAGTACCACCCGCAAGGCGAATGTGGTGGCGGGCGCCTAAGTCGAAAGTGGTGTCGATTTAAGAGCGATGTTTGCACATCTTAGTCTTTACGATGATGGAAGCTTGTTGGCGAATCGCAAGTTAAGCGACATGGTTAAGTCAAGTGAAAGAGAGGCAATTGGTAGATGAAGATCCGAGTGAAAAGCTTGACGGTGCAGTGGGAAAGTGGAAGATTTTGGTATTAATGATGATGGAGTATTGTGTTTTAAAGGTAAAGTCGTATGCCAAGGGATCGGGAGTTGAGGCAAAGATCTGCAGAATCGCATGGTAGCCCCTATGCTATGCATCCCGGAGGAAGTAAGTTATACCGAGATTTGAGAGATCAATTTTGGTGGCCGGACTTAAGCGGGAAGTTATGGAGTTTGTAGGAAAGTGCTTGACATGTCGACAAGTCAAGGTGAACATCAAGTACCTTCTGATTGCTTGACCGATAAAGATTCCACAAAGGAAGTGGGAGAGAATCACCATGGACTTTGTTAGTGGGCTTCCTCTTACGCCTACTAAGAAAGACTCCATTTGGGTGATAGTGGACCGAATGATGAAATCGCACATTTTATCCCAGTTCGGGTTGATTACTCTTTGGAGAAATTGGCGAAGTTACATGTGGTTTGAGATTGTGAGATTGCATGGAGTGTTGTTGTCGATTATTTGGATAGAGATCCGAGATTTACGTCGCGATTTTGGAAAGCATTGCATCGGGCTTTGGGCACAGATTGGATTTCAAGATCGCATTTCATCCTCGGTCGACGGTCGATCGAAAGAGTAATCCAAATCTTAGAAGATATGTTAAGGGATGTGTGATAGATTTCAAGGAAGTTGGGAGGAATTCTTACCATTGGCGAAATTTGCGTACAACAACAGCTTTCAATCCAAGATACTGGATGGCACCATATGAAGCACTATATGGACGGAAGTGTCGCACTCCTACGTGTTGGACAGAATTAGGGGAACATCAGATTTTGGGTCTAGAGATAGTGGCTGAATCCGAAGAAAAGGTTAAGGTAATCCGGGCTCAGTTAAAGGAAGCATCTGATAGACAAAAATCGTACGCAGATCTTAAACGTAAAGAAATAGAGTTTGCTGTGGGGGACCATGTTTTCCTAAAGGTTTCACCTTGGAAAAAGGTGATGAGATTTGGACGCAAAGGGAAGCTAAGTCCCAGGTTCATTGGACCATATAGGATTGTGAAGCGAGTCGGATCTGTGGCATATCAGTTAGATTTGCCTTCGAAATTGAAGCAAATGCATGATGTGTTCCATGTTTCAATGTTACGCCGTTATCGTTCGGATCCATCTCATGTAGTGCCAGTTGAGGAGGTGGAATTAAGATCAGACTTATCATATGAAGAGGAGCCAATTCAAATTCTGGAGCGAGATGTAAAGGTTTTACGGAGAAAGTCGGTTCCTCTCGTCAAAGTATTATGGCGTAATCATGGATCGAAGAAGCTTAGTGGGAACCGGAGGAAATGATCGACAAGAATACCCTCACTTATTCGGCCCTGTAATTTCGAGGACGAAATTATTTTAAGGGGTAGAAGCGTAACATCTTGATAATTAGGGGTTATGCATCTTACTTAATTGAATGATGTTGCATGCTTAATTATTATTAAGTGTATTTTGAAAGTTATTTGAGCTTCATTAATTAAGTGAATGCTTAGTAAAACTTTTAATTTCTAATAATTAAGAGAGAGCTAAGCAAATTAGGCTTTAAGAATTAATGACAAGAGGTTTCTAGCATGAATTGAGTAATTGGCAAGGTGGTTAAGATGCATGGATGTGTGCTTGAGGAGAGAGGTTCAAATCTCCTAGCTAGCATAAGGGAGGATTTTATTTTTGTTTTCTTCCCTATAAGTGTCGGCCAAGAACCTTCTAGAGTGGATGAGTACTCCTTTAATTTTGGCTATTTGACCATGTGAAAAAGGAAGCTAGGAACTTATGGTATGGAATCATAAGTTGATGATAAGATGAGGGGGACAAAAGGCATAATATTGGGCAATGTTTTGGGAGTGTGTTCATGGTCATTTGACCATGAACCTAGACGGCATAAGGGGCTAGAGGGTGGTTTAATTGTGTAGCAAATTTTGGATATGATGGGGAAGACACAAGGAGGAAAAAAGGGGATGATGTTGGCTAGGTTGACCGAAAATTTAGTGTAGCCATTAGGGTGCTAGTTGACCAATAATCCTAACAAATTGTCCATCTTTTCTCCCTTCTCCAAAACCTTTCCCCTAAACCGAAACTATCATTTGCATTTGGTACAAGTTTGCTTTGTTTTGGCATTGGTATTTTGACCAAATAGGTACCTTTATTTCATCTTTTCCTCTCAAAATTTTATCTCTCTTTTGATGCCAAAATATTGTCACTTTTGAAGTCACTTCTTTTCTTCCTCTTTAGTGCCGAATTTAACTTTCACCAAAAGCCTTCTCTTTCATTTTCTTTTCTTTCTTTTCATTCTATTTCTCTTTTCTCTTCCCCTCTCATAGCCGAAACCACAAAAGATCAAGCACCATTTTCTTCTTCATTTCTCCCTCTTGGCCGAATGCACTTAAGCCTCAAAACCAATGTAACATCCCCAAACCCGGCCCACGAGCCTTGGCCGGATCTGGTTATGTCATCTGCGGAATGGCGGTTGAAAATCTTTGTCTTTAGCATAAAACTTGAAAATTTTTGTTTATTTTAGGAAGTAATTCCATTAAAATTAATTAATACTATAAGCTAGATATAAAATATGTGAATTAAAACTTTATTATAATTTATTATATTTTAAATCATTTGAAGGAAATATATCTAAGTATAATATAAACCCTAATTAAAAAGATAATAAAATGATCCCAACAATAAATTAAGAGGCCTTTTATTACAACCAATATTTAAACCAAAACTTAATATAAATAAGCTTTAAAATATTTAAACTCTTCCTTCTGCATGGGCCACCATGTGTCCTCTCCGATCCCGGTCCAATCTCAAGAGTCACCTGAAATGTTAGGAAAATAATTGGGTGAGTCACACGGACTCAGTGTGTAATTAAAACCATCGAAATCCACCCACATGCTAGCCACATAACATCCCAATTATCAAATGCAACATGTAAATATAATCATTTAAACATTACCATAATCTGGGCTTGGCCCACAATCAAATCATATTCAAGCACCGGGCTAGGCCCTTTTCTCATTAATTCACTGATTACTGGGCTCGGCCCATTTCCACGTATGTTCTTAAAACATACCTATTCATATTCCATATTGGGCTTGGCCCATTTCCATATCAATTTATAACAAAACCATGCAATATGAAACCCAACCCAATCCTAAGGTCCAACCGCTACACACCCCCTTAACCAGCCTACCACACACCAGGGGACTATCGAGTCACCCTCTCCTTTTCCCTCCAAAAAGGCAACCAATGCCATCCACGATGTAGCGTATAGCTAACATCAAACCACGATGGAGCACACGGCAATCCATCAAGCCATGATATGGCATAAAGCGATATCAATCAAGGTAACCTCGCGAACTAAATCGCAAAGATCCACAACGCAACCTCGATCGGCGCCAATCCACGATGTAGCACAAAGTGACATCAACCACGCACTCGAAGTACACCGTACCTTCTTTCAAAAACCCACCCATGCACATGTAACATAATATAATGACATAATGAATAAAGCATGTACATGATATTCGTGCATACATTCATATTCATAGACATACTCACATACGCGTATTAATAACCACATTTCAACAGATTTGATACTAACTTTGTTTATCAACATACCCTTTAAGGGTATCCGGTTCACATAGTCACTTGCACTTATTAACACATATTTAACACATACACCTATCGCATACATATCATATACCCGAAATCGATGGGTTAATCACACACCTTATAACTGAAGCTCTAAACCTCGATCCCGACGCTATCACTTAGCGAGACTACAGTTATCGCCTATCGTTTTACATTGCCGCCCACACCGGTGGCCAATCTCGTATGCGAAACCGATCTCTTCTTGAACTTCGAGATGGGAGTTTTCCTTTCTCCTCTTGGTAGCACTTCGCATCCATCATTGCACTTAATCGAACACTTCGTTAATTATCAATATCATAACTTAAACCAAATATCTAAAACTTAACCTACTTACGGAAAAGTCTTGAAATCCGGAAGTTCCTTAATCAACGCCAAAACTCTTAAATGGTCAAGGTTAGAATCGGTTACCACAAATGCCAAATATGGTTTATAACAAAATCCATGAAAAGAGGACCCTTTGGCGAATAGCACCTAACCCTTACCTTGAGTAACCGAATCTGAAACACCCTAAATGCTCCCTTGCGTTGGCTACAATAGAAAAAAACACATCACTTATAGTCTATAAAGCATTATTAACCCACACTAAGGCCAACCATTTGGTTTTGGCCACTCTGGGAGGGGTACATAAATCGATTGATCACAAAAGTACACTTACCACCTACGTGCTGCGAAATTCTTTCCTAAATTCACTCAATACCATCCAATTCAAAATAATAAAATAATCTAATAGCAACCATTATCACCTATTTTCTAATTCTAAAATAATTCTACACTTATCTAAAATAATAAAATAACAAACCCTTATCACTCCTTCAACTTAAAATACAAAATAAAATAAAACTCATCCTTATCTTCCACGAATTTGCGTACCAAATTTACCTATTGAAGACTCCTTGTGCCGTCCCACTTTGCCTGTTCTTTGCAAAATAAAAGAAGACCACCTGCCCATAGGTCTCGAACACGGACACAGGGTAACCATCATCAAGCGGCCCAGGGCCATTCGCCACATTGATTCTTATGCTATAAGGCCCCAACATTTATTCTTAACCCTTCCTAGCCCAGACCCATAACCGCATAAAATAAAATCACGCCCAAAATCTTTGCTCAGGCGCTCGAAACCGCGACCTCCTTCCCTCCAGGCGCCTAAGTAGCGCCTAAAAGCCACTACGCCAATTGGACTTTCATGTCCATCAACTTGGACATTTATTTTAAGGCCTACTTAGCCCGATCCTTGGCATAAAAATAAAACAAAGTTCTTGCCCAACTCGAACCCTGCTCCTTAGGCGCCACCTTCCAAAGCCCCAAGCGCGCCTTATGCCACTTTGCCAACTCCTTTCTTGTGTCCTAAATTCCACCAATTTATTTTAAAGCCTACTTGCCCTATTTCCCTTTTTACACTAAAAATCTAAAATTTTCTAAAGCCTTCCCTTTCATCCAACCATTTCTAAAATCCCTAAAACTCATCCAAGCACTCCCAAAAACCTACTAACACTCGAATTACACACAACCTGCATAGCCCCTAAAACCAGGGTGTTACAACCAATCTCCTTTCTCTTTGATCTTTCTCTTTTTCTTCCTTTTCTTTTTCCTTCTCACTTTTGTTTTCTTTCTTTCTTCTCTCTATAGAAACTATTTTCTTCTAAACCAAGAATCATCAATCCTTTTCTTATTTTTCTTCAAGACCGAATCATTTTCTTTTTCAATCTCCTTTCACATTTTCTTTTATTGAAAACTGAAACTATTATATACTAAAAAATCACTATCTTTTTCTTTTATCTTTTGTCCAAGCCAATCATCAATCCTTCTTTTCTTTTGTTTAGGTCGAATCTTCAAGTGAGTAAGTAAAACTTTCCGCCCATCGTTTTCATTATTTATTTCTTTTTACTTTAGCAAATTTAGAAACATGATCT
The DNA here is from genome assembly GCA_025506655.1 of Gossypium rotundifolium. Classification (NCBI taxonomy): domain Eukaryota; kingdom Viridiplantae; phylum Streptophyta; class Magnoliopsida; order Malvales; family Malvaceae; genus Gossypium; species Gossypium rotundifolium. Next base: position 104,133,542 of record CP106723.1, on the reverse strand, counting down.
CTTATTTTCTCTCTAGGTAGAATCCTTGGAAAGGATTTTCAAGGATCCTTGTTGAAGAAGACTTTTAAGAAGTGATCTTTGGATCATCTAATGGGCGATTTAAGACTAACAAGATAGGTAAGAAAAGGGTCGACGGAGTGTTTGGAAGAGAGGAGGCATTCCTTTACCATCAAACTTCAAGCGAAGAAGCGATATCGGTTTAGAGACTTCCATCGGGTTGTAGACCCTCTGCTAACGAGGATCGATTATTTGAAGTAGTCGTATAACCGAACCACTTTACGTTGGTGGAATATCGGTGGGTTTTGATCCATCTAGTGGAAAAAACCACAAATAACTCGCTGCTCGAGAATCCAAAGGTAAGGATTTAGATCCTCATCAATAAGTACAATTTTATTAGCAATAGTGTATACTAACCAAGTGTGTTAATCAAATAGGTGTTGACAAGCGAGAGAGTATTGTTCTCACCGTCACTAGGTGTGTAACCTTACATTAAAAATCTCATAAGATTTACATATATTTAAATGTGACTATATGACCATGTATATGATTGTGATTTTGGATACCATTCAATGGATACGATATTCGTGTATGTTTACCCCAATATTTTGTTCATTTTGCTATTTGCATAAAAGTGAAATAAGCATGACTATATTATGATTTGTGGGGTAAATAGCATGAAATCTGATTTGATATGTATGTGCATGGGCATATGGGTATATTTGATAATGGAGGAAGTATTCGGTGGTTTTACCACATTTCGGTGACTTCGGTCACATATTTAACTCCGATGACTTGGTCCGTATATTTAGCTCCGGTGACTTGGTCACATATTTGACTCGGTGACTTGATCACATATGTGAATCTGGTGACTTGGTCACGTATTTGAAATTTGGACTTGATCGGTGACTTGGTCACATCTGTTTGGTGGCTTTGCCACAATATTATAAGGCGATGTGCATGTTGATCGCAACAAGCGCCTTGATGGTGTGTAGCGGATGGAGGGTCGATTTAGTAATCCCCACGGTGTGTTGGTTGGTACGGGTGGTGTGTAGCGGATGGATATTTAGGTTGGGTCGGGCTTGCATTTCATTATTTATACATATCCATGTTATTTAATTGATTATCTCTTAATCTGCTATGAAAGCGGGCTTTTGGGCTAATTATGAGCTAAGTGTGCCTTTGGGCTAAATATGAGTTAAATGGGCCTATGGCCATATGTGAAACTTTTGGGCTTTAAAGCATGTGATAAAATGGGCTTTTGATGTATGTGTTACACATTGAGTTTATAACTCACCCATTTTGTGGGATAACTTTTCAGATAATTAAGTAGTGCGATGGATCGAGGCGAAGAAGATTTCGAGGTGGCCATTGCTCAAACAATGAAGTTTGGAAATTTTCCTACTTAAACTTATTAATTTTAATATTTAGACTTTATTATGGATTTGCCAATTTTATGTAATAAGGCCACTATAAACTATCTTTAATTTTGTGTTTGGATTTATTTTTATTTTGCCATGAACAAATATCTATTAAATAACTAATTGGTTTTTCGATAAATAATTTAAAAATGTGTTTGTCACTAATATATAAATGGTTTAAAGAAATTTTCTTAAAGTTGGTTTCCTTTTTGATTTAATTAATTCCTTCTAAAAATAATGTTTTAAAAGACAAAATTACTTTACAAAATTTGATTTCGCTAAAGTCTTACTCGAGGAACATACCAAATCCGGTTAGGCTTTTTGGGCCGGGTTTGGGGTGTTTCATGAGTCATGGCTAAAATTTTTCTTTTGGCACTCAGGAATAAGGAGCTAAGGAAGTTAGGGGTTAAAAGATATTTCTGGTGTGTTGTGACCCAAGTAAGGCCTTGGTAGAGTGGCAAGAGGCGCCACTTAGGGCCTTGCTTGGTGGCGCCATATGCAGGGAAGGAGTGCTCAGGTTCGAGCAGTAGAAATCTCATTTTCTGCTTATTATTTTGACGCCAAGGAGGGAGGAGTTGGGCTCAGCTCAAACTCTGTCAGATAGCTGTTGATTAAATCAAACTAATTCAAACTGGTAGAGAAGAGAGAATTTAGGAGCTTGTAAGATTCAAACTCATTTGAATGGTTGGCCAGGAGTGATTCAGGGAGTTTGTCGAAATCTGGACTCTTGTTTGAGGAAGAGTAATCGGTTGGGAGACTAGGGGTGGGAGTACCAAAATTTCTAGTGACATTTTCGGGTAGCTTATGCCATAGGGCATTCGGTGGTGAGCTAAGCTGAAACCCCCCTTTTAGACTAGCCAATTTCTTCCCTTGTTGCACCATTTGACTTTTAGGCATCTAGCCGAATCTCCCTCCCCATTAACTTCTTTTCTTTTCCTCATACTTGTTCCAAAACCCCATCAACAACATTCTTTTCTCTTCATTCTCTATTGTGCCGAAACCTTCTTCTTTTTCCTCATTCTTACCAAAACTCCCTTAGTCTCTTTTCTTTAAACCAAGGCCAAATACCATTCATCTTTCTCCCATTCTCTCCTTCCACTTTGGCCAAATCTCAATTGTTTTTCTTAAGCCATTGCCGAAATCTCTCAAACTCTCCCCTTTTTATTTTTGGTCGAATATCAATCAAGCAGAGATCTCCCTTGATTTCTTTTCTAATCGGTTTGTAGTTGGTAAGTCTGTCATGATCAAATCTCCTCTATTCTCACTTACTTTTCCCTGTCGACATGTGTAGAACAAAAGCTGAATTTTGGCATTTGTCTTGATTTTTAATCAACAATGCAATCGGTTTCTTTTAGGATCTCTGAGATTTTGAAGCAATAGATCGGAGTCATCTTTTCTCTGTCAATCGTCTCCAGTAAGTCAATGGTAAGGTTTCTTGCTGATCCAATCTGTCTCTTAGTTATTTGAAAAGCCGAATGCTATTAAGATTAAGTGTTACTGTTGGCCGATTGTGCGGAAAGATCAGTCTCGCATACCTTGGGTTGCGGGTAGTATTCGGGAAGTGTTAAAGTAAGGATTATGGTTGTGTGTTAACCCTTCGGGATTTGGTTATAAAGTCGAATGGCCTCTTTGCTAATGATTTTAGTGATGGCCGAATACAGGAAGGGAGGAGGCAAACATTTCGGGATCTTCGGGTTCTATTGGTTTGGGAATAGATCGTAGTTTTGGGATTTCGCTAGATTCACAAATAGTCAGGTGTGTAATGCTTACACACTTCGTTAGTATGATATAATTATTGTGTAACTGTTGTAGCCATTAAAACCGGTAGTTATGCCTCGTGGGCATGAGCATGGACTCCGGGTAAGTCCCCTGATTATGGATCTCGTTATATGCTATCATGTCATTGATTAATGTTACGCCATGTGTTATTTGCATCATCATGTGTTATTATGCCACGATTGTTATGGACATGATGGTGGGATTGTTAAGAGGAGGGGGAAGAATTATTTGGACTGTCACCAGTGGTTTTGACCACAAGACGGGTTGGCCCCGTCTTTGATATTATAATTTGTGACTAAGTCCCAGTGGTTTTGACCACCAGTGGTTTTGACCACATATGAATATTGTGACTCGTCCTAGTGGTTTGGTACCACAGTGGGTTAGCCCCACATGTTGATTATGAGATTGTCATCAGTGGTTTTGACCACGCGATGGGTTGGCCCCATCACTTGATTTGTGACTATGGTAACCAGTGGTTTTGACCACATCGATATACATATATTTGTGACTACGGTCACCAGTGGTTTTGACCACCAGTGGTTTTGACCACCAGTGGTTTTGACCACGCGGGGTAGATAAAGGAGATCGGATGGTTGGGTTATGGGTTGCATGATTTGCATGTTATACTGATGATTTGTGTGAGTGCTTGAACTATCGGGTTGGGAATTTATACACTGAGTCTCGGTGACTCACCCCTTCCCTTATATTTTGCAGATGAGGCGTAGATTACGGATATGGAGCGGGGAGGACTCGAGGTGGCCATGCATGCTAGTTTCGGGTTTTGATTTAAAATTACTATTTTGGGTTTATCTATTTACATCAATTTGGTTTTAGTTTTGTAATAAGGCCGCTAAGTATTAATTTGGATTTTTATTTGTAGATTATATTCTAATTATCTTATGCATATGATTTATAACTTGATTTGCTTTATTAACCGGAATTAAATCGAGGTTTACAAAATTATACTCTATATCGGGTTTTTCCAACGTTACCATCGAGTGGCATTATTCACAAGGTAATGACAAAGTTAACAAAAATGATTTCAAACTTAAATTTTCAAACAAACTAGTAACAACAAACGGATTTTCGAAGCAAGAGTTTCTTTGAATTCTAAAGCAACCTAAAAACGTTTTCAATATCATTTTTTATAGGGTTTGCTAAACCTTAGAACGATAAAAGAGTAAAAATAAATCGGGAAACTTGTTAATTCAAACATTTTCTCCCTGTAACATGCCAGATTCGGTCGTGGTATGTTGACCGAGTTTGGGGTGTTACATGTAAAACCCTAGACCCTTAACCATTTTGCAAAATAGTCCCCTCATTAGCTAGCTTAAGCTTTACGGGTTCCAAAAGTACAAAAATTTTCAAGAGAGGTCACCAAAATCACTTACTTGCAAGGAAGAAAGCTTGGCTGAAATTTTGAGTTCTCAACCCCCATTTTGGCTGCTCATTATTGGTGGAGAGGATGGAGAGAAAAGGTGATATTTTCTTTTCTTTATTTTATGATAAAAATAAATTTTTATCACCAAATTTCACTTAACCAAATGACAAAGTCTATTCTTTGTCCCCTATGTCCGGCCATCACTCCCCCCATGGCCTATTTACACTTTAAGGACCTCCAATTAAATTCTATGGCTATTTGGCACCTCTAGCAAATAAAAATAGAACTTTCGTACTTTATGTGATTTAGTCCTTTTTCGCGATTAAGCATGAAATCGCTAAAATTAAAGTACCAAGATTTTCATGCACCGTTATAATCAAGATATAAACCATGAAATAAAATTATAATAATTTTCTTTGACCCCAATTTAGTGGTCCCGAGACCACTGTTCCGACTAGCCCCTAAATCAAGCTGTTATAAAACACTAACTCAAGTTGTTGCTCATTTGGAGACTTCTTCAAACCGACGGTCTCGTGCTCGTGGCGGTGATCATAAAAGTGAAGATGTTCAAATCATAGATACGAGAGTTACCTCGTGTATTCTAAAGCATTCACTCGTGGATTAGCAACCAAGGAGAGATGGACGTATCTTTTATGATGAATCTTCCATTTGGATCCAATGGAAGTCCAATAGTTGGGATTCTCTAAATCCAAAACCAACTTGTAAAGATCAAGTTCGGATAGTGAAAGGAAAAGAATTTGAAAAATAAAAAGAAAGAGAAAAAGAACATGAGCATGAGCATGAAAAAGAAGATGAAGTAAAAGAGAAAGAAAATGAGGTTGAAGAAAGTAAAGAGAGTGTGACTGATGAGAGTTTGAAGAGTGAAAATAAAAATGAGGTAAAAGAGGAGAGTTCCCTGGTGAGAGGAAGAAATGAAAAACAAGAAATTACTCAAGCAAAGGTGAAGGGTGATTTATTTAAGCTTAACATGAAATTGCTTAATGTTTCTTTTTTTTTTTTTTTTTTGGTTTTCAGATAACCATTATTGAACGTTTCACTTCATTACTCACCCAACGAAAGAAGGTTCCACTTGATTGAGAAACGTAAATTGATAAGTGAAGATACTCATCGAGTTCCGGTAGGTAAGAAAGGTAAAGAGATCATGGATTTTGATTTAAGAGTGCATTCTTTAAAATTTGATGATAAGTTTGTCACTAATTTTTTGTTAAAGAATTTCCTTATAACAAGTTGTTTGTATGGTCTAATGTTCTAAAAAATAAATCGTCACATACAACTCTTCATCTTTTTTTTTAATTTTTATATTAAACCTATGATTCATTGTAGGAAATTTTTATGGTTGAACATGTCTTTTCGAGGAACGTTAGTGAGTAACTTTTACGTGAACATTCATCCACCCAATTTTTCTTTGTTTGAAATTGTTGATGAGATTTCTAGCTTACCCAGAAGGAGCTGAACTTGGTTTTCATTTGGTTTGTATTTTTATTTGGCTCCAAGAACATCAAATCCAATCAAATTTAGGAGTTTTTCCCCAAATCGAATATGTTTCCTTCTCCATTTTCTTTATTTTGATCATTATTGTTCTCTTCATTCTTGTTTTGATATTTCTCATCTAAAAAAATTGTTGTTTATGTCCAACTATTAAGGCTACAATTTTCCATTCAAGTCTGTAACATCCTTAAAGTGGGCCTACGTATTTATATGATAGTCTAATATGTTAAATTGAGATTTTAAAGATTGGGCTATTAAATATTTGAATTAGGGTTAAAGTTAGTGCCTTGGGTAGTTTAAAGTGAAATATTGGGCTTTAAAAAAATTTGGGTTAGGTGGCAAATAAATGGTGTTAGCTTATAATTTAAGAAGATGGTTAATTAAGTGACAAGCTGGGCTTGTGGCCCAAAGAATTAAAGTGCTTTAAAGGGGCATAAGGTGGCGTCATAAGGGGGGAGAAGTTTGGGCCCTTGTGTGGCCGATTGGGCCTTAGGAGATGGGTCAAATTCGGTACTTCAATGGGAAGGGGTGGACGGCATGTAGGCTACTAATTAAGGAGCTTTATTTCTTTTTATTTAAGTAATAAAAGATGATAAACAAGGACGGAGGAGTTGGCTTTAGTGAGGGCTCTTCAAAAGGGTAAGATAAGTATTGGGGTTATCAGGTGAGATGAAGGCTATCAGGAGGGAGAGAGTTGGCAGAAACTCCAACTCTGTGTATGGGTGTGATATGCCGAAATTGGGAGGCCAAATATCATCTTTTCCATTTGGTTTTTCTCACTTTCTCATCTATTCTCCTCAACCAAAAATTCTTTCTCTTATGTACCTCTGTTTCTTGTCAAAACTGAAAACTCTTTAGCTCTTCTCTTTTCTTCTAGATCCCTTCTGAAAGCTGAATGCTCTTAGTGCCTATCTTCTTCCTCTATAGCCGAATCTACAAGGAAGATCTCTGTTTTCCCGAATGTGCACTGTAAGTGGTATACTCCTTAGTAATCCGGTGAGTTTTAAGATTTCTCCTTTTCTGTGATTCCTTTATTTTTATCAAACTCCTAATCTAAATCATTGTTTCCAAGGCCCTGTCAATTATACTCTTTACCCTAGAAGCCGAATCCGTCCCATTAAAGCCGAGTTGGTGGAAAAATCAAAGGTAGGAAGTGGTAAGTGTGGCCGAATAGCTTTTCATGATTCTCTGTGCTTTGGCCGAATACTATTTGGGGTTAGGTTGAAAGTGTGTATCGGTTGGTTTGATATTTGGTTGATGGCCAAATGTAGGAAGGTTGGTGGTGACAATTTCTAAAAGATATTCGGGATTCGGTTAACTAGGTAAGTGTTCGTTTTAAAGGTTACATTTAACTAATGAGTTAGATCTCATCATTTATTTGGTTTAGTGACTAAGGGATTGTTATGGACTCAACTAACAATCAAGCAGAGAAGGTTGGATCTGTAAAATCGTCGCCCAAATTCAAGAAGCGATCTGTTTGATGTCTGCGAGATTGGCTAACGGGTGTGGGCGAAATCAAAGTCGATCGTGGGCCAATAGTAGTTGTTTCAAGTGATAGTAGCGTAGACATAGCAAAAGCCTTAGTACGCGAATCAGGTGTGTAATACTTCCCCACCGTCTAGATGTGAATAATAATAAATATATATATGTATATGTGTTCATAATATTTACATGTTACATTAAAAGCCGACATCTCGGATTTAAACGACGGACCCTCAGGTTAGTAAATAATCTGACTATGTGTTACAAGTAAATTGTTGTACATGTTTTAAATTATTGTGCATGTTGCATGGGTTGGGTGATGAAAGGAGGAAGTTATATGTACATGTATATGAGTAACGGTTTTATCGTGAATGAATTCTGTATGGCTAATGCCGTGATTTGTTATCTGAGCTTGACCAATATATGTTGATGAGCGAAGATGACCGCCATCTTGGAGATGTAGGTGTGGGTTGATTGTAGAAATCCCCAATGGTGTGTTGGTTGGTACGGGGCCGTGTAGCGGATGGAAACCTAGGCAAATGGGTTGGGCTTTGCATATTACTTGTTATCCATGAAAATGAAATTGTTGTTATGTTTTATGAGGCCCAAATCTAGGGGTGCATGAGGGTTGCACACTGAGTCTCGCGACTCACCCCCCTTTAAACTAACCTTTCAGGTGATGAATAGTGCATCAGACCGGGCCGGAGTGAAGCGCAAGGTGGCCATGCAAAAGAATGTAGATCCGGCGACAAGTTTTCCCATATTAGTTTTTTTTAAAAGTACTTTATATGATGGACTTAAACTACATTGTAATAAGGCCACGGGCCATTAGTTTACATTTTAGTTTTATTATGGGCCTTTATTATTTATTCTCATTTTAATTTTTTTAAGGACATGTAATCCAGTTTTGGGCTTTTGATTATTAAGGCACTTTTTATGTAATTCTTATTTGGGCTTTCTGTCGACACGATTGGTTTTCCTAAAATTTTTCTTAGTGACATACCAGATCCGATAGTAGTGTTTGGGTCGGGTTTAGGGTGTTACAAATTGGTATCAGAGCCCGGTTCAAAACTCGGCTTTGGGATTTTGGGCCCAAAAGATTTTCTAAAAATGAGTTTCTAAAACATGGATTTTTATTAGCAAAGGTTTATTAGTTCTAAAACATAGAACTTGATGGACTCTAGGCTTAGACAAACAACTCTTAAAATCCATAAGACTTAACTCCATTAAACAAAACATGTAAACAAGTCACAAGACTAAAGTGTGGTAACAAACATATGCATGTCTAGGAGTAGATCCGGAAGAGCTTGGTAGTTAAGCAGTCCGAGTGACTCACCTCCTCTTCGCAGGAATCTCACCTGGTGCATAGTGATTGTTCACTTTAGGCATGACAGGGTGTGGCAATAGGCATATGCATGTCTAGGAGCGGATTCAGGGAAAGCTTGGTACTTAAGCAGTCCTAGTGACTCACCTCCTTTCCACTAGAATCCTACCTGGTGCGTAGTGACTATTCACCCTAGTTACGAGTACGTGTTGATAGGCCAAAACTACAATTAAAACCCGAAAGGGATCAGCCACCTGTTTTCTCTCACAAAAAAAAATTAGAATATCCTTACTTTGAAAAAAATACTTATGATTTGCGAATACACCCGATTTACAAAGTTAACAGAATTTTTCCATAGAAAACAAAAATCGCAACAACATCAAAATATCCTTGAATTGTAAAATTACCAAATTACCCCTGAGCTGTAAATGACCAAGACACCTCTGATTTGCAAAATGACCAAAATACCCTTGATTGGCAAAATTACTAAAACACCCCCAGATTTTCAAAATTACTGAAATAACCCCAGATTTTATAAATTACTGAAATATCCTAGATTTGCAGAATTACCGAAATACCCTCAGATTTGTGAAATTATTGAAATACCCCCGAGTTGGAAAATTACCAAAATACCTTTATTTCGCCAAATCACCCGGAACCTTATTTTGGAAAATTACGAAAATATCCCTGTAGGATAAAATTATGAAAATACCCCTGGGTAGTGAAATGACAAAAATACCCTTAGGTAATGAATGTTACTTGTATGAACGTTGTGTGTGCATAATTCCTAGAATAGGAAGACTGAAAACTGTAGATGGGTTCGAATTCGAAAGAATCACTTTTAAACTATGTTTCATAAGACTGTTCGGGGATAATTAGTGGAAACAACTAATGAGCCATAAAACTTTTAAATCAGATAAATGCAAACTAAAAGAATGAGTACAAGAGGTCGAGGACGTCCTCCACGTGGTTACGATAGAGGTAGGATAATCGTGTCGAAACCCGTAAGATCGGGTCATGGGTCCGAAAGTGAGATACCAGTTCCACCAGCTACTGAGGTGGAATTCCAGGACCAGACAGGAGGAGAGGACGTGGTGTCTCAGGTTGTACTGAGGGTTTTAGAAAGAGTGGCCGAGGCTGGTATGGGCAGAGGAGCCCAAAAATCTGTGCCTGAGAGGTTGAGGAAAAATGGGGCAGAAGTATTTAGGGGAGTCTCTGGCGTATCCCTCGAGTTTCGGTGAATATTGGTTGGAGGCAGTGGAACGTATAATGGATGACTTAGACTTCACGGTAGAGGAGAAGCTGAAGGGGGTCGTATCTCTTCTTCGAGACGAGGCCTACCAAAGGTGGCTCACGGTGAAAGAGGGTGCACCGCGGACTGATTGATCGGGATTTCTTTAAGGAGTCATTCGAGGAAAGTACGTTGGGGCTAGTTATATGGATGCTCAAAGGAAAGCATTCTGAATTTGGTGCAGGGGAGTAAGTCTGTGGCTGAGTATGAGGCTGAGTTTCTACGCCTGAGTCGTTACGCTCGAGGAATGGTGTCAACGGAGTATGAACGATGCGTTCGGTTCGAGGATGGGCTAAGAAATGAGCTAAGCGTTTTGATCACGCCACAACGAGAGAGAATTTTTGCGGTTCTAGTGGATAAAGTTAAAATAGCTGAGGAAGTGAAACGGGTGGAGAAATAAGAGAAGGATAAGGATCGGGGCAAGAGTAAGAGGAGTTTTGGACCCTCCAGGGCAACTGAAAATTTTCAAAAGAGGCCTAGAACTGATGGGCCAACTCGTGCTCCATCAGGCCAGAGTCAAGCATGTTCTATATGTGGGAGAACCCATTATGGGGAGTGCAGAGTAAAAACCGGTAGATGCTTTAGGTGTGGATCCACAGAACATTTGATGAGGGACTGTCCTCAGGTGGATCGTGGGCAGCCAACGGGTCGAGGTTCTGATCAGACTAAGAGGGGTGATCAGCCTGGACCAAAGGGTAGAGGTGTAGCTAGAGGAAGAAATGGACCCGGTCGGGGTCGTGGAGCATCCGACAGAGGTATAGGTAATATGGATGCAAGGCAGCCGGGTTTAGTTTATGCGTCTCACCAAAGCGAAGACGGTGACGCACCGGATGTTATAATTGGTACGTTTCTTATCACTGATAACCCTTTTCTTGCTTTAATTGATATTGGATCAACCCACTCCTATGTTGCATGCTCAGTATCTAAGACTTTAAGTATAGATTATGAGATAACCACTAGGAGGATGACCGTGGTTAGTCTCTTAGGATAATCTAGGGTAGTGGACAAGCTATTTAGAGAAGTACCTTTAGAGACTCAATGAGTAGTGTTCCCGGCAGACTTAATGGAATTGCCATTTGGAGAGTTTGACCTCATCTTGGGAATGGATTGGTTAACTAAGCATCGTGCCAAGTTGGACTGTGAGAACAAGCGTATGATGTTGGGTACCCCGGAAGGCGGGGAAGTGGTTGTGTTAGGAGAAATGAGGAATTACTTGTCCAACGTGATATCCTCCTTAAAAGCAATTAAGATTATTCGGAAGGGATGTAGTGCATATTTGGCTTTTATTAGTGCATTGGATGCTAAGGAGGTGACTGTTAATGAGGTCCAAACAGTCAAGGAGTTCGCGGATGTTTTTCCGGAGGAATTACCAGGATTACCCCTGGATCGCGAGGTGAAATTTGGGATAGACCTACTTTCGGTATAGCTCCAGTATCTATTGCTCCTTATAGAATGGTGCCAAAGGAATTGGTGGAGCTCAAGGCTCAGATTTAGGAACTATTGGATCATGGGTTCATTCGATCGAGTGTGTCTCAATGGGGAGCGCCGGTCTTGTTCGTGAAGAAGAAGGACGAATCCATGCGTATGTGCATAGACTATCGTCAATTGAACAGGTTAACGATCAAAAATAGGTACCCATTACCAAGGATCGACGATCTGTTTGATCAGCTCATGGAAGCATCGGTCTTTTCTAAGATTGACTTAAGGTCTGGATACCATTAATTAAAAGTTAAAAAAGGGGACATTCATAAGATGGCGTTACGGACTCGGTACGGGCATTATGAGTTCTTGGTAATGCCGTTCGGGTTGACGAACGCACCAGCGGCCTTTATGGATATGATGAATTGGGTGTTTCAACCATATCTTGATCGATTCGTTGTGGTGTTCATCGACGATATCCTGGTTTACTCTAAGTCGGAGGAGGAGCATGACGAACATCTTCGCGTGGTGTTGCAAACTCTAAGGGAGAAGCAGCTGTTTGCAAAGTTCGATGAAGTGTGAGTTCGGTCAAGGAAGTGACTTTCTTAGGACATGTGGTTTCGTAGAGGGAATCGGGGTGGACCCTCGAAGATAGAGGTCAGATTGGATTGGAAACCACCAAAGTCGTGGCGGAGGTTCGAGTTTCTTAGGTTTGGTAGGGTATTACCAAGGTTCGTTGAAGGGTTTTCTCTAATAGCGGCTCCCTAACTAAGTTGTTGAGGAAGAGAGGATTGTTTGTATGGACCGACAAAGCAAGAGAGCTTTGAGAAGCTAAAGAGAATCTGACTAAGCGCCAAGATTAATTCAATGGAGGCAAGAAAGGAATTTATCGCTCATGTGAATGCGTCACACACGGTTTAAGGTGTGTGCTGATGCAGGAAGGAAAGGTGGTGGCGTATGCGTCTCGACAGTTGAGACCGCATGAGTTGAACTACCCCACGCATGACTTGGAGTTGGCGGCAGTAGTGTTTGCCTTAAATATTTGGAGGCACTACTTATACAGGGAAAAGTCGGTAATTTACACCGACCATAAAAGTCTGAAGTACCTCCTTACCCAAAAGGAGCTGAACTTGAGACAACGCAGGTGGATCGAGCTCCTGAAGGATTATGATTGTTCGATCGAATATCACCCTGGTAATGCGAATGTGGTAGCAGATGCGCTAAGTCGCAAGGTAGTATCAGAGTTAAGAGCCATGTTTGCTCATTTGAGTTTATTCGACGATGGGAGTTTGCTAGCTGAGTTGCAAGTAAAGCCAACATGGGTAAGTCAGGTTAAGGATAAGCAATTAGGAGATAAAGACTTGAGTGCTCGACTTTTGCAAATGAGGGATGGTGAAATAGAGGACTATAGTCTGAACAAGGATGGAGTTCTGTGTTATCGTGGGAAGATTTGCATGCCTAAGGATGATGAGCTAAGACAGAGGATTCTTCGGGAATCGCTTAGTAGCCCCTATGCTATGCATCCTGGAGGAGTCAAGATGTATCGTGATTTGCAAGAGCAATTTTGGTGGCCAGGTCTGAAGAAAAAGGTAACAGAAGTCGTAGGAAAATGTTTAACGTGTCAGCAGGTAAAAGCTGAACACCAAGTGCCATCGGGATTGTTGCAGTCGGTGAAGATTCCCCAATGGAAATGGGAGAGAATCACGATGAATTTTGTTAGTGTGTTACCCCTTACACCCACTAAGAAGGATTTAATTTGGGTGATTGTTGACCGACTGACAAAGTCTGCTCACTTCATACTGGTTCAGGTGGACTTTTCTTTACAAAAGCTGGCTAAATTGTATGTAGCTGAGGTGGTAAGATTGCATGGTGTGCCAGTGTCGATCATATCAGATAGGGACCCTAGGTTCACGTCACGATTTTGGAAGGCTCTTCATCAAGCAATGGGAACAAGGTTAGACTTTAGTACTACCTTTCACCCACAGACTGATGGTCAGTCCAAGAGGGTAATTCAAATCTTGGAAGAAATGCTAAGGGTTGCATCATCGACTTTAGGGGCAGTTGGAAAGAGTATTTGCCCTCGGCAGAATTTGCATATAATAATAGTTATCAAGATAGCATTCAGATGGCGCCTTATGAAGCATTATATGGAAGGAGATACCGTACTCCAACATGTTGGACGGAGTTGGGTGAACATAAGGTGTTAGGTCCAGAATTAGTTTCAAAATCGAGGAGAAAGTGAAGTTAATATGGGTTTGGCTAAAGAAAGCATCAGATCGACAGAAATCTTATGCTGATCTAAAGTGGAAGGAGGTGGAATTCACGGTAGGTGATCAAGTCTTCTTGAAGGTATCTCCGTGGAAGAAGGTAATGAGGTTTGGTCGAAAGGGGAAGTTAAGTCTACGGTTTATTGGGCCATACCAGGTACTAAAATATGTGGGCCCAGTGGCTTATAGGTTGGAGTTGCCTTCAGAGTTGGAGTAGATACATGACGTGTTCTATGTCTCGATGCTGAGACATTATCGACCTGACCCATCGCACGTAGTGTCGGTAGAAGAGATAGAAATAAGGCTGGACTTGTCCTTTGAGGAGGATCCAGTACAAATTCTGGATCGAGATGTGAAAGTATTGAGAAGGAAGTGCATTCATTGGTTAAAGTTTTGTATGCGAAATCATGGCGCGAGAAGAAGCGGCGTGGGAGCAGGAGGATGTTATCTGACGGTATATCCCTTCTCTTTTGAGCGGAGTAAATTTCGAGGCGAAATTTATTGTAAGGGTAGAACGTAACATCCTTAAAGTGGGCCTACGCATTTATATGATAGTCTAATATGTTAAATTGAGATTTTAAAGATTGGGCTGACTTTTTGATCAAATATTTGAATTAGGGTTAAAGTTAGTGCCTCGGGTAGTTTAAAGTGAAATATTGGGCTTTAAAAAAATTTGGGTTAGGTGGCTAATAAATGGTGTTAGCTTATAATTTAAGAAGATGGTTAATTAAGTGACAAGCTGGGCTTGTGGCCCAAAGAATTAAAGTGCTTTAAGTGGGCATACGGTGGTGTCATAAGGGGGAGAAGTTTGGGCCCTTGTGTGGCCGATTGGGCCTTAGGAGATGGGTCAAATTCGGCACTTAAATTGGAAGGGGGTGGATGGCATGTAGGCTACTAATTAAGGAGCTTTATTTCTTTTTATTTAAGTAATAAAAGATGATAAACAAGGATGGAGGAGTTGGCTTTAATGAGGGCTCTTCAGAAGGGTAAGATAAGGATTGGGGTTATCAGGTGAGATGAAGGCTATCAAGAGGGAGAGAGTTGGCAGAAACTCCAACTCTGTGTATGGGTGTGATATGCTGAAATTGGGAGGCCAGATATCATCTTTTCCATTTGGCTTTTCTCACTTTCTCATCTATTCTCCTCAACCAAAAATTCTTTCTCTTATGTACCTCTGTTTCTTGTCAAAACCGAAAACTCTCTAGCTCTTCTCTTTTCTCCTAGATCCCTTCTGAAAGCCGAATGCTCTTAGTGCCTATCTTCTTCCTCTATAGCCGAATCTACAAGGAAGATCTCTATTTTCTCGAAGGTGCACTGTAAGCCGTATACTCTTTAGTAATCCGGTAAGTTTTGGGATTTCTCCTTTTCTGTGATTCCTTTATTTTTATCAAACTCCTAATCTAAATTATTGTTTCCAAGGCCCTGTCGATTATACTCTTTACCCTAAAAGCGAATCCGTCCCATTAAAGCCGATTTGGTGGAAAAATCGAAGGTAGGAAGTGGTAAGTGTGGCCGAATGGCTTTCTAGGATTCTCTGTGCTTTGGCCGAATACTATTTAGGGTCAGGTTGAAAGTGTGTATCGGTTGGTTTGATATTTGGTTGATGGCCGAATGTAGGAAGGTTGGTGGTGACAATTTCTAAAAGATATTCGTCGGCTAACTAGGTAAGTGTTCGTTTTAAAGGTTATATTTAACTAATGAGTTAGATCTCATTGTTTATTTGGTTTAGTGATTAAGGGATTGTTATGGGCTCAACTAATGATCAAGCGAGAAGGTTGGATCAAAACCGTCGCCCAAATTCAAGAAGCGATCTGTTTTGGTAGTGCGAGATTGGCCAACGGGGTGTGGGCCGAAATCGAAGTCAGATCGTGGGCCAATAGTAGTTGTTTCAAGTGATAGTAGTGTAGACATAGAAAAAGCCTTAAATCTTGAATCGGTGTGTAATACTTCCCCAGATCGATTAATAATAAATATATATATATATATGTATAGGTGTTCATAAGATTTACATGTTACATTAAAAGTCAAAATCTCAGATTTAAACGACGGACCCTCAGGTTAGTAAATAATCTGACTATATGTTACAAGTAAACTGTTGTACATGTTTTAAATTATTGTGCATGTTGCATGGGTTAGGTGATGAAAGGAGGAAGTTAAATGTACATGTATATGAGTAACGATTTTTACCGTGAATTACTTTAGCGACTAATGCCGTGATTTGTTGTACGGGCTTTGGCCAATATATGTTGATGAGCAGCATGACTGCCATCTTGGAGAGTAGCGGTGTGGGTTGATTGTAGAAATCCCCAATGGTGTGTTGGTTGGTACGGGGGCGTGTAGCGGATGGAAACCTAGGCAAATGGGTTGGGCTTTGCATATTACTTGTTATCCATGAAAATGAAATTGTTGTTATGTTTTATGAGGCCCAAATCTAGGGGTGCATGAGGGTTGCACACTGAGTCTCGCGACTCACCCCCCTTTAAACTAACCTTTCAGGTGACGAATAGTGCATCGACCGGGCTAGAGTGAAGCACAAGGTGGCCATGCAAAAGAATGTGGATCCGGCGACAAGTTTCCCCATATTAGTTTTTTTTTTTAAAAGTACTTTATATGATGGACTTAAACTACATTGTAATAAGGCCATGGGCCATTAGTTTACATTTTAGTTTTATTATGGGCCTTTATTATTTATTCTCGTTTTAATTTTTTTAAGGACATGTAATCTAGTTTTGGGCTTTTGATTATTAAGGCACTTTTTATGTAATTCTTATTTGGGATTTTTGTCGACACGATTGGTTTTCCTAAAATTTTTCTTAGTGACATACCAGATCCGGTAGTAGTGTTTGGGTTGGGTTTGGGGTGTTACAAAGTCGGTCTAATGTCTTATGTCAAATTTGCAACTTGAAAGCTTTCAATCCTAATCCACTATCTTATATCCGATTGAGTGGAGTCTACCACCATGGTAAAGAGCACTCGCCTTGAGCGAGTAGTGAGTTAACTTGTAATAACCCCAGACCTGGCCCAGACGTTATGGCCGAATCTGGTGATGTCACATCAAAGAGATAATTTAGAATGACTTCGCTTTTGTTAAAACTTAAGTTCAAGACTTAGAAACTCAAAATCCAACAACTCGTTAAGTTATGATAAAAGCCCATATTTTTAAGTATTTCGAAAACCATGTGATAACTTAAGAAATTTATCCAAGTTTAACAATTAAGTAAATAGTTGAAGCAATAATCACAAAACTCAAAATCTAAAGTCAAATCAGAAATACAAGGCCTTATTACAACCCAATGGAAACAAAGTAATTAAAATTAAGTCTTTCAAAACTAATTAAAAACTACTTGCAGTGTGGCCACCTCTGAGTTCCCTTCCATGTCAAGCCGTCTACTGAGCGTCACCTGAAACATTAATTAAAAAGGGTGTGAGTTTCAAAACTCAGTGTGTACAACCCTTAGCAAACAAAACATCAACATTCATTTGGGCCTAAGCCCATATCATAATAATAACATAGCAACATCATACATGCAATGCTATGCAACCCTCCCCAAATAATCCATCCGCTACACATCATCTCCGTCCCCCGATACACATCATGTGGGGATGTCTACATCAACCCACCCATCCGGTACACATCAATGGTAGCTCGATTGTGGTACTACCTACTTTGTAGCAAAGCTGCTAATAGGCTTAAAAGTTATCAGTGGATCCACGGTCGTCAAGCAACCATGCAATCCTCATATACTTCCTCTGTTCCATAATTCCCACCCATATGCATCCCAAACAGAATATCATATGAATGCAGCATGCACATGAGTAACATCCATAAAACTCATACTCATCACATAGGGGTATTTTAGTCATTTTCACAATCAAGAGTATTTTCATAATTCTACCCTATAGGGGTATTTTCATAAATTTCCAAATTAGGGGTACTTGGTCCCTCTCGAGTTTTAGTTATAGACTTTGGCCCATTAACAAGTCCTTGTGGCTAAAGCGAACAGACACTATGCACCAGGTAAGATTCCAGAGAAGAGGAGGCGGGCCACTAGGACCGCTTAGGTACCAAGCTCTCCCTAGATCCAATCCTAAACATGCATATGTTTGTTGCCACACTCTAACCCAGTGACTTGTTCATGGACATGTTTAATTATTAGATTAAGTCTTATGAGGTTTAATAGTTGTTCAGAACTAGACCTAAAGTCCATTAAACCCTAGCATACATGTCTACGTTCCCATCAAGCCTATCAAGCCCATTTCACATTCATAAAGCCCCTTATGCCCAAATCACATCCTTATGGCCCATTAGGCCCAAATCTCATTCTTAGGGCCTATTAGGCCAAAAAAATTCCAGATCAAGTAACATGCATGACTAACTCAATTCATATAACCAAATCAATCGATTTCATCAAACTTAGCCTCCGAGCCCACCGGGCCCATTTAGCCACTTTTGGCTTTTTAGCTTTCCGGCATTGTCGATATCATGTGTGTGTAGTGTTTGTACACACCTGGTCACTGCGACGTGCAATACTATCCTTCATCTTGAACCTACAACCAACCAACCTTCAATCAATCACCCATACTTAATCAAAATATCTACCAAAAGCCGAAACCTTACTGTAACCTTACCGTGTGCCACCAGGTTCTAATAGCCCTTCCTTAGCTATTAATCAGGAGTATCCCCTAGATTTGCACTCACGCATACATTATCAAAATTTGAATGATGCATAATCCATATAAGTCACCCCTAAAGATCATACACACATTCAGCTATTTATTGAAACCACAATCGAGTTGAGTACACTTACCCTTGCTAACGATCCTACCACACTTACGATTTTTGAACCTTATCCTTGTTACCATAGGGTTAACGACAGGACAATTAGATAGCCTTTCGGCTTTTAGCAAAATGTACAAGAGAGGTTAACCGAATACTTACCAAATCCACTTTCGATCCCGCGGCCTAGATAGCTACTGAACAAGATTCGACTTTTAACCTTGACTGATAGATAATAATCGATTTGCGATGGAGGAACAACCACAAAGATTTGACACTAATAGCGATTTCAGAATGAAATGATGATGGTAATTTGGCAATTGAAAAGTTCAGCTATGCGAGAATTTCGCAAAAAGGGATTCGGCTAGAGGGAAAAACAAAATTTAGGCAAAGGAATAATGGTTTCTTTTTTCAGTAAATGGAAGAATTCGGCTGAGGGGGGAAAAGAAAAGTAATGGAACCTTCAAAAGAATTCGGCATCCCCTTTTATAGCCAAAAGCCGAAACTCCCTTCCCCCTAGAGTCCCATTCGGCACCAACATATCCACACCTCAATCCCCTATCTTTTCTCTCTTATATTTACCTTAATTTTCTCTCCTGAACACTCCCTTCCAGAGTCCACTCCAACGCCACTACTAACCATCTAGAAGGAAAAAATAAAACCTCCAATTTACCACTCTCGAGCCTCAAACCTTAGACCTCTTCACCTGCTAATGAGGCCACCTCTCTGCTCCCTAAGTGGCGTCACTTTGCCACTATACCAAAAGCTCCTCTTATGTCATTTTCCTTCTGCATTTATTTAAAAGGTTTACTAACTGAAGTCACTGTTCCCTAAGGCCAAAACAAAAATTTTTCCTATACCCTTACTTGATCCTAGAACATCTCCAACACCCCTAGACACTCCAAATTCCTTAACCATTAAAGCAAACATGCAATTTGTCATTTCCTTGCTCACTTAAAATTTTCTAACACCTAAAGCCCAATACTTCTAGTCCCAAATTTGGGGCGTTACATAACTTATGTTTATTTTATTGTACATTTGTTACCCTCATGCGATAGGGTTTAGTTATGAGTGGCCTAATAATAGAAATCACTAAGTTCTCTCGAACTTACAGAGTTGACTGAAATTTGCAGGATTTGCAAGGTTGATTGAAGACTTAAAGGAGGGATCAAGCCAAATGAAGTGGAGATCAAGGGTCGTTGTTCGATCAAGTCATGCACATAGGAAGGGGGTACTATTAGAGGCTTTTCCTTAAGATTGATCATATGGTGCAACCAAACGACATCTTTAGAGTCTGGATTTGGAGTTAGATAACCTGAAGTTAAAAACCTTACGGGTCTCATTGTAAACAAATAGTCTGACTAGAAACAAAAACTATGAGGATCCAAACATTCAGTGGTTTAAGGCCCTGGTTGTAAGAATTAATTGGATTTTATTTTTAAAAATTACTATTTATTTTATTTTAATCTAATTCATAAAAATTTAATCGATAAAAAAAATTAAGTATAGGTGAAATCAGTCCAACCCTGACGCTCTGATCCAGGGGACGGGTTGGGTGTAGGGTGTTACAAGTTGGGTCCAGTCTAATGCATTGTCAATCCAGTCAATCATATCTATATCTCTATCTTCTTGGAGTCATTTTCTTTGATGCCCAAGGCAAGGCATCTCCCAAATTGGACTTAATAGACGACATATTAGTCTTTCAATCGATTTGCTCATTTTCGATTAAACTAAGGACATGTATAGTTTTGTCTACTAATATAAGCTATCTTTTAGTATTACGATTCGACCACGTAATACCACTTAGCATTAGTTTAAATATTAGACACCAGTGAGTTAATATTTGCTTCTATTTTGCTTTACATGCAAAAACCATATGAGGACATTATACAAAGAATATTAATGTAATTCATGAATCATGTTATTAATCAATCCGTTTGAAAAACTTACAAGATTACAAATGAATATACTAAACTTAGGGTACCAAATCCAACACTAAAAATTGAGAGCACTTAATTTATTCAATGGAGGAACATTATTTGTGATTGCATCTGGTTGTAAAAAAAAATGTGTTTTGGTTTTATAGGCTAAGTTTTCAGGGAGAGAATTTAGTGGTGAGAGCTCTAGTCTTCAAAGGTGTAAGAGTGAATAATTATCTCTGGGGAGAGATAGATTTAGAATCACTGGTTACAAGTGTTTGAAGGTAGTTTATTTTTCTCACAAAGCTAGGCTTTACAAACATAGGCCCGAAATCTACGTTGGTGAGACCAAGTCAACACCTTCAAGCAGGTGAGACCAAGTCAACACCTATTCTCCCCTTTCACATAAATCCCGAATGCCCCAAAAATATATATATTGTGCATAACTTAATTTCATGTCCATATACATATATTCGCATGTTATTAAATAACATATTTCACAATCCTATCAAGTAGGAAACGACAGGTACTTTTTGCCACATTTGTGGTACATAGCCACATTCACATTCTTATTCATAATCATATATTAAAATATTTAGCCATAAAATATCGAAGGATAGTAAGGGTACACACTGCTTCGCTTAATAGGTTCCTTGAGATCTCGAGAATCCCGATCTAATTTTTAGATCTCATATCTCCTATATTCGGCCATCATATAAGTCACATTAATAAACCTATTAGGCTTAAAACAAAACCAAATCCTAGTAGGATTTGTAAAAGACTCACCTTTGCCGATTTGGTGTTTATACAAATCCAAAGTTTGGTTTTCCTCTACCGATATTCACCAACCTTGTATTTCAATATGGGTTAGTTTTTCGCTTTTCAAAAATTAAGGAATCGATTTAGATAATCTTACAACCATTGGCCAATATTTTAGAGGCTTACCTTATAGATTCCAATTCTCAAAGTTCCTTTTGCCTTGAATATCCGCTCTAAATCCCTAAAATTCATATGTTAGATCCGATCTAACTTTAATAAGTTGTAATCGCCTTTGGCCAATATGTCTTACCTTAATTTCCTCGGATCCGAAATCCCAAACTCCTCCTTTGACATTCGCCATAGACATAAGAGAGGTTATTTTCTTAAGCCTTGATTAAACGATTTAAAAGAACAAGAATCAATTGTTCTTACCTTAAATCCTTGATCTTTGTATTCTAGTTGTGGAAACTTGAGATCCCTTGAATATTCGGCCATGATCAAGACTCTTTACTTTCGCAACTAGAAAGAAAGGAAATTGAATGGCTTAACCTTACCTTGAAGCCTTTAATCACTTGCTTCCTTGTCTTGAGTTACTGAGATCCGCTATGAAGAGTTAACCGAGATTGAAAGAGAAAGGTTTTGACTTAGCAATAGCAAAAGAGAGGAAAAGAAAAGATGGAGTCCTTGCTTAGGGGAAATTTCGGCAAAGAGAGGGGGAAGAGAGAGCAAAATTTCTAAGGGTAGAGTGAATGAGAGAAAAGTCTCAATTTTCCTCTTTTAATGAAATTGCTAGACCAAGAGTCCAACACTTGGCCACTACTTCTCCCAAGTGATAATTTAATCTCCATTAATTATCACCTAATTAAATTAAAAGTCTTTAATCCATCTTTTAATTCCTCATTTATCTTAGTAGAGAAAATCTTTTATTTATCACTTTAATTTGACAAGTTTTAATAAAATAAAACTCTTCCTTTTAGCAAATATGTGCCATTCCACCCCTAGCCTTGGGAAGCAAAATTAAACCTTCAATAATTGCTTTCCAAGTGACTCGAACTCAGCCATTCCATAAACCCTAAGTGATTTCCATTTCCACTACATTGCATAAAGAAACTTTGTTGTCCCCTGTTTACTTTGTGTTTTCGTAGTGTTTACAGAAGTGTCAACTTTCATAGTCACTTCTGCTAATATTTTACTTGTTACTTAGTAATTATTTTATGTCAACAAAATACACTATTCTACTATTGGTTACTAAAAAGTCATCCAATTGAAAGCACAATAGCCAAATTTAATAAAATTGTAGAACAATGACAAAAAAGGATTGGAAGTTTAAATTTGGTCCTTTACTATCTTAAATTTTCAGTTTTGGTCGTCATATTCTAATTGTAACAAATATAATCAACTTAATTTTTCATAAAAGTAAATCATTTAAGAACAATTGGTATCTATGTTAAAATTTTATAAAATAATAAGTGTCAAATTGACAAAAAATGTAAACATTAAATGTTAAATTTATCATTATGCCAAACATTAAAATTTATATGACGAGTGAAAATTCGTAATGCAAGTGCATGTGTCAATCAAGTAATAAAGTGATAAGAAGATATCATTCCCATGACGACCAAATTCTAAGCTGCTAACTACCAACTATTTTTTTATCTAATTTAGATCAAAAAAATATATTCAAATTACTACTATAATTAAAATAAGTAAATTATAAAGATTTTATTAAACTAAAACAATGGAAATTTCTAAGTTTCTCAATCAATTTTAAGATCTCGGAACTCTAACTTCACCTAATCTAGTTTATCAATTATTTCTCATTCAATTGCTCAATCTATGTAATTATTAACCCAAGATTCAATGTTATTAACTAGAATTTTCCAATATCTAGCTAAGTAAATCCCTTTCCCCCTATAGCTATATTCCTATGCTAGGCAAGTTGGGTGAAGTCACTAAGAACAAACCTATTGGATTGATTAGTGCATCATGTATATTCCTATCCTAACAACAAATTAACTCGTTTGTTAGCGCTAAAAAAGTTGGCCCTAACCTATTCAGTCTAGATCTCAACCTTAATTTTCTCTTCTAAGACAAATCAAGGTTATCAAATTAATACAACTTGGCGAGCAGACAAGTAGATTAAATAAGCACATAACTTAAAAAAAATAATTAGCAAATATTGAAACAACCGATGAGAAAATGTAACAGCTCGATGTTGGGTCTATTCGGAACAGTGGTTTCGGACCACAAATCCGACACAATAAAATTCATCTTTATTATATTTTTATGGTCTAAAGTTTTATGGAATGGTTTCGTGAAAATTTCGTTTGAAAATTTTGACGTTTGGGCACTCAATTTAGTTAAAAGGTCTAAATGGCAAAAAGTGTAAAACTTGAATTCTATATGTTAGAGGTGTCCAATTGTTATGAGATTTTAAATTGGAGGTCCTTAAATGGTAATTAGACCATTGGTTAAGTTGGTGGACAAAAATGGACATGGTTTGGTATGTTTCCAAAATTTTTCATTAAGGGCATTTTAGTAATTTGGTAATTAAATGAATTAAAAAGCCAAATTAAAAGCCAATTTTTGTCCATCTTCTTCCTCATGGTCGAAATTCACAAGAGGGAAGCCATAGCTAGGGTTTCACCACTTCCAAGCTTGATTGTAAGTCCGTTCTAGCCCCGTTTTAATGATTTTTATGTTTTTGAAATCCTTGTAACATGATCTATCTGTTTCTACCACCAATTTGAAGAGATGTCAAACTCTAAAATTTTACCCATATTGAACATGTATGTATTTTGATGTTTGATGGTGGAAAATGCATGTTTGTTCTTTGTTAAACGACTTTTGCTAAGTGATTTTCGATAAAAATGCCTAAAAGGACTTGTTTGTAAAAGTTGTAAAATGAGTAGTAAAAGTGTGAATAAATGAAAAATGTGGGCTATTATGAGCTTGATAAAGATTCGACTAGGCTTAGGTTTAATGAAATTGAATGAAAATCATTTTACGAGCCTAGGGACTAAAATATAAAATGTTAAAAGATTAGGGGAAATGTAATTTTTGCTATAATGTGATTCTGGGCTAATTTGAATAGTATAATGATTAGATAAGTTAAATGCGATATTATAGATCAATAAAAAATGAGGTTCGGACCTAGAACGGGGGAAAAACAAGTATTTAACGATTTAGTCCTTTTTATCGTTTTTATGCCGAGGTAAGTTCGTATGTAAATAATGCAATTTTATATTTGTATTTTAATGTTTTGATATTGCATGAAATGTATGATTGATTCTATGAACATATTCGACCAAGTTCTAGTAAGAGAGAAATCCCGGTTGAACCTTAGGAATATATTAGGATACAAGTGACATGTCACAAGGAACCCATCTAATTATGTGATTTATGTATCCTGCGTGCTGGTCCTGTACGTCCTACCAGTGGCTGGGTATACCTGCATATGTTGCAAATACCTTACAGCTTGTATGAGCAGCACTGCGTAGCTACGTCTTGACTGACAGCTTGTGTGAGCAGGCCCGTGGATTTGCTCGAGAGTGAGTTTATTTGTGTTACGAGAATTGTGACAGCATTGGCTATATATGTGGAACTTATGTGCAAATTTTTTCGTGTATCCGATAGAATTCCAAGTGGTTCAACGGGTATATCAAAGAAGAGAAAGTGTATGTAAGTATTACGAATTGGTACATGTATGTACGTTAAAGTTTATAAGCATTGAATTCATGAAATTGTGAGTTCATGATTTTCCATGTAACACCCCTTACCTGTATCCAACGTTAGAACAGGGTATGAGGCATTACCTAACTTAATCTCATGCGTACGTTCAATTCCGAAATATAAAAGTCCATTCAAATTTAAAACTTTTCAAACTTCCTCTTAACAACCTTATTTTAGGCTTACGAGGCCCAAAACACATTTTAGAAACAATTTGAGATCATTTCAAGCTCCTTCGATAACCTTAGAAAATGTTATTAAAAATTGGGTCACACGCCCGCGTGAAGAGGGACACGCCCGAGTGGCAGGCCGTGTGGTCACACACACCCATGTCCCCAGTCCGTGTGGATTTTATTTTCATTTCGAACCTACAAGGGTTTTCACACGGCCAGACACACGCCCGTGTCCATAGCCAGTGTCCCTTACACAGCCATGATATGCCTGTGTCTTCACTCGTGTGAGAAAACCTTGACATTCTGTTAATGACGTCATCATTTCAATAAGGTCACACGACCAAGGCACACACCCGTGTCCTTAGACCGTGTGTGTAACAGCCCGATTTAGGGGTTAGTCAGAACAGTGATCTCAGAATCACTAATTTGAGGTTATAAAAAATTATTTGCATGTTATTTTATGTGTTATAACATGTTTATAAGGGTGCATGAAAATTTTGGTGTCCTAATTTTAGCAGTTTCTAGCTAAATTGGGGAAAAGGACTAAATCGCATAAAGTGCAAAAGTTCTATTTTATTTGCTAGAAGCACCAAAGAGCCATGGGTTGTAGATTGGAGGCCCCAAATGTGTAATTTGGCCTTGTTAAGTATGTTGGCCGGCCATAATATGCAAAAGGGGGACAAGAGCATTAATTATGATTGAAGTAGGTGATATTAGTTGAAAAAAAAGAGAGAAATAAAATAAGATGAAATAAACAAGGAGTTATCATCTTTTTATTTCTTCTCTCTTTCCACCAAAAATATCAGCCATGGGAGGGGTTTGAAAGCTTCAAATTTTCAGCAAGCTTTACTCCATTCAAGTAAGTGATTTTAATGATCTTTCTTGATAATTTTTGTACTTTTGGAATCCCCAAAGCTTAAGCTAGCTAATGGGGGGACTAATTTGCAACATGGTTGAGAGTCTAGGGACTTGCCATGAGAGATTTTATGCTAGTTTTTGACTTTTTATGGAAGAAAATGAATGTTAGGAAGATGAGAAACAACTTTTGTGAAAGGTGTTGTCATGAAAACACCTAATTGGGACTAAAATGTAAAAGTTGTAATTTGTTCATTAAGGCATGAAATAGTTGGAATTGTGAGTAGTTGTAAAAGGATTAAATGTTCAGCTAAGTTTGTTTAACAAGAAAATGTGACAAAAATTCATTTACGAGCCTAGGGGCAAAATCATAATTTTGCCAAAGTGTAGGGGCAAATTAGTCATTTTTTCCTAAAGTGTAGTTTATGGTGAATTATGAATTATAAGTCATTAAATTAGTAAATTTTATTATTCTAGATCAAAGAAAACGAGATTCGAACCTAGAACGGGTGAAAAGAGAAATATAGACAAAAAGTCCCTTTTGGCCATTTCGACATCGAGGTAAGTTCATTTGTGAATGTGGCAATTATGTATAGGTTAATTTAGTATTCCAATGTTGTATGGAATGTATACCTACTCGATGATTGTATGAAATATCTTTCAATGAGATGTCAAGAGAATTGAATTTGGGAGTAATGGGAAATGGATATAGCATTATATGATGATAGTTATTTAATAAATTGAATGATTCAACGGATATGTTGAATGTATGTGATTGTACCACGAGAAGCACAAGTATGTGTTAGAACTAAATTGATATGAATTCAATATATGATGAACCCCAGTGGGATATGTATAATTAATGCACCTTAGTTGCATGAGATAGATTTGTTAATGCATTGTGTGAATGCGAATGAGAATCGTGGAAAGTTAAGCAAGAACGATAGTGAGTGAGGATGGTTACGGATGAACATTTGAATTAGAGAAATGTATGAGGATAGATAATTGTGAATGCATAATACCGGTGGGCTGTGTGCGATACCACCTGATATATTATTATTAGTTGATGGGCTGTGTGTGATACCATCAACCATATTACTATCGGTGGGCTGTGTGTGATAGCACTTGATTAAATAGAAATCGATGGGCTGTGTGTGATACCATTGCTTATGAATGATTGGTGAGCTAAGTGCGAAATCACCATAGGTATAAATGAATGGTGGGCTGTGTGCGATACCACCCTATAAGAGATTCAATTGTAGGCTAAGTGCGTAACCACCGAGAGCTTAGTAGCATGAGTGGCTTATTGAAAATGCTTGATGTGTTGTTTTTATATGATCATGTGGTGATCAGTGCAGGAATGTATGTTAATTAAAATGGGCATTTAGCTTGTGGCACGGTTAGGACACGGTAAGAGATGGAATGAGTAAGCCTTAAGAATGGTTGAGTAAGCAACCATGTGTTAATGAGAAAAACTTATTGAAATGCCTTGTAATTGTGTATATTTAATGAATATCAGTGCTTATCAGTTATATGCAGATGAACTTACTAAGCATTATTGCTTACTCCTTTCCCTTTTTCATCTTTTATAGGTTAATTTAGCTAGCTCGAGTTGGAGACCGCTGGAGATGTTTTCACACTATCGATCAAACACTTGGTGTGAGGTTTCAAGCCCTTATGAGTCATGGCATGTATAGGGCTAGTACTTCAGGTTGATTAAGTCATTGTTGATGTAGCCAAATTGTGTTGGCCTAAGAGAACTTATGTTTTGTTAGTATATAGCCATAGATAAGGGCCTAAGTTGTTTGTAATTACATGGGAAATAGTTCTCCCTAATATATGGGATAAAGACTTTATTTCTTTTATGATTAAATGTCTTTAATTCAAGAGTAATATCGATGTTATGTGTGTTATGTGATGAGGTATGAAATGTATTGAATCGAGCATGAATTTGATCTTGATTTTAGGGTGGCATCTGGCTTGGCAAATAGCCTCTAAGTGCCCACACGGATGGACACACGGACGTGTGTCTAGGCCGTGTGCACCCTATACCTTTGTATTTTTTAAGTTAGAATAGACCATGGGTGAATCCCACGGCCGTTCGTTTGGGCCATGTATAGAACACGGACGGTTGACATGGGTGTGTCAAGGCCGTGTGAGTATAGTCAGTAACTCCACACGGGTAGAAGACACGGGCGTGTCAAGGCCGTGTGAGTATAGTCAGTAACTCCCCACGGTTGGAGGACATGAGCGTGTCTAGGGGTACATGGGCGTGCCTAAACCACATGGGCGTGTGACCCCTGCTTCCAAGAAAGGTTTTTCGATTAAGTTCTAAAAGTTTTCGAACATGAGTTTAAGGCGTCGTAGGCCCATGAGATGTATGAATTGTTTGAGGGAGAAAGGTTCTTAATCGAGAACGAAATTTTATTGCCCGTAATTCCATGATTAAGCAAGTTCTAGTATAGTAATGTCTCGTATCTGGTCTAGGCCTCGAACTCGGGTATGGGGTGTTACAGTGTGGCGAATTAAACTCTTAATTTCAAGTGCAGACTTCACATGGCCTAGGCACACACCCATGCTCTCTGGCTTTGTCTTCCATATGGTTGAGACACAAGGTTGTGTCTCAACCCGAGTGTTTACTACTAGGCATACTGACTTGCCAACTTAGCATGCAAGGGTACACACGGCCTATGAACACGCCCATGAGTTGACCGTGTGTCACGCATGGCATAGACACACGCCCGTGTGTCTACCATTGTGGAACCAATTGCCACCCTTGAAATATAACCACACTTATACCATTTCATTTTAACACTCTACATTATCATAAGGCACTCCTAATGCCCAAAATCAAGACATCCATACATAGGTGTACACTACATTCATCATACATATTTTTTACTCAATTATCATCCCAAACACACAAGCATGCACTTCATGAACTTCTTCACCATTGAATATATATAACTTATCAAGTATTGGCCAATTTCCAATGGCCATTTACAAAATGAATTGAATAACATTAATAGCCACACATTGGCTAACCAATATGACATATCACCAAAATAACCAAGTTCCCATACATGCCATACTCAAAATTAATCAAACTATGTTATACCAAAGAGAAGTTGATAGTGTGATTTCGAACTCCGACGTCCTATGATCCCCGAGTTAGCTTGGCGATACTACAAGGAAAAGGGAAATGAGAGGGGTAATGTAACATCCTCAAAGTGGGCCTACTCATTTATATGATAGTCTAATATGTTAAGTTGGGATTGTAAAGGTTGGGCTGACTTTTTGATTAAATATTTGGATTAGGATTAAAGTTAGTGCTCTGGATAATTTAAAGTGAAATATTGGGCTTTAAAAATCTGGGTTAGGTGGCTAATAAATGGTGTTAGCTTATAATTTAAGAAGATGGTTAATTAAGTGACAAGTTGGGCTTGTGGCCCAAAGGATTAAAGTGCATTAAGTGGGCAAAAGGTGGTGCCTTAAGGGAGGAGGAATTTGGGCCCTGAGTGACCGATTGGGCCTTAGGAAATGGGTCAAATTTGGCACTTAAATGGGAAGGGGGTGGACGGCAATTAGGCTACCTTTTAAGAGTTATTTCTTTTATTTTAAGTGTTAAAAAGCTGATAATTAATAAGGAGGAGTTGGTTTTAAGGTGGGCTCTCCTAAAGGTAAGATAAGGATTGAGTTATCGGAGAGTTAAAGGCTATCGAGAGAGGGAGAGTTGGTCAAATTCCAACTCGTGTGTGTGGGTATGCCAAAATTTCTCTATAAATAGGGAGTAGTATTCTTCAATTTCGGTATTTTGAAACCCTATTCTTCTCTCATTCTCTGCAAATTTCCAAGCCTTCTTTACGCTTTTTTTCTTTTTCTAGAGCCGAATTCCTTTGTTCATACCCTCATCTCCCATAGCCAAATCTACAAGTGAAATCTCTGTTTCCCCAAGGTGCACCATAAGCCGTATACTCCTCTTTAATCCTGTGAGTTTCGAGATTTTTCCTTTTCTGTGATTCCTTTGTTTTGATCAACTCCTAATCTAAATCATTGTTTCCAAGGCCCCGTCGATTATACTTTTTACTCCTCGAAGCCGAATCTGTTCCATTAAAGCCGATTTGGTGGAAAAGCTAAAGGTAGGTGGTGGTAGGTTTGGCCGAATGGCCTTCCATGATTCTTTTTGCTTTGGCCGAATATTATTTGGGTTAGGATGGTTGTGTGTATCGGTTGGTTTGATATTTGTTTTGGTGGAGGCCGAATATAGGTAGGGAGGTGACATTTCTTAGGGAATTTCGAGATTCGACAAATAAGGCTCTACGTTAAGGATAATAGATTTTTGCGATAATAGGTGTGTAATACTTCCCCACCATCTAGATCTAATCATAAAATGCATGATCATAAGATTTATATGTTTTAATAATTGCCAACATCTCGATTTATTGATGAAAGCCCAATGAGGGTAAAAGCGGATCACCAGGTTAGTAAATAATCTGTTTAAATGTTATAACTAAAATGCTTGTATGTGATTGCATGGGTTGGGTTGATGAAAGGAGGAAGTTATACGTTATATGTGTAGCGGTTTTACCGTGATCTAATGTAGCGGCTATTGCCGTGAATTGTTATACGGGCTTCGGCCATTATATGCTATAAAGGCTTCGGCCATCATATGTGGATGAGCAGCATGACTGCCATCTTGGCGTGTAGCGGTGTGGGTCGATTGTAGAAATCCCCAATGGTATGAACGGTTGGTACGGGGGCATGTAGCGGATGGAAACCTAGGCAAACAGGTTGGGCCTTGCATATTATTTGTTATTAATTTTTATTATGAGTATTAAACTATTTATTTTGTCTAACGGGCCTAAGGCCAAAAATCTAGTGGTGCATGAGGGTTGCACACTGAGTCTCGCGACTCACCCTTTTAATTAATATTTTAGGTGATACCTAGTGCTCCGGACCGGGCTGGAGAGGAACGCAAGGTGGCCATGCAAAAGAATATGTGGATTTGGCAAAAAGACTCAAGTTAATTGTTTTATATCGTATTTTGATTAATGGATTTTAAACTTCAATGTAATAAGGCCATGGGCCATTGGTTTATATTCTGTTTTGTTATGGGCTTTTATTACTTTTAGTTATTTAAATTTTTACTTTAATTAAACTAAGGCATGTAATTAAGTTTGGGTTTTATTTTACAAAGGCATTCTATATAAAATATATTTGGGCTTTTTTTTTTTTTTGAAAATACGACATGTTTGACAAAATTTTCCTTAGTGACATACCAGATCCGGTTGTAGTGTTTGGGCCGGGTTTGGGGTGTTACAAGTAAGCATAAAGCTTAGTAAGTTTGCATGAAATAAATAGCAACATAAAGGCTCATAATGTCATCTATCCATTGCTTTGAATAAAACACAAAGTCTCAAGCACATTGCCATAACTTACTCATGCTTACTCTTACCAATTACATGTCATGTCAGATATCGTAAACATTTCTCGTGAATTACTCACATGTACCAATATCACTTCATCACATAGCTTTAGCACTAATTTCATCTCTATAATAAGCTTAACTATTTATCCCTATGAATCACTTGGAATACCCGAGGATATACAATCATCATCATACACATAAACACGACGCCAATGCCATATCCCAGATATGGTCTTACATAGGGTCACATCTCGATGTCGATGCCATATCCCAGATATGGTCTTATACGGGATCTCATATCGATGTCGATGCCATATCCCAGATATGGTCTTATACGATTTTCATATTCGATGCCGATGCCATATCCCAGATATGGTCTTATACGGGATCTCAATTCGGTGCTGAGGCCATGTCCCAAACATGGTCTTATACGGGACCTTACCAATCTCATGTCTTGATGATGATATCCTCTCACTTCTTAAAGTCCAACTGGGACTTCAACATCATAAATTTTCATCATTTTCTCGTTTAACATCATTACTCAATTTCATAGAAATAATATACATCTTCACTAATATCAAACATTTTAAAACTTAATAACATGATGTTGAATTTAATACACACAAACTTACCTCGATTCTAAAATAGGCAAATTTGTCGATCTAGTCTGAAACCTTGCCTTTTCCTCGGTCAAGGTTAATTCCTCATTCTTATTGATCTATAACAACAAATTCACTCATTTAATTACCACATTAATCAATTCAATAATCATACTTTAGTAAAATTACCATTTTGCCCTTAGACTTTCATAAAATTATGATTTTACCCTTAGGCTCGTAAATCGATTCTAATCAAATTTCCTCCTTTGATAAGCCTAGCGAACATTTATTATTATTATAGCAACTCCCAATACTCATTATTTCACACATTTACTACCTATTTTACAACCTTTACAAAAATGTGCTTTTAGGTGTTTTCATGGTAACACCTTTCACAAAAGTTGTTTATTTAACAACTAAGACTCAATTTCTTCCATAAAATTTCAGAAATTAGAACTAATGCTCTCATGAAAAAACTCTAGGTTTTCAACCATTTTGCAAAATAGTCCCTTCATTAGCTAGCTCAAGCTACAAGGGTATCAAAAGTACAAAAATTATCAAAGAATGATCATTAAAACACTTACTTTCAAGGGGGAAAGCTTGGCTGAAATTTTTGAGTTCTCAAACCCTATTTTGCTGCTAATTTTCGATGGAGAAGATGGAGAGAAAAGATTATATCTTTATTTTCTTTATTTTATTAATACAAGTCAATTTAATCCACCTAATCCAACAACTTTGACCAATTTTGACATTGTTTGTCCCCTATGGCCAGCCATTTCATCTTCTAAAGGTCTAATTGCACAATAAGGGCCTCCAATTAATATTCTACAGCCATTAGACACCTTTAGCTTGTAAAATAGAACTTTCTCACTTTATGCGATTTAGTCCTTCTTCGCAATTAAGCATGCAATCGCTAAAATTAATGCTCCAAACTTTTCATGCACTCTTATAATCATGCTATAACACATAAAATAATATAAAAATAATTTTCTCTGACCTCAGATTAGTGGTTTTGAAACCACTATTCTGACTAGCCCCTAAATCGGGTTATTACAATTCTCCCCCTTAAGGATTTTCGTCCCCGAAAATCTTACCAGTAAAATGGTTGGGATATTGGTTTCTCATAGCCTCCTTGGGCTCCCATGTAGCCTCGTCTACCCCATGTATTTTTCATAGTACTTTTACAAGGGCTATACCTTTGTTTCTCAACTTTTTGACTTCTCCTGTCAAAATCGTGACCGAATCTTCACCATAAGTCATGTTTGAACAAATTTCAACCTCTGTTGGTGAAATCACATGTGATGGGTCAGAACGATATCGGCACAACATAGACGCATAGAAGACATTATGAATCTTTTCCAACTCAGATGGCAAAGCCAAACGATAAGCTATCGACCCTATCCTCTCGGTAATCTCATACGGTCTGATAAACCGCAGACTCAATTTACCTTTCTGGCCAAATCTGAGGACTTTCTTCCATGGTGACACTTTCAAAAAAACCTTATCACCAACTTGAATCTCAATCTCTTTCTGCTTCAAATCCGCGTAGGACTTTTGTCTATCTGAGGCAGCTTTCAAACAATCGTGTATCACCTTTACTTTCTCTTCAGTTTCTCTGACCAAATCGACCCCTTGAATTTAATTTTCTTTGAGTTCGGTCCAATATAAAGGTGGTTGGCACTTACGCCCATACAATGCCTCATAAGGCGCCATCTTTAAACTCGAATAAAGGCTGTTATTGTAGGTGAATTCCACCAACGGTAAGTATTTCTCCCAATCACCTTGGAATTCCAAAACACAACATCGAAGCATGTCTTCAAGTATCTATATTACTCTCTCTGGCTCCCCGTCGGTCTGTGGATGGAAAGTTGTACTTGTAATGGCATAAATTCAAGGTTATCGGAACAATGGTTTCGCAACCATAAATCTGATTTAAAGAGAAATTTATTTCAATATATTTGCATGAATATTTATATGATAGGAAATATTTTTATAAATATTTATAAAATGTTAGTAATGTGATATTAAAATTTCAGTTAGAAAATTTTAACGATAGGTAGGTAATTAAATGAAAAGGACTAAATTGAAATGAAAGTAAAAGTTAAATTATAGATTAAAAATTATAAAGGACCAAAATGGCAATTATGCTATTTTGTAAAGTTGAGATGTGTGTATTGTATAAAAATCGAGATTTTTACAAAGATAATTATTATTATAAATTAATAATAATATATATTATAAAAGAAAGGAGAAAAGAAAAAAGCATAAAACAAAAAGAACAGAGAGAAAAGTGAAGGAAAGAAAGAAAAGAGAAAAGAAAGAAGAAAAGGGAAAATTGAAAGTTTGAAGCTTGGATATTTAATAGGTAAGTTAATTTAACCATTTTCTTTTAATTTTGATGCTTTATAGGTTTTAGAACAAAGTTTTGATGAATTTAAGTTGAAGTTTTGAAATTTTAAAGTTTTGAATATACATATGATGAATAAAATGATGAATTAGTGGTTTAATTGAAAGAATTTGAAGTTAGAATTGGATAAAGGACTTAATTGCAAAACAAGCTATAAGAAAATAGTTTTGGGACAGCAGCAGTAGAGTAAGTTTGAAAATTCACCAAACATCTTAGAAGTGGAATTAGAAGTTGAGTGAGATATGAAATTAAATCTTATTGAGTCTATTTTGATATGAAAGAAACAGGGAAAGAAAATAAATTCTGTATTTTAAGATATTTAGATTTTTGTAAGACTGGTTCACAATGAATTTGGGTTCCTCTATTTTGATTTTATAAAATCATAAAAAATTGAATAAAAATAATTAGGGGCTTAAATTTATATATTTGGAATCCTGAATTAATCTATTTTCAATAAAAATAAATGAGAACATTATCCGAATTCTGTATGAGGAGATAATTAATATTTAGTGAAGAAGGGTCAGAATGGTCAGATAGCAGAATAGGGGTGACTTTAATGAATAAACTGTACAAATTGGCTAAGCCAAAAATTCTGAAAATTTTATTATATGAAGAAATGTGAGTCTAGTTTCAGAAAAAATTAACGATCATTTGGAGTTCTGTAGCTGGAGAAATAAATAATTTATTGACTATGACTCAAGTAGACAGCTTTGAATAAACTAAAAATAATAATAGAATAATAGAAAATGCTACATGTGAACATGAAATGTATTGAATTGATGATTGAATTTATTTATTTAGATCCGAAAAACTCAAATAATAAAGCTAGATCAAGGAAAGGAAAAAGCCCCGGATTAGTAGATTTTGTATACGAACTAGTATCGAGGTAAGTTCATGTAACTTGAATTATCTTCTTAAATGCTTGAACTGAATGTTATTGATGTGAATATAATTTGAATGTTCATTGTATGAAGATTGATGAAACATTGATATATTTGATAAAAAGGGGAAGAAATCCCGGTTGAATGAAAGGAAAATTCGATGGATCTTTGAAAAGGAATTGACAGTAAAAAGGATCTAGCCCGAATAGGTGATCCTATCCTGATATAGCCCTCCAAGAATATGTGTAAAATGGATTTAGCTTGGATGGGTAATCCAAATTAGGGTCTAAATTTAGCTTTGGATCGGTAATTGGATCCAAGCTCATTAGAGTAATTGTCGTTGCGATTTAGCTTTGACCGGTAATCCCGACAATACTCTATGAGTTTATATTATAGGGGATTTAGCCTGGACTGGTAATACCTCTGTAAGGATGACGTTCGCGGGAGTGTGCTCTTTGAAATGGAAATGTGCGCACATTAACATGAATTGACGGACCTGGATTGTACACTAAAAGTGTACTTCTGAAAATCTATCGAAATTCCGAGTAATTCAACGGGATATATATGGAAATATAACAAAGAAACGGAAATCATGGTATTGATGAGCTCATCAACCATAGTATATATATTATTGATACATGGAAATTATTAAACTAACTTGAATGTTGAGCTTGTGTATGTTAGGGTAATAATGCATTGAATGGATATATGAATGTTTATTATATTGAATTGAAAAATATTAGGTAAGTATAATTCTTGTTACATGGGCTTACTAAGCACAAAGTGTTTACCCTATTTCCTTTTTCCCTGTTTTGTAGTGTTAAGAGCTCGAAGATCGGATTCAGTCGGAGACATATCACACTATCAACCCCAAGACTTGGTATTTAAAGAAACTTTATTTTGAAAATGAATGACATGTATAAGCTAATAAAATAAATGTTAATATGAAATGAATATAAGGTCAGCCATTGATATGGCTTATATGTTGAAGTTATCTTATAAATATGCATGAATTTTATTTTGAAAATATGTTGAATTGGAATGGTCTCGGTTTAAAAAAAATTGTAAACTCCGGTAAGGCCTTGTACCTTATTCTAACAATGAATACGGGTAGGGGGTGTTACATTTGTTGGTATCAGAGCTACGGTTTAGTCAGTTCTAGGACCGACATAGCGAATACGGATTAGCTTACATGCCATTTAAATTATTTTTGATAGTGTGATATCTCCTGACCATTTAAATTGTGTTTTCCTTATAGTAATGTCATCTAACCGAGCTCAATCTGAAGAAGATGGGAGTCATGCTCCGGCTTCAAAGACAAAGAGAAGAAACTAGCAGTAGAAGGCCCGGTATAGAGGGTCAAGGGGAAGAGGCAAAAATAGCCTTCTTTCAAATGATGAATGAATGGTTTCCTTAGTACATAAGAACTAACCCTACAAGGTCAAAAACTCAAGCTCCCCCTCCTGTTCCTCCATCGGTTCCCGAGATTCCACAGGATACTGATCTTGAATCTGTCGGAAAAAGAAAAGCTCCGGTCGATAAAATTCAAAAATATGGGTCAAGAATTTCGAGCAGCAGTTGATGATGATCCCAAACGGGCTAAATTTTGGTTAGAGAATACTACTCGGGTTTTGGAAGAATTATCTTGCACACCGAAGAATGTTTAAAATGTGCCGCTCACCGCTAAAAGACACACTTATCATTGGTGGATTACTAAAGCTCCATTGTTCGAAGAAGAAATTACATGGGAATTCTTCCGCATCGAGTTCAAAAAGAAATATATCAGTCAGAGATTCCTTGATCAGAAAAGAAAAGAATTTCTTGAGCTAAAACAAGGCAATAGATCAGTATCTGAGTATGAAAGAGAATTTGTTCGGTTGAGTAAATATGCTCGGGAATGGGTACAGTTGGAAGCTGAAATGTGCAAACGATTCGAAGAAGGGTTGAATGAAGAAATTAAACTCCTTATTGGAATTCTTAAAATTTGAGAGTTTGCTACATTGGCAGAGCGAGCTTATAAAGCAGAAGAATTGAGCAAAGAAAAGAAACAGGCTGAGATGGAAGCTCAAATTTTTAGTAAAAGACCAATGGAAAAATCTTAGTTTTCTACTCCAAAGAAATTGAAGAAGTACCAGGATCATTCTACCTCAGCCACTGGGTATTCGGACAGAGAGCGAGGTTTACAGCGCACTAATCCAAGACCTTTCACTCTATCAGTGACCAGTGTTGGCAGTGTTGGTACCCCTAAGCCGAGATGCCAGTATTATAATAAAGCTCATTTTGGTGAATGTCGATTTAAGAGCGGGGCTTGTTACCGATGTGGTTCTTTTGACCATTTCCTCAGAGATTGTCCAGAAAGAAGTGAAAAAGAAGCTGAATATATATCAAAGCCGAGTAATCCATCTTTGAGGGGTAGACCATCTCGACCATCTGGTAATGTCAGTGGTAGCCGAGGAGCTACAAAAGATACTACAAGTAGGCTTGAGACACAAGCGCCTCCTAGGACATATGTCATTCGTACCAGAGAAGATGCCTCAGCACCCGATGTTATTACTAGTACATTTTCTTTACTTGATACTAATATTACTGCATTAATTGATCCCGGTTCTACGCATTCATATATATATGTAAAACTTGCATGCGTTAAAGATTTATCTGTTGAACCTACTGAATTTGTGGTTAAAGTCTCGAACCCCTTTGGCCAATCTATTTTGGTGGATAAAATTTGTAAAAATTGTCCACTGATGGTAAGAGGTTATTGTTTCCTGGCTGATTTGATGTTACTGCCATTTGATGAGTTTGATGTTATATTGGGCATGGATTGGTTAACTCAGCATGATGCAGTAGTAAACGGTAAACAAAAATATATTGTATTGAAGTGTCAGAATGGTGAGTTACTCCGGGTTAAATCTGGTCAGATTGGGGGATTATCTGATGTGATTTCAGTTATTACTGCTCAGAGGTATGTCAAAAAGGGGTATGATGCTTTTCTTGCTTATGTATTAGATACCAAGGTATCTGGGTCAAAGATCCAAGCAGTGCCAGTGGTATGCGAATTTCTTGATGTGTTTCTAGAAGAGTTACCAGGGTTGCC
Source organism: Gossypium rotundifolium (assembly GCA_025506655.1). Taxonomy (NCBI): domain Eukaryota; kingdom Viridiplantae; phylum Streptophyta; class Magnoliopsida; order Malvales; family Malvaceae; genus Gossypium; species Gossypium rotundifolium. Next base: position 104,095,051 of record CP106723.1, on the reverse strand, counting down.
ACCAAAAGAGAAGTCGAATTTTCTATAGATTTGATTCCGAACTACTCGATTTCCATAGCTCGCATCAATGGCTCCTCTGTAATTAAAGGAATTAAAGACACGATTCTGTGAACTTGTTGATAGAGGTTTTGTCCGACCGAGTCATTCACCTTGGGGTGCTCCATTCTTTGTGAAAAAGAAAGACGGGTCTTTGAGATTGTGTATTGATTATCGGCAGCTCAATAAAGTAACTATAAAGAATAAGTACCCGTTGCCCGGATTGATGATTTATTTGATCAGCTAAAAGGTGCTACTATATTTTCAAAGATTGATCTCCGATCGGGCTACTATCAGTTATGGGTAAAGGAGTCGACAAAGCAAAGACGACTTTCGAACCGTGCGGGCATTATGAGTTTCGGTTATGCCGCTTTAATGACTAATGCACTGCAGATTTATGGATTTGATGAATCGGATATTCGGACCATATTTAGACAGTTCGTGGTATTTTTCATTGATGATATTTTGGTCTATTCTCGAGACGAAGAAGAACATGCAGAAAATTTGAGAATTGTGTTGCAAATTTTGCGAGAGAAGCGATTATATGCTAAATTCAAGAAATGTGAATTTTGGCTTGAGAAGTGGGTTTTCTTGGACATATTGTATCCGTTGAAGGCATTAGGGTAGATCCAAGTAAAATCTCACTATTGTCAATTGAGTCCACCAAGAATGTATCCGAAGTTAGAAGTTTCTTGGGTTTAGCTGGTTATTATCGAAGATTTGTATAGGGATTTTCTATGATAGCTTCTCCGATGACTCGATTATTGCAGGAAGATGTAAAGTTCGAGTGGACTGATAAATGTCAGCAGAGTTTCAACCGATTGAAAGATCTACTAACAAAAGCACCAAAGATTAGTGCAACTGAATCGGGTAAGGAATTTTTATTTACAAGTGATGCCTCATTAAATGGTTTAGGTTGTGTCTTGATGCAAGAAGGTAAAGTAATAGCCTATGCTTCAGACAACTTAAACCACATGAAAGAAATTACCCTGTACATGATCTTGAGTTAGGTGCTATTGTATTTGCATTGAAGATAGCGGCATTACTTGTACGGTGAGAAATGTCATATTTATACTGATCATAAAAGCTTGAAGTATTTGATGACACAGAAAGATCTGAATCTAAGACAGCACAGGTGGCTTGAATTGATAAAGGACTATGATTTCATTATTGATTACCATTTGGGTAAGGCTAATATTGTGGCTGATGCTTTAAGTCGAAAATCTTTGTTTGCTTTGCGATCTATGAATGCTCAATTGTCTTTGGTTGATGATGGTTCAATCATAGCTGAATTGAGAGCTAAACCAACATTTCTACAGCAAATATGTGAAGCTCAGAAGAATGATAAGAAGTTACAGGTTAAACGGGCACAATGTGAGTCAGGTACTGATTCTGAATTTCAAGTTGGAATTGATGGTTGTTTATTATTCAGAGGTAGGGTATGTGTACCCAAGAATTCAGAGTTCATACAGAAAATTTTACACGAAGCTCACAGTGGTACTATGTCTGTACATCCGGGAAGTAATAAAATGTATAATGATCTGAAAAAGATGTACTGGTGGCCAGGTATGAAACGTGATATTTCTGAGTTTGTATCAAAATGTCTGATATGTCAACAGGTCAAAGCAGAACATCAGGTACCTTCGGGGTTACTTCAACCAATTACTATATCGGAATGGAAATGGGAAAGAATCACTATGGATTTTGTATCGGGGTTACTGTTGTCTCTGAGGAAAAAAGATGCTATTTGGGTAATTGTTGACCGATTGACAAAGTCAGCACACTTTATTCCGGTATGTATGGATTATTCTTTAGATAAACTGGCTGAACTATACATATTTGATATTTTCAGGCTACATGGAGTGCTGTCTCAATATATCGATAGAGATCCCCGATTTACGTCTCGTTTCGGGACAAATTGCAAGAAGCTTTGGGTACTCAGTTGTATTTCAGCACTGCATTTCATCCTCAGACAGATGGCCAATCTGAGCGTGTAATTCAAGTATTGGGAGATATGCTCCGATGTTGTATACTAGAGTTTGAAGGTAATTGGGAGAGATATCTTCCTTTGATTGAATTTGCTTACAATAACGATTATCGATCCAATATTAAAATGGCTCGTATGAAGCTTTGTATGGTAGAAAATGTAGAACACCATTATATTGGATAGAGCTTAGTGAAAAGAAGATACATGCGATTGATTTGATTCGGAAATGAAGAAAAGTAAAAGTGATTGAATAGCTTGAAAGCGACCTCGATCGCCAAAAATCATATGCCGATCTTAAACAAAAGAGATTGAATTTCAGGTTGGTGATAAGGTATTTCTGAAAGTGTCTCCTTGGAAGAAAGTTCTCCGATTCGATCGAAAGGGTAAATTAAGTCCAAGATTTATCGGGCCATATGAAATTATAGAAAGAATTGGACCGGACGCTTATCGATTGGCATTACCACCGGAACTTGATAGAATTCATAATGTTTTTCATGTGTCTATGCTACAACGATATCGGTCAGATCCTTCACATGTTGTTTCTCCGACAGAAGTGGAGATTCAGCCGGATATGACTTACAGTGAAGAACCGGTCAAGATATTAGAACGGGAAACAAAGGAGCTTAGAAATAAAAAAATAAATTTGGTGAAAGTATTGTGGCAAAAGCACGGGATTGAGGAAGCGACATGGGAACCGGAGGAGGCAATGAGGAAACAATATCCAAACCTCTTTACTGGTAAGATTTTTGAGGACGAAAATCCTTAAAAGGGGGAGAGTTGTAATGACCTAAATTCAAGGTTATCGAAACAATGGTTTCGCAACCATAAATCCGATATAAAGAGAAATTTATTTCAATATATTTGCATGAATATTTATATGATAGGAAATATTTTTATAAATATTTATAAAATGTTAGTAATGTGATATTAAAAATTTCGTTAGAAAATTTTAACGTATGGGTAGGTAATTAAATGAAAAGAACTAAATTGAAATGAAAGTAAAAGTTGAATTATAGATTAAAAAAATTATAAAGGACCAAAATGGCAATTATGCCATTTTATAAAGTTGAGGCGGTGTATTGTATAAAAATATGAGATTTTTATAAAGATAATTATTATTATAAATTAATAATAATATATATTATAAAAAGAAAGGAGAAAAGAAAAAAAAGTATAAAACAAAAAGAACAGAGAGCAAACGTGAAGGAAAGAAAGAAAAAGAGAAAAGAAAGAAGAAAAGGGAAAATTGAAAGTTTGAAGCTTGGATATTTAATAGGTAAGTTAATTTAACCATTTTCTTTTAATTTTGATGCTTTATAAGTTTTAGAACAAAGTTTTGATGAATTTAAGTTGAAGTTTTTGAAGTTTTAAAGTTTTTGAATATAGCATATGATGAATAAAATGATGAATTAGTGGTTTAATTGAAAAAAAATTGAAGTTAGAATCGGATAAAGGACTTAATTGCAAAACAAGCTATAAGAAATCAGTTTTGGGACAGCAGCAGTAGAGTAAGTTTGAAAATTCACCAAAACTCTTAGAAGTGGAATTAGAAGTTGAGTGAGATATGAAATTAAAGCTTATTGAGTCTATTTTCATATGAAAGAAACAGGGAAAGAAAAGAAATTTTTATTTTGATATATTTAGATTTTTGTAAGACTGGTGCAGAATGAATTCAGGTTCCTCTTTTTGACTTTATAAAATCATAAAAATTGAATAAAAATAATTAGGGGCTAAAATTTATATATATGGAATACTTAATGAATCTGTTTTCAATAAAAATAAATGAAAACATCATCTAAATTCTGTATGAGGAGATAATTAATATTTAGTGAAGAAGGGTCAGACCTGTCAGATAGCAGAACAGGGGTGACTTTAATGAATAAACTGTACAAATTGGCTAATCCAAAAATTATGGAAATTTTATGATATGGAGACATGTGAGTCTAGTTTTAGATAAAATTAACGGTTCTTCATTTGGAGTTTTGTAGCTCAAGAAATAAATAATTTAGTGACTATAACTCAAGTAGACAGCTTTAAATAAACTAAAATTAATAGTAGAATTATAGAAAATGCTACATGTGAACATGAAATGTATTGAATTGATGATTGAATTTATTTATTTAGATCCGAAAAACTCAAATACGAAGCTAGATCGAGGAAAGGAAGAAGTCCCAGATTAGTAGATTTTGTATACGAACTAGTATCGAGGTAAGTTCATGTAACTTGAATTATCTTCTTAAATGCTTGAAATGTATGTTATTGATGTGAATATAATTTGAATGTTCATTGTATGAAGATTGATGAAACATTGATATATTTGATAAAAAGGGGAAGAAATCCCGGTTGAATGAAAGGAAAATTCGATGGATCTTTGAAAAGGAATTGACGGTAAAAAGGATCTAGCCCGGACGGGTGATCCTATCTGATATAGCCCTCCAGAAGAATATGTGTAAAATGGATTTAGCCTTGACGGGTAATCCGAATTAGGGTCTAAATTTAGCTTTGATGGTAATTGAGATCCAAGCTCATTAGAGTAATTGTCGTTGCGGGAGATTTAGCTTTGACTGGTAATCCCGACAATACTCTATGAGTTTATATTACTGGATTTAGCTCGGACCGGTAATCCTTCCGTAGGGATGACGTTCATGGGAGTGTGCTCTTTGAAATGGAAATGTGCGCACATGAACATGAATTGACGAACCTGGATTGTACACTAAAAGTGTACTTCTGAAAATCCATCGAAATTTCGAGTAATTCAAAGGGATAAATATGGAAATATAACAAAGAAACGGAAATCATGGTATTGATGAGCTCATCAATCATAGTATATATATTATTGATACATGGAAATTATTGAACTAACTTGAATGTTGAGCTTGTGTATGTTAGGGTAATAATGCATTGAATGGATATATGAATGTTTATTATATTGAATTGAAAAATATTAGGTAAGTATAATTCTTGTTACATGGGCTTACTAAGCACAAAGTGTTTACCCTATTTCCTTTTTCCCTGTTTTGTAGTGTTAAGAGCTATGAAATCGGATTCAGTCGGAGACATATCACACTGTCAACCCCAAGACTTCGGTATTCAAAGAAACTTTATTTTGAAAATGAATGGCATGTATAAGCTAATAAAATAAATGTTAATATGAAATGAATATAAGGTCAACCATTGATATGGCTTATATGTTGAAGTTATCTTATAAATATGCATGAATTTTATTTTGAAAATATGTTGAATTGGAATGGTCTCGGTTTAAAAAAAATTGTAAACTCCGGTAATGCCTTGTACCTTATTCTAACAATGAATACGGGTAGGGGGTGTTACAGTACTAAAGCTCAATTTTGTGCCTAAGGCCTCTTGCAACCTTTTCCAAAATCGTGATGTAAATCTCGGATCTCTATCCGAAATAATCAACAACAGTACTCCGTGAAGTCTTACTATTTCTGACACATACAAATCCGCCAACTTATCAAGCGAATAATCAACCCGTACTGGTATGAAATGGGCTGACTTCGTAAGTCTATCGACCATGACCCATACAGCATCCTTCTTTTTCAGTGTCAACGGTAAACCCGTCACAAAGTCCATAGTAATACGATCCCATTTCCACTCGGGAGCCATAATAAGCTGAAGTAGACCCAAAGGTACTTGGTGTTCAGCCTTCACTTGTTGACAAATTAGGCATCTCGATACAAATTCGAAAATGTCTTTCTTCATACTTGGCCACCAATATCATTCCCTCAAGTCATTATACATCTTTGTGCTGCCTGGATGTACAGAAAAACATCCACTATGTGCTTCATGCAAAATCTTTCGAATAAGCTCATCATTCCTCGGTACACAGACTCTGTCTTAGAATGTTAAACATCCTTCAGAATTAATTTGAAAATCTGACTCAGCACCCAACTGGCATTGAACTCTCTTGGCTTGCAAATCTCTGTAGCCTTTTTGAGCTTCACAAATTTCTTAGAGAAACATCGGCCTAGCTCTCAACTCACCTAGGATAGAACCATCATCTAAAAAAATATTTGTATATTCATGGCTCTCAGTGCAAACAAGGATTTCCTACTCAAGGCATTGGCGACCACGTTCACCTTTCCCGGATGATAGTCAATTACTAACTCGTAATCCTTTATCAACTCTAACCATCTCCGTTGCCTAAGGTTCAACTCCTTTTGATTCATCAAGTACTTTAAGCTCTTGTGATCAGTGAACATCCGACATTTCTCACCATATAAATGGTGTCTCCAAATATTTAGTGCAAATACAATTGCAGCTAACTCCAAATCGTGGGTCAGGTAATTCTTCTCGTGCAGCTTTAATTGTCTAGAGGCATATGCTATCACCTTGCCTTCTTGCATGAGTACACATCCCAATCCATTCAAGGATGCATCACTGTAGACTACGAATTCCTTTCCCAGCTCAGGTTGTACTAAAACTGGATCCTCAGTCAACAATGCCTTCAATCTCTCAAAACTCTGTTGGCACTTTTCTATCCACTCAAACTTCATATCATTTTGCAATAGCCTCGTCATCGGAGTAGCTATCATGTAAAATCCCTTGACAAATCGTCTATAGTAGCCAACTAGGCCCAGAAAACTCCTAACCTCGGTTACGTTCCTTGGCGGTTTCCATTCAATAATAGCTAAAATCTTACTCGGGTCAACTCGAATACCGTCACCCAAGAAAATGTGCCTCCAAAATCCAACTTCCTTAAGCCAAAATTCACTTTTACTAAACTTGGCATAAAATTGTTTCTCTCTCAAAATTTGTAGAACCGTTCTCAAATACTCTGCATGCTCATTCTCATCCTGAGAGTAGATCAATATATCATCAATAAAGACTAAAACAAATTTATCCAAATATGGCCAAAAGATGCGATTCATCAAATCCATGAAAAATGCAGGGGCATTTGTTAAACCGAAAGGCATGACCAAAAATTCATAGTGACCATACCTTGTCCGAAATGTGGTTTTCGGCACATCCGAGTCCTTGACTCTCAACTGATAATATCCAAATCTCAAGTCTATCTTGGAAAATACCGTGGCTCTCTTCAATTGGTTAAACAAATCATCGATTCTTGGCAACGGGTACTTGTTCTTCATAGTTACCTTATTAAGCTGTCGATAATCTATACATAACCTCATGGAACCGTCTTTCTTCTTCACAAATAATACGGGAGCACCCCACGAAGAATAACTTAGTCTTGAAAAGCCTTTGTCTGTCAACTCTTGTAACTGCGCCTTTAGTTCTTTTAGCTCGGTTGGAAGCCATTCTTGTATGGAGCAATTGAAATGGGGGCAGTACTAGGGGCTAACTCAATCCCAAATTCAATCTCTCTAACCAGAGGTAACCCTAGCAGTTCTTCTGGGAAAACATCTGGATACTCGCATACTACGGGTACCGGTTCAATTCTTAACTCAGTCTCTTTAGTATTCATTACAAAGGCAAGATAAGCTTTGTATCACTTTCTTACATATTTTTGGCAGACATATGAGAAATCACTACAAGTAACTTGTCCTGATCATCTGATTCAACACGAAGAATATCCCCATTTTCACATTTTAACTCAAAAAATTTCCTTCCACAATTCACTATCACATCATGAGTAGTTAACCAATCCATCCCAAGGATGACATCGAATTCATCAAATGGAAATAACATAAGATTAGCCAAAAAATAATGACCCCTAATCATTAAAGGGTTACCTTTGCATACTCTATCAACTAACACACATTTCCCTAGGGATTTGACACTTTTATCATAAATTTCATAGGCTCTACAAGCATGTTCATACTAGAGACTAATTTTATGCAAACATATGAGTAGGTAGATCCCAGGTCAATTAAAGCAACAACATGAGTATCATAAAGAGAAAATGTACCCGTGATCACGTCAGGGGATGATGCCTCTTCGTAAGCACGAATAGCATAAGTCCTCACAAGCACTCTACCCTTAGATCTTGAAGTCTGCTCTCTAGGTGTATTCTTACTACTTGTTTCATTTCTCGGGTTTCTCTATGTCCTTCCTCTAGCAGTACTTCCAGGTCTTACACTCTGAGGTTTCTCTTTCTCACCCACCTTAGGGCAATCTCTGATAAAATGGTCTAGGGATCCACACTTGAACCAAGCTTTCTTGTTTGCTCGACACTCCCTGAGATGATGTCTGCCACATTACGGACATTCTGGTCTACTTGGTCGAGCATTGCCAACACTAGCAATCGAAGTGGTCTGAGCTTTAAAGCTCGAGTACTGTTTACCCTTACTTCTATTCAAAACCCAGCCGAAGTAGCTGATCAGGTAGTAAACTCTCTTGATTTCTTGGATGAGGATTGAAATGATTTGCCCAACTGTCTCTTCACTCAATTTTAACTCTTCTTTTCTCTTTGACCAGTTCTTCGGCCTTACAGGCTCTATCCACTAACACAACAAATTCTTTTAGTTCTAGGACACCAACAAATAAACGGACATCCTTATTTAACCCATCTTTAAACCTTTTGCACATAATGGCTTCTATCGATATGCAATCCCGAGCATATTTACTAAGTCTTACGAACTTATGCTCATATTCGGCCACCGTCATTCGACCTTGCTTTAGCTCCAAGAATTCTTTTCTTTTCTGGTCAACGAACCTTTTCCTAATATACTTCTTCTGGAACTCCTCTTGGAAGAATACCCAGTTAACTTTCTCCCTTGGTACAACCAACACAAGGGTATTCCACCACTGATAGGTCAAATCTCTCAAGAGAGATACCACACATTTCATGCACTCTTCATATGTGCAGAATAACTCATCGAATAGCCTGATGGTATTTTCAAGCCAAAATTTTGCCATCTTAGGATCATTATCTTTACTAGCTCGAAATTCCTCCGCTCTTTGCTTCCAAATTCTATCAACGAGAGGCTTTTCTCTTTTTACTACCTCTACCACTTGGGAAGCTACAAGGGTAGGTTGAGGAATAGGTGAGAGTGGAGAGGGTTGAGCATTAGGATTTGCTCAAACAAACTCAGTGTACCAGTTGCTCATCATATGGAGAAAGGCTTCTCGAGCCTCTTCTCCCTAACCCAAAGTCACGGGTCTACTTTCTATTGGCGCAGTCCCTTGCGCGGGAGCCAGTGCATTACTTGCAGCATCATTGGCCGCAGCTCGGTGGGATCCATTTACTATATAAAAACACAATTTCAATTGTCAAGAGTCGCCACACTATCATTATGTAAACACTCATATGTATGGCATGTATAGCTAAACTCACTTACGCTTTGTTAGTCCGAAAATAGACTAAACTATAGCTCTGATACCACTAAATGTAACACTCCTTACCCGTATCCAATGTTGGAACAGGGCATGAGGCTTAATCTCATGCGTATGATAAATTTCGAAATATAAAAGTCTGTTCAAATTTAAAACTTTTCAAACTCCCTCTTAACAACCTTATTATAGGCTTACGAGGCCCAAAACACATCTTAGAAACAATTTGAGATCATTTCAAGCTCCTTTGAAAATCTTAGAAAATGTTATTAAAAATAGGGCCACACACCCGTATGAAAAGGGAAACGCTCGAGTAGGCAGGCCGTGTGGTCACACACGCCCATGTCCATATTCCGTGTGGATTTTATTTTTATTTCAAACCTACAGGGGTTTTCACACGGCCGGACACATGCTTGTGTCCATAGCCCGTGTCCCTCACACGGCCATGACACGCCCGTGTCTTCATCCGTGTGAGAAAACCTTAACATTCTGTTTATGACATCATCATCTCAATAAGGTCACACGGCCAAGGCATACACCCGTGTCCTTAGACCGTGTGGCGAATTAAATTCCTAATTTCATGTGCAGACTTCCACGGCCTAGGCACACGCCCATGCTCTCTGGCCATGTCTTCCACACAGTTGAGACGCACGGCCGTGTCTTAGCTCGTGTGTTTACTAATAGGCATACAAACTTACCAACTTATCATGCAAGGGTACACATGGCCTATCAACATGCCCATGGGGTTGGCCGTATGTCACACACGGCCTAGACACACACTCGTGTGTCTACCCGTGTAGACAATTGTAAGGCTATCTATCTAGCCAATTGCCACCTTGAAATATAACCACACTTATACCATTTCATTTTAACACTCTACATGATCATAAGGCACTCTTAATGCCCAAAATCAAGACACCCATACATAGGTTTACACTACATTCATCATACATATTCTTTACTCAATTATCATCCCAAACACACAAGCATGCACTTCATGAACTTCTTCACCATTGAATATATATAACATATCAAGTATTGGCCAATTTCTAATGGCCATTTACAAAACAAATTAAATAACATTAAAACAAATTAAATAACATTAATAGCCACACATTGGCTAACCAATATGACATATCACCAAAATAACCAAGTTACTATACATGCCATACTTAAAATTAATCAAACTATGCTATACCAAAGAGAAGTTGATAGTGTGATTCCGAACTCTGACGTCCTACAATCCCCGAGTTAGCTAGACGATACTACAAGAAAAAGGGAAATGAGAGGGGCAAGCATGAAGTTTAGTAAGTTTACATGAAATAAATAGCAACATAAAGGCTCATAATGTCATCCATCCATTGCATTGAATAAAAACACAAAGTCTCAAGCACATTTCCATAACTTACTCATGCTTACTCTTACCAATTACATATCATGTCACATATCGTAAACATTTCTCGTGAATTACTCACGTGTACCTATATCACCTCATCACATAGCTTTAGCACTAATTTCATCTCTATTATAAGCTTAACTATTTATCCCTATGAATCACTTGGAATACCCAAGGATACACAATCATCATCATACACATAAAAACGATGCCAATGCCATATCGCAGATATGGTCTTATACGGGATCTCATATCGATGTCGATGCCATATCCCAAATATGGTCTTATACGATTTTCATATTCGATGCCGATGCCATATCATAGATATGGTCTTATACGGGATCTCAATTAGACGCCGAGGCCATGTCCCAAACATGGTCTTATACGAATTTTACCAACCTCATTTATGATGATGGTATCCTTTCACCTCTTAAGGTCCAACCGGGACTTCATCATCATAAATTTTCATCATTTTCTCATTGATCATCAATACTCACTTTCATAGAAATATTATTCATCTTCACGAATATCAAACATTTTAAAACATAGTAGCATGATGTTGAATTTATTACACACAAACTTACCTCGATACCAAAATAGGCCAATTTGCCGATCTAGTCCGAAACCTTGCCTTTTCCTCGGTTAAGGTTAATTCCTTGTTCTTCTTGATCTATAATATCAAATTAGCTCATTTAATTACCATAGTAATCAATACATTTCAATAATCATACTTTGGCAAAATTACCATTTTGCCTTTAGACTTTCACAAAGTGACGATTTTACCCCTAAGCTCGTAATTTGATTCTAATCAAATTTCCTCTTTTAACAAGCCTAGATGAACATTTATTTCTCTTATAGCAACTTCCAATACTCATTATTTCACACAATTATCACTTATTTTACAACTTTACAAAAAGGTCCTTTTTAGGTGTTTTCATGGAAACACCTTTCACAAAAGTTGTTTATTTAATAACTAAGACTCATTTCCTTTCATAAAATTTCAGAAATCTCTCATGGAAAAAACCCTAGGTTTTCAATCATTTTTCAAAATAGTTCTCTCATTAGCTAGCTCAAGTTACAAGGGTCTCAAAAGTACAAAAATTATTAAAGGATGACCATTAAAACACTTACTTGCAAGGAGAAAAGCTTGGCTGAAATTTTTGAGTCTTTTCTCAACCCCTATTTTGCTGCTAATTTTCAGTGGAGAAGAAGAGAGGAAAGATGATATCTTTTCCTTTCTTTATTTTATTTTATTTCCTCAATTTAATCCACCTAATCTAACAACTTTGACCAAATTTTGACGTTGTTTGTCCCCTATGGCTGACCACCCTACTTTTAAGGGTCTAGTTGCACATTAAGGGCCTCCAATTAATATTCTATGGCTTTTAGAAATGTTTAGCTTGTAAAATAGAACTTTCACACTTTATGCGATTTAGTCCTTTTTCGCAATTAAGCATGCAATCGCTAAAATTAAAGCACCAAAATTTTCATTCACTCTTGTAATCATCCTATAACACATAAAATAATATAAAAATAATTTTCTCCAACCTCGGATTAGTGGTTCCAAAACCAATATTCTGACTAGCTCTTAAATCGGGCTGTTACATTCCACGAGAATGATTTTGTGAAAACCTTGTGATTATTGGTCTATACTTGTGATGTATGAAATTCATGATAAATTCTGTTGAAGATCATGGGATTGGCTTTAGTGCCAAATTGAGGTAATATATAGCATGTTTTATTCACACAAACTATGATCTATCGGATATGAGAAAAAGGAAATATTGGCATAATTGCCTATTAAAATGGTTATGGAAGTAAGGGAAGAAAAGAGTTTAGGCAATTGAAAGATATTAAGACATATGCTCAAAAACATGAGTACACATATGAGGTTTGAAATGATTTGTTGAATTGTTGTAATATGTTCCAAATGAGAGATTATGGTTGTTAGGCTGATGCCAAGATATGTTAAATTATGCTTATAAGTTGATAGAGTAAACATTACGACTGAATAAAATTTATAACTGTGAGATTCATAGTAATTTGTATTATCTTGTGTTTAAATTGTTGAACTTGATAAAAGATTGGTAAGAGTTGCTTATTATTTTCATACGGACTTACTAAGCTATATATATAGCTTACCCCCTTCCTTTCCAATCTTAGGGTTATTGAGCTAGCTCGGATTGGAAATCGTCGGAGATCCTATCACACTATCAAGTTTTCATTTTGGGTATAAATGAATTCAAGTATTTTAAGTCTATGGCATGTATAGGGACTAAGCGAATTTGTTATATGTGTCATTATTAATTTGTCCATATGTGTTAGCTTGTAATTGTTAATGTTTCATCTTATATATAGCCATGAATGATGGTTTATGTTGATCATAAGTTTATTCATATGTTAATGCCCTCCTGTGAATATGAAATTAGTAATTTTTTAACGGGCTAAGTGTGATGTTTTAAGCATGATAAATGATGGTATAAGAATGACATGTTATTGTCTTGTTTGTGGTTGTTTGGTTGCATTTATATGCTTGAATTTGTGCCATGTGATGTTGTGTTGATGTATGCAAGTGAGGGTGGCAAAATGGCTTGGTAAATAGCCTTGTTTTTGTCAACACGAGTAGACACACAGGTGTGTGTCTAGGCCGTGCGTGACACACGGTCTACCCCACAGGCATGTGTTTCGGCCGTGTGTCCCCTGCACCTTAATTTTGAAAAATAGAATGTCTAGAATTGAGCACAAGGGCAGAGACACAGGCGTATGTCTCAGCCGTTTGAGCTACACGACCTAGCACACTGGCGTGTGGCACGGCCGTGTGGCGTAAGTCAGAGAGTGCCCTAATTTGAACACGGTCTAAAGCATGGGCGTGGCCTAGGGTCACATAGGCATGTCCCTTGGACCACACGGGCGTGTGAGCCCTGTAGTTAGCAAAAATTTTCTAAGTCTTGTAAAAATTTCTTGAGTTCTCGGTTCAGTCCCGAACCACTTCCAATACATGTTTTGGGCCTCGTAGGCTCGTAATAAGGACTTTATGATCGAATATGAATGGTTTTAATTTGGACTCAAATTTTATGAATCAAAATTGTGTGATTGCTTGTGTTATAAGTCCAGTAATGGCTCGATCCCTGTTCCGACGTTGAATACGGGTAAGGGGTGTTACATTTAGTGGTATTAGAGCTATAGTTTAGTTGATTCTCGAACTAACGTAGCATATGTGAGTCTAGCTATACATTCCATATTACTACCTATGATAGTGTTTTATCTCCCAACTCTGATGAAATTATTTTGTTGAGGCAGAGCTACTTTCCCACCGAGCTAGTTTCGAAAACGCTGAAAGTGATACTCAGATATTTGAAAATGTGTTTGTGATGAGTCAAAACTTGGAAAGTTATAAATAAGAGTTCATGATATGCATGTGATGATGTACAAAATGAAATAACCATAAGTTGAGAAATATGGATAAAATGTCATTGTTCTGGTTGAACGTTGTATTTCTATGGATTATGGTGATTTTATGAAACCGATAAAATGTTTTAAATGTTGCAAAAAGGATTTAGCCGGAAGGGTAATCCTAAATTAAGCCCTTTTGAGCATAAGTTATGAAATGGATTTAGCTCGGACGAGTAATCCAGAGTAAGCCCTTTAGAGCATACGTTACTGAAAGGATTTAGCCTAGATTGGCAATCCTATATGGCTTGAGAGTGTGCTCTATGAATATATGCCAAGATGGCACTTTTGAATATGAATTGACAGATTGTTTACATGTATACCATGAGTATCCTACTCGAGTATCCATCGAAATTACAATAGTTCAATGGGAATTATTCTTAAAATATGAAAAGGTGAAACGAAATGAAAGTTTATATTGTGATAAGCTCATCCATGTTTGTTTGGCATTCATATTATGTTATGTTTCTAATTTATTGATTAAGTGAATGTGATAATTAAACTTACTCAAAATTTATGGAATGTATGTTTAAGTACACTTGTTTGAATAAAGGTAATCGAAAAGATAGTGTGATATAAATATGTATGTTAATTAGCTTGAAGTGAATTATATGATTGTGAAGATATTATGTTGATGATGAATGCTAAGTTATATGTGTGTATTTATGAGAGTCGAGTTAGAGGCTTTACGAACTCACCCCTTACTAATATGGTATTTTATAACGAAATTTCATGAGTTTTAAGCTGAATGAGCTCACAAGTAAGAGACTAAAGAGTTCAGTAGTAGAATAACTAATAATGTGGTTAGAGTAAAGAATAGTTTGGCAAGTGAATACAGTTCTGGAAAAGATGCCAGGTTATTCTAAAGATCATTCGAATTTTGTGATGTCACGGTTAAGGAAAAAGTTAATCTCAACTAATCGACATATTCAGATATGATGTCTAAAGTATGTATTTGCTGGAATTTCTTCCGGATTGATTTTAGTTAGTGAATGGAATAGTATGATATTAGTGATGACAAGATTTGTTAGAGAAACGATATTTGAATCGTAAAGATGTCTGAGTGTAATAGTTGTAATTGAATAGATTATGATGATCTCTCCTAGGTATTTTATATATTCATTTATCCTCAGAGATATATGTGATTGTTCGTTTTCTGATGAAATTCTTATCGTATGAGAATGCTAGCTGATCATAATGTTAGATGAAATCATTGTTGGTCTAGTTGGTTGATGAGCAGCATTTCTTATCTCTCTTTGGGATTCTATTCTATTACGTTTGAAATAAAAGTTGTCGGTGAAATGCAATTGTAAAGATCTTTGACTAGCATGTGAGTAAATTTTAAAAGATTGTATGTTTGAGTTGTTTTAATAGCATGAAGAAGGGAATATTTGATATGATATTATTTGATAGTTGAGATCGACTCAGTTGTTTTTATCTGAGCGAGTTGATTAGTTGAAAGATAATTTGAGTTATATGCATTTAAGTTTATCCTCAGGTAAGATAAAATCTTGTACATTTATGGGTAAATTGATGAACAGTCTGAATGAAGAATTTATATTCAAAAAGGGTGTGATACATGGACATACCTATTAGATCAGTTCTAATTGGATGATATTATTATGAGTTAAAGTTGTTTTTATTGATAAAGTTATCACATTTGTGAAAGTTTGATTGGTCTATCGAGTGTTAGCAAAGTTGAAAATAGTTGATGATATTGTTAACCGAAGCCTGATTCTTGGTCCAGTTTAAATTGAGTAAAGAATTTGTGATTTTTCAGCGATGCACTATCGAACGGATTGGAATGTGTTTTAATAAAAAAAATGTAAAGTGATAGTCAATGCTTTCAGACAGTTAAAGTCACAAGAAAGGAACTATCTGACGGGTGATTTAAAGTCGGCCACTTTTTATGTCTGTGTTGAGAATTTGATGACGTCGGTTGTCTGACGAAAAATTTCATATGTTTCCTAATCCCAAGAGTTTAAAGTATCTAATTTCGTAGAAGGATCTGAATTTAAAACAACATAGATGGCTTGAACGATTGAAAGATTGTAAGTAGTTATCGATTAACCTTTGGGAGAGAAAATATAGTTGCAAATGCTTGAATGAAAAACCTTTCATTATTTTGTGAGTATTGGATACATGATTAATCTTATTTGATGACGGTCTGAATCTAGCTAAATTAGAAGCTAAAGTGATGTTTTCTTTGCAAGAATGAGAACCTCAGGAATGTGATAGTGAGTGGTAAACTAAATGAGTACAATGTGAGACGACTTTTGATTTTGAATTTCAGGTAGGACTTGATGACTATTATCATTATTCCTAGATAGAATTTGCGCCTTAATTAATTAAGAGCTTATGTAGAAAATTTTGTATGAAGCTCAGTAGTAGCTCGTTTGTTCATTCAGGGAGTAATAAAATGCATAATTATTTGAAATAGATATTCTGGTGATCGGGTATGTAACATGATAGATTAGTTGAGTTATATGTTTCAGAGACTATCCGATCAGAAATAGTATAAAAAGTAAAAGTGATTCGTGGCAGTTTAGAATCCACTTCATATTGTCAGAAAACGTATGTGAATTTGAAACATGAGGATATGAAATTCCCGTTCAGCGATAGCATGCTTCCAAAAGTATTTCCTTAGAAAAAGATTTAAAATGTGTTTTATGTATCTATGTTGCGATGGTACTGATTGGACTCTTTGAGTATGAATTCTCTGATAGGGATTAAGATTCAGCCGATGTGTTGTATAACGAAGAATCGATCGAAATTTTGACACGAGAGATTAAAAAGTTGGGAAATAAAAGCATAACCTTAGTGGGGTTCTTTGGCAGTGTCATGAGATAGAGGAGTCTACGTGGAAATTGAATTTATATTCCGGTAAGATTTTTGGGGATGAAAATCCCTAAAGGGGGGAAGTTGTAACAGCACGATTTTGGGTCTAGTCAAAATAGTGGTTTCGAGACCACAAATCCGACGCAATAAAATTCATTTTTATTATATTTTTATGGTCTACAATTTTATGGAACGATTTTGTGAAAATTTTGTTTGAAAATTTTGACGTTTGGGCACTCAATTTAGTTAAAAGGACTAAATTTCAAAAAGTGCAAAACCTAAATTCTATATGTTAAAGGTGTCCAATTGCTATGAGATTTTAAATTGGAGGTCTGTAAATGGTAATTAGACCATTGGTTAAATTGGTGAAAAAATGGACATGGTTTGGTATGTTTCTAAAGTTTTTCATTAAGGGAATTTTAGTAATTTGGTAATTAAATGAATTAAAAAGCCAAATTAAATGGTCGAAATTCACAAGGGGGAAGCCATAGCTAGGGTTTGGCCACTTCCAAGCTTGATTGTGAGTCCGTTCTAGCCCCGTTTTTAATGATTTTTATGTTTTTGAAATCCTTGTAACATGATCTATCTATTTCTACCACCAATTTGAAGAGATGTCAAAGTCTAAAATTTTACCCATGTTGAACATGTATGTATTTTGATGTTTGATGGTGGAAAATGCATGTTTGTTGTTTGTTAAATGGCTTTTGCTAAGTGATTTTTGATAAAAAGGCCTAAAAGGACTTGTTTGAAAAGTTGTAAAATGAGTAGTAAAAGTGTGAATAAATGAAAAATGTGGGCTGTTATGAGCATGATATAGGTTCGGCTAGGCTTAGGTGTAATGAAATTGAATGAAAATCATTTTACGAGCCTAGGGTGTACACCCTAAACCCAGCCTAGATGTTATGGCCAAATCTGGCAATATCACATGATAGTGCTTTTGAATCCGTAGCCACACTTAAACCACTTACCCTTTAAAAGTTTTTCATTATTTTATATTAGTTCTAAATAGTGTCATTCGTTTCCAAAATGCTGTCCGTTTTCCAAAACATTTATACTTTCAGAAGCATTTAAAACAGTTTGCGTAATCGGGGTGTTTTGGTAAACCATTTGTTTCTTTTGAAAACCCTCATTTTCCTACTTTTAGCAATAAAAACCATACAACATTTCAAATACTAAATTTAAACATAAATCCGTAATGGCCCTAATTACATAAAACTTTTCCCAAATATAATCAAAACCATAAATAAGTATAAAACTGTGAGTCTATCGTGAAGCAGAAGTAGTGGTCAGTGGTCCTCCACCCAATCCGTATAATGTTGTCCTCCGCACAAACTCGGTGTAATCCCATAGCATTCCAATCCATATAATTTACGCTCGTTCCGAGCCCATTACAAAATAGCCCTTAGCCCACTCGAGATCACGAATAAGATACAATTTAGACCTCATGCAAAACATATCATTAACCCCATCCATCCCTACACATCATGTTGTACCAAAATGATGCAATGCATAGCCTTCGGATACCAATTATCCCCGATGCAATGCAACATACCAATTATGACAACATGTACATAGCGATCATACATTCGATTCGATCTGAGATATCATGCTCGATCGACACCATATAATCGAGATCACATAAATAGGGTCTAAGTAACGCTTCGACCCTACAATGAGGTCCACAAATCGTCTTGGGCGACCCGTGCAACCTTACAGATCATTTTAGAAAAATGGGCTCACACGCCCATGTGGCCTGCCTGTGGGGCCCACACGCTCGTGTGGCCCACTCGGCCTAAATTAGCCTTGGTCATGTGGATCACACGGCCTGGCCCAGAATCCCATACGCTCGTATGGTTCACCCCTATGGGCCCACATGCCTGTGTGGCCCTCATGGCCCAATCGGTCTAGCCCGTGTCTCACACACGGCCTCACCCAGTCATCACACGGCCGTGTCCTTCACATACAACCTGGCCTCGTCGATCACACGGCCTACCACCTGACCGTGTAGCGTCGAAGAATCTTTTTGGCTTTCATCGATTCTCATTTTCTGTGTTTTCGGGTACACACCCAGTTCGATTCTGACGCGTAATCACTCCTGAGCACTCCATAACCTCGTTTAAGCACCCCTAATTTCTCACAACCACAGTGTCAATTGGGATCCACCAGCCTCTTAAATTGCGCCGAATAACACACGAAAAGCAGAGACGTGAAAGGACGACGGGAAAGAGGCCAAAAAATAAGTTTGGAGAACAAGGAAATGGTGTGGGAAAAAAGGTAGCAATGGGGAATTATGGCTACAGCAAAAAGAAAAAAATGGAAGAAAAGGTGGAAGAGAAGATGTCAGTTTTTCTTTCTCTGGAGAGAATTTTGGTACCCCAAGTGTTTCACCAAATCCCCACTATATCAAAAACCCTTAATTTTCTCCATCAAATTCTACTAACTACCCACTACTCGGAGTCCACTACTAGCACAACTCTAGCCGAACCTAGAGCAACAAAAAAAACAACACTACTTGCCATCGCAGAGAATCAAACACCAGACCTCTAGCATGCTAACACTCCACTTAACCACTAGACCAGCAGGCCATTCTGTTATATTTAAACACACTTATCCTTATAAGCCTACTGGCTAGAGATAGGGGTTGTTCATATAAAAACAAAAATTTTTCCCAAGTCAAGACTTGAACTTGGGACCTCCCAAACACTCCCAGGATACATAACCACTAAAGCTGACAGATATTTGTGACAATTAATTTCAGAAACACATATAGATATTTTTGTGCTCCAAAATCACATAAGTTGAAATTAAAGAAATTTGGGGCGTTACAACTCTACCCCCTAAAAGAAAATTTTGTCCACGAAATTTTACCTGATCAGAAAAGGTGAGGATACTGCTGAAGCATCGAATCCTCCGGCTCCAAAGTGGCCTCCTCAGTGCTATGATTTTGCCACTGCACTTTCACTCAAGGAATAGACTTCTTTCGCAGAACTTTAATGTCGTGATCTAGAACCTGCACCAGCTCCTTCTCAAATGCCAGATCTGGTCTAACCTCAATGCCCTCCACCGGAACAATATGCGTGGGATCAAAGGGTAGCGTCTCAACATCGAAACGTGAAAAACATCATGAATGTGATCCAACTCTGAAGGTAGCTCCAACTAATATGCGACTAGCCCCACTCGTTTCAGAATACTGTACGGCCCAATAAACCGAGGGCTGAGCTTACCCTTGCGGCCGAACCTCAAGACCTTTTTCCATGGAGAGACCTTGAGAAAGACTAAGTCCCCCACCGAATACTCAATATCCTTCCTGTTTAGAATGGCATAGGACTTACTGCATATCAGATGTCACTTTTAGTCAATCTCGAATCAATCAGACCTATTTTTAGTTTCACCAATTAATTCTGGACTTAAATCGTCCTCAACCAACTCAGTCTAACATAAGGAAGTGTGACATTTACGACAATGCAGGGCCTCATAAGATGCTATCTGAATGCTAGACTGATAGCTATTGTTGTAGGCAAACTCTGCAAACGAAAAATACTCCTTCCAACTGTAACACCCTTATCCCATGTTCGTCGCCGAATTAAGGTTAGGAGCGTCACCGGACAGATCAAAAACTTTCATAACATTTCATACATTTCATTCATCAATCATACATACAATGTCCCTTAAATAGGTCAACGAGACCTCAAACATGCTTATAACCCAGGTCGGGACTAAAACGAAACATATACAGAAGTTCTCAAAACTTAAAAACTTTTCTAAAATATAGGGGATACACGCCCGTGAGAGCAAACCGTGTGCCCTCCACGGCTACTAGACACACCCGTGTGTCCTCCCTATGGTTGAATTTGACTTCTCACCACGGCCACCGAGCACGCCCGTGTACCCTGACCGTGGTTGATCCTGCCAAAACAACACGACTATCAAGCACCCCCATGTGCTAAGGCCGTGTCCTACTAGGCCATATACTGACTTTCTCACATGGCCTCTAGGCACGCCCGTATGCCATGGCTTTGTATTCTTAAACAAGCTACTGACTTTACCCCATGGTCACTAGGCACGCCCGTGTGCCATGGCCGTGTGACATTATAGGTCATTTGTAAGACTAAAATGCCACCCACTTGGGTCATAACTACAAGCAACATTTACCAATCTATTTCATGCATATATAACAACCAAAAGCATACCAAAATAACCATTCAAATCATGCATTCAATACCAATTTCCAACTATGACAAATTTCAAGACTAAAACTCATCCCATCAAAAGCATAATTCATTCATTTGCTTACTTAAAACTAGACCATTTCATGTGTCATCTAGTCATGCCAAAACATACTTCACATATCACATACATTCCAATAATTTCTCAACTCACAACTAGCGAAAACACATGGCTAAGATTATATAATAACATATACCAAATACTAGCCTATACATGCCACATCTAGCTATATACATTTTCAAAGTGTATCAAAAAGAGTTTAGTAGTGTGATGATGATCC
The DNA here is from genome assembly GCA_025506655.1 of Gossypium rotundifolium. Taxonomy (NCBI): domain Eukaryota; kingdom Viridiplantae; phylum Streptophyta; class Magnoliopsida; order Malvales; family Malvaceae; genus Gossypium; species Gossypium rotundifolium. Next base: position 104,073,583 of record CP106723.1, on the reverse strand, counting down.
TTGACGGTACCGAGCCTTCAGTAGCTTTGACGAACTATAAAACAGATAAAACACACACACAGAGTAAGCTTTCTAAACGCTTAGTAAGTCATAATACAAATAAACTTAACAAGATAGCACATATATGCTTTGAATCATATAATTTACAATATTTTCCACATTCATCAATTCAAAAATCATTTGTATACATAGCTCTTTCATAATCATTCTTGCATCTCATTCACATTCTCATATTTAATCTTACTTCTCTTCAAATCAAAGTCATATAGGTACTTACCTTTTGTACACAATTAATGTACATTCAACGTACCTGAAACGAACATTTGTTCACTTATTTGATCATAGCTCAGATTTACAATTCGTATCACAGACTTGCCCGTTGAACCTTTAGGAATCTAGTAGGATGCTCAGAAAGATCGGAATAGTTGTACAATGCCAATGTCCCAGACGAGGTCTTACGTGCACTCAGATATCGATGCCACTATCCCAGACAGGGTCTTATACGAATCAATACGGTGCCGATGTCCCAGACATGGTCTTACACGTATAGCTCATATCGATGCCAACGTCCCAGACGTGGTCTTACTCGTAAAGCTCGTATCGATGCCAACGTCCCAGACATGTTCTTACACGAAATCTCAAATGAACGCCAACGTCCTAGACATGGTCTTACATGATAAAACAGAACAGATACCTATGTCATGACATAGCTAATCCTATTTATTCCTAGGTTCGTACGGGACTTCTCGGACATTGTCACTATATCGACCTTATTTCAGAATTCATGTGCATAACCTCTCATAAGCATTTATTATCAACATTAGTCATATGAGCAACCACAATTTCGTACAAGTACATTTATTTGCATAGTGACTTACCTCGGATTCAGTTTAACGAAATGGAAACAGGCTACTCGGTTACTTTCGCTTTCCCGCGATCTAAGTCCGTTTTCCTCTGTTCTTGATCTAAACATATTCAAAATTAATCCTTTTATTCACTAATTCATTCAATTCATCCAAACACATATATTTAGGGCTATTTGCAAATTAACCCTCATATTTGCACAATTTATCAATTTAGTCCATTTTTCTCAAAATATCAAATTCACAAAATCAACCCATACTCATGCTTAGCCGAATGTTCCTATAGCTCATACAAGCCCATATTTTTCATCAAATTTTCAATTTAGTCCCTCAAATTACTATTTTTACAATTTAGACCTTTTTAGCTAAATTCATCAAAACTTCAAGAACATAACATGTTCATCTAGCTCAAATCTTTCATTTAACAACTAAACTCATCACAAAGCTTAACCTAACATCAATGGAATTTCTCATGAACAACATCAATTCTTCAAATTGAGACATGGGCTTGATAGTAAACAAAGCAACGATTGCAAAAACGTAAAAATTATCAAAAAGCAAAGTCAAAACTTACCTTAATTTGAGCTTACAATAACCAAATGCCCAAGCATCATATTTCTTTCTCTTTTTCTTGATATTTTCGGCTAGAATGGATGAACACATCCACTAGCTCTTTCATTTTTTTTATTAATAACATATTATTAATCCATTTACTGAAATATTCATCCAATTAATAATTATAACAAATATGTAATAAGGGCATATTTAACTTTCATTCATCCACTAACTACATAGTGGTCTATTTGCTTCATAAGGCCTTTTCTTTTAAAATCCACAACACATTGGTATTTAACAAATATTATGCAACTTTTACATTTAATGCAATTCAATCCTTTTTGTCAAATTAAGCACACAGACGAACAATTTAACTCACGAAAATTTACTACATGCTTAATCACATATCAATGGCATAGAAAATAATATTAAAATATTTTACTGGACTCGGTTTGTGGTCCGAAACCAATCGTTTGACTAGGTATAAACCGAATTTATTACAATTCTCCCCCTTAAGGATTTTTGTCCCCGAAAATCTTACCGTTAAACAAAGTCGGATATTTCTGTTTCAGTGAATCCTTAGGCTCCCACGTAGCCTCTTCTATTCCATGTCGATTCCATAGTACTTTTACTAACGGAATTTTCTTGTTTCTCAACTCTTTCACTTCACGGGCTAAGATACAGATCGGTTCCTCTTCATACATCATATTCGATCAGATTTCAATTTGAGATGGAGCAATCACATGTGACGGATCAGATCGATATCTACGGAGCATCGAAACATGATTATGAATCTTTTCTAGCTCAGAGGGAAACTTTAATCTATAAGTAACAAGTCCAACACGTTCAATGATCTCATACGGTCTGATGAATCTCGAACTCAATTTACCTTTACGTCCGAATCGAAGCACTTTCTTCCATGGAGACACTTTCAAAAATACTTTGTCGCTGATCTCAAATTCTATATCTTTTTGTTTCAAGTCTACATAAGACTTCTGACGATCAATGCTGCTTTCAAATAATCTCGGATCAGTTTCACTTTCTGTTCTGAATCTTTTATCAGATCAACCCCATGTAACTTATTTTCACTGAGCTCGGTCCAATACAGAGGTGTACGACATTTAAGTCCGTACAAAGCTTCATAAGGTGCCATTTTGATGCTCGTTTGGAAACTATTATTATACGCAAATTCAATCAATGGCAGATACAGTTCCCATAAACCATTAAACTCAAGTATACAACATCTTAACATATCTTCGAGAATCTGAATGATCTATTCAGACTGACCATCTGTTTGCGGATGAAAAGCTGTACTGAAGTGTAGTTTCATGCCCAAAGCTTCTTGCAATCTCTTCCAGAATCGTGATACGAATCTCGGATCTCTATCTGACACAATGGATAGTGGCACCCCGTGTAATCTCACAATCTTAGCAATATAAAGCTCGGCTAATCTCTCAAGTGAGTAGTCAGATCTTACCTGAAAAAATAAGCAAATTTCGTCAATCGATCAACTATGACCCAAATCATATCTTTCTTTCTCGAAGTCTAAGGCAAACCAGAAACAAAATCCATCGTCACTCTATCCCATTTCCACCCAGGAATCAGAATTGGCTGTAACAATCTAGACAGAACTTGATGTTCTGCTTTCACTTGCTGACAAACAAAACATTTCGAAACAAAGTCAGAAATGTCTCGTTTCATACCGGACCACCAATAGTGTCATTTCAAATCATGGTACATTTTAGTACTTCCCGGATGAACAGATAAACTACTATTATGAGCTTCACTCAAAATCAACTGAATCAACTTTGGATTTCTCGAAACATAGATACGATTCTAGAATCTCAAATAATCATCAACAATTTGAAATTCAGATTCAGAATTCACTTCATACTGAGCTCGTTTCACTAGCAATTCATTATCAGATTTCTTAGCATCACATATCTATTGTAAGAACAATGGTTTTGCTTTTAATTCAGCTATCACAAAACTTTCATCAGTCAAATCTAACTGAACATTCAGAGCATGTAGTGCAAACAATGATTTCTGACTCAATGCATCTGCAACAACATTTGCTTTACCCTGATGATAATCTATTACAAGCTCATAATATTTCAACAATTGAAGCCATCTTCTTTGACGCAGGTTCAAATCTTTCTGAGTCATCAGATATTTCAAACTTTTATGATCTGAAAACACATAACATTTTTCATTATACAGATAATGGCGACGGATCTTAAGTGCAAACACAATTGCAACTAATTCAAGGTCGTGTGTTGGATAATTCTTTTCATGATGCTTCAATTGTCTCGGAAGCATAAGCTACAACTTTGCCTTCCTGCATCAAAACACATCACAAATCGTTTAACGAAGCATCACTGTAAATCACAAATTCTTTGCCCGATTCTAGTTGTACTAACACTGGAGCTTCTATTAATAGAGCTTTCAACTGATCAAAACTTTTCTGACATTTATCCGACCATTCAAATCTAACATATTTCTGAAGTAATCTAGTCAATGGAGTAGCTATCACTGAAAATCCTTTTACAAATCAGCGATATTAACCAGCTAAACGCAGAAAACTACGGACTTCAGACACATTTCTTAGATGTTTCCAATCCAGAATAGCAGAAATCTTGCTCGGATTAACACGAATCCCAGAAGCTGACACGATATGTCCCAGAAAACTAACCTCATGCAACCAAAATTCACATTTGCTGAATTTTGCTTAGAATTGCTTTTCTCTTAAAGTTTGCAACACGAATTTGAAATGTTCAGCATGCTCAGTCTCATCCCGTGAATAAATCAAAATGTCATCAATGAATACAACAACAAATTGATCTAGATACGGTCTAAAAATTCTATTCATCAGATCCATAAAAATAGCAGGAGCATTGGTTAGTCCAAATGGCATAACTAAAAACTCATAATGCCCGTACCTCGTTCTGAAAGCAGCCTTCGGAATATCTGAATCTTTCACTCTCAATTGGTAGTATCCTGATCTCAGGTCAATCTTTAAAAATATAGTAGCTCCTTTTAAATGATCAAATAAGTCATCAATTATGGGCAACGGATATTTATTTTTTATGGTCACCTTATTCAACAGACGATAATCGATGCACATTCTCATTGTGCCATCTTTCTTTTTAACAAACAAAACAGGAGCACCCCAAGGCGAAAAAATCGGTCTAGCAAACCCTCTATCAGTCAATTCTTGCAACTGTGACTTTAACTCTTTCAACTCTATTGGTGCCATTCTATACGGAGCTATCGAAATAGGTGTCATACCAGGCATCAATTCAATACCAAACTCAATTTCACGAATCGGAGGCAAGCCCGGTAACTCTTGAGGAACACATCGAGCTTCATGAGACAATAGTAATGACTCAATTTTCCTTTCAGACATTTTTGAATCTATTACGTAAGCAAAATATGCCTCATATCCCTTTTTCACATAACTCTGGGCTTTCAATACCAATATCACAGTAGGCAATCCATTCAAATCATTAGATTCAACCTGTACAATTACATTATTTGAACATCTCAAATCTATAGTCTTTCTTTTGTAGTTCACAACAGCATCATGCAAAGACAACCAGTCCATACCCAAAATAATATCAAACTCATCAAATGGAAAAAGCATTAGATCAGCAGGGAAACAAATATCTCTAAACATTAACAGACAGTTCTTGCATACTTTATCAACCAAAACACTTTTACCTAAGGGGCTCGATACTTTTATAGCAAACTCAATAGACTCTACAGGCAAAGTCTTATTGTATACTAAATTCATGCATATATACAAATGCGTAGAACCAGGGTCTATCAATGCAATTACAAAAGTATCATAAAGTGTAAAAGTACCCGTTATAATATCAGGTGATGAAGCTTCCTCACGAGCTCGGATAGCATATGCTCTGGCAGGCGCTCTAGCTTCAATTGCAACAGTGTCTCTCGTAGTCCTCTGACTACCACTAACATTTCTTACATTCTTTGGAGGTCTACCTCTCATAGGTGCATTATCAGGTATCAGATTCTGAACAATCTTTGGCTCGACAAAATTAGGACAATCACGGATGAAATAATCAAGTGATCCACATCTAAAGGAAGCTTTGTCATTTAATCTACAGCTTCCGAATGCCTTTTTTCACAATGTTTACATTCAGGTTTCTCGGATCGAACATCGCCAACACTGGCCACTGAAGTTGTTGGGTTTCTGAAACTCATTTGTGATCTAGCTCGATTCCTGTTCGAATGTCCCACATTGTCTTTTGAACGAATTTGATCATCTTTGAATCTCTTCGAAGAAGATTGGAATGACTTGCTTGGATATCTCTTTCTCATATCTCTAGCTTCAGACTTAACTTTTCTTTTATCTTTCCTGAGTTCTTCAGCTTTGCATGCTCGGTCAACAAGTACAACAAACTCTTTTATTTCTAAAATCCCGACTAGCAAATGAATATCTTCATTAAGACCGTCTTCAAATCTTTTGCACATTATAACTTTAAAAGATACACATTCCCGAGCATACTGACTCAATCTTACAAATTCTCATTCATATTCCGAAACTGTCATTCTACCCTATTTTAATTCCAAAAGTTCCTTCCGTTTCTGATCGATGAATCTTTCACTGATATATTTCTTCTGAAACTCACTCTGAAAGAAATCCCATGTAATTCGCTCTTTTAGAACAACAAAATCAAAGTTTTCTACCATTGATAAGCTGCATCTCGGAGTAAAGATACAACACACTTCATGCATTCTTTCGGAGTCAGAGACATTTCCTCGAATACCCGGATGGTATTTTCAATCTAAAACTCGGCCTTTTAAGCATTATCATCATTAGTAGCCCGAAATTTTCATCTCCATACTTACGAATCTTATCAACCGGAGGCTTATTCCATGGATTCAGATTTGCAGTTGGAGGTATATCAGATGTTTGAGGGGGATTAACTAGGGGCAGGGGTTACGAAATAGTCGGCTTATCCTGTGTCCATCGTCGAATTAGGGTTAGTAGCGTTGCCAGACAGATCAAAAACTTTCGTAACATTTCATACATTTCATTCATCAATCATACATGCAATGCCCCTTAAATAGGTCAACGAGACCTCAAACATGCTTATAACATGGGTCAGGACTAAAACAAAACATATACAGAAGTTCTTAGAAACTTAAAAACTTTTCTAAAATACAGGGGATACACGCCCATAGGAGCAAACCGTGTGCCCTCCACCGCTGCTAGACACACCCGTGTTTCCTCCCCATGGTCGAATCTGACTTCTCACCATAGCCACCAAGCACGCCCATGTACCCTGACCGTGGTCGATCCTGCCAAAACAACACGACTATCAAGCACCCCTGTGTGCTAAGGCCTTGTTCTACTAGGCCATATACTGACCTTCTCACATGGCCTCTAGGCACACCCGTATGCCATGGCTTTGTATTCTTAAACAAGCTACTGACTTTACCCCATGGTCACTAGGCACGCCCGTGTGCCATGGCCGTGTGACATTATAGGTCATTTGCAAGACCAAAATGCCACCTATTTGGGTCATAACTACAAGCAACATTTACCAATCCATTTCATGCATATATAACAACCAAAAGCATACCAAAATAACCATTCAAATCATGCATTCAATACCAATTTCCAACTATGACAAATTTCAAGACTAAAACTCATCCCATCAAAAGCATAATTCATTCATTTGCTTACTTAAAACTAGACCATTTCATGTGTCATCTAGTCATGTCAAAACATACTTCACATATCACATACATTCCAATAATTTCTCAACTCACAACTAGCGAAAACACATGGCTAAGATTATATAATAACTTATACCAAATACTAGCCTATACATGCCATATCTAGCTATATACATTTTCAAAGTGTACCAAAAAGAGTTTAGTAGTGTGATGACGATCCTTGACGGTCCTGAGCCTTCAGTAGCTTTGACGACCTATAAAACAGATAAAACACACACACAGAGTAAGCTTTCTAAAAGCTTAGTAAGTCATAATACAAATAAACTTAACAAGATAGCACATATATGCTTTGAATCATATACTTAACCATATTTGCCACATTCATCAATTCAAAAATCATTTGTATACATAGATCTTTCATAATCATTCTTGCATCTCATTCATATTCTCATATTTAATCTTACTTCTCTTCAAATCAAAGTCATATAGGTACTTACCTTTTATACACACTTAATGTACATTCAACGGACCTGAAATGAACATTCGTTCACTTATTTGATCATAGCTCAGATTTACAATTCGTATCACAGACTTGCCCGTTGAACCTTTAGGAATCTAGTAGGATGCTCAGAAAGATCGGAATAGTCGTACAATGCCAATGTCCTAGATGAGGTCTTGTATGCACTCGAATATCGATGCCACTGTCCCAGACAGGGTCTTATACGAATCAATATAATGTCAATGTCCCAGACATGGTCTTACACATATAGCTCTTATCAATGCCAACATCCCAAACATGGTCTTACTCATAAAGCTCGTGTCGATGCCAATGTCCCAAATGTGATCTTACACGAAATCTCAAATCAATGCTAAAGTCCCAGACATAGTCTTACATGATAAAATAGAATAGATACCTATGTCATGACATAGCTAATCCTATCTATTCCTAGGTTCGTACGGGACTTCTCGGACATTGTCACTATATCGAACTTATTTCAGAATCGATGTGCATAACCTCTCATAAGCATTTATTATCAACATTAGGCATATGAGCAACCACAATTTCGTACAAGTACGTTTATTTTCATAGTGACTTACCTCGATTCGGTTTAACGAAATGGAAATGACTACTCGGTTACTTTCGCTTTTCCGCGATCTAAGTCCGTTTTCCTCAGTTCTTGATCTAAACATATTTAGAATTAATCCTTTTATTCACTAATTCATTCAATTCAATCCAAACACATATATTTAGGGCTCTTTACAAATTAACCCTCATATTTACACAATTTATCAATTTAGTCCATTTTTTTCTCAAAACATCAAATTCACAAAATCAACCCATACTCATGCTTAGCCGAATGTTCCTACATCTCATACAAGCCCATATTTTTCATCAAATTTTCAATTTAGTCCCTCAAATTACTATTTTTACAATTTAGCCTTTTTTAGCTAAATTCATCAAAACTTCAAGAACATAACATGTTCATCTAGCTCAAATCTTTCATTTAACAACTAAACTCATCACAAAGCTTAACATAACATCAATGGCATTTCTCATGAACAACATCAATTCATCAAATTGAGACATGGGCTTGATAGTAAACAAAGCAATGATTGCAAAAACGTAGAAATTATCAAAAACCAAAGTCAAAACTTACCTTAATTTGAGCTTACAATAGCCGAATGCTCAAGCTTCATATTTCTTTCTCTTTTTCTTGATATTTTCGGCTAGAATGGATGAACACATCCACTAGATCTTTCATTTGTTTTATTAATAACATATTATTAATCTATTTACTAAAATATCCATCCAATTAATAATTATATCAAACATGTAATAAGGACATATTTGACTTTCATTCATCCACTAACTACATAGTTGCCTATTTGCTTCATAAGGCCTTTTCTTTTAAAAGTCACAACACATTGGTATTTAACAAATATTATGCAACTTTCACATTTAATGCAATTCAATTCTTTTTGTCAAATTAAGCACACAGATGAACAATTTAACTCACGAAAATTTACTACATGCTTAATCACATATCAATGGAATACAAAATAATATTAAAATATTTTACAAACTCTGACTTGTGGTCCCAAAACCACTATTCTGACTAGGGTATAAATTGGATTGTTACACCAACTGCTTCAGAAATCTATGACACAGCTCCTCAACATATCCTCCAGTACTTGAATCACCCTCTCTGACTGACCATCTGTTTGAGGATGGAAAGTAGTACTGAAGTCCAACCTTGAACCAAGAGCCTTATGTAATTTCTTTTAGAATCGAGACGTGAAGTGAGGATCCCTATCGGAGATGATCGAGATAGGTACCCTATGCAGTCTCAGTATTTCAAGTATATATAATTTAGGCAATTTCTGGAGAGAAAAGTCCATCCTGACCGGAATGAAGTGAGCAAACTTGGTTAATCAATCCACGATGACCTAAACAGAATACTTCTTAATGGGTGTTAAAGGCAACCCACTAACGGAGTCCATCGTTACCGTTCCCATTTCCACATCGGTATCTTTACCGACTGCAGCAACCCCCAAAAGCAACTGATGCTCAGCCTTAACCTACTAACAAGTCAAAAAGCAAACAACGAAGTCAGTAACCTCACATTTCAACCCTGGCCACCAGTACAACTCTCGGACACCTCAGTACATCTTGTTCCCACCGGGATGCATAGCATAGGGACTACTATGCGCCTCCCTCAGAATCGACTGTCGTAACTCCTCATCACTCGGTACACAAATTTGACCGTGAAAATAAAGTACCCCATCACTGTTAATCCCAAAATCAATAGCATCACCAGTCTCAACCTGATAGAAGCACAACTCAAGAGACTTATCCTCCATCCATTTACCTCTAATTTGGTCAATCCATGTAGGCTTAACCTGAAGTTCCGCTAATAGACTCCTATCATCAAATAAACTGAGTCGAGAGAACATTGCTCTCAGATCGGTCATAGCCCTATAGCTGAAAGGATCTGCTACCATATTGGCCTTACCAAGATGGTACTCGATGGTGTTGTTATAATTCTTAAGTAGTTCAACCTATTTACACCGGTTTAACTCTAAGTGAGGAGATATTTGAGGCTTTTATGATCAATGTAGATAGTAAGCTTCTTAGCGTACAGGTAGTGCCTCCAAATATTTAAAGCGAAGACTACAGCAGCCAATTCCAAATCATGTGTCGAATAGTTAGCCTCATGCGTCTTGAGCTGACGAGACGCATAAGCTACCACTTTACTATCCTACATCAGAACACAACCCAGACCCAAATGCGACGCATCACTATATACCACGAAGTGTTTACCAGGCTCCGATTGCATCAGAATAGGAGCCTGAATCAAAATAGATTTGAGCTTCTCAAAGCTCTCTTGTTGCTTATCAATCCTGAAAAAGGGAACTCCCTTATGTAGAAGCTTGGTTAATGGTGCTGCAATAAAGGAGAACCCTTCTACGAAGCATTGATAATAACCCGCCAGCCCAAGAAAGCTACAGATTTTAGACACATTCTTCGGTTGTTTTCAATCCAACATAGCCTCAATCTTACAAGGATCAACATGAATCCCCTCCGTAGAAACCACATGTCCCAAAAAAGTTACTACCCAGAGCCAAAACTCACACTAATTAAACTTCACATACAATTGTTTCTCACAGAGTCTGTAGTACCACTCTGAGATGCTCATTGTGCTCATCCTTAGTCTTGGAATACACTAGGATATCATCGATGAATACCACCATAAATCGGTCCAGATAAGGCTGGAACACACGGTTCATCAAATCCATAAATGCCGCTGGTGCATTGGTCAACCCAAAAGGCATAACTAGGAACTTGTAATGTCCATAACGAGTCCTAAATACCATCTTATACACATCGGCCTCCTTTACCCCAATTGATGATACCCTGAACATAGATCAATCTTGGAGAACACAAGCCCCTTTGAACTGGTCGAATAGATCATCTATCCTCGGAAGTGGGTACTTATTCTTGATTGTTATCTTGTTCAACTTCCGGTAGTCGATACACATCCTCATTGTCCCATCTTTCTTCTTCACAAACAACACCGGTGCTCCCCATGGAGACACACTAGGATGAATGAATCCATGATCTAACAGTTCTTTAATTTGAGCCTTAAACTCTGTAAGCTCCTTCGGTGCCATTCAGTAGGGCGTGATAGACACCGGAGTGGTACCCGAAATAAGCTCAATCCCAAATTCTACTTTTTGGCTCGGAGGCAAACCTAGTAGTTCTTCAGGAAAAATATCTGGAAAGTCCCTCACAGTTCTTTTGTCCTTAACCAAAGAGTCCCCAAATTCAGAAACACTGATGTAGGCCAAGAATTCCTTACACCCTTTCCTCACTAACTTTTTTACCACTAATGCAGAAATCACATTACTCAGATAGTCTCTTCATTCTCCAATCACAACTACCTCTTTGTCCTCCTCGATCCTCAAAACAACCCTTTTTGTCACACAATCCAAACTTACTCAGTGTTTAACTAGCCAGTCCATTCCCAGAATCAAATCAAACTCCCCAAATTAAAGCTCCATCAGATTAGCCAGGAATACTGTCCCTTGAACCTCTAACAGGACGTTTCTAAATAATTCACTCACTTGAATAGATTGCCCCAACAGACTCACAACAGTTACCTCACTAGAAGTACTCTCAACCAGAATCCCCAAGGTTTCAGACACAGTACTAGCTACGTAAGAGTGTGTAGAGCCTATGTCTATCAATGCCAAACAAGGTACATTATAAATGAAAAATGTACCTGTGATGATGTCCGAAGACACACCGTGTGCCAGGCTGTTTGAAAACTAGAGTGTATAATGACTTATGCAACATGACCAAGTCACACGCCCGTGTGCTAGGCCGTGTGCCAATTAGGGGGTATACTGACTTGTACTGTAACAGCCCGTTTTAGGTCAAATCAGAACAGTGGTTTTGGGACCACAAATCTGAGGCCAAAATATTTATTTTATTATTTTGTTAAAGTTTACAGCATGATAGTATTATTGTGTGAAAGTTTTGTAAAGAAATTTTACTGTTTGAATGCTTAATTTGGTAAATATGACTAAATCGCGTAAAATGCAAAAGTTGTTATCTACTTGTTAAAGGTTTCAATTAGCTTTGGCTTTTAAATATTTTGGCCTTAAATGGTAATTAGACCATTTTAAATGTTAGTGGACTTTTATGGACATCATTTAAGTGATTTTAAATGTTATATTTTAAGGTTAATATTGGTATTTGATAAATAATGTTAATATTAATAAAACAAAGATAAAATAAAGCTTCATTCTCATCTTCATGAACCGAAATTAAAATAAGAAGAAGTTAAAATAGGTTTATTCATTCAGAAATCTTAAATTCTTCAATTAGGTATGTATTTTGACTCTATTTTTAATGATTTTTACGTTTTTTAGATCATTGCTTCGTATTCTAGCTAGCCCGTACCTTAAACTTTGAAACTGTTAAAGATTTTAAGAGTTTCCATTAATGAGTTTAAGTGTTCTTTGGTGTTTGAAGATGAAATATGATTTTTTGATGATAGATTCTCATGTTTTGTAAAGTGATTTTTTGACAAAAATGTCAAAAAATGATTAAATTGTGAAATGTGAAATTTATGTGGTAAATATGTGAAATGATGAAAGATATGGGCTACTACGGGTCCCTATGAAATTTGGCTAGCATGAAATTGTACTAAATTACATGAATTTGCAATTTTATGTGATAATGACTAAATTGTAAAAATGTGAACATTAGGGGCAAATGTGTAAAATAGCCCTAATCTGTGTTTTGGACTAAATTGAATGAAATGATGATTCAATAAGTAAATTTTGATAATATATAGATCAAGATAAGCCGAGATCAGGTTTAGATTAAGTAATTTCCATCCGAGCAACTCGAGGTAAGTGCGTATAATTAGAATCGAACGTTAAATACTTTTATTTATTTGAAATGTACGTATATAATTGAGTAATAGATATACTTGGGATATGAATGCTTAATTGATATGGATTGATGATTACCGAGCCCCGTTTGAACCGTATGAATTCGTAGGATACTAGTGACATGTCAGTACGGTTACCATTTTGGTTGAGCTCCTACATTTGTTGCGGACTCACCACATCTCGCATGAGCTTACCAATATATCAGCTCGTAAGAGCTTACTGTTTCAGCTCATCAAAGCTTACCATTTCAGGTCAATAGAGCTTACTGTCTATCAGCTTAGGAGGAATTTACTGATCATAGCATGAAAGGCCGGAAATGAAAATGAATTGACGGATTACTGATTTATATACGTAATGTATATCACCCGATTTTCCCTCGATATTCTAAAAGGTTCAACGGGCATAAATTCTACTATTGATTATGTGAAAAAGTTACGTGTTATACGGATGAATTACTGTTATTACGGATGAACTTCTGTTTATACGAATGAACTAATGTTTATGCGGATGAATTACTATTAATACAAATGAGTTACTGTTATTGAATGAATTATTGATTATATGATTGAGAGTGAAATGTTACAAATGATGTACATGATATATGAATTTGATATGATACAATGTATTGAGTACTAAATTGAGATAATGGATGATTATATGTATTTATGTGACTAACTTGTTAATAAATGCTTGTGTTTAGCCATTTGATAATTTAATTAGGTACACCTTATATATTGACTTGATCATGTCTAAATGGTAAGTTTAATTCTAAATTATATGGGCTTACTAAGCTATAAAGCTTACTCTGTTTCTTTTCCGTGTATTATAAAGGTTCGATAGCTTGCTCGTTACGGATAAAGTCTGAGTTACGCATCACATTATCCAGTTGTCAATTGGTACCTTTGAACTTATGGATATTTGTAAATATGGCATGTATAGGCTAGTTATAAGGATGATAGTTAAGGTCAGTTGAGATATTGATTTTGGTACATGTTGTGGTATGAGTTAAAGCCATGTGATTTGGCTTAACTTGGTATAATATTTTCGTTGTGTATAAGTATACAAATATGGTATGTTTTGGCAAGTAGTATATGGAATGGAAATATGTAAATGATGTCTTGATATGTATTACCCACAAGAATGGAAAATGCATGATATGATTTAAGTATTTGAATGCTATGTTGAAATGGTATAAAATGTGTATGAAATGATGTAGATTGATTGCCTATTGGGTTATATAATGTTACAATTTATGCTTGAGTATGCATGTAAAAATACGGTGGGAAAATGGCTTCGCAAATAGCCTATTCTTGTCCACACAAGAGACACGGGCGTGTGCCTGGCAAGTAATGCGACACACTGATCATGTTGCACGGCCTTGTGTCCCCTGGTGCTGGAATTAAATTGAAGTCAGTATGCTCCACACGGCCTCACACACGGGCGTTTGGTACAAGTCAGTATACCCCTAAATGGCACACGGCCTGGCACACGGGCGTGTGTGGCCACTTTCAAGGGCACACGGGCTAGACACATGGGCGTGTAGTCAACCGTGTGACCTAAGTCAGTATATACCCCCTTATTTTCACATGACTGGTGAAACTGGCATGTCTAGTGGTCGTGTGAGACACACAGCCCCCACACATGGTGTGTGTCTCCTATTTTGAGAAATTTTTCAAAGTTTCGTGAAAGTTTTATAAGTTATCGGTTTAGTCCCGAACTGCTCCTAAAGCATGTTTAAGGCCTCAAAGGCTATTATAAGGGACAAAATGATTAAGATTGAATAATGATTTTATAAATTGATCAAATGAATGACAAAAGTAATGTTATATGTTTTATAACTCTAGTAATGCTTCTGTAACCCTATTTCGTTGTTGAATACGGGTGAGTGGTGTTACATTTATTGTTATCAGAGCTACAGTTTAGTCGATTATAGGACTAATGTAACATATGTGAGTCTAGCTATACATGCTATATAGAACTTGTGATAGTGTGATTGTAACAGCCTGGTTTAGACCCTATTCGAAACAATGGTTTCGAGACCATAAATTCGAGGCTGAAATAATATTTTAATGTTATTTTTGGTGTTGATTATATGTGATATAGCCTGTGTGAAAATTCTGTGTGGTAATTTTATCGACTGTGTACCGAATTAAGAGAAAGGACCTAATCGCATAAAGTGTAAAAGCTGTGTACTGATTTATAAGTACCTAAGTTTGTTGTCTTTATAATAAGGAGGCCTTAATAGCAATTAAGCCATTTATGATTAAGTGGATGGATATGGTCAAAAATGACCTTATATGATATGTTTTATGTATTTAGTATTAAAGATTAATTTTGTACTTTGATAATTATGTTTAATTAATATGCGAAAAACATAAAATGGCCATCATCTTCTTCCTTGTTCCACCGAATATTTATGAAAGAAAAGGATTTTAAATCTTTTGAAATTTCGGCACTTGCTAAGCTCAATTGAGGTATGATTTTGACTCAGTTTTTGATAATTTCTACGTTTTCCTAATCGTTGCTTTGTGCTCTAGCTAACCCATGTCTTAATTTTGTGAAGTGATGATGTTTTTGAAATATACCATTGATGAACATGTGAGTTCTTAAATGTTTGATGGAGGAAAATGAAAGATATGTGATTGATTAAGATAGTTTGTCTTTGGAGTTTTGATCAATTTGTGTAATTTGGGCTAAATTGAGAAAAGTGTAAATTGAGGGACTAAAATGTGAAATAAATGAGATGTGTCGACTTGTATGAATATAGAGGGAATTTGGATAGGCATAGGTGAAATGAAATTATGTGTATTTTGTGATTTTGTGAAATAGGGACGAAAGTGTCGAAATGTGAAAATAGGAGGGCTATTTTGCAAAATACCCTAAATATGTGTGTTTGGACTAAAATGAATGATTTGGTGATTGAATGGATTGAATTTGAATCTAGACCAAAAAGGAGAGGTTCAAATCGAGATCGAGGCAAAGACAAAGTGCTCGATTAATCGACTGTTTCGGTATTTCGACGTCCAAGGTAAGTTCGGACATAATACGTGTATTTAGCTATGTTTAATGTTGTGAAATAAATGGTATGATAATATTTAAATGTAAATGATATGTGAGGGCTCGAGTTATGTGGCACTAAGTGTGCGTATTTGGAAATGTGACTAAGATGATTAGCACTGTGTGTGCGAAATAATATAAGCTTCGGTTCTGTGATTGGCACTGTGTATGCGATACCGATTTAAGATCGGTTTGATATAGATGCACTATGTAACACCCCAAACCCGGCCCATGAGTCTTGACCGGATCTGGTATGTCACGGAGTAAAATGATTTGAAACATTTTGAGTGTCTGGTGAAAACTTGTTAAAATATGGCTAAGGTATCAAAACAGGGTTTGATAAAACTCAGTTGGGATTATTTTTATAAACATGGTTGTGTTGATAAACCCTTTGAAAATGTTTGATCATGTAATTTTAAAATTTCCAAGGTTATAGTTGACTTGGTGTATTTTGTTACCCGATGGTAACATCTTTGAAAACCCGTAGAAGTTATTAAGTTTGAAAAAAAGTTACTTTTAACCGGTTTACTTAACATTTACAAATTTCATTTGTAAAATAACATAAGTAAAATAAAACAATAAAATAAACATCCAAATAATAATTAGCGGCCTTATTACAACCCAAAATGAAAAGACTTAGAAAATAAATAAACTAAAACTGATTTAAATAAGGTTCCAAATCTGAGAACAAGCATGGCCGCCTCGAGTCCTCCCGGCTCCATCTCCGCAATCTACTCATCTGCAAAATAGTATGGGAAGGGGTGAGTCACCAAGACTCAGTGTGTAAATCCCCCACCCGAAAAGTGCATCTCATACACAATTTATTAATAGACATGCAACATGCAACCCAACTAGCCATCCGTACTCCTTTACTACCCCGTGTGGTCAAAACCACTGGTGGTCAAAACCACTGATGACTAGAGTCACAAATTAAATGATGGGGCCAACCCATCGTGTGGTCAAAACCACTGATGACCATAGGTCACAATTTATCAAGTGTGGTCAAAACCACTGGTGGTACCAAACCACTGGGACTTAGTCACAATTTCACAACAGTGTGGTCAAAACCACTAGTGACCAAAGTCACAATTAATCGATGGGGCCAACCCATCTTGTGGTCAAAACCACCGTGACAAATCCATAAGATCATCCCCTCCTCTCATCAATCCCACCATCATCATGCTTACATAACAATTATCATATATCATGCTTTTATGTATAGCATAGCATTTAACGACATGTGATGGCATACTCAAACATACATTATAGATCACAAAATAGGGGACTTACCCAGAATCCAATCTTATGCCCACAAGCAAATCACTCCCAAAAAGATTAAAAGGCAACAATATGGCAATGTTAATTAATAAAGTGTGTAAAGAGTTTACACACCTACTACTAACGCGAATCCTAGATCCCGCAGTTTTCGATCTATAGTGCTCTGACCCTTGACCTATATTCGGCCAATCCTCAAGTTAGTGCCATAGGCCTATTCGGCCATGATAAGTAAAAACCCAAAGACTCACTTGTGGCACCTACCTTGAACCGATTTGGTTTCCAACCAAATCCCGAAGCCACACACTGGATTCTTTACAATCGGCCAAACCTAAGATCCATACATTTGATTAGTTTTTGGCTTTTCCAAGTATCTAATGGAAAGACTAAAGAGAATCCCATACTGTAGACTTACTAAATCGATTAGCAGAGAATGGAGGATTAGATCTACTACTTTGAAAATCCCGAGTTCCTAGGTGAAATCGGTTTCAAGAGTGGTTAGCCAAATCATCAATAAATGCCGGAACTCGGCTTTTCCCTTCATCTAAATCGACATAGAACAAGAGAATATGGAAGAAGAGTTTCGGAAACCACTTACCTTCTCAAGCCGATTGAAAAAGAAATCCCGAAGAGACGTATAATAACCTTTATATTCGGCCAAGTGAGTCAAAATGGAAAAGGCAGGATTTCGGTAACAAGAGTGGTAGAGGTTCAGCTAATAGAGGAAGAGAAAGAGAAGGAAGAGAAGTAGGGAATTAATGGTGGTTTCGGCTTTGAGAAGGAAGGAAGGAAGTAGATGGGAGATGAGGGAGATTCGGCCAGCAACCAAATGAAAAACAAAGAGAAACTTGCTAAATGAATTTCGGCACACCCTTGCTAAACACAAAACCGAATATGGATGGCCCTAAGGAATCCCAAATCCGGCCATCACCCCTCTCTTTTGTGATAATTTTAGCTTTTAATTATCACCCAAGAAAAACAACATTTATCTTCCATTTATCCCTTAATCTCCTCTTTAAACAAATAAAAAGAAAATAAACTACTAACACTACTCCTTCAGCCAAAAATATGTGCAAAAGTTTAAGCCTATCCTTATCACATTAAGAGTCCAAAATCAAGCCATTACTCACTCTCCCATTCACGCCGGCTTCCAAAAAAATAAAAAGCCAAACTGTAGCTTTTTTGTTTCGAACCCAGGACCTGGTGGAGGCAAACTGTCGCAACCCCCTTTCAACGCCCCATACCACTCTACCACCTTAACTTTCATGCCTCAAAACGTCACCATTTATTCTTAAGGCCTTCCTAGGTCGATTCCCTTCCTAAAGCAAAAGAAAATAAAACTCCCAAGGTGCATACTCGGCAGCTCGAACCTAAGACCTCCGCCCATTGTCACCTCCAAGCTCTTAAGTGGCGCCCCAAGCCACTCCACCAATCGACTTTCATGTCCAAACCTTACCCACAAAATATGTTAAGGCCTTCCAACTTGCCCCTTTCTTTAACGCCCCAAAAAGCCCAAAAACAAAATGCCTCCCCCTTGTAACTCCCACGACTCGAACCTCTCCCCCTTGAAAACTCCCTTTGACGCACCAAGCCAATCATGCCAATTAAATCCTTGTGTCATGTTCCTTCCAAAATTTTTCTTAACCCCTATCTCACCTAGCTCCCTTCTTTTAAACACTTAAAAAGAAATTTTTAGTCCTAAGTCAGGCCTAGCTCGGGGTTATTTCTAGACCCTAGAACATGCTTAGCAATCATAATATTCATTTCTTCAAGCACACACATGGGAAAATAATTAAATCACAAACAACCCTTAATTTAGGATGTTACAGTTCTACCCCCTTAAAAAGAATTTTGACCTCGAAATTACCTGGATCAGAAGAGTTGGGGGTATTGTCGCATCACATTCTCGGGTTCCCATGTGGCCTCCTCTGCACCATGGTTTCGCCATAGCACTTTTACCAAAGGCACTGACTTTCTCCGCAAAACTTTGACATCTCGATCCAAGATCTATACTGGCTCCTCCTCGAAAGACAAGTCCGGCTCACCTCAATTTCCGCTATCGACACTACGTGTGAGGGATCTGATCGATAGTGCCTCAGCATCGAAACATGGAAGACATCATGGATCTGGCTCAATTCTGCTGGCAACTCAAGATGGTAAGCTACCAGTCCCACACGTTTCAACACCGTGTACGGTCTGATGAATCTAGGGCTTAGCTTACCCTCCCGGCCAAACCTCAGCACCATCTTCCAAGGGGATACTTTCAAGAAAACCTTATCACCCACTGCATATTGAACCTCTCTGCGCTTAAGATCAGTGTAGGATTTTTGCCTGTCCGACGCATCCTTAAGACGATCCCGAATTACTTTAACCTTATCCTCCGTCTCCGCTACTAACTCTGGACCCAACATCCGATGTTCTCCTAGTTTTGTCCAACATGTAGGAGTACGGCACTTTCGACCATACATCGCCTCATACGGTGCCATTTGAATACTCGCTTGATAACTATTGTTATAAGCGAACTCTGCCAAAGGTAGGTACTCCTCCCAACTACCATGAAAATCCAAAACACAGCCCCTCAACATGTCTTCCAACACTTGGATTACCCTCTCAGATTGTCCATCAGACTGTGGGTGAAAAGCCGTGCTAAAATTCAACTTTGTACCTAACTCCTGATGTAGAGCCTTCCAGAAACTCGACGTAAACTGGGGATCCCGATCTGAGATAATAGACACCGGTACTGCATGCAACTACACTATCTCTGCTATATACAGCTTGGCTAATCTTTGAAGCGAGTAGTCAACCCTCACCGGTATAAAATGAGCCAACTTAGTCAACAGGTCTACTACCACCCAAACTGCATCTTTCTTACTGGGTGTAAGGGGAAGCCCACTTACGAAATCCATAGTAATCTCCTCCCAATTCCACTGTGGATCTTTCTCGGTCATAATGACTCGATGGCAATTGATGCTCGGCCTTAACTTATCGGCATGTCGACACTTGTCCACTAACTCGGTTACTTCCCGCTTAAGACCCGGCCACCAAAACTGCTCCCTTAAATCCCGATACATCTTGCTACTTCCCGGGTGCATAGCGTACGGACTACTATGAGCTTCCTTAAGGATTTGTTGCCTCAAATCATTATCCTTAGGCATGTATACTCTCTCCTAAAAGTACAACACTCCATCACTACCCAAACTAAAACCTTCAGCCTCACCATTCTGTACTTGTAACCTCCGAGTGCTCAAAGCTTCGTCGGTCATCTACCTTTCTTTGACCTCATTAACCCAAGACGGCTTCACTTGAAATTCTGCCAAAAGGCTTCCATCCTCATAGAGACTTAGGTGAGCAAACATTGCTCGCAAATCCGCTACCACCTTTTGGCTCAATGCATCAGCTACCACATTAGCCTTCCCCGGATGATATTCGATCGAGCAGTCATAGTCCTTCAACAACTCAATCCACCTTGCTGCCTCAAATTTAAATCTTTCTGAGTCAGGAGGTACTTCAGACTTTTGTGATCTGTGTACACTACTGACTTTTCCCCATACAGATAGTGCCTCCAAATTTTCAAGGCGAACACCACAGCAGCCAATTCCAAATCATGTGTCGAATAGTTAACTTCATGAGGCTTCAACTGTCGTGACGCATAAGCGACCACCTTCCCTTCTTGCATCAACACACACCCTAAACCAGTATGCGATGCATCACAATACACAGTGAACTCCTTTCCTGCCTCAGGCTGAATTAAGACTGGTGTTTCTGTCAAGATCCTCTTTAGCTTATCAAAACTCTCTTGCTGCTTCTCAGACCACACAAACGAAACTCCTTTCCTCAATAGCTTAGTCAACGGTGCTACGATTAAGGAGAAATTTTCCACAAATCTCCTATAATATCCTGCCAACCCTAGAAAACTCTGAATTTTCATAACCGACTTTGGTGGTTTCCACTCTAATACTACTTCAATCTTGCGGGGATCCACCCTGATTCCCTCGGCTGAAACAACATGCCCTAGAAAAATTACCTCCATGAGCCAGAACTCACATTTGCTGAATTTGGCATACAACTACTTCTCCCTTAGAACTTGCAGAACCACATGAAGATGTGTGTCATGCTCCTCCTTAGACTTCGAATACACTAAAATGTCGTCTATGAAGACCATGATGAACTGATCCAAATAGGGTTGGAAAACCCAGTTCATCATGTCCATAAATACTGCCGGTGCATTCATCAAACCAAAAGACATTACCAGAAACTCGTAGTGCCCATACCGAGTACGGAATGCCGTCTTATGGACATCAGCCTCCTTCACCTTAAGCTGATGGTACCCTGACCTAAGGTCAAGCTTAGAGAACACCGATGCTCCTTTGAGTTGATCTAACAGATTGTCAATCCTGGGCAAAGGATACCGGTTCTTTATTGTCAACTTGTTCAGCTGTCGATAATCTATACACATCCTCATTGTCCCATCTTTTTCTTGACAAAAGCTTGGAGCTCCCTAAGGTGATACACTTGGTGGGATGAACCCTCTATCCAATAATTCTGAATATGCGCCTTCAACTCTACCAATTCTTTTGGCGCCATCCGATCTGAGCTATAGATCTTGGCGCGATTCGGGTAGCAAGTCGATACCAAATTCAACCTCACGGTCCGAGGTAGACTCGAAAGTTCCTCCGAAACACATCAACATAGTCCCTTACAACAGGACATCTCTCACAAAGAACATCCTTAGCTTCCAAAGCACGACATGCACCACATAAGCTTCACAACCCTTCCTAACCATCTTTTACGCCTTCAACGCGTAAACCAGATTAGACAGTAATCTCTCCTTTTACCTATCACCACCTCATCACCTTCCACGGTCTTTATTACCATGCGCTTAGTCAAGCAATCCGAGCTAGCTCGATACTTTACTAGCCAATCCATCCCGAGGATTAGGTCAAACTCCCTAACGGTAGTTCCATCAAGTCGACCAAGAACACGACCCTTGGAGTTCTAGGGGTACATTCATATAGAGTTTACTTACTTCTGAGTGACCTGGGGCTTAATATAGTCATCTTCCTGAAGTAAGCTCGAGTCTAAGTGAAAAGTTTCCACTACGCTACTAGCAATGTATGAGTGGGTTGAGCCAATGTCAATCAAAGTACTATAGGGTACACCAAAGATCAAGAACATACCAGTTATGACGTTCGGTGCATCGCCTCCTCTTGACGCCTCATGATAGACTAGACCAGTTGCCTAGCCTCGGTACCACCAAGTACCTCCCCTCGGTGCCCCACGACCTCTGCCAAAGACCATTACCTCCTCTTCCTCGCACTACGACCCTCTCGAGGTCATTGGTTATCCTTTCTATTCGGCACGATCTTGACCTCCGATCTCGGTCTAGCGCTTTTTCTGATAGTCCCTAACTCGATGCTCCATGGACTTACATTCAAGCATCCCGGTTACCATTCCAACATTCCCCGTGTGAGATTTTCCACACGGGTACATCATATGCGCCATTGCGGATTAGCGATGGCAGAGAGCTTAGCGACTTGATCCGACCCACCAAACCTCGTTCTCTTCTGCGATTACCGAGAACCTTGAAGATCCGAACTCCTCTTATTTCAATTCCTATCTTGATTACATCTAACCGATCGCCTTACCCTTCTAAGAACCTTCAATTTCTCCACTAGGGCAATGAACTCCGTTCTGTTGTGGAGCTATCATCATCTCAACTCATCTCTCAAATTTCATCCTCGAATCTAACACGGCGTCATGCTCGGTACCCATAATACCACGAGCATACCTACTCAACCAAGAAATTTAGCCTTATACTCCACTCTTCGTCTTATTACCCTGAACCAGGTTCAAGAAAGCCTTCCGCTGCGCATCCACGTAACTAGTTCCGACGTATTTCTTTTGATAGGCGGCCTTAAAAAATTCCCACGTGAGATCCTCTGCCATTGCTCCATCTCTTACGGTAAGCCACCACTGATATGACTCATCCCGAAACAGAGATATTATGCCCTTCAACTTCTCCTCAGCTGTAAAATCTAGGTTACCCATGATTCTCTCAGTAGATTCTAACCAAGATTACTCCAAGACCGGGTGCCACTCTAGAAATTCCTCTAAACACCTCCGCTCCGTTAGCCCAAAGTCGTTCAACCATAGATTTACGGGCTCCTGCACCACCTTTGCCTCGACAAGAACTCGTTCCAACACTCGTAGTAATCACCGGGATACTACGTCATTACCACACTCGTTTTCACACCACGGCAGATCCAAGATCTCATTTCGCACCCATGACCGCACCTGGTGGCTCGACAAGGTCATCCTACCTCTACCACGGCCACGAGGTGGACGTCCACGACCTCTTGTACTCATTATTCTTGTTTGCGTTTACCTGTTTAAGAATTTTATGCATTAGTACCTTTGTTTCACTTGATTATCCACGAAGAAATTTTATGACAGGAGTTTTAGGAGTGGTTCTTTCGTATTCATACAAGCACACAGTCTATCATTCATTCATTCAAAGAGACGTTGTAGTTTTCATTGTGATTGTTTTCCCACTACCCAAGGGTATTTTCGTAATTTATCCTACAGGGGTATTTTTGTAATATTTTTTTCAAAATAAAAGTTCTCGGATGATTTTGTCAAAAATTATTTTGGAACTCTTAAATTCCCGGTATTTTGAAAAATTTTAAAATCCAGGGGTATTTCGATAATTTGGGACTTCAGGGGTATTTCGATAATTTTTCACAAATCAACGTGAATTTGTAAAATTTAATAAATTAGGGATATTTCAAAAGTTGTAAAACTTTGATGGTTCTTTTTGAGAATTGCATTTTCCAAAACAGTGATGTTGCAAAATTTTGAAAATCATGGTCATTCTGGTAATTTTGTTGGTTAGGGCAATTTTGTAATTTTCCATAATCAGGGCATTTTCATAAAAAGATTTCCAAAATTTGGTTCTAATTGATTTCACAAAAGAAGGATATTTTGAAAATTTTTCTATTTAGAAATTTTTCATATGGAGGGTATTTTGGTAATTTATAAGCCATGGGTATTTTGGTCTTTTTTCAAACTGAGGGGTATTTTGGTCTTTTTTTATAACAAGGTTTTAATTACTTCAAAAACAAATGGCTAGTCCTTTCGGGTTTTAGTTATCAAGTTTAGCTTTGTGAGTGTGTCGCCTCATTAGGATGAACCGTCACTCACGCACTGTAGGATTCGAGTGAGTAGGAGGTGAGTCACTAGGGCGCTTAAATACCAAGCTCCCAAGAATCCAATCCTAGACATGCGTATAATGATTGCCACATCCCTTGCTCAAGGACAACTCACGTGGTTGTTTAGGGAATTATTAAATCTTATGCATTGTTTGTTGGGGTATGCTAACCCTAGGGTTCCACAATTCCTTATTCTAATAGTCTACGTTCACAATTTACCCATCTACCCCTATCAAATATTCACAAAGAAAATAGATAGAATTACTTACCTGGGCGGATTGATGCCGGAGACTCGGTGCCATGCTGTTCAAACCATAAAATAATTTCCCAAAGCATTTCAATAAGGCCTACTAATGAAAACAAACATTTTGGGCCTTGGGCCCCCCCACAGCCAAGTTTTAAACTGGGCTCTGATACCAAAAATGTAACACCCCAAACCTGGCCCATGAGTCTTGACCGGATCTGGTATGTCACGGAGTAAAATGATTTGAAACATTTTGAGTGTCTGGTGAAAACTTGTTAAAATATGGCTAAGGTATTAAAACAGGGTTTGATAAAACTCAGTTGGGATTATTTTTATAAACATGGTTGTGTTGATAAACCCTTTGAAAATATTTGATCATGTAAATTTTAAAATTTCCAAGGTTATAGTTGACTTGGTGTATTTTGTTACCCAATGGTAACATCTTTGAAAACCCGTAGAAATTATTAAGTTTGAAAAAAAGTTACTTTTAACCGGTTCACTTAACATTTATAAATTTCATTTGTAATATAACATAAGTAAAATAAAACAATAAAATAAACATCCAAATAATAATTAGCGGCCTTATTACAACCCAAAATGAAAAGACTTAGAAAATAAATAAACTAAAAATGATTTAAATAAGGTTCCAAATCTAAGAACAAGCATGGCCGCCTCGAGTCCTCCCCAGCTCCATCTCCTCGATCTACTCATCTGCAAAATAGTATGGGAAGGGTGAGTCACCAAGACTCGGTGTAAATCCCCACCGAAAAATGCATCTCATGCACAATTTATTAATAGACATGCAACATGCAACCCAACTAGTCATCCGTACTCCTTTACTACCCCGGTCAAAACCACCGTGGTCAAAACCACGGTGACTAGAGTCACAAATTAAATGATGGGGCCAACCCATCGTGTGGTCAAAACCACTAATGACCATAGGTCACAATTTATCAAGTGTGGTCAAAACCATTGGTGGTACCAAACCACCGGACTTAGTCACAATTTCACAACAAGGTGGTCAAAACCATCGGTGACCAAGTCACAATTAATCTGATGGGGCCAACCCATCTTGTGGTCAAAACCATCGGTGACATCCATAAGATCATCCCCTCCTCTCATCAATCCCACCATCATCATGCTTATATAACAATTATCATATATCATGCATTTATGTATAGCATAGCATTTAACGAACAGTGATGGCATACTCAAACATACATTATAGATCACAAAATAGGGGACTTACCCGGAATCCAATCTTATGCCCACAAGCAAATCACTACCAAAAAGATTAAAAGGCAACAATATGGCAATGTTAATTAATAAAGTGTGTAAAAAGTTTACACACCTGCTACTAACGCGAATCCTAGATCCCGAAGTTTTCGATCTATAGTGCTCTGTCCCTTGACCTATATTCGGCGAATCCTCAAGTTAGTGCCATAGGCCTATTCGGCCATGATAAATAAAAACCCGAAGACTCACTTGTGGCACCTACCTTGAACCGATTTGGTTTCAACCAAATCCCAAAGCCACACACTGGATTCCTTACAATCGGCCAAACCTAAGATCCATACATTTGATTAGTTTTCGGCTTTTCCAAGTATCTAATGGAAAGGCTAAAGAGAATCCCTTACCGTAGACTTACCAAATTGATTAGCAGAGAATGGAGGATTAGATCTACTACTTTGAAAATCCCGGAGTTCCTAGGTGAAATTGGTTTCAAGAGTGGTTAGCCAAATCATTAATAAATGCCGGAACTCAGCTTTTCCCTTCATCTAAATCGACATAGAACAAGAGAATATGGAAGAAAAGTTTCGGCAACCACTTACCTTCTCAAACCGATTGAAAAAGAAATCCCAAAGAGACATATAATAACCTATATATTTGGCCAAGTGAGTCTAAATGGAAAAGGCTGGATTTCGGCAACAAGAGTGGTAGAGGTTCGGCTAATAGAGGAAGAGAAAGAGAAGGAAGAGAAGTAGGGAATTAATGGTGGTTTCGATTTTGAGAAGGAAGGAAGGAAGTAGATGGGAGATGAAGGAGATTCGGCCAGCAACCAAATGAAAAACAAAGAGAAACTTGCTAAATGAATTTCGGCACACCCTTGCTAAACACAAAACCGAATATGGATGGCCCTAAGGAGACCTAAATCTGGCCATCACCCCTCTCTTTTGTGATAATTTCAGCTTTTAATTATCACCCAAGAAAAACAACATTTATCTTCCATTTATCCCTTAATCTCCTCTTTAAACAAATAAAAAGAAAATAAACTACTAACACTACTCCTTCAGCCGAAAATATGTGCAAAAGTTTAAGCCTATCCTTATCACATTAAGAGTCCAAAATCAAGCCATTACTCACTCTCCCATTCACGCCGGCTTCCAAAAAAATAAAAAGCCAAACTGCAGCTTCTTTGGTTCGAACCCAGGACCTGGTGGAGGCAAACTACCGCAGCCCCCTTTCAACGTCCCATACCACTCTACCACATTAACTTTCATGCCTCAAAACCTCACCATTTATTCTTAAGGCCTTCCTAGGCCGATTCCCTTCCTAAAGTAAAAGAAAATAAAACTCCCAAGGCGCATACTCGGTAGCTCGAACCTAAGACCTCCGCCCATTGTCACCTCCAAGCTCTTAAGTGGTGCCCCAAGCCACTCCACCAAACGACTTTCATGTCCAAACCTTACCCACAAAATCTGTTAAGGCCTTCCAACTTGCCCCTTTCTTTAACGCCCCAAAAAGCCCAAAAACAAAACGCCTCCCCCTTGTAACTCCCACGACTTGAACCTCTCCCCCTTGAAAACTCCCTTTGAAGCACCAAGCCAATCATGCCAATTAAATCCTTGTGTCATGTTCCTTCCAAAATTTTTCTTAACCCCTATCTCACCTAGCTCCCTTCTTTTAAACACTTAAAAAGAAATTTTTAATCCTAAGTCAAGCCTAGCTCGGGGTTATTTCTAGACCCTAGAACATGCTTAGCAATCATAATATTCATTTCTTCAAGCACACACATGGGAAAATAATTAAATTACAAACAACCCCTAATTTAGGATGTTACACACTAAGTGTGCAATGTTATATAAGCTTCAGATAATAATTTGGGCACTAAGTGTGCGATTGAAACGAAAAAGTGATGAAAGTTGATCGAAATGAAATATTGAGTATTGAGTGGCATAAGTGATCGATAACTAAGTGTTGGCTAAGGTACATTCGGAACCTAAATGGTTGATGAGAATATGAATGAGTTTATGGAAGGTTAATTGAACATATTAGCTTGGATAATATGATATATGTGATTGTGAATTAATCTATGTGATGGTTTGTTTTGGTATAATGTATTATGTTCGAACTTACTAAGCTTTTGAAAGCTTACTGTGTGAATTGTTTCTCTATTTTATAGTGTCAGTAAAACTAGCTCGGATCCGAGAATCGTTAGCATCTCTATCATAATATCGTCAATCTATATTTGGGTACTTTTGAAAAGATTTATATAGATAAAATATGGCATGTATAGGCTAGAAGCTAGGATATGTCTTAAATTGTTTAATCATTGCCATGTGATTTGGCTTGGAAGTTAAATGATGTAGAATTTATGAATGAGCTATGAATGTGGAATATTTCATGACTTTGTAGATTATGAAAGATGTGATTTGAAGATGAATTATGGCATGAATTACATGATACTTGATATAAATATATTGAGATATACAATTGTTACTTTGAATGGACTTATTGTGATGATATTAGGCATGGAAGTAGATGGTAATGTTGATGATTATTTGGTGTCTGAAATGGTACGTTTTAAATGCATTTAAAAGCATGAATTGATATTGTATTAAAGCTTGTTGGTTGACATTTGTGTGGGTGGCAAATTGACCTTGCAAATGGCCTATTTTGCATACATAGCTAAGAGACACGGGCGTGCGTCTCTACTGTGTGGTTTAAGGATCACTTTTAGTTGTGTCTGGACAGAGTACACGGCTGAGGCCACAGGCGTGCATGGTGGTCATGTGATCAAGTTAGTAGCTAGCCTAGTAAAACACAGCCATAGCACACGGAGTGTGTCTAGTGGCCGTAGGGATAAGTCAGTATGCATGCTCTGTTTTGACACGGCCTGGACACATGGGTGTGTCTAGTAGCCGTGTGAGGCACACGGCCTGATTGCATTGGTGTGTGACCTCAACAGTATTGAAGAATGTTTAAGTTTTTTTTGAAAACTTTCATAAGTGTTCGGTTTAGTCCCGACCTCTTTCTAACACGAGTATAAGTTCTCGTAGACCTAGATAAGGGACTATATGTATGTATTTGAGTATGTTTAATTGATGATTGACTTTGTGTCGTGAAATAGATGTGAAATGTTTTGATTGTTCGGTAATGCCTCTTAACCCTATTTCTGCAATGATTTCGAGTTAAGGGTGTTATAGTGATATCTCCCGACTCTGACAAAAATTGTTTTAATTAAACAGATATGCTTTCCAACCGAGCTAATTCTGATAGTGCAGAAAGTGGTACTCAAATATTTGAGCGAAAATGTGTTTATGATGAGTTGAAATTCATAAAGGTATGAATAAAAGTTCATAATATTATGTTATTGATAAATGTTAAGTTATGTGTATGTATATGTGGGAGTTAAATTTGAGGCTTTACGACCTTCACCCCCTTATCAGTATAGTGTTACAATGAAATCCGTAAGATTTAGATTGAATAAACTCACAAGTGTGGAATTTTAGAGTTTCGTGATTGAAGGATTAATACTGTGGTCAGATAAGAGAATGAGTCAATAGTAAAGACAGTACTAAAAGAGATATCAAATTGATTTGAAGGCTATTTGGATTGTGCAAAGTCACTATTAAAGAAGAAGTTTACTTCGATGAAATAAAATATTCAGGTATGATATCTAAAGAATAGATTAACTAGAAGTTCTACTTATTTGATTTCTGTTAGTGATGGGATAATGAGGAATCAATAATGATAGAATTAGATAGTGGAATAATATTTGAATTGTAAAGATATCTGAGTATAGTAGTATAGTTGAATAGCTTATAATGATCTTTTCTAGGTATTCTATGTGATCAATTATTCTCAGGGGTATATGTGGCTATTTATTTTCAAATGAAACTCTTATTGTATGAGAGCGCTAGCTAAACATATTGATAGACAAAAGTATTGTTGGCCTGTTTGGGTTATGATCTGCATTGCTCTATCTTTCCCTGGTATTCTATTCCATTGTGTTGATAGAAAAGTCGATGGTAAAACCTGTATGATGCTAGTATTCTATTTCTACTGGTTATTGCTTTGTTGAATATACATGAAGACTATATTGCTTCTTTCTCAATTGATTTCAGTGCTTATGAGTGATGTTTTCATCTGGATTTCTTTGGGATATCATTGAGATCTTTATCATTCTATATGGGTTGTAATTTTTAGAAATTCTGTATAGTTTCATACTTTGAGATTTCGCTACATCGATTTTATTATGATTCTATGTGATTATCTGGAAGAGATATTCTTTTGACGGAGATGAATATATCTGTTATGATTATAATTTCTGGTTTGACCATGGGAGTACAATGGTATTGTCATCAAATTTATAGAGGTTATGTTCCTGCATTTATTCTGTTGAAACCATATTTGATTTTTTTGTGTTCAAAATGCATTATTAACAGTTGGGATATTATCTATTTATACGGTTGAGATGTCGGTCTTATTATGGCATTATGATTTTTATCTGATGAAGGTGGCTTCAGTATAGTACAACGCTTCGATGATTAATAGTTGAGATAGCTTTATTATATAATCCTTTCTAGTTTTCTTGAAAGGGAACTGACATTAGCAAAAACATAGACAATAGAAAATCAAGTTCAAATCTGTATAAGAGTTATCACTTCCAGGTAAATCTTAATATATGTCAATGAGTAAAGACAGAATGTTATGTAACATTTGAGTTATGCAGTTTTTTAGAAGATTTTTTATTAGTATCCTGAAGAAATTGCGATAAATTGTATTTCTGAATTATCTTGACAACAAGAAGAAAACTTTTCTTTGAAAAGTTATTGTTTGACAACCAAGATCGATTCAGTTGTTTAATTTGATCGGATTATTTGTTTGAAAGGTTAATTGAGTTATATGTGTTTAAGTTTATCCTTGGGTCTAGAAATAAATTTTGTGCGTTCACGGGTAAATACATGGATAGCCTGAATGAAGAATTCATATTTTTGAAGACATGATACAAAATTATATCTATCAGAACGGTTCTATTTGAGAAATATTATTGTAAAATAAATTTGTTTCGATTGTTGAAGTTTTCATTTGTGTGAAGTTTGATTTGGTTTAGTATATGTTAATAAAGTTATAAACAGTTGAAAACATAGTTAACTAAAGCATTAGTTTTGATTCAGCTTGAATCGGGTAAAAAGTCTATGATTTTCAGTAATGTGTTATTGAAGGGTTTGGAGTGTGTTTTAGCACAAGAATGTATAGTGATGGCTTATGCTTCCATACAGTTAAAGTTTCATGAAAAGAGTTATTTGACACGCGAATTAGAGATGGTTGACATTGTAATGGCATTAAATAGTTAGCGACATTAATCGTTGGTGAGTAATGTAACCCAATTGATGACTACAAGAGTTTAAAATATTTGATGTTACAGAGAGATCTGAATTTGGGATAGCAAAGATGGCTTGAACTGTCGAAAGATTTTGAGTCAGTAATTAGTTATCATCTTGGACAAATAATTATAGTCATGGATATTTTGAACAAGAAATCTTTGTGTGCCTTACAAGCAATGAATACGAGATTGATCTTATCGGATGATGGATAGATATTAGCTAAGTTAAAAGTAAAATTGATGTTTATTCCGCAATTTTATGAAGCTCAGAAATGTATCAGTTAATTGCAAGTTAAAAGAGTTCAACGTGAATTGACTTCTGATTTAAAGTTTCAGATTGGAACCAATGATTATTTGTTGTTTTGAGACAGAGTTCGGGTATCGAGAAATCTAGAGATTATACAACAATTGTAATATCTAGCTCACAGTGGTGATTATCTGTTCATTTGGGGAATTCTAAGATGTAAAATAATCTGAGACAGTTTTACTGGTGAATGAGTATAAAATGTGATACTTCTGACTTGTATCCAAATGTCTAATTTATCAAAAGGTTAAAGCTGATTATCAAGTACCTTGGGGGCTGTTACAGTCTGTGTCATTATCTGAGTGGAGATGAAATAGAATTTTGTCGGATTTTGTAAAAGGAAAATGTTATCTGAACTATTGTTAATTGTTGAAGAAGTCTATACTTTTTATCTTAGTACGTATAATTTCTTTCTTGATAGACTAGCTAAGTTATATATTTCTGAAATTGTTAGTTTTTACAGAATGCCAGTCTCCATTATTTCGGATAGAGATCCGAGGTTTATATTGTGTTTCTAAAATAAAACTACTATAAACTTCGCGTATAAGGTTGCATTGTAGCATCGCATTTCATTCTCCAACTAATGGATAATATGATAAAGTGATTCAGATTCTTGAAGATATGATTTGTTACTTATTTTAGAATGTGAAAGCAATTAGGAAAGACAATTTCTGTTGGTTAAGTTGAGCATATTAATAGCTATCATATGAGTATAAAGATGGTATTGTATGAAGTATTGTATGATTGCAATTACCGAACTCCGTTGTTATTAGATCGAGCTTTGTAAGAAAAAAGTTCACGGGATTAATTTCAACTGAGAAATTGAAGAGAAAGTGGAAGTCATTCGTAACAGTTAGAAAGTAGTTTGAGATTGACAAAAAACATATGTAGACTTGATACGTAAAAGCATTGAAATTTAGTTAGTGAATTGAGTGTTTGTGAAAGTATTGTTGTGAGAATAGAATTTCTCAAATTAGCTATAAAGAGAAGTTGAGTTGTGATTCATCGGGCCATATGAGATTATTAAGAAAATAAAGCCAGTAGCTTATTCAACTTATATTATTATCAAAACTTGAGAAGCTCCATAATGTGTTTCTTATATCTATGATGCGATGATTTAGATAAGACCCTTTGTATATAATATCTCTTTCAGTAGTTGAAATTTAGCTTGATATGACGTATAGAGAAGGACAGATTAGAATCCTAGCTCGTGAGATTAAAGAGTTGAGAAATCTGAGACTATGTGAGAAATTGTTAAGGTTATAAGAAAGCAAATCTCTAATTTATTCTCTGATAAGATTTTCGAGGACGAAAATCTCTAAAGGGAGAGAGTTGTACCAACCCGCTTTTTGGTCAAACCAAAACAGTGATTTCTGGACCACAAATTTGAGGCCATGATATTTATTTTATTATTTTATTAAAATTTACAGCATGATAGTATTATTGTGTGAAAGTTTTGTAAAGAAATTTTACTGTTTGAATGCTTAATTCGGTAAAAAGAACTAAATCGCATAAAATGCAAAAGTTGCATTCTACTTGTTAAAGGTGTCAATTAGCTTTGGCTTTTAAATATGGTGGCCTTAAATGGTAATTAGACCATTTTAAATGTTAGTGGACTTTTATGGACATCATTTAAGTGATTTTAAATGTTATATTTTAAGGTTTATTTTGGTATTTGATAAATGATGTTAATATTAATAAAACAAAGTTAAAATAAAGCTTCATTCTCATCTTCATGCACCGAAATTAAAAGAAGAAGAAGCTAAAATAGGGTTCTTAGGAGGAGCTTACTGATCATAGCTCGAAAGAGCAGAAATGAAAATGAATTGATGGATTACTAATTTATATACGTAATGTATATCACCCGAGTATCCCTCAATATTCTAATAGGTTCAATGGGCATAAATTATATTATTGGTTATGTGAAAAAGTTACATGTTAAACGGATGAATTACTGTTATTACGGATGAATTATTGTTTATACGGATGAATTATTATTTATACGGATGAATTACTGTTTATACGGATGAATTACTGTTTATACGGATGAGTTACTGTTATTGAATGAATTATTGATTATATGATTGAGAGTGAAATGTTACAAATGATGTACATGATATATGAATTTAATATGATACAATCTATTAAGTACTAAATTGAGATAATGGATGATTATATGTATTTGTGTGACTAACTTGTTAATAAATGCTTGTGTTTAGGCATTTGATAATTGAATTAGGTACACCTTATTTTTTGACTTTATCATATCTAAATGGTAAGTTTAATTCTAAATTATATGGGCTTACTAAGCTTTAAAGCTTACTCTATTTCTTTTCCGTGTATTATAGAGGCTTGATAGCTCGCTCGTTTCGGATAAATTGAGTTATGCATCACACTATCCAGTTGCCAATTGGTACATTTGAACTTATGGATATTTGTAAATATGGCATGTATAGGCTAGTTATAAGGATGGCAGTTAAGGTTACTTGAGATATTGATTTTGGTACATGTTGTGGTATGAGTTAAAGCCATGTGATTTGGCTTAACTTGGTATAATATTTTGGTTGTGTATAAGTATTCAAATATGGTATGTTTTGGCAAGTAGTATATGGAATGGAAATATGCAAATGATTTCTTGATATATATATTAGCCACATGAATGGAAAATGCATGATATTATTTAGGTATTTGAATGCTATGTTGAAATGGTATAAAATGTGCATGAAATGTTGTGAATTAATTGCCTATTGGGTTATATAATGTTGCAATTTATGCTTGAGTATGCGTGTAAAAATAGGGTGGCAAAATGGCTTTGCAAATAGCCTATTTTTCTCCACACGGGCGTATGTCTCAACCGTGTGCGACACACGGTTGCACGGCCATGTGTCCCCTGGTGTTGGAATCAAATTGAATTCAGTATGCTCCACACGGTCTCACACACGGGCGTGTGACTGGCCATGTGGTACAAGTCAACATACCCCCTAAATGGCACACGGCCTAGCACACGGACGTGTGACTTGGCCGTGTTGCATAAGTCAGTATACCCTACAGGTTTGGCATGGCCTAGCACACGGCCTGGCACACAGGCTTGTGTGGCCACTTCGAAAGGCACACTGGCGTGTGGTCAGCCATGTGACCCAAGTCAGTATGTACCCTCTATTTTCACACGGCTAGTGACATGGGCTTGTCTAGTAGCCATGTGAGACACACGGCATGGCCAGACGAGCGTGTGTCTACTGTTTTGAGAAAATTTTTAAAGTTTCGTGAAAGTTTTATAAGTTACCAGTTTAGTCCCAAACCGCTCCTAAAGCATGTTTAAGGCCTTGAAGGCTTATAAGGGACAAAATGATTGAGATTGAATAATGATTGTATAAATTGATCAAATGTATGACTAACGTAATGATATATGTGTTATAAGTCCAAAATGCTCCGTAACCCTATTCCGATGTTGAATACTGGTGAGGGGTGTTACATGTACCACGCGACTAGTCACGCACCCTTGTGTGAGACTGTGTGGAGCATATTGACTTCAATGTAATATCAATATCAGGGGACACACGGCTGTGTAACATAACCGTGTGTCGCACATGGCTGAGACTAACACTCATGTCTCTGCCCGTGTGGACAAAAATAGGTCATTTGTAAGGCCAATTTGCTACCCCAAGTCATGCTTACCTAAACAACCAAAATGGTACCATTTCATCATACAATTAGGCAGCCAAAATCATCAACCAAATGCACATTTCATACCATTATACTCTCATCTATTCCAATTCTCAATTTAATACCAATTACTTAATCAAATACATGCCAAAAAATATCACTCAATATGGTTCATTTACCATAATTCAAAAATAGTAACTTCCTTATAAATAATCAACCCAACATCTAAAATCATACCTCATCAAGGCAATTCTCAAGCATTTATAATTCACAAAACAATTTATCATTTGAGCAATTATAAACCATAACCATATTCATACCAAACATGCCAAAATAAGCCATCACTCATGGCTAAATATACAAACCATATCATATACATTTACAAGCCAAATCTCATGGCTATAATCACAACCAAAATACCACATTTAGCCTATACAAGCCATATATTATATTTACACAACTCAAAAGTACCAACTTAGATGTTTGATAGTGCGATGATCTTCCCGACAACTTCCGAATCCGAGCTAGACTTGATTCACTATAAAACATAGAAAAATAACACGTAGTAAGCTTCATAGCTTAGAAAGTTCATATTAACGTAATGAGAAACTTCACCAATCATTCACAATTCAAATAATATAAATGTAAGATAACAAAATACATTAAATCTCAAGCTATTCGATCATTCATTCACTAACTTTCCAAGAATTCATCCATTTCATGGATTCAATGCTTATAAACTTTACGTACATACCTGTACCTACACGTACCAATCTCGTTCTTGTCCATAACTTTCATTTTCCCGTTGAACTATTCGGAATAGAAGTCAGATATTCAAGAGTCTCATACAATAAACACCTATACCATGGCCCGAAGCCAAATCAAGGTAACTTATCTCCGGAGTACCTATACCATGGCCCAAAGCCAAATCAAGGCAATTTACCTCCGAAGTGCCTATACCATGGCCCGAAGCGAACTCAATACCCTAATGACATGTCACTAGCATCCTAGACTATTCCTAAGGTTCAAATGGGATTCTCCAATACCAAATCATAGTCGAATCATTTTGAATTATTGCCAAATCGTTCTCGAACTTGTCCGTAATCACATAATCACAATTCATGCTATATCAAAGCATATAAAATACAATTATAAATAAGCTCATTGAATACGAACTTACCTCGTATTTGGAATTGACGATCGGGTCGACTACTCGACAACCTTGCTTTTCCCCCGATCTAAATTCGAATTCTTTCTTTCTTGATCTATATGAATTAAAAATTAACTTATTTATTCATCCACTCATTCAATTTAGTCCAAAAATACTCATTTGGGCATTTTTACACATTAGCCCCTAAACTTTGACATTTAATCAATTTAGTCCCTATTTCACAAATACATAAAATTCACACAATTCATCAAAACCCATGCTTGACCGAATTATTTATAAGTCCTTAGCAGCCCAAAAGTTTCATTTATTTTACATTTCAACCACTCAATTTGCATATTTTATAATTTAATCCCTATTATGCATTTTCATTAAAAATCACTTTACAAAACATGAAAATCTATCATCAAGCTTTCATATTTCATCTTCAAACACCAAAGAACACATAAACTCATCAATGAAAACTCTTAAAATATTTAAAAGTTTCGAAATTAAAGGTACGAGCTAGCTAGATTAAGCTGCAACGATTACAAAAACATAAAAATCATCAAAATCGAGCTAAAATTGTACCTTAATCAAGCTAGAAGTGTGCCGAAATTTAAAAGCTTCAAGCCCTTTCTTTTTCCTTTGAAATTCAGTGATGACAAGAGAAAATGAAAGCTTTTTTTCTTTTGTTAGCATATTTTATTTAATTATTAACCAATTTACTATGTTACCCTTTTAATTAATAAACAAAAAATCACTTAAACGTTGCCCATAATTGTCCACCCATTATTATAATGGTCTAGTTACAACATAAGGACCTTTAATTTAATAAATCATAGAAATTAAACACCTTTAACAAGTAGAATGCAACTTTTATATTTTACATGATTTAGTCTTTTTCTCAAATTGAGCAATTAAACGATAAAATTAGCTCACGAAATTTTTACACATATCAAATAACATGCTGTAAACACCAAAAAAAATAATAAAATAATTTTTCAACATCGAATTTGTGGTTCCGAAACCACTGTTTTGATTTAGCTAAAATCGAGCTGTTACAACTCCCCCTTAAGGATTTAGTCCTCAAAAATCTTACCAATGAATAGGTTTGAGTATTGTTTTCTCATAGCATCCTCGGGTTCCCATGTAGCTTCTTCAACCCCGTGTCGATGTCATAATACTTTCACTAATGCGATTCTCTTATTTCTCAGCTCTTTGATCTCACGAGCTAAAATTCAAATCGGTTCTTCAACAAACGACATATCAGACTAAATTTCAACCTCGATCGGGGAAATGACATGTGAAGGGTCGGATCGGTATCGTTGAAGCATCGACACATGAAACAAATTATGTATTTTCTCTAACTTAGACGGTAAAGATAGTCGATAAGCAACTGGCCTGATTTGCTCGATAATATTGTACGGTCCGATGAATCTCGGACTCAATTTCCCTTTTTGACCAAACCGCAATATCTTTTTCCATGGCGACACTTTCAAAAACACTTTATCCACAATCTGGAACTCAATATCTTTCCATTTCAAGTCTGCGTATGATTTCTGCCAATCCAAAGTTGGTTTTAAACTATCGCGAATTACCTTCACTTTTTCTTCAGTCTCTATGATCAGATCAACCCTATGAATCTTATTTTCACTCAGCTCAACCCAGTACAACGGTGTTTGACATTTACGACAGTATAGAACTTCGTACGGTGCCATCTTTATACTCGATTGGAAGCTATTATTATAAGCAAATTCAATCAGCGGTAGATATTTCTCCTAGCTACCTTCAAACTCAAGAATACAACAACGCAACATATCTTCAAGTATTTGAATAACTCGCTCGGATTGACCATCCATTTGCGGGTGAAATACAGTGCTAAAATACAGTTTTGTACCTAAAGCTTCTTGCAATTTCTTCCAAAATCGCGAACTGAATCTCGGATCTCTATCTGAAACGATAGATAGTGGCACTCCGTGCAATCGAACAATCTCTGAGATAAACAACTCAGCCAATTTATCAAGTGAATAATCCATACGTACATGAATGAAATGAGTCGATTTTGTCAATCTGTCAACAAAAACCCAGATCGCATCTTTCTTTCTCGGAGATAAGGGTAAACCCGATACGAAATCCATTGTTACTCTATCCCATTTCCATTCAGGAACCATAATAGGCTGTAACAAACCTAACAACACTTGATGCTCAGCTTTAACTTGCTGACAAATCAAACATTTCGAAACAAATTATGTGATATCTCTTTTCATGCCGTGCCACTAATAAAATTGTTTCAAATCGTTATACATTTTCGTGCTTCCCGGATGTACTGATAAATAACTACTATGTGCTTCGTTTAGAATCTTTCAAATGAGCTCAAAATTCTTTGTACACATATTCTATCACGAAACATCAAGCAGTCATCAGGCCCTATTCGAAACTCTGAATCAAAATCGACTCACACTTAGCTCATTTTGCTTGCACTTCATTATCAATTTTTTTAGCCTCACAAATCTGCTGTAGAAATAACGGTCTCACTTTCATCTCAGCCACTATTGACCTGTCGTCAGAAAAATATAATTGTGTGTTCAAAGCACATAAGGTAAATAAGGACTTTTGGCTCAAAGCATTAGCAACTACGTTCACTTTTCCGGATGATAGTCAATCACCAATTCATAGTCTTTTAGCAATTCTAACCATCTCCATTGTTGCAAATTCAAATCTTTCTGAGTCATCAGATATTTCAAGCTTTTGTGGTCGGTATAAATATGGAATTTCCCACCACACAAATAATTATGCCAAATTTTCAATGCGAACACTATCGCGGCTAACTCTAGATCGTGCATCAAATAATTTTTTTCATGTGGCTTCAATTGTCTCGAGGCATAAGCTACAACTTTGCCTTCCTGCATCAAAACACAACCCAGGCCATCTAACGATGTATCACTAAAAACTATGAATTCTTTACTCGACTCTAACTGAACTAATACTGGTGCCTCTGTCAATAATGCTTTCAACTGCTCGAAGCTCTGCTGACACTTTTCTGACCATTCAATTTCAATATCTTTTTGAAGCAATCTTGTCATCGGAGTCGCAATCATTGAGAAACCTTTCATAAATAGTCTATAATAGCCGGCTAGTCCCAGAAAACTATAGACTTTAGATACATTTCTTGGAGGCTTCCAATCTATAATCGCAGAAATTTTGCTTGGGTCAACTCGGATACCCGCGGCTGAAACTATATGCCCCAGGAAACCAACCTCTTGTAACCAAAACTCGCATTTGCTGAACTTTGCAAACAAATGTTTATCTCTCAAAGTTTGTAACATGATTCTTAAATGCTCGACATGCTCAGATTCATCATGAAAGTAAATCAAAATATCATTAATAAACACAACTACGAATCGGTCTAAGTACGGCCTAAAAATCTGATTCATTAAGTCCATAAAAATAACAGGTCATTGTTAGTCCGAAAGGCATAACAAGAAATTCGTAGTGTCCGTACCTTGTTCTAAATGCAGTCTTTGGCACATCGGAGTCTTTAACTCGTAACTGGTAATAACTCGATCTCAAATCAATTTTTGAAAACATCGTTTCCCCTTTTAACTGATCAAACAAATCATCTATTCGTGGCAAAGGGTATTTATTCTTAATCATCATTTTGTTGAGCTGTCGATAGTCTATACACATTCTCATCGTGCCTTCTTTCTTTTT
Source organism: Gossypium rotundifolium (assembly GCA_025506655.1). NCBI lineage: Eukaryota > Viridiplantae > Streptophyta > Magnoliopsida > Malvales > Malvaceae > Gossypium > Gossypium rotundifolium. The sequence goes on along the minus strand of CP106723.1, from coordinate 104,033,270 downwards.
CATAAATAACATCGGTGCACCCCAGGGAGAGAAACTCGGTCTAGCAAAACCTTTATCTTTCAACTCTTGCAACTAAGCTTTCAGTTATTTTAACTCTATCGGAGCAATTCTATATGGAGCTATCGATATCGGCGTTGTTCCCGGTACTAATTCAATACCAAACTCAACTTCTCTGATGAGTGGTAAACCCGGTAACTCTTCGGGAAATACATCTGGATACTCACACACAACTGGTACTGATTTAATCTTTATTTTTGTCACTTTCGTATCAAGTACATAAGCAAGGTAAGCTTCACACCCCTTTATCACAAATCTCTGAGCTAACATAGATGAGATCACAACAGGCAAACAATTCAGATCATCAGATTCAATTCTAATAGTCTCATTATTCGGACATTTCATTTCAATTGTCTTTCGTCTACAATTCACTATAGCATCATGCATCCCCATACCCAAAATCACATCAAATTCATCGAATGGCAATAACATCAGATTAGCTGGAAAACAAAAATTCTGATTCATTAACGGACAATTCTTGCAGACTTTGTCAACCAAAACACTTTTTCCTAACGGGTTCGATACTTTAATCACAAATTTAGTAGACTCTATAGGTAAAGTCTTACTAGGTTCTAATTTCATACATATATAAGAATGAGTTGATCCTGAATCTATCAATGCAATCACATTAGTATCATAGAGAGTGAAGGTACCAGTGATAACATCTGGCGATGATGTCTCCTCCGTGCACGGATAACATGAACTCGGGCAAGTGTTTGTGCCTCAAATCTCATAGTAGAATCTCTTGTAGCACCTCGGTTACCACTCGTATTTCCAGTATTTCGGTAGTCTCCCTCTAGTAGCTGTATTACTAGGTCTCACATTCTGAACTTTATCTTTCTCATCCATCTCAAGGTAATCTTGGATGAAGTGATGTAACACCCCTGACCCGAGACCATCGCCAGAATAGGGTCTAGAGGCATTACCGAACAATAGGATCATTTTACATCGCATTCACGACACATAGTCAATCATCATCAAACACATTCATATACAATCATAGTGTCCCTTAAACGAGTCATCAAGACCCTAAGCATGCTTATAAACCGAGTAGGGACTAAACCGAAACACATATAAAATTTCTTGAAAAATTGAAACTTTTCTAGAATACAGGGGAGACACGCCCGTGGGGGTAGGCCGTGCCTCTCCCACGGCTACATGACACACCCGTGTGACTTCCCCGTGGTTACATACTGCCAAAATCAACACGGCTAACAAGCACGCCTGTGTACTAAGGCCGGGTCCTATCATATACTGCCATTTTACCCACGGTCTGAGGCACGCCCATGTGCCCCAACCGTGCGACATTATAGGCCATTTTTGCAAGGCCAACATACCACCCACTTAGGGTCAAACCTACAAGTCAATCAACCAAACATCTCATGCACATATTACCATCTAAAAGCATACCAATTTAGCAATTTAAAACATACAATCAATACCAACTCTAATCCCAATTCAATACCAATACTCATTCTATCACAAGCATAATTCATTCTCAAATCTCACTATTCCTACTAGCATTTATCAACGCAAAGTTACCACTCAATAGCAAATTTATCAATCTACTAATCATGCCAAAAGATGCATCATATATATATACCATATTCATTCATGCCAAACCTATCACATATCTAGCCACATCTCATGGCTACTTACAAATCTCAAACTTGATTCAATTTACTAGCTTATACATGCCATATTCTAGCTATATACATCTTTCCAAAAGTACCCAAAATAGGATGCCGATAGTGTGATTGAGAAGCTAACGATCCCAGATCCGAGCTAGCTTTACTAACACTGCAAGGTAGAGAAACAAATCACACAATAAGCTTTCCAAAGCTTAGTAAGTTTGAATTATAAAATAATAAACTCAATGAACCAAGTCAATATACACATTTAACCATCACATAGATATTTTATAAATGGTACACAAGATCAACTTTATTCAATATTCACATAGCATTCAATTCTTTCACTTCAAATTTCACCAATCACATAGGTATCATACTTACCTTGCCAACACTTAGTTAATCACTAATCATACTATCCAACATCACATAGATAATGACACAACCAAGCACAATATCACTCCCAACCACATGTTTATAACTATTCATTCAACTCTTAAATCTATCATCAACCATATAGATTCAAACATACCTTGATCAACACGTAGTTACTCACCATCCATACAACTCAATTCCTCGACTTTACCTCTATTTCAACCTCTGCTATTACTCAAATGAATTTGCACACTTAGTGCCAATTTGACAACCGAAGCCTATTTGTCATCGCACACTTAGTGCCAATATGTTAAACAGAACATATATCGGTAACGCACACACAGTGCCATTTTGATGAGCCAAAACTTCTATCATTTCACACACACAGTGTTATTTATTTAAGTCATAGCTTCTATTGTTTCGCACACACAGTGCTAGTCGTTAATTATAATCGCACACTTAGTGTCTATTCTTTTATTCGACTTGCCTCGATGTCGCACACATAGTGCCAATTCAATAAGTCGAAGCATTCGTATCATTGCACACACAGTGCTATTCATTTCTTATAATCGCACACTCAGTGCCTTAATACAAAATTGAACTCTATTCGATATCGCACACACAGTGCCAATCATAAAGCCGAAACTTCTGTTATTTCGCACACAAAGTGCTAATCTTCTCGGTTACCCTTCCAAATGCATACACTTAGTGCCACGTAGATTCATTTCTCACATAAAATTTATAAATCAATCATATCATAACCATTCATTTCACAACATTTAAACACAGCTAAGTGCACATATTATATCCGAACTTACCTCGGATGTCAAAATGCCGAAATGGTCGATTAATCGAGCACTTTATCTTTGCCTCGATCTCGATCCGAACCTCTCCATTCTTGGTCTATACACATTTAAATTCAATCCATTCAATCATCAATTTATTCATTTTAATCCAAACACATATATTTGGGGCTATTTACAAATCAGACCTCACATTTACACATTTCGACACTTTAGTCCATTTTTCACAAAACATCAAATTCACAAATTCCACACATGCACATGCTTGGCCGAACCTCTCTAGGGATTATATAAGTCCAAATATTTCATCAAATTTTCTATTTAGTCCCTCAACTTTCCATTTTCTCAATTTAGCCTTAATTAGCTAAATTCATCAAAACTTCAAGAACAAAGTATGTTCATCTAACTCATATCTTTCATTTAACACCAAAAATCATCAAAAAGCTCAATAATGGCATCTCCCACAAACATCATCAATACTCAAAATTCAAGCATGGGTTTTGTAGAGCACAAAGCAACGATTACGAAAACGTAGAAATTATTAAAAATCGAGCTCAAACATACCTTAATTCAAGCTTAACCCTTGCCAAAATTTTCAAAGCTTTTCTTCCTTCTTTTCTTTTGTATTTTTGGCATTAAGAAGCAAAGATAAGCACTATTTTGCTTTTGTTTTATCATATTATTAACTAATTTACCCATTCACAAATTTACCCTTTTGTTAGCCATAAAAGATAAATTTATATTATGGTTATTTAGTCATTTAAATATCCAATATCATAAAAATGGATCAATAAAAATATAGGGCCCCCACCTTAAATAGCCAACAACATTTAAGTACTCACAAATCAGTACACAGCATTTTACTCTCTATGCAATTAAGTCCTTTATCTTAATTCAACACACAAACAATCAAATTATCACACAGAATTTTCACACAGGCTATGTCACATATCATTCACACAGAAAATATCATTAAAATATTTTTATGGCCTCAGATTTGTGGTCTCGAACCACTGTTCCGAGTAGGGTCTAAACTGGACTGTTACAAGTGATATAGCGAACCACATTTGTAACAAGCTTTATTCCTTTTATTCCAGCATTCCTAAAATGTCATTTCCCATATTGTTGACATTCGGGCTTGTTGTCTCTCACATTCCAAGCACTCGATACTGATGTAGCTTGAGCTTTAGAACCTGAGTATTATTTCCTACGATCGTTGTTCGAATATTCATTTGAAGCATTTGGGTGAGCGTACGAATCTCTAGATTTCTTCGATGAAGATTGATACGGCTTACTCATCGATCTTTTTCTCGAGTCTTTAGCTTCTGAATCTGCCTTTCTCTTTTCTTTGCTAAGATCATCGGCTTTATAAGCCTTTTCAATAAGAACGACAAATTCTTTCAACTCTAGAATTCTGACTAGTAGTTTTATATCTTCGTTCAATCCATCTACGAATCGCTTGCACATAATTTCTTTAGTGGAAACATATTCCCGAGCATACTTGCTCAACCGTACAAATTCTCTTTCATACTCTATTACAGTCATTCGGCCTTGTTTCAACTCTAAAAATTTTTTATGTTTCTAATCGAGAAATCTTTGACTGATGTATTTCTTTCAGAATTGGATTGAAAGAACTCCCAAGTAACCTGATCTTTTGGAACTAAAGGTATCAACGTGTTCCACCATTGGTACGCAGTGTCTCTCAGCAAAGATACATCACATTTAATACATTCATCAGGAGTACAAGACAATTCATCGAATACTCGAATCGTATTTTTGAGCCAAAACTCAGCTCTCTCCGCATCATCATCAACAGTAGTCCAAACTCTTTAGCCCCATGTTTACGTATCTTATCTACTGTCGACTTATTCAACCATATCAGATTTATAACTTGAGGAACAACAGGGATTTGTTGAGGAATATATGGGGGTGGAGGTCGTTGAGCAACCGGATTCGTTCGAACGAACTCCATGAACCACTCACTTATCATTTGGAAAAAGGCTTGTTTAGCCTCTCCCTCGTGGCTACTCGTTATAGGCCTAGTATCAGATGGCCCTGCCCCTTGAGTAGGAGCGGGCGTATTCTCTCTACATTATCAGCTACAGCTCGTTCTGGATCCATTACTATACGAAAGCATAATTTAAACTGTCAGGAATCATCACACTATTGTAGATTATATATGGTATGTATAGTTAGACTCATACACACGCTACATTAGTCTTAAAACTAACTAAACCATAGCTCTGATACCAATAAAATGTAACACCCCTAACCCATATCCGTCGCCGGAGTAGGGTTACGAGGCATTACTGATCAATATACATCATATAGCATACATAACTCATTCATTTATGCATTCATACTCAAATACCATTCAACACAATCACATTGTCTCTTATTAGGGCCTAAGAGGCCTTAGACATGCTTTAGAAATGGTTCGGGACTAAATCGATAACATATAAAAATTTTGGAAAACTTAGAAATTTTTCATCAATATAGGGGTCACACGCCCATGTGAATAGGCCCTATGCCTCACACGGCTTTAGACATGCCTATGTCTCAGGCCATGTGGAAACAGGGCATACATATTGACTTGCATCACACAGCTGAAGACACGCCTGTGTGCCAGGCCATGTGAAAACTGGAGAGTATACTGACTTATGGAACACGGCCAAGTCACATGCCTGTATACTAGGTCATGTGCCAGTTAGGGGGTATCTGACTTGTACCACACGACCAAATACACACCCATGTGTGAGTCAATTTAATATCAATACTAGGGGACCGTGTGTCACACACATAGTGACCGTGTCACACATGGTGAGACACGCCTGCAGTGGACAAAAATAGGCCATTTGCAAGGCCAATTTGCCATCTCATGCTTACCTAAACAACCAAAATGTTTCATCATACAATTAGTCATCAACCAAATGCACATTTTATACCATTACACTGCTATTCCAATTCTCAATTCACTACCGGTTATTAACCAAATACATGCCAAAACAATATCAATCAATATGGTTCATTTACCATAATTCACACATACATAACTTCTTTATAAATAATCAACACAACATCTAAAATCATACCACATCAAGGAATTTCTCAAGCATTTATAATTCACAAAAAAAATTATCATTTGAACAATTATAAACTATAACCATATTCATACCAAACATGCCAAAATAATCCATCACTCATGGCTAAATAACAAACCTTATCATATACACTTACAAGCCAAATCTCATGGCTATAATCACAACCAAAATACCACATTTAGCCTATACATACCATATACCATATTTACACAACTGAAAAGTACGAACTTAGATGTTTGGTAGTGCGATGATGTTCCCGACGACTCCGGATCCGAGCTAGCCTTGATTCACTATAAAACATAAAAAAATAACATGAAGTAAGTTTCATAGCTTAGTAAGCTCGTATTAACGTAATGAGAAACTTCACCAATCATTCACAATTCAAATAATATAAATGTAAGATAACAAAATAAATTAAATATCAAGCCATTCGATCATTCATTCACAAACTTACCAAGAATTCATCCATTTCATGGATTCAATGTTTATAAACTTTACGTACATACCTGTACCTACTCGTACCAATCTTGTTCTTGTTCATAACTTTCATTTTCTCATTGAACTATTCAGAATAGAAGTCGGATATTCAAGAGTCACATACAATAAGCACCTATACCATGAGCCGAAGCCAAATCAAGGTAACTTATCTCCGGAGTACCTATACCATGGCCCGAAGCCAAATAAAGGTAATTTACCTCCGAAGTGCTTATACCATGGCCCGAAGCCAAATCAAGGCATAATTCACACCCGAAGTGCCAATATCATGGCTCGAAGCGAACTCAATACCTTAATGACATGTCACTAACATCCTAGACTATTCCTAAGGTTCAACTGGGATTCTCCAATACCAAATCATAGTCGAATCATTTCGAATAACTGTCGAATCGTTCTCGAACTTGTCTGTAATCACATAATCACAATTCATACTATATCAAAGCATATAAAATACAATTATAAATAAGCTCATTGCATACAAACTTACCTCGTATTTGGAATTGACGGATCGGGGTCGACTACTCGACAACCTTGTTTTTCCCTCGATCTAAATCTGAATTCTTTCTTTCTTGATCTATATGAATTCAAAATTAACTTATTTATTCATCTACTCATTCAATTTAGTCCAAAAATACTCATTTGGGCATTTTTACACATTAGGCCCTAAACTTTCACATTTAATCAATTTAGTCCCTATTTCACAAATACACAAAATTCACACAATTCATCAAAACCCATGCTTGACCGAATTATTTATAAGTCCCTAGCAACCCAAACCTTTCATTTATTTCACATTTCAACCACTCAATTTGCATATTTCACAATTTAATCCCTATTATGCATTTTCATAAAAAATCACTTTACAAAACATGAAAAATCTATCATCAAGCTTTCATATTTCATCTTCAAACACAAAAGAACACATAAAATCATCAATGGAAACTCTTAAAATCTTTAACAGTTTCAAAATTAAAGGTATGGGGTAGCTAGATTAAGCTACAACGATTACAAAAACATAAAATTCATCAAAAACCGAGCTAAAATCGTACCTTAATCAAGCTAGGAGTGTGCCAAAATTTAAAAGCTTCAAACCCTTTCTTTTTCCTTTGAAATTTGGTGATGACGAGATAGAATGAAAGCTTTTTTTTCTTTTGTTAACATATTTTATTTAATTATTAACCAATTTACTATATTACCCTTTTAATTAATAAACAAAAAATCACGTAAACATAGCCCATAATTGTCCACCCATTATTATAATGGTCTAATTACAACATAAAGACCTTTAATTTAATAAATCATAGCAATTAAACACCTTTAACAAGTAGAATGCAACTTTTGCATTTTACGCGATTTAGTCTTTTTTTCTCAAATTGAGCAATTAAACGATAAAATTAGCTCACGATATTTTTACACACATCAAATAACATGCTATAAACACCAAAAACATAATAAAATAACTTTTCTACATCGAATTTGTGGTTTCGAATCTACTATTCTGATTTAGCTAAAATCGGGCTGTTACATGGCTTATGTTGATCATAAGTTTATTCATATGTTAATGCCCTCTTGTGAATGTGAATTCAGTATGTTTTTAACAGGATAAGTATGATGTTTGAAGCATGATAAATGATGGTATAAGAATGACATGTTATTGTCTTGTTTGTGGTTGTTTGGTTGCATTTATATGCTTGAATTTGTGCCATGTGATGTTGTGTGCAAGTGAGGGTGGCAAAATGGCTTGGTAAATAGCCTTGTTTTTTTCCACACGGGTAGACACACGGGCGTGTGTCTAGGCCATATGTCACACGGTCTGTCCCACGGGCATGTGTTAAGGCCGTGTGTCCCTTGCACCTTAATTTTGAAAAATAGAATGTCCAGAATTGAGCACACGGGCAAAGACACGGGCACGTGTCTCAGCCATGTGTGCTACACGGCCTAGCACACGGGTGTGTGGCATGGCCATATGGCACAAGTCAGAGAGCACCCTAATTTGAACACGGTCTGAAGTACGAGCGTGTCCCAGGGTCACACGGGCGTGTCTCTTGGACCACACGGGATAGTGAGCCCTATAGTTAGAAAAAATTTTCTAACTCTTGTAAAAATTTCCTGAGTTCTCAGTTTAGTCCCGAACCACTTCCAATACATGTTTTGGGCCTCATAGGCTCGTAATAGGGACTTCATAATCGAATATGAATGGTTTTAATTTGGACGCAAATTTTATGAATCAGAATTGTATGATTGCTTGTGTTATAAGTTCCGTAATACCTCGAGCCCTGTTCCGGTGTTGAATACGTGTAAGAGGTGTTATAGAAAATGAATTAATTAACTAAGACATATGATCCATCATTATTCCAAGAAAATAGGGTTTAGTTCATAATGAGTTGAGAAAACCACACAAAAAGAGATTCAAAACAAACTTACATAAATAAAAAGTAAAAAGAAAATAAAAATATAGAGAGAAGAAAAGTTATCAAATTTATGTCGAGCTCTCCATATCTTTTTTTCTTCTTACCTTTGCAAGCTTGAAGTTCCCTTTAGTGTGAGAGAATTGTTCTTTAGCCTCCAAGTGATTTCTTTTATTTTCATTTCCTCCTCTCTTTTTCCTTTAAATCTCGTCACCCTTGTTTTTAGGATTTTTAATTATGCCACTCCACCAAACACAGAAATTGCGGTGGAATGAACTGCTTGCTGCCAATTTTTGAATTAAAGAGTATGCTCCACTACAGTGAATCAAATCCGGTGGAGCGGGAGACTTTTCTTCACCACTTTTTGCTCCATGTTCTAAGTTTTCTACTCTTCATCTGAGACCTACATGAAAGGAAAATAGCAAGTAAACTTGAACTAACTTCAAAAATGATAAAAAAAAACCAAGCAAAATTTAAATTAAATATAATTAATTCGAAAAATTATAAAATGCAATAAAAACTACTCTAAATGCTAATATCACCTCCTAAAATACTATAAAAACTATATTAAAATAACTTTAAATATAAGAGTTATCGTTATATAAAAGTCAAAATCAAGTTTTAGTTGAATGGTAAAATTAAAATTTTATTGATATCTATTGAAAATATAAAAATACAAAAATACTCTGATAATAGTATAATATATTTTGTATATAAAACTATTTTCCAACCGAATTGAAGGGAATTAGTGGTATATACCAAAAAAGGGATGCATCGCTTACGAAATTAACCAAATTAAAAGGAGATTAAGGAAACCCCAACAGTATAAGCTAACACATTACAACCCCTGCCGATGGTATTTCAAGTCTCCTTCCACTTCAAATCCATCTGTGTGGTTGGAAGCGAATAATAAGTGAACTTTTGAAGTTAGAATTTGTTTTTCAGATGTTAAATCCGATTTTTGAACTAATTTTTAAAATCGATTAAATCCACTTAATCTGATAATTCTTTTAAAAAATTCAAAATTTTAAGTATTTCAACTATCATTGAAATTAGTTTTAAATTTATATTTAAATAAATTTTGAAGAGAGAGAGAAGTGGTGCCCCTCTTGGTTAATATGCTCATTTTAGTTCTTATTAAGGTTTAAAGAACTAGAGAAGGTTTGTTGAATATTTATATTTCCATTTCCTTTCTTGATATATTATTAAAGTGTTTTGAATAATTATTGCACGTGATGCTGAAATTGCTACAAGCTTTTGCCATGTTTGGGAATTGATGACCGATAAGCATGCCGTCCCGCTTTAGTGATTGTGTCCACAATGCCAACTTCCTAGTTGGTATATTTATATCATTATTTTTGCATTAAAATAATAAAATAAAATTTAAACAATTAATCGTAATTAATGCAAATTAAATTTATGTCACATTTAAAACGGTGAACATTTTTAATTATCAAGTTATTATATGGGATTTATTTATATCATTTTTATTTTATTATATTTTATAAATCTTGATTTTTTAAAAAATCATCATAAATTTAATATATTATATATGTATATAATCATGTATTTTAATTCATATTAATGCTGTAAAAATCACAACCCAGATAAAACCCTTCGTTAAATCTCTAAATCTCAATTATAAAAACAATGCTTTTCTTTTTTCCATTTTTAATTTTTTTATCCCGCATATTAGATTTTTGAATCCTCGTCTCCACCTTTGATAAACTTTCCTAAAGTTAAAGTCTAATCATGTCCATAAATTTATATTCAGAATATATTTAGATATCAATTAAGTCATGGTTTGTTTGATGTCAGTTAAACTAATATTATTTTCTACGCATGTTTTATTATATGAATTAGTAATAAATTATTTTTTAAATATCAATGAATTAATTTAATCCATAATTTTAATAGTCTCATTACTTATTTTAATAAAGAAGAAGAAAATTTTCCACTTATTTTGAACAAGTCTTAATTTTTACAAGAGTTATTATTCATATTTCTAATTTCTAATTTAAATTTGTATTAACACTTTTTATTTGATGTCTAATTATTATAATATATACCTAATAAATAAATTTTTCATCATATTATTATACTAGTAACCAAATGAGATAATTGGATATATTAAAGTTTATGTAGTATTTGGGTGCAATAACAACTATATTGATATATGTAAAAGTTATTATTATTTAGGATATTAAACTACACAGAAATTGACCAAACTATAAACAAAAATTCATTTTAGACATCCAAAATAATAATAATAAAAGTTTAAAATTTAAGCATTCACGTTTATATAGTTCGATTATTTTGGTCACTCTAATAAAAATTACAAAAGACAAGCTGACATGATAATTAAAAAATCTTTATAATAATAAATTTAGCTCTCAATTTTTACATATTATATTAATTTAGTCATAATTTTTAAAAATAACCAATAAAGTTTACAAATATTCTCAATTTGATCCTAATTTAAAAAATCCAAAGAATTATATAAAATACATAAATATTTTAAAAATATATAATAAATTTAAAATATATAAGAATAAAAATGATTGTTGACAAAAGAAATAATATATAAAATTTAAAAATATATAAAAATAAATAATTTCAATAATAATAATAATAATAATAAAACATCTCCTCTCTCCCCCACCGGTCCGCAGCAACAGCGTGAGACTCTCTGCAAATTATATCAAAAACACCAAATCCAACGCCTGTTTTAATCCCATTTCACATGGAAATTGACAGTAGCATCAAAATTATGAACCTGCACCTATATTTGAAGGATTAGGGGTAGATTGCTTGACAAACTTCTCACGCTGTTGTTGCTACAGCTTCTCAAACTTACCCCTTGATTCATGGATAAATTCAAGTTGTTCTTGGTAACCCATCATTAACATCAATCATAAAATAGAATGTATTTTATCAAGTACACGGAAAATTTCCAGTAAAGACACCAGCATAAATAATTTCAGACAGGAGTGGGGAGGGTTGTTTTAAATTTAATATTAATACTAATATTATTAATATAAAATTTAAATTTATTATTATTTATTTCTTATATATATTATTATTTATTGCCAACAATGCTTTTATTTTTATAAATTTTAAAATTCATTATTAAAATATTTATATATTTCTTTAATTTTTTAGAATCAAGATCAAATTGAAAATATTTATAAATTTTGTAGATTAATTTTTTAATTACCACGTCGGTTTGCCGTTTGTAATTTTTACGGAAGTAACCAAGTGAGTGCTTAAATTACAAACTTTTTATTTTAAGTGCTTTAAATGAAAATTTTATAATTAAATCTCCATCCTTATAATTTATCCTCTTATGTAATACATTCAACGCAAAAAGAATTTTTAATCCCAGGAGATAGGTTTCGTTTATATAGAAAAAGAACAATTAAATATTTTTAATCTTTGATTGTGAAATTAAGAAACTACACCTCTATCAAATAGTTATTTTTTAAATCAAATAAAGTAAAAAATGTGCTTGTATGACAGAATTTATCAATTCAAAATACTAGCAATTGTGATTGTATTATTTGGATAAAATCTTTTGGACAAATTTAAGTTTATTGGGATTTCATGAGTTGAAAAATATCTATGATATGAAAATGAATAATATAAAAATATGCAATGAAGATATCATTACATTTATAAAATTTATTAAATATTTTTAATACGTAATTAAAATTTTGTTAAATACTTATTTGATATAAGCTTAAATCATATCATCTTTATCACTTACTTCAATATTGTATATAAAAATAAAGGTTTTGTTTATTCTATAGTTGGACCATATATTAAATGATAATAATATAATCAAAATTTTGAGGAAACTTTGAGCTACTCAAAATTTCTGACAAGTTTTAAAATTCTTCATCATTTTAATCCAAACAAGTAAATTCTTTTTGAAAAATATATTTTATCCTTTTAAGCCCATCCCAAAAAAAAAAAACACACTACAGATGTTTTAATTATTATTTTTTATTTTGAAGTTGTAAAATTTATAATATATAAGCATAAATTTAAATTTTTTTGAATAGATAAAATATGTTTTATTATTCATTATATTATTAAATTGATATTATATAAATAATTAATTTTTTAAATAATAAGGTTTTTAGTTGAGTTTAAGTTAAATTCAATGTATAAGTAACATTAATTAATTATTAGAAATTCTATCACACGCATAAATATGTAGAAACTACAACTATAGAATATAAATATGTGTTTAAAAATAACATACACTACAGCTAGGGGTGAGCATTCGATCGAATCGAATCGAATCGAATCGAAAATTTTCGAGTTAATCGAGTTTTCGAATCGTATTTTATCATCCTAACTTAATTTGAAATTTTCTCGAAACGAGTCGAGTGAGACGAAATTCGAATCGAATCGAATCGTTCGAGTTAAATTTTAAAAAATGACTTTAGTGTTGTTTATTTTATGTAATTTTTCAAAAAATAATTTTCTTTAAAATTTTAAACATGATCATACAACAAAAATTGGAGTAAATAAGTGAATAAATAAAAGCAACACAACATCAACCTAAATAAACAATATGGGTCCAAATAAACAACAAAAACAATACAACAAGATTATAATAAAGAACATAAGTAAAATCCAAGTAAATAATAGAGTCCAAGTGAACAACAACAACATTATAATAAAAAAAAAACATAAGTAAAAATTCAAGTAAATAACATGAGTCGATGTAAACAACAACATTATAATAAAAAAAAGATATAAATAAAAGTCCAAAATGTAATAGAAACCTACACCAGTCCAAACAAACAAAAAAAAGAACACAATAAAAATCCAATTAACCAACAACAATAACAAACCAAACCAAACTAATAACAATAACACATCAGTTCAAAAACCATTATAGAATAGTTTAAGTTTCTTCTTGTGCTTCAAACACCGTTGGCATTGATAATCTTGAAACATCTAGTAAAAGTATTGAATGAGTTAGTTAAATGATAAAAATGTTCGCAAAAAAAATTAAATAAACATTTAATTTTATAAACTAATGCTAAGTATATTACCTTCTTGATTTTCGTATTTTTGACAAGTCTAGCAAATTTAAAAACAAAATGTTAGTTAAATTATGCTTACTAATATAAATAACACAAAAGCTTATTTTATAAATTAAAATTTATATATTACCATGTTCCATGATTTGAAGTTCATCAACATAATCTTCAAGATTGATGGCATCATTAGATTTCAAGCCAATCTTGTGTGCAAACCAAAGCCTCGACCATGAGAGGAGTTAGAGAACTTCTAAAACTATCGAGAACACATCCACCAAAGCTAAATGCACTTTCCGAGGCAACTATTGAAATAGGAGTAGCAAGAATATCTCGAGCCATTTGTGAAAGAATAGGAATCTAGGATCTGTTCATTTTCCACCACAACAAGAAATCAAATGAACTTGAATTGTTTACTTCTTCATCCTCACCCAAATATCTATCCAACTCAGTTTACTTTCTAATCCAACATGTTTCTTCTTCGAAGGTATTTTGTTTGGCCAAGCCCGCTTTTCATTTCGATGATCTATTTCCATTGAACTACAAAGATTTGTCAAGAACTAGATCTACCTTCAAACTGTTGAATTCTCCGGCATTAGAGGAATACTGTTGAACAAGCAATGCAATTCTCTATCAATCATTTTCATAATGTCATTGGCAACATTAGGAAAAGCAAGTTGAACCCAAAGTCCAAAAACTCATTTTACATCGTGGATCAAAGATGACCGCCAAGTAAACTAGCATGTTGATCTTGTTTCCTTCACCCCAATACTTATTATATTTATCTCTCATTTTGGAAGTCATAGAAACTATGTCTAGATCTCCACAACTTTGCCACCCATCAAAAGACAATGCACATCCGTCAATACTTCAAAAATGAATGAGAGGTAACATGCAAAGATCCGGACACCTTCAAAGTAAGATGATAAAAGGCTCTAATACTTTTATAACTCTTGAACAATTTCCCAATCATCAAATGTAGGAACTCCATCTCCAGAAGAAGGTCAAGAAAAAATTATGGTCATCACGTACATATGATTCAAATGCACGCTCATATTTTTTAGCCACCTTTAACATCATATATGTTGAGTTCCATCTAGTAGGCACATCTAAACACAATTGAGCCTTACTATCTATCATTTCTTCTTTTACCCGTTGGTTGAATTTTATCAACCTCGATGGTGATGCTCTTATATACCTCACAAGACCTCTAACTTGATCCACGATACGTAAACATCCTTAATACCGTATTGCACAATGAGATTAAGAATGTGTGCAACACATCTCATATGAATAAATTTTCCATTTGCAATGTAGCATTTCGATGATTCAATTTCTTTCTCAAATATTCAATGGCAACACTATTGGCGGATGCATTATCAACAGTAATGGTGAAGACCCTCTCAATCCCCCAATCTCGAAGACATTTTTCAATAGCTTGACCTATGCTCTCACCTCTATGAGCAGATATTGGGCAAAAATTTATAATTCTTTTTTGCAACCTCCACTCATCATCCACCCAATGTCTTTATTAAAACCATGTAAGATATCCTCTGCAATGAAGTCCAAGTGTCTGTCATCAAACAAACTCTACTTATATCTTTTTCAAAACAATTCTTCATCACACTCTTCATGGAGTTAAATAAATCAAGACAATCCCTTCTAATTGTCCAACGAGATGGAAGACTAAAACGTGGGCATGCTATAGAAAGAAAGTATTTAAAGCCCTCTCCCTCTACAATTTTAAAAGGAAGTTCATCCACAATTATCATAAGAACCAATGCTTTTCTAATAGCATCTTTATCAAACACCCAAGTTGATAAATCCATTGTTTCTTGGCTAATATTCAAAAATGTTAATTCTGATTGCTTCGGATCAGAAGTATTACCTCGAGGTCTTTTTAGGCATGTTTTCAAATGGTTATTCAAATTTGTTGTAGAACCCGAAGTTGTTTCCATGGTGTAAGTAACATCACATGCATTGCACCTTGCTCTCTTCTCCCCCTCTTTAGTCACATACTTGGTGAAATGGTTCCAACAAGCTGCCTTTGGAGTAATCTTTTTTCGAACATTTTCCTTGGTTGTTGTTTGATCATCTCTACTTGGGGAAGAATTTTGTGAACTTTGAGTTGAACCATCTCGCTTTGGATCACTCATCTACAAGTAAACATTTGTTGCAATCACTAATGATGACCAATAATTGATTTAAAATCAAACTTAATAACATTTATGCTTTAATTTATTTTTTGAACCAAAGTTTTCATTCAACTAATTCACTAGAAATGGAAAGCAAGTTAACTCCAACTAATAGAGGTAGCTTTAAATGAGTGGTCAAACCCTCAAAAAGTAATAAAGTTTAAAAAGTTAAAAGCTGATAAAAACTTGTATTCAATTTAAAAGTGAACGACCTTGTTAACACTAGGAACAAGTTCTGTAATGCCCGGATTCTTTCGACAATCCTCTCCCATGCAACTGTACCATTTAAAATAAAAAATAAGCTTCTCCAATAAAAATAAACAAAAAGCAAGTCAACTCCAACCATTCAACTAATTCAATGAAATAATTTTCCTCCAAAATCATTAGCTTCAAATTAAGTAATTTATATCACTCAAAGATAATTATGTTATACTATACTATAAGGTCATGTATAATAGAAACAAGACATTGCTAGTGTACCAAAGACTAAAAATATGGTAAATTATTTGCATTTGAAATTTTAATAAAATAAAAGACATATCCATATAATAATTACTAAAGAATAAATTTAAAACTTTTAAAAATAAAATGAATAGATTTAAATAAGTTTAAGTTATGCATTTATTATAAATATACCAAAATTTAATGTTTATATTTTAATAATGTGTGGAATTTAAACTCTTCTTCTAATTTCTTTAAAAAATAAAAGAAATGTATAGTATATTACTATATTTTAGTCGCTGATATTTTGTTTGAAATTTTATCTAAGCTCCTTTGTCCTTAAGTTTGTTTGCTATGCTAATGCTGCTATGTTTTATCTGGGCATTTAATTTTCCTGCTTTTTTTTTCTCAGCATCCAAAAGTATAGTTCTTTTTTTATCATTTTTTTTAGGTGAACGATTGTAGATTTGCAGTAGAAGATCTCATGGGAATTTAGTTTAATTGATGAATGCTACTGTGGTATAACAAACAGTAAATCGTCGAGTGAAGGAGGGGAAAGAAGATGAAAGCAAAAAGGAACATGGTGATAGTGTAGACGAGAACGGGACTTAAAACGGCAGAGGGTTGTGGATTCACCATCTTCACCTCATGAAGAGCCACTTGTGCCTTATAATGATGATGAAGATGATGAAAGGAGGCATTGAATCACATAGACAATGAGAGAAGAAGATGGTCGCAGAGTTGAAAGTGGTTTTCAAAATGAAAATGAAGAGAAACGTAAGAAAATGGAAATGAAGAGTAGAAAAGAGATTAGATAACTTACTGAGAAAGGCACGGTGAGAGCCCGAGGTGAGGGTGAGAGTTAGAATAGAGAAGAAGAAAATAAATTTGGGGTTTGGATTTGTTACCTAGAGGCTAGATAGAGACGATGGAATTTGGGGTTTGGGGTTTCATTTTCATTTTCATTTTGGGGTTTCATTTTATTCGCCTTTAGGAAATTTCATTTGGGAGGAATTGGGTTGGGTTTGGGAAAATAAATATTTGGGTTTGGGCTTGAGGAAATTGGGTTAAAATAAATTAAGTAAAACTTAAAATTTAAAAAATAAGAAAATATATATTCGGTTTATTCAATTATTCGAGTTATTCGAATTCGAAAATTCAACTCGATTTGAACTCGAAATTTGAAACTCAAAATTCGAGTTGATTCGATTAATTCGATTAACTCAATTAACTCGATTCGAATAATTCAAAATTCGAATTTTTTTTCGATTTTTTTGAATCGAATCGAGTTTTGCTCACCCCTAACTACAGCAAAACAGACTTTTAGCGGCGTTTTTAGCGGCATTTTAAAGAAAAATGCCGCAAATATTATACATTAGCGGCGGTTGAAGAAAAACGCCGCAAAAAAATGAGCATTAGCGGCGTTTATTTACAAAACGCCGCTAAAAAGGATAAATAGAGGTGTTTATTCGTAAAACGCCGCTAAAAGTCTGAGCATTAGTGGCACTTTTACAAATACGCCGCTAAAAGTCTGAGCATTAGCGGCGCTTTTACTAAAAGCGAGCATTAGCGCGCTTTTCTAAAACGCCGCTAAAAGTCTGAAAGATTATAAAATAAAAACCGCTAAAAGTCTGAGCATTAGCGGCGCTTGCAAAAATGCCGCTAAAAGTCTGAGCATTCGCGGCACTTTTGTAAAAACGCCACCAAAAGTCTGAGCATTCGCGGCGCTTTTGTAAAAATGCCGCTAAAAGTCTGACTATTTTTAAATTTATATATTAAATAATTTCTTATATAATCGTAAAAGAGATATATTAATTTTAAAATATTAAATTAATTATCATTGTAGTTTATGGTTTAGCATATATAGTTTAAGGTGTAAGGTTTAGGAGTTACTATGTTAATGTTTAGGGATTATGGTTTATGATTTGTGGTTTAAGGTTTAAGGGGGATGTGTTAGGGTTTCATGTGTTAAAAGTTAGAGTTGATGGGTTTAAAGGTAAATGGGTGAGGGTTTGGGGTTAATAGGCTAAGGATTTAGGGTTAGGGGTTAGAGTTCTATGTGTTATGATTTAGGGTTAGGTTAGGGTTTTGGTCGAGTTTATAGTTTAGGATTTATTATTTTAGCGTATGGGATTTTGGGTTTAGTGTTTAAACCATATCGAATAATAAAGTTAGAGTCTTAGTGTTTAGGATTTAAGTATTAGGATTTTGATAAAATAGATAAAATTATATTATTTTAGGGTTTAGGTTTTAGATTAAGTTATTTCTTTAATTACTTCGCAATGTAATATATATATGAGTTAAGGTGTATAATTTAAGGGTTATATGGTTTAGGGATTATATGGTTTAAGGGTTGTGGTTTAATGTTTAAGGGTTTAGGGTTATAGAGTTTAAGGGTTAATGGTTATGGGGTTTAAGGGTTAAAGGTTATGGGTTTAGGGTTCAAGGACTAGTGGTACAAAGGTGGGCGTTAGGGTTTTAATATATTGATGTATTTATATTTTAAAATAATGTGTATGCATGATTAACTCAAAATTAAAGTTTCAACTATACATTTAAACCACAATTAGAATTTCACATCTAGAGTTACACATTAAACCAAAATTCATATATAATTACGAGATGTAGGTGTATACATATAATTAAATACCATTTATATAAAAATCTAAACAACTAATGCAGACTATACTTCAAAAATAATGTTGATGTAAAAGAAAGAAAAAGAAATTTGTAAAAGAGATGGTAATGGTAATGGTAATTAAATTTTAAAATTTAATAATAAAAATTAAAAATTAAAATCTTAAAACTTAAAAATTTAATATTTAATATTTTTGTTAAAAAGTTTAATACTCAAAATATAATAAAGATAAAAATTAAAGAAATGGTAATCTCAACACAAAAATTTTGAAAAAAAAAATAGGTTAAAAATAAAAAAAAATTAAAATTGCATAATAGTGGAGTTTTTGTAAAAAAAGGCCACAAAAAATAAGTTATAGTGGCGTTTTTTTTAAAAAACGCCACAAAAAACGGAACTATAGTGGCGTTTTTGTAAAAAAACACCACAAAGAACGGAACTATAGTGGCGTTTTTGTAAAAAAATGCCACAAATAACGGAGCTATAATGGCATTTTTGTAAAAAATGCCACAAAAAACAAGCTATAGTGGCGCTTTTTATAAAAACGCCACAAAAAATTGCAAAATTTTATACATAAAACGGTACCGTTTTTTTCCCTGCTAAACAACTAAAACTCAAAACTCAAAATTTTTTTCCCCGATTGTTTTTCCCCAAACTCAAACTCAAAATTTCCCAAATTTTCCCTATCGATTCCCAATTAGATTCCCTATCAGTTTCCCCGACGCGAAAATCCAAATCCCAAATCCCAAGCTGGAGGATAGAATTAATCGATTCATCCTGCTTCACAGTGGCCACTAACAACGCTCAAACCCACCGTCCCTTGAAACCTTCCAAAGAATCACCCATCCCTACCTTCAAATAAACCCTACAATCACCTTATCTAAACTCTCTTTCCCTTTCTCTCGCTTTATGGTGCTTTGACCCATCCATCTCCTCTTGTTTTGTACCTACAAGCCAATTCCATTCACACTCGAACCGGCTTCTAAACCTTATGTAAGCTTTTTTTTTTTTATGACATGTTTCTTCCTTTTGCTAAGTCGATGATTTGCACCCAAAGCTTTTTCTTTTGTGATTTTTGGTGTGGGTTGATGAATAGTGTGTTTTTAGCTGGTTTGGTTTTATGGGGTTTTGCTTAATGTAAAGTAGCTTCGTTGGAATTTAAAACTTTTCAAGTATTACTTCTTCAATTTCATCGAACAATACTCGTAAAGCCTTGGTGTATATGTTTTTCTGCTCGATGTATATTTTAGTTTGATTTGATTGTTTGTTTGTGTGTAATTCTGCAGAATCAACCTTGCATCTGTTTCGAGACTTCGTGGTGGCATTATCGAGCCTTCTTTGATGGCATTGGCTAGAAATACAACCAGACAAGATGATCTCGCATAAGTATGTCGACACTTTCTTATTGTCTATATATTTGCTTGCTTAATAATTTTAGTTTACATGTTCATTTGAAATGAGTTGTTCTTGAAAGCACTATTAAATGCTTTGTGATCCGTATTTCTTCACTTTTTCTAAAGTACTCTTATTTGACATATGTATATAACGAATATTTTGGCATAAGTATGGGATATTTGAATATACCTCTGTTAGATGCATGCATCTAGTTAGATTTAGATCTTCCCTTTTTCGATATATATATATATGCCAAAAGCATACCTCTGTTAACAATCGTCTAAAAGCATTTTTCAAATCGTCTAAAAGCATTTTTCAAGCTAAAAGTCAAGTTACAAATGAGACTAAATCCAATGAACCTTCTGCCTAAAAAGATTATGTACCAAAAGGAAAAAGGCATTTTAGCCTAGCTGATATAAGAGTATCATAAAACAAGGTACAAAAAAGGCTTCTACTGCTGAATGTATAAAATATGCGATGGCTAAAATGGCATATATCATTATCATCAAACTGCAATTTTCTCCATGCCCTTGGTTGATCCATTGATTGTCCTTGATAATTAATATTGTTTGTCCCCTTCATTTTCTTTTCCAGGTTGTACCTTCAATAGCTATTGCATTCGTGACATATGAGGTGGTGAAGACATTTTAAGAGTTGAAATCAGAATATCAAAGTAAACCGGTACCAATTCTACTCAATGTTTTTAGGGATGTGTGCTATTTTTTAGAAGATAATTTGAATTAGTTAATGCTAACATATACAAGTTTAATGGATTTTCAATCCTCTATAGTCTGACTAAGTTGAGATGAATTAACATGACCATAGTTCCAAGCAATCAGTAGAAGAAAATAGTTTGGGTTGATTACATGATAGATCTTCAAATTTACATAGATTTTTAAATTCCAAAATTAGCCTAACTTTGGTGTTAAATGTTAACTAAAATATATGAAGTGGAGCTGGGTCAAATTTTAAATACACATATACTATGTTATGGAAGCTTTAAAAAGGTGCAATAAAACTTAAGAATACTATGCCTAATGGTACGCAGTGTTCACAAAGAAAGCCTACGTGTGGATTTGAGTCTCATACATAACTGCTTTCACATTTGGGTAGGTTGGTTCTATTATTTACTGTATTTTTTATTGTATATATCTTCTCGAACTAATGTTCACTTATACTTACCTCAGTTTGTTCTAAATTTTCCTAACATTGTCCGAACATGTTTGTTTGATCACCTCTTCTTGAAATTATTTAAGGTATATACTTTGAACTTGATCTCTCAAATTATTGTCTAATCCAAAGCAATTAAAGTTTTGCAACCTTGATAATGAAAATGGCGTGTGCCATTATTGCTAAAATACCAATTGCTTTTAGATGAATATACTGTAAAAATTCCTAAAATCCATATGTTAGATCTGATCTTACTTTAATAAGTTGTAATTGGCCTTTGGCGAATATATCTTACCTTAATTTCCTCGAATCGAAATCCGAAACTCCTCCTTTGACATTCGACCATAGACATAAGAGAGGTTATTTTCTTAAGCCTTGTTTAAACGAATCGAAGAACAAGAATTAATTGTTCTTACCTTAAATCCTTGATCTTTGTATTCTAGTAGTTGTGGAAACTTAAGATCCCTTGTATATTACCATGATCAAGAATAGGATTAGACTCTTTTACTTTCGGCAACTAAAAGAAAGGAAATTGAATGTCTTAACCTTACCTTGAAGCCTTTAATCACTTGCTTCCTTGTCTTGAGTTACTGAGATCCGGCTATGGAGAGTTAACCGAGATTGAAAGAGAGAGGTTTTGACTTAGCAATGGCAAATGGGAGGAAAGGAAAAGATGGAGTCCTTGCTTAGGCTAAATTTTGGCAAAGAGAGGGGGAAGAGAGAGCAAAATTTCGGCAAGGTAGAGTGAATGAGAGAAAAGTCTCAATTTTCCTCTTTTAACTGAAATTGCTAGACCAAAAGTCCTTGACTTGGCCACCACTCCCCCCACAAGTGATAATATTATCATTTAATTATCACTTTAATTGAATTAGGAGTATTTTATCCATCCTTTATCTCCTTATTTATTTTATTAAAGAAATTCCTTTACTTAACACTTAATTAAACAAGTTTTAGCAAGTAAAACTCCTCTAATTCAAGAAGCTTGTGCCGTCCCACCTCTTAGCCTTGGAAGCAAAATAAAGCCTTCATTATTTGCTTCTGGATGACTCAAACTCAGAGCCCAAAAACCTCTTGTATTTGGGCCATTTCCTAAGGCCTTAGGTGGCATCTTGAGCCACATTTCCAAGTCCGTTATTGGGTCAAATTTCTTGTACTTTATATTTTTTAGGGTCACTTGGCCTAAGTTCCCTTTGGCTCTTAAATTCAACATTAAGGGTCAATTTTAAGTTTCCTAAAATTGTCACATTACTCTGTATTTTCGTGTTTCCAAAATGTTCGAGTTTCCAAAATGTTCAAGTTTCAAAATGTTGGGTTTCCAAAATGTTCGGTTTCCAAAATGTTCAGGTTTCCCAAAATGTCTAAGTTTCCAAAATGTCTAAGTTTCCAAAAATGTCTAAGTTTCCAAAAATGTCCATTTCCATTTCCATTTTCATTTTCATTTCCATTTCCATTTTCATTTCCATTTCCATGCATTTCTAGGTTTCCAAAAGTATCAAAAATTTATTCATAGTACTTGAAACTTGTCATTTCATACAATTAAACCGAAATGCATAGGCCTATTCAGGATGTTCTGAGTTTTCCCGCTAAACAACTAAAACTCAAAACTCAAATTTTTTTCCCGATTGTTTTTCCCAAACTCAAACTCAAAATTTCCCAAATTTTCCCTATCGATTCCAATTAGATTCTATCAGTTTCCCGTCACGAAAATCCAAATCCCAAATCCCAAGTCGGAGGATAGAATTAATCGATTCATCCCGCTTCACAATGGCCACTAACAACGCACGAAACCCACCGTCCTTGAAACCTTCCAGCATCACCCATCCCTACCTTCAAATAAACCTACAATCACCTTATCTAAACTCTCTTTCCCTTTCTCTCGCTTTATGGTGCTTTGACCCATCCATCTCCTCTTGTTTTGTACCTACAAGCCAATTCCATTCACACTCTGAACCGGCTTCTAAACCTTATGTAAGCTTTTTTTTTTATGACATGTTTCTTACATTTTGCTAAGTCGATGATTTGCACCCAAAAGCTTTTTCTTTTGTGATTTTGGTGTGGGTTGATGAATAGTGTGTTTTTAATGGGTTTGGTTTTATGGGGTTTTGCTTAATGTAAAGTAACTTCGTTGGAATTTAAAACTTTTCAAGTATTACTTCTTCAATTTCATCGAACAATACTCAAAAAGCCTTGGTGTATATGTTTTTTCTTCGATGTATATTTTAGTTTGATTTGATTGTTTGTTTGTGTGTAATTCTGCGAATCAACCTTGCATCCGGTTACGAGACTTCGTGGTGGCATTATCGAGCCTTCTTTGATGGCATTGGCTAGAAATACAACCAGGACAAGATGATCTGCCGCAAGTATGCCGACACTTTCTTATTGTCTATATATTTGCTTGCTTAATAATTTTAGTTTACATGTTCATTTGAAATGAGTTGTTCTTGAAGGCACTATTAAATGCTTTGTGATCCGTATTTCTTCACTTTTTCTAAAGTACTCTTATTTGACATATGTATATAACGAATATTTTGGCATAAGTATGGGATATTTGAATATACCTCTCATTAGATGCATGCATCTAGTTAGATTTAGATCTTCCCTTTTCGATATATATATATGCCAAAAGCATACCTCATTAACAATCGCCTAAAAGCATTTTTCAAATCGCCTAAAAGCATTTTTCAAGCTAAAAGTCAAGTTACAAATGAGACTAAATCCAATGAACCTACGCTTAAAAAGATTATGTACCAAAAGGAAAAAGGCATTTTAGCCTAGGCGATATAAGAGTATCATAAAACAAGGTACAAAAAAGGCTCTCTCTTTGAATGTATAAAATATGCGATGGCTAAAATGGCATATATCATTATCATCAAACTACAATTTTCTCCATGCCTTGGTTGATCCATTGATTGTCCTTGATAATTAATATTGTTTGTCCCCTTCATTTTCTTTTCCAGGTTGTACCTTCAATAGCTATTGCATTCGTGACATATGAGGTGGTGAAGACATTTTAAGAGTTGAAATCAGAATATCAAAGTAAACCGGTACCAATTCTACTCAATGTTTTTAGGGATGTGTGCTATTTTTTAGAAGATAATTTGAATTAGTTAATGCTAACATATACAAGTTTAATGGATTTTCAATCCTCTATAGTCTGACTAAGTTGAGATGAATTAACATGACCATAGTTCCAAGCAATCAGTAGAAGAAAATAGTTTGGGTTGATTACATGACAGATCTTCAAATTTACATAGATTTTTAAATTCCAAAATTAGCCTAACTTCGGTGTTAAATGTTAACTAAAATATATGAAGTGGAGTGGGTCAAATTTTAAATACCCATATACTATGTTATGGAAGCTTTAAAAAGGTGCAATAAAAACTTAAGAATACTATGCCTAATGGCTACAGTGTTCACAGAAAGCCTACGTGTGGATTTGAGTCTCATACATAATCATTTCACCTTTGGGTAGGTTGGTTCTATTATTTACTATATTTTTTATTGTATATATCTTATCTGAACTAATGTTCACTTATACTTACCTCAGGTTTGTTCTAAATTTTCCTAACATTGTCTGAACATGTTTGTTTGATCACCTCTTACTGAAATTATTTAAGGTATATACTTTGAACTTGATCTCTCAAATTATTGTCTAATCCAAAGCAATTAAAGTTTTGCAACCTTGATAACGAAAATGGCGTGTGCCATTATTGCTAAAATACCAATTCGCTTTTAGATACAACTGCTGTTGGCGGACCTCAACTTGAAGAAAACACCTCGCTTGGTGGAGCTTGTTGATGATAGTAGGGTAATGTATTGTTTCACAAGAATATCAGTTTATTTGACTATACTTGTTTTGTGGAACATTTTAAGGAAAAGTACTACTTATATTTTTTGAGTATCACCGAGTTAATGTTGTTTGTAATTCTGACTGCAGCATCTGTTACTTGGTGTGAGTGGACTAGACCATCTTATTGAAATAATTAAGGTATGTTTTACTTGCAAATTTTGTTTGTTGTTTATTATATTATTTCAATCGTTACTCAAGCAATATATTTAGTTAGCCCATCATCCGCTTTATGCTTATGATGTTAAGCAATATATTATAAATTGTTAAGCAATATATTATAAAATTTTAACTAAAATTTTAACTGGCAACCAACCAAACAAAAATAGTTACACTTCTAATCAATCCATCCACTTCTAATCGGTTTCAAATTAATTCATAGTGGTTGTCAAAATATTTTAGACTTGCAATTTTTCAAACAATTTTAAAATTACGTAAAACATTAAAATATTTCAAGCTACACTATCCATTGCCAATTTGCCATCCTTGGTAAGGATATTGCCCTAACATAGATTGTACAATGTTAGAAGAGTTGTGCTTTGCTTTGGGCTTGCTTCAAGGCTTAAATTTAAGTGTTGAAAAATTAGGTAATAGAATTTTTACTTTTAAATTTTATTAGTGTTGAATATATATAAAAAAGTATTTGATAAATTTAGTAAAATATAAGTAGATATAAAGTAAATAATAATTTTAAATTTTTTATTATTTATTAGTAGTTTTAATGTTATTAATGTAACATTTTCTATTATTTGGATTATGGTTGTTGCTGCATAAAAACTAATACCGACTGAAATTGTGCATTTTGCTCCCAAACCTGTATATGTTGTGATTGAAGTATCGTATTATGTTCCTAAAGTAGCAGATTTTGTACTTGTATTTCCTCCATCTTTTTCATTCTTCCTTTGACTTCATCTAGTTCTTTGGCTATTTATGTGAAAAAGTATTTCATTAAGACCCAAATCTGAAGAATTGAAATGGAGTCAGACCTACGTCCATTCCTCTTGGTCCAAACACTTTAATAATAACCCAAATTTTCACATTATAGTTTATTACCATAGTTTTAATATGAAATATGACTACTCAAGTTTTATTATTCTTTTGTTACTCTAAGATTGTTATTTTCCTATACAAATTACTCAAATTACATTTCACCACTTCACTTTCAAAGTTACATAATAGTCACTAGTGTTATTAAATTGTTACATTTTTGTCAATCGACTCGATTGGTAACTTCCATTAAAAAGTAATGTTGCACCTTACATTAAAGGGATATTAGCTAATTTGGTCCTTGGTTTGTAGTTAAAAATCATTTTTACCTCATCAATATTTTTTATCTAGCTACAACCATAAAATAAGAAGCATACACTTTACTAAATTAGATCTCTATAATAATTTTTTATCTTAACTTTTAATAAAATTAATTCTATTCTTAGATAAAATATAAATTATAATTAAGATATTATTTCAATAAAATATTTAAATTTTATACAAAAACATATTAACTATATTTAATTAAATAAATAAATTTTAATAAATAGAATTTTATTAATGAATTTTATTAAAGATACCATCTAAATATCACTTGTTAGTGTTATTAAATATGATAAGAGATGTATAATCTTGTTAGTGCAATGATAAGATATATTATACTTTTAAAAGAAAAATTCAAGTTTAATCTTTGAAGACAATATTGTTGGGAGAGACAATCATAAACTCATAACATGAACTATAAAACAAACATGAAGAAATCTAAAAAAGTTATATGATACAACGATATAAATATGATACGAAAAATAACTAAAATATAGTATTG
Source organism: Gossypium rotundifolium (assembly GCA_025506655.1). Classification (NCBI taxonomy): domain Eukaryota; kingdom Viridiplantae; phylum Streptophyta; class Magnoliopsida; order Malvales; family Malvaceae; genus Gossypium; species Gossypium rotundifolium. Next base: position 104,005,850 of record CP106723.1, on the reverse strand, counting down.
CGATATAAATATTTGGTAGTGTAAAATAATAGCGGATAACTTCCGATTGTTGTTTAAATCATAGGAAGCATTCCATTGTTAATATTTGATTTTTGCTTTTGCTTTGATTATAAAGTTTCTCTACCTTTGAATCACCCTCAAACTTGTCATATTCTTCATAAAACTTGAAATTAGACAAAAACAATAAAAGTGAACAATTTAAAGTAATTGAAGTAAAACTCACACTACAAGCTATATTCTTCGATGAAACATTGAATGCTAAATCTCATCAAGACATAATACATAACTTACATAACTTACATAATACTTGTATAGATAAAAATAAGATTCAAAGAATATAGGTTTGAAACACAGCTGACGTTCCCTTATATCTCACCATTAGATATAATGGATCCTCCTAGGTGTAACAATCTTGCGTATGATGAATCTTAAAAATACATAACTTACTTGATTTTAAGATCAAATTTCATAACTTACATAAGTTTAAGATCAAATTTTATAACTTACATAATGTTAAGAGCAAACTTCATAACTTACTTAGTATTCAGCTATATATATGATCATATCGGTGTTTACATAAATTATAAATTAACAATTTAGTTGTGTAATTTTTGTCAACTTTAGACTTCAAGAACTACAAAATGGATAGGAGTTGGATGAAATTGTCAAGGGTAAGCAACGGCTATCGAAATGGGTAGAAACTTTTACGAATTTCGCATTTCAAAATTCAAGCCAAGAGAATATGATTCTTTGCCTGTGTAAGAAGTGTTGCAATATTAACGGCATTATCGTGAAGTTGTCTCTGAACATCTAGTTGTTGATGGATTTGTCAGGGGTAAAAAATGGTTTTTTCATGGAGAGTGTACATCTAGTGGAGCATCTTCATCGATGAATCTGGGGTATCCTCATAGTGCTTACAATCAGAATGTTAGAGATGATAACATGGAAGGCATGTTGCAGGATGCTTTTAATATGCACAGTGATGGTTTCGAGTCATTTCCACCTAACTTGGGTGCAACCGATGATTATAATTTTGGTGGAAATACTTTCACCGAAGGGGGAAGAAGTGTACCAGATGAACAGCCAAATGAAGAAGCGGCGAGGTTCTACACGTTACTTAGTGAAATGAATGAAGAACAATATGAGGGATCAAAATTTTTGAAACTGTCATTCTGTATTCGTGTTTTTCACTTGAAATGTTTGAGAGGGTGGACTGGAAACTCGTTGACAATGCTGTTAGAGTTTCTGCAAGAAATATTTTCGTTTGCAAAAATCACTCAATCTTCCAAAGACATGAAGAAATTGATAAAGGATTTGGGCCTTGGCTACAACAAAATTCACAGTTGCCCAAATGACTGCATGTTGTATTGGGGCGACCGGATAAACCAACAGTGCTGTCATGTATGCGGGCAATCCCATTGGATTAATAGAAATACAGAGGATGGTAACGAGGATGAACACGATACACAATCAAGGAAGCAGCCAGTTAAGATTTTACGGTATTTTTCGCTAATACCAAGGCTTCAACGGCTTTTTATGTCGTCGAAGATAGCCGAATCAATGACGTGGCACCGTGATAGACGAACAGATGATGGATTGTTAAGGCATCCTGCAGATTCTTTAGCTTGGAAATCTTTTGACTCCAAATTTTTAAGCTTTGCAAGCGATCCTCGGAGTGTGAGGCTTGGGCTAGCATCCGATGGATTTAACCCTTACAAACTCATGAGTACAACGTACAATACATGGCTTGTGGTGCTTGTTCCCTACAATTTGCCTCCATGGGTTTGCATGAAACAATCTTCTTTTATCTTGTTTATGATTATACCTGGAGAGAAAGGGCCCGGGAATGATATTGACGTCTATTTGAAACTACTTGTTGACGAGTTAAAACAACTATGGGCCATTGTTCAGACATACGATGCAATGATAAAAGAGAACTTTAATTTACGCGCGGCTTTAATGTGGACTATTAACGACTTCTGGCTTATGCTAATTTATCCGGTTGGAGTACGAGGGACGTTATGCTTGTTCGTGTTAGCTTTGCAGCACATGTTCGCAATGGTTATATAATGGGAAGAAGTTCTCTTACATGGGGCATCGTTGGTGGTTACCAAAAATCATACATTTAGATTTTGAGAGTGCTTTCGGTTGATGATCTTGAAGAGTTCGACTCACTCCTTCGCATGACCGGTGGATCTGAAATGTTCTTAATGTTGAAAGATATGAATTTCATTTATGGGAAGATGAATCAACCGGCCAACACGCAAAGAAATACAAGATCTAGGGATGAATCTGATGATGAATCTGATGAAGAGGATGATCCTAATGAGGCGGACTTGTGGAAAAAAAGAAATATTTTTTCGAGTTGCCTTATTCGGAGCATCAGATTTTACGCCATAATCTTGATGTCATGCACATTGAGAAAAATGTCTGTGAGAACATCATTGGGACTATTTTGAATGTCGATGGAAAATCAAAAGATAATCTTTAGAGTCGACTTGATTTAGTCCACATGAGAATTGGCGTGAGCTTCATCCCGAACACTCGAATATGAAATATCGGTTATTCGCACTATTTTTTCAATGTCAAGACGGAGAAAGAAGTGTTCGTATGATGTTTAAGGATATAAAGGTCCGGATGCGATGCATCAAATATATCGCGATGTGTGAGTCTTAAGGATCAAGACTATATGGCTTAAAATCGCATGACTATCACATCTTGATGCAAGACTTCATCGTCGATTGCAATGCGGTGTTGTATGTCGAAAAAGGTAACGACTCACGTAATTGAATTGTCAAATATAATGAAAGGCATTTGTGGTAACGCTTTGAATGTTCAAGAACTTGAGAGACTACAATATCGAGCCGCATTGACTTTATGCAATCTGGAGAAGATCTTTTCGCCTTTCTTCTTCACATTATGGTGCACTTGTTAATTCATCTCCGCATGAAGAAATTATTGGTGGACCCGCTTTCTATCGATGGATGTATCCCATTGAAAGGTCTTACTTTATTTGCAAAATATTCCTTCATTCATTTCAATGCCTTTGGTTGCAACTTTTGATAATGTTGTATATCGTGTTTAGGTTCCTATCCAAATTGAAGTCATCACGCCGCAATAAGCGTTATCCTAAGGATCAATTACCGAGGCTACTTGGCGGAGGAATGTATGATTTCTACATTCGAGGTATTTGGAAGATGTTGAAACAAGAATGAACAGTACCAAGTAGAAATGCCGGGCTCACGAGATCATAATTTGGCCAAAACTTATTTATTTCAAATTTTGGAGAACCGACCGCAAAGTCGAAATTACGTAATTAGACGATAGATCGTGGGTCCAAGCACATCAATCGTTCTTTTCATCACGATTCAATGGAACCATTTCTAAGTAAGTTCTAGAATTTGATAAATACTCATCAATTATAAATTGTTTGTCTTCTAACAAAGTAAAACCTTTTTTATCATAGTGAGTACAAACAAATATTGAAAGCTCGTTCACGATCCCAAAGATTAAATCGACGAAATTAATAAGTTGTTACAGAATCATTCCATGAATGGTTAAGCCAAATGGTGTGCAATTTAAGTTTTCATTGACAAGTAATAATGTTTTCTCATAACATTCATAATTAATCGATTTACTTTCGACTCAATAGGTTTGGAGTCGGAATGAAGTAAATGACGACGTTAAATGGCTTTCACAAGGTCCAAATAGAATAGTTAAAAGATATAATGGCTTCCTCATCAACGGATACAGATTTCATACAAGGTATCGCGAGAGATTGAGGAGAACCCAAAATTGCAGAATTGTTGTTAATTCTTCGATTACAAGTTATGCTAGTGCTAAGGGCAGTAATCTTGTCGAGGGGAATCTGGAGTATTATGGACTTATTACTGACATCATTGAGTTTGATTATTACGGCAAATGTAAAGTTGTCTTATTTCAAGGTGATTGGGCTGATGTGAATACTACTCATGAATTAAAAATGATCAATATGGCTTTACAATGGTGAATTTCTCTCGATTGATTCACCTTTGAGAACAAGCGATGGATGAGTCGTATGTGTTTTCTTCTCAAGTTAAACAAGTTTTTACTCCGAAGAACCAACTGATGAGGGTTGGTACGTTGTACTTCGAAACACCCCTAGAGACTTGTTCGACATTGGCAGTGGAAGAGAGATGACATAGTCAAAAGATTAGAAACTTTGCCTTTTCCAGAACAAGACTTAAATGAAAATAGCCCTAGTACTAGTCAACAATTTCAATGGGTTCGTCAGGATGTGGACGAAGATATTTATGAAATATGATGTAGTAAGATTTAACGATTTATTATTTATATGTAATATTATAACTTTCATGTTGGTCATGTTATATAATTTAACTATTTTAAATGTCCTATTATTGTTGTTATTTGTTACTAAAATTTTGAACTATTTTATGTGTATTGCGAGAAAAAATGCCTAGAAGACTATTACAGGTTTAAATATTGTCCGTAATCGCCAAATCCGGAAGAAGCAAATAGTGAAGAGCAAGCAGTTGTTGGATCTTCTATCTCATGGACATAGATGACGAGCATGGAGAATTCCAAAGTAATGTTAAGTTTATTTTACATGCATGTTGAATTTTATTATTGACTCATTTTTCAATTTTAATATAATAATATATCATTTTTCAACCGAGGGTGGTGGGACGCGCAGAGGTCGGGGACGTACATTACTTACAGATTTATACGACTTAGAGCCTATCGAACGTGTTCAAGTAAGGAGAAACAATCATGGCCAGCCTATCGGATCTGAAGTTCGACTGTTGGCAGGCTATTTGGGCATTATAGCACAAAATGCGAATATGTTGCCCATAAACTACGAATCATGGCATCACATGCCTGATGCCAACAAAAATCAGGCTCTCGATAATATTAAGGTAATAAAAGGTGAATGTAATTTATAATACATTAATTCAACCTTCATTTATATTAACTTTTAAACTTTTTTTTTCGTAGATTTGCTTTAGAGGTCTCCGATGACTATGTTAAGAAGGCGTTGGGTAAAAATGGAGAGACAATAAAAGCACCCTAAAAAATAATATTTTAAGAAAGACATAAGCCTCGATTAAAAATTATGAAATGTCCGTCGGGAAGATCGTATTTACTATATACATAATTCAAATTCCATTATGTAGGACCGTGAGTGAGTTGGAACAAGCGTGATGAAACAACAATTCACGCACAGGCAGTTCCGTAAGTTTTGCTCGTGTGAGTCGTAGAGGTATTATAATTTATTACTTTTCAAATATTAATGACTTTATACTATTAAATTATATTTTTCTCGCTATAATGTAGGAAGCTTCGTCAGTCGTAAAGTTGGACGCCTTGACTTTTTGACATTACGATAGGAAGAAGGATGAATCTCGATGACATCCGAGGCTACGTAAATTTTGGTATATTTACTTAATAAAATTTGATTTATTATAAATATTTATAATGTTTTATTACAATAGTTTAATTCATCGTTTGTATTTTAAATTTATAATTTTAATTTATGTTCCATTCCTTTTATTATATATTTCGTTTCTAACTCTTTCATTAATTTATCGGGATAGTGAGAACATCATTGGGACTATTTTGAATGTCGATGGAAAATCAAAAGATAATCTTTAGAGTCGACTTGATTTAGTCCACATGAGAATTCGGCGTGAGCTTCATCCCCGAGCACTTCCGAATATGAAATATCGGTTACCGCTTGCTATTTTTTCAATGTCGAAGACGAGAAAGAAGTGTTCTGTATGATGTTGAAGGATATAAAGGTCCCGGATGCGTATGCATCAAATATATCGCGATGTGTGAGTCTTAAGGATCGAAGACTATATGGCTTAAAATCGCATGACTATCACATCTTGATGCAAGACTTACTGTCAGTTGTAATGCGGTGTTGTATGTCGAAAAAGGTAACGACTCCTGTAATTGAATTGTCAAATATAATGAAAGGCATTTGTGGTAACGTTTTGAATGTTCAAGAACTTGAGAGACTACAAGATCGAGCCGCATTGACTTTATGCAATCTGGAGAAGATCTTTTCGCCTTTCTTCTTCACATTATGGTGCACTTGTTAATTCATCTCCCGCGTGAAGAAATTATTGGTGGACCCGTTTTCTATCGATGGATGTATCCCATTGAAAGGTCTTACTTTATTTGCAAAATATTCCTTCATTCAGCTCAATGCCTTTGGTTGCAACTTTTGATAATGTTGTATATCGTGTTTAGGTTCCTATCCAAATTGAAGTCATACTGCCGCAATAAGCGTTATCCGGAAGGATCAATTACCGAGGGCTACTTGGCAGAGGAATGTATGACTTTCTGTTCGAGGTATTTGGAAGATGTTGAAACAAGAATGAACAGACCAAGTAGAAATACTGGGCTCACAGATCATAATTTGGCCAAAACTTATTTATTTCAAATTTTCGGAGAACCGATCGGCAAAGTCGAAATTACAGAATTAGACGATAGATCGTGGGTCCAAGCACATCAATACGTTCTTTTTCATCACGATTCAATGGAACCATTTCGGAAGTAAGTTCTAGAATTTGATAAATACTCATCAATTATAAATTGTTTGTCTTCTAACAAAGTAAAACCTTTTTTTATCATAGTGAGTACAAACAAATATTGAAAGCTCGTTCACAATCCCAAAGATTAAATCGACGAGAAATTAATAAGTTGTTCGCAGAATCATTCCATGAATGGTTAAGCCAAATGGTATGCAATTTAAGTTTTCATTGACAAGTAATAATGTTTTCTCATAACATTCATAATTAATCGATTTACTTTCGACTCAATAGGTTTGGAGTCGAATGAAGTAAATAATGACGTTAAATGGCTTTCACAAGGTCCAAATAGAATAGTTAAAAGATATAATGGCTTCCTCATCAACGGATCTGATTTCATACAAGGTATCGCGAGAGATTGAGGAGAACCCAAAATTGCAGAATTGTTATTAATTCTTCGATTACAAGTTATGCTAGTGCTAAGGCGATAATCTTGTCGAGGGGAATCTGGAGTATTATGGACTTATTCCTGACATCATTGAGTTTGATTATTACGGCAAATGTAAAGTTGTCTTATTTCAAGGTGATTGGGCTGATGTGAATACGACTCGCGGAATTAAAAATGATCAATATGGCTTTACAATGGTGAATTTCTCTCGATTGATTCACACTGGAGAACAACTGATGGATGAGTCGTATGTGTTTTCTTCTCAAGTTAAACAAGTTTTTACTCAGAAGATCCAAGCGATGAGGGTTGGTACGTTGTACTTGAAACACCCTAGAGACTTGTTCGACATTGGCGATGGAAGAGAGATGACATAGTCAAAAGATTAGAAACTTTGCCTTTTCCAGAACAAGACTTAAATGAAAATAGCCCTAGTACTAGTCAACAATTTCAATGGGTTCGTCAGGATGTGGACGAAGATATTTACGAAATATGATGTAGTAAGATTTAACGATTTATTATTTATATGTAATATTATAACTTTCATGTTGGTCATGTTATATAATTTAACTATTTTAAATGTCCTATTATTGTTGTTATTTGTTACTAAAATTTTGAACTATTTTATGTGTATTGCAGAAAAAATGCCTAGAAGACTATTGCGAGGTTTAAATATTGTCCGAATCGCCAAATCCGGAAAAAGCAAATAGTGAAGAGCAAAGCAGTTGTTGGATCTTCTACTCATGGGACATAGATGACGAGCATGGAGAATTCCAAAGTAATGTTAAGTTTATTTTACATGCATGTTGAATTTTATTATTGATTCATTTTCAATTTTAATATAATAATATATCATTTTTCAACCGAGGGTGGTGGGGCCTTGAGAGGTCGGGGGCGTACATTACTTACTGATTTATCGACTTAGAGCCTATCGAGCGTGTTCAAGTAAGGAGAAACAATCATGGCCACCTATCGGATCGAAGTTCATTGTTGGCGAGGCTATTTGGGCATTATAGCACAAAATGCGAATATGTTGCCCATAAACTACGAATCATGGCATCACATGCCCGATGCCAACAAAATCGAGCTCTCGATAATATTAAGGTAATAAAAGGTGAATGTAATTTATAATACATTAATTCAACCTTCATTTATATTAACTTTTTAAACTTTTTTTTTCCAGGGTAGATTTGCTTTAGAGGTCTCCGATGACTATGTTAAGAAGACGTTGGGTAAAAAATGGAGAGACAATAAAAGCACCCTAAAAAAATAATATTTTAAGAAAGACATAAGCCTCGACGAAAAATTGCGAAATGTCCCGTCGGGAAGATCGTATTTACTATATACATAATTCAAATTCCATTATGTAGGACCGTGAGTGAGTTGGAACAAGCGTGACGAAACAACAATTCACGCATTACCGGAGTTCCGAAGTTTTGCTCGTGTAGTGAGGCCGAGGTATTATAATTTATTACTTCTTTCAAATATTAATGACTTTATACTATTAAATTATATTTTTTCTGCTATAATGTAGGAAGCTTCGTCAGGTCAGAAAGTTGGACGCCTTCAGCTTTTTGACATTACGCATAGGAAGAAGGATGAAACTCCGATGACATCCGAGGCTACAGAAATTTTGGTATATTTACTTAATAAAATTTGATTTATTATAAATATTTATAATGTTTTATTACAATAGTTTAATTCATCGTTTGTATTTTTAAATTTATAATTTTAATTTATGTTCCATTCCTTTTTATTATATATTTCGTTTCTAACTCTTTCATTAATTTATCAGGATAAACTAAAGGAGAAGAAGGCGGAGTATGAAGCGGTTGCTTCGTCTGATAGTTCTGTTAATCTCGAGGAGATTGATAACAGGATTATTACTGATGTTTTGGGTCCTGAAAGGTACAACTGCTTCGATTGATAGTTCTGTTAATCTTGAGTATATTTATAACATAATTATCACTAATGTTTTGGGTTTTAAAAGGTATGGTCGGGTTCGATGTCAAGGATCTGGTGTTACCTCGACCCAATATTTTGGATCCGGCTCCCAGCAATACATGCCTTCCGGGAGTCAATCTCGTGCTGAAGTTCAGAGACTAAAATACAAGGTATCTCAGATGGAAACAAGCATAGCTGAGCAAATTTCTCAGCTTAGAGCGGAGGCAGCAGCGAGGGAGGTGGAGCATATTGCTCAACTTAGAGCGGAGGCAGCGGCGAGGGAGGCAGAGCAGAACAGAAAGTATGAAGAACTCCAGCTACAACTTCAGTCTATCATGCAATTGTTCCAGCAGTGGCAGAGGCCGCCATCTTAGATAGTTGTTTTCTTGTTGTAGGATTATTTTTAACATTGTTACAATTAATATTATTGTAAGAATTGTTTGAATTATACTTCATTTATTAATATATATCATATATCTTTTATTAAATTTGAAGTATCGTTTAGATTTAATGCTTTTAGTGAGATTTAAATGTTTTTTTTACTGCCTTGGGTTGAAATTATATGCAATTGCTGCTGTTTTTGGTTGATTTTAATGCAGGGAGGGTAGGATATTGGAAAATAAGAGCATTGCAAATCTATGTAAATTAGCGGCGTTTTTAGCACAAACGCCGCTAAAAGACCCAACGTTTCGCGGCGTTTTTCAGAGAAGCGCTGCTAAAAGACACTACATATAGCGGCGTTTTATAGAGAAGCACCGCAAAAAGCACCAACTTTTCGCGACGTTTTTTAGAAAAGCGCCACTAGAAGTCCCCACCTTCAGCGGCGTTTTTAGAAGCGCCGCAAAATGTCCCCACAAAGTCCCCACCTTTAGCGGCGTTTTTTATATAAGCGTCGCTAAAAGTCCCCACCTTTCGCGGTGCTTTTGTAAAAACGCCGCTAAAAGTCCCCACCTTTAGCAGCGTTTTTTATAAAAGCGCCGCTAAAAGTCCCCACCTTTAGGTAAAAGTCCCCACCTTTAGCAGCGTTTTTTGCGGCGCTTTTGAAAGCGCCTCAAATAGTATTAGTGGCGCTTAAAAACGCCGCTAAAAGCAAAAAAAAAAAAAAAAGTCGCTAAAAGTCTGTTTTGGTGTAGTGATACAATAAATAATGAAACATATGGCTTGAAACTAAATAATAATAACCCATTAAATATGTACAATATTAAAATTAAGAAAAAATTAAATTGTTTATTATTGTGTTGTCATCACTCTTGAGTCGGAGTCAAGTTAAATTGTGACACTAACTCAATCAAATATATTATTAATATATACACGCACAATTAACGGAAGTAATAAAATGTGCGTAATAAAATTAAAATGTATAAAAATATTAAAATAAAACTTTAGTTAGTGATAAATTAAAGATTAAAGTACCATCAAATTATAAATTTTTAAGCGAATTGGTAATCCAATAAAAGATAACATCAACTCAATTAGGAGTGTAAGTAATTATATAAATTAATAATACATAAAATTATATAAATAATAATTTTTATTTTTGCAATTTTCAAATAAATAATGTTACAAAAATTGAAAAGTATTAGTATTCATAAAATTGATGTAATAAATTTATCCGGCCATAATAATTAGTAACATTTTAGGAAAACCTAATATTACTCGGAAGTTAGGTCGAGCCACAATCTTAATTTTATTTTTCCTCTCATCATCTCACCAAGTTTTCGTATCATTTTTTAAAAATAAATCTTCATTGGAAACAAGTAAAATCAGTCCCATATCCAAAAATTCTTCGTACTCAACATGGATATTGTGTACTAAATTTAAATTATAATTATTTGGTAGAAATATGATTTATTCTCAACTGTAAATGTTAACTTGTCCATACTCAACATGGATCTGTTGTTGATATTGACGTGTTATTTATGTGATAATTCATGTGCTTTCATTTTAAGGTGATTTGATAAAATACAAATTTAAAAATTAAAAAGGTGACAAATTAAATAGAGATTAAAATAATTGTTTTTGTAAAGTTAGAAAATTAAATAAATTATTATATTTTTTCTTATTTTAAAGAATGTTATTCTTTGTTAGAGTTTTACTATTTTTTAATTTTAACTTTCAAGTATAAATTTATGCTGATTACTTTTTATGTGAAAGTAAATGAGAATTTTAAAATAAGAATCATGAGAATCTAAATAATCTTAACTATCAAATCAAAATAAATATTTCTAATATCACCAAAAAATAAGTATTTCTAAATTTTAGATTTTTATTTATATTATTTTATTAAAATAAAATCAACAACACCAAATATAATTAAAATATTAAAATGAAAAAATTTTGGATAATATTTAGTTTTAGATTTAAATATTTTATAAAAAATTGAAATAGATAGCAAGATGTTAAGATTATAAACATTAATAAAAATTATTTGATATTTGTTTTTTTTTTTTTACTGAAATAAATTGATCGAGGAATTTAATGGGTACTTTATGTTTTGTAAACATAAAACCGCCGAAAAAAATTGAAAAAAAATCAGACGTTGCAAGCAAGCTACATTTTTCTCACTACAATCAGACGCGGACAGCAGAGTTTTGTCAATTAATACGACGTCGTTGTTCCTCTTTTTGATTTGCTCATTTCTTTGTCAGAAGCGGGCCCCACTTGGTCCAAATTCTTTCTCCCACCCAATCATTCATAAGCAAAATTCCTTCGACTCTGTTTCAAAGTTCAAACCTCAAGCATTGAGGTTGAATTGAACCCCCCTCCCCAAAAAAAACCTCAAACAGAAAGAAAATAACAGGAAAGAAAGAAAAAAAATTCAAATCCTCGATTTTATCGAAACCTCACTGGAGATGGCTACACCACCATCTCCATCACTGACGTCGCCGCCTTCTACTCCCAACACTACTTCTTCTCCTCCTTCTCCTTCCCTTACGCCGCCAGTTACTAATACTTCAATCCCTGTGTCGCCTCCGCCTCCGCCTCCGGTGGCTGATTCTCCGAATGCTACGCTACCTCCGCCGCCTTCGGCCAGCGGGGGCTTGCCGCCTGGGACATTAGCGGGGCTTATCGTTGGGGCAGGGATGGGAGCGTTAATTGTGCTGATTGGAGTGGGCATTTTCGTAATTTTGTATAGGAGGAGAAAGAAGAAGCTTGCTGGAGCTCATCCTCAAGGAGGTCAGTCAGTCCATCTTTGTTTTATTTTTATGAAATAATTATTTGCACTTAATGTAGTTCATAACACTTCCTCCTGACTGTATCTTAATCCTATATTTCTGAAGTACCATTAGTTGCAGTTGGCTTAGAAAATGTGACTTTAGTTTTTAATATTATTTGTTTTTATGGAATCTAGGTTTAATTTTGAAGTGTTTGTTTTGTTTGTATTGTATCGTACTACTGTTTTTTAATGTTACTATTGTTAAATCATGTTAACTATATTTGTCTACATTTTGTCAACTTTGTATTATCTATTTATTTGTTTGTTTATCAGTGTTTAGAGTATAATAATGTTGTTTAAAAATAAAGAAAATAAGATTTTTGGTTTAATATGGATTATAGTGAACCTTGAGTTCCTTCCGGTATTTTGTAGTATAATATCATTGGGATTTCCTTCAAACATTGGTTTTTGGTTTTCATTGGTTTATGTTGTATATGTAAGAACAAATGCTTATGACCTAGATCTGCGTTATTGATGCTTTAATGGTATATGGTAAGCCATAATTTTCTTTTGGAGTTCACTTGAATCAATTGACTGAGAAGACCTGAAGTATGCAGCTTGAACGAGTTACTTTTATTAAGGATTTAAAGTTGTCATGAATTTATAAGTTATCGTAGTCTTTTGTTAATTAAAATGCAAGAATCAGTTTTATTGCTCTTATCATAGTGGTCATTTGTAATGTTCCCATGCTAATTTGATTTTTTAAACCATTTACAAAAGAATGAGTTTGATCCATTTCATCTTTCAAGCCATGATACATGCATGCCCATACATGCATACAAGAACATCCATGCATGCATGTCTAGTAAACAAACACATATGCATATCTGGGAAACGGAGGCATCCACTGGTATCAACACTTTTAGTAATTTTATCCCCAGTGCTGTAAAGATAAGCAGCAGTAATTTGGAAGTTTGTTTCTATTTATGTTTGATTAGCAAAAAATATTATATTGAGTATTTTCTATTTGCTTTTATTTTGATTTGGTCAAGACATTCTTCTGTTTCATTCTTGTATTATATGTTTTAGTTGGACAGCGTTTGCTTTATGATTACAGTCTCACGTGGTAGAAAAGAAATCAATGGTTTTCAAAGTGAAAGGAATTGACACTAAATCTTGCATGTTGTTATACATCCAGTTGATCCTCAACATTGGCAGCAGACTGTTCCTCAAATTGCTGTTCTGCCGAAACCTACTACTCCGCCAGGAATCACACCACATGTTTATAATTATGTTGACCCTCCTTCAACGAGTACTAGTTTGGGCTCAGAAAAGCCATCTAATCCATCACCTTCCTCAGGATTGGCCATGGGACAGTCATTGGGCACATTTACTTATGAAGATTTAGCATTGGCAACGGATAATTTCTCTGATTCTAATCTCATTGGTCAAGGAGGTTTTGGTTATGTCCACAAGGGAGTGCTAAAAGATGGGAAAGTAGTTGCAATTAAGCAGTTAAAAGCTGGAAGTGGACAGGGTGAGCGCGAGTTTCAAGCAGAGGTTGACATCATTAGCTGTGTTCATCATAGACATCTTGTTTCACTAGTTGGATACTGCATTATTGGCGAGAAGAGGTTGCTTGTTTATGAATTTGTCCCAAACAACACATTAGAATTTCATTTACACGGTGAGTTGTTGGTGGTTAAATCCCTCTTCCACCCCACCCCACTCCACCCCCCTAACTGGCTCTGAGAAAATGAACATTAGAGATTGTGCATTTTTTTCTTGCATGTGATGGATGATAGATGGGTAAGTCATATTCTATTGTGTGAAACAAGAAGTGTTTTGTATAATCATGATTCTAACTAGTTTTTGAACAGGCATAGTGGACAGAAGTAAACATTTGAGATCGCAACTTAGGTTAAGGATGTAGTATTGTGCTTATCTTATCCATGATACTTAGGTTTTAACTGGATGAAACTTAACACGCAGGAAAAGAGAGGCCAGTTATGAACTGGTCAACCAGAATGAAAATTGCTTTTGGTGCAGCCAAAGGATTGGCATATTTGCATGAGGACTGTAAGGATACAATTACTTATCTACTTTAAGTCGTGAAGTTCAAGTACCTTCCAGTTTCTAGTCTCATGGTTTATAATTTTTCCACTAAACATAAATATATAATCAGGTAAACCAAAGATCATACATCGCGATATCAAGGCAGCTAATATTCTTCTTGATGAAAGCTTTGAGGCAAGGGTATGGTTTCAGTTTTCAAGTTGAATGCTATTTCTATAGACACAGGATTGATTTGTCCCTTTGCCTCCTGAGGCTGAGAAAAAACCAAAATTCATATGCATTTCTCAATGTTATATCAGCTCTTTCAGTGTTTCTTGAAAAAAAAAACAAACCCGTTGATTTAGTTTCTGTATGACACTTGAATGAGCGAATCATCCTTTAGATTGGAACAATGAATAGAAAATGTATTTGATCATTAGTGTTTCAAGATGCCTTATCTCAAAATTTGATGAAAACTTGTTCTGAACATATTGAAATAAAGAAAAATTCTTTTTGATTTGGATGGCCTAAGTTCTGTGATTCTTTTTCAATAAAAGTATTTCACACTCTTGCATGTCTGCTTTCCCAGGTTGCAGATTTTGGTCTTGCAAAGTCTTCTTTAGATACTGATACTCATGTATCCACTCGTGTGATGGGAACTTTTGGGTAATATATGTATTTTTACGTATCTACTCAGCATATTGTTGCACTAATAAATTTGTTTCTCACTCCATGCTATCTTGCAGTATAGTTTCCTTTTACCTATAATCTGTAAATATCACATGCGTCCCTTCTCACAAGAATTTATACATGCAGTTATATGGCTCCAGAGTACGCCTCTAGCGGGAAGCTCACTGAGAAGTCGGATGTTTTCTCCTTTGGGGTTGTGCTTTTGGAGTTGATTACTGGACGCCGCCCTGTTGATAAGACTCAGCCATTCTTTGATGATAGCATAGTTGATTGGGTCTGTATTCTTCTTATCTGTATTAGTTCATTTAATATGTGTATATAATCTACTCAAATCATTACATATTTCCCATTTTAAGTGATTTCTTAATATTAAAAAGGCGATCTTCTATTCTTTTCAAACGTTGGAAACAAGAGGTTTAGGTCCCACCAGAACATGAACTTGCAAATGGCCAATTTTCTTTAACAAACTATACAGCCTTTCTAAGATCCTGAATTATTAGTGCTTGACTGGCATGGGATGGATAACAGATCCTTTTTCTGAATTCTAGGCAAGGCCTTTGCTCTCACAAGCTTTGGAACATGGGAATTTTGATGCATTTGTGGATTCAAGGTTACAGAAGGACTATGATTCCAATGAAATGACCCGAATGGTGGCTTGTGCTGCAGCCTGCGTGCGTCATTCAGCAAGGAATCGCCCACGGATGAGCCAGGTTCTTTGACTAACTGCTTAATATTAAGTTTTTAGATCTTAATCAACACTTTTTTATTTTTATCAGTTAGGTAAATGTTCCATAGACTTGAATGATCACTTAGTTTTTCAACCAGGGTAACATATTGTCTCTAGCAAAAGTTAATTGTTAGTATCTATGCTTGTTCGATAACATCTTTTAACTCTAGATATATTTTAACAATTGGGGATGTTTTTACTTCTTAATTATAGCATCTACATGTTCAAAATCATTGGTAGTTTATGCTACTCAGATTGGGTCTAAGTGTTGGATATGAGTAATTGTCTGACAAGAGTATGTTCAATGGTTTCTATGTTTTTCCATGTACTTGGAGGTCCTTGGAGAGTCATATCCCCATACCCATGTCTGAAAATATATCAGACATTGGTTTTGAACAAGGGTACATCAAAAAAATTAAAAAGTCGGAGCAACAAGTTTTGAGAATTAATGACTGTAGAATAAATGCTGGCTTGTAACCACCTTTCTGTCACGTAATGAAGGTACTTCGAGTCCTGGAAGGAAATATGCCTCTGGATAATTTGAACGAAGGAATCACTCCTGGGCACAGCAGGGTGTTCGGTTCCTTTGAAAGTTCTGATTACAGCTCAGCCCAATACAAGGAAGATATGAAGAAGTTCAGGAAGATAGCACTGGAAAGCCAAGAGCTTCCTAGCAGTGAATACAGTGTAGTCATCAGTGATTATGGTGTTAACCCATCTAGCTCCAGCACTGAAGGGCAACAAAGCACCCAAATTGAAACATCAAAAGGGGAGAAAGAAACCACAGATGTAAGTGGAAGCTCATAACAAAATCTACCACGAAATTTGCTCGGACAACAGTAAAAATTCTTTTTCCACCCAGTTTTATATTCACCATTGTATTGCCTCGTTTGCAACTAGAGGGCATCACTTCTAAAGCAGATCTGAGATTTCTGCTATCCGAAATATGGCAGCAAACAATGGAATTGGGTGGATTTTGTCAATTCCATCGATTTCAAAGTATTATTTGATTGGTTAGAGTTGTGAAAACCTCTATTGCATGTATATTTAATGTAGCTCACGGCTAGTAAGTTGAGTGCTGTATCAAACTCTATAGAGGATGTTCAATGAAATTACTCCGGTGCTTCACTATTGTGTTGTTTAGGTATGCAAATCCTCACTTTAAGTTAGTGTTCTTACGATGCAACCGAAGTAGGGCTGCTATCTGTGGGGTTTAATTCGTTTTGGTTGAACTTCGGAAATGGATTTCGCAATTTCAGATTGGCTCGTTTTCCAATTATAAATGTGTGTGTGTGTTTTTATGGAACGGATTGCCAGATCGGTTAGAGTCAAATTTGGATTGAAGGATAAAGAGATTGGATTACGACTGGATCCATGTCCACAAGAATTCAATTAATTACGTAATGTCTAATTCTGAAAAATATGGAATAATTGAGATGCACATAGGGAAATGTCTACTCTATGAAGTCCTACAACAAATTGGTATGTTTTCATATTTAGGTAATTGACAATAAGTTGTCAACGATCCTTGTTTAGCTTGTTTATTATTATTTTATTGTTTTTAGTTTGTTTAGTTGTTTAATAGAGATTGATATAGATATTTATTTATGTTAGCAAATCTCAAAAAATTCTATATAATTGAGATACTTGTATATGTTATTATATAAAGAATTAAGAGAATTTAATCTATTCGAGTGAGGGACATTATTTGTAAGATTGCATTTGAGTGTAAAACTTGTGTGTTGTGATTTTACAAGCCAAGTTCATAGGGGTTAATTTAGTGGTGAGAGTACCAATCTTTTAGGATACAAAAATGAGGAAATTATTACTTGGGTGTGATATATTTAGGTTCACTTGTAAGTTTTGGAGATAATGGATATTTCTTCTTGAGTTAGGCTTTACAGACATAGGGAAACTGAACTGCGTAAACATTCTTTGTGTCCTCTATTTTTGTTCTTTATTTCGTAGTGCTTGAAGAAGTGCCAACTTCCCCAATCACTTCTTCTGGCACTAATATTGTTTTTTAGCAATTGCCTTAAAGTTAGCAATTGATATCAAAGCTTTTCACTTAACGTAGCTAGTGGAGATTCATAGTGTAGTTAAATTCAAGCTATGAAAGGTTTCTCTACTTTACGTCCCCAATGTTGGAGATTGGTGATCATGCATATTAGAAAGCACATATGAAGGCTTATATAAAATCCATTGATGAAAGATCTGGCGAGCAATTCTTACTGGATGGGAGCCATCCATGATGGATAGTGAGAATGGGAGTGTGGCTAACCTCAGGTACAGTGGATCACTGAAGAAGAAAAGCTTGCAAATGCCAACTCAAAAATTTATACACCGTCTTCTATGAAGTAGACTTGTAGGAACTTAAAAGGATCACTAAATGTACGATTGCTAAATTTACTTTGGATGTTTTGGAGATAGCACATGAAGGTACCTCCACTATTAAACAATAAAAAATGCAAATGTTGACCTCTAAATTTAACAGCTTGAGAATGCAAGAACTACAGATTGTTAGAGAGTTCTATGCAAAGTTTTGTGATCTTTCAAACTAGGTGTTTGCATTGGGAAATGAATACTCCAATGTCAAACTAGCTACGAAGGTGTTGAGATCTCTTCTTGAGAGATTCTCCATCAAGGTTACAACTATTGAGGAGACTAAGGATTTTGAAAGACTGGCTATTTATGAACTCATTGGCTCTCTATAGACCTTTGAGATAAACTTTGATGAGGCTAAACACAACAGGGAAAAAGGTGATAGAAACATTGCTTTTCAAGTTGGCGAGTGTTGAAGATCTTTAGAAGCATATTGCCTTACTCACAGAGAAATTTTATTAGGCTTTTAAGAAGCAAACAATGAGGTTCAAAAAATTTGAAGCCAATGCTAATGTCCCTTGAAACAAATAAAGGGATTATCATTAAGGAGGAACCAAAGAAAGATGAAACGAAGGGTGTCCAGTGCGATGAATGTCAAAAGTATGGTCATATCTAATCTAAGTGTGTTAACACTCTAAAGAAGAAGAAAGTCACTTTGTGTGACCTGGAGTGATGAAGATTCATCTAGTAGCTCAGATTAAATGTCACCAATTGTTTTCACAATATTCATTAAATACCAATTCACAACACCTAACACAAATAACCATTTACATTATTTCAACCATTTCATCATTATACCATTTATATACATACATTAATATTTTGTTTTCTTTCATTCAATTTGACACCAACTACCCAAAGTTCCAAATTAACCATTTACGATAAAAACTGATTCAACTTACGGTACATTCCATATATAATAACATAAAGGAACTATACAAATATTGTTGAGTCAAGAGCTGCAGTTTGGATGCTGGATCAATTCTCGAGTCTTCGAGATCTAATAATACTTGCACACGGAATAAACAAACTGTACGCGGAGTGATAAATCTCAATAGTACTTTCATGGTTCAAATCAATATTATATTAGAAATAGAAAGATAAAGTTTCCATCAATGCACAATTTAGTTTCAATCATTTCAATTCACAAATCACGCCTCATGTATCAAACTCATTTGGCAACACATATAAACATTACATATGATGTTCACAATCATCACATCACATTCATTTTTGGATAAAATCATATCATCTATTTATGTCTCATATACCAAATTAAAGTACAATATCATTTAACTATTTATATAAACATATAATATCATGCTTTCGAATAAAAAGTCTTATTCAAATTCATTTCATAACATACCATTCATTCATTTTGTAATATGCACTTTTTTTCATATTTTATCTCATTTGTTTCTTGAATCTATTGATTCGTTTGATTACCATATTTACCCTCAGAGCTCATTTAAACCAGTTCACATGGTTTTTCACATGCTGTCATTTGATACATTTCATACATATACACATATGGTACCATTTCATATCATTATTTCAGTTCAAATATCATTTATTAAGTTCATGTTTCATAATCCCTATTAACTAGCCACAGACTTAAGATAGATACACGAATCATCCAACCATCACACTAATACGACACCTAGTGCCTCATCAAAATGACCAAAGTAAATATTGTGCTCATGCCTCATTGGTATAACCGAAGTAAAATATGCTCCGTACCTCATCAGATGTCTGATGCAATAATACGCATTGGGCCTAATTGACTGCCTCCAAACGTGTGAACATTTATAGTAAAAATCGTGCAAATAAAAATATATCAAATCAATGTGGTATTTGCAAGTGAACATGTGAGATTGTAATATAGTTTTGTGTTACAAATGAACACCAGGAAGCATTCCGAGGATCGTACCCAAGGGAGGTTGAATTAAATCTAAATATGCTTTCTATAGTAGTAGGTCTAAACAATAATCATTAAGAATCTTATTACAACAATTAAAATTAAAGATTAAGTTTATAAAATAAAAACTAAAATATTAAAACAAAATTTAACAAACGAAAATCTCTCAAGTAACAAGTAGAAGATTAACTCGTTTAAGTGGTCGCAATTAACTTCAAAACTTGAATTTTAATAGGGAATTAGTTAACTAGATAGTATTACCTTTCGACCTCTACTACCTAACTAATCGATCAATACTCATTTATCTTTTGCCTCACTTTCTTGGCTGAGATAAATCTTGATTTACTCGGCAAACACGTCGTCAGAATAGTTTACCTAGATTACTTCTTAGGGTCGTCAATCCTAGGATTTAAGCACACAATAATTATACCAACTAATTGATATGCGAAACCCTTGGTCTTCCATTAATCACTCCAACATCCACTCATTAATCTTCCTAAGGATTTAGCCACTCATCGACTCAATAACCATATTTTTCACAATTAAATTAATCATGCAATAAAACAAATTAAAGTAAAAGAAAAAGTGATAGAAATTGTCCATTGATGAACTAAATGTACTCAGATCTGCAAAATCCTTTAATAGTGATTGAGATCTCGTCGTTTGCAAACCAGAAGTAAAAGTAAATTGCTAAAATAATTAATAATGAATACTTGGACTCAAATCGAATCTAAGTCGAAGATCAAGAAATAAAATTGTTTTAAAATAAACCTAAACTACTAAACTAAACCCTAAAACAGATTGGCAAAAGCTCCGTAAGTTTTGCTTCAACTTAACTATTTATAGGTAGAGTTTAGCAGCCCTAATTAGGTCAAATACAAGTCTTAATCACATAAAATATGAGTTGTGTGGATGGAAACACTTTTTCTTAATTTTTTCCCCAAGTCGCACCTATGTTATGACACAACCTTATGCATGTCGCAACACAATTTCGAATATGAAATTCTGAATCGGCTCAGTTGTGTTGCTACTCCAAAAGCTTGTGATATGACTCAGTTGTTGTTCCTGGTGCTCTTGGGTTTAAAGATAAGTATCTTGCACACTCAATTAGATCTTTAAAACTACCTTAAGGTCGATATTGACCCAATAGGTCAACTAACTCGAAATAATGTGCAAAAATGCTTATTTTGCAATAATTTGAATCTAAGCTACAAAAATGTGAAAATGCAATAAAATATATTAAAATGACTAGAAAACAAGCTTGTTAAGAGCCAAAAAGTATTTAAATTGCCACTATATTTTGTGGAAGGTCAAATACCCCTACACTTAAGTCATTGCTTATCCATAAGCAAATGGATAAAAATAAAAGAAAATAAAAAAAGAAATCAAAAAGAAAAATGCAAAGATAAAAATAGAGTACTCGAACATGCTTTGTACTGGAAATTGGACTGAGGTGATATAAATAAGATGATATGAATAATCACATAATTCTAGCACGATATGTAACTGACTCCTATTTTTAATATCAGATAGGTTAGTTCGCTAAATTACAATGCAAACAAATTCAAGGATGTTCAGCATAATAGTCCATCAAAACATATACACGAATATACATTTATGCTAAAAGAAGTCTAAATTGGTAAAAATTTTCAAACCTCAATTCAATTTTCACCTATGTAGTGTATCATCTAGGTCATATAGGACTTTTTGACTTGTAATGTTCTACGGCTTAGGTTGGTTCAAATTTCAAGAATAGATACATCAAAATGGTTTAATCACAAAAATAGTTAGGCATATTATATTGTTTCCAGTACTCCCTCAATGTCCCAAATTATCTCACCACCTTATATCCACTTCTCTCACCTTTCTCTCACCTTTCTTTTCTCTCCATTTCCTAAGGCACGGTATAGTATTCATGAGTACAATCATCTTACCAAGTCTTTTAGGCAAAAATGAGTATATACCTTTTTTTAGCCACTTTGCTTTTATACAGTCAAGATTGTCTCGCTTGGCTTTTTAGCATTCATATAGCTTTTCTTTTAACTGATTTTTCATGTAACATCCCGATTTTGGGCCTAGTCAGACTAGTGGTTTCAAGAACACAAATTCGAAGAAGAAATATTTGTTTTATGATTTTTTTGAGGTCCATGATATGTTTTCATGATTGTGTGAAAGTTTCGTTAAGAAATTTTGTTGATAGGGTGTCCAATTTGATTTTTAAGACTAAACTGAATAAGTTCCAAAATATACATTCTAGAAGCTTTGAGCATGAAATTTCCATGGATTTTTAATTACAGGATCTTAAATAGCAATTTGACCAATTTCTATTTTTATGGACAAAAATGGGCATGGATAGGTAAAATTTCAAAGAAAGGCATTAAGGGCATTTTGGTTATTTGGTAAATAAAAGAATAAAAAGGGAAAATCAAGTCAAAATGTGTCCATCTTCTTCATCCTTGGCCAAAAATCTCAAGCTCACCATAGCTAGGGTTTTTTCATCTTTCAAGCTTGATAGTAAGTGCATCCTAGCCCCGTTTTTAATGCTCCTTATGTTTTTGAGATCGTTATCACCCGATTTACCTATTTCTACTATTATTTTGAAGTATGGTTCATGTATAAAAATTTACCCATGTGTGACATGCATGTATTATGATGTCTAATGGTAGATTATGCAAGTTTAATGTTAGATAAACAACTTTTGCTAGGTGATTTTTGGTGAAAATTGACAAAATGACCTATTTGTAAAAAAATTCAAAATGTGTGTAAAAGTGTGATTAAATAAAAAATGTGGACTACTATAAGTATAAAAGAGGCTCGTCTAGGCTTGTGAATCAAAGAAATTGAATAAATTTCATTTTTCGAGCCTAGGGCAAAAATGTAAATATGTTAAAGTTTAGGGGTAAAAATGGAATTTTGCCATAATATGACTTTTGGAATGAATGAGTAATGTGATTATTAAATAAGCTAAATTTTCTATTATAGATCTAGAGAAATGGAGTCCAGACATAAACCGAGGAAAGAACAAGGTTGTGGACTAAAACGTATAGTTAGCCATATTTTGGTACCGAGGTAAGTTCGTGTGTAAGTAATGAAACATTTCATTATTAGGTATTTAATGCTTTAACATTGCATGAATTGTGAAATTATCTTTGTGGATTTGATTAATGTTGACTCGATGACGATTCGACGAAGATTTAATACCTAGAAATCCCAATTGAACCTTAGGAATAGTTAGGATACAAATGTCATGACATTAGGTTATGAGTTTACGTGTAAGAACATATTTGGGATATGACATTGTTATGAGATTTCGTGCAAGACCATGTTTGGGACATGGCATCGATATGAGAATCGTGTAAGACATAGCTGGGCTATGGGCATCGATATGATCCTATGTAAGACCATATCTGGGATATGGCATTGGTATGATTCTATGTGTATGTGATTCCCGAGTATCCTTTAGTATTCCAAGTGGTTCAACGGGTAATCCAAAGATTATGTCAACGAAATGACAAGGTATGATCATGTTGAAAGGCTACATGTATGTACACAAACCTCATAATTATTGAGATTATAAATCGATGAGACCTTGGTAAGAAGTGAATGAATAAATCATGATCATGAGTTTTATTGTATATTGTGTAAATGACACGATTTAAAATGTATCTATGATACTTGATGACATTGTGATAAATTATATTGTGTTATGTGTACAATAATGCATGGTTAATGTTGTTAATTATTGACATGGAAACTTACTAAGCTTTATGCTTACTCCCCTTTCTTTTCCATTTTCTTATAGTATTGCCAAGCTAGCTTGGGGATCGAAGGACGTCGGAGACTCAATCACACTATCAATTGGAACTTTTGGGTATAGTTAGTCTCAACATTTTGAGTATGACATGTATAGGGACTTGGTCTTTTTGTTATATGTCATATTGGTTTAGCCAAATGTGTTGGCTTATGATGATATTTGATTTATTTTGTATAAGGCCATGGGATGTGGCTCATATTGATTATTAGGTTGTAAACCTATTCATATATGCATGCATGCAATCTAGGGAATGATGCTTATATGTATATGAGTTGGCAAAATTGGATTTTTCATAATATGGAGTCTTAAGCAAGTATGAATTGATAAGAAGTTGCCATGTATGAGCCATGTTTATGAATGTTTAAGTGCTTATTTATGCCATGTTAGATGTCATTGAGATGTGTAAGTGTGCATGTGTTATTGAGGGTGACAAATGGCTTGGAAAATAGACTCAAATTTGTCCACACAGGTAGATACACGTGCATGTGTCTAGGCCGTGTGTGACACACGGCTTGCCCCAAGGGCATGTGTTCTGGCTGTGTGTCCCCTGCACCTTAGTTTTGAGAAACAGAATGCCCAGTAGTAAACACACGGGCATGAGACACGGTTGTGTGTCTTGGCCGTGTGAGAGACACGACCATAGGACATGGGCATGTGTCCAGGCCGTGTGAAGTCTACACTTGATTTTCAAAATTTAATTCGCCATACGGCCTAAGGACATGGACGTGTTCCTTGGTCGTGTGACCTTATTTGGTTGATGATGTCATAAATAGAATGTCCCCTATTTTGGACATGGTCTGAAGCACGGGCATGTGATATGTCACACGGACGTGTCCCTTCACCCATACGGGCGTGTGGA
Organism: Gossypium rotundifolium; assembly: GCA_025506655.1. Taxonomy (NCBI): domain Eukaryota; kingdom Viridiplantae; phylum Streptophyta; class Magnoliopsida; order Malvales; family Malvaceae; genus Gossypium; species Gossypium rotundifolium. The sequence goes on along the minus strand of CP106723.1, from coordinate 103,981,323 downwards.
CCTTTTTCATGAAAAATTTTCTAAGTTTCCCAAAAGTTTTCAAAGTTCTCGGTTTAGTCCCAAACCACTCCTAATGTATGTTTTAGGCCTCATAGGCTTGTTTAAGGGTGATATGAATGTTTATGAAAAGTTTTAAATTTGAGTGGAAATTCATGTCTAGGTCTTAAATGTTTGTTTGAGTCTAAGTCCAATAATGCCTCGTACCTTGTTTCGGTGTCGAATACGGGTAAGGGGTGCTATATTTCAACTCAGGCACAAGCTTGCAAGAATCTTGAACTCAATATACCATATCGTTCCTTAAGTTCACTCTCAATTTTTTTATTTTGAAACCTCAATTATGTATCTACCTAACCCTCAATATCAATGGCCTAGCACCTAAGTGTTGGATCTGGTGCCCTTAAGTTTAGTATTTTTGTTTAAGTACACTTGTAATTTTTTGAATATATTGGTTAATAAAATTATTCATAAATTACATTAATAATTTGTATATTGTTCTCACATAGTTTTTGCACGCAAAGCAAAATGGAAGAAAATGTTGCTTATTGGTTGTCTAATCTTTAACTAATACTAAGTGGTATTACATGGTCGGATCGTAATACGAAAAGAAAACTTGTGTTAGTAGACAAACCTTAACTGGAAATGAGCAAACTGATTGAAAGATGAATATGTTGTCTATCAGGTCCAATTAGGGAGATGTCTTATCTTAGGCATCAGAGCAGATGACTCCTAGAAGATAGAGACATAGATGTGACTGACAAGATAGAGACATAGATGTGACTGACTGGACTGACTGTACATCGAACCGAACTCAAGTAGAATAGATCCTAAATCTATTTATAAATTTATTCTCTTGTGATGTTCATAGTGTGGCATACCTAAATCTTAAGTGGATGGCGAATTGTGTATGTGTGGCTCGTACACTTTGATGCAAGTAACAACATAAGTTCGAATAAATAAGGAACTGAAAGCTGATGCGTTGGGTGTATGACTTCTGCAGTACGTAGCGTTATTTACAAGAGTGGAATTCATGGCTCGAGACATGGGTAAATGCTATTCTCTCATTGGCATTACATGATTGATGAAAAGAAAACATGACCATGGGTCTTTCGTCTTTTTGATGAATGAATTAATTACCATTCGATAGTAATTGATTTTTCATGAAGGAAATGTAATGGTTACCATAAGATAAAATAGTATTGTTAGAATCCCTAGAATTAGGGATATATTATTGAGGAAATATTATGTAAATAGAAATTAATCATAGTTACTGATTCTTAGGATAATTATAGTTTTTTAGGGATTATTTCCTTCCTTAGAGTAGTTTATCTCTTTTTATACCTGTAACCTAATTAGCTAAAGGAAGAATATGATTTCTACAGTTTTTTAAATGGTATTGGAGCCTTAGGAATTATTCGATTCTCTTGTCTATCTTCCTAAAAATTCCTTTGATTTCTCAACCATCTTCTTAAAATTTCCTCTCCTATTTTTCCATGGGTGATCTTCACAATGACACCATGTCCGAAACTGAGATCTCACAAAATCTCAGACTGTCAATCGAGGGATCAATCAAAGTGACCTCAACTCTTCACTAATAATCACTAGTCATCGACTAGATGTAAAAAACTTCCTACAATGGTCTCAATCTGTCCTAATGGTGATTCGTGGTCGTGGCAAGTTGGGATATATCAATAGAGACCTCCTACGTCCTAATGTAGCAGATGCTACCTATGCTACTTAGGAATTCAATAACTCAATTGTTATGGCATGGCTGATCAATTCTATGGAAGGCCATATAAGCCGAACTTACCTTCTCTTTAAGACTACGAAAGACATGTGGGATGCAGTCAAAGAGAACTATTTTGATCTTGGAAACGCTTCCTAAGTTTTTGAGATCAAACTCAAGTTGAAAGACATTCGACAAGGGACACTTGAGGTAACTCACTACTACAACAATCTAAAAATATTGTGGCATGAGTTAGACATGTACTATGAAGCTAATTGGGGGGAAGGCCTAGAACACACTAGGTTTATGACTCACCTCAACAACGAGCGTCTCTATGAGTTTCTAGCTGGGCTGAGGCATAAGTTAGACGAGGTTCATGGCAGAATTTTGGGCAGATCACCTCTCCCAACCATTAGTGAAGCTTTTGCAAAAGTGAGGAGAGAAGAGAAACGTCGTCTTGTCATGATGGGGGAACCCAAACCAATAATCTCTACTGACCAGCCTGCTAAATCTACTGCTCTTGTGCCCAAAGGTCCTCAAACACAAAAAACTCGTGTTGGGAATGAGTCTGGATCGAACAGACCATCGTGTAGCCACTGCAATCGTGTTGGTCACACAAAGGAAAAATGTTTTAAACTCCATGGTTATCCAGATAAAACAAAAGATAAGAAAAGCGCTCATTATCTTCCAATCTGGCGATGAGGTGCTAGGATGTGCGCCTAACCAAGACGCAACTCGAAAATCTCCATAAAATTCTGAGTACCTCTACTAGTCATGGGAATTTAGCCACTTAAGGTACTGCTCTCAATATTGCTCTCGACTCTAATAACCAATCTCCTTAGATACTAGATTCGGGTGCGTCGGACCACATGACAGCTAACCTCACTCTATTCCAAACCTTTTTCATTAATACACAGTGACTTATGGAGAGCTAGTCGAGTGAAAAACATTACTGGTGAGAAGTGGTTTATTACTTTTATTGATGATCACACTAGGGTATGTTGGGTCTATCTTTTAAAAGACAAATCTAAAACTCCCAAAGTTTTCCAAAAATTCAACTCAATGGTTCGAAACCAATTCAACTCTACCATCCAAACTCTCCACACTGACAACGGGAGAGAATACTTTAATTCTGTCCTAAGGTCATACCTTTCAGGCCAAGGAATTATACTGTAACAGCCCGATTTAGGGCCTAGTCGGGATAGTGGTGCGAGGCCACAAACCCGAGGTGAAATTATGAGTTTTCCAGGTTTATGCCATGTTTGCATGTTAGTATGAAAGTTTTGTAAAGCAATTTTATTAAGTTAAGGTCAATTGGTCCAAAAAGGACTAAATTACAAAAGTTGCAATATATGAGTTTCTAGAAGCTTTTTGCATGAAATAGCTTTAGAATAATAATTATGAGCCCTTAAATAGAAAATTTCCCAAAAATAAAATTTTGGACAAAATTGGCCTTAAGATGGTTAAATAGAAATTTTTAAGAGGAAGGGTATTTTGGTCATTTGGCCTAATTAGTGTTTTAAGTGGGAAAAAGATGAGAAAAATCCACTCATCTTCTTCCTTGGGCTGCCAAAAATTTGGAGACACCATAGCTAGGGTTCTTCATTTTTTTTCAAGCTCATAGTAAGTTCATCTTAGCCCCGTTTTTAATATTCTTCGTATTTTTGAAGTTCCCGTATTATGAATTAGCTAATTTTAACTATAAAATGAGCTAAGATGCATGTTCAAAAATCTACCCTTGGATGAAATGCTTGTTAAATGATGTTTTATGGAAGTTTAAGGGAGTTTGATGTTAGATAAACATCTTTTCCTTAATGAATTTCATGAAAAATGATAGTAGGGACCATTTTGTAATAGTTATAAAATTGGTCATACCTACTAGAAATAGTGAGAATTGATGATTATTATAGAAGAGAAAATGATTCAGTTGACCATGAAGTTTAAGAAAGTTGCATGAAAATCATTTTACAAGAATTGGGGCAAAAGTGCAAATATTAGAAAGTATAGAGGCAAAATAGTAATTTTGCCAAAGTATGAGTTATGAGTCAGTTTAGTCAATATGGTTATTAAATGATCTATTTATGATTATAGATCAAGAAAAATGAAGCCCGATCAAAACCCGAGGCAAGAACAAAGTCGAGGACTAAATTGCACATCTACATACATTTTGTATATTGAGGTAAGTTTGTATGATTTCTAAGTTTTATGATTTTTATCATTAATTTGCTTAGTATAATGTACAATAATTTTATGAAATGATCATGTTATGTTCAAGCAAGAAATCACAATAATATGTACAAGCAAGTCCCGATTAAAGATGAATTTCCCTAGGATACTCGATCTACCACACAAGTTATCATGTAAGTCCAAGGCAAGCTTGGCATTGATCAGGATATCATGTAAGTCCAAGGCAAGCTTGGCATTGATCAAGTTATCATGTAAGTCCAAGGCAAGCTTGGCATTGATCAAGATATCATGTAAGTCCAAGGCAAGCTTGGCATTGATCAAGATATCATGTAAGTCCAAGGCAAGCTTGGCATTGATCAAGTTAGCAAGCAAGTTATCATGTAAGTCCAAGGCAAGCTTGACATTGATCAAGTTAGCAAGCAAGTTATCATGTAAGTCCAAGGCAAGCTTGGCATTGAGTATGTTATCAAGAGCAAGACTTCATATAAGTCCATGTCAAGACATGGCTGTGAAACCAAGATGAGATAACCCATGTAAGACCATGTCTTGGATATGGCTTTGGCATCATATTATGTGGGAAGAGATTTAGAATCCTCGATTATTCACAGAAATTCATCGGGCAAATGGGTAAGCTAAAAGAAGATAGCAAGAAAGCTAAGAAAGTAAAGTTAGTATCAAGATGAACTTAGATGAAGTTGAGTATTATTCATGTTGTGAATGAGAAAGTAGATATCATGATTATTGTTATTATAGTATACTGATCAATGTGGTCAAGTGATATAGGTATCATGGTTACCTTACAAGTATGATAATAGTAAGTGTCACGAGACATGTAAGAATTTATATGAGTAAGTAAGCTCTTTAGCTGAAATTCAGGATACCATTGTTTATGTGAAATGGTTTATATTAAGCAATGATGATGCTATGAGTTGTTACATGCAAACTTACTAAGGTATATGCTTACGTTATGATTCTTTTTTTCTATGCAGTCCTGCCAAGCTAACTCGTGGATCATTAAAGTCGGAGCTTGCAACACACTATCAACTCTTATTTTAGTATAGCCAAGTTACTTTACTAAGTATGGCATGTATAGGAAACATTCATTTTGTGGACATGTTTTTAAGAACGGCCTTTGTAAAGGTTATCAAGTTTATTATTCTTTTGTATATGGCTAAGTGATTGGCCAAATTTGACTAAGCATGTATGTTTGTTGAGATCAATGAAGCATGTAGTATTATTCATAAATTGGGTTGTTATTGCATCGTTGAATTGTGTATGGATATGATATTCATTTCAGGGTGGCTAACGGCTTGGTAAATAACCTGTAAGTGCCCACACGGTTGGACACACGGGCGTGTGTCAAGACCTTGTTAATCCTGCACCTTAGTATTATTAACCATAATAGGCCATGGGCAAATCCCACGGCTGTGTGTGTATGCCGTGTAAGACACACGGTTTGGACATGGCGTGTGCCTAGACCGTGTTAATTTAGTCAGTATATCAAGGATTAGCACACGGCCTAAGCCCACGGGCGTGTCATGGCCGTGTGAAATTAGTCAGTAGCCTTCCACGGTTGGTAGGCATGGGCATGTCTAAGCCGTGTGGAAATAGTCAGTAGTTCTACACGGTTTGAGGGCATAGGCGTGCTTAAGGGTACACGGGCGTGTGAACCCTGCTTTAGAAATGAGTTATTTGATTCTAATTCTAAAAGTTTTCTGACATGAGTTAAATGTCTCGTAGGCCCTTGTTATATGTGTTGACTAAGAAAGTGAAGTTTTTAAGTTGGAACAAAATTTTATAGCCCGTAAGTACATGTTTCAGTGAGTTCAAGCATAGTAATGTCTCGTATCTAGACACAGTATCGGTCTTGGATACGGGGTGTTACATTTAGTGGTATCAGAGCTACGATTTAGTCGGTTCTAGGACTAACGTAGCACGAGCATGAGTCTAGCTATACATGCCATACGTAAGAATGTTTTTATAATGATAGTGTGACGACTCCTGACGACTTAAATTATGTTTATACATATAGTAAATGGATCTCGAAGGAGCTGAGGCAGATGATGTAGAAAGTAACACACTAGCTCCCGCAGAAGGGACGATGTCGTATGAGAATGAGAATAGACCCACTACGGTGAGTCAAGAAGGAGGAGGAGAAGAGGCTAGAGAAGCTTTCCTCCATATGATGGATGCTTGGTACACGGAGTTCATTCGAGTGAACCCGAATGCACAACCCCCTCCACCCCCGCTTGTTCCACAACCTACTCCAGTAGCCCCTCAAGTGGTAGAGGTGGTAAGAGGAGGTAAACCTCCAATTGATAGGATCAGGAAGCATGGGGCAGAAGAATTCTGAGCTAGAAAAGATGATGATCCAGAAAGAGCTGAGTTCTGGTTAGAAAATACCATCAGAGTATTTAACGAACTATCCTGCACTCTTGATGAATGCATGAAGTGTGTAGTCTCTCTCTTAAGAGATTCTGCTTACCAATGGTGGAACACCCTTGTGTCGGTGGTACCAAGGGAAAAGATTTCATGGGAATTCTTCCAAGAAGAGTTTAAGAAAAAGTATATCAGCCAGAGGTTTGTAGACCAGAAGAGGAAAGAATTTCTAGAGTTGAAGCAAGGCAAGATGTCGATGGCGATTATGAGCGAGAGTTAAATGCGACTCGGCAAATGCAGCTCATGAATGTGTGTCCACTGAGGCCATTATGAGTAAAATGTTTGAAGATGGTTTAAATGAGGACATTAAGCTGGTTGTTGCTATCCTCGAATTAAAAGAATTCGTTGTGCTAGTGGAAAGGGCTTGCAAAGCCAAAGAACTAGTAAAAGAGATGAAGAACTTTGAAATGGAGTCTCGCGATTCTAGAAAGAGACAGTGGAACAAGTCGTTCCAATTGTCATCCAAGAAGTCAAGAGATTTTCCAGCTCGATCAGCTACTTCAACTGGATTTTCAAGAAAAGACAAGGGTAAGCAGTATGTGGAAAATAAAGCATAGACGACTTCAGTTGCAAGTGTTGGGAATTTTACACCTGACAGACCAGAATGTCCACAATGTGGCAGATGCCATTTGGGAGAATGCCGAGCACATGAAAATGCATGTTTTAGATGTGGTTCCCAAGACCATTTCATAAAGGATTGTCCAGAGATGACTAAAGAAGAGAGAACTTAGAACCGGAGATCCGGGAGTATGGTCAGAGGGAGACCGGAGAGGAACCCAAGAAGAGGGGCAAGTGGAAGAGGTAACCCTAGAGAGCAGGCCGCGAGACCCGAGGGCAGAGCGCCTGCAAGGACTTATGCCATTCATACTCGTGAAGAGACATCTTCCCCTGATGTTATTATGGGTACCTTTTCTCTTTACAACACCAAAGTTATTGCTTTAATAGATCCCGAATCCACACACTCTTACATTTACATGAAATTATTACCCGGTTTGGGTGTGCCTATAGATACCACAGAATTTGTGATTAAGGTGTCTAATCCTTTAGGAAAGAGTATGTTATTTGATAAAGTTTCTAAAGATTGTCCATTAATGATTAGAGGTCATTGCTTTAAAGCAAATCTTATGTTGTTACCATTTGATGAATTCGACCTCATTCTTGGTATGGACTGGTTGACTACTCATAATGTAATTGTAAATTGTGGGAAGAAATACATTGAGATGAGATGTGAGAATGGGGATACTCTTCATGTAGAATCAGATAAGCAAGGTAGATCGTCGGCAATAATTTCTCATATGATGGCACAGAGATATCTAAGAAAAGGGTATGAGGCATTTTTTGCCTTTGTATTGAATGATAAAGAGACAGAGTTAAAGATTGAATTAGTGCCGATAGTATGTGAGTACGTGGATGTTTTTCCTGAGGAATTACTAGGATTACCACCAGTTAGAGAAGTTGAGTTTGGCATTGAGATAGCTCTCGGTACTGTACTAATATCCATTACTCCTTATAGAATGGCTCCAACAGAGTTGAAAGAGTTGAAGTTACAGTTGCAAGAGTTGACAGACAAAGGCTTTGTAAGATCAGTTGTTCACCATGGGGCGCTCATGTTTTGTTTGTGAAAAAGAAAGACGGTACCATGAGATTATGCATTGATTACCGTCAGCTTAATAAAGTGACAGTAAATAACAAGTATCCATTGCCTAGGGTCGACGATTTGTTTGATCAATTGAGAGGAGCGATTGTATTCTCAAAATAGACTTGAGATCGGTACTACCGGTTGAGAGTGAAGGATTGAGATGTATCCAAGACGCCTTCGAATAAGATATGGGCATTATGAATTTTAGTCATGCCCTTTGGGTGACCAATGCTCCTGTGGTATTCATGGACTTAATGAACCGCATTTTCAGACCATACCTTGACAAGTTTGTAGTCATTTTTATTGACATGCTGATTTATTCTCGAGACGAGAATGAACATCTTGATCATCTACGGATAGTTTCTGAGACTCTTGAGAAAATCGGTTGTATGCCAAATTCGGTAAAAGTGAATTTTGGCTCAAGGAAGTGGGATTCTGGGACATATTGTCTCAAGAGATGGAGTCAAGAGTAGATCCAAGTAAGATCTCAGCTATAATAGACCGGAAACCACCGAAGAACATTCTTGAGATTAGAAGTTTTTTGGGCCTAGCAAATACTATAGATTATTTGTCAAGGGTTTTCTATGATTGCAACCCGATGACTAAATTATTACAGAAGAACGTGAAGTTTGAGTGGTCGAAAAGATGCCAACAAAGTTTTGAGAAGTTGAAAGCAATGCTAATAGAAGCTCCAGTTTTAGTACAACCCGAATCAGGGAAAGAATTTGTAGTCTATAGCGATGCATCCTTAAATGGATTGGGCTGTGTACTCATGCAAGAAGGTAAAGTGATTGCTTATGCCTCAAGACAGTTAAAACCTCATGAGAAGAATTATCCATCGTATGACCTAGAATTGGCCGCCATAGTCTTCACATTAAAGATATGGAGGCACCATTTATACGGTGAACGATGTCAGATTTTCACCGATCACAAAAGTTTGAAGTACTTGATAACACAGAAAGAGTTGAACTTAAGACAACCAAAATGGTTAGAGTTGATAAAGGACTATGAGTTGGTCATTGATTACCATCCTGGAAAGGCAAATGTGGTCACCGATGCTTTAAGCAGAAAATCCCTATTTGCCTTGAGAGCGTTGAATTCAAAAATATCTTTATCCAATGATGGTTCTATTTTAGCTGAGTTGAGAGCTAGACCAATGTTCCTTCAAGAGATCTTTGAAGCTCAGAAAGAAGATAGTGAGTTGCATGTCAAGAGAGCTCAATGCGAGTCAGATTCTGAATTCAACTTTTAGATTAATTTTGATGGATACTTGATGTTCAGGGATAGAGTTTGTGTTCCGAAAAAAGAGGAGCTTATACAGAAAATTTTGCACGAAGCACATAACGGATGTTTAATTGTACATCTGGGTAGCACCAAGATGTATAATGATTTAAAGCAACAGTATTGGTGGCCGAAAATGAAGAAAGACATTTCAGAATTTGTTACCAAGTGCATGATTTGTCAGCAAGTAAAGGCTGAACACTAAGTACCTTTGGGTTTACTTCAACCTATCTTGATTCCCGCGTGGAAATGGGACCGTATCACTGTGGATTTCATAACGGGTTTACCGTTGTCTCTGAGCAAGAAAGATGCTATTTGGGTAGTGGTTGATAGACTCACGAAGTTAGCCCATTTTATACCTGTACGAGTGGATTACTCCCTAGACAAGTTGGCAAACTTGTATGTTTCAGAAATAGTAAGACTTCATGGAGTTCCCTTATCAATCATATCGGATAGAGATCTGAGATTCACATCCAGATTCTGGAAGAAGCTGCAAGAAGCTTTGAGTACAAAATTGAGTTTTAGTACAACTTTTCACCCTCAAACTGATGGTCAGTCAGAAAGGTTAATTCAAGTACTCGAGGACATGCTCAGATGTTGTGTTTTGGAATTCCAAGGCAATTGGGAAAAGTTTCTCCCATTGGTAGAATTCACCTGTAATAATAGCTTTCAGTCGAGCTTAAAGATGGCGCCTTATGAGGCCCTATATGGGCGTAAGTCTGAGAACTCCTTTATTTTGGATGAACTTAAAGAGAACCAAATTCACGGGGTTGATTTGGTTAAAGAAGCTGAAGAGAAAGTGAAAGTGATTCGAGAATGTTTAAAGGCTGCATCAAATAGACAGAAATCATATTCAGATTTAAAGAGAAAAGAGATCGAGTACCAAGTTGGGCATAAAGTCTTTTTGAAAGTATCACCGTGGAGAAAAGTCCTTAGATTTGGCCGAAAAGGCAAATTAAGTCCTCGTTTTATTGGACCCTACGAGATTGCTGAGAGAGTTGGACTGATAGCTTACCATTTGGCTTTGCCATCAGAATTAGAGAAGATACATGATGTGTTTCACGTGTCAATGTTACGACGCTACAGATCAGACCCTTCGCATGTAATTACCCCTTCAGAAATAGAGATTCGTCCCGACATGACTTATGGTGAAGAACTAGTCAAGATTTTAGCTTGGTAAGTTAAGCAACTAAGAAATAAGAGTATTGCCTTAGTAAAGGTATTGTGGCAAAGGCACGGAATCGAAGAAGCTACATGGGAATCGGAAGAGAGTATGAGAAATCGATATCAAACCTTTTCTTTGGTAAGATTTTGAGGACGAAAATCCCTAAGGGAGAATTATGACCGATTTAGGGCCTAGTCGAGATAGTGGTGCGAGGCCACGAACCCGAGGTGAAATTATGAGTTTTCCAGGTTTATGCCATGTTTGCATGTTAGTATGAAAGTTTTGTAAAGCAATTTTATTAAGTTAAGGTCAATTGGTCCAAAAAGGACTAAATTGCAAAAGTTGCAATATATGAGTTTCTAGAAGCTTTTTGCATGAAATATCATTAGAATAATCATTATGAATACTTAAATAGCAAATTTCCCAAAAATAAAATTTTGGACAAAATTGGCCTTAAGATGGTTAAATAGAAATTTTTAAGAGGAAGGGCATTTTGATCATTTGGCCTAATTAGTGTTTTAAGTGGGAAAAAGATGAGAAAAATCCACTCATCTTCTTCCTTGAATGCATCGAAAATTTGGAGACACCATAGCTAGGGTTCTTCATTTTTTCAAGCTCATAGTAAGTTCATCTTAGCCCCGTTTTTAATATTCTTCGTATTTTTGAAGTTCCCGTATTATGAATTAGCTAATTTTAGCTATAAAATGAGCTAAGATGCATGTTCAAAAGTCTACCCTTGAATGACATGCTTGTTAAATGATATTTTATGGAAGTTTAAGAGAGTTTGAAGTTAGATAAACATCTTTTCCTTAATGAATTTCATGAAAAATGGTAGTAGAGACCATTTTGTAACAGTTATAAAATTGGTCATACATACTAGAAATAGTGAGAATTGATGATTGTTATAGAAGAGAAAATGATTCAGTTGAGCGTGAAGTTTAAGAAAGTTGCATGAAAATCATTTTACGAGAAATGGGGAAAAAGTGCAAATATTAGAAAGTATAGGGGCAGAATAGTAATTTTTCCAAAGTATGAGTTATGTGTCAATTTAGTTAATATGGTTATTAAATGATCTATTTATGATTATAGATCAAGAAAAATGAAGCTCGAATCGAAACCGAGGCAAGAACAAAGTCGAGGACTAAATTGCACATCTACATACATTTTGTATATTGAGGTAAGTTTGTATGATTTCTAAGTTTTATGATTTTTATCATTAATTTGCTTAGTATAATGTACAATAATTGTATGAAATGATCATGTTATGTTCAAGCAAGAAATCACGATAACATGTACAAGCAAGTCCCGATTGAAGGTGAATTTCCCTGGGGTACTCGATCTACTACACAAGTTATCATGTAAGTCTAAGGCAAGCTTGGCATTGATCAAGATATCATGTAAGTCCAAGGCAAGCTTGGCATTGATCAAGTTATCATGTAAGTCCAAGGCAAGCTTGGCATTGATCAAGATATCATGTAAGTCCAAGGTAAGCTTGGCATTGATCAAGATATCATGTAAGTCCAAGGCAAGCTTGGCATTGATCAAGTTAGCAAGCAAGTTATCATGTAAGTCCAAGGCAAGCTTGGCATTGATCAAGTTAGCAAACAAGTTATTATGTAAGTCCAAGGCAATCTTGGCATTGAGTATGTTATCAAAAGTGAGACTTCATATAAGTCCATGTCAAGACATGGCCATGAAACCAAGATGAGATAACCCATGTAAGACCATGTCTAGGATATGGCTTTGGCATCATATTATGTGGGAAGAGATTTAGTATCCTCGGTTATTCACAGAAATTCATCGGGCAAATGAGTAAGCTAAAAGAAGATAGCAAGAAAGCTAAGAAAGTAAAGTTAGTATCAAGATAAAGTTAGATGAAGTTGAGTATTATTCATGTTGTGAATGAGAAAGTAGATATCATGATTATTGTTATTATAGTATACTGATCAATGTGATCAAGTGATACATGTATCATGGTTACCTTACAAGTGTGATAATAGTAAGTGTGATGAGACATGTAAGAATTTATATGAGTAAGTAAGCTCTTTAGCTGAAATTCAGGATACCATTGTTTATGTGAAATGGTTTATATTAAGCAATGATGATGCTATGAGTTGTTACATGCAAACTTACTAAGGTATATGCTTACGTTATGATTCTTTTTTTCTATGCAGTCCCGCCAAGCTAACTCATGGATCATTAAAGTTGGAGCTCGCAACACACTATCAACTCTTATTTTGGTATAGCCAAGTTACTTTACTAAGTATGGTATGTATAGGAAACATTCATTTTGTGGACATGTTTTTAAGAAGGGTCTTTGTAAAGGTTATAAAGTTTATTATTCTTTTGTATATGGTTAAGTGATTGGCCAAATTTGACTAAGCATGTATGTTTGTTGAGATCAATGAAGCATGTAGTATTATTCATAAATTGGGTTGTTATTGCATCGTTGAATTGTGTATGGATATGATATTCATTTCAGGGTGGCTAACGACTTGGTAAATAGCCTGTAAGTGCCCACATGGTTGGACACATGGGCGTGTGTCAAGACCGTGTTAATCCTGCACCATAGTATTATTAACCATAATAGGCCATGGGCAAATCCCACGGCTGTGTGTGTATGCCATGTAAGACACACGGTTTGAACATGGGCGTGTGCCTAGACCATGTTAATTTAGTCAGTATATCAAGGATTAGCACATTGCCTAAGCCCACGGGCGTGTCATGGCCGTGTGAAATTAGTCAATATCCTCCCACGATTGGTAAACATGGGCGTGTCTAAGCCGTGTGGAAATAGTCAGTAGTTCTACACGGTTTGAGGGCATGGGCGTGCTTAAGGGTACACGGGCGTGTTCCCAAGTTACGCGGGCGTGTGAACCCTGCTTCAGAAATGAGTTATTTGATTTTAATTTCAAAAGTTTTCTGACATGAGTTAAAGGTCTCGTAGGCCCTTGTTATATGTGTTGACTAAGAAAGTGAAGTTTTTAAGTTGGAACGAAATTTTATAGCCCGTAAGTACATGTTTTAGTGAGTTCAAGCATAGTAATGTCTCGTATCCAGACATAGTATCGGTCTTGGGTGTGGGGTGTTACATATACACCTGAGTTCATGCCCAAACACCTCTCAACAGAATGGGATATCCGAGAGAAAAAACCTACACCTTCTTGATGTTGCTCGAGCCTTAATGTTCACAATGAACGTCCCTAAATATTTATGGGGCGAAACTGTTCTTACTGCTTGCTACCTAATAAATAGGATGCCATCAAAAGTCCTAAATTTCCAAACTCCTCTAAAAACTCTTCACAAATCATTTCCTCTATTTCATATTCCTACTATTCCAACAAAAATATTTGGGTGCAAAGCCTTTGTCCATAATCATCAACCCAACCAATCCAAGCTTGATCCTCGAGCCCACCCCTGTATATTTGTTGGGTATTCTCCTACTCAAAAAGGCTACAAATGCTACTCACCAACCTTACACCGGCTATTTGTCTCTCGGGATGTCTCCTTCTTTGAAACCGAACCTTTCTTTAGATCTTCTCATCTTTAGGGGGAGATTTTTAATGAAGATGAGAACCTTAATACCCTCCTTACTATACTTTCTGATACCAACACCATCACTGAACAGTCCCCTGATCAAGGAAAACAGCAACAACAGTGCGAATCTGCAGTTTATTCGAGATGTAATCGGCGTCTTGAAACGTCTGACGATGCCACTCACATCTTCAAGCGAGGGCATTTCGAAAGCGAAGTCTCACCTCCATCACCATCTATCTATCTTCCAATTGCAATGGGGGACAATGAGTGCACTCAACATCCTATCTCTCGGTTTGTATCCTATGGTAACTTATCTAAGTCTTACCAACTTTTGTGACTAATGTTGATTCTATAAAAACTCCAAAAACTATAGAAGAAGCATTTGAGTCAGCAGAATGGAGACAAGCCGTGATGGAGGAAATGGAGGCCCTCAAAAATAATGGAACATAGGAAGTTTTGGATCTGCCTAAAGGAAAGAAAACAGTAGGCTGCAAATGGATTTTTACTACCAAATTCAAGCCTGATGGCCAGATTGATTGATACAAGGCTCGTCTAGTGGCTAAGGGCTTCACTCAAACTTATGGGCTAGATTATGAAGAGACATTTACACCGGTTGCCAAACTAAACACAATTAGAGTCCTTTTGTCCATTGCTATCAATCTTAATTGGAAATTGACCCAGTTGGATGTTAAAAATGCTTTTCTCAATGGGGAGTTAAATGAAGAAGTTTACATGGACTTCCCACCTGGGTTTGAAGAAAGAAAGGGCCAAGTGTGTAAGTTGAAAAAAATCTTTGTATGGGCTGAAATAATCTCCAAGGGCGTGGTTTAATCGGTTTGCAAAAGCTATTATGAGCAGGAAATATACTCAAGGATAGGCAGACCATACCATGCTCTACAAACATTCGGCACAAGGAAAATATTGCATTCTAATTATCTATGTGGATGATATAATAGTAACAGGTGATGATATAAGTGAAATTGGAAGGTTAAAAGAGTTTCTTGGAACACTTTTTGAAATTAAAGATTTGGGAAATCTTAAATATTTTCTTGGCATGGAGATAGCAAAGTCTCAAAAAGGTATTTCTATCTCCCAAAGGAAATATGTCCTCGATTTGCTATCAGAAGTTGGGATGATGGGTTGTAAACCAGCTGAAACTCCTATGGAGTTTAATTTCAAGTTGGGTACTAATGAAGATGGAGAAGAAGTCGACAGGGGGAGATATCAACGCCTAGTAGGGAGACTTATCTACTTGGCTCACACTCATCCTGACATTGATTTTAGTGTCAGCATCATAAGTCAATATATGCATGCCCCAAGGGAAAAACACCTAGAAGCTGCATATCGGATACTAAGGTACCTAAAGGGAAATCCTGGTAAGGGCCTATACATCAATAAAAATGACAACAAAAATGTGGAAGTGTATATCGGTGCTGACTGTACAGGTTCTATTAATGACAGGTGATCAACCAGTGGTTATTGCAGCTATGTTTGGGGTAATCTAGTGACATGGAGGAGTAAGACACAGTCTGTGGTAGCACTTGCGATGCGAAGTGAGTATCGAGCACTTGCACAAGGTATTTGTGAAGGAATTTGGATACAAAGGCTGATGAGAGAACTAAAGTTTCCTTATAATAGACCTATCTGTTGCATTGTGACAACCAAGTCGCTTTCGGCATAGCTTACAACCCTGTGCATCATGATCGTACCAAACATGTCGAGATAGACCGACACTTCATAAAAGAGAAAATACACTCAGGGGAAGTGAGTGTTACCTATCTAGCTACCAAACAACAGGTTGCAGATATGTTGACAAAGAGTTTAAACAAAAAAATGTTTGAACAACATGTTGGCAAGATGGGTTTGATAAACATCTACACTCCGACTTGAGGGGAGTGTTAGAATCCCTAAATTAGGGATAGATTATTGAGAAATCTTATGTAAATAGAAATTAATCATAATTACTAATTCTTAGGATAATTGCGGTTTTTTAGGGATTATTTCCTTCCTTAGAGTAGTTTATCTCTTTTTATACCTGTAACCTAATT
Source organism: Gossypium rotundifolium (assembly GCA_025506655.1). Taxonomy (NCBI): domain Eukaryota; kingdom Viridiplantae; phylum Streptophyta; class Magnoliopsida; order Malvales; family Malvaceae; genus Gossypium; species Gossypium rotundifolium. The sequence continues at coordinate 103,965,304 of CP106723.1, read as the reverse complement.
AGCTAAAGGAAGAATCTAATTTCTACAGTTTTTTACAAGTATCATATTGAGAGAATAAATATTATCCCCAAAAGATCAAGGATATCCTATGAGGGTAACACACTTATGACAATATATTGGACGAGCACTGAGTAGTTGCTTTCGTAATGGTATGTCGTTAGGTAGATCTCAATCACAATACTATAATGGAATGACTTCTTGACTAAATAATTAATAGGCAAAAAGTCGAAACTAAATTATAAATCATTTGAACCCTAATTGTATATGTCCAATCAATCTCTCTGCTAGCCCTTTGAAACTAGAAATGAATTGTGTGTTTGAATAAAAATGAACAAAATGAATAAAAAAAGAGAAATGAGAAACATTTAAGAATGATTATGATTTTTTCCAAAATGAAAAAAATAGAATCATTTGGAAATGAATGTAGATTTTCAAAATAGAAATGATTCATTTACAATTCTATATGGATTATTTAAAAATGATTGGAGGAATAAGTTTATGTTTTTGAGCTGTTATGAAGCTCGAAAATGAAAATAAGCCATTCGGTCACAGTGAACATGTTGAGTTGTGGAATATTAAATACATTTTCTTGAAATTTTACTAGGGGTAAAATCATCAAAGTTTTACCAAGTTAAAATTGTCAAAATTTTTACTGGGATACAATAGGGATGAGAAAATTGTTTAATATAGAATATTAAAGTTTATTTTGGGAAATAGAACAATCGAATCAGGTTGGATCACATTACAAATTACTATGTCAAAAAGCCCCAGAAGCACACGTAATTGGACCCAATGTGCCCAAAATTCCTCATATAACATGAATGGGGTGGCAACCCTTGTAGGACTACTAGGGTGTGCCATCCACCCCACTCTTACTCTAAGTAGGAAGTTATTTTTCTATTTGAAATAAACCACTATAACTCAACAAGGATTTTACATTCTCTTCTTATAAATAGATAGCACCAGTAGGGCATAATATAGAATTTTGAGAGATTGTTACTCTGCTGAAAAATAGAGAGAATTTATTATCAACTATTAAATATATTATTCCAGAATAACAATTCTATTGGTTTCTATTAAAGAAGAGAGAATTTTCGTTTTCACCCAAAGTAAAAAAGAAAAAAGCTTTTTCTACTTCTGTGTTTCTATCCAGTTGGTTCGAGCCCACACTCGAAGTAGTTCGTGGTATGATAATAGCAAAGAAGATTGTTTGGTTGAAAGTCGAGAACAACGAACGTCCGCTATGCCGAAAACATATGTATGAATTTGGTTAGGGTTTATTGCTATAAATATCACAAATTGGGCCGATTTTTAAAATTTTAATTTTCCGCTGTGCAAGAAAACCGTTTTCAAACCATATTTTTTTCCAACACTAAGTTCGTGCCGGGATCAAGAAAAAAGATCAAGATAATAAATTGGGCTTATGGTTTCAATTACGGTTTATCAAGAACATGGAATTTGACTCAAGATAAGGTACTATGGAATTAACATATCGGGTTGACTTTTTAGCTTTAATGTCTACCAAACAATGCCTTAGGTCATCCCTAGGTATTTCAATACATAGATTTAATTGACCGATTTTATCAATTTTTACAACATATTATTCAATTAATATGCATTCCTTTTGTGTATTTATTTATCATGTGGTATGCTTTATACACTTTAACCTATTTACAGTGTACGAAATTGAAATAATTAGTCTAAAATTAAATAACCTAGAATCAATTATTGTCAAGCTAAATTTACAGTTTATTCACACAATCCTATTTACATGCTCCTAACCAATCACTTGTATTTCTACAAGCTCAAGCACACACAAAATATAAAAAAATTAACTCTAAAATTTCTTAAAGTTAACAAGAAAATAATGAAAAAGTTAAAAATTCTTAAAAATTTCTCTATAACCCCACACTTTATTTAGTACATTGTCCATAATGTGCTCACAAATAAATTAAGGTTAAAATTACCTGATTTGGCTTGATAGGGCATTTGATTTCGGGTCATCTTGTCATTCCCGATTTAGCTCTAAAAATTTTGTGCCATAAAAAATATGGGGTTCCTACACAGCAAACACACACTTTTTTCGTTAGTTAAAACAAATAAAATAAAATCTAAGTAAAAGAAGAAAAATAATAATCATCCATGTAACACCCCAAACCCGGCCTAGACGTTATAGCCGAATCTGGCAGTGTCACATGGTAGTGTTTTTCGAAATGTGATTTGTTGTCAAAGACCTCCTTTCTTTATCACTTCCTTATACTCTCTTATGCTTAATTTAAAGACGTGTTGATCAATTTCAAATGTGATTCATATTCAAAATTTATTCTCTTTCAAAACGTTCTTAATTTTCAAAACGTCACTTATTGCGGAATCTTTTTAAACCAGTTGCGTATTTAAGTGAATTTTGTTAAAACGTTTGATTCCTTTTGAAAACTCGATTATCCCTACTACTAGCAATTATAAATCAAAACAATAAAAATCCCAAATTAAAAATATAAATCCAAAGAGGCCATTATTATAGTAAAATACCCCAAAAATAAAATCAAAATTATAATTAAGTACTAAGTTTAATTAAATAAGTCATGTGGCCACCGCTGAGTCCTCCGTTGCACCGATCCGCCTATGTCTGTGGATTACCTGTACAGTCAAATCAGAAGGGTGAGTTTACGAAAACTCAGTGTGTAATCCCATATAAAGCAAACAGACAGAAAGCAATCATAGTCTGGGCCTCAACCCTTTTCAGTATCAGTGGCAATATCAGTTTGGGCTTTAGCCCATCTTAGCACAAAAACAATCATGTGTTTGGGCCTTGGCCCATTACAGTAACAATAATCAGTTCTGTAATAGATTATACACTATACAGGTCCTACCCAGCCAGCCTCTACACTCCATCTCCATCCAACTCTACACTCCATGTGGGGATATAATCAACCCACCCATCCCTACACTCCAAGTAGTACCGAATGCGACACTATACAGTAATATGCAGTTGAGCTGGTAGTAAGTTAGGCTCGAAGCCTTTCAGTACACTTCCTCCGATTAATATAAACCCATCCCCATGCAATGCATCATACAATCATGTCATGTCAAATCATGGTATCATACATGCATTCAGTACCGTTTTAACAACATGCTCAATATACAGTCATAATATATATATCGTACATGGATATAATAGTCATTCAGTCGATTAGGGGTCTAGGTAAGCTTACCAGCCCTACAGTAAGTTCACAGTCATCTAGGGTGACCCGTGCAACCTTAACATCAAAACAGTGAAAAATGGGCCCACATGCCTATGTTGTCGGCCCGTGTGTGCCTACATGCCCATGTGGCCCACACGTCCTGGCCCAAATATTCCAGATGCACGTGTAGTTTACCCGTGTGGGCCCAATGCCTGTGTAGCCCACAAGGCCCAATTCAGCCCGGCCTATGAATCACGCATGGCCAGCCTCGTCGATCACACGCCCGTATTCGGTCACACGGCCTACCGCATGGGCGGCCTCATACCCGTGTGGCGTCGACAATCACCTGTTTCAGCTTTTTGCCAAATTCTAATTTCAGAGTTGTGTTTACACACCTAAATTGTTTTCTATGCGTTTGTGCACCGGAGCACTCTAATACCTATCAAATGATCGATAAACACTAGATTAATTCCTTGAAACGCATTCAAACCGAATTGGAACAAATAAAACATTATAATACGTAACCTCCAAACTTACCCACGACTCTCGAATGATCAACTAAGGTTCCACTCGCGTTTGGTCTCTTTCTCCAAACTCGCTACTGCCCAAAAAGACAAAGGAATATTAATTAGAACCCTAACGACAACAGTTTGCTAAAAACCATGAACTCGCTTATCGAAACCACACACGAGAATCGTCAAAGTTTGAAGCAAGGAACACTATTGTCGTGGGATGGAGAGATAATTTTGAGAGGGGAAAAGATAAAGAACAAAGAGGAACAATTCGGCACCCACTAAAACAACACAATACCTCGACAGCACTTTAAGAAGGGGGTGTCCTAGCAGAGAAAAGAAGAAGCCAAAATTTGGGAAGAAGATCAAATATGATTCAGCTAGGGAAAAGAGAGTAAGAAGAACGTTCAAAACTTTAGCAAGAACTAAAGGGATTTCGACAGCAACAAAGGGGAAATAGGAGGGAAAATAATTAGTAGAAAATTCAAATAGGAATAATCGGTACAAAGAACTATTATTAGTCGAAAAAACCAAAGGAGAGGAGAAACTAAAGCCCAGGGGGAAATTCAACAGAGAGAACCAAAAGCAGAGAAGGGAAAACTGTCAGAAAACTTGAAGGATGAGGGAAGATAGCTGTAACAGCCTGATTGTGGGGCTAGTCAGAACAGTGGTTTTGAGACCACTAAATTGAGGATAAGGAAAATTATTTTGATATTATTTTATGTGTTATAGCATTAAAATATGACTATGTAGAAATTTTGGTCCTTTAATTTTAGCAATAACATGCTTAATTGTGAAAAATGACTAAATCGCATAACATGCGAAAGTTCTATTTTATAAGGTAGGGATACCTAATAGCTATAGAATGTAATTTGGAGGATTTTAAAATGCAAGTGGGCCATTTTGGAGTGTTGTGGACGGCCATAGGTGCCTAGGGAACAAAGCATTAATTTTAGTCAAATTAGGTGATACTTGATGACTAATTGACTAAAATATGATAAAATAAGATGACTAAAGGAAGCTATCATCTTTCACTATTCCTCTCCCCCTCTACTACCAAAAATTTTAGCAAGTTTAAGGGTTTGAAAGCTTGAAACTTTTAGCTACATCTCATCCTTGCAAGTAAGTAATTTTTGAGGTTTTTCTTAATGATTTTTGTACTTTTGGAGTCCCCAAAGCTTAAGCTAGCTAATGAGGGGACTAATTTGTGATATGGTTGAAAGTCTAGGGACTTGCCATGGAGTATTCATGTTTTTAGCTGAGTTTTATGGAAGAAAATGAATGTTAGAGAGGTGAGAAACATTTTTGTGAAAGGTGTTAGCATGAAAACACCTAATTAGGATTTAAATACAAAGATTGATTTGTGTCATAAAAGCATGAAATAGATGGAATTGTGAGCAGTTGTAAGAGAAATAAATGTTTAGCTAGGCTTGTTTATTGAGAAAATGTGTTGAAAAATGATTTACGAGCCTAGGGGAAAAATCATAATTTTGCCATAGTACAAGGGCAAAATGGTCATTTTGCCTAAGTGTAGATTTTGATGCATTATGATCATAGAATGATCTAAATGAATGAATCTTATTGTTATAAATCAAGAAGAACACAAAATTAACCTTGATCAGGGAAAAGGCAAGGTCACGGATTAAACCGTTAATTGACGCGTTTTGCACCGAGGTAAGTTTATGTGTGAACGATACATTATATATATAATGTTGTTGCTAACTAGTGCATGGAATAATTGAGAACATGTATGATTCAAGTGGGTAGAATGTGGTAGTTATTGAATAACTCTAATATGAATGATGGAATGGATATGTAAATGTGTTGTATCAATACTTAATGGTGGGCTAAGTGCGATACCACCTTAATACTTAATTACAATGGGCTATGTGCAATACCATCATCTATTTACTATTTGGTGGGCTATGTGCGATACCACCATAACTAACCTCTTTGGTGGGCTATGTACGATACCACTCTAATAAAGACTGATGGTGGGCTAAGTGCGGAACCAATCGAGTAATTTGATTATGAGTAGTTGATTGAAAGATTATGATGTGTTGTGTTATGTGACATTGTGGTGCTAAGTACAGGGAGGCATGCTAATAAATGTATACATTTAGCTTGTGATATGGTTTGGATGTGGAAATGGAAGAAATGAGTAAGCATGATTATGAATGTGAAATGCTTCTTGTTTAGTATGTAATGCTATTTATTATTTAGCACATACTATAATGCTAATTATTTACATGTTAACTTACTAAGCCTAAAGCTTACTCCCCCTATCTTTTTCCTTGTTTTCTAGAGTTTGAAAGTCGAGCCGGGATACGAGGATAACTGAAAGATCGCCCACACTATTAGCTCACCTCGGTATATCTAGACTTAGTGATTTTGTATATGGAATGTATAGGGGCTAGACTAGTTGGCTTATTTTGTTATTTTGGCCAAAATGTGTTGGCCCCTTTTTAAGACAAACTATTTTGTATATTGCCATGGTTGATGGCTCACCTCATCACTTATGAAAATATGAAGTTATTCATGAAAGTTCATATTGCAAATCATGAGTTGTTTATTGATATGTTGAATGTATTCATGTGGTGTGATCTAGAGGGGTGCAAAGAGCTTGGCAAATAGCCTCGTTCTTATCCACATGGATAGGTACACGGTGTGTATCTAGGCCATGTGTGACACACGGTCAGTCCATGGGTGTGCCCAGGCCGTGTGAAGTCTACACTTAGGATTTGGAATTTAAATCGCTGCACGACAGAAGCACACGGGCGTGCGACCAATGTGTGGATTAATCAAATGCGACCATGGGCTAGCCACACGGGCATGTGCTTGGGCCGTGTACTAATTAAGGGTTGATGATGTCATAGTCAGAGAGCTCTATGGGTAGAAGACACGGGCGTGTCTAGGCCGTGTGATTCAAGTCAGTGTCGTCCATGGGAATGGAACACGGGTGTGTGAGATGATACACGGTGTTCCTAGACTAACACGGACGTGTAGTCCCTGTCTTGATGAAAAGTTTCTCAGGTTTGTAAAAGTTTCGGGATTAGTTTCGAAGCCTCTCGGAGGTATGTTTAGGGCCTCGTATGTCAAGATTAAGCTTTGCGATAGGTTTAGCAGGGCTATTTTATAGCTTGATTCGAGATGTTAAGTGTGATAAGTTAGGGAATCCCTCAAACCCAGTTTTGGCTTCGGACATGGGTAAGGGGTGTTACAGTAGCCGAATTTGCCACTACCATTTTCGATTCTATCCAACCTCTTCCACCCATATTTTTCTCCCCAAATCACTCCAACACAATCCCCTCAACCACCGAATTCAAACCCCACTTAAACTCTTCAAAATTTTGGTTAAACTACAACACCCACATGTCATAGTAGTAAAAATAAATTCCAAGTTTTTGCAAGGACTCGAACCCCAAACCTCCTGCTCTTTTGCTCTCCACTTAACCACTAGACCAGCAGGCCCATTTTGATATATTTTACCAATATTTATTTATAAGCCTACTGACTAGAGATAGGGGTTCATTCAATTAAAACAAAAAAATTTGCCAAAGGTAAGGCTTGAACTTGGGACTTCTTACACACACCCAGAATACTTAACCACTATAGCAGATACACAGTTGTGTCACAAAATACGAAAATAAATATGTAAGAGATTTTTGGGGCATTACAACTCTACCCCCTAAAAGAAAATTTCGGCCTCGAAATTTTACCTAATCAGAATAGATGAGGATACTGCTTTCGCATCGCATCCTCAAACTCCTACGTGGCCTCCTCAGAGCTATGATTACGCCAAAGAACCTTAACTAGTGGGATGGATTTTCTCCTCAGAATCTTTACGTCGCGATCTAATATCTAAACCGGTCTCCTCGAAAGTCAGATATGGTCTAACCTCGTTCTCCTCCACTGGAACAATATGCGTTGGATTAGAGCGATATCGCCACAACATTGAGATGTGGAATACATCATGAATCCAATCTAGCTCCGGAGGTAACTCTAACTAATAGGCAACTGGTCCTACATTCTTCAGAGTACAATAAGGCCCAATGAGTCTAGGGCTTAACTTGTCTTTACGAGTAAATCTCAGTACCTTCTTCCATGGCAAGACCTTAAGAAAATGGAGTCCCCCATAGAATACTCAAATTTCACGTCGCTTCAAGTCTGCGTAGGACTTCTGCTTATCAACTGTAGCTTTCAGTCGGTCTCGAATCAGTCTAACTTTATCCTCAGTATTAGAAACCAGTTCAAGGCCCAGAACACGCCGCTCACCTAACTCAGTCCAACATGAAGGTGTGCGACACCTACGACCATATAATGCCTCGTACGGTGCCATCTGAAAGCTAGACTAATTGCTGTTGTTATAAGTAAACTCTGCTAGCGGCAGGTAATCCTCCAAACTGCCTCGGAAGTCAATCACACAACTTCTCAACATATCCTCCAGTATCTGAATCACCCTTTCTGAATGACCATCAGTCTGAGGATGGAACATAGTACTGAAGTCCAATCTTGTACCCAGAGCTTCATATAGCTTTTTCTAGAATCGAGAAGTGAAACGAGGATCCTTATCAGAATTATCGAAACCGATACCCCATGCAGTCTCACTATCTCAAACACATGCAGCTTAGCTAGCTTCTCCAGAGTAGTCAGTACGAACCGATATGAAATGGACAGACTTGGTCAATCGATCCACGATGACCCATACTGAATCCTTCTCAGTGGGTGTGAGGGGTAACCTACTAACGAAGTCCATTGTTACTCGCTCCCACTTGGAATTTTAACTGGCTAAAGCAACCCCAAAGGTAACTGATGCTCAGCCTTAACCTACTGACATGTCAGACATTTACCCACAAAGTCTGTAACCTAACGATTAAGACCTAGCCACCAATAAACTAGCGAAGGTCTCGGCATATCTTATTTCTGCCAGGATGCATAGTATAAGGGCTACTATGCGCCTATAGACTGCCTCAACTCGGTATCATTCGGTACACAGATTCTCCCATGAAAATAGAGTACCCCTTCGCTATTCAGTCCAAAATCCATATTATTCCCACTCTTAATATGTCAAAAGCGAAAACCCAAAGACTCGTCTTCCAACTGTTTACCTTTAATCTGCTCTATCCACGTCGATTTAACTTGAAGTTCGGCCAATGGACTACCATCATCAAATAAACTGAGACAAGCTAGCATCGCCCTCAGATCAGTCACAGCCCTATGGCTAGTGCATCGGCTACCACATTAGCCTTACCATGGTGGTACTCGATCGTACAGTCATAGTCCTTAAGCAGCTCAATCCATCTACGTTGCCTAAGATTCAGCTCCTTCTGAGTGATGAGGTACTTGAGGCTCTTGTGATAAGTGTAAATGATACACTTCTCACCATACAGGTTATGCCTCCAGATTTTCAGTGCGAATACCACCGCGGCCAATTCTAAGTCACGCATTGGATAATTCATCTCATCAGTCTTAAGCTGACGAGATACATACGCTACCACCTTACCCTCTTGCATCAACACACACCCCAAACTGACATGTGATGTATCACTGTAGATAGTAAACTCTTTTTCAGACTCTAAATGTAACAGAACAGGGGCCTCTATAGTCTTAAGCTTCTCAAAGCTTTCTTGCTGCGTGTCAGTCCAGTTAAACGGCACACCCTTACGTAGCAGCTTAGTCAAGGGTGCAGTGATTAGTGAAAACCCCTCTACAAACCGTCGATAATACCCTGCCAATCCTAGAAAACTGCGAATCTTGGATACAGTCTTAGGCTGCTTCCAATCCAAGACAGCCTCAATCTTTCTAGGATAGACTCTAATCTCCTCAATAGAAACCACATATCCCAGAAACGTTACTTCACGGAACCAGAACTCACATTTACTGAACTTGGCGTATAGTTGTTTCTCTCACAAAATATGTAGAACCACTCTGAGGTGTTCATCATGCTCATTCTCAGTCTTCGAATAGACCAGTATGTTGTCAATAAATGCCACCACGAACCGATCCAGATAGGGCTGGAACACTCAATTCATCAGATCCATAAAAGCTGTTGGAGCATTCATCAGTCCAAATGGCATCACTAGGAACTCGTAATGACCATAACAAGTCCTAAATATCATCTTATGCACGTCGACTTCCTTAACTCTCAACTAGTGATACCCTGATCGGGGTCAATTTTAGAGAACACTAAAAATCCTCGAAACTGATTGAACAGATCACCTATCCTTGGTAGGGGGTACTTATTTTTGATTGTTAACTTATTCAGTTACCGGTAGTCAATATACATACGCATGGATCCATTCTTATTTTTGACAAACAGTATTGGTGCTCCTTATGGAGACACACTAGGGCGGATGAACCCGCGATCCAATAGCTCTTGAATCTAGGCTTTAAGCTCCACAAGCTCCTTCGGTGCCATTCTATAAGGGGCGATGGACACCGAAGCGGTACTAGGAAGGAGCTCAATCCCGAACTCCACTTCACGATTCAGAGGTAACCTAGGTAGTTCTTCAGGAAATACGTACGAAAAGTCCTTAACTGTCCTGATATCCTTAACTGAAGAATTCCTAGAATCTGAAACACTGATGTAGGCCAGATATGCCTCACATCCCTCACGAACCAACTTCTCGGCCCTCAATGTAGAAATCACATTCGATAAGTAGTTCTGACGCTCCCCAATTATGACTACCTCGCTGTCCTCCTCAGTTTTCAGTACAACTCTTTTTGTGCCACAATCTAAGCTCACCCAGTATTTGACTAACCAGTCCTCCATTCCCAGTATTAGATCAAATTCTACAGAAAGAAGTTCCATCAGATCAGTCAAAAAGATAGCTCTTTGAACCTCTAGAGGAACATCTCAAAATAGTTTGTTAACCCTTATTGACTACCCCAATGGAATCAGTATAGTGACCTTACTCGTAGTGCTCTCAACCAGTATACCTAAGCTTTCAGATACGATACAAGATATATAGGAGTGAGTGGATCCTATATTTATCAGTGCAGTATAAGGTACATTATAAAAAAAAAGTACCCGTAATGATGTCCAGAGCATCTCCATCCTCTCGATGATGAGCAGCATAAACTAGAGCCAGCACCTCTAACCACGGCCCAGACCATTACCACCCCTGGCCTGACCACGGCCTCTCGGTGGCTGCTGAACTACTCTTGGTGGTGCAGTTCTCATGCTAGAAGCTTGCATTTGATCGGACCTCCACGGGCAATCTCTAATACGGTGCTCTATTGAACCACACCTCAAACAAGCCCTAGTTCTTTTCCAACACTCGCCCTGATGGCGTCTACCACAGTCAGTACATGGCGGCTATCTAGTAGCTGCAATAGGAGCCCCAACTCTAGTCAGCCTATCAACTTTGGCCTTTTTCGTAGGCTTCTGAATGGAACTCGAGGGCTTTAAATCCCTCTCATAACTACCTCTCTCTGTTTTGGCTCTCAGTGCGCTTCACTTCCTCGGTGATCTTTCCCTTATCGATTAGTGCAACAAAGTCTCGCTCCCTCTATGGAGCTATCAGTACCCTAAGATTATCCTTGAGGCCATCCTCGAAGCAAATGCATCACTTGTACTCAGTCGCCACCATACCATGCGCATAGCAGCTTAGTCGTAAAGATTCGGCCTCATACTTGGCCATTGACCTATCACCCTGGGTTAAATTTAGGAACTCTCTCCTAAGGGTATCCACGTAACTGGCCCTCACATACTTCCCCTGAAAGGCAGTCTTAAAGAACTCCCAGGTCAGTCGGTCGCGCTGAGTGCCATCCTTAATAGTGAGCCACCACCGATATGCCTAATCTCGTAACAGTGATAGAGCACCCTTTAATTTTTGCTTAGGGGTGCAGTCCAGGTCGTCCATAATTCTCTCTGTGGCCTCTATCCAGCACTTAGCCATATTAGGGGCAACTCCAGCAATACCCCTAAAAATCTTGGCTCTGTTAGACCGGAGTCGTTCCGTAACTGACCCTCGGTCTCCAGCTCCAGTATTGGGCCCAACGACCCTCTCCAAAATCCGTAACATGACTTAGGACAGTGCGTCGTCCCCAGTTGCACGGTCATGAGACCTAATCCAGTCTTAGTCACCGGTGAAACATGCATCTCACTAGTATCCAGATTAGACAGGTTACCAGAAGATGAAGACCCAGCTCGGGCCCCTCTACAGCCTCTACCATGACCTTTTGTACCCTATCCGCGAGTACCTCTCGTCCTCATTGTCTAAATGCGTTTATCTGTATTAATAGTTTTATGCATCAATTTACAGTTCCAGTGTTTATTAACGGGTATTTTATGAAATCAATATCAGAAGTGTAAAGTTTAGTTTCGTACAACGCAGTGTCTATCAGTGTCTATCGATTTTACTACAGTATCAGTATACACTAACTTGAGTGTTTTCAGTACAGTCTATCTATAGTAGTCTTAGTACATACTATATATAGCATTTTAAGTTTTTAAACAGATAACAGTTTAGAGGATTTACAGGATCGGCGTCGGAGGATCGATGCGCCATACATTCAGTAAAAATGTTTCAAATCATTCAGAAATCAGTGCGTTAAAAACCAAGTTTTAAAATTAAAATCCACAACCAATTTTTACAACCTGGCTATGATACCTCTAAATGTAACACCCCAAACTCAACCTAGACATTATGTCCGAATCTGGCGGTGTCACATGGTAGTGTTTTTCGAAAAGTGAGTTGTTGTCAAAAGCCTCCTTTCTTCATCACTTCCTTATACTATCTTATGCTTAATTATAAAATGTGTCGATCAATTTCAAACGTGATTCATAATCAAAAGTTATCCTATTTTAAAATGTTATTAATTTTCAAAACGTCACCTATTGTGGAAGCTTTTTAAACCAGTTGCATATTTGAGTGAATTTTGTTAAAACGTTTGATTCTTTTTGAAAACTCGATTATCCGTACTACTAGCAATTATAAATAAAAACAATAAAAATCCCAACTTAAAAATATAAATCCAAAGAGGCCATTATTACGGTAAAATATCTCCAAAATAAAATCAAAATTATAATTAAGTACTAAGTCAAATTAAATAGGTCGTGTGGCCACCGCTGGGTCTTCCGTCGCACCGATCCGCCTATGTCTGGGTATTACCTGTATAGTCAAATCAGAAGGGTGAGTTTACAAAAACTCAGTGTGTAATCACATATAAAGCAAATAGACAGAAAGCAATCATAGTTTGGGCTTAAGCCCTTTTCAGTATCAGTGACACTATCAGTTTCATTTTAGCCCATCTCAGCATAGAAACAATCATGTGTTTAGGCCATGGCCCATTACAGTAACAATAATCAATGTAGTAATAGATTATACAGTATACAAGTCCTAGCCAGCCAACGTCTACACTCCATCTCTGTCCAACCCTACACTCCATGTGGGGATATAATTAACCCACCCATCCTTACACTTCAAGTAGCACCGAATGCGGTACTATACAGTAATATGCAGCTGAGCTACCAGGAAGTTAGTCTCGACGCCTTTCAGTACACTTCCTCCAATCAATATAAACCCATCCCCATGTAATGCATCATACAATCATGTCATGTCAAATCATGGTGTCATACATGCATTCAATACAGTTTTAACAACATGCACAATATACAGTCATAAATGCTCAATATACAGTCATAATATATATTGTACATGGATATAATAGTCATTCATTCGATTAGAGATCTAGGTAAGCTTACCAGCCCTACAGTAAGTTCACAGTCGTCTCTGGAGACCCGTGCAATCTTAACATCAAAACAGTGAAAAATGGGCCCACATGCCCATGTTGTCGGCTCGTGTGGGCTTACATGGCCCAAAATGGCCTTGGCCTTGTGGAACACACGACCTGGCCCAAATATTCAACACGCACGTGTAGTTTTCCCGTATGGGTCCATATGCCCGTGTGGCCTATACGACCCAATTCAGCCCAGCCCATGAATCGCACATGGCCAGCCTCGTCGATCACACGCCCGTGTTCGGTCACACGACCTACCACATGGGCGACCGCATGCCTGTGTGGCATCGACAATCACATCTTTCAACTTTTTTTCGAATTCCAATTCTAGAGTTGTGTTTACACACCTGAATCGTTTTCGATGCATTTGTGCACCGGAGCACTTTAATACCTATCAATTGATCGATAAACACCAGATTAATTCCTTAAACGCATTCAAACCGAATTGAAACGAATAACTCATTATAATATGTAACCTCCAAACTTACCCACGAATCTCGAATGATTTCCTAAAGTTCCACTCGCGTCTGGTCTCTTTCTCCAAAATTCTCTACTGCCCAAAAAGATAAAGGAATATTAATTAGAACCCTAATGACAAAATTTTGCTAAAAACCAGGAACTCCCTTACTGAAACCACACACACAGAATCGTCAAAGGTAGAAGCAAAGAACACTATTTTCATGGGATGGAGAGATAATTTTGAGAGGGGAAAAGATAAAGAACAAAGAGGAAAAATTTGGCACACACTAAAACAACACAATACCTCGATAGCACTTCAGGAAGAGGGTGTCCTAGCAGAGAAAATAAGAAGCCAAAATTTGGGAAGAAGATTAAATATGATTCAATTAGGGAAAAGAGAGTAAGAAGAACGTTCAAAACTTTAACAAGAACCAAAAGAATTTCGGCAGTAACAAAGGGGATATAGGAGGGGAAAACAATTAGTAGAAAATTCAAATAGGAATAATCGGTACAAAGAACTAGGATTAGTTGAAAAAAACCAAAAGAGAGGAGAAACAAAAGCCAATGGGAAATTCAGCAAAGAGAACCAAAAGTAGAGAAGGGAAAACTGTCAGAAAACTGGAAGGATGAAGGAAGGTAGCCGAATTTTCCACTACCAATTTCGGTTCTATTCAACCTCTTCCACCTATATTTTTCTCTTCAAATCACTTCAACACAATCCTCTCAACCACCAAATTCAAACCCTACTCAAACTCTTTAGAATATCGATCAAACTACAACACCCACACGGCACAAGCAATAAAAATAAATTCCATTTTTGCGCAAGGACTCGAACCCTAAACCTCTTACTCCTTTGCTCTCCACTTAACCATCAGACCAGCAGGCCCATTCTGATATATTTTACCAATATTTATTTATAGGCCTACTGACTAGAGATAGGGGTTTATTCAATTAAAACAAAAAAAAAAATGTAAAAGGTAGGGCTTGAACTTGGGACTTCTCACACACACCCAGAATACTTAACTATTATAGCAGATACATAGTTGTGTTACAAAATATGAAAATAAATATAGAAGAGATTTTTGGGGTATTACAATCCAAGTCTTAAAAAAATTGTACAGTCCTGAAAAATAAAAAATAAAATAGTTCAAATTTAGTCAGAGTTGTGCACCGGCTCTTCCTCAGGATCTTCTTCGTTTTCATCGTTGCATAGATTTGGTCATGAACTGTATTTAATTGGTGCGAATTGTGGTATTCTCATGTCATAATTTCGTGCATAATCTTCAAAAATTGGTCATACCTCCTACATCCATCAAATTATCCATTTGAAGGCATTAATATTATCGTCGCTTTGATTTTTTCACTCTTCAAACTCTCGTTTTCACTTTCGTAATTTTGAACGTTGTCTTTCACTGAATTCTCATATAGGGTTCCCTGTTGGTTGTAGAAGGAATCCTGATTGACTCATGGGGACTTGTGTTTCTTTTCATAATACTGTTACGAGATGTGGGAAAATTAGGTTCACTTTATTCTTACGAACACAGCGGAGCATGCTCTGGTATATCCATGTACCAATATTGATTTGTTCATTCTATAAGACAGCGTATAACATTGTGGCTAGGAAATTATTAATGTGAGTTATATTCATTGGAGGGAATGTCCTAGTGCTAATAAACTCCATCGGGGTTAGTCTAATACTTAAGAATGATATTGGAAAGTTAGTGTCTAATTGACGTTTCCACTCACCCTTGTCATCAGTCAGACAATCTAGTATGATGTCCATGTCTATGTTTTGAAAAAAAAATTCTAAATTAGTTCAAATGCAAAAAATTGTACATGTAGAATAAAACATCATAATATCGACTAATTTCCGAAGGTGATATCGAAAGTTTTGTACCCCTAACTATGACATGTGACCATGGTTTGCTCTGTGGTCCTTCAATTTATATTTCTTTTTAGAATGCATAAAATCTTGAACAATCAGAATACAGGTTGTTCTAGTTGGGATTCTACAGAAATATCCCTCCTATGATATTGAATCTCGTCCTAGATTGAGCTACTCAAGGTCATTGGTGATTCGAATCCCCTCTCTCGAAGTGGTGTTTTCCTTTAAATATCAAGCAGGTGAATGTAAATGATCTTTTTTAGTATTGCAAAATTATCATTGCATATTGAGGCATCATTTGACGTTACATTATTATTACCTACTAGCCATCAAATTTCTCATAAAAAAGCATGAGAAGAGTCACAAGTTTGGAACACCAAACCTTTTTCATGAAGTTTATCACTTGATGGGCAAGTTAGTTGTTGTTGTTGTCACGTCTTGAGAGACAAGTAAACTAGCAAAGTATATTCAAACTAGAGAACACACAAAGAAAAACACACTAGTGGTGAGGAGAAAGTTACTTGGTGGCTAAGGTTTAATTTTTAGGGTTTAGGAAATAGATAAATAGTGTTTATGTAGGGTTTTAGGGGTGCCTGGATATGTTTTTTACCCAATAATCTCAAAAGATCGCATGATTTTAAAAGAGGAAAGTTGCAAATTTCGTTCATGTATCGTGAGATAGGTGGGCTATGTTGTGACACAAACCTTGAATACTTCCAGGTTTTAGGTTTGTAGTGCTGTGTCGCGACATAGACCTATGCGTGTTGCGACACAGACTTGGAACTTCCAACTATTTTGCTTTGAAGTTTCATGATGTAACACAAGGAAGGTTGTGTCGCGACATGTATTGGATTTTTTAAACTTGATGTTTTTGGGACGTGCCAGCACCTACGGTCGTGCTTACTCACTTCAAAATTTTTCAGACTACAGTTCCTATCCTAAAACCTTATTCCTAGCCTCACTACAACTATTATTTACACAACTAAAGATGATTACCTATACAAAATGTACAACAATTATTTACTAATTTAATGATAGTGTCATGTATTGCTATCAGATTTGTCCAATATCCAACTCCAATCCTCTTCTGGTTCCTGTGCCTCAATTTTGATGTTTGTCACCATTTTGTACTCTAATTCCTGTTTCTCAACTATTATTTCAAATGAGCCTCCGAAATAATTTTTTCCTATTTGGCCATTAACTAAGAAAGTCCTCCCATATTTGGTTGTTAATTCTCCATGCCATGGGGTAGTACTTGAGTAACTGTGTATTTCTTGTCCATCTAGAACGCAAGTTGCCCAGGAATAGTTTTAATCTGGAGTTAAAAAGCAATACACGTTGTATCGGGTGGAAGGCTTTTTTCTTGGTTATCGCATCATGTCTCTACTTGTTCCTTTCTTTATAGAGTTTTGCATTCTTGTATGTCAAAAACCTGAACTCCTCAAGCTCATTCAACTGAAATAGACGTGCTTCCCTCGCTAAGTTGGGGTCTAAGTTTAGTTCTTTAATGGCCTAGTATGCCCTCTTTTATAGCTCAATTGGAAAATGACATATTAGTTTATTTGTGTTATTTATAATATTCGTGATATTATTAGTATTTTCATAATATTATTAATGATATTCTATATTTTATTCTTTATTAGAAATGAAAAGTTTAATTAGAATAGAAAAGTATAATAAAAGTTTTAAAAATAAAAAATATTGCATTGCACAATCATACAATATGGATTAGTTTGAATTCTTAATGAGGCCTTTTCTTATTAAACTATCTATTTATTTCATATAACATATGGAAGGAAATTGATTTCATGTAGAAAGTATAGATAGATTACTATGTATCGATTGAACCAATCACTATTCATGATTCCATAATTGAAGAAATGCTCCAAACTAGAGGGATGTTATGGTAAAACTTCGTTTGAAATGATGTGTTAGAAAGCAACGTTCCTTCTATAAACTAGCTTATAAGGCAACATCCCCTGTAATGCCCCTAACCCGTACCCGTCGTCGAATAGGATTTCGGAGCATTACAGGAGTTTATAGAATAATTATAGATAAATCGTGTCAAAAAATTATTCATATTCGCAAACAACCATAATGTCCCTTGAATGGACCCTTGAGGCCCAATATGAACAGTAGAAACAAATTAGGACTAATTCGGAGTCACTGAGAATTTTTCATGAAATTGTAAAATTTTTCTTAAGTGCAGAGCTCACACGTCCGTGTGGTTTAGGGACACGCCCGTGTGACTCTTAGACATGCCCGTGCTATAGGCCGTGTCTTACCCCGTGTAACTCTCTGACTTGTGTCACACGGCTTGCCACACGCCTGTGTGCAAGGCCGTGTGATTAATTTATTTTTCATAAAATAGGTGTAGTTTTCACACGACCGAGATACATGCCCGTGTTTGAGGCCGTGTCTTTCACATGGATGAGACACACACCCGTGTCTCTGCCCGTGTGCTCAATTTTGAGTATTCTGTTTCTAAATTTTAAGATGCAGGGGACACACGGTGTAACACCCCAAACTTGGCTCAAACACTACAACCGAATCTGGCATGTCACTAAGGAGCTTGTATAAAACATGTCGCATTCTTGGAAAACAATTATCGAGTTTAAATATTTACATCGGAAAACTTAATAATTTAAGAATCTATTTAAGTTTAAATTTAAATGATACCTTGGTGAATTTTAAATAAAACCAAAATTTACTACATGTCTTAGCTTAATTTAACATAAAGTTTAAGTGTCTAATGATAAAACCCAACGTAAAACCCAATATAAATATAAATCTAGTGGCCCATGGCCTTATTACAATGAAATTTAAAACCCATTAATTAAATATACTAAAAGTAAACATTAAAGTAAATGCTTCTACTGGATTAAAATACTCTCTCGCATGGCCACCTTGCGCTCCTCTCCAGCCCAGTCCATTGCACTAGGTGCTACCTGAAAGTTTTTAAATAATAGGTTGAGTCGCAAGACTCAGTGTGCAAGCCTCATGCACCATTAGATTTGGGCCGTAGCCCCACAGAACAGAATAATAGAACATAATATATATGAAAATATGCAAAGCACAACCCAAATCCTAGGTTTCCATCAGCTACACACCACCTTTACTTGCCAGTCATACCATTGGGGATTTCTACAATCAACCCACACCGCTACACAACACTGATGGCAATCATGCTTCTCATCGTCAGATCATGGCCGTAGCCACTACAACAGGTCACTGCATGAGCCACTACAATAGGTCACGGCATAGGCCGCTACAACAGGTCATGGCATTTATAAACATATTTTTCATCAAACCTAGCCCCATGCAATCTAACCATTATCACATATGATTTAATAGCATTTATCGGAATGATAGGGATATAACCGGTGATTCGAATTTATAAACATATTTTAACATATTTTAACGCAATCTAAATGGTGTGGAAGTGTTATACACCTGATATCGCGTAGTCCTATATTCTTAGTCGATATCCTTGCTATCCGGATCTACTACCCTCAGTCTATAACCTTGCTCAAAAGCCGGAAAAACATGAAGATTTGGCCTCTCCTAAAATCGGCCAAGGGTTAATAAATCTTGAATTTACACGTTAAAAATCAGTAGATCTCTTTACCTTGAAATTCCAAAAGTAACACGATTCAAGTGTTACTGAATTTTACTTAGAGATCTAAGCGATAGACTCCCCTTCAGATCTCGGAATACCGCAAATAAAAGAAAAAACTCAAGATTAGTTCCATATAGCCATTCGGCTATGGCCTCCAAAAGCCAAAAAAGGATTGAAGGATAACCCAAATTGGTACTTACCTCTTCTGAAAGTTTCGGCTATCCCTTGAAAAAGATTTGGCAACCATAGAAGATTAGAGATCTAGAAGTTTCAGCTTTTTAAAGTAAATCCTGGAATGATGAACAAGAGAGGACTGATGTGTTTTCGGCTTTTTGGAAGAACAAAGAATTGAAGAGATGGCCAAGAGAGATTCAGCCAAGGAATGTTAAAGAAAAGAGAAAGTGATTGCAGGGTTTCGGCAATTGATAAAACCTCAGAAGTTTAGGTTTCTGACAGAAAATCAAAGGAAGAAGAGATGCTTCCAAAGAGAGAAAAACTAGAGACTATTCTAAATGAAAAATTCGGCACACCCTACTGCCTATACTGAGCCGATTCTCTCCCCCCTCTGAGTTTGATTTTCGGGCAACTCTAGCCTCCTGGATGAGCTCTCATCTTTTACCTTATCCTAATCATAACTCACATCCAAAAGAGTCCTACATCACACCACTCCTTCCCCCTTTATCAACTTAATATCCACCTAATTTAAAACACTAAAATCCTAAAAATTTTGCCTTGTTGCCGTCCCTACTGCTCCCTTTGAAGTGCCAAAATTTGGCCCTATAACTTGGGCTTCAAGCAACCAAAATTTGGGCCCTCCTCATGCACTAGTGACGCCACCCTCTTCCTTCCTTGTGGCGCCACCTAACTCTCGAGTGAAGCCCAAATTGACATTTTTAACATAGATACCTACTCTTAAACTTTATAATGACAAAACAAAATATTTTAACTGGGGTCTCGGCCCAATCTTGAGCCCAATTAGTACCTCAA
Source organism: Gossypium rotundifolium (assembly GCA_025506655.1). Taxonomy (NCBI): domain Eukaryota; kingdom Viridiplantae; phylum Streptophyta; class Magnoliopsida; order Malvales; family Malvaceae; genus Gossypium; species Gossypium rotundifolium. Next base: position 103,944,916 of record CP106723.1, on the reverse strand, counting down.
TTCTCAATTTAACATATTTAAGCAGAAAATGCACAGGCCCATAAATTAGGATGTTATAGTTCTACCCCCCTTAAAATAAATTTTGGCCTCGAAATTTACCTGATCAAAAGAGATGGGGATACTGTTGTCTCATAACATCCTCTGGCTCCCACGTCGCCTCTTCTACGCCATGATTTCGCCATAGAACTTTGACCAAAGGGACGGACTTTCTTCTCAACACTTTTACGTCTCGATCCAAGATTTGCACTGGTTCCTCCTCAAAAGACAAATCTGGCCTTACTTCAATCTCTTCCACTGGCACAATGTGCGATGAATCAGAACGGTAACGTCTTAGCATCGAGACATGAAACACGTCATGTATCTGTTCCAATTCTGGTGGCAACTACAAACGATAAGCCATTGGGCCCACATTCTAGTACCCTTATACGGCCCAATAAACCGTGGACTTAACTTACCCTTCCGTCCAAACCTCATTACCTTTTTCCATAGAGATACCTTCAAAAAGACTTGGTCTCTTACTGCAAATTCCACGTCCTTCCACTTTAGATCCGTATAAGATTTCTACCGATCAGACACTTCCTTCAACCGAGCCCGTATTAACCTAACTTTCTCATCCGTTTCCAAAACTAATTCTGGACCCAACACCTGACGTTCACCCAACTCCGTCCAAGAAGTTGGGGTACGGCATCTCCTTCCATATAGCGCTTCATAAGGCGCCATCTGAATACTAGTTTGATAACTATTATTGTATGCGAATTCCGCCAAAGGTAAATACTCCTCCAACTACCCCTGAATTCCATGATGTAACCTCTTATCATATCCTCCAGATTGGATTACCCTCTCAGTCTGACCATCGGTCTGCAGATGGAAAGCGGTACTAAAGTCTAACCTTGTTCCCATTGCTTGATGAAGAGCCTTTCAGAATCGGGATGTGAACCTAGGGTTCCTATCCGATATGATCGACATCGGTACACCATACAATCTCACCACCTCAGCCACATACAACTTAGCCAACTTTTGCAAAGAATAGTCGACCCGAACCGGTATGAAGTGAGCCAACTTTGTCAAATGATCCACAATCACCCAAATCGAATCCTTCTTAGTGGGCGTAAGGGTTAACCCATTAACAAAATCCATGGTGATCCTTTCCCACTTCCCCTGTGGAATCTTGACCGGCTACAACAACCCCGAAGGCAACTGGTGTTTTGCTTTCACCTGCTGGCACGTCAAACACTTACCCACGAATTCTGTCACCTCTCGCTTCAGACCTGGCCATCAAAATTGCTCTCGCAAATCTCGATACATCTTAACTCCTCCAGGATGCATAGTGTATGGGCTACTATGTGCCTCTTAAAGAATCATCTGCCTTAACTCCATATCCTTTGGCATACAGACTCTCTCACAGAAACACCGAACTCCAACACAATTCAAGCTATGGTCCTCTCCTTCACCATTCTGCACTTGCCAGATTTGAGTACTCAAGACATCAGCCAAAAGTTGCTTCTCTTTGATCTGTCTTATCCATATAGGTCTTACTTGAAGTTCAGCTACCAAACTACCATCCTCATATAGGCTAAGATGAGCGAACATCGCCCTTAACTCCGCTTATCACCTTCCTACTCAATGCATCCGCCACCACATTAGCCTTACCCGGTTGGTACTCAATTGAGTAGTCATAGTCCTTTAACAGCTCGATCCACCTTCTCTGCCTTAGGTTCAACTCCTTCTGAGTGAGGAGATACTTCAAGCTCTTGTGGTCAGTATAAATAACTGACTTCTCCCCATACAAGTAGTGTCTCCAAATCTTCAGAGCAAACACTACTGCCGCCAACTCTAGATCATGCGTAGGGTAGTTCAACTCATGCGGTCTTAACTGTCGAGACGCATATGCAACCACCTTTCCATCTTGCATCAACACACACCCTAAACCTGTATGTGACGCATCACAGTAGACGATAAATTCTTTTCTCGCCTCAGGTTGGATTAACACCGGTGCATTTGTCAAGATTCTCTTCAGGTTCTCAAAGCTCTCCTATTGTTTGTCAGTCCACACAAACGATACTCCCTTCCTCAACAACTTAGTTAAAGGTACCGATATTGACGAGAACCCTTCAACAAACCTTCTGTAATACCCGACCAATCCTAAGAAACTTCAAACTTCTGTCGCAGACTTTGGTGATTTTCAATCCAATACAGCTTCTATCTTCTGAGGGTCCACCCTAATTCCCTCTGCTGAAACCACATGCCCTAAGAAGGTCACTTCCCTTAACCGTAACTCACACTTGTTTGAACTTAGCGAACAACCGCTTCTCCTCGTGATTTGCAACACCACCCGAAGATGTGCATCATGCTCTTCCTCAGACTTAGAATATACCAGGATATCGTCGATGAACACCTCGACGAACCGATCAAGGTATGGATGAAATACCTAGTTCATCATATCCATAAATACCGTTGGCGCATTCGTCAACCCGAATGGCATCACCAAGAACTCATAATGTTCATACCGAGTCCAAAACGTCATCTTATGAATGTCTCCTTCTTTTACCCTTAACTGATGATATCCCGACCTTAAGTTAATCTTAGAAAAGACCGAAGCTCCCTTGAGCTGATCGAACAGGTCGTCGATCCTTAGCAGTGGGTACTTGTTCTTAATTGTCAGCTTATTCAGTTGACGGTAGTCTACTCACATACGCATGGATCTATCCATTTTCTTCACAAATAGGACCGGCGCTCCCCAAGGAGACACACTCGGTCGAAAAAACCCTCGATCCAATAGGTCCTGGATCTGAGCTTTGAGCTCCACCAGTTCCTTCGGCGCTATTCTGTATAGAGCAATAGACACTGGGGCTGTACCTGGAAGTAGCTCTATTCCAAACTCCACTTCGCGATCCGGGGGTAATCCTGGCAACTCCTCCGGAAAGACATCCACGAAATCCTTGACTATTCAAACCTCATCGACAGTCACCTCCTTAGCAACCAAAGCACTGATAACGGCTAGAAATGCGCTACATCCCTTTCGGATCATCTTAACAGCTTTCAATGCCGATACTATGTTGGACAGATAGTTCCTTCTTTCTCCTAACACAACCACCTCCCCGCCTTCTAAGGTACTCAACACCATACGCTTAGTTCCATAGTCCAACTTAGCACGATGCTTAGTCAACCAATCCATTCCTAAGATAAGGTCAAACTCTCCAAACGGTAACTCCATTAAGTCTGCCGAGAACACTACCCCTTGAGTCTCTAAAGGTACATCCCTAAACAGTTTGTCCACTACCCTAGATTGTCCTAATGGGCTAATCACAGTCATTTTCCTAGTGGTTGTTTCAGAGTCTATACTTAAGGTCTCAGATACTGAACATGCAACATAAGAGTGTGTTGACCCAATATCAATCAAGGCAAGAAAAGGGTTATCAGTAATAAGAAACGTACCGGTTATAACATCCAGTGCGTCACCATCCTTCCGTCGGTGAGTTGCAAAAACTAGACCCGACTGCCTCGCGTCTACATTACCTGCACCCCTACCAGGTGCTCCACGACCTCGACCAGACCCATTTCCTCCTCTGGCTACGCCACCACCCCTTGGTCCAAGCTGACCACCTCTCCTAATCTAATCAGAACCTTGTCCCGTCGGCTAAACCTGATCCACCTGTGGACAGTCCCTAATGATATGCTCCGTGGATCCACACCTAAAGCATTTACCGGTGCACTTTTTGCACTCCTCATAATGCATCTTCCCACACGAAGGACATGATTGATTCTAACCCGTCAGAACACGAGCTGGCCCATCAGACCTAGGCCTTTTCTGAAAATTCCCAGATGGTCCTGATGGCCCAAAACTTCTCTTATTCCTACCCGATCCTTATCTCTCTCTTGTCTTTCAGTCTGCTTCACCTCCTCAGTTATCTTAACTTTCTCAACCAACATAGCAAAGTCCCTCTCTCGCTGCGGTGCTATCAATACCCTTAACTCATTCCTTAATCCATCCTCGAACCGCACACAATATTCATATTCAGTCGCTACCATTCCTATAGTGTAGCGGCTCAAGCGCAGAAACTCTAACTCATATTCGGCCACAGATTTGCTTCCCTGCACCAAATTCAGAAATGCCTTCCTCTGTGCATCCACATAGCTGGCCCCAACATACTTTCCCTAAAATGACTCCTTAAAGTAGTCCCAATCAATCCAGTCTACGACAGTACCCTTCTTCACCGTGAGCCACCACTGATAGGCCTCGTCTTGGAGAAGAGACACGACCCCTTTCAACTTCTCCTCCACCGTGAAGTCTAGGTCATCCATTATACGTTCCACTGCCTCCAACCAATATTCAGCTAAACTCGGGGCTATACCAGAGACTCCCCTAAATACTTTTGCCCGTTGTTTCTAAGTTTCTCTGGCACCGATTTCCAGGCTCCTGTGCCCATACCAGCCTCAGCCACTCTTTTCAAAACCCTTAGTACCGCCTACGACACCACATCCTCTCCGCCCGTCTGATCCTAAAATTCCACCTCAGTAGCTGGTGAAACTGGTATCTCATTCCCGGATCCATGGCCAGATCCTACGAGTTCTGACACGGTCATCCTACCCCTACCACGACCACTCGACGGACGTCCACGACCCCTTGAACTCATTTTTTTGATTTTCATTTATCTGATTAGAAATTTTATGATTTATTAGTTTTTCTTCCTCTGATTAACCACGAACAGTCTTATGAACAGTAGCTTTAAGAGTAGTTCTTTCGAATTCGCAATTATGTCTTGGAATTCAGTCTCAAGTCTACTACGCTAATTCAGAGAATCACATACATTCACAATCAGCATACAGAGACATTCACAAACTTACGTTTATCACCTAGGGGTATTTTCGTCATTTCACTACCTAGGGGTATTTTTGTAATTTTCCAAAATAAGGTTTCGGGTGGTTTTACGAAATAAGGGTATTTTGGTAATTTTGTAAATCTGAGGGTATTTCAATAATCTTACAAATCTGGGGGTATTTCGGTAATTTTTTATAAATCAGAGGTGTTTTAGTCATTTTACAAATCAGGGGTAATTTGGTAATTTTACAAACCCAAGGTAATTTTTACGATCAAGGGTAATTTGGTGATTTTAAAATTAGGGTTTACTTTAGGATTTTACAAAACAGGGTGGTCGGTCCTTTCGTGTTTTAATTATAAGTTTTGGCTGTCAAAAAATGTCATGGTTAGGTGAACAGTACCACGCACTGTAGGATTCCAAATGAGAGGAGGTGAGTCACTAGAATTGCTTAAATACCAAGCTCTCCTCAGATCCACTCCTAGACATCCGTATGCTGTTGCCACACCCTAACATGGCTAAGGTGAACAAATACCTACGATCGTAGGATTCCAAAGAAAGAGGAGGTGAGTCACTAGGACTGCTTAAATACCAAGCTCTCCCTGAATCCAATCCTAAACATGGGTATGCCTGTTGCCACACCCTAACACGGCGACTGGTTCACAGGATTTGTTTGGATAGATTAAGTCTTATGAAATTTAAGAAGATGTTTAGGCTAAGCTTATAGTCCATCAAAGTCTATTTAAATTAATCTCTGTCCCATATAGTCCATCAAGCCCACACATATACCACACAATGGTTCAGAATACTTACCTGGCGGACTTGGGCCGGAGACGCAGGTGCCATGCTAAGCTAATAAACCTATATCATTTATAAAAATGCATGTTTCAAAGCCCATCTTTAGAAAACGTTTTGAGCCCAAAAACCCCAAAGCTGAGTTTTGAATCGGGCTCTGATACCAATCTGCAACACCTCAAACCCACCCAAACACTACAACTGGATCTGGCATGTCACTAAGGAGCTTGTATAAAACATGTTGCATTCTTGGAAAATAAATTATCGAGTTTAAATATTTACACCGAAAAACTTAATAATTTAAGAATCTGTTTAAGTTTAAATTTAAATGATACCTTGGTGAATTTTAAATAAAATCAAAATTTACTACATGTCTTAGCTTAATTTAACATAAAGTTTAAGTGTCTAATGATAAAACCCAACGTAAAACCCAATATAAATATAAAACTAGTGGCCTATGGCCTTATTACAATGAAATTTAAAACCCATTAATTAAATATACTAAAAGTAAACGTTAAAGTAAAGTCTTCTGCTAGATTAAAATACTCTCTCGCATGGCCACCTTGCGCTCCTCTCCAGCCCAGTCCATTGCACTAGGTGATACCTGAAAGTTTTTAAATAATAGGTTGAGTCACGAGACTCAGTGTGCAAGCCTCATGCACCATTAGATTTGGGCCTTAGCCCCACAGAATAGAATAACAGAACATAATATATATGAAAATATGCAAAGCCCAACCAAAATCCTAGGTTTCCATTCACTACACACCACCCTTACCTGCCAGTCACACCATTGGGGATTTCTACAATCAACCCACACTGCTACACACCATCGATGGTCATCTTGTCGCTCATGGTCAGATCATGGCCATAGCCACTATAACAGGTCATGGCAAGAGCCACTACAATAGGTCACGGCATAAGTCGCTACAACAGGTCACGGCATAAGCCGCTACAACAGAACACTTCCCCTTTCATCAAACCCAAATTTCATGCAATCACGTAAATCGGCCCACTTATCACATATGTCATCTTAACAGAACATTCACTTAGGAATGACAGGATCACTAACACAGGGATCCGCTTTTACCTCCTTCTGGTCTCAACCATTATGTTTGATTTGGCATTTATCGTAATATAATGTAATTTATAAACATATTTTAACAGGCAATCTAAATGGTGTGAAAGTGCTACACACCTGATATCGTGTAGTCCTATATTCTTAGCCGATCTCCTTGCTATCCGAATCTACTACCCTCAGTCTATAACCTTGCTCAAAAGCCAGAAAAATACGAAGATTTGGCCTCTTCTAAAATTAGCCAAGGGTTAATAAATCTCGAATTTACACGTTAAAAATCAGTAGATCTCCTTACCTTGAAATCCCAAAAGTAACACGATTCGAGTGTTACTGAATTCTGACTTAGAGATATCAGAGATAGACTCCCCTTCGAATCCCGAAACGCCGTAAATGAAAGAAAAAACTCAAGATTAGTTCCATATAGCCATTCGCTATGGCCTCCAAAAGTTGAAAAAGGATCGAAAGATAACCCAAATCGGTACTTACCTCTTTTGAAAGTTTTAGCTATCCCTTGAAAAAGATTCGACAACCGTACAAGATTAGAGATCTAGAAGTTTTGACTTTTTAAAGGAAATCCCAGAAAGATGAACAAGAGAGGACTGATGTATTTTCAGCTTTTTGGAAGAACAAAGAATTGAAGAGATGGCCAAGAGAGATTCGGCCAAGGAATATTAAAGAAAAGAGAAAGTGATTGTAGGGTTTCGACAATTGATTAGACCTCAGAAGTTTAGGTTTCTGACAGAAAAGCAAAAGAAGAAGAGATGCTTCCAAAGAGAGAAAAACTAGAGACGGTTCTAAATGAAAAATTTGGCACACCTTACTGCCTATACTGAGCCGATTCTCTCCCCCCTCTGAGTTTGATTTTCAGCCAACTCTAGCCTTCTGGATGAGCTCTCATCTTTTCCCTTATCCTATTCATAACTCACATCCAAAAGAGTCCTACATCACACCACTCCTTCCCCCTTTATCAGCTTAATATCCACCTAATTTAAAACACTAAAATCCTAAAATATTGCCTTGTTGCCGTCCCTACTGCTCCCTCTGAAGTGCCAAAATTTGGCCCTATAACTTGGGCTTCAAGCAACCAAAATTTGGGCCCTCCTCATGTACTAGTGACGCCACCCTCTTCCTTCCTTGTGGCGCCACCTAACTCTAGAGTCCATGCCCAAATTGACATTTTTAACATAGATACCTACCTTTAAACTTTATAATGACCAAACAGAATATTCTAATTGGGGTCTCAGCCCAATCTTGAGCCCAATTAGTACCTCAATTCTCAATTTAACATAATTAAGCACAAAATGCACAGGCCCATAAATTCAGGATGTTACACACGACCAGACCACATGTCCATGTACCAGGCCGTGTGTCACACACAGCCTAGACACACGCCCGTGTGTCTACCCATGTGGACAAAATAAAGCCATTTACTAGCTTCATTTTCTCACCCAATTTACCAATGACCTACACCAAAGTTTGCAATTCATATACCAACCAATTCAAGCATTATAATACCAAGACAATTCTATCATCTAACATAATATAACATTACATATAATCATACCTATAATCTTACCATTTGTAAACATACCTATTTAATATATCTCAAACAAACTATATAAATACTTATGTTATTAACATGATATAACCTTATTATACAAATACCAAAACATGATCAATACTAGCCTTTCCAATGGCTAAATTACAAACATCCACTTACAATCCATCATATGACCAAGTTAGCCTATACATGCCATTATACCAAAATAAGTTACCATATATACCAGAATCAACGTGTGGATAGTGTGATGATTATATAACCAATCTCCACCCTTTGCGAGCTTCCGAGCACTATAAAATAGGGAAAATAAAACCTAGTAAGCATCCTTATGCTTAGTAAGTTTGTATAACAATAATTAAACTTATCAATTTCGTTTATTTCTATTTTTTATACATTAACATGTTTTTCATAAATATAGCTAAATACCTATTCACATGCATTCTACCAAACAAGTTAGTCATATAATTCACATATATACCAAATAAGCATAGATGAGCTCATCATGCCACATTTCCTTAACATTTCATAAATATTAATCCTTTGATCCATTAATTTCCCATATCAACAGTTTTATTCGTTAAATTATTGAATTATCGATGGATATTCCATTAGTACACACAAAGTGTACAAATCATTAACCCGTCAATTCATATTCTAAGGTACCCCCTTAGGGCACTTATTCAGAAAGCACACTCTTGAGCCACATATCATACAGTAGGATTACCAGTCCAGGCTAAATCCTGTCTGTAACATATGTTCTAAGAGTTTTGTCAGGATTTCCAGTCCAGGCTAAATCCAGTCTATTCCATATGCTCGAGAAAACTTATATCAGGACTACCAGTCCGGGATAAATCCTTTCAATAATGAGGTCAATAGGATCACTCGTCTGAGCTAAATCCATTCTGCAATAAATGCATGACCTCATTTCACAAGGGAAATCACCTTTATCCATCATAATCCAATATTTACACGGAATTTAATCCTTTTCATATGTTTCTGAGCACATGTCCTTTTCTTATATTCATATCATTCATAATGTATACATGTATTATTGTTCCACATTCAATCTAATACAACATTCTATTCAACATATTTATATGATGTACAATTAAGTTACACGAACTTACCTCGATGATAGTTTGTACTTGAAAACTTACAAATTCGAAATTTTTTCTTTTCCTCGATCTAACTCTTTGTTTGATCTTTCTGGATCTATATAAATGAATTTAACATCAATTTATCACATTCCATATTCTATTGAACTCAGTTTACATTCTAGGCAAAATTACCATCTTACCCTCATACTTTTCATAATTGACAATTTAGTCCCTAGGCTCGAGAAATGAAATTCAGGCAATTTAACCCTTATTTCCAGCCTAGTCGAATTTCATATGTCATAATAACAGCTCATAAATTTTACAAAAATTAGAATTTTACCATGGGTTTTACCATTTTTCAATTTAGTCCTTAAATAAATATTCATCAAAAATTCACTTTGTAAAAGTTGTTTATCTATCAACAACCTTTCATTTTCTATCATAAATTTCATAATTTCAACATAATCATCCATGAAACAATTTCCATACCTTGTTAACTTTTCAAATTAATCCCCTAAATAGATAGTTTAAGCTATCCCAATTCCAAAAATATGAAAATTACTAAAAACGAGACTTGATTACTTACCCAATTAAACTTGATTAGTTTCCTTCCTCTCTCCTAAGGTTTCTATGGAAATGTTTAGGGAAGATGATATGAAAATAAAATGATATTCTATTTAATTAATTAGCATCTTTTAATTATATTATTTTTCAATTTAGTCCTGACCCTTTTTCAATTTTTCCATGGATGATTCACCAGAAATATCTACATACTTTTCTTTAATGGTCGAATTACCATATAAGGGCCTTAAGTTTTGAATTCCATAGCTATTTAATCCTTATAGCTACTGAAATTCAACTTTTACAATTTATGCAATTTGGTCCTTTTCACAATTAAACACATAATTGGTAAAATTTTCCTATCAATATTTTCATATAATCTTCCTATCATACCACTAATCATGCAATAATTTTAAAATAATTTATCTTTTTAGCTCAAATTTGTGGTCACGAAACCACTGTTTCGATTTCACTGGAATTATGTTGTTATATCCCCAGCGGAGTTTTTTTATGTAGTTTGGTAAGCCCATAATGCATCGTATAGTTGTGAACTCTAATCTCTTCTGTTTGGGTTCACCTTCTTTTTGAGTATTTACTTTAACTTTCAATTTGAAACCTCTGCTTGTCCATTAGCTTGTGGGTGGTATGTAGTGATAATTCTACATTTCACATTATACTTGGCTAAAGCTACCTCTAATTGTTTGTTATAGAAGTGAGATCCTTAGTCACTGATAAGCGCTCTTGGTGTTCTAAATCGTGCAAATATATTCTTTTGTAAAAATTGAACTATTACTTTACTATTATTGTTCGGCAATGCAATTGCTTCTACGCATTTTGAAGCATAATCCACAGTTAGAAGGAAGTACTGATTTCCAAACGAATTAGGAAAGGGCCCTATAAAATCTATACCCCAAATATTGAAGATTTTTACATCCAAAATTCCATGTTGCGACATTTCATCCCTTCTTGAAATGTTCCTCGTTCGTTGACATCTATCACAATATTTTGCAAACTCGTAAGAGTATTTTATCATGGTGGGCCAGTATAATCCTGATTGTAAGACTTTTTGTGCTATTCTCTTCCCCTTAAAATGACCACCATATGTTGACGTATGACATCCCATCAGAATATCTTCTATCTCTTCTCTAGCTACACATCTTTTGATTACTTGATCTGAACATTGTCGGTGTAACATCCAATCTTGGTGGGTCTTGAATTTGGCGAGTAGTCGCAAGAAACCTGTATGGCGCAATCTTGCTTGCCCGACTGATGCTTCTGGCGTATATGTTGTGTTAATAGTTAAAAGTATAGTACCAAGTAAGAGTTGTTATAAGGATAAAAAGGGATGCAAGAAGAAGAGATTTTAGAAAGAATATCAAAGGACCTTAGATAGTGGTTACCATCAAGGAATAGTATATCAAGTTTACCTAGTTACGGTGCTAGTTAATTTCCAACGAAATAATTAGGAATGAATGAAGGGATGAAATAAATATTAAAATATGGGTCATTGTATACGTTTTTCTACAACATTAAACCATTTATAGGACAAGTAAAGGGGGATTTTGTCACGTGTGTGTTGTCCTACTAAGGCAATATGAGGTAAATTATTTATAGGACAAGTAAAAGAGGATTTTGACATGTATGTGTGGTTCTATTGAGAGAATATGGGCTCTATAAAATATCTCGATTTAGGATAAGGAAAAGAAGATTTTCCCCTTCTCTCTTTCATTCTAACAATAGGGTTTATTTGCCTTAGAAATGAGGATAGATCCTCTTAGCTGAATGTAAATCAAGGAATTAGAGTTCAAGAAGAAAGTTGTTTTACATCTTGGGTAAGTATTGTGATTATACATGTTGATTTCTAAAGGATAAGTCTATTATAAGTATAAACAATGGGATGATTACGTAATTATTCTTTTTGGGAAATCATTGGATCTGGAAAGATGATAAGGATAACTTGAATGAGTTTTAATGATATTCCCTGTCTTGCAAGTAGTGGTTGCTGCAATTTCTTGTTAGATATGGACCTCAAGCTGCTGATCATGGATGTCAGTCGAGTCCCTGAGCCAATTCATATAAGTGTGCTATTTGTGTTGGATATTTCTATAGAAATTGAATAAACTATGTGACTAATAACAAAAAGAGTTTAGCATGAATATTGGATGAGCCTCATATGCATAATTTATATGAAATTTGATAAGCTAAATAAGTGATAAGAATTTCTAGATTGGAAATATGATTATATGAAAAATCTTAAATGTGTGATATAAGATGTATGTTGGTTTAATGTCAAAGCATGAAAAGTTAGTCAATTAAGTCCGTGTCTATCTCCATGGAGTTGCCAAAAGGTGTAACATTCTGAAAATGGGCTTATGTATTTCTGATTTAATTATACGAAATGGCATGACTTATGTATTATGAATGTATGATGAACATTTTTGGAAACTTGGAAATGTTAAGTTTAAAAGAGGAAAGTGAACATTTTGGAAACTTGGAAATGTTAAGTTAAAAGAGGAAAGTGAACATTTTGGAAACTTGGAAATGTTAAGTTAAAAGAGGAAAGTGAACATTTTGGAAACTTGGAAATGTTAAGTTAAAATAGGAAAGTGAACATTTTTGGAAACCTGGAAATGTAAGGAAATGATTTAGGAATGTTAAGTAAAAGAGGAAACTAAAACAAGGTGGCCTTAAGAAAATTAATAAAAGAAATTTGACACAAATATAGGCTTGTTTAAGTGGCTTGGACTTAAGGCCCAGGTAGGTGACGCCACAAGCTATGCAAATGGGCCTAGGTTCAAGCAACGTGGGAAGCAAATAAAGTATTTTATTTTGCTACAAGAAGCAAAGGAGGTGGACGGCACTAAGGAACTTATGTGAGGAGTTTTATTCTCTTTAAAATTCGGCTAAAGGGTGTGCTCAAGTGTGGATTAAATTCCTTTTATTTTAAGTGGATAAAAGAAGAGATAATTGATGGGATTAATTTTATTAATGTGATAATTAAAAGATAAAAAATTATCAAGATATGGAGAGTTGGTAGATTGAGGGACTCCTTGGATGGTATTTTCGCCAAGGTTGTAAAGGGGAGGCTATAGCTGAATTTCATTAAGCACTTTGGCCTCCCTATCGCTCTACTCTTTTCTCTCCAAAACCATCACTCTCTTTTTCTTCTTCTTTAATTCATCTAGTCAAAACACCTTGTGTTCTAGCCAAATCTTTTCCACTCCATTACCAAAGTGAGTAACTTATTCTCTTCTTCTCATAATCTTCCAAAAGCGAAAATAAGTCCCTCTAGCCTTAACCGAATCTTTGAAGGACTTAAAGCAAATGGGTTGTCGATTTCTTCAAGTAAGGGTAAGATCTCATTCGATTTCATCCTTTTCTTTTAAGATTAACCAAAACCGAAATCTAACCCCATTATTGTGTTAGTTGAAACTTGGAAAGAAGGCTTCGGGATCTGTCCATAAGTCGACCATAAGGAAGAAATCTTCCAAGATCTAAGGTAAGGAATATTCGGCCAAGGCCTATTTTTGGTGTTTTAGATCTAGTTCATATTTATTCAAAACAGCCGAAACTAATAAGTTAATAGATCTAAGGATCAGCCGATTACAAGGAAGGAGAAGTTCTTTTCCCGAAGGAACACCATAGGTCGCGTGTTCCCTAGTTATTCGGTGAGTTTCGGGATTTGGAAATCGCAAGGTATGTGCCTAAATACAATCGGCCAAGGCCTGCTTTGATACTAAGATCTATTTCTTACATGTTAAAAAGCCGAAACTAACCTATGTAGAGATCCGGTGTTTGGCGAATACAAGGAGGAGTATAGTAAAGTTTTGGGATTTGAGTGATAAGCAAATCGGCATCCGTAAGTTTTAGTGTACAAATCCTACTAGGATTTGATTTTGTGGTCGAATGGGTTTTCATTAAAACTTTAATATGGGCGAATGTAGGGAGTTAAAGATCTAAGGCGAGATTGGATTTGGGATTTCAAAGAAATTGTTGCTTAATCGTGTGTACCCTACCCTAAGTTTTAATATGTTCATGGCTATGTTTTAAATTAAATGTGTTATTAAGAATGTGAAAAGCATGGCTAAGGTACCATACAATGGTACAAAGTACTAAGGTACGTTTCCTACTCCTTCTAGGATTATGAATATATGTTATATGTAACATGTGAAAAAGTGATAAGAATGTGAATTAAGGCATGATGTGCATGATATGTAAGATACGGGGCATATGGGTTATATGAAAAGGGGAAGTGAATGTGGTGACCTAAGACCACGATGTGGTGACCTAAGACCACGATAACTGAATGTGGTGACCTAAGACCACGATATCCGAATGTGGTGACCTAAGACCACGAATTTTATAAGGGCGATGAGCACGTCGACTGTAGCGACTGCCTTCGATGGTGTGTAGCGGATGGAGGGTTGACTTAGAAGTCCCCACGGTGTGCAGGTTGGTACAAGGGATGTGTAGCGGATGGCTATCTAGGTTTGGGTTCGGGTTGCATCATTATTATTTTTTATTTGTTTATGAACATGTATGATAATGTATGCTCAATTATTAAATTTTAGTGTTGGTTACACATTGAGTCTGCTGACTCACCCTTGTGGGATTACTTTTCGGTGACGACCGGTGATGGACCGGCCGCAGATATACTAGGGATGGCCATGCTCGACAAGAAGTTCATTTATTTAGACTATTTCATTTTAAGTACTTTGAATTTAAATTTTGGGAATTATTTGATGTAATAAGGCCATAGTAGAACTACTTTAATTTGCTTTCATTTATTACGTTTATAAATTTTTATTTATTAAATGATTAAGTAAATTTATTTTAAAATAAAGCCCACACGTTTTGTCACTTAAAGTAAAGGACTTTTAATAATGAAATAAACTTGTTTTCAACTCAAGCCCAACCCAAAACAATTTATCTTTCAAAACACACAAGTTTTTCCTAAGTAACAAAAGAATTTGAAACGATTTACACCGGGGAACATACCAGATCCGGTCAAGGCTCGTGGGTCGGGTTTGGGGTGTTTCAATTTGGTATCGAGCCAGCTTAAACTCTCTACCTTGGGTGTAAGGCCCAAAAGTTAAGCCAAAAAATTTTTGTGAATTAAGGTGTTTTTCGGCATGGCCCACTAAGTCTCCAACCAAGTCCACAGTAAGTACTCCTAACCTCTTTGTGATTTATATGTGGGGATATATATGTAGGGACGTAGATTAGTGGACTAGGAATTGAACCTAGGACTAGTTTACCCCAACAATTACATAAGACTCTAAGGCACAATTAAACAAACACGTGTCTAAGTCGAGAGTTAGGGTGTGGCAACTGCTGTGCGATGTCTAGGATTGGTTTCAATGGGAGCTTGGTATTTAAGCAGTCCTAGCGACTCACCTCCTCTCCACTCGAATCCTACAGTGCGTAGCTACGGTTCACCCTAACCAAGAGGACTTATACACTGCTAAACCCTAACTAAAACCCAAAAGGGACTAGCCAGTATTTTTATGGAAACCCTAGTTTTAAAATTTCTAAATTACCTCTTGATTTGAAAAGATTATTTTATAAATTTAATGAAATATTTTGATTTACAAATTTACTAAAATACCCCTAGTGGTAAAATTACAAAATGCCCTTGGTTTATGAAATTTCCAAATACCCAGCTTATCAAAATTTCACTACTTTGCTTAAAGGAACCCTAAATTTACAAAATATCAAAATACCTTGATTAAGGAAAAAAATTTACAAAATTACCCCTACCCTACAAATTATCGAAATACCCCCGAGTTATAAAATTACCAGAACGACCCCTGATCTTCAAAAATTTTTTGCAACAACACTGATTTGGAAAACAAATTCCCAAAAACAACCCTCAAGTTTTGTAAATTCCAAAATATCCTTGATTTATTAAAATTTATAAATTTACCCTAGTTTATTACTGAAATACCCCTGTAATTTCAAAATTTTTGAAATACCCCCGGGTTTTTAAAAAAATTACCAAAATACCCTTATTGACAAAATCACCAAGGAACCTTATTTTGACAAATTAGGAAAATACCCCTGTAGGGCAAATTACGAAAATACCCTTAAATAGTGGAAAAACAACAACAATGAAAACTACAACATTTCTCTGAATGAACGAAAGTTCATAATTGATTGATGGATGTATGAATGTAAAGACTGTGTGCATGTATGAATACGAAAGAGCCACTCCTAAAATTCTTTTCATAAAACTTCTTCGCGGTTAATCAGTGGAATGAGGGCTAATTCATAAAACTTTCTTAAATCAGTTAAAGCGCGTCGTTAGATATGAGTTCTAGAGGACGCGTTGTCATGGGCGTGGTAGAGGAAGAATGACTATGTCGAACCCGTTAGATCGAGTCGAGGTCCGACAATGAGTTACCACCGCCACCACCACCCCTAGTTTGTTGGTGTCGGCGAAAGCTCGACGGGGGATGATCTTGTGTCGCGAGCTATCTTTGCGAGTTTTGAAATGGTGGCGGGTGGAAATATGGGAGCTCAAAATGCATGCTGAGCGACTCGAGCCAATCTGAGTGAAGTGTTTCAGGGAGTATCTAGTGTGGCACCTAGTATGCAATGAATCTGGTTGGAAGCAACAGCGCATTATGGATGAGCTCGATCTAACCCCGAGGAGAAGTTGAAAGGAATGGTGCCTTCGCCACGCGATGAAGCGTATCAATGGTGGTTAACGATTCGGGATGGTGCCACGGTGAGGATCCGACACAGGAATATGTTAAGGCGGCATATCGGAAGAAGTATGTCGGCACGTTATATTGATGAGCAGAGGAAGGCATTTTGAAATGGTTCAAGGAACAAGTCGATGAAAGCAGATGAAGTGAATTTTGAGGTTAGCCGATATGCTCGAGGAGTAGTGGCTCTGAGCATGAGCGGTGTGTTCATTTGAAGACGGTTTAAGGGATGACCTTAGGTTATTGATAGCTCCACATCAGGAGCGAAAGTTTTCTGTGTTGGTAGAAAAGGCTAAGGTAGCCGAGGGAATCAAGGACTCGGTTAAGCAGAGCTCTGATAGGAATAGACCCAAGAGGGTTATGGGTCAGCAAGATCATCGAAAAATATCGAGAAAAGGGCGGAGTCGATGGGTCATGGGTCGACAAGTTGGTACAAGAGGCGATGTCGTCCTTGTGATCAGTGTGGAAAGAGACACTTAGACGAATGCTAGAAGAAGACAGGTAGATGTTTCAGATGTGGGTCAAAGGACCATATGATCAAGGACTGCCCGAAGAAATTAGATGAGAATCGCCCAGCAGCTCAGAATGTTAATCAGGCTGGTAGAGGGGGACAGTAGCCTCAGTGAGGTCGTGGTCCGAATAATCGAGGAAATGGTCTTTGGTAGAGGACATGGAACACCGGTAGGTGTCTTTAATCTTGAGGCAAAGCGCAGGGTTTGGTATATGTGATTCACCGTAGGGAGGATAGAGACGCGCCGGACGTCATAACCGGTACGTTCCTCATTCATGGCAAACGCTATTATGCTTGATTGATGTGGGCTCGACCTATTCTTATGTTTCCTGTAGTATAGTTGAAACACTAGGCCTAGACTCTGAACTTTCTTATAGGGAGATGACTGTAGTAAGCCCATTAGGCCAAACTGTAGTGGTGGATAAGATCTTTCGGAGTGTATCCCTAGAAATTCAGGGAGTGAGCTTTCGGGCTGACTTAATGGAGTTACCCTTCGAAAAATTTGACCTCATACTTGGTATGGACTGGTTAGTAGAGCACCGGGCCGTGTTGGATTGTGAGGCTAAACGAATGGAACTAAGGACCCCGGAAGATGAAGTGGTAGTTATGATAGGAGAAAGAAGAAACTACTTGTCTAATGTAGTTTTGGTGCTAAAGGCTAAAAAGATGGTTCGTAAAGGGTGCAAGGCATTCTTAGCCTTTGTAAGTGCGTTAGATGAAAAGGAAGAAGGTGTTAGTGGAGTTAAAACGGTAAGGGACTTTGAGGAT
This sequence comes from Gossypium rotundifolium, assembly GCA_025506655.1. Classification (NCBI taxonomy): domain Eukaryota; kingdom Viridiplantae; phylum Streptophyta; class Magnoliopsida; order Malvales; family Malvaceae; genus Gossypium; species Gossypium rotundifolium. Next base: position 103,927,021 of record CP106723.1, on the reverse strand, counting down.
GTGTTCCCAGAGGAATTACCAGGAATACCCCCAGATAGGGAGGTGGAGTTTGGAATTGACTTGCTGCTGGGAACAGCTCCTGTGTCAATTGCCCCTTATAGAATGGCACCAAAGGAGTTGGTTGAGCTCAAGGCTCAAATCTAAGAATTGCTGGATCGTGGGTTTATTTGACCCAGTGTGTCTCCATGGGGAGCACCGGTCCTGTTTGTGAAGAAGAAGGACGGAACTATGCGTATGTGCATAGACTATCGTCAGTTGAATAAGCTGACCATCAAGAACAAGTATCCTTTACCAAGGATAGATGACCTGTTCGATCAGCCTAAGGGGGCAGCAGTGTTTTCAAAGATCGACTTAAGGTCGGTATATCATCAGTTGAAGGTGAAGGAGGCAGATATTCATAAGACAGCCTTTAGGACAAGATATGACCACTATGAGTTTGTGGTAATGCCGTTCGGGTTGACAAATGCCCCAGCCGCATTCATGGATATGATGAACCGGGTGTTTCAACCTTACTTAGATAGGTTCGTCGTGGTGTTCATCGATGACATCCTCGTATTCTCCAAGACTGAGGAGGAGCATGATGAGCATCTCCGGATTGTGTTGCAAGTATTGAGGGAGAAGAAGCTTTATGCCAAATTTAGAAAGTGTGAATTTTGGCTTAGGGAAGTTGCTTTCTTAGGACAGGTGGTGTCTGCTGAAGGAATAAGAGTGGATCCTAAGAAGATTGAAGCAGTGTTGGATTGGAAACCACCTAAGTCGGTGGCGGAGATTCATAGTTTCTTGGGATTGACAGGCTATTATAGAAGGTTCGTGGAGGGGTTTTTGTCAATAGCCGCGCCTTTAACAAAGTTGTTGAGGAAGGAAGTACCCTTTGTATGGACGAATAAGCAGCAGAAGAGCTTTGAGAAGCTTAAGGAAGTATTGACGGAAGCTCTAGTGTTGATTCAGCCAGAGGCAGGAAAGGATTTTACTGTGTATTGTGACGCTTCCCTATAGGTTTGGGTTGCGTATTGATGCAAGATGGAAAGGTAGTCGTATATGCGTCCTGACAGTTGAGGCCACATGAGGTGAACTACCTGACGCACGGCTTGGAATTAGCGGCAGTGGTCTTCGCTCTTAAGGTGTGGAGACACTACCTTTATGGCGAAAGGTCGACGATCTACACAGACCATAAGAGCCTTAAGTATTTGCTGACTCAGAAGGAGTTAAACTTGAGGCAGCGAAGGTGGGTTGAATTACTGAAAGACTATGACTGTTCGATAGAATATCACCATGGCAAGGCGAATGTAGTGGCGGATGCCCTAAGTCAGAAAGTTGTGTCAGATCTGAGGGCAATGTTCGCCCATTTAAGTTTGTATGATGATGGAAGCCTGTTGGCAGAATTGCAAGTCAAGCCGACGTGGTTAAATAAGGTGAAAGAAGGACAGTTGGCTGATAAGGACCTAAGTGCTAAGCTACAGCAAGTACAGAACGGAGAGTTAGAGGACTATGGTGTTAGTGATGAGGGAGTATTGTGCTTCAAAGGAAAGGTCTGTATGCCGAGGGACGAGGAGTTAAGACAGAGGATTCTTCGAGAAGCGCATGGTAGCCCTTATGCTATGCATCCCGGAGGCACCAAGCTCTACAGAGATCTAAGGGAACAATTTTGGTGGCCTGATCTTAAGCGGGAAGTTACTGAATTCGTGGGGAAATGTCTGACTTGTCAGCAAGTTAAGGCTGAACACCAAGTTCCATCGGGATTGCTTCAGCCAATCGAGATTTCACAGTGGAAGTGGGAAAGAATTACCATGGACTTCGTTAGTGGGCTTCCCCTTACACCTACTAAGTAGGACTCGATATGGGTAATAGTGGACCGTCTGACCAAGTCCGCGCACTTTATCCCGGTAAGAGTTGATTATTCTCTTCAAAAATTGGCTAAATTATATGTGGCGGAAGTTGTGAGGCTACATGGAGTGCTGGTGTCTATCATTTCGGATAGAGACCCAAGATTTACGTCTTGATTTTGGAGGGCACTTCATCAAGCTTTAGGCACTAAGTTGGATTTCACTATGGCCTTTCATCCACAATCGGACGGGCAATCTGAACGGGTAATCCAAGTTTTAGAGGACATGTTGAAGGTCTGTGTGATGGATTTCAGAGGAAGTTGGGAGGAGTATTTTCCTTTAACAGAGTTTGCCTACAATAACAGCTATCAGGCAAGTATTCGAATGGCACCTTATGAATCACTGTATGGTCAGAGGTGTCGAACTCCTGCATGTTGGATGGAATTGGGAGAACGTCGAGTTTTGGGACCAGAATTAGTAGCAGAGTCTGAAGAGAAGGTTGAGATAATTCGGGCACGGTTGAAGGAAGCATCTGATAGATAAAAGTCATATGCAGATCTCAAATGGAAGGAGATCGAATTTGATGTGGGAGACCGAGTATTCCTTAAGGTTTTGCCTTGGAAGAAGGTGATGGGATTCAGTCGCAAAGGGAAGTTAAGTCCAAGGTTTATAGGACCCTATCGAGTGTTGAAGCGAGTTGGACCAGTGGCATACCAGCTAGAGTTGCCACCAGAGTTGCAGCAGATGCACGACGTATTCCATGTATCCATGCTACGTCGCTACCGATCGGATCCATCTCATGTGGTACCAATTGAAGAAGTGGAGCTAATGCCAGACTTATCCTACGAGGAAGAGCCGATTCAGATCTTGGAACGAGACGTGAAAATATTACGGAGGAAGTCAGTTCCCCTAGTCAAGGTGTTGTGGCGCAATCATGGATTGGAAGAAGCTTCGTGGGAGCCAGAAGAGGCAATGTGACAGCAATACCCTCATTTATTTTAGCCAAGTAATTTCGGGATGAAATTATTTTAATAGGGTAGAACTGTAACATCCTAAAAATGGGCTTATGTATTTCTGATTTAATTATACGAAATGGCATGACTTATGTATTATGAATGTATGATGAATATTTTTGGAAACTTGGAAATGTTAAGTTTAAAAGAGGAAAGTGAACATTTTGGAAACTTGGAAATGTTAAGTTAAAAGAGGAAAGTGAACATTTTGGAAACTTGGAAATGTTAAGTTAAAAGAGGAAAGTGAACATTTTGGAAACTTGGAAATGTTAAGTTAAAATAGGAAAGTGAACATTTTTAGAAACCTGGAAATGTAAGAAAATGATTTAGGAATGTTAAGTAAAAGAGGAAACTAAAACAAGGTGGCCTTAAGAAAATTAATAAAAGAAATTTGACACAAACATAGGCTTTTTTAAGTGGCTTGGAGGCACCACTTAAGGCCCAGGTAGGTGACGCCACAAGCTATGCAAATGGGCCTAGGTTCGAGCAACGTGGGAAGCAAATAAAGGATTTTATTTTGCTACAAGAAGCAAAGGATGTGGACGGCACTAAGGAACTTATGTGAGGAGTTTTATTCTCTTTAAAATTCGGCTAAAAGGTGTGCTCAAGTGTGGATTAAATTCCTTTTATTTTAAGTGGATAAAAGAAGAGATAATTGATGGGATTAATTTTATTAAGGTGATAATTAAAAGATAAAAATTTATCAAGATATAGAGAGTTGGCCGATTGAGGGACTCCTTGGATGGTATTTTCGGCCAAGGTTGTAAAGGGGGAGGCTATAGCCGAATTTCATTAAGCACTTTGGCCTCCCTATCGTCTACTCTTTTCTCTCCAAAACCATCACTCTCTCTTTTCTTCTTCTTTAATCCATCTAGTCGAAACACCTTGTGTTCTAGCCAAAATCTTCTCCATCTCCATTACCGAAAGCGAGTAACTTATTCTCTTCTTCTCATAATCTTCCAAAAGTCGAAAATAAGTCCCCTCTAGCCTTAGCCGAATCTTTGAAGGACTTAAAGCAAAAGGGTTGTCGATTTCTTCAAGTAAGGGTAAGATCTCATTCAGTTTCATCCTTTTTCTTTTAAGATTAACCGAAACCAGGAAATCTAACCCCATTATTGTGTTAGTTGAAACTTGGAAAGAAGGCTTCGGGATCCGTCCATAAGTCGACCATAAGGAAGAAATCTTCCAAGATCTAAGGTAAGGAATATTCGGCCAAGGCCTATTTTTGGTGTTTTAGATCTAGTTCATATTTATTCAAAACAACCGAAACTAATAAGTTAATAGATCTAAGGATCAGCTGATTACAAGGAAGGAGAAGTTCTTTTCCCGAAGGTACACCATAGGCCGTGTGTTCCCTAATTATTCAGTGAGTTTCGGGATTTAGAAATCGCAAGGTATGTGCCTAAATACAATCGGCCAAGGCCTGTATTGATACTAAGATCTATTTCTTACATGTTAAAAAGCTGAAACTAACCTATGTAGAGATCTAGTGTTTGGCCGAATACAAGGAGGAGTATAGCAAAGTTTTCGGGATTTGAGTGATAAGCAAATCGGCATCAAGGTAAGTTTTAGTGTACAAATCCTACTAGGATTTGATTTTGTGGCCGAATGGGTTTTCATTAAAACTTTAATATGGGCCGAATGTAGGGAGTTAAAGATCTAAGGCAGTGGATCAGATTTCAGGATTTTAGTGAAATTGTTAAGCGAATCAGGTGTGTACCCTACCCTAAGTTTTAATATGTTCATGGCTATGTTTTAAATTAAATGTGTTATTAAGAATGTGAAAAGCATGGCTAAGGTACCATACAATGGTACAAAGTACTAAGGTACGTTTCCTACTCCTACTAGGATTATGAATATATGTTATATGTAACATGTGAAAAAGTGATAAGAATGTGAATTAAGGCATGATGTGCATGATATGTAAGATACGGGGCATATGGGTTATATGAAAAGGGGAAGTGAATGTAGTGACCTAAGACCACGATAACTGAATGTGGTGACCTAAGGCCACGATATCCGAATGTGGTGACCTAAGACCACGAATTTTATAAGGGCGATGAGCACGTCGACTGCAACGACTGCCTTCGATGGTGTGTCGCGGATGGAGGGTTGACTTAGTAGTCCCCACGGTGTGCAGGTTGGCACGCGGGACGTGTAGCGGATGGCTATCTAGGTTTGGGTTCGGGTTGCATCATTATTTTTTTATTTGTTTATGAACATGTATGATAATGTATGCCTGAATTATTAAATTTTAGTGTTGGTTACACATTGAGTCTGCTGACTCACCCTTGTGGGATTACTTTTCGGTGACGACCAAAGGATGGACCGGTAGGAAGATACTTAGGGATGGCCATGCTCAGCAAGAAGTTCATTTATTTAGACTATTTCATTTTAAGTACTTTGAATTTAAATTTTGGGAATTATTTGTTGTAATAAGGCCATAGTAGAACTACTTTACTTTGCTTTCATTTATTACGTTTATAAATTTTTATTTATTAAATGATTTAGTAAATTTATTTTAAAATAAAGCCCACACGTTTTGTCACTTAAAGTAAAGGATTTTAATAATGAAATAAACTTGTTTTCAACTCAAGCCCAACCCAAAACAATTTATCTTTCAAAACACACAAGTTTTTCCTAAGTAACAAAAGAATTTGAAATGGTTTACACCGGGGAACATACCAGATCCGGTCAAGGCTCGTGGGCCGGGTTTGGGGTGTTTCAAAAGGGGTCTATTAGGAATTTAAACACGATTTCTGAAAGGACATGTCTATGGGCCATGGCAACATATCATGTAAGACCATAGCTGGGCTATGACATTATATGGAAAGAATTAAAGGAAGGTTATTACCCTGTGTTGTTCCCTACATGTCCCGGAACGATGATAGGCAAACCTCACATAGCGTGAGTTAGGCAAATCCATATCGTAAACACGTGAGGAAAGGACATGCCTTCGTGGCCACGATTTGTAAGAAATGCCTTAGTGGCGTGCTCTTATGATCCACCATGGTGATGAAATCTTGAAAGAAGTAGCCCTTGTGGCAAGTATAAAGAAAAATGGCCTTTGTGGCATATCATGGAAAACAAAGCCTTAGTGGCACTTGACCACCTCCACACATGCTAACACCCATAGTGTGAGTACTGCAACTAAAGATAAAGAATTGAGGCAGTGCCCGCAAGTATATGGGTCAGGTTGTAATATAGTTTTACAATGAAGTAGGTAAGTAGTTTGAGGATTTTACCCAAGTGAGGCGAATACAAAATTAAGTTAACCTGAATGAAAATAGAATTAATTAGTATTTTAAATAAATTATATTACGATAGAACATAAAGCAAACTTTTGGGGTTTCATAAATAAAGAAACAAAAACTTCGTAAATAAAAGGGATTTCGAAAAACTAATTTCTAAACTTATTCAAACCTCGACATGGGTGATTAGTTCACTTCGGTGGTCATAACTAATTCCTATTTCATGTTTTTATTCAATCAACTAGCCGTTACCCTAGCAGGATCTCTCGATCTTCCACTAAACTAATGAGTCTACAAGAACTACTTATCTCCCGACCTCACAGTTCAAATCGGTTTAGGCCTAAGGTGTTCACGGATAGGCCATACCAATTTTTGGCTAATTCCCACCTAAATGACTTCCTAGGGTCGTCAGGCCTAGGGTTTAAGTTCTTGCTCTCCCAAACAACCGATATGTTAAGAGAACCATTCATAACAATTAGTCAATCACCTCCACTCCCTAATCCCTCATAAGAGGATTAGTTCCTCATGTAATCCATAAACATAATAAAATTGACAATAAAGATGTGCATAAAGAATGAATCAAGAATAAAGTTTAGAGAATCCTAATTGTATTCAATTGATAATGTGCTAAAATCCATTAGTCTTTGATAGCGTTTACAAATCAAGTCCTCTAAAGAACATAAATGAAAAGAATTGAAAAGAAATCTAAAACCTAAAAGAACAAAAAAAAAAAAAACTGAAAAACTAACTTACAGGGAAAAACAAAAATTTAAAAACTTTCCCTAATCAAGTGTCTAAAGAGCCTATTTATAGAGTTAGGGTTGGCTGTCGTCCTCAACTCTATGTTAGCTTACGATTTCATGTTAATTTCCATTGTACAGGCCAAAATACTCCTCGCTTGTAATTATTCTCGTATTGGGTCGGTGTCGCGACACCTTAGTGCCTGTGTCATGACACTGAAGGCAGTGTGCCTAGTTTAGGTTTGGCTTCAGGGGTGTGTCGCGACATCTTATGGCTGTGTCGCAACACCAAAGGAAGACTTGAATTTCTTATATTTTGCTCCCTATTTTGTGATATTGAACTGTCCATGTTGTAACACAATGACCAAATTTGATGTCTTATGCCTTTGAATGGTATCTTGCACACTCACTAAGTACATTAGCACACCTTTAGGCCTCACTCGGTCCCTAAGGTCATAAAAAGACTCAAAATACACTTTTTATTGAATTTAAAGAAAAATAGAAAACTTAAGTAAAACATGATAAAAATACTTATATTCAAGCTCCTTAAGCACAAAAACTAGTTTAATCTGCTATACCGAATTATGATAGAACAAACTGCCCCACACTTAAGTCATTGCTTGTCCTCAAGCAAGGAAAAATAAAAACAAAAAGTAAAAAATGACTCTAACAGCCCAATTTTGGGGCTAGTCGGAATAGTGGTTTGGGACCGCTAATCTGAGGTTGAAGAAAATTATTTTGATACTATTTTATGTGTTATAGCATGTTTATAAGGATGTATGAAAATTTTGGTGCATTAATTTTGACGATTTCATTCTTAATTATGAAAAGGACTAAATAGCATAAAGTGCAAAAGCCCTATTATACAAGGTAGAGGTGTCTAATAGCCATAAAATATTAAATTGGAGGTCTTTAAAGTGCAATTAGGCCATTAAGGGTGTGTTGGCCAGCCATAGAGACAAGGAGACAATGAGACAAGGGCATTAAATTTTGGTCAAAATTTGGTGAAATTAGGTGATTAAAAATGAATAAAATAAGAAAAAAGAAAGATATCATCTTTTACTATTCATTCTTCTTCTACCATCGAAAATTTAAGAGAAATAAGAGTTTTTGGAGTTCAAACTTTCAGCCAAGAAAACCTCTTGCAAGTAAGTGATTTAAGAGGTCTTTCTTGATAATTTTTGTACTTTTAGAACCCCCAAAGCTTAAGCTAGCTAATGAAGGGACTAATTTGCAAAATGGTTGAATGTTTAGGGACTTTACATGAGATTTTTCATGTTGCTTGCTGAGTTTTTATGGAAGAAAATGAATGTTAGTAGGTTGAGGAACAACTTTTGTGAAAGGTGTTACCATGAAAACACCTAAATAGTACTTATTTGTAAATGTTGTAAATAAGTAATAAATGCATGAAATAATTTGTTTTGTGAGTTGTTGTAAGAGAAATAAATGTTTAGCTAGACTTGTTTAATGAGAAAATGTGATGAAAAATGATTTACGAGCCTAGGGGAAAAATAGTAATTTTGCCAATGTATGAGGGCAAAATGATCATTTTTGCCTAAGTAGAAATTTTGATGTATCATGAATTATAAATTGATTGAATGAGTGAATTTTATTATTATAGATCAAGAAGGGCGCGGAAACCACCTTGACCGAGGAAAAGGCAATGTTACGGACTAAACTGTCGACTAGTACATTTTGCACCAAGGTAGGTTTATGTGTAAATGATACATCTTTAATACATATGTTGTTACTTATTGGTGCATTGTATGAATGAGATCAATTATGATTGAAAATGATTGAAATTGATAGATAGTGAGTAATTCTCGTATGAACCTCAGAATAGATATGTAAGTGCAGAAAAATGTCCGTAATTATCCTTTTTGGTGGGCTGTGTGGGATACCACCTTATTACTTATTCACGGTGGTCTGTGTGTGATACCATCGTTTATATTGTTATTTTGTGGGCTATGTGCGAAACCATTGTAATTATTCTTGTTGGTGGGCTATGTGCGATACCACCCTATTATTAACTATTGGTGGGCTGTGTGCGAAACCACCGGGTACTTAGTATCATTCTAAGGGGTTCATCGAGAAATTGTCCAAGTAAATATATCATATGGTTTGTGGTGATGAGTGCAGGGGATGTGTGCAAGTAAATGTGAGCATTTTATTTGTGGCATGGATGGAATATGGTAAGAGATGAGATGAGTAAGCATTATTATGGAAATGTGATTGTTCTTGCTTATTATGTAATGTTGTTGGTTGATTGGCATATGTTATGATGTTTATAGTTTACATGTAAATTTACTAAGCTTAAAGCTTACTCTATTTCTTTTCCCTTGTTTTATAGTGTCAACGAGCCAACTCGGGATACAAAGATAATCTGAAGATCACCCACACTATCAGCTCATCTCAGTATATTTAGACTTAGCATTTTGAGTATGGCATGTATAGAGGCTAGACTTAGTGAAATGTCTTGTTGTTTTGGCCAAGTGTGTTGGCTCCTTCAAAGATGAACTTTTTGTAAATAGCCATAATTGACGGCTCATTATTATTAATATATGAAAAGATGAGGTTATTCATAATGTGTATGATGCATGATCAGATTGTTTGATTAATGGTTAAATGTGATTTATGTTGTAGGAGTTTGGGTGGTAAAAAGAGCTTGGAAAATAGCCTTGTTCTTGTCCACACGGGTAGGCACATAGGCATGTGTCTATGCCGTGTGTGACACACGGTCAGTGCCTGCATGTTAGTGTTGCATGTCAGTGTCGACCAAGGGATAGACACATGGGCGTGTGCTTAGGCCGTGTGCCCTTTATATGGTTGCTGACATCATAAACAAAATACCTAGGTTTTTACACACAGGTAAGGACACGAGCGTGTTTAGGCCGTGTGAAGGACATGGGCCAAAGGCACGGGCGTGTGTCTGGCAGTGTGAAAGCCCCTATAGGTTCAAAATGAAAAATAAATCCCACACGGGCTGAGGATATGGGTGTGTGTGACCACACGGGCATGTCCCATTTCACACGGTTGTGTGGCCCTGTTTAGGAAAAAAATTTTCTAAGTATACAAAAGTTCCTAGTTTGGTTCTCGAGATCCTTCATTTGCATGTTTAAGGCCTTTTAGGCCCATAATAAGGATGTTATGAATGTGAATGAGAAGTTTTAAGTTGGAATGAAATTTGATAGCCCAAAGTTGTACATGCAAGCAAGATATGTTCGGTAATTCCTCGTACTCGGTTCCGGTGTTGAATACAGGTAAGGGGTGTTACATTTAGTGGTATTAGAGCTATGGTTTAGTTAGTTCTAGGACTACCATAGTGTGTATAAGAGTCTAGCTATACATGCCATAAACGTATATTGATAGTGTGGTGACTTCTAAAATTATAAGCTTTGTTTTATATAGTAAATGGATCCCGACCGAGCGGCTGCTAATGATGCTGCTAGTAACACACCGGGTCCTGTGCAAGGGACTGCACTTGTAGAGAGTAGGCCCGAGACTATGGGTCAAGGAGATGAGGTTCGGAGGGCTTTCTCCATATGATGAGTAACTGGTACACCGAGTTTGTACAAGCGAACCCTAATGCTCAACCTCCTCCACCCCCACCTATACCTCAGCCAATCCTTGTGGCTTCTCAAGGTATAGATTTGGTAAGAATGACCAAACCCCTGGTTGATAAGATTCGAAAACAAAAGGCCTAGAAATTCAGAGCTAATATAGATGATGACCCTGAGAGGGCAGAGTTCTAGCTTGAGAACTCAATGTGAGTACTCGATGAACCCTCCTGCACACCTGAGGAGAGCTTGAAATGAGCCGTGTCATTGCTGAAGGACTCGGTATATCATTGGTGGAAAATGTTGACGTCGGTAAGTCTAAGGGAGAGAATAACGTAAGACTTCTTTTTGGAAGAGTTTCGAAAGAAGTACATAAGTCAAAGATTTGTGGACCAGAAACGGAAAGAATTCCTTGAACTGAAGCAAGGTAAAATGACTGTGGCAGAGTATGAGTGCGAATTTGTTAGGCTCAGCAAGTATACAAAATAGTGTGTGTCTACGAAAGTTATTTTGTGCAAGAGGTTCGAAGACGGGCTGAATGAGGATATCATACTGCTAGTTGGGATCTTAGAACTGAAAGAATTTGTGGTATTGGTTGATAGGGCATGCAAGGTCAAGGAGTTGAATAAGGAAAAGAGAAAATCCATGAGTGAGGCCCGAGATGCAAGAAAGAGGCCAATGAGTAAATCGTAACAAAATCAATCAAAGAGGTCTAAGAAATTAAACCCTCGGATGACTACGTCAGTTGGATATTCACATCAAGATCGAGGCAATACATACTCGGGCTCTAGAGTTTAAGCCACCTCGATGGCAAGCTTGGGCATCCAAAGTCTAATAAATCGGAGTGTCCAAATTGTGGTAGGCAACACACTAGGGAGTGTTGGGGAAACAACCAAATTGTTACAAGTGTGGTTCACCTGATCATTTTATCCGAAATTGTCTTGAGAGGGATGAGAAGGATAGAAAGCAAGAAATAAGATCAAACAATGTATCTTCGAGGCGTAGATCACAAAATAACTCGGGAGGTGGGACTAGTAGTAGAGGTGCACCTAGAGACTCTACTGTGAGGTCGAGGGTCGAGCACCTGCAAGGACTTATGCCATTCGTGCTCGCGAAGAGGCATCATCTCTAGATGTGATAATGGGTACTTTTTTCCTTCATGATATCTCTGTTGTTGCTTTGATTGATCCGGGGTCTACCCATTCTTACATATGCATGAAATTGGCATCTAGCATGAGTATGATTGTTGAGTCTACAGAATTTGTAGTAAAAGTGTCAAACCCGTTAGGCAAATATGTGCTAGTTGACAAGGTGTGTAGGAATTTTCCTTTGACAATTAGAGGTTATTATTTTCTGACAAATTTCATGTTATTGTAATTTGATGAATTTGACCTAATTCTTGGTATGGATTGGTTGACTACTCATAATGTTTTAGTGAACTATGGTAGTAAGTTTATTGAATTGAGATGTATAAATGGAGATGTCATTCAGGTTGAATCAGGTAAATCAGATAGTTTGCCTATAATGATTTCATCTATGGTAGTTGAGAAATACTTGAGAAAAGGATATGAGTCTTATCTCACCTTTGTGTTGAATACTCAAGAGTCAGAGGTAAAGATTGAATCAGTGCCAGTGAATGCGAGTATCCAGATGTGTTCTCAGAAAAGTTACCCGGATTGCCTCTAGTTAGAGAGGTCGAGTTTGGGATAGAGTTAGTTTCGGGTAAGACACCTATTTCGGTTGCTCCGTATAGGATGGCACCATTAGAGTTAAAAGAGTTAAAGGTTCAGTTACAAGAGTTAATAGATAAGGGTTTTGTGGGACCGAGCTATTCACCGTGGGGAGCTCCGATGCTTTTTGTGAAGAAGAAAGATGGGTCGATGAGATTGTGCATAGACTACAGACAACTCAACAAGGTAACAGTGAAGAATAAGCATCCTTTGCCAAGGATAGATGATTTATTTGATGAATTGAAGGGAGCTACGGTGTTATCTAAGATAGACCTAAGGTCTGGCTATTACCAGCTGAGGGTTAAGGAGCAAGATGTGCCAAAAATTGTATTTCAAACGAGGTATGGCCATTATGAGTTTCTTGTCATGCCATTTGGCTTAACAAATGCTCTTGCAATTTTTATGGATCTAATGAACCGCATCTTCCGGCCGTATTTGGATAAATTTGTGGTTGTTTTTATCGATGATATATTAATTTATTCCCAGGATGAGAGTGAGGATGCAGAGCATCTGAGAATTGTTTTGCAGACTTTAAGAGACAAGCAGTTGCATGCTAAATTTAGCAAGAGTGAGTTCTAGCTTTGAGAGGTTGGATTTTTAGGACACATTGTGTATGGTGATGACATTAGAGTTGATCCGAGTAAGATCTCAACTATTATGGAGTGGAAATCGCCGAGGAATGTGTCAGAGATCAGAAGCTTTTTGGGTTTAGTGGGGTACTATAGACGGTTCGTAAAGGGGTTCTCCATGATTGCTACCCCGATGACGAAACTATTGCACAAAGATGTTAAGTTTGAATCGACTGAGAAATGCCAATAGAGTTTTGAGAGATTGAAAGCATTGTTGACTGAGGCACCGATTTTAGTACAACTTGAGTTAGGGAAAGAGTTTGTGGTCTACAGAGATGCGTTATTAAATGGTCTTGGCTGTGTGTTGATGCAAGAGGGTAAAGTAGTAGCTTACGCCTCAAGACATCTAAAATCACATGAGAAGAATTATCCGACTTATGATTTGGAGTTGGCTGCGATTGTTTTTGTTTTGAAGATTTGGCGTCATTATTTATATTGTGAGAAGTGCCAAATCTTCACTGACCACAAAAGTTTGAAGTACTAGATGGACCAAAAGGATTTGAATTTGTGACAACGGCGGTGGCTCGAATTATTGAAGGATTATAAGTTAGTAACCGATTACCATCGGGGGAAAGCGAATGTGGTTGCGGATGCCTTAAGTAGAAAATCCCTGTATGCTTTGAGAGCTATGAGTACAAGCTTAGTGTTGTTTGATGATGGTGCTATATTGGCCGAATTAAGGGCTAGACCATTATTTATTCAGCAGATATGTGAAGCTCAAAAGAATGATAGTAAGATACAAGCTAAGAGAGCTCATTGCGAATTGGGAAATGACTCTGATTTTTTGGTGAGTTTAGATGGTTGCTTAATGTTTCATGACAGGGTTTGTGTACTTAAGGATGATGAGATGAGTAAGCATTATTATGGAAATGTAATTTGTTCTTGCTTATTATGTAATGTTGTTTGTTGATTGGCATATGTTATGATGTTTATAGTTTACATGTAAACTTACTAAGCTTCAAGCTTACTCCATTTTTCCCCTTATTTTATAGTGTCAAAGAGCTAGCTCGGGATACGAAGATAATCTGAAGATCACCCACACTATCAGCTCAACTCGGTATATTTAGACTTAGCATTTTGAGTATGGCATGTATAGGGGCTAGACTTAGTGAAATGTCTTGTTGTTTTGGCCAAGTGTGTTGGCTTCTTTAAAGGTGAACTTTTTTTTAAATAGCCATAATTGATGGCTCATTATTATTAATAAAGGAATAGATGAGGTTATTCATGAATGTGTATGATGCATGATCGGATTGTTTGATTAATGGTTAAATGTGATTTATGTTTTAGGAGTTTGGGTGATAAAAAGAGCTTGGCAAATAACCTTGTTCTTGTCCACACGGTTAGGCACACAAGCATTTGTCTAGGCCGTGTGTGACACACGGTCAATCCTATGGACGTATGGCTGGGCCATGTGTCCCCTGCATGTTAGTGTTGCAAGTCAGTGTCAACCACGAGCTAGACACACAGGCATGTGCCTAGGCCGTGTACCCTTTATATGGTTGCTGACGTCATAAACAGAATACCTAGGTTTTCACATACTGGCGAGGGCACGGGCGTGTTTAGGTTGTGTGAAGGACACGGGCTAAAGGCACGGGCATGTGTTCGGCCGTGTGAAAACCCCTGTAGGTTCGAAATAAAAAATAAATCCCACACAGACTAAGGACATGAGCGTGTGTGACCACACGGCCTGCCCACACGGGTGTGTCCCATTTCACACGGGCTTGTGGTCCTGTTTAGGCAAAAAAATTTCTAAGTATACAAAAGTTCCCTGTTTGGTTTCGAGACCCTCCGTTTGCATGTTTAAGGCCTCGTAGGCCCATAATAAAATGTTATGAATGTAAATGAGAAGTTTTAAGTTGGAACGAAATTTGATAGCCCAAAGTTGTACATTCAAGCAAGATAAGTTTAGTAATGCCTCGTACCCAGTTCCGGCGTTGAATATAGGTAAGGGGTGTTACAACGGCCCTTGAGCAACTATGGTACAAAGATTGGTTTTGGAGTACATAATTAGGCATTTTTATATTTACATATAATCCTGGCATGATACATAAATGACTTACCACATTTAATATTAAACATCAAAGTTTAGTGTATTACAAAGTATACAGACATCAAGGTTTTCGAATATATGAATTCATCCATAAATCATATAGGTAATTTGATTATCCTAGTAGAATACAAACAATAATTGTTGTAATTGCTCAAAATAATGTCAATTCATGAATAAGTTTATGTAACACCCCCTAACCCGTACTTGTCGCTGGAATAGGGTTACAAAGCATTACTGTAAAAATGTGTCATAAAAACATACATTTCCAAACATTAAAATAAACATTGCATAATCCATTCATATACATGCATATCTTTCCTTAATCGAGCCCTCGAGGCCTTAAAAATACTTTAGAAACGATTCGGGACTAAATCAGAAACATTTGGAACATTTAAGAGAAAGTTAAAAAAATTTGAACTGCAGGTGATAAACCATAAAAGTAACACATTTTAATCCCATGCTTAGCGTGTTTTTGGATGTTTATTTATACAATTATGTGAATTCAATGCTCCTAATCCTTTAAATTCGTATTTCTATACTTAGGTAAGCATAGGGAAGCGAAAGGAGTGGAAAATGGGCCATCTATACTAAGCCGTGTCGATCGCGAGTCACCCAAATTTCCACATGACCTAGGCACCCTCACACGCTAATCACACACCCGTGTCCTTGTCGCACCCTGTTTCATTTTCACGTGGAAAAAGCCAATTTTTAGGGTTTTTGAGCCTTCTAAAGTCTATAAATACACGCTAGAGGAAGACCTAAGAGGGCACGCAGAGTAGATCGAAGAAATTACTCGAAAGAAGCCGTCAGAATCATTTCGAAAGTAGATTCACTCTAAGATTGAAGATCTCCATCAAGTTCTTTAGAAGTTTTTGGGTTCTTTATGTCTTGTTGTTTTCTTAATTCTAAGATGTTTTCCTTCTACGTTATGAACTAAACTCCCTAAATACCTAGGGAAGATGAAACCTAGATGAATCTTATTATTTAATTATCTGAATTACATGATAAATACTTGTTCTTGTTCTTAATTATGTTTCTTAACCCTTGCTTTAATATTTTTAGGATATTAATTCAAGTTTAATGTGCTTATTCAGAGGAGAAAAAGTCCCTATTTAAGAGAAGATCTAGCATAATTAAGTGGAGTTGATTGCAACCCTAGAAATAAGATGACATAAATATGCCGGATTAGAGTCAAATCTAATAAGGGAATCTATAGATCAAGTTAATGCGATGATAGGGTGGTTTTAATTAGAAAGAGATTTCAATTAATCAACCTAGATTTAGTTGTTTTTAGTCTCGAAAGAGATATTAACATAATTTAGGAATTTCTTCGGATCAAGGCAAGTGAATAAATCATTTAATTCAGAGTTAGAAAAATAAGTGAAGTCTAGGTAGATTCTTCCTTGGGTATTATCTTTATTCATTGGTTTATTCGGTTATTTTCTTCACTCTTTGTCGCGTTCATAGTAAATTAATTAGTTAAATTTTAGATTAAAACAAAACCCCTTTAACTATTAGGCTAAATAATAAAAAGATAGTTATTACTAGTAATTTTAGTCCTTGACGATACGATATTCCGGACTCATCAAAGCTATACTACTGTTCAATAGGTGCGCTTGCCTTTGTCGAAATATTAGTCATTTTCGAGACCATCAGTAGGGGTCACATGGCTGAGACACTCGCCCGTGTCTCAGGTCGTGTAACAATCAAAATAGGGACACATGACCGTATTCCAGCCCGTGTCCGTGCCCACGTAACTCTTTGAGTTGGGTCACATGGCCAAGTCACACGCTTGTGTGCCAGGCCATGTAACTTTCAAAAAGGCCTCACACGCCTGTGTGCTAGGCCGTAACTGCCTAACTTGTAACCTTTAAAACCTACAAGGGACACATGGCCCTGTCGCATGGCCATGTGTCACACACGCCCATGTGTTAGGCCGTGTGGACATGAATTTGGCCAAAATAAAGCCCTTTCCATCACCCATTTCAAGCATGTACCTACAAGCCATTTTCAGCCTTGCCCAATGCATCAAAACATACCAGAACATGCACAAAATGACCAATTCATTAGACCAAATTCCATTCAACCAATATGCCATATAGGCACCTCAATCACAATCAAAATAATATACCTCAACATAAACATATTTGATCACATTGCTACTATTTCAAAACATACCATACTTGAACTATACCATGTTAATGTAAACTTACCATTTGGACCATTACTCACATGAATCAAAATCACATAACTGACACAAAACAACCATTTCCAAATGGTACCAAATAATCAACATATATAAATACATACCAAAATCAACACTTAGCATTCAAATCAAAATGTAAACATAAGTCCACCTATAGATGCCATTATAACCTTGGCAAAAACATCAAAAATTACCAATATGTTCATTGGATAGTGTGATAGGTCTCCGTAGAGCTTCCAGACTGATCGTGCTTTTGATAATCTATAAACATAGGAAAGAAAACTACGTAAGCATATAATACTTAGTAAGTTCGTAAATCATGAATACAACTTACCATTTTAATGCATAACCTTATAATTTAAACATGATTCAATCCAACATAAGCTTGGCACAAGTCTAAGCATCATTAACAACACATGTTAGTTCTTTAACACATAAATCAATTGAATTATCACATGGTAAGGTAGGTTTACATGAACATAATGCCATTTAATTCATACTTTTCATAAACATAGATATGCATTCATTGATCATTATCATTTCATACTTTTCCATAGGTTCATAACATAGTTGATTGGAACACTTACCGTTCCTTCCATTTTCATACCCGTTGAACCATTTAGAATAACATCGGATACATGACAAAGCCCACACAAACTATGCTAAACATATGGTCGTAACCATTCCTTTCGTTTTCCTTTACATCATAGCTTAGACGAGCTATAAAATGGGTCTGCTCACACAAGCTGATGGTCGGAATCTAAGCTACACGATGCCACTCAAAGAAGCTGACGAGCATCCACAACAAATACAGGACCTCAACCATCGGTAGAACATTCAAGACCAACACTTGAAACATGGTAACTCTAATGACATGTCATTTGTATCGTATACATTTCTAAGGTTCAAACGGGACTCAATCATCATTGTAACATCGTTGGATTTCCACAATTATTTACATGATAAATAGAACAATGACATATGAATCAAAATAACATTAAGTCGTTATTAAAACATACGAACTTACCTCGATTACAAAGATGTCGAAACAAGATTAACTAATCTGAGGCTTTAGCTTTTCCTCGATCTAGATTTGTACGAGGTTTATCTTGATCTAAATAAGAAAATTTAGTCTATTTACTACTCATACTATTCAAATTAGTCCAAAATTCATACTTTTACAAATCTATATTTTTGTCCAAATATTTTAACTTCTTTACAATTTAATCATTAAGCTCAGAAATTGAAATTTATACAATTTCATCCACATTTCATTCTAGCTGAATTACCTAGGGACTTATATCAATCCATACAAATCATCATTTCACAATTTTACCATGGTATTTTACTACTTTTACAAATAAGTCCCTAAATGATAATTTCATAAAAAATCACTTTACATAACTTGTTTATTTAACAAGAAGGACAAATAATCTTTATTAAATTTCAAGAATCATGCAAACATGCTCATGGAAAAACCATAAAACTTTAACAATTTTGCAAATTAGTCCTTGGGATAGATAGATTAAGCTACAACGATCTTGAAAACATAAAAGTCATTAAAAACGGGATAAAATTACACTTACATGCAAGAGAGAGCTAGCCGAATGTTCAAGGTCCAACTTCTTCGTAATTTCGGTGGAGCATCTCACTAAAGAAGATGATATATTCATTTTAGGCTATTTTACCTTTGTTATTTATTAAATTACTTTATTAACATTTAGTTAAAACTAATTAAAACATTAATTCCTTGCCCATCTTTGTCCACTAACAATAATAATGGTCTAATTACCATCTAAGTCCTTTCACATTAAATTTTCATAGATATTTGATACCTTTAGCTACTAGAACTCCACTTTTACACATTTTTTGATTCAGTCCTTTTCACTTAATTGAGCATGCAAACGTCAAAATTTCTTAATGAAATTTTTATACGACCCTAACAACATACCATAGACATTAAAATAATAATAAAATAAATATTTACTCATCAGATTTATGGTCTTTGAGACCAATAACATGATTCTTTGAGACCAATAACATGCTTAAAAACTGGGTCGGAACTAAACCGAAACACATACGAGATTTCATGAAAATTTAAAACTTTTCTAAACTACAGGGGAGACACGCTCGTAGAAGGTAACCGCGTGCCCTCCACGGCTGATAGACACCCCCGTGTGTCTTCCTCGTCATATACTGACTTATCCTCCACGGCCTCTAAGCACGCTAGTGCACTGAGGCCGTGCACTCTTCTACCATAAACTGACTTCCTCAGGACGGCCACTAAGCACGCCCATGTGCCATGGCCATGTGTTCTTAGCTAGCTACTGACTTGTACACCATGGTTGGCTGACACCCCCGTGTCGAGGCCGTGTAATACTAAAATACATCCTGCTATACACCCATGGTCATTAGGCACGCCTGTGCCATAACCGTGTGACATTATAGGCCATTTATAAAGCCTAAGTGCCACCCAAAAGGGTCAACCTACAAACCAAAATATATCATCTCATTTCATTCACATATAACCATCAAAATATACCAATTTGCATGACCAAATCTAAATTATGCCTAAGCACCATTCATCTAAATAATTACCATCTCATAACCTAATCTTATAGCAACCAATCATATCAAAACAACTTCACATAACACATTCTTTTAAACATGATACCAAAACATAACTAGCCAAATCACATGGCTAAGTTCACTTTACAACTCATAACAAGAACTAACCTATACATGCCATATCTAGCCATACCCATATTCAAAGTGTATCAAAATGATTTTTTAGTAGTGTGATGACGATCTCTGACGGTCCCGAGCCTTCAGTAGCTTTTGGCGACCTATAAAACAGGGAAAACACATATAGAGTAAGCTTTCCAAAAGCTTAGTAAGTCATATACATATAAACTTGGCATAGAAGGCACTTATGCAAATAAATACATTAGTACATATCAATTATTTAACATAATATCACATATATGCTTTGTTTCATACACTATTAACCACATTTGCTATCTTTGCAAATTCAAGAATCATATAATTACGTAATTCATATAATCAAAGCTTTACATATCATATCATCAATTCCGTATCCATAGCATCATAGTAAAATCACTTAGATGCTTACCTTATGTACACAATTAGAGTATAATCAACGTACCTAAAATGGCTTTACATACACATATTTATTCTTAACCCGAATTTGCAATTCGCATCACAAACTTGCCCGTTGATCCAATAGGAATCTAATAGGATGCTCAGAAAACTCGGAATAGTCATACAAAGCCAACGTCCTAAACGAAACCTTACATGTACTCAGATATCGATACCTCAGTCTCGGATAGATTGTTACACGAATCAATATGATGCCGATGTCCTAGACATGGTCTTACACGAAAAGCTCATACCGTTGCCAACGTCCCAGACGTGGTCTTACATATAATCAAATAACGATGCCTACGTCCCAGATGAGGTCTTATATATAATCAGATAACGATGCCTACATCCCAGATGAGGTCTTATATATAATCAGGTAACGATGCCTATGTCCAGACAAGGTCTTATATATAATTAGATAATGATGCCTACGTCCCGCATTTGAGGTCTTATTTATAATCGATAATGATGCCTACGTCCCGCATTTAGGTCTTATATATAATCGATAATGATGCCTACGTCCCGCATTTAGGTCTTGCACGATTATCAAATCAATGCCAATGTCCTAGACGTGGTCTTACATGATAAAATGTATCGTATACCTTTGTATTCCCAAGTTCATACAAAACTGCTCCGACTTATCACTATGTCAACCTTATCTCAGAATTCATATACATAGTATAACAAATGCAGTCATTATCATTGATAATCATGTAAATAAACTCAATTCAATACAATTACATTTATTAGCAATATGTCTTGCCTCGTATTCGGTTTATCGAATGAAAATGGCTACTCGATTACTTTCGCTTTCCCGCGATCTACATCCGTTTTCTTCGGTTCTTGATCTAAACATATTCAGAATTAATTATTCACTAATTCATTCAATTCAATCCATACACACATATTTTAGGCTATTTATAATTTAGCCCCCACATTTGTATATTTTATCAATTTAGTCCTATTTTCTCAAAACATCAAATATACACAATTTGTTCACACATATGCATAGCCGAACTCCCTAAGGACTATATAGATCCAAATATTTCATCAAATTCACACATTAACCCACCAAAATAATATTTTCACAATTTAGCCCTATTTAGCTAAACTTATCAAAACTTCAAGAATAAAGTATGTTTATCTAGCTCATATCTTTCATTTAACACCAAAAATCATCAAAAAGCTTAACATATCATCAATGGCATCTCACAAAAACATCATCAATTCACAAAATCAAAATAAGGGTTTTGTAGCTCTCAAAGCAGCGATTGCAAAAACGTAAAAATTATTGAAAATCGAAGTAAAAAATTACCTTAATCAAGCTCAAAACCTAGACGAACCTTGCTATCTCCATATTTTCTTTTCTTTTTTTTTTTTTGATTTTCGGCGATAAGAATGATGAATGAAACCCACTAACTCTTTTGTTTCTTTTATTATAAAATATCTATATTATAATATAAATATAATATAACTTTTAACTAATGTTTTTAATATATATATAATTAGGCATTTCATCATTCAATGCCGTCCACTAGCCATATTTGCCATTTAAGGCCTTTAGCTTTACAAAGCCACAATACTTAGGTACTTTAATAAATAGCAAGCAACTTTCACATTTAATGTAATTTCATCCTTTAATCAAATTAAACACACAAACAATCAAATTAACTTACGAAAATTTAACACATGCTTAAACACTCATCAATGACACAAAAATAATATTAAAATAATATTCAGACTCGAATTTATGGTCCCGAAACCACTGTTCCGACTAAGGTATAAACCGGACTGTTACAATTCTCCCCCCTTAGGGATTTTCGTCCCCGAAAATCTTACCATTAAATAGATTTGGATATTGCTGTCTCATTGAATCCTCAGGCTCCCACGTAGCCTCTTCGATTCCGTGTCGATTCCATAATACTTTTACTAATGGAATTTCTTGTTTCTCAATTCTTTCACTTCACGAGCTAAGATACGTATCGGTTCCTCTTCATATGTCATATCAGATTCGATTTCAATTTCAGATGGAACTATCACATGTAACGGATCGGATCGATATCTATGAAGCATCGAGACATGAAATACGTTGTGTATCTTTTCTAACTCAAAAGGCAACTTTAATCTATAAACAACAGGCCCTATACGTTAAATAACACTTTCAAAATTACTTTATCGCCGATCTCAACTTCTATATCTTTTCATTTCAAATCTGCATAAGACTTCTGACGATCGGATGCTGCTTTCAAACAATCTCGGATCAATTTCACTTTCTGTTCTGTATCCTTTTCAAATCAATGTCGTGTAACTTATTCTCACTGAGTTCAGTCCAATACAAAGGTGTACGACTTTTACGTCCGTACAAAGCTTCACATGGTGCCATTTTGATGCTTGATTGAAAACTATTGTTGCATGGAAATTCTATCAAAGGCAGGTACTGTTCCCAAATACCGTTAAATTTAAGAACGCAACATCTTAACATATCTTTTAGAGTCTGAATGATCCACTCAGACTAACCATCTGTTTGCGGATGAAAAGCCGTACTAAAAACACAATTTCGTGCCCAAAGCTTTTTACAATTTTCATCTAAAATCGCGATGTGACTCTTGAATCTCTATCTGACACAATGGATAGTGGCATTCCGTGTAATATTACAATTTTAGAAATATAAAGCTCGTCTTATCTATTAAGTGAATAATCAGATCTTACCGAAATAAAATGGGTAGATTTTGTCAATCCGTCAACCACGACCCAAATCACATCTTTCTTTCTCGAAGTCCAAGGCAAACCAGAAACAAAATTCATAGTCACTCTATCCCGTTTCCATTCGGGAATCAAAATTGGTTATAACAAACCAGACAGAACTTGATGTTCAGCTTTCACTTGTTGACAAAGTAAACATTTCAAAACAAAGTCAGAAATATCCTGTTTCATACCAGACCACCAATAATGTCGTTTCAGATCATGATACATCTTTGTACTACACAACTGAACAGATAAACGACTATTATATACTTCATTCATAATCAACTGGATTAACTAAGGGTTTCTCAGAACAAAGATATGATCTCAAAATCTCAAGCAATCATCAACAACTCAAAGCTCAAATTTAGAATTTGAATCACACTGAACTCATTTCGCTAACATTTCATTATCAACTTTCTGAGCATCACATATCTGCTGTAAAAACAATAGTTTTGCTTTCAATTCAACTAACACTGAATTATCATCAAACAAATTTAACACCCCCAGGGCGAAAAACTCGGCCTTGCGAACCCCCTGTTGGTTAATTCTTGCAACGGCAACTTTAACTCTTTCAATTCCATTAGTGTCAACCTATACAGATCTATCGAAATAGGGGTCGTACCAAGCAACAAATCTATACCAAATTCAACTTTGCAATTCAAAGACAATCCCAGCAATTCTTCAGGGAAAACATCAGAGAACTCACAAACTACTGGCACCGATTCAACTTTCTTTTCATATACTTTCAAATCAATCACATAAGTAAAATATGCCTCGTAACCCTTTTTAATTTAATTCTAAGCTTTCAACACAGATATCACAGCAGGCAATCCATTTAAATCCTTCAACTCAATACAAACTATTTCACCATTCCGACGACTCAAATCAATTGTCTTTCTTTTATAATTCACTATAGCATCATGCAATGCTAGCCAGTTCATTCCTAGAATTATATCAAACTCATCAAACTGTAATAGTATCAGATCAGCAGGGAAACAAATATCTCGAAACATTAATGGGCAGTTCTCACCTACTTTGTCAACCAGAATATTTTTACCTAAGGGGTTCGATACTTCTATAACAAACTCAGTAGACTTTACAGGAAAAGTCTTGTTGAATACTAAGTTCATACATATATAGAAATAATTAGAACCAGGGTCTATCAAATCGATCACAAAATTATCATAAAGTGTAAAAGTACCCGTTATAACATCTGGAGATGAAGATTCCTCCCGAGCTCGGATAACATGTGCTTTGGCAGGCGCTCTAGCTTCGGATCTCACAACAATATCTTTAGTAGTTCTCTAACTACCACTGATGTTTCTTACAATTTGAGGAGATCTACCTCTTGATGAAACATTCTCAGATCTCGGGTTCTGAACAATCTCTTGTTCAACAAACTCTGAGCAGTCTCGGATGAAATGATCTAATGATCCACATCTAAAACAAGCTCGGTCATTTAATCTTCAAATTCTTGAATGCCTTTTGCCACAATGTTTACATTCAGGCCGCTTGAATCTGACATTTCCAATACTAGCCATTGAAGTTGCTGGAGCTTTAGAGCTTAACTGTGATCTAGTTCGATCTCTACTCGAATACCTCACATTAGCTTTTGAACGGCTATGTTCATCTTGGAATTTCTTCGAGGTAGACTGAAATGATTTACTCATAAATCTCTTTTTCATATCTTTAGCTTCCGACTCAGCTTTGCATATTCGGGCAACTAGCACTACGAACTCTTGTATCTCCAGAGTACCAACTAGCAATTGGATATCTTCATTTAGGCCATCTTCGGATCTTTTACACATTATTGCTTCAGTTGAAACATATTCCCGAGAATACTGACTTAATCTTACAAACTCTTGTTTGTATTCAATGACAGACATGTGACCTTGTTTCAATTCCAAAAATTCCTTTCGTTTCTGATCAATAAATCTCTAAATAATGTATTTCTTTCTGAACTCAGACTGAAAGAAATCCCATGTGATCCATTCTTTAGGAACAACCAAAATCTAAGTTTTCCACCACCGATAGGCTGCATCTCGTAACAAAGAAACAACACACTTTATACATTCTTCAGGAGTCAGTGACATCTCATCAAATACTCGAAGAGTGTTTTCTAACCAAAATTCAGCTTTCTCAGCATCATCATCATTAGTAGCCCGAAACTCTTCAGCCCCATACTTATGAATCTTGTCAATCGAAGGCTTATTCCACGAATTTAGATTTGTAGTCGGAGGTATAGCGGATGTCTGAGGGGGATTAACCGGGGGCGGGGTTTACGAAACAGTCGGGTTATTCCTCATAAATTGAGTGAACCATTCACTTATCATCTGGAAGAAAGCTTGCTTAGCTTCCCCCTCTTGACCTCTCGTAGCCGGTCTCGAACTAGAAGCCACTGTTCCTTGCGCGGGAGCAGGCGCATTACTTTCTATGTCGTTAGCTACTACTCTTTCGAGATCCATTATTATACGAAAATCACATTTTATTCGTCAAGATTTATCACACTATCACAATTCAGATAATATGGCATGTATAGCTAGACTCTAACACACTACGTTAGTCCGAGAATCAGCTAAACCGTAGCTCTGATACCAATCAAATGTAACATCCCTATCTCATGTCTGTCGCCGAATTAGGGTCAAGAGCATTACCAAAAAATTTAGAAAGCATTTACAGAAATTTCACACAATCAATCATTATTCTCAAACATAGTGTCCTATAAATGAGTCTTTGAGACCAATAACATGCTTAAAAATCAGGTTAGAACTAAACCAAAACACATATGAGATTTCATGAAAATTTAAAACTTTTCTAAACTACAGGGGAGACACGCTCGTGGAAGGAAACAGTGTGCCCTCCACAGCTGATAGACACCCCGTGTGTCTTCCTCATGGTGATATACTGACTTATCCTCCACGGCCTCACCCCCGTACACTGAGGCCGTGCACTCTTATGCCACATACTGACTTCCTCACCACGGCCAATAAGCACACCCATGTGCCATGGCCATGTGTTCTTAGCTAGCTACTGACTTATACACCACGGTTGGCTGACACCCCCGTGTCGAGGCCGTGTACTACTAAAATACATCCTGCCATACACCCATGGTCATTAGGCACGCCTGTGTGCCATAACCGTGTGACATTATAGGCCATTTATAAAGCCAAAGTGCCACCCAAAAGGGTTAAACCTACAAACCAAAATATATCATCTCATTTCATTCACATATAACCATCAAAATATACCAATTTGCATGACCAAATCTAAATTATGCCCAAGCACCATTCATCTAAATAATTACCATCTCATAACCTAATCTTATAGCAACCAATCATACCAAAACAACTTCACATAACACATTCTTTTAAACATGATACCAAAACATAACTAGCCAAATCACATGGCTAAGTTCACTTTACAACTCATAACAAGAACTAGCTTATACATGCCATATCTAGCCATACCCATATTTAAAGTGAATCAAAATGATTTTTTTAGTAGTGTGATGACGATCCCTGACAGTCTCGAGCCTTCAGTAGCTTTTGACGACCTATAAAATAGAGAAAACGCATACAGAGTAAGCTTTCCAAAAGCTTAGTAAGTCATATACAAATAAACTTGGCATAGAAGGCACTTATGCAAATAAATACATTAGTACATATCAATCATTTAACATAATATTGCATATATGCTTTGTTTCATACACTATTAACCACATTTGCTATCTTTGCAAATTCAAGAATCATATAATTATGTAATTCATATAATCAAAACTTTACATATCATATCATCAATTCCGTATCCATAGCGTCATAGTAAAATCACTTAGATGCTTACCTTATATACACAATTAGTGTATAATCAACGTACCTGAAATGATTTTACATACATATATTTATTCTTAACTCAGATTTGCAATTTGCATTACAGACTTGCCCGTTGATCCAATAGGAATCTAATAGGATGCTCAGAAAACTCAGAATAGTCGTACAAAGCCAACGTCCTAAACAAGACCTTACATGTACTCAGATATCGATACCTCAGTCTCGGATAGATTGTTACACGAATCAATATGATGCCGATGTCCTAGACATGGTCTTACACGAAAAGCTCATATCGTTGCCAACGTCCCAGACGTGGTCTTACATATAATCAGATAACGATGCCTACGTCCCAGATGAGGTCTTATATATAATCAGATAACGATGCCTACGTCCCAGACGAGGTCTTATATATAATCAGATAACGATGCCTACATCCCAGACGAGGTCTTATATATAATCAGATAACGATGCCTACATCCCAGACGAGGTATTATATATAATCAGATAACGATGCCTACATCCCAGATGAGGTCTTATATATAATCAAATAATGATGCCTACATCCCAGACGAGGTCTTATATATAATCAGATAATAATGCCTATGTCCCAGATGAGGCCTTACACGATTATCAAATCAATGCCAGCGTTCTGGACGTGGTCTTACATGATAAAACAGAACAGATACCTTTGTATTCCCAAGTTCATGCAAAACTTATCCGACTTATCACTATGTCGACCTTATCTCAGAATTCATATACATAAATGCAGTCATTATCATTGATAATCATGTAAATAAACTCAATTTAATACAATTACATTTATTAGCAATATGACTTACCTCGTATTCGGTTTATCGAAATGAAAACAGCTACTCGGTTACTTTTGCTTTCCCGCGATCTACGTTTGTTTTCTTCGGTTCTTGACCTAAACATATTCAGAATTAATCCTTTTATTCACTAATTCATTCAATTCAATCCATACACACATATTTTGGGCTATTTACAATTTAACCCCCACATTTATATATTTTATCAATTTAGTTCTATTTTCTCAAAACATCAAATATACACAATTTGTTCACACATATGCATAGCCAAAACTCCCTAAGGACTATATAGGTCCAAATATTTCATCAAATTCACACATTAACCCTCCAAAATAATATTTTCACAATTTAGCCCTATTTAGCTAAATTTATCAAAACTTCAAGAATAAAGTATGTTTATCTAGCTCATATCTTTCATTTAACACCAAAAATCATCAAAAAGTTTAACATATCATTAATGGCATCTCACAAAAACATCATCAATTCACAAAATCAAATTATGGGTTTTGTAGCTCTCAAAGCAATGATTGCAAAAAACGTAAAAATTATCGAAAATCGAAGTAAAAAATTACCTTAATCAAGCTCAAAACCTAGCCGAACCTTGCTATCTTCATCTTTTCTTTTTTTTTTTTTTGATTTTCGGTGATAAGAATGATGAATGAAACCCACTAACTCTTTTGTTTCTTTTATTATAAAATATCTATATTATAATATAAATATAATATAACTTTTAACTAATGTTTTTAATATATAAAAGCATATAATTAGGCATTTCATCATTCAATGCCGTCCACTAGCCATAGAATTGGCTTATTTTCCATTTAAGGCCTTTAGCTTTAAAAAGCCACAATACTTAGGTACTTTAATAAATAGCAAGCAACTTTCACATTTAATGCAATTTCATCCTTTAATCAAATTAAACACACAGACAATCAAATTAACTTACGAAAATTTAACACATGCTTAAACACTCATCCATGACACAGAAAATAATATTAAAATAATATTCAGACTCAGATTTATGGTCCCAAAACCACTGTTCTGACTAAGGTATAAACTGGACTGTTACAAAACCACTGTTTTGATTTCACTAAAAACGGGCTGTTATAGTTTACTTAGGTCACATAGGGCTTTTCAGCTTGTAACATTCTGATGCTTAGGATAGGTATAAAATTCAAGAATAGGATGCATCAAAATAGTTTCAAGCACAAAAATAGTTTGACACATTGTATTATTCCATATTCTCCCCCCTTAATAACCTTTACCTGCTCACCTCCTTATTTCTCCTTCTCTCACCTTACTTATTTCTCCATATAGGAAAGTCACAACATAATACAACAACTATGGCTAGCTCATGATTTTTTCTACACTAATGATTGATTTTTTCTACTTTTGTGAGTTTTTCACTTTTTGATCTTTTTCATACATCTCACTCACAATGCTTTTGACTTTCACGTACTTTTTTTACTTGTTTTTTTTTTTTTGAAATTTTCTTTTGTTTTGCACATATTGGCTAACCTATAATCACTATATCACAATGCTTCTTCCTATTCCTGTAACATCCTGAATTTTTGGGCCTGTGCGTTTAGTGTGTGTATATGTTTAAAGTGTTAATTTAACTGTTAAGGGTATAAATTGGGCTCAGGCTTAGGCAGAGGCCTTGATTAAAATTTTCTGTTTGGGCATTATAGGACTTAAAAGGTAGTACCTGTGTTTAAAATATCAAAATGGGCTTGTGGCCCAGTGGTCAGTAACGCCACTTAGGGAACAAGGAGGTGACGCCACAACAGGGAGTTAGGGGCCCAAATTTATGTTTCAAGGAGCCCAATTCCTTAGATTCAAGTTAGCTAATTTTCAGCATTAGGTTAGGTGGAGTGGACGGCTACAAGGCTCAAAAATAGGAGGATTTATGTGAATGGGATAATGTAGATAATATAACACCCCAAACCCGGCCCATGAGTCCTGACCGGATCTGGTATGTCACGGAGTAAAATAATTTGAAACATTTTGAGTGTCTGGTGAAAACTTGTAAAAATGTGGCTAAGGTATTAAATCGGGGTTTGATAAAACTCAGTTGGGATTATTTTCATAAACATGGTTGGGTTGATGAACCCTTTTAAAGCGTTTGATCATGTAAAACTTTAAAAGGGTTAAGGTTATAATTGACTTGGTGTAGTTTGTTACCCGATGGTAACATCTTTGAAAACCCGTAGAAGTTATTAAGTTTGAAAAAGTTACTTTTAACCGGTTCACTTAACATTTATAAACTTCATTTGTAACATAACATAAGTAAAATAAAATAAACATCCAAATAAATAGCGGCCTTATTACATCTCAAATTAAAAGGCTTAGAAAATAAATAATATTACTAAAACAAAGTAATTTCAAATCCAATGATAAGCATGGCCGCCTCGAGTCCTCTCCGGTTCCTCGATCTACTCATCTGCAAAATAGTATGGGAAGGGGTGAGTCACCAAGACTCAGTGTGTAAATCCCCCACCCGGAAAATACAACTCATACACAATTTATTAATAAACATGCAAAAATGCAACCCCACTAACCATCCATACTCCTTAACTACCTCGTGTGGTCAAAACCACTGGTAGTCAAAACCACTGGTGACTAGTGTCACAATTTAAATGATCGGGCCAACCCATCGTGTGGTCAAAACCACTGATGACCATAGGTCACAAATATCATAATGTGGTCAAAACCACTGGTGGTACCAAACCACTGGGACTTAGTCACAATTATCATCGGTGTGGTCAAAACCACTGGTGACCGAAGTCACAATAAATCTGATGGGGCCAACCCATCTTGTGGTCAAAACCAATGGTGACAGTCCATAAGATCATCCCCCTCCTCTCATCAATCCCATCATCATCATGTATTATGTACAACATATCATTTATCAGCATATGATGGCAAACTTAATCATATATCATAGATAAAGTAATAGGGGACTTACCCAAAATCAAATCTTATGCCTCAAGCAAATCACTAGCAAAAAGATAAAAAGGCAACAATATAGTAATGTTACTAATAAAGTGTGTAGTGAGTTTTACACACCTGCTTACTCATGAGATTAACAAATCCCGAATATACTAGCTAAATCCCGAGAGATTGTTTTCCCCCCTACAATCGGCCAATCACCAAAATTAGTGCCATAAACCCATTCGGCCAAATTAGTTAAAAACCTGAAGACTTACTTGTGGCACCTACCTTGACCCGATTTGGTTTCCAACCAAATCCCGAAGCCACACACTGGATTCCTTGCAATCGGCCAACCTTAGATCCATACAAGTGATTAGTTTTTGGCTTTTCCAAGTATCTAATGGAAAGACGAAAAGAGAATCTCTTATCGTAAACTTACCAAAACGATTAGCAGAGAATGGAGAATTAGATCTACTACTTTGAAAATCCCAGAGTTCCTAGATAAAATTGGTTTCAAATAGTGGTTAACTGAAACATCAATAAATGTCGGATCTCGCTTTTCTCTTCAACCAAATCAATAGAGAACAAGAGAATCTAGGAGAAGAGTTTTGGCACATACTCACCTTCTCAAATCAATTGGGAAAGAAATCCCGAAGAGATATATACCCACTTGATATTTGGCCAAAGTGAATCAAATAGGAGGAAGGGAAATTTGGTACACCAATGGAGTATGTTCGGCTAGAGAGAAAGAAAGAAATAATGAGAAAAGGGAGATAGGAGTTTCGATTTTGAGAAAGAATGAAAACAAAGGAGAAAGAGATGAGGGAGATAGGAAATTCGGCTAGGTGCTTGAGAGAAAAAGAGAAACAATTTCGGCATACCCTCCCTAATCACCCTTTCAAAACCGAAATACCACACCAAAGAATCCTATAATCGGCCATCTCTCCCCTTTGTGATAAATTTTATCTCCTCTTCAAATAAAATAGAAAAAAGAAGATGTTTATCCCTATCCCATATTAGCCGAAATCACCAAAAATAAAAGCTTATCCCTTTCTTCCCAAAGTCCCCACATGCCGTCCAACTCTTACTCATCATGGCGCCATCTTTCAAAAAAATAAAAATAAAAGCCTTATGCTATTGCCGAGACTCGAACTTGAGTCCACTTGCCAACACCCTTAAGTGGCGCCCCAAGCCACTCCTCCCAAACGACTTTCATGTCCCAATTCCACCACAAAAATCTTTTAAAGCCTTCTAAATTGGCCCACCTTCCTTTAATGCCAAAAAGCCCAAAAATAAAACGCCTCCCCCCTTGTAACTCCCACGACTCGAACCTCTTCCCTTGAAACACCCTTAGACGCCACCTTCTTAGCACCTAAGTGGCGCATGGATGCCACTTTGCCAAGCTATTTCTTGTGTCAAACTTCTCACAAAATTTCTCTTATCCCCTATCTCACCTAGCTTCCCCCTTCTCAAGTGCTTAAAATAAATTTTAGCCCTAAGTCCAATTAGTCCAGGGTCATGACTAGACCATTAAATATATCAGGCAATCAAGCATACATATCTCTCAAGCACACACATGGTAAAAAAAATAAATTTCAAACAACCCCTAATTCAGATGTTACGCTTCTACCCCTTAAAAAGAATTTCGCCTCAAAATTACCTCGGATCAAGAGTTGGGGTATTGTCACGCATCACATCCTCGGGTTCCCATGTGGCCTCCTCTGTACCATGGTTTCGCCATAACACTTTTACCAAAGGCACTGACTTCCTTCGCAGAACTTTGACATCTCGATCCAAAATCAGACTGGCTCCTCCTCGAAAGACAAGTCCGATTCACTTCAATTTCTCAACCGCACAACGTGTGAGGATCGATCGATAAGCGCCAAAGATCGAAACATGGAAGACATCATGGATCCGCTCAATTCTCACAAGCAACTCAAGTCGGTAAGCTACCGGTCCAACGTTTCAACACCGTGTGCGGTCCGATGAATCTAGGGCTTAGCTTACCCTTCCGCCAAACCTCAAGACCTTCTTCCAAGGGATACCTTCAAGAAGACCTTATCACCCATCGCATATTCAACCTCTCTTCGCTTAAGATCAGCGTAGGATTTCTGCCTATCCGATGCCTCCTTAAGACGAGCTCGAATTACTCTAACTTTATCCTCCGTCTCCGCTACTAACTCTGGACCCAACATCCGGCGTTCTCCTAGTTCCGTCCAACATGTAGGAGTACGGCACTTCCGACCATACAGCGCCTCATATGGTGCCATCTGAATACTCGCTTGATAACTATTGTTATAAGTGAACTCTGCCAAAGGTAGGTACTCCTCCCAAGTACCACGAAAATCCAAAACACAGCCCCTCAACATGTCTTCCAACACTTGGATCACCTCTCCCATTGTCCATCAGACTGCGGATGAAAAGCCGTGCTAAAATTTAACCTCGTGCCTAACTCCTGATGTAAAGCCTTCCAGAATCTCGACGTGAACCGAGGATCCCGATCCGAGATAATGGACACAGGTACTCCATGCAACCGTACTATCTCTGCGATATACAACTTGGCTAACCTTTGAAGTGAGTAGTCAACCCTTACCGATATGAAATGGGCCGACTTAGTCAACCGATCTACTACCACCCAAATAGCATCTTTCTAACTGGGCGTAAAGGGAAGCCCACTTACAAAATCTATAGTAATCTCCTCCCACTTCTATTGTGGGATCTTTACCGTCTGTAACAGCCCCGATGGCAACTGATGCTCAGCTTTAACTTGCTGGCATGTCAGACGCTTGCCCACTAACTCAGTTACTTCCTACTTCAAACCCGGCCACCAAAAATACTCTCTTAGATCCCGATACATCTTGCTGCTTCCCGGGTGCATAGCTTACGCACTGCTATGAGCTTTTTAAGGATTCGCTGCCTCAATTCATCACCCTTAGGCATGCATACTCTTCCCTGAAAGTACAACACTCTATCACTGCCCAAACTGAAACCTTCGGCCTCACCATTTTGTACTTGTAGCCTTCAAGTATTCAAAGCTTCATCATTCATCTGCCTTTCCTTAACCTCATTAATCTAAGACGGCTTCACTTGTAATTCTGCCAGAAGGCTTCCATCCTCACCGAGACTTAGATGAGCAAATATAGCTCGCAAATCCGCTACCACCTTTCGGCTCAATGCATCATCTACCACATTAGCCTTTCCCGGATGGTATTCGATTGAGCAGTCGTAGTCCTTCAACAACTCAATCCACCTCCGCTGCCTCAGATTTAAATCTTTCTGAGTCAAGAGGTACTTCAAACTTTTGTGATCTGTGTACACTATCGACTTCTCCCCATATAGGTAGTGCCTCCAAATCTTCAAGGCAAATACCATAACAGCCAATTCCAGATCATGTGTTGGATAGTTAGCTTCGTGAGGCCTCAACTGCCGTGACGCATAAGCAACCACCTTCCCTTCTTGCTTCAACACACACCCTAAACCAAGATGCGATGCATCGCAATATACAGTGAATTCCTTTCTGCCTCAGTGAATTAAGACCGTGCTTCGCGTAATCCTCTTGATTTATCAAAACTCTCTTCGCTTCTCATTTCACACAAATGAAACTCTTTTCTCAATAGCTTCACAATCGATCTTTGCGATTAAAGAGAAATTTTCCACAAATCTCCTATAATATCCTGCCAACCCCAGAAAACTCTGAATTTCCGTAACAGACTTTGGTAGCTTCCACTCCAACACCGCCTCAATCTTACGAGGATCCACTCTGATGCCTCATTGAAACTACATGCCCTAGAAAAGTTACTTCCTTGAGCCAAAACTCACACTTGTTGAATTTGGCGTACAACTGTTTCTCCCTTAGAACTTGCAAAACCACATGAAGATGTGCGTCATGCTCCTCTTTTGACTTCGAGTACACCAAAATGTTATCTATGAAAACCACGATGAACCGATCCAGATAGGGTTGGAAAACCCGATTCATCATGTCCATAAACGCTGCCGATGCATTCATCAAACCAAAAGGCATTACCAGAAACTCGTAGTGGCCATACCGAGTACGGAATGTCGTCTTGTGGACATTAGCCTCCTTCAACTTAAGCTGATGGTACCCTGACCTAAGGTCAATCTTAGAGAACACCGATGCCCCTTTGAGTTGATCGAACAGATCGTCAATCCTGGGCAAAGGATACCGGTTCTTTATTGTCAACTTGTTCAGCTGCCAATAGTCTATACACATCCTCATTGTCCCATCCTTCTTCTTGATAAACAAAGACCGAGCTCCCCAAGGTGATACACCGGCCTGGATGAACCCTCTATCTAACAATTCCTGAATCTGCGCCTTTAACTCTACCAATTCTTTCGACACTATCCGATACGGAGCTATAGATACTGGCGCAGTTTTGGGCAGTAAGTCGATACCAAATTCAACCTCACGGTCCGGAGGTAGACCCGGAAGTTCCTCTGGAAACACATCCACATAGTCTCTTACGGTCCGGACATCTTTCACAGCAACATCCTTAGCTTCCAAAGCACATACATGCACCACATAAGCTTCACAACCCTTCCTAACCATCCTTTCCGCCTTTAATGCCGAAACCAAATTAGACAGGTAATCTTTCCTTTTGCCTATCATCACCACCTCATCACCTTCCACGGTCTTTATTACCATGTGCTTAGCCGCGCAATCCAGGCTAGCCTGATACTTTACTAGCCAATCCATCTCGAGGATTAAGTCGAATTCCTGAAACGGTAGTTCCATCAAGTCTGCCAAGAACACGACCCCTTGGAGTTCTAGGGTACGTTCCTATAGAGTTTACTTACTTCTATAGAGTGACCTAGGGGGCTTAATACAGTCATCTTCCTAGAAGTAAGCTCAGAGTCTAGATGCAGAGTTTCCACTACGCTACTAGCAATGTATGAGTGGGTTGAGCCAATGTCAATAAAATTATTATAGGGCACACCAAAGATCAAGAACATACCGGTTATGATGTCCGGTGCGTCGCCCTCCTCTTGACGCCTCGCGGCATAGACTAGACCAGGTTGCTTAGCCTCAGTACCACCGGTACCTCCCCTCGGTGCCCTACGACCTCTGCCAGCAATATTACCTCCTCTTCCTGCACCACGACCCCTTGCTAGTTGTTAATTATCCCTTCTATTCGGTGTACGATCCTGACCCTCTGATCTCAGTCTAGCTACCTTTTTCGGGTAGTCTCTAACTCGATGCTCCATGGATCCACACTCGAAGCATCCCCGATTACCATTCCAACACTCTCCCATGTGAGACTTACCACACCGAGCACACCGTCGCAGCCATTGAGGATTAGCAGCAGCAGCAGGCCTAGCAGCTTGATCCGACCCACCAAACCTCGTCCTCTTCTACTGATTACTAGAGAGCCTTGAAGATCCAGAGCTCATCTTATTCCAATTCATATCCTGATTCCGTCTAACCGACTTTCTTACCCCTTTAGCAACCTTCGATTTCTCCACTAAGATAGCGAACTCCCGTTCCTGTTGTGGAGCTATCATCATCCTTAGCTCATCCCTCAGCCCATCTTCAAATCTAACACAGCGTTCATGCTCGGTACCCACAACACCATGAGCATATCTACTCAACCGGAGGAATTTGGCCTCATACTCTGCCACCGTCTTATTGCCTTGAACCAGGTTCAAGAAAGCCTTTTACTGTGCATCCACGTAGCTAGTTCCGATATACTACTTTTGATAGGCATCTCTGAAGAATTCCCAGGTGAGATTTTACCACTGCTCCATCTCTTACAAAGGAGCCACCACCGATATGACTCATCCCAAGCAAAGAAATTATACCCTTCAATTTCTCCTCACCGTAAAATCTAGGTCATCCATGATCCTTTCTGTTGCCTCCAACCAAGATTCGCAAAGACTTTGGGTGCCACTCCGAAACTCCTCTAAACACCTCTGCTCCGCTAGCTTGAGTCATTCAACCACAGATTTATGGGCTTCAGACCAAGCCCACCTCAAGAACTCGCTCCAACACTGTCGTAGACTGACTGGGATACTACGTCGTTACCACCATCTAATCTTGAACTCGATTTTACGCCATCGGCAGATCCAGCATCTCATTTCCAGACCCATGACCAGACCCTGCTGGCTTAGACAAGGTCATCCTACCTCTACCACGGCCACGGGGCGGACGTCCACGACCTCTCGTACTCATTTCTAATGATTGCGTTTATCTATTTAAGAATTTTATGCATTAGTCCCTTGTTTCACTTGATTATCCACGAAGAAATTTTATGATAGGAGTTTTAGGAGTGGTTCTTTTGCAATCATACATGCACACAGTTTTCCATTCATTCATTCAAAGAGACATTGTAGTTTTCATTGTGATTTTTTTTCCACTACCCAGGGGTATTTTTGTAATTTGTCCTACTGGGGTATTTTTGTAATTTTTCTAAAAAATATAAGTTCTCAGATGATTTTGTCAAAAAGTATTGTGGAGCTTTTAAATTCTCGGGGTATTTTGAAAAATTTTGAAATTCGGGGGTATTTTGGTAATTTTGGACCTCAGGGGTATTTCGATAATTTTTCACAAATCGGGGTGAATTTGTAAAATTTTGAGAAATCAAGGATATTTCAAAAGTTGTAAAACTTTGATGGTTACTTTTTGATAATTGCATTTTCCAAAATAGTGATGTTGCAAAGTTTGGAAAATCAGGGTTATTCTGGTAATTTTGTTGGTTAGGGGCAATTTTGTAATTCTACCACTAAAGGTATTTTAGTAATTTTTCATAAAAAAATTTCCAAAATTTGGTTCTGATTGTTTTCACAAAAGAAGGATATTTCGAAAATTTTCTATTTGAAAATTTTTTCCATACGGAGGGTATTTTGGTAATTTTCAAGCCGGGGGTATTTTGGTCATTTTTCAAACTGAGGGGCATTTTGGTCATTTTTTTAAAAAAACAAGATTTTAATTACTTCAAAAATAAAATGGCTAGTCCCTTTAGGGTTTTAGTTATCGAGTTTAGCCTGTGAGTGTGTCGTCTCAGCTAGGATGAACCGTCACTACGCACCAGGTAGGATTCGAGTGAGTAGGAGGTGAGTCACTAGGACTGCTTAAATACCAGGCTCCCACCGAATCCAATCCTAGACATGTGTATAACGATTGCCACATCCCTTGCTCAGTGACAACTCACAGGGTTGTTTAAGAAGTTATTAAATCTTATGCATGGTTTGTTGGGGTATGCTAACCCTAGGGTTCAACAATTTCTATTCTAATAGTCTACATTCCCCATTTACCCTTCTACCCCTCATCAAATATTCACAAAAATGGATAGAATTACTTACCTGGGCGGATAGGTGCCGGAGACTCGGTGCCATGCTGTTCAAGCCAAAAACAGTTTCAAAACATTCCAATAAGGCCTACTAATCAAAAACAAAACATTTTGGGCCTTGGGCCCCCACAGTCGAGTTTTGAACCGGGCTCTGATACCAAAAATGTAACACCCCAAACCCGGCCCATGTGTCCTGACCGGATCTAGTATGTCATGGAGTAAAATAATTTGAAACATTTTGAGTGTCCGGTGAAAACTTGTAAAAATGTGGCTAAGGTATTAAATCGGGGTTTGATAAAACTCAGTTGGGATTATTTTCATAAACATGGTTGGGTTGATGAACCCTTTTAAAACGTTTGATCATGTAAAACTTTAAAAGGGTTAAGGTTATAATTGACTTGGTATAGTTTGTTACCCGATGGTAACATCTTTGAAAACCTATAGAAGTTATTATGTTTGAAAAAGTTACTTTTAACCTGTTCACTTAACATTTATAAACTTCATTTGTAACATAACATAAGTAAAATACAATAAACATCCAAATAAATAGCGGCCTTATTACATCTCAAATTAAAAGGCTTAGAAAATAAATAATATTAACTAAAACAAAGTAATTTCAAATCCAATGATAAGCATGGCCGCCTCGAGTCCTCTCCGGCTCCATCTCTGCGATCTACTCATCTGCAAAATAGTATGGGAAGGGGTGAGTCACCAAGACTCAGTGTGTAAATCCCCCACCCGGAAAATAGAACTCATACATAATTTATTAATAAACATGCAAAAATGCAACCCCATTAACCATCCATACTCCTTAACTACCCCGTGTGGTCAAAACCACTGGTGACTAGTATCACAATTTAAATGATGGGGCCAACCCATCGTGTGGTCAAAACCATCGATGACCATAGGTCACAAATATCATAATGTGGTCAAAACCCTTTGGTGGTACCAAACCACGGGGCTTAGTCACAATTATCATCGGTGTGGTCAAAACCACTTTGGTGACCAAGTCACAATAAATCGATGGGGCCAACCCATCTTGTGGTCAAAACCATCGTGACGATCCATAAGATCATCCCCCTCCTCTCATCAATCCCACCATCATCATATATTATGTACAACATATCATTTATCAGCATATGATGGCAAACTTAATCATATATCATAGATAAAGTAATAGGGGACTTACCCGAAATCAAATCTTATGCCTCAAGCAAATCACTAGCAAAAAGATAAAAAGGCAACAATATAGCCATGTTACTAATAAAGTGTGTGGTGAGTTTTACACACCTGCTTACTCGTGAGATTAACAAATCCCGAATATACTAGCGAAATCCCGAGAGATTATTTTCCCCCCTACAATCGGCCAATCACCAAAATTAGTGCCATAAACCCATTCGGCCAAATTAGTTAAAAACCCGAAGACTCACTTGTGGCTCTTACCTTGACCCGATTTGGTTTCCAACCAAATCCTGAAGCCACACACTGGATTCCTTGCAATCGGCCAACCTTAGATCCATACAAGTGATTAGTTTTTGGCTTTTCCAAGTATCTAATGGAAAGACGAAAAGAGAATCTCTTACCGTAAACTTACCAAAACGATTAGCAGAGAATGGAGAATTAGATCTACTGCTTTGAAAATCCCGGAGTTCCTAGATAAAATTGGTTTCAAATAGTGGTTAACCGAAACATCAATAAATGTCGGATCTCAGCTTTTCTATTCAACCAAATCGATAGAGAATAAGAGAATCTAGGAGAAGAGTTTCAGCACATACTCACCTTCTCAAATCAATTGGGAAAGAAATCCCGAAGAGATATGTACCCACTTGATATTCGGCCAAAGTGAATCAAATAGGAGGAAGGGAATTTTGGCACACCAATGGAGTATGTTCGGCTAGAGAGAAAGAAAGAAATAATGAGAAAAGGGAGATAGGAGTTTCGGTTTTGAGAAAGAATGAAAATAAAGGAGAAAGAGATGAGGGAGATAGGGGATTCGGCTAGGTGCTTGAGAGAAAAAGAGAAACAATTTCGGCATACCCTCCCTAATCACCCTTTCAAAACCGAAATACCACACCAAAGAATCCTATAATCACCATCTCTCCCTTTGTGATAAATTTTATCTCCTCTTTAAATAAAATAGAAAAAGAAGATGTTTATCCTATCCCATATTATTTGAAATCACCAAAATAAAAGCTTATCCCTTTCTTCCCAAAGTCCCCACATGTAGTCAACTCTTACTCATCATGGCCCATCTTTCAAAAAATAAAATAAAAGCCTTATACTATTGCCGAGACTCGAACTTGAGTCCACTTGCCAACACCCTTAAGTGGCGCCCCAAGCCACTCCTCCCAAATGACTTTCATGTCCCAATTCCACCACAAAAAACTTTTAAAGCCTTATAACTTGGCCCACCTTCCTTAACGCCAAAAAGCCCAAAAATAAAATGCCTCCCCCCTTGTAACTCCCACGACTCGAACCTCTTCCCTTGAAACACCCTTAGACGCCACCTTCTTAGCACCTAAGTGGCGTATGGATGCCACTTTGCCAAGCTATTTCTTGTGTCAAACTTCTCACAAAATTTCTCTTATCCCCTATCTCACCTAGCTTCCCCCTTCTCAAGTGCTTAAAATAAATTTTAGCCCTAAGTCCAATTAGTCCGGGGTCTTGACTAGACCCTTAAATATATCAGGCAATCAAGCATACATATCTCTCAAGCACGCACATGGGAAAAATAAGTAAATTTCAAACAACTCCCAATTCAGGATGTTACAGATAATATAGTTGATAATATGTAAGATAAAAGGAGAAAAATTAGGAGCTATCTGCTGAGAGCAGAGTTGGCCAAAATTCCATCACCTAGAGGAGTAAAGAAATCGATTTCTAATAGCCATAGGGGGTGCCAAATTTTCTATAAATAGGGGGAATAGCTCATCAATTTCGACATTTGAACCCTACTTTTTCTTCATTCTTTGTGTCAAAATTCTCAGTCTCTCCCTCCACAATTTTCTGTCAACTTTCTTTCAAAAAGCCGAAAATCACCACCTCCTTCACCCTTTATTCTTTCTTTGAAATTTCCTGTTAGCCGAATCTTCTGATCTCCATTGTTATTCTTCTCCCATTCACTAAAGGCCGAAACTACACTCTTGTTTGTTCTTATAGCCGAAATCTTCCTCTTGTTTGAAATTTTAGGATTTTAGATCTAAGGTATTTCGGCATCTCCATTAATCAAGAAGAGAGTTTCGGGATTTAAAAGATTTAAGGTAAGATATATGTATATTCGGCCAAAGGCCATGTTTATGTTTTGATGTTAGATTAAATCTAACATATGGTTAAAGGAATTTCGACAGAGTCTTAATCAAGTGACGATTTCGGGATTTGTTTGGAAATCAAATTCGTTTAAGGTCAAGAGATCTAGCATCGTAGATCGAATCTTGGGATCTAGGAATTTTGGTAGAAGCAGTGTGTAAACTCTTTACACACTTTATTAATAGACTTTGCCATATTGTTGCTTTGTTAATAATTCTCGTAGTGATCTATGATATATGCTTGTGGGCTTAATCATGGTTTATGGGTAAGTCCGCTAACTTGTGATTTTTGATGTATGATTTGCATACCATCACATGACATTAAATGCTATGACATGATATATGAAAATTGTTATAAAAGCATGTGATGGTGGGATTGATGAGAGGAGGGGATAATTTTATGGATGTGCCGATGGTTTTGACCACAAGATGGGTTGGCCCCATCGATTATTTGTGACATATGGTCATCGATGGTTTTGACCACGGGATGGGTTGGCCCCATCGATTATTTGTGACCTATGGTCATCGATGGTTTTGACCACACCGATTGATAAATTACGACTAAGTCCCGGTGGTTTGGTACCACCATGGTTTTGACCACACTTTGATATCTTGTGACCTATGGTCACCAGTGGTTTTGACCACACGATGGGTTGGCCCCATCATTTAATTTGTGACTCTAAGTCATCGTGGTTTTGACCACACAGGTAGTTAAGGAGTATGGATGGTTAGGTTGGGTTGCATGTGCATGTTTATTAATGACTTGTGTATGAGTTGCTTTACCGGGTGGGGGATTACACACTGAGTCTTGGTGACTCACCCCCTTTCCCTTAACATTTTGCAGATGAATAGATCGCGGAAA
Source organism: Gossypium rotundifolium (assembly GCA_025506655.1). Classification (NCBI taxonomy): domain Eukaryota; kingdom Viridiplantae; phylum Streptophyta; class Magnoliopsida; order Malvales; family Malvaceae; genus Gossypium; species Gossypium rotundifolium. Next base: position 103,885,056 of record CP106723.1, on the reverse strand, counting down.
TGGAGCCGGAGAGGACTCGAGGCGGCCATGCTTATTGTTGGATTCGATTTACTTTGCTATTGTTAAAATTAATTATTTTCTAAGTCTTTTATTTTGAGATTGTAATAAGGCGCTATTATTATTTTGGATGTTTGTTTCATTGTTTTATTTTACCTATGTTATGTTACAAATGGAATTTTATAAATATTAATTGAGCAGGTTAAAAGTAACCTTTTCAAACTTAACAAAATTTAACGGGTTTTCCAAGAAGTTACCATCGGGTAACAAAATTCACTAAGTCAACTATCACTTTGATGATTTTAAAATGATACATGATCAATGTTTTCAAAAGGGTTTATAAAGCCCAACTATATTTATAAAAGGCCCAACTGAGTTTTCAAACCCCGTTTTAATACCTTAACCAAATTTTATCAAACTTTCTCCAAACTTTCAAATTGTCCCAAAATATTTTACCCAGTAACATACCAGATCCGGTCAGGACTCGTGGACCGTGTTTGTGGTGTTACATTTTTGGTATCAGAGCCCAGTTCAAAACTCAGCTGTGGGGGGCCCAAGGCCCAAAATATTTTGTTTTTGGATAGTAGGCCTTATTATGATGTTTGAGAAACTGTTTTGGCTTGAACAGCATGGCACCGAGTCTCCGGCACCTATCCGCCCAGGTAAGTACTTCTATCAATTTCTGTGAATTCTTTTGATGAGGGGTAGAAGGGGAAAATGGGAACGTAGACTACTAGAGTAGAACTGTTGAACCCTAGGGTTAGCATACTCTAACAGATATTGCATAAGATTTAATAAATTCCCTAAACAAACCCTATGAGTTGTCACTGAGCAAAAGATGTGGCAATCGTTATATGCATGTCTAGGATTGGATTCGGTGGGAGCCTGGTATTTAAGCAGTCCTCGTGACTCACCTCCTACTCACTTGAATCCTACCTGGTTCGTAGTAACGGTTCATCCTAGCTGAGATGACACACTCACAGGCTAAACTTAATAATTAAAACCCGAAAGGGACTAGCCGTTTTGTTTTTGAAGAAATTAAAACCTTGTTTTAAAAAATGACCAAAATACCCCTCAGTTTGAAAAATGACCAAAATTCCCCTGGCTTGAAAATTACCAAAATACCCTCCGTATGAAAAATTTTTAAATAGAAAATTTTCAAAATATCCTTATTATGTGAAATCACTTAGAACCCAATTTTTGGAAATCATTTTGTGAAAATACCCTGATTATGTGAAATTACTAAAATACCCTTAGGGGTAAAATTATGAAAACGCCCTTGATTTATGATATTCCCAAAATACCCATAGTTACAATCAAAAATTTCCATTATATACAAAGTGCCCAAAAACCTTACTTTGCAAACTATCGAAAATGTCATGATTTGTAAAATTACAAAATTGCCCTCACCAACAAAATTACCAAAATGACCTTGGTTTTCAAAATTTTGCAACATCATTATTTTGGAAAAATACAATTCTAAAAAAAAACTCTCAAAGTTTTACAACTTTTGAAATATCCCTGATTTGTGAAAAATTATTGAAATACCCCTGAGGTCCAAAATTACCGAAATACCCCCGGATTTCAAAATTTTTCCAAATACCCCGGGAATTTAAGAGTTCTAAAATACTTTTTGACGAAATCATCCGAGAATTTTTATTTTTGAAAAATTACAAAAATACCCCTGTAGGACGAATTACGAAAATACCCCTGGGTAGTGGAAAAACAATCACAATGAAAACTACAACGTCTCTTTGAATGAATGAATGGAAAAATGTGTGCATGTATGAATACGAAAGAACCACTCCTAAATTCCTTTTCATAAAATTTCTTCGCGGGTAATCAAGTGAAACAAAAGTACTAATTCATAAAAAACTTCTTAAATCAGATTAAAGCGCATCGTTAGATATGAGATCAGTTCGTTCTTATGAAGTGTATGGAACCTTGATTTTGAACTTAGAGAATGTGCCTAGGAAGTATATAGTTCTTTGAGATCAGAGTGCGCAGCAATAACGTAGTGTAGCGAGTTAGACTGCACGGATGAACGATAGTAAGTAATTTCGAGGACGAAATTATTTTAAGGGGGTAGAACTGTAACATCCTAAAAAAGGGCCTATGCATTTCTGGCTTAAATGAACGAAATGACATGTTTTATGATTTGGAATAAATTTTGAACATTTTTGGAAGCCTGAGAATGTATGGAAATGTTACATTAAAAATAGGAAAGTGACCATTTTGGAAACCTAAGTAAATTAGGAAAGTGAACATTTTGAAAACCTAAGCTAAAAGAGGAAAGTAAACATTTTGGAAACTAAGCTAAAAGAGGAAGTGAACATTTTGGAAACTTTGAATTAGGAAAGTGAACATTTTGGAAACTAAGCTAAAAGAGAAAAGTAAACATTTTAGGAAACCTAAGAAATGTCAAGTTCTGAGCCGAACGAAAATTTTGGAAACCTATAAATGACTTAGAAATGTCGAGTTTTAAAGTTTAAAAAGGTAATTAAGGCAAGGAGGCCTTAAAAGAAAAAATACGTGAAATTTGACACACAAGCGGGCTTGGAAAAGTGGCTTGAAGATGCCACTTAGGGCCTTTGGAAATGGCGCCACATACAAAGGTGTTGGGCACGAGTTCAAGTCACATGGGAAGCATATAAAATAAGTTTTAATTTTGATTCTAGAAGCCCAAGAGGTGGATTCGCACAAGACTTGCAAAAGAGGAGTTTCACTCTCTTTTAAATTCGGATAATTAGAAGATAATAAGGATTATACTTTATTTGTTTTAAAATTAAAGAGATAAAGTTATCACATAAGGAAGAGTAGTGGCCAAGCAAAGGATTCTTGGCCTAATTTAAACTATAAAAGGATGAGACTAAGGCTATTCATTATTCATTCTCCTTTCTCTTTTCTTTTGCCAAATATTCTTTCTCATCTCCCTCTGTCAAAATTCTTCGTGAGCATCCATTCTTTTTTCCTCTTCTCTTTTAGTACCCTAGCCGATTCCTTCTAAGCCTATTATTCCTCTCTTCTTTCATCTTTGAAACCGAATACATAAGGGGATCATAGCCGATTGTTCATCAAGTCTCTAAGTCGAATCTACGAAGTGGTGTCGGGAGGGATCATCGATTTCAATATAAAGGGTAAGGATCTATAGTTATAATTGTATTCCTTTCTTTTAAGCCGAAAGTTAGTCTAATCCCTCCTATATTTTATTGATCAAAATATGGAAGGTGAATTTTAGGATTTTAGATCTAAGGTATTTTGGCATCTCCATTAATCAAGAAGAGAGTTTCGGGATTTAAAAGATTTAAGGTAGGATATATGTATATTCGACCAAAGGCCATGTTTATGTTTTAATGTTAGATTAAATCTAACATATGGTTAAAGGAATTTCGGCAGAGTCTTAATCAAGTGACGATTTCGGGATTTGTTTGGAAATCAAATTCGTTTAAGGTCAAGAGATCTAGCATCGTAGATTGAATCTTCGGGATCTAGGAATTTTGGTAGAAACAGGTGTGTAAACTCTTTACACACTTTATTAATAGACTTTGTCATATTGTTGCTTTGTTAATAATTACTGTAGTGATCTATGATATATGCTTGTGGGCTTAATCATGGTTTCCGGGTAAGTCCCCTAACTTATGATTTTTGATGTATGATTTGCATACCATCACATGACATTAAATGCTATGACATGATATATGAAAATTGTTATAAAAACATGTGATGGTGGGATTGATGAGAGGAGGGGGATAATTTTATGGACTATCGCCAGTGGTTTTGACCACAAGATGGGTTGGCTCCATCAGATTATTTGTGACCTATGGTCATCAGTGGTTTTGACCACAGGATGGGTTGGCCCCATCAGATTATTTATGACCTATGGTCATCAGTGGTTTTGACCACACCGATTGATAAATTGCGACTAAGTCCCAGTGGTTTGGTACCACCAGTGGTTTTGACCACACTTTGATATCTTGTGACCTATGGTCATCAGTGGTTTTGACCACATGATGGGTTGGCCCCATCATTTAATTTGTGACTCTAAGTCATCAGTGGTTTTGACCACACGGGGTAGTTAAGGAGTATGGATGGTTAGGTTGGGTTGCATGTGCATGTTTATTAATGACTTGTGTATGAGTTGCTTTACCGGTGGGGATTACACACTGAGTCTTGGTGACTCACCCCTTTCCTTAACATTTTGCGATGAATAGATCATGAAAATGGAGCCGGAGAGGACTCGAGGCGCCATGCTTATTGTTGGATTCGATTTACTTTGCTATTGTTAAAATTAATTATTTTCTAAGTCTTTTATTTTGGGATTGTAATAAGGCCGCTATTATTATTTTGGATGTTTGTTTCAATTGCTTTTATTTTACCTATGTTATGTTACAAATGGAATTTTATAAATATTAATTGAACCGTTAAAAGTAACCTTTTCAAACTTAACAAAATTTAACGGTTTTCCAAGAAGTTACCATCGGGTAACAAAATTCACTAAGTCAGCTATCACTTTGATGATTTTGAAATGACACATGATCAATGTTTTCAAAAGGGTTTATAAAGCCCAATCAGATTTATAAAAGGCCCAACTGAGTTTTCAAACCCCGTTTTAATACCTTAACCAAATTTTATCAAACTTTCTCCAAACTTTCAAATTGTCCCAAAATATTTTACCCAATAACATACCAGATCCGGTCAGGACTCGTGGGCCGTGTTTGGGGTGTTACAATATGAGTTCATGGATGTTGCTTGTGTGGTTGATGCGTGTATGTGATGTTCTGATTGATGATGATTGAATGAGAATTCTAGAATTAGGAAATATAGACTTGAGAACTAAACCTATAGATAGAATTCGAATTCAAAAGAACTAATATCGAAATAATTTTACATAAGATTGTTTGCGGTTAATAAGTGGGAAGAATTAATTATTCATAAAATTCTTAATCAGATAAACGTCGATCGAAAGAATGAGTACAAGGGGACGAAGACGCTCGAGATGCGAATAATGGTGCGTACCCTACTGTAGTATATTGAGTATTTATTTATTTTTAATTAGAGTGCGCAGCGGAAGCATAGTGGTGAGACTTAGGTAGTATGATTACTAGTTAATTGGAAATTTCAAGGACGAAATTTCTTTAAGGAGGGTAGAACTATAACATCCTGAATTTTTGGGCCTATGCATTTAGTGTGTGTATATGTTTAAAGTGTTAATTTAAGCATTAAGGTCTAAATTGGGCTCGGGCTTGGCAGAGGCCTTGATTAAAATTTTTTGTTTGGGCATTATAGGACTTAAAAGGTAGTACCTGTGTTTCAAATATCAAAATGGGCTTGTGGCCCAGTGGTCAGTAGCGTCACTTAGGGAACAAGGAGGTGAAGCCACACCAGGGAGTTAGGGGCCCAAATTTAAGTTTCAAGGAGCCCAATTTCTTGGATTCAAGCTAGCTAATTTTTGGCATTAGGTTAGGTGGAGTGGACGGCTACAAGGCTCAAAAATAGGAGGATTTATGTGAATGAGATAATGTAGATAATATAGTTGATAATATGGAAGATAAAAGGAGAAAAATTAGGAGCTATCTGCTGAGAGCAGAGTTGGCCAAAATTCCATCACCTAGAGGAGTAAAGAAATCGATTTCTAATAGCCATAAGGGGGTGCCGAATTTTCTATAAATAGGGGTAATAGCTCATCAATTTCAGCATTTGAACCCTACTTTTTCTTCATTCTTTGTGCCGAAATTCTCAGTCTTTCCCTCCATAATTTTCTGTCAACATTCTTTCAAAAAGTGAAAATCACCACCTCCTTCACCCTTTATTCTTTCTTTGAAATTTCCTGTTAGCCGAATCTTCTGATCTCCATTGTTATTCTTCTCCTATTCACTAAAAGTCAAAACTACACTCTTGTTTGTTCTTATAGCCGAAATCTTCCTCTTGTTCATCTTTTTCGGGATTTTCTTAAAAGCAAAATTCTTAGATCTCTAATCTTCTACGCTTCGATCTTCTGCTATGATTGTCGAATCTTCCTGCAAGGAGTAGCTGAAACCATTTGTATAGGTAAGTGTCTATTCGTGAGATTTCAATCTTTTTTTGGCTTTTAGAGATCTTAGTCGAATGGCTATATGGTTAACTAATCGGGTGTTTTCTCTCATTTGCGGCATTCCGGGACTTAAAGGGGGTCCAATCCCTTAGATTTCTAAGCCAGAGTTCAGTAGCACTCCGATCAAATTACTTTCAGGATTTTAAGGTAAGGGGATCTATTAATTTAAATGTATGAATCAGGTAAAGCACTAACCTTGGCCGAATATAGGAGAGGCCTTATCCTTGTGTTCTTCCAGCTTTTGAGCAAAGTTGTAGACAAAGGGCAGTAGATCAGACTAGCGAGGGTATCGACATAGAGAGTAGTACTACACGTTATCAGGTGTGTAACTTTTCACACCATTAGATTGTCTGTTAATATGTGTTAACAAATCTGCTTACCTTTTCATTAAATGCCAAATCCGGGCATAACGCTCAAACCCGAGGAGGGTAAAAGGAATCACCGTGTTAGTGATCTCTGTCATTCTTCAGTGAATGTTCCTGTTAAAATGATATGTTTTATAAGTATGCTGATTTTTGTGATTGCACGGGTTGGGTTTGATGAAAGGGGAAGGGTTCTGTGTAGTGGCTTTTGCCATGATCTGTTGTAGTGGCTTTTACCATGATCTGTTGTAGTGGCTTTTGCCATGATCTGTTGTAGTGGCTATTGCCATGATCTGACGATAAGTAGCATGACTGCCATCAATGGCGTGTACGGTGTGGGTTGATTGTAGAAATCCCCAATGGTGTGAATGGTAGGTAAGGGTGGCGTGTAGCGGATGGAAACCTAGGTTTTGGGTTGGGCTTTGCATAAGTTCTGTTGCATGATAATATGTTATTCTGTTCTGTGGGGCTAAGGCCCAATCTAATGGTGCACGAGGTTGCACACTGAGTCTCACGACTAAACCTATTATTTAACACCTTTCAAGTAGCACCTAGTGCATCGGACCGGGTTGGAGAGGAGCGCAAGGTGGCCATGCAAAAGAACATTTGGATTTACCAAAAAGACTTTAGTTTATTATTTAGATTTTTTATTTAATGGGATTTAAATTTCATTGTAAGAAGGCCACGGGCCGTTAGCTTTATATTTTGTTTCAGTTTTAATTTTGGGCTTTTATTATTATTATTAGACGTTTAAAATTTTTTATTTTAATTAAACTAAGGCATGTACTTAAATTTTGATTTTCAATTCATAAAACAACTGATAAAATTTATATCTTATTTAAATTATCAAATTATTAATTTTTCCTAATAAAAGTTAAACTCAAGGAAAATGTTTTCCAAAAATGCGACATGTTTTATTAAATTTTCTTAGTGACATACCAAATCCGATAATGGTGTTTGGGCCGGATTTGGGGTGTTACAAATTGGTATCAGAGCTCGGTTCAAAACTCGACTCTGGGGTTTTTAGGCTCAAAACGTTTTCTAAAAATGGGTTTTTGAAACATGTAAATTTATAAATAATACAGGATGGTTTTCTCAGCATGGCACCTACGTATCCGGCCCAAGTCTGCCAAGTAAGTACTCTAAAACCATTATGTGAAATATATGTGGGTTTAATGGGCTATTGGGACGTAGTTTAATTAGATTAGAACTTGATGGACTCTAGGCCTAGCTTAAAACACTTCTTTAATTTCATAAGACTTAATTCCACTAAACAAACCCATGAACGAGTCGCAAGACTAGGGTGTGGTACCAGGCATACGCATGTCTAGGATTGGATCCGAAAGAGCCTGGTATTTAAGCAGTCCTATTGACTCCCCTCCTCTTCGTTGGAATCCTACCTGGTGCGTAGTAACTGTTCACCTTAGCCAAGTTAGGGTGTGGCAATAGACATACGCATGTCTAGGAGTAGATTTAGGAAGAGCTTGGTATTTAAGCAGTTCCGGTGACTCACCTCCTCTTCACTAGAATCTTACCTGGTGTGTAGTGACTATTCATCCTAGCTACAAGGATTTGTTGATGGGCTAAACCTTATAATTAAAACCCGAAAGGGACTAGCCATCCTATTTATTTTTTTTAAAAAAAATCCCCAAGTTTTGTAAAATTTTCAAAAATACATTTGAGTTATGAAAAATTTCCAATCAACCATGTTTTGAAAACTTTACCCGAAAAACCTCATGTTTACAAAAGTAACCCGGACTATGAAACTAGATTTCCCCAAAGTACCCCTATTTAAAAAAAACAACAACAAACAACATCGAAATATCCCTAGTTTGAAAAATTGCCAAACTACCCTTATTTTGTAAAATGACCGAAATACCCCTGATTTGTAAAATTGCCAAATTACCCCTAATTTTTAAAATGACCAAAATACCCCTAATTTGTAAAATTATCAAAATACCCTTATCTTGAAAAATCACTAAGACACCTTATTTTGAAAATTACGAAAATACCCCTATAGGTTAAAATTACGAAATTACCCCTGGGTAGTGAAATGACGAAAATACCCATAGGAGAGGAATATGAGTTCATGGATGTTGCTTGTGTGGTTGATGCGTGTATGTGATGTTTTGATTGATGATGATTGAATGAGAATTCTAGAATTAGGAAATATAGACTTGAGAACTAAACCTGTAGATAGAATTCGAATTCGAAAGAACTAATATCGAAATAATTTTACATAAGATTGTTCGCGGTTAATAAGTGGGAAGAATTAATTATTCATAAAATTCTTAATCAGATAAATGTCGATTGAAAGAATGAGTACAAGGGGACGAAGAGCTCCAGATGCGAATAATGGTGCGTACCCTACTGTAGTATATTGAGTGTTTATTTTTTTAATTAGAGTGCGCAGCGGAAGCATAGTGGTGAGAGTTAGGTAGTATGATTACTAGTTAATTGGAAATTTCGAGGACGAAATTTCTTTAAGGAGGGTAGAACTGTAACATCCTGAATTTTTGGGCCTATGCGTTTAGTGTGTGTATATGTTTAAAGTGTTAATTTAATCATTAAGAGTCTAAATTGGGCTCGAGCTTAGGCAGAGGCCTTGATTAAAATTTTCTGTTTGGGCATTATAGGACTTAAAAGGTAGTACCTGTGTTTAAAATATCAAAATGGGCTTGTGGCCCAGTGGTCAGTAGCGCCACTTAGGGAACAAGGAGGTGACGCCACACCAGGGAGTTAGGGGCCCAAATTTATGTTTGAAGGAGCCCAATTCCTTGGATTCAAGTTAGCTAATTTTCGGCATTAGGTTAGATGGAGTGGACGGCTACAAGGCTCAAAAATAGGAGGATTTATGTGAATGGGATAATGTAGATAATATAGTTGATAATATGGAAGATAAAAGGAGAAAAATTAGGAGCTATCCACTGAGAGCAGAGTTGGCCGAAATTCCATCACCTAGAGGAGTAAAGAAATCGGTTTCTAATAGCCATAGGGGGTGCCGAATTTTCTATAAATAGGGGAATAGCTCATCAATTTCGGCATTTGAACCCTACTTTTTCTTCATTCTTTGTGCCGAAATTCTCAGTCTCTCTCTCTACGATTTTCTGTCAACTTTCTTTCAAAAAGCCAAAATCACGACCTCCTTCACCCTTTCTTCTTTCTTTGAAATTTCCTATTAGCCGATCTTCTGATCTCCATTGTTATTCTTCTCCCATTCACTAAAAGCCGAAACTACACTCTTGTTTGTTCTTATAGCCAAAATCTTCCTCTTGTTCATCTTTTTCGGGATTTTCTTAAAAGCCAAAATTCTTAGATCTCTAATCTTCTATGCTTCGATCTTCTACTGTGATTACCAAATCTTCCTGCAAGGAGTAGCCGAAACCATTTGTATAGGTAAGTGTCGATTCGTGAGATTTCAATCTTTTTTTGGCTTTTAGAGATCTTAGCCGAATGGCTATATGATTAACTAATCGGGTGTTTTCTCTCATTTGCGGCATTCCGAGATTTGAAGGGGGTCCAATCGCTTAGATTTCTAAGCCAGAGTTCAGTAGCACTCGAATCGAATTACTTTCAGGATTTTAAGGTAAGGAGATCTGTTAATTTAAATGTATGAATCGGGTAAAGCACTAACCTTGGCCGAATACAAGAAAGGCCTTATCCTTGTGTTCTTTCGGCTTTTGTGCAAGGTTATAGACAAGTGGCAGTAGATCAGATTAGCGAGAGTATCAACATAGAGAGTAGTACTACATGTTATCAGGTGTGTAACTTTTCACACCATTAGATTGTCTGTTAATATGTGTTAATAAATCTGCTTACCTTCTATTAAATGCCAAAATCCCGGCATAACGTTTGAAACCCGAGGAGGGTAAAAACGAATCACCAGGTTAGTGATCTCTGTCATTCTTCAGTGAATGTTCCTGTTAAGATGATATGTTTTATAAGTATGCTGATTTCTGTGATTGCACGGGGTTGGGTTTGATGAAAGGGGAAGTGTTCTGTGTAATGGCTTTTGCCATGATCTGTTGTAGTGGCTTTTTCCATGATCTGTTGTAGTGGCTTTTGCCATGATCTGTTGTAGTGGCTTTTGCCATTATCTGTTGTAGTGTCTTTTGCCATGATCTGACGATGAGCAGCATGACTTCCATCAATGGCGTGTAGCGGTGTGGGTTGATTGTAGAAATCCCCAATGGTGTGAATGGCAGGTAAGGGTGGCGAGTAGTGGACGGAAACCTAGGTTTTGGGTTGGGCTTTGCATAATTTCTGTTGCATGATAATATGTTATTCTATTCTGTAGGGCTAAGGCCCAATCTAATGGTGCACGAGGTTGCACACTGAGTCTCGCGACTCAACCTATTATTTAACACCTTGTAGGTAGCACCTAGTGCATCGGACCGGGCTGGAGAGGAGTGCAAGGTGGCCATGCAAAAGAACATTTGGATTCAGCAAAAAGACTTTAGTTTATTATTTATATTTTTATTTAATGGGATTCAAATTTCATTGCAATAAGGCCACGAGCCGTTAGCTTTATATTTCGTTTTAGTTTTAATTTTGGGCTTTTATTATTTTTATTAGACGTTTAAAATTTTATGTTTTAATTAAACTAAGGCATGTACTTAAATTTTGATTTTTAATTCATAAAAACAACTGATAAAATTTATATCTTATTTAAATTATCAAATTATTAATTTTTCCCGAATAAAAGGTTAAACTCAAGGAAAATGTTTTCCAAAAATGCGACATGTTTTATTAAATTTTCTTAGTGACATACCAGATACGGTCGTGGTGTTTGGGCCAGTTTGGGGTGTTACAATTCCACTCTTATTTTTACAAAATATTCCATGATGTATCTATCTAACCCTCAATACATATGGCCAGACGTCTATACTCATGCAATTCGGGACCAACGAAAAAGGGTAAGTACAAATTAATGTTTTGGCTCAGGTTTTGCATGAAGGTTCGTTAAGAAGAGTTTTTTTTTTTTGGGGCTCAAAGTAGGTACTAAGGATTGGTAAATAAGGTTAGTTTTTTAGCTCTAGGTGTATACCAAGCAATGCCTTAGGTCATTCCTAGGTATCTCAATATTCATAAATTTAGTCAAATAAACAATTACAAATTTTACTATCTATCATACATACTAGCATGCTCGTTTCCTCAGTATTTTCTATCTCATTTGGTATATTCAATTACTCAATGCCTATTTCCAGGGTAATATATAGGTCTAATAAAAAAAATTAAAATCACTCATTATCATGCCAAATTTATAGTAAACACAATCAACCTATATTCATGTTCCTAACCAATCACTTGTATTTCTACAAGCTCAAGCACAAATTTGACAATAAAAATTAAAAACAAATTTTCTATGTTACCCCCACATTTTAGATAGCACGTTGCCCTTAATATGCAGCCTTAAAAAGATAAGGAAGGAAGTTACCCGATTGATCGTGACATTCCTTTTATGCAATGGTGGGTACTTCTTTCCTTGTTCATTGTAAGCTTAAAATTGTTGTGCTTCCTTCGTGTGGGGTTCCTACACAAAAAACTTGAAACAAAAAACAAAACAAATATATAAAAATCAACTATTATTCCTACTCCTAAAAATGATAAAAATTATTCTAAAGTAATTACAATCCTCAAAATATGGATATAAGTAATTTTTTTAGAGAAAAAAATTAAAAAGAGTTGTCTCGTTCATCCTCCTCCTATAGTCCCCGTTTTCTTATTTCTTCTCTTTGCTTTCTTTAGAGTATTGTAAATTATTTTTATACTCTGTCTCTTAACAGTTTTTTTAGAGGATTCATCTTCCTTTTCATTGGGTCCATACGTACTTCTACTTCTTTACACAATGCTGTTATTAAATGTGAGAAGAATGACCCTTTTGATTGATCCTACACAAGTTCAAGCATGCTTTGATAATTCCATGTTCTGATGCATATCTATTTTTTGTGAAAAATTGTGTATACTAGAATAGCATGTAATGCATTGATGTTGGAGATATCTTCTATAGGCCAAATTCTATACAAATGAACTTGATCTAGATTTTTGCTATCAGAGTCATTAGTACTAGATTGAATGTTACTGGGAATTTGGTGCTTGGTTGATAGGTCCATTCTTCTTTTCATTCTGTTAAGAATCTCAAAACTTTCTCCATGTTCACGTTTTTGAATTTTGAGATCTGTGTTAAACAGGTAGTCATGATAATAATATGGAGCATCATAAAATTAACAAATATTTTCTTCAATTACTAAAACATTGACCCATCTGACCTTAACATGTGTACACATCTCATAATATGGTCTCGTTGCTTCTCTTTCATTCACTGCGAGATAGAAATCTTGCACCATTGGTATGATTTTTTCTTCGGTTAAACATAATGTAGGCCATTCACGTTTGGTTGCAGTTTCCCACACTCTTTTACAATTCCTAATTAAGGGATCAAATTCTCTGTTCTTGAACGAATATATTGGGGTGCAATTTTTGTATATATTTGTCTATGTTGTCTGCTTGGAATTCAAAAGATGTATTCATGATTCAAATAGGATTGATAATAGAATCTAACCTGAACATGATGTAAATTCTTTTTTTTTTGTTGAATCGCATTTGATGCGTGAAAAGTTGCTACAAATTTTGGTTGTGATACATGTAATTTCCACAAGTTTGGAAGAGGAGAAAAATTTCTTTGTGATTCACAAAATCCTAAAAAAGGATAATGATGAGGGTTAAGGATTAAAGTTGAGTTAAGGGTTCTATTTAAAAAGGAATAATAAGTAAGTCCTAATTTAACTAAAACTCTACTACAACACGTCCTATGTTAGTTAATCTAGAATAACAAGCTACTTATGGGTGTCACGACATCGAGAGCAGTATACCTGGGTTGAATTTGGATCGATGTTGCGTAAAATGTAGGTGTCATGACACAGTGAACAATTCCTTTTTTTTAGATATGCTTTCACCTCTTAATGCAAAATTTCCCCCATTGGTTCTTAACTTATCATCTATTTCCAAGTCATTTTCTGTTGGTTTTCCTTCTCCATATTGAGTCCCGATAACCTTACATTATAACATCTATTTTTTAACTACTTCCTTGGTTGTCCGTCCAGAATGGTGTTTTATCCTTTGTTTTTATACATTTTCTATGGAAGGCAAACCTATGGAAAAATGCAGTATTGAGATCTCCTTGTTTCAACAAATTTGCTCGTTGTAACACCCCAAACCTGACCTAGATGTTATGGCCGTATCTAGCAATGTCACACGATATTGTTTTTGAAACCTTGTTGTTACGATGGAAACATTCCATGTTATTATCTGTAGTAAACCTTTGTTAGAACTTAGGAAGTCGTCTTTATTCATTTAAAACATTTGTTTTGAAACATCCCTCATTGTGGAAGCTTTAATAAATCAATCTAGGTGATCATGCGTTTAGAAAATACTTTAATTTTTTTTTTTTAAAACCAAATTTCCTACGACCAGCAAGTATAAATCCATAAAGTAAAATAAATAAATAAAACCCAAATTTAAAACCAAATTCCTAGAGGGTCCTTAAATTACAACCTAAATAATCAATAATAAACAAATCATAACTCGTACATTGAAAACCATGAAGTCAAAAAATTACTGTGGTCACCGCTGAGTCCTCCGTCGTACCGATCCATCTAAGTCTGGGGATTAACTGTGCACATTAAACAAAAAGGGTGAGTTTACATAAACTCAGTGTGTAATCCTATAGAAGCAAACAAACAATCAAGATTCACGATTACACAGCTTGAGCATGCCTTGAGCCTAAGCCCTTTTCAAGATTAAGGATACAATTTGGGCCTTAGCCCATCTCAAGATAGTGTCAAAATGCGGTAAGGCCTTAGCCCATCACAATGTCGATGCGATATGATTATGCAAGAGCAAAATCCTACCCAACCCTACATTCTATGTGGGGATATAATCAACCCACCCATCCCTACCCTCCAAGTAGTATCGAATGTGGCACAATGATAGCTTGCGCTTAAATTGCCAAGAATTAGGCTTAAAGTCTTTTAGTACACTTCCTCCAAATAACAATCCTTAGCCCAATGCAATGCAACAAACAAGATGACATGCTATTATGCAATTTCAGTACATATATTCAGTTCAGATATTAACATGCCCAGTACATATATCATTCAGTCAATTTCACATATTTAGGGGTCTAAGTAGCGCTTACCGGCCCTACAGTAGGTTCACAGTCGACTTGGGTGACACGTGCAACCTTAAAAACATTTCGGTAAAAAAGGGCCTACACGCCCGTGTGGCCCACTCAGCCCAAATTGGCCTTGGCCGTGTGATCCATTTTTAAAGTAACCCATGCTAGCTCAATACTCATATATGTTTTCACTAGTTACTTATATGTTCATTCAAAGCTGTCTACTTGAGTCATTATCACTAAATTATTTATATCTTGAGCTACAAAATTCCAAATTACAATCTTCTTGATGTTTTTGAAACTAGACTCATATACCTTTCTATCATAAAATTTTCAGAACTTATAGTTTATCACATAAGTACAGTACAATCTTTAAAGTTATCCCTATTTTGCTGTTTGACAGCTTCATCCTTTCCTTACTAAAAATTATTTATCTCTTAGTACGAAATTTAGATGATGTTTCCGTTTGTTTCTATTGAAAATAGACTAATTAAGGATTTAAAAATATAAATTTAAGCCCCTACTTATTTTTTTTACAATTTTTTATGATTTTACTAATTCAGAACAGGGGAACCCAAAATCATTCTGACATTGTCTCAAAAAATTTATTATATCTCATGATTTATAATTCCATTGCTTACACTGTTTCTTCCATGAAAAACCAAACTCAATAAACTTTAATTTCATATTTTATTCAACCTCTAACTCAATTTCCACTATTTTCGATGATTTTTCAAAGTGAGACTACTATTGCTGTCCAAAACTATTTTAGTGCAAAATGTTGCTTTCCAAGTCTATAACACCCTTATTTCCTTTCTCTAGAATTTTTCGCATCATTTTCTCTTATTTCTCTACAGCAAGCAATTTTGGCTTTTTTTCGAATCTCGTTTTCTATGTTTCAAGTACACACTTGGTATCGATTCGCTGTGCAAAGTAACCCGAGCCTTCAAAAAATATCCCCAACATAAAACTCGAAAAAATAAACCAACGACGATTCAGAAACTTACCGTGACGAATCAATAACCAGTCGTCTCCACACACTGGAATATCTGCTTAAAACCTTTGAACAGCGCCTAAAAGAGAGTAAAACGAACCCTTTGTTAATTGCCTACTCGAAATACAATAACTAAGGGGAAAAAAATTCCACTTATCGAAACAGATGAAGTCAAAATTTGCACCCAAAGAGATGACTCGTAAAAAATACAGAAACGAAAAGAGAGGGGAAAGAGAAGAAACAAGATTTGACCAAAGGGGAACAAAAACCAAAAGTGAACAAGAAGGGAGAAGAAACGACAGAGAAACAAAAGTCCAACGTCAGAAAATTTGTTGGGAAAGAAAATAAAAAACTGATAAGAAGAAAATCTTATTTTGATAACTTCTCCCCAATTATCTCCTAAAAACACTCCTTATTAACTCACTAAAACACAACTACTCAGCAGTCCAATTTAATTTGAACTCCACCATGCCACATGCCTCAAACAAAAATTAGTTCCCTTGCTTGTGTAGGAACTTGAACAAAGGACCTCCTACACACTAACACTCCGCTTAACCACCAGACCAATGGCCCATTCTGATATATTTTTACCAACAATCAAATAAAAGCCTATTGAACAAGAGTAAGGCCTAATTCATTCAAAATACCAAAATTTTCCCAAGCGAAGGCTTGAACTTGGGACCTCCCAAACACTCCCAGAACACATAACCACTAACGCTGATAGATATTTGTGTCATATTTTCACAATAACGAAATTAAAAATTTTGGGGTGTTACACTCGTGCTCTTTGTTCCAAAAATAAAATTCTTCATTGCCAGCTTCAAGTTCATAGCCAATTTAACATCCATAATTTCTACCAGAATATCTTCAGAAGGGACAACATTATTTGTAACACCCTATACCCGATTCGGTTGTCGGGTTTGAATACCAGGTGTCACGATTAACTTGGATAACCTAACAAATCTCTAACCTGTTACTTATAGATTAAATTTTATTTATCACTGTTAACAATCAACCCTTAATTAGTTCCATGGTTAATGATAGATTTAAAGAAAATTATTTTTAATTAGATTACATCCCTTACAGTACCAAGCTTTTACAACCATTCGTCACTATTAACACAGATAATTATTTACAAATTTCAACTCAAGTCTTTACTACAACTACACTATATTAGTCCCCGAGGCGTGGCTTCTAAGGGTGTCCCTTTATATACATGAAACAACTACTATGCCCATCACTTAATTCTAGTGATGTCTAGTTGGGTCCCTCCACTCGATCCTTAAGTCAGCATTCATCCTACATACAAGGCAGTAAATTTATAAGTTCAAATGAACTTAGTGAGATCCTATACATTAGTATTCATAAAAGACTCTTTAATTAGGGAAAATGAGATTTTATGCACATAATTAAAACTCCCCGTGTTTTGTAGGAAAATTTGTAATTTCACTAGCCTAGCCAATGCCTTGTTTTCTCTAAGCTAAATATTAGCAGACATAACCACTAGTCTGGCCATAACTATGTTATATCAAACAATAATTTCTTATGGGTCTTGACCTTATTTATCCTCATTATAGAGTTTCCTTATACCCTTCATGATATTACTCATCACTAATACTTGTATTCACAACACGGATTGATGACAACTATTGGTGGTTAACCAAGACTTAACTATAACTGCGGATCCTTACCTTGATCCCTTTAATCCACACTAAACTCCATATGTATTTAACTTACTATCTCGACGATTATCTATTTTTTGACTGAGCTTATGGTTGATCCCTTTCCTGAATAAATACTCTTTCTAATATCCTCATTCGCGGACTTGAATATGATACTTGACTAGCTGAATAAACACCCCTTTTTCCTGGCTGACTCGAATTTGCAATGTAGCCCCAAAGTACATTTTCACCTTAGTCCAATCTTCTAAGATACTCCAATTAATAGATAGTTCCTAGCAGACTATCCCATACTCAAGTTTCCCTTGGCAGTTTCTATATTTTGTAGTCCCACGTGGTCTTCCCTACGTTATATAGCCCTGATGGACTTCTATTTCTTCCACTATTTTTTCGACAAACTTTCCACCCAAGGTAGCCCTTGTCGGACTTCCTCATTTGATAGCCCTTGTGGACTTTCCCGTACTACATAGCCCTTGGCGCACTTTACCGATCAAACCATTTGGGTGAACATCCCCTTAAAGTGATCCTTAGAAGACTCCTACTTTTCTAGCAACCTCTTTATCAATTTCACTAGAAATTTCAAATTCGATGAACCATTATGTACTCTTAGCCAATGATGATTCTGCATCAACTTTGGCGGATGCTTGTTCACAAGTATCTTCGAAGGAATTACCCCTTCCTTTCACACATGTCACTTTTAAGATGCTTTAATCAATTCTTCTGCTTTTTCCTTTTGGTAGATTCTTCTATTTAATGCGCTTATCCACACTTTCAAATGCACCCCGATAATTTTGTCAACCTACTCGCCACGCGAGTCATAAAAAAATCTCCCATTTTTATACCTAGATAGGTTTCTTATTCGCCACCATGATGGACGTCGTTGTTGCCATGAGTTATACTTGTTTGCCAGTGGATCACACCATGGCTTAGCCATGGACTTTTGATTTCGAAGAATTGATAAACCCTTTTTGAGGTGTTGCCTCAAAAGACCCATATATCGTTTGCACGGTGTTGGCCAGAAAGACTTATATACCATTTACACGGTGTCACCCCAAATGACCTATATGCCATTTACATGGTGTTGCTCCGAAGGGCCAGTCGACAACCATCACCATGGTATCGCTCTAGAGAGTCGATAGACCATCGTGACGTTGTCACTCTAACGAGTGATATGCGAATTGTCCAAAGTATACACTTCAAATCAAATAATAAAGTGATAAGTGAGATCGTCTGCACAAGGATTAGAACGGTATAATTTGGTTGAGTTATTATAATGAAGTATGATTAATGTTATGAAAAAAATAATGATAAGAATGTAGTGGTAATTTGAAGGAATAATGATGTGTGCAATATGTGTAACTGATAAATAAGGAAAATGCTATGACAAGACAAGAATAAGAATGCAATGACAATTTTGGGAATAATTATGTGAATATTATGCAAACGAACAAGTAAACAACTAAAAATGCTATAGAGAAGATACTATGACTAATGATAAAGGGTCTACGATGTTGATTTGGAAGGTTGGGATTACTAAGAATCTACTCTTACTGACAGTAATGCCTCAGCAAAACCATACTCAATCTACTGCTCAGAAGAGATCTAAAATGGTATGCTTCTTTCGAGAAGATGACCTCAAGTTACCTTACCTTAAGCGATATAATTTTATAGGCTTTTAGCACGGTACTATGCACTATTATGAACATTGCTCTATGTCTAGAGGCTGCTCCAAGTATTCGTTCGAAAACTTGCTCATATCATTCAATTTCAATCTCGTTAACCTAACTTTGTCAGTATTAGATTAATTTAATGAACATGCTATACATCCACCAAACTCCTCTGAGTCCCATAACAATCCGCCTATTCCCCCATTACACCAATTTTTCCTATCTTTATCTACCCTATTAAGGTGATTCTGTAACACACTTAACCCATATACATTATTGGAATAGGGTTACAGAGCACTACCATATAAATGAAACATAAAACCATGCATTTCGAAACATTAATAAAAAACATAACATAATCCATTCATATACATGCATATCGTCCCTTAATCGAGCCCTCGAGGCCTTAGAAACAATTTAAAAATGAATCGGGACTAAATCGGGAACATTTGAAACATTGAGGAAAAAGTCAAAAAAATTAAACTGCCGGGGTCACACATCCATGTGACTCACACGGCTGAGACACACGCCCGTGTCTCAAGCCATGTAATAATTGAAATAGGAACACACGACCGTGTCTTAGCCCGTGTCCGTGCCCGTGTAACTCTCTGAGTTGGGTCACACGGCCAAGCCACATGCTTGTGTGCCAAGCCGTGTGATAGGCCGTGTAACTGCCTGACTAGCAACCTTTAAAACCTATAGGGGACACACGACCGTGTTGCATGACTGTGTGTCACACATGGCTAAGATACACGCTCATGTCTTAGGCTGTGTGGACAAGAACTTGCCAAAATCAAGCCATTTCCATCTCCAAGCCAAAAGTATACCTACAAGTAATTTACCCCTATGACCAATACATCAAAAACATACCAAAACATGCTTAAAATGACTAGTTTAAATGGCCAATATTCATTCAACCAATATGCCATGTATGGCACCTCAATCACAAACAAACAACCTTACCTAAACCTATGCATTACTACACTAAAAACATACACTACTAATTCAATATCATCTTAAGGCATACCACAATTGAGATCATAAGAAACTTAGCATAACATACCATTTTAATGACCTAAAAACAACCAACCAAGGTGCCTTCATAGGCACCACAATTAAATTTAACATTAACATCTAAAACATATAAGCCTTGACCCATTTCTATCATAACACTTAATTCACTCACAAACCAAAACAATTCACGTGTGCAATTTCATACCATTCTAACTATACAAAAAGATACATATCAACTTGGTTAGTATATTGACATAATGTACCAAAACAACCTATATATCAACATATACATGCCACGACCCTAAGGGACACAAAAAATACCAACATCGAAGGATAGTGTGAGTCGTAGATTCGATCCATCCAAACGTCAACAACAACGATCTACAAAACAATTCAAAAAAAAAAATGAATAAGCTTATAGAGCTTAGTAAGAGCATAGTACCATCAAACTTAACAAAAATTGAATACAACCCATATTTGCTGGATTCAAGGTTACCAGAGTGTAAACAGGGGCATGTAGGTGCTATTCAGGGGTATCGAAGTACAAACAGGGACATGTATGTGCAATTCAGGAAATAATTAAGTATAAGCAATTTCTTACATAATTATATTGTAAACATACAAGTAGAAATTCAATTACGTACAGAAATACTATGAACTTACATTCAAAACTAGAGCGTAGAAGTACGATCGAGCTAATTCATGATTTTTGCCTTTCCTCGATTTAGATCCGATTGATATTTATCTTGAAATACCCTAAACTCGGCCCACAAGCCCTAACCGGATCTGGCATGCTTCTAAAGAAAATCCATTCGAATCATGTTTGAAACTTTGCTAAAAACTTGTGTATTTTTTAAAACACTTGATTTGGGTTGGGCTTGAATTATGAACTTGTGTCGATAAGGTGTTAAAAACAATTTGTTATTTAAATTTAAGGAAAATTAACTTCAATTTGATAAATACCATGCCATAGTAAACAATTTAAAAGCATGCATAAACAATTCATATTTAGTGGCCTTATTACATCAACATAAAACCCAAATTAAATTCAAACTTAAATGTAGAAAGAAAACTAATAAAACAAAGCAGTCTCTAGGCTTTGCATGGCCTCCACTGAGCTCCTGCCGACCCGGTCCATTACTGATCATCACCTAAAAAATAGTCCCACAAGGGGTGAGTCAAACAGACTCAATGTGTAACCACAACACTAAGGCCCAACAGATTATGGCATACAAAATCATACATACAAATCAAATAACATAAATTATGATGCAATCCCGAACCCAAACCTAAATGCCATCTGTAACACCCCAAACCCGGTCAATACACCACGACCGAATCTGGTATGTTACAGGAAAAAGGGATTTGAGAGGTTTAGGTTTCCGTTTAAAAGTTTGATGAAAATTCTTCCGTATGTTTTGTTCTTGTAGAAAACCTGAGCATGATTGTTTAAAAGTGATAGTGTATTTGAAAACCGGAAATTTTGAAAACTTAATCGATTATGTAAGTAAAACAAGTTTACCTCATTTAGAAATTTAAGTAATCCTTGTTGTTGCTTAAACACATTTTTTTTAGTTAATAAAAAATCACATTCAAGTTTGGAAGATAATTGAGTTTCATTTAATTTGAATTACTGATGATACCCGATGGTAAAGTTTAAAACATATCGCTTTGTAGTTTTGAAAACCTTATCTTTCCAAGTTTTATCAAATATTACCCAAGAATTTGTTAAGGCATATTTGAAATCCAATCTAAGCAAGTAAATAACAAAATATAAGTCTAAAATTTTAAAGAGGCCTTTTACAATCCCAACATAATCAAATGAAATTAAATAAGGTAAAGTACCAAGTTTGAAAATCGATGCAAGTCCGAATTTATTTTTGGCATGGTCACCTCGAGTCCATCCACGGCTCCAAGTCCATGGTCTCGTGTCACCCGAAATGATAAGGGAGAAGGTGAGTCGCAAGACTCAGTGCATAAGTCCCTCTCCCGGTATAACATGCTAACACACATCATAACAAAGCAATGCAAGTAATGCACCCGATCCTAACCATCCATAACACCTTTTCTACCCGTGTGGTACCAAACCACTTTGGTGGTGCCAAACCACCGGTGACCCAAAGTCACGATATCCATAGATGTGGTGCCAAACCACCGGTGACCCAAAGTCACGAAAGATCCATTTGTGGGGCCAACCCACGTGATACCAAATCATGGCGGCGATCCCATATCTCAAAAGTGGGGCCAACCCACGGTGGCGTTAACCACGAGGACGAGTCGCTATGAGGTGCCAAACCTCCGGTGTCCCAAAGACACAAGTGTGATACCAAATCACTTTGGTGACCGTAGTCACAATTAAGATGATGGGGCCAACCCATCGTGTGATACCAAATCACTAGCGTCAATCCCAGATAATCAACCGTGGGGCCAACCCATCGTGGTACTAAGCCACTTGGGACGAGACCGGGAGGTGCCAAACCTCCGTGACCCAAAGTCACAATAATCAATCGTGGTACCAAACCATTGGAGGTGCCAAACCTCCGGTGTCCCAAAGACACGGATATCATATCCTCTCTCTCATATCACCCAATAACATATCATACTAATGCAAAGTCGTGCAATCATGTTAACATGCTCACATGCTTAATATGACATCTCAAGATACATACACCAATAAATCATGATATCACATATCATCACATATCTCATAATGAAACGGACTTACGAATCCGTATCCATACCTCATTGGGTATTAAATCACCAACCACACTGTTTCACTTACACAATCAAAGTTATTAACACATTACTCGATTAAGAAGGTGTGTTAGTTTACACACGATAGATCACAACTTAATCCGAAGAACCGGTTTAAACCCTCGATTATTTGCTCCTAAAGTCGGCCAAACACGGATTAATCACTTAAAACCATTCGGCGAAATAGATAAACCAAAGGGTTTATGTTAAACCTTTACCTCGTAAATGGTTTGGTTTCCTACCAAACCTGAACCAACAATGGTTTCCTTACCAAATGGTCACACCCTAGAAATGAAAACGGTTATTCTCTTAATAACTTGACTTAAAGAAAACTAAACGAAACCGACTAAAAGAACTCATTCTTACCACCACTTACCGATTGCTTAACAGAGAAAGAAGGCTCCTCATGATCGTTCCCAAAATTCGGATGTCCTACACTGAAATCGGTTTAGACACAAAAGATTAACTCCCTTCAACAAAAGCCCAAAAATTGGCCACATAAACAAACCCAAACCGAATAAGAACATGAGAGAGAGAAGATAACCATTCGGCCAAACTCTTACCTATCCCACCAATTGACAACGAAAACGCAACAAGGTCAACCCTCCTCAATATTCGGCAATGAAGAACTATAGGAGAAAGAAAGAAAAAAAAAGATTCGGCTAGCACCCTTAATCAAAATGGAAAAGGAGGTTCGGCCTTAAGAGAAATGGGAAGAACGATTGGGAACAAAAAGGCTAAGGGGTTTTGGAAAAGAAAAAATAAAATGATGAATGGAGGGGTGCTTTCGGTTTAAAGAAAAAAAATGGATGATGATGTTTTTTTGGAGGATAGAGTTTCGGCAAGAGGATATTGAGAGAGGAAGAGAGTATGAGAGGAAGAGAAGCTAGTTTCGGTTTACACAAGATGCAAATGAGAAGAAATGAGAACAATATTCGGCCACACACACACACCAAGTTAAGAGATGCAAGGCAATTTTGGCCAAAAGATACTTGGACTTTCGGTTTAAGGAGAACAAATGGAAAAGAAGAAAGCACTTGGGGTTTGACTTGTTTTGACAAAAGGTGTATTTGCTTCCAAAATGCTTTTGACCCAAAAGAATGCACAAATGAAGAAGGAGTTTCGCACTCCCACTCTCTCACATACCAAACCGTCCCACTTCCCCCAACAACTCTCCAAAATCGCCACAACTCCCCAAACACTTCAAGCCTCCCATTCAAACTAGTTTGAACTAGTCTCCTCCTACTTTCACTCTCCACCCATTGTTTGAACTTTTGACTTGGTCCAAGGCGAGTTTGAACCGCCTACAACTCCTCCCTCCATGCCGTTAAAATAGACACCAAAATGGAGCACTCTGCAGCTTGAACACGGACCTCCTCCCTCCCAAGTGATGCCAATCCAAGCTCTTAGTGGCGCCTTGCTTGCCACTCCACCAGCTCCTTTCTTATGCTAAAAATTCACCTAAAATATTTATAAACCCCAGCTCCTTCAGCTCCTCCCACCTAAGCCTAAAAAAACAAATTTTTTCCCACCACTCAGGCTTACACCTAGCTTACAACTAAGCCCCAACAACATCAAAATAACAACATAGCACACCATGCACATGCAACAAAGCCAAAAATAAAATAGCCCAATACCCGGGATATTACAATTCTACCCCCCTTAAAAATAATTTTGGCCTCGAAATTACCTGGTCAAAAGAGTTGCGGTATTGCTGTCTCATCATATCCTCGGGTTCCCACGTAGCTTCTTCCACGCCATGATTCTGCCATAGTACCTTAACCAAAGGCACAGACTTCCTACGCAGAACCTTCACATCCCGATCCAAAATCTGTACAGGCTCTTTCTCCATGGTCAAATCTGGGTTTACCTCGATCTCTTCCACTGCCACCACGTGCGATGGATCTGAGCGATATCGCCTAAGCATCGAAACGTGGAACACGTCGTGAATCGACTTAGCTCTGCGGCAACTCAAGGCGATATGCTCTGGTCCCACTCGTCAAGACCTTATACGGTCCAATAAACCTCGGACTTAGCTTACCTTTTCTTTCGAACCTTAACACTTTCTTCCACGGTGAGACCTTTAGAAAACTCGATCTCCCACAAAAATTTAATATCTCTCGCTTAAGATCGGCATAAGACTTCTGCGGTCCAAAGCTTCTTCACCGAGCTCAATCAACTTAACCTTGTCTTCGGTCTCAGCAACCAACTCTGGTCCCAACAACTGACGTTCACTTAACTCTGTCCAACAAGTAGGTGAGCGACACTTCCTATCGTACAACGCCTCATATGGTGCCATCTTGATGCTTGCTTGGTAACTATTGTTGTAGGCGAACTCATCTAATGGTAGATACTCCTCTCAACTACCCCTGAAGTCCAATACACAACCTCGTAATATGTCCTCCAAGATCTCAGATAACCCTTTTCGATTGCCCGTCAGTCTGCGGATGAAATGTCGTGCTGAAATCCAACCGCGTACCCAGAGCCTGATGCAACGCTTTCCAGAACCTTGACGTAAATCTGGGATCCCCATCCGAGATGATCGACATCGCACACCGTGCAACCTCACTATCTCGACACATCTGACTTCGCCAACCTCGAAGTGAGTAATCCACCTCACCGGATAAAGTGAGCGATTTAGTCGACGATCCACAATTACCCAAATCAATCCTTCTTGCTAGGCATAAGAGGTAATCCACCGACGAAATCCATAGTTATCCTTTCCCACTTCTCTTGTGGAATCCTCATTTGGTTGAAGCAACCACGACGAATCGATGCTCGACCTTGACTGCGGGCATGTCGACACTTCCTACAAATTACATCACTTCCTTTTTCGATCTTTACCACCGTAATCGCTCTCGAGATCCCTATACATTTTGCTACCTCTAGGATGCATAGCGTAAGGACTGCTATGTGCATCCTAAAGAATCTTCTGCCTTAACTCAATATCTCTCGGCATACAAGCTTTCCCCTGAAAACACAACACCCCATCACTAGATAAACTGTAACCCTCCAAACCATCATTCTGCACTTGTGTCCTCTGCGCACTCAAAACCTCATCCATCAACTGCTTTTCTCGATCCGCTCAACCCAAGTAGGCTTAACTCGCACCGCGAGAATACTCCCATCATCGTACAAACTCAAGTGGGCAAACATCGCTCTTAGATTCAAACAACCTTACGGCTCAACGCGTGCGCCACAACGTTAGCCTTGCGGATGATACTCAATCGAACGATCGTAGTCTTTCGACAATTCAATCCATCTGCATACGCCTCAGATTCAAGTCTTTCGAGTCAAAAGGTACTTGAGACTCTTATGATCTATGTAGACTATCGATTTCTCTCCGTAGAAGTAATGCCTCCAAATCTTCAAGGCAAAGACTACACCGCAAGTTCCAGGATCGTCGTTGGATAATTGACCTCATGTGGCCTCATTTTACCGAGATCGTAAGCCACAACTTTCCTTCCTCGCATCAAGACACAACCCAAACTCAGTATGTGATGCATCGCAATAAACGTGAATTCCTTTCCGACCTCGGTTGAATTAGAACCGAGCTTCACCAAAATCTTCTTCAATTTGTCAAAGCTCTCCTCATCGCTTCTCGGTCAAATAAACGGAACCCCTTTTCTTAACAATTTGGTCATCGGTCTTTGCGATCAATGAAAATCCTCTACAAATCTTGGAAGATCCTACCAAACCCGAAAACTTGAATCTCGACTCTTGACCTAGGCGACTTCCAATCCAAAATCGCCTCAATCTTTCGAGGATCCACTCTAATCCCTCACCGATACTACATGACTCAAGAACGTCACCTCCCTAAGCGAACTTCGCATTTACTAAACTTTGCATAAAGTCGCTTTCTCCTCGTAATCTACAATACCACCCACAAATCGCATCATGTTCCTCCTCGGTCCTTGAATATACCAAGATGTCGCCGATAAAAACCACTACTGAACCGATCCAAATCTCTTTGAACACCCTATTCATCATATCCATGAATGTTGCCGGCGTGTTAGTCAACCCAAATGGCATAACTAAGAACTCAAAGTGCCCATACCGAGTATGAAATGCCGTCTTGTAGATATCCGCCTCCTTCACCCTTAACTGATGGTACCCAGACCGTAAATCGATCTTCAAGAAAATCGACGCACCCTTCAACTGGTCAAACAAGTCATCTATCCGGGGCAGCGGATACTTGTTTTTGATCGTCAGCTTATTTAATTGATGGTAGTCTATACACATCCACATAGTACCATCTTTCTTCTTGACAAAGAGTACCGGCGCTCCCCAAGGCGAAACACTTGGCCTGATAAAGCCTCGGTCCAGCAACTCTTGGATCTGAGCCTTAAGCTCCACTAACTCTTTAGGCGCCATTCATGCGAGTAATAGATCTTGGCGATTTCGGGTAATAGATCTATCCCGAACTCTACCTCACGATCTAGTGGCAAACCCTAAGCTCCTCAGAAACACATCAACAAATTCCCTAAGCTCGTCGAACCGTCTCCACAATGAGACTCTTTAGCCTCCAAGGCATACACATGAACCACATATGCTTCTGACGTTTTTTCGACCATCTTCTCGGCTTTCGGGCGAGATACCACATTGGATGATAATTTCTTCTATTACCGATCGTAACTACCTCATCACCCTTACATTTTTTAACCATACGCTTAGCAAGCAATCCAACTTTGCACGGTACTTAACCACCGGTCTATCCTGAGAATCGATCGAACTCCCCAAACGGCGGTTCCATCGGATCGACCACAAACACTACCTCTTGGAGTTCTAGAGGTGCGTCTCTATCTGACTTATCTACAACTACAGAGTGACTTAGAGGGCTTATTACGGTCATCTGCCTAGAAGATATCTCAGAGTCTAGACCCATGGTCTTTACTATGCTACTTGCAACATATGAATGCGTCGAACCCACATCAATCAAAGTAGTAAATGGAGAACCAAAGATTAAAAATGTACTGGTTATGACGTCTGGTGCGTCGCCCTCCTCTCGGTGCCTCGCTGCATACACTAGCCCCGGCTGTCTGGCCTCAGCACTACCTGCACCTCTGTCCGGTGCTTCACGGCCCCGACCAGAACCATTACCTCCTCTGCCATTACCTCGGCCCCTCTGCGGTGGTGGCCCATTATTCTGTCTTGAGTACGGCCGACTCTGATGAATCCTAGCCAACTTGCGCGGACAGTCCCTCACACGGTGGTCCAAATGAGCCACACTCAAAATAGCCTCTACCACCAGGTCCAACATCCTCCCCAATGAGCTTTCCCACAACGGTTACACTGCGGCGGTCCCTGACTAGCAAAGAACAAACCTACTGATCGATTCGCCCACTTGGTCTAGCCCTTTTCTGCGGATTACCCGACGACCCAGAAGATCCAAAACTCCTCTTATGTCGGTTCCTATCCATGCCTTGCCTCACAAACTCCTTAATACCCTCGGCTACCTTCGCCTTTTCGACCAGAACAGCAAATTCACGCTCCTGCTGGGGCGCAATCAACAACCTTAATTCATCTCGCAGGCCATCCTCGAAATGAACACACCTCTCGTGTTTAGTAGCCACCATACCCTGGCATACCGACTCAGCCTCAGAAACTCTGCCTCGTACTCTGACATAGATTTACTCCCCTGAACTAACCTCAGAAATGCTTTCCGTTTCTCATTAATGTAGTTAGCTCCAACGTACTTTTTCTGATAAGCGGCCCTAAAATAGTCCCAACTCGATTTTCCATATAAGTATTGTCCGAACCGTGAGCCACCATCGGTATGACTCATCTCGAGAAGTGATACTATCCCTTTTAACTTTTCTTCAGCAGTCAAGTCCAGATCGTCCATGATCCACTCTGTCACTTCCAGCCAATATTCAGCAGTGCTGGGAGCAACACCAGAGACACCTCGAAAAACTTCACCCGTTTTCAAGTCGTTCAGCATAGATTTTCTAGCTCCCGCCTCCACCTACTCCAACTACCTTTTCTAGAACTCACAAGATCGCTTTGTGACACTACATCGTCCTCGATCATTCTCGAAACTCACCACTTCCACCTGGTGGCGATGCGAGATCTCATTCTCGACCACGACCGTAACCTATAGGTTCGAAACATCATCCTACCTGACCACGCCCACGACCACGCCCACCTCGTGTACTCATGACTAAAATCTCGTCGATTTAAAGAATTTTATGCATCAAGAATTATTCCAATGCTTAAAAGTAAAGTCTTATGAATATTGCTTATTAAAGAAGTTTCGTTTTCTCAAGTCCATTTGAGTCCTATCGGTTTCAATTTCTAAAGTAGTCTTACTATCACTAGCCATCCAATCACATCTCATCAATCATTATCACAAACAATAGTAAGGGTACTTACACAGGCGATTGGTGTTGAGACTCGGTGCCATGCCTTTCAAACCATGCTTTTAAGATGTAACACTTAAAACCGAATTTAAAACATTTTAGACCCGGGCCCACAATGAGCCTTTGAACTTGGCTCTAATGCCACAATTGTAACACCCCAAACCCAACCATACACCACGATCGAATCTGGTATGTTATAGGGAAAAGGGATTTGAGAGGTTTAGGTTTCCGTTTAAAAGTTTGATGAAAATTCTTCCGTATGTTTTGTTCTTGTAGAAAACCTGAGCATGATTGTTTAAAAGCGATAGTGTATTTGAAAACCCAGAAATTTTGAAAACTTAATCAGTTATGTAAGTAAAACAAGTTTACCTTATTTAGAAATTTAAGTAATCCTTGTTGTTGCTTAAACACATTTTTTTTTAGTTAATAAGAAATCACATTCAAGTTTGGAAGATAATTGAGTTTCATTTAATTTGAATTACAGCATGATACCCGATGGTAAAGTTTAAAACATATCGCTTTGTAGTTTTGAAAACCTTATCTTTCCAAGTTTTATCGAATATTACCCAGTAATTTGTTAAGGCATATTTGAAATCCAATCTAAGCAAGTAAATAACAAAATATAAGTCTAAAATTTTTAAAGAGGCCTTTTACAATCCCAACATAATCAAATGAAATTAAATAAGGTAAAGTACCAAGTTTGAAAATCAGTGCAAGTCCGAATTTATTTTTGGCATGGTCACCTCGAGTCCATCCTAACTCCAAGTCCGCGGTCTACGTGTCACCTGAAATGATAAGGGAGAAGGTGAGTCGCAAGACTCAGTGCATAAGTCCCTCTCCCGGTATAACATGCTAACACACATCATAACAAAGCAATGCAAGTAATGCACCCGATCCTAACCATCCATAACACCTTTTCTACCCCGTGTGGTACCAAACCACTAGTGGTGCCAAACCACTGGTGACCCAAAGTCACGAAAGATCCATTTTGGGGCCAACCCACGTGTGATACCAAATCACTGGTGACGATCCCGTTTCTCAAAAGTGAGGCCAACCCACGGTGACGTTAACCACAGGGACGAGTCACTATGAGGTGCCAAACCTCTGGTGTCCCAAAGACACAAGTGTGATACCAAATCACTGGTAACCGTAGTCACAATTAAGATGATGGGGCCAACCCATCGTGTGATACCAAATCACTAGCGTCAATCCCGTATAATCAACCGTGGGGCCAACCCACTGTGGTACTAAGCCACTGGGACGAGACCCGGAGGTACCAAACCTCTGGTGACCCAAAGTCACAATAATCAATCTGTGGTACCAAACCACTGGAGGTACCAAACCTCTGGTGTCCCAAAGACACGGATATCATATCCCCTCCTCTCATATCACCCAATAACATATCATACTAATGCAAAGTCGTGCAATCATGTTAACATGCTCACATGCTTAATATGACATCTCAAGATACATACACCAATAAATCATGATATCACATATCATCACATATCTCATAATGAAACGGACTTACCCGAATCCGTATCCATACCTCATTGGGTATTAAATCAGTCAACCACACTGTTTCACTTACACAATCAGGTTATTAACACATTACTCAGTTAAGAAGGTGTGTTAGTTTACACACCTGATAGATCGCACGCTTAATCCCAAAGAACCGGTTTAAACCCCTCGATTATTTGCTCCTAAAGTCGGCCAAACACAAGATTAATCACTTAAAACCATTCGGCCAGAATAGATAAACCAAAGGGGTTTGCGTTAAACCTTTACCTCGTAAATGGTTTGGTTTCCTACCAAACCCGAACCAACAATGGTTTCCTTACCAAACGGTCACACCCTAGAAATGAAAACGGTTAATCTCTTAATAACTTGACTTAAAGAAAACTAAACGAAACCGACTAAAAGAACTCATTCTTACCACCACTTACCGATTGCTTAACAGAGAAAGAAGGCTCCTCACGATCGTTCCCAAAATCCGGATGTCCTACACTGAAATTGGTTTAGACACAAAAGATTAACTCCCTTCAACAAAAGCCCAAAAATTGGCCACATAAACAAACCCAAACTGAATAAGAACATGAGAGAGAGAAGATAACCATTCGGCCAAACTCTTACCTATCCCACCGATTGACAACGAAAATGCAACAAGGTTAACCCTCCTCAATATTCGGCAATGAAGAACTATAGGGAGAAAGAAAAAAAAAAGATTCGGCTAGCACCCTTAATCAAAATGGAAAAGGAGGTTCGGCCTTAAGAGAAATGGGAAGAACGATTGGGAACAAAAAGGCTAAGGGGTTTTGGAAAAGAACAAAATAAAATGATGAATGGAGGGGTGCTTTCGGTTTAAAGAAAAGAAATGGATGATGATGTTTTTTGAAGGATAGAGTTTCGGCAAGAGGATATTGAGAGAGGAAGAGAGTATGAGAGGAAGAGAAGCTAGTTTCGGTTTACACAAGATGCAAATGAGAAGAAATGAGAACAATATTCGGCCACACACACACCAAGTTAAGAGATGCAAGGCAATTTTTGGCCAAAAGATACTTGGACTTTCGATTTAAGGAGAACAAATGGAAAAAGAAGAAAGCACTTGGGGTTTCGACTTGTTTTGACAAAAGGTGTATTTGCTTCCAAAAATGCTTTTTGACCCAAAAGAATGTACAAAATGAAGAAGGATTTTCGGCACTCCCACTCTCTCACATACCAAACCGTCCACTTTCCCCCCCAACAACTCTCCAAAAATCGGCCACAACTCCCCCAAACACTCCAAGCCTCCCATTCAAACTAGTTTGAACTAGTCTCCCTCCTACTTTCACTCTCCACCCATCATTTGAACTTTTGACATGGTCCAAGGTAGAGTTTGAACTGCCTACAACTCCTCCCCTCCATGCCGTTAAAATAGAAACCAAAATGGAGCACTCTGCATCTTGAACACAGGACCTCCTCCCTCCTGCAAGTGACGCCAATCCAAGCTCTTAGTGGCGCCTTGCTTGCCACTCCACCAGCTCCTTTCTTATGCTAAAAATTCACCTAAAATATTTATAAACCCCAGCTCCTTCAGCTCCTCCCACCTAAGCCTAAAAAAACAAAATTTTTCCCACCACTCAAGCTTACACCTAGCTTACAACTAAGCCCCAACAACATCAAAATAACAACATAGCACACCATGCACATGCAACAAAGCCAAAAATAAAATAGCCCAATACCTGGGATATTACACCATCCGCTACATGTCTCCCGTACCAACCATCACACCGTGGAGACTACTAAGTCAACCCTCCATCCGCAACACACCATCGGCGGCAACATCGCAATCAACGTGCTCATCGCCCTTATGATTTCGTGGCATAGCCACCATATATAAATTCGTGACATAAGTCACCACATACTTATATTGTGACAAAAGTCACCACATTCTTATATTGTGACATAAGTCACCACATACTTATATTGGGGTATAAAACCACCAATTCACTTCCCCTTTACATATCACCCATATGCCCATGCCATACAATTATGCATTAACCATATCATATTCCTTATTCACATTCTTATAATTTCATGTATATGCCATAGCAAAACTTATCATACTCATAGTAGGAGTAGGAAAACGTAACTGAGTACTTTGTACCATCATATGGTACCTTAGCCATAATCTTACACTTTTATATTAGCACATATAATAAATTAAAGCAGTAAATCTATCAAGATTTAGTGTGGGGTACACACCTGATTTACTTAGTAAATTCACTCCAAATCTCGAAAATCCCGATCTAAGCTTTAGATCCTCTAGTTCCTATATTCGGCCAACCCTAACATGTTAGTAAAAAGCCATTCGGCTATAAATCCAAATCCTAGTAGGATTATTGTAATCAAATTCTTACCTTACTATCGATTGGATTAAAAATCAAATCCCGAAACTTTGTGATGTTCACCATAGCAATCGGCTAGCCACCAAATTCCTTAACTAGTTAGTTTCTGGCTTTTGAATAAATAAGAAACATAGCCAAATTACTAAATAGGCCCTGGCCAAATATCATACATGACTTACCTTGTAAATCTTAGATCCTGAAAACTGTCACTTCTTTGTAGTACTGTCGAAATCCCTATGGCACATGTTAGATCAATTTCTAACATTTAATCACAATAAATGGCCCTTGGCCGATTAGTATGTTCACTTACCTTAAATCCTCGAAATCCTGAAACCTTCCTCCTTTACAGTCGATAATAGACCAAATCCCGAATGACCCTTCATAGTTTCGGTCCTAGAATGCTATTGGGATTAGTTTCAAACTTTCGGTTAAAAGAAGAGGGAATGGAAATTGAATAACATCCGTTCTTACCCTTAATGTTGTAGTCGACAGCACCTTTGCCTGACATCTCAAGGAGATTCGGCTTTGTAGACTAAATAGTGATCAAAAGATTTTGGCTTTTGTGATTTAATGGAGTAATCGGCTAGGGGTTCACTTTGAGTATTCGGCTTGAGAAAAGGGGTAGCAAAGAAAGAGTATGGGCTTAGGAAGAATCGATTATGTTGGGGTTTTGAGAGAAGGGTATTCAGCTAGAACAGAAAAAAAGAAAGAAAAGACTTTGAGAGAGATAGAGGGGAAATTCGGCTATGAGTACTTGTGTTTTCGGCTTTGTGGAGAATTGAAAAGAAAAGAAGAATAATGGCAGAGAGAATTCGACAGAGAGAAAAGGAGAAGAAAGAATGTTGAATGGCCTTAGTTTTCCTCCTTTTGCCGAAATTACTAAGCCTAGAGTCCCCTTCTTGGCCATCACTCTCATATCCTTATTTTCCTACCTTAGCCAAAATTCCAAAAGAATTTGACCTCAACTTAAACTCCTAAAATCTAGCCTTGGAGCCGTCCAACTCCTTTAACCCATTATTTTGGGCTTCATGTGGCCATACTAGGCCCAAGTCATCCCCCTAAGTAACGCCACCCTCATGCCCAATTTAGCATTACTAAATTTTTGGGTCGCAAGCCCAACTTGCTACTAATTTAATAATCCAACATCAATTACTACTAACACTTATTTATCAGCTACTTAACCCAGGTTTTAAAGTCCAAACCTGAGCCCAATTATATGTCACATTTCCCTTATTTATTGTCTTAAGGCCACTTTGCTTCAGTTCCCTCTTTTAGACTTAAAACTCGATATTTTTCTAAGGTATTTTCCTTATGTTTCAAGATTCTAAAATTCACATAACACATTCATAACACATAAGACATGCTATTTCATATAATTTAGTAATAGTGCATAAGCCCTAATCTGGGATATTACAGTTCTACCCCCTTAAAATAATTTCATCCTCGAAATTACCTGACTAGAGTAGGTGGGGTATTTGCTATCCTATTGCTTCTTCCGAATCCCATGAGGCTTCCTCCGATCCATGATTTCGCCACAACACCTTGATCAAAGGGACCGATTTCCTTCGTAGCACTTTCACATCTCGTTCCAGAATCTGAATCGGCTCTTTCTCGTAGGACAAGTCTGGCCTTAGCTCCACCTCTTCAACCGGAACTACGTGAGATGGATCCGATCGGTATCGACGTAGCATGGAAACATGGAATATGTCATGCATCTGCTTTAATTCCGGAGGCAACTCTAACTGATATGCCACTGGTCCAATTCGCTTCAAAACCTTATAAGGTCCTATAAACCTTGGACTTAACTTCCCTTTCCGACCAAATCTCATTACCTTTTTCCAAGGTGAAACCTTAAGAAACACTTGATCTCCCACATCAAATTCTATTTCCTTCCATTTGAGATCTGCGTATGACTTCTGTCTATCAGATGCTTCCTTCAACCGAGCCCGAATTACACTAACCTTCTCTTCGGGCTTCTGCCACAATTTCTGGACCCAAAATCTGATGTTCTCCCAATTCCATCCAACATGTAGGAGTCCGACACTTCCGACCATATAGTGCTTCATACGGTGCCATCCGAATACTAGCCTGATAGCTATTGTTGTAGGCAAATTCTGCTAGAGGCAAATATTCCTCCCAGCTTCCTCTGAAATCCATCACACAGCCCCTCAACATATCCTTTAACACTTGATTACCTGCTCGATCGCCTGTCTGACTGTGGATGAAAAGCTGTAGTAAAATCTAACTTAGTGCCTAAAGCATGATGCAACGTTTTCCAGAACCGAGAAGTAAACCTTGGGTCCCTATCTGAGATAATCGACACCGGCACTCCATGCAACCTTACGACTTCCGCCACATACAACTTTGCCAACTTCTGCAAAGAATAATCAACTCTCATCGGAATAAAGTGCGTGGACTTGGTCAAACGGTCCACTATTACCCATACCGAGTCCTTCTTAGTAGGCGTAAGGGGAAGCCCACTAACGAAGTCCATGGTAATTCTCTCCCACTTCCTTTGGGGAATCTGTATTGGCTGAAGCAATCCTGACGAAACTTGGTGTTCAGCCTTAACTTGCTGACACGTCAAGCACTTCCCTACAAATTCGGTCACTTCCCGCTTAAGATTAGGCCACCAAAATTGTTCCTTTAAGTCTCTGTACATCTTACTACCTTCGGGATGCATAGCATAAGGGCTACTATGCGATTCTCGAAAAATTCTTTGCCTAAGTTCCATATCCTTTGGCATACAGACCTTACCCTTGAAGCACAATA
Source organism: Gossypium rotundifolium (assembly GCA_025506655.1). NCBI lineage: Eukaryota > Viridiplantae > Streptophyta > Magnoliopsida > Malvales > Malvaceae > Gossypium > Gossypium rotundifolium. Next base: position 103,849,304 of record CP106723.1, on the reverse strand, counting down.
CTCTTTCGTCATTAACACCATAACCTTCCAACTCTCCATTCTGCGCTTGTCGCAACTTAACACTTAGATATTCATCCACCAACTGTCCTTCTTTTACTTCATTCAGCCACGTCGGCTTGACTTGCAACTCTGCTAGCAAACTTCCATCGTCATAGAGACTTAGATATGCAAACATCGCCCTCAAATCTGTCACCACCTTTTGACTTAGGGCATCCGCCACAACATTTGCTTTGCCCGGGTGATACTCTATCGAACAATCATAGTCCTTCAATAATTCCACCCACCTTCGCTGTTTTAGATTCAACTCCTTCTGAGTTAGCAGATACTTAAGGCTTTTGTGGTCTATGTAGATCACCGACTTTTCACCATAAAGATAATGCCTCCACACCTTAAGGGCAAAGACTACTGCCGCCAATTCCAAGTCGTGCGTCAGGTAGTTAACCTCATGTGGCCTCAATTGTCGGGACGCATACGCGACTACCTTTCCGTCTTGTATCAATACGCAACCCAAACCTGTATGGAAAGCATCGCAATACACCGTAAAATCCTTTCCTGCCTCAGGCTGAATCAACACTGGAGCTTCCGTCAATACCCTCTTAAGTTTTTCAAAACTCTCCTGTTGCTTATCCGTCCATACAAAGGGTACTTCATTCCTCAACAACTTTGTCAAAGGCGCTACTATTGACGAGAACCCTTCTACAAACCTTCTGTAATAGCCTGCCAATCCCAAGAAACTACGAATCTCCGCCACCAACTTAGGTGGTTTCCAATCCAACACTGCTTCAATCTTTCTAGGATCCACCCTTATTCCTTCAGCAGACACCACGTGCCCTAAGAATGCAACCTCCTTAAGCCAAAATTCACACTTGCTGAATTTGTCATAGAGCTTCTTCTCCCTTAACACTTGTAGCACAATCCGGAGATGCTCATCATGCTCCTCCTTAGTCTTGAAGTATACGAGGATGTCATCGATAAACACAACAACGAACCGATCCAAGTAAGGTTGAAAAACCCGATTCATCATATCCATGAATGCGACTGGGGCGTTTGTCAACCCGAAAAGCATTACCACAAACTCATAGTGGTCGTATCTTATCCTAAAGGATGTCTTATGGATATCCGCCTCCTTCACCTTCAACTGATGATATCTTGACCTTAAGTCAATCTTTGAGAACACTGCAGCCCCCTTAAGCTGATCGAACAAGTCATCAATCCTTGGCAAAGGATACTTGTTCTTGATGGTCAACTTATTCAATTGATGATAATCTATGCACATGTGCATAGTTTCGTCCTTTTTCTGCACAAATAAGACCGGTGCTCCCCATGGAGACACACTAGGTCAGATAAACCTACAGTCTAGCAATTCCTGGATTTGGGCCTTGAGCTCAACCAACTCCTTTGGTGTCATTTTGTATGGGGCAATGGACACAGGAGCTGTTCCCGGCAGCAAGTCAATTCCAAACTCTACCTCCCTGTCTGGGGGTATTCCTGGTAATTCCTCCGAAACACATCTTCAAATCCTTACCGCTCTAACTCCACTAACACCTTCTTCCTTTCCATCTAACGCACTTACGAAGGCTAAAAATGCCTCGTACCCTTTACGAACCATCTTTTCAGCCTTTAGCGCCGAAACTACATTAGACAAGTAGTTTCTTCTTTCTCCTATCATAATGACCACCTCATCCTCCGGGGTCCTTAACTCCATTCGCTTAGTCAAGACCAACAACGCCCAATGGTCCACTAGCCAATCCATTCCAAGTATGAGATCGAATTCTCTAAAAGGTAATTCCATTAAATCGATTGAAATACCGCTTCTTGAAGTTCCAAAGGTACTCTCAAAATATCTTATTCACCACTACGCTTGACCTAGTGGGCATACTACGATCATTTCCCTACTAGAAAGTTCAGAGGCTATTTCCAGAGTTTCAACTATTCTACATGCGACATAAGAATGGGTCGAGCCCACATCGATCAAAGCAAAATAAGGCTTGCCATAAATAAGGAACGTACCGGTTATGACGTCCGGTGCGTCACCATCCTCCCTACGGTGAATTGCATACACCAAGCCCGATTATCTTGCCTCTGTATTACCACCACCTCGGCCCGATGTTCCACGTCCACTTCCAGTACCATTTCTTCTGTTATTTGAACCACGACCCCGCTGAGGCTGCTGTCCCCCTCTACCAGCCTGATTAACATTCTGAGCTACCGATCGATTCCCTTCTGGTCTCATCGGACAATCCTTAATCATATGGTCCTTTGACCCACACTTGAAGCATCCCCTTGTCTTCTTCCAACATTGGCCTAAGTGCTTTTTCCCACATTGATCACAAGTAGGGTACTGCCCTCTAGTGGCAGCTTGCTGACCTCGCGGCCCTTCAAACCTAGGCCTCTTTTGCTCGTTCCTAGATGGCCTTGACGATCCAAATCCTCTCTTCTGCCTATTTCGTTCGGAGTTCTGCCTTACGGACTCCTTGATACCCTCGACCACTTTAGCCTTTTCCACCAACACAGTAAATTCCGCTCCTATTGCGGGGCTATTAATAATCTTAGGTCATCTCTTAGTCTGTCTTCAAACCGGACACACCGCTCATGCTCAGTCGACACTATGCCTCGAGCATAACAGCTCAGCCTTAGGAATTCAGCCTCGTATTCAGCTACGGACTTGTTTCCTTGAACCAGTCCTAGAAAACCTTTTCTTTGGGCATCAATATAATGAGTGCCAACATACTTCTTCTGGTATGATGCTTTAGTACACTCCCATGTGAGTTCCTCAGCTGTAGCACCATCCCGCACCGTGAGCCACCATTGATATGACTCATCGCGGAGAAGCGACACCAGTCCTTTCAACTTTTCCTCATCGCTTAAGTCGAGCTCATCCATAATCCGCCGATCGCCTCCAACCAATACTCGGCAGATATTGGGTGCTACACCTGATACACCACAGAACACTTTAGCTCTGTTGGCTTGGAGTCGCTCAGGTACCGACTTTTGAGCTCCCATGCCTCCACTTGCTCCTGCTACCCTTTCCAAGACCCGCAAGATCGCCAGACACCAAGCGTCATCCCCATCTGGTCTTGATATTCCACATCGGTAATTGGGGTGGTGGTGGTGGCATTTCATTTTCAGATCCTTGACCCGATCTAACGGGTTCAGACACAGTCATTCGGCCTCTACCATGGCCTCGCACGCTACGGTGACGTCCCCTTGAATTCATACTTGCGTTTATCTGGTTCAAGAGTTTTATACATTAGTTTGGTTCCACTGATTTATCACGAACAATTTTATGTTTAATAGTTTTAAGAAGTTGTTCTTTCGATTCATACACATACAGTCTCACATCATTCATTTAGTCACACACATGAACTTGCGTCCATTACAGAGAAATGTTATAATTGTCGTTGTTCGTTGTTTTCCACTACCCAGGGGCATTTCCATAATTTTATCCTATAGGGGTATTTTGGTAATTTTCCAAATTAGAGTATTTGAAAATGTCGTAAAATAGAGGTTGTTGATATTTTACAAAATTAAAATACTTGTTGGAAAAAATTTCAAGGGTAAAATGGTAATTTATACACTAGGGGTATTTTTGTAATTTTATAAGTCAGGGTCATTTCAATAATTTTTTGCAAAATATGGTTCCTGGTGATTGTTCAAAACAAGGGTATTTTTAAAGATTTCTAAATTAAGGGTACTTCGATAATTTTCCTTACTGAGGGTATTTTGGTCATTTGCATAGGTTAGGGGTAATTTCGTAAATTTTTTTTCAAATCAGGGTGTCTTTGATATTTTGTGAAGTTTTTGGATATTTTTTTGCAAAACCAGGAATTGTTATTGAAATCGGGGGTAGTATGGTAATTTTGGAAAATTAAGGGCATTTTAGTAATTTTTACCACTAAGGGTATTTAGGTAATTTGTAAATTAAAAATTCTTAGAAAGTTTTTCCCAAATAATAATTTTCATAATTTCAAAAGGGTAGTTTGTTGACTTTTCAAAATTAGGGTTTCCATAAAATGTGGCTAGTCCTTTTCGTTTTAATTATTGGGTTTAGCCTGTGGCTAAGTCCTCTTGGTTAGGTGAACCAAGCCACACACCGTAGGATTCGAGTGGAGAGGAGGTGAGTCACGAGGATCGCTTAAATACCAAGCTTCCAATCAAACCAATCCTAGACATGCGCACAATGGTTGCCACACCCTAACTCTGCGACTTAAACGCAGTTTGTTTAATTGTGCCTTACAGTTTTATGTAATTGTTGGGGTAAACTAGTCCTAGGATTTAATTCCTAATCCACTAGTCTACGTCCCTATATATCCCTACATACAAATCACAAAGAGGTTAGGAGTACTTACCGGTGGACTTCTGTGTCTGATCTCAAAGCCATGCCGTAAAGCCTGCTTATTTCTTAGAAAAGTCTATTTTCAAAAGACAGAAAACATTTTGGGGCCTAAAAGCCCTCAAGTTCGAAGTTTTGAATTGGCTCGATACCAAACCAAACACCCCAAACCCGCCCACAAGCCCCGACTCAGATCTCGCATGCTTCTAAAGAAAATCCATTCAATCTGTTTGAAACTTTGCTAAAAACTTGTGTATTTTTAAAACACTTGATTTGGGTTGGGCTTGATTTAAGAACTTGTGTCGATAAGGTGTTAAAACAATTTGTTATTTAAATTTAAGGAAAATTAACTTCAATTTGATAAATACCGTGCCATAGTAAACAATTTAAAAGCATGCATAAATAGTTCATATTTATCGGCCTTATTACATCAACATAAAACCCAAATTAAATTCAAACTTAAATGTATAAAGAAAACTAATAAAACAAAGCAGCCTGGCTTTGCATGGCCTCCATCGAGCTCCCGCCGACCGGTCCATCACCGATCATCACCAAAAATAGTCCCAAGGGTGAGTCAAATGAGACTCAATGTGTAACCACAACACTAAGGCCCAACAGATTATGGCATACAAAATCATACATACAAATCAAATAACATAAATCATGATGCAATCCTGAACCCAAACCTAAATGCCATCCGCTACATGTCTCCCGTACCAACCATCACACCGTAGGGACTACTAAGTCAACCCTCCATCCGCTACACACCATCGAAGGTAGTCGTTGCAGTCGACGTGCTCATCGCCCTTATGATTTCGTGGCATAGCCACCATATATAAATTCGTGACATAAGTCACCACATACTTATATTGTGACAAAAGTCACCATATTCTTATATTGTGACATAAGTCACCACATACTTATATTGGGGTATAAAACCACCAATTCACTTCCCCTTTACATATCACCCATATGCCCATGTCATACAATTATGCATTAACCATATCATATTCCTTATTCACATTCTTATAATTTCATTTATATGTCATAGCAAAACTTATCATACTCATAGTAGGAGTAGGAAAACGTACCTGAGTACTTTGTACCATTACATGGTACCTTAGCCATAATCTTACACTTTTATATTAGCACATATAATAAATTAAAGTCAGAATCTATCAAGATTTAGTGTGGGTACACACCGATTTACTTAGTAAATTCACTCCAAATCCCGAAAATCCCGATCTAAGCTTTAGATCCTCTAGTTTTTATATTCTACCAACCCTAACATGTTAGTAAAAGCCATTCTATTATAAATCCAAATCCTAGTAGGATTATTGTAATCAAATTCTTACCTTGTTGCCGATTGGATTAAAAATCAAATCCCAAAACTTTGTGATGTTCACCCTAGCAATTGGCTAGCCACCAAATTCCTTAACTAGTTAGTTTCCAGCTTTTGAATAAATAAGAAACATAGCAAAATTACTAAATAGGCCCTGGCCGACTATCATACATGACTTACCTTGTAAATCTTAGATCCCGAAAACTGTCACTTCTTTGTAGTACTGTCGAAATCCCTATGGCACATGTTAGATCAATTTCTAACATTTAATCACAATAAATGGCCCTTGGCCGATTAGTATGTTCACTTACCTTAAATCCTTGAAATCCCGAAACCTTCCTCCTTTGCAGTCAACAATAGGCCAAATCCCGAATGACCCTTCATAGTTTCGGTCATAGAATGCTATTGGGATTAGTTTCAAACTTTCGGTTAAAAGAAGAGGGAATGAAAATTGAATAACATCCGTTCTTACCCTTAATGTTGTAGTCGACAGCACCTTTGCCTGACATCTCAAGGAGATTCGGCTTTGTAGACTAAATAGTGATCAAAAGATTTTGGCTTTTGTGATTTAATGGAGTAATTGGGTAGGGGTTCACTTTGAGTATTCGGCTTGAGAAAAGGGGTAGCAAAGAAAGAGTATGGGCTTAGGAAGAATCGGCTATGTTGGGGTTTTGAGAGAAGGGTATTCAGCTAGAACAGAAAAAAAGAAAGAAAAGACTTTGAGAGAGATAGAGGGGAAATTCGGCTATGAGTACTTGTGTTTTCGACTTTGCGGAGAATTGAAAAGAAAAGAAGAATAATGGCAGAGAGAATTCAGCAGAGAGAAAAGGAGAAGAAAGAATGTTGAATGGCCTTAGTTTTCCTCCTTTTGCCGAAATTACTAAGCCTAGAGTCCCCTTCTTGGCCATCACTCTCATATCCTTATTTTCCTACCTTAGCCAAATTCCAAAAGAATTTGACCTCAACTTAAACTCCTAAAATCTAGCCTTGGTGCCGCCCAACTCCTTACCTTAAGAGTGCCAAATTTTAACCCATTATTTTGAGCTTTATGTGGCCATACTAGGCCCAAGTCATCCCCTAAGTAACACCACCCTCATGCCCAATTTAGCATTACTAAATTTTGGGTTCAAGCCCAACTTGCTACTAATTTAATAATCCAACATCAATTACTACTAACACTTATTTATCACTATTTAACCTGTGTTTTAAAGTCCAAACCCGAGCCCAATTATATGTCATATTTCCTTATTTATTTTCTTAAGGTCACTTTGCTTCAGTTCCCTCTTTTAGACTTAAAACTCGATATTTTTCTAAGGCATTTTCCTTATGTTTCAAGATTCTAAAATTCACATAACACACTCATAACACATAAGACATGCTATTTCATATAATTTAGCAATAGTGCATAAGCCCTAATCCGGGATATTACATATCTTAATCTAAATAAATAATTATATTCAATTAAGTGTTTCAATCAATCTCACACATTCAATTCAATCCATAATTCACATTTATGCATAATTATAACTTTGCCCCTTATATTTTAACTTTTTACAATTTAGTCCTTAACTCATAAAATAAGATTTAAGCAATTTCATCCACATTTCATACTATTCGAATTAGCTAAAGACTTCTAGCAATCCATAAAAATCAATATTTCAAATATTTTTCATGGTATTTCATTAGTTTTACAAATAAGTCCCTAAATGAAAATTTCATCAAAAATCTCTTTACAAAACTTGTATATTCAACATCAAGGACTCATAATTTTTCATTAAACTTCAAAAACCATACAAAAATGTTCATGGAAAAACCCTAAACCTTTAACAATTTTGCAAATTAGTCCCTAGGCTAGCTAAATTAAGCTACAACAATCTTGAAAACATAAAAATCATTAAAAACGGAATCAAAACACATACCATGCAAGAAAAAATGAAGTAGCCGAACCCTAGCTATTCTTTCCCTTGAAGATGAAGATAGGAAAATGATATCTCATTTCTTCCTTTGGTTTTTATTATTTTAGCATTTATCTACTTAATTACATTTTTAACCTTTAAAAATATTCTTAATTTCAACAAAACCAATCCATGAGTATCCATTAACTATATAGATGGTCTGCATCCAAGTCCTCTTATATCAAAGTTTCAAAGCTATTTGATACCTTTAGCTACTAGAACTCTACTTTTGCACCTTTTACGATTTAGTCATTTTCACTAAATTAAGCATGCAAACGTCAAAATTGCTTAACAAAATTTTTATACGACTCTACTAACATACCATAAACATTAAAATAATAATAAAATATTAATTTACTCATTGAATTTGTGGTCTTGAAACCACTGTTCTGATTTCACTAAAAACAGGCAGTTACAATTCCCTCCATACTTCGCATATGATATAATCATGCATTTCATGCATAAATCCAAATAATATTACCTTAATGAGTACGCCACACTATAATACATCCATACACAGTTCTACCATACAAAACATACTTGCAGACTTTCATGAATTCAGATTACCTTAAACACGCATGTTATACTTATACACCAAAATCATATACTACCATAGGTTTCAAACAAAATTTAGAGCAGACATAAACACAAATCACTCAAGCAACACTCATCCATTAATCATCCAAGAGTGAAGTACAAAAACTCACCTTAAATCCTTCTTCCTTGTCAGCTTAGCTTTACCAATTGCCAGAGCCTCCATCGTCTTGGAAATTAAACACGACAATTATATATAGTTAAATCGAAGGAATTCAACCCTTAAACTTGGAATCCATTATAAAAAAATTTATTAGGAATCCATACTCTCACTCTTCCTCTAATCCATGAGCTCAAAAAGATAAGAAAACTTACCAGTTTATCAAATTCTCTACTTCCAGGCTTCAAATCTCACAACTACTGCCTCATGCAAAGCTCTCCTAAATTTTCCTCTTCTTTGGAACAACCGAAGAAGACGATGCAGTTGAGAATAAATTTTCCAACAGAATTGAAAAGAATCCCTTTAGTAGGAATATCCCTTCTCACCTAAATATATAACTCCTCTTGCATAGTCTCCAAATCTCAATTAGCCATCCATCGACAATCATTGTGTCTCCCACTATGGAACCAATCGGTTCCATATTAACCAAACCAGAATTGGAACTCAACTAATTGCCCAATAGTCACAAAATTTCAAAAATTTCTAATAGAGTCCGCCAACTACTATTTTATTCAATTAACTCCAACACTCCTTTAAATTTGGGACCTCAAAGAATTTTGGTTGTGACATTATTCAATTTAACTAACTGATATGTGGAAACCTTAATCTGATGTTGTTTGTCCTGAACCATCACCTTACTCCAATTTAATAAAGCTACCCCTAGAATTGCTAGTTGGGTAGGACATCTCCCTTACAAGAGCTCCAAACCTGTCCAATTTCGACTTCACAGGAAGCCTCACGAATCCAACGCGCCTCAAACTGGTATGATTTATTAGTGTAACTTCTAGAAACACCAAATAATGTACTATAGAGAGTTAGAGCAACTGGACAATGATTTGAAATTGAGTGAGGGGCATTAAGAACTTTGTAATTGTAGAAATGTTCCCTCTAACATGGATTAACAACATATTGATCCAACCATTCCCAAATATTCTTTCTTTGAAACCGACCTTTCTCCCACATGAACCATTGACCAGAATGACCTAAATAAAACAAATTACAATAAGACAAAACAGAGCGAAACTCCTTCATCTAACAATCGTGTCGGACTCGTTCACCCTTTTTTCTCAAAATAGAAAGCAATCTCTTTGAAATCCACTACAACAAACCATGGTAAAGATTGATCAAAACCTAATTGCCGAAGTAGATCCCACGAATCTCCCCGAGTATGTTCATCAAGAGCACCATAAAATCCTTTGAACTGCCAACCAGAATCACCCGAATCATCCTTAATACCACATAAAAATGAGAGCTTGAAAAGCTTCGTAACTAAACATTACAATATTGCATTTAACCCATTAACAATTCACCTCGAGGACATAAAGCAAGAACATCGATGCCAAAAAGAAAGCGTAATTTACGTCAAATTTTCTCCATTCGTCTACCATTAACCTTCGTTTCAATAAGAAAAAATAGCTTGGGTAATATTTCTTCAGCATATGCTGAACCCGCCGAACGTTCCACGGATTCCCTAGTCCACGGACGTTTCAACTCAGAAAATTCATAATGACCGGTTGCTCTGCTTAACGAGCCAGCTGCTTCAGAATAAGAAAAAGTCCTTATCGAATCAACATTCATAGAAACAATAGAGGCCAAAGATAGAACCCTTTCCTTTTTATTCCCATCTACCACCTCCATCAGTGATTCCATGAAAAATGCCCATAACCTCCATACCCTCACTTCTTGTACTGAATTATCCATAGCATCTTCCTTCAACCTGTCAGCAACCCCACCTAAATTTAACCCCATGTGCTTGCCAATCATCTTCACAAAGTTAGATGTTGAATTAATTCTAGGAGCATAAATACTAGGATTCGAGACAATGCAAGAAGATTGAACAGACAAATTACCAACCTCTCGCAACCAAATAATGTTCTGTGGTGAAGCCTGATGAGGCAAAGCGTTAAGCGTGATGTCCCACCCCATAGGCAATTCCTTTGCTCCACGATCAATCCGGCCTAGGTAAAAACTTTCACTATGACCAAGTTTATCACAAATAAAGTAGAACAACATTAATTTTTTATACGGAAAGCGGGCATAAACATGCTTTTGTGGAGTGAGTGCAATACGTTTCCTACGTTTCAGCGGTAGTCTAACATCCATCATTACACGAAATCACATAAATTTCTTGACACCAAGAGCAATTGATTTGGCATCATAATCAAGAAAAGTACCAAGAAAAGAACCAAATTGTTTTGCCATTTGATCCGAAAACAAATCAGAAGGAAGATCGTCTCTCTGGACCCAAAAGTCAACATAAGCCAAAGTAACCTGAGTGGATCCTCTTCATTTACTAGCCTTTGGCACACTAGTAAATGATTATTGAAAGTCCAGGAACTCCCGGTAATCACTCTCATGATATCAACTTTAGAGAAGAACCGAAACAAAAATTTCTTTTCTCCCAAATCAGATATCGCAACTCCACCAAGGAAATGCCCTAAGTTAGCCATGGAGTTACGCATCGCTTCAAAATTAACCACACTCGCCATCAGGAAGCACCCCACCAGACATAACCCCATATCAAAGCTAGGAACTTCATCATTCACGTCACACAACCAAGCATCATCCTCCTCGTCCTGAATTGAAATCTCAACAATATCAGACTCCATCATCAAAACTAGAAGCACATAAAGTACCGGAAAAGCACTTGCAGAATCTACACAAACACAACTGAGGCTACAACAGAACTGCATAAACATGACTAGAAACTGCCATAAACACTACCTACTCAAGGAAAGCTGCCAAAGAACGTGCCAAAAGACAGACCTGTTTCAACCTTAAATTCATCCAACTACATCCAAAAGGACCAATATCTTGAAAAAACACTTTTTTTTTTTTTTACACAAGTACAGTATCCCAAATGTTATATTAATAATTATATATTAAAAATATTTTTAATAAATATTACTGAATTATATTACCATATTATAATTTGATAGTATCACCACGTGACATTAAACTAGTTGTTAAATAACCGTAAATTATGCGAACACCTCGCACTTTGTAGGCTGAATACTTGTAACAGTATATCAGTAAAGTATAAATTCACAATCAAATCTCGATAAGTATATAGCGATTGGGATTTAGGTATAATAAATAGTATTTGACAGTTAAGAAACATGAATTTTGAGGACAAATCAAAAAAAGAATCATATTTCGGTAGCTAACAAACTACAAATGGCTTTCATGGTGTATAGATAATGCTTTAGAACTTCATGGTCTATCACCCTCTAACTATCTCTCTAACTGCTTCCAGTTTTCATTTTCTTTTTTCTATTCTCTTTTGTTCCTTGGTCTTCATCTTCTCCACCGTTAATGGCGTGATGTTGGACTTCTTAATCCACCCAAGCTCTCAAGATAAGAAATCTTCTTGTTAATTAACATGTTAAGTTTTGTCAAGTGCTTTTGATCATTATTCTCTTTGGGTGTCTCTAGTTGTGGCTCTGTTTGGTCTTCATTGTCATTTTGGTCTGTAGTCCAAGTAAGTAAATCCGAGAGGGTCTGCGCATTGGTACTCTCTGAATCATCTCCTCCATGCACCGAGTTAGGCCCGCTATCATCTTTTGTGGGGTTAGATTCCGGTGGATCTTGTGTAAGTAAATCAGCACGGATGACATCTTCGATTCTGGACATAACCGTGTGTGCCAAACTCTCCAGTATTCTTGAATAGCTTTCTAGGACAGCCTGCCCTACATCCTGTAATGCCAATACAATTTAAACAAACCAATTCAATGTTTTATTCCAAACATGGGTCCATCATCCCCAACAACTTACCTTATTGTACTCAATTTTGCTGATGTCTAGTGAAGATTGAGGAAGTCCTGGGAACCTATGTTTGATAAGGTGTAAAATGATCTCAACTCTTTCCTCAAACAGTTCTCTTTTCTCCATACTAACACCAGAGCCCCATGATTTCGAATCCTTTTGGTGCATTTTCCTCTTCCAAATCACTATAGATGCCTCAATTCTATTCTTGAGGTCTAAAATCTTGTGCTCTGATGATAGGTCCATACTAGAAAGAAATTGATCTGGATCAAAGAATTCGTCTGTGATACTCTTATAGATTGAATCTCCAAGACTAGCTCTCCCGTTCTATCAATGCATCAACAAAAAACCAATGTGAAAAACGCATTATGGAAGTAGATTTCATGCGTTTTTTTCTTTATTCAAAAGCGAAGGTTCAAGAGTTTTGTTGGTTTACCTTAGGGAGGGATTCAATATAGCTTTCAGGGATCTCCATCTCAGATAGAAGTTGAGCATTAATTGCCATTGCTGCTTTAAGAACTTGAGTGACACATTCCTTTTGAACCTGAAGGTTTTTCCTTGCAGCTTCTGATATACCATCCGGGGGAACTTTAACAGTAGGCAGCCACCATTTATCATCTTCTCTCTTGTTATTTCCTTTTTCTGAGTCTGAGGCATCTTTTGACAAATAGTAGAATTCGGTTTGGTCTTTGAAGGTATCCAAACCATCCTGTTCATCATTGTTAAGCTCTCATTGAACCAGGTACTAGGTCGTTGTTTATAGTTCAACTTCAAATCTAAACTCAAATGAAAGAAAAGAACATATATGGTAAATCTATGTCCTTACGATAAGCATTCTATCAAGTGTCCTCAGGGCTGGAATGTTCATAAGAAGATCATTTCGTTGCTTAGTGACCATTATCTGAAAAATAAAGATTCCCAAGATATTTAAAAGTAGATATCTGAATTCTGAACTTATTATATTCATTATTATCATGTGAATATAACTGGAAGCAGAGAGAGATACCTCCATGTCAGAACCATCCTTGTTTTTTTGGTGAGAAGGAACAAGTTCAACAATGTGATCAGTTACAGACAATAGCCAGGCCATTTCTTTTCTCCACCTTGCTTTCCTTTCAGTTGACATTGGCTCTAAGCGAGATTGTTCACCAAAAACAGATGCTGGAACCATTTATCAACACAAATTCAATAATCCGGATATATCTCTAATAAAGGTATATTCTGTGTTATTTTCTAGGTTTTTTTTTTTCTTAAAAGATATGCTTGGAAGGTTTTGGAAGGATTATATCGTATACCCATATTTAAATATCTGTCTGATATAGATGGTAAAGTCTAAACAAGTCGAGAAATAAGGGAAGGGAGAAAGTACCAGCAAGGTTTGTAATGGCATTTGAGAGTGCTAAAGCTGATGAAACTCCAGTCCCTCCACCTGACATGTCCTCACCCAAGAGTAATTTAGCAAACTTTTCCTTCATTTGGTCCATCTCTGAATCAAAATCATGCCAGAATATTAACGACACTTTCAGAATATATTCAGACATATATACTCAAAGTTTTCTAAAATTATACCTTTAAATACATATCAGAAATAAATATTAACCACCAAAAGAAACAAAAGATCTAGGTAACCTAATAATGTAAAGGAACACCTAAAATTTCCAACATTAGGAAATTGTTTCAGTAGGGAATCAGGGTTTTTGAAACTCGGAAGATTATTGATAATCGAAGACAGCTTTGTACTATCTAGTTTAAATATAAATATATGAAACTTGCCATTTAATAATTGTTTTTCTCTGGCTTGGAAGGCAGCGACCATTTCTTCAATGGACACATTTGAATTCAAGCCATTGTCACCTTCGTCTTTGTTATCATTAGAACCCTTGAAATCGAGTATCATTGACGTCAACTTTTTACTTTCTTGTTCTTGTTCAACAGCTCGAACCATGGTTCAATCTCTGTTAAACAAAAACGAAGAACAATCAAACTGGAAGAGTTAAAATAATAAATAATATTATTATTATTATGAAAAAAACAAAGCCATGAATTTTTAATGGGGGAGAGGGGGATTTTAGTGACTTTGGGTTTTCCATTAATGGTTGAAACTAAACGTGGGGTGCATGTTTTTTCAGAAATGAGCTGTGAAATTGTTTATGAATTGGATGGCTGATTTTCAGTTCTAAAGTCAAAGCTCCCGCTGAAAACAAGGCCTGATTGAGATTAATTAAAACAAGAGAATAATAGCAATATTTATTATTCATACGTAAACTTTCATCTAAGATTAACTGCCCTTAACCTACCAGATGGATGGTTTCGATTAGGCTCGGATTTGTATAGTGTATTTGTCATATGATATTTGTATTTAAATTAATAATTTTATATCTATAACCTAATTTAAAAGCTATCCCAAGAAAGGATATTGCTCAATTTGAAATCTTAATACACACCTAAGGAAGGGTATAAATTATGATTTGTGTGTTAATAAAGGTATTCAACTGATAGAAAAGAAATGATTGTGGATTTTTCTTGAATTTGTTGAATATAGATTTAAATAATAAAACCGATGATGATAAATGTGGTCATAAAAATGTATTCAACTTTAAAATAAAAACTATTTATTTCCGTAAAATTACATGTCTAATTTATTTGAATTAAACTATTTTTGATTATCAATGTTTTTGGAATCACACACGGTTTTTGATTCAATCGGTTTGATCGTCATTTTAATTAAATAAATTATTAAAATTTCATTAAAAAATTAAAAATTATAAATTTATAAAACTTAATTCAACTATAGCTCAACTAATTTTTATTCCAATTAACTGGTTAATTAATTCTTTCCTTGTTTGACCAATGTACCAATAGTTCTTACCTCATCTAGTTTGACCTATCAATCCATTTTCATCAACCTTGCTCTTGACATTTTTTTTTAATAATTTTCTTCATTTTTATAATTTTTTCTCAAGAAAAGTTACTTTATTGATAAATAAGAAAAGCTATAAAAAAAATATATCAAAACAACATTACAAAAGGCTGAAGCCAAAATGAATAACTAAGCACAAAAAACTCCTAAACATGACAGCAAAAACCATTCAAATCAAGGGCAGATTTAGTTTACAAAAGGAGCACAAAAAAAATCAATTGAAAATCAAATAAAACAAAATGGATATGCTCCACAATAAGCGGGACGGAAGAAGTGCAGCAAGTCACCGCAACAGATGAAACAAGAAGCAACAATCACTAGCCCCATTTAGGACACCAAAAGATCAAAACACACAAGCCCTGTTAGAAGATAGTACCCTTAAAACTTGGCATAGAAAATCAACCATCAAGAAACGGAGTATTTAGATTTGTATTTTTATGGTTCATAATTTATTTTATATAGATTTTGGCATTTTGTATTTATTTTGTTATATTTGAATAGTTATTCGTAATTATTTAATTTAGAGATTAATTTATTTGTTTTAAGGTATTAATTTGTTTGTTAATATTGTCTTAGTTTTTTTAATCGATAATATATTTTGTGTAATTCATCATAGCAATTCAATTTTTTTTATAATAAAGTGTTTATTTCGTGTTTTCATTTTTTGTTCTTGAGTAAAATATTTATAAATTTATATAATTTTTTGACACATTAATGATTTATTTTACATAAATTTTGACATCTTTGTGAATTAAGTCATGATTATTTCATTTTCGTAATGACATATTTTATTTTATTTTTTTTCAATTTTTTTTTTGTATCATGATTTAGTTTATTGCATACATTGTATAGGGCAAATATCCCAAAATACCAAAAAAATCAAAATTACCGGAAAGGACGTGTTTCAAAAATATTGACCTAAAGTGCAATTTCCCCAAAAATCGCGTCCACGTCGGTAGCGTTTTTTGGGGAAAAGTTTAAAGGCGTCATGGGGGCGCTTTAGGTTAACTCAAAGAAAAACGCTCCCACGAGGGCGCTTTTCTTTGGTGGCCTAAAGCGCCCCCATGGACGCGCTTTTAGGCCAAGAATCAAAAAATTTGACCGTTGGACCTAACGGTCAAAAAAGCAACGGAAAAAAAACTATAAATACCCCCAACCCTTCATTTTTTCACACTTCAATCCTTTCTCATTTTCTCTCAATTTTCTCTCAATTTGCTCTCAATTTTCTCTCAAGTTTCTATCAAAGCCCTTGAAATTTACGCTTAAATTTGAAATAGTCTTCTACCATTTACTTAAAAAGCCCATTATAAATTTTTAATATATTTATTTTTTGGAAAATTTAAAAATCTTTATCGAGTACAATGGTCGGGATTTACATCGCCTAGACAAAGAATCACATTGGCGTCGAGCAATTGAAAATGGTAAGTTTGAATTTTAATTTTTCAATATTATTAAATTTTTTAATTATGTAATTTTATTTAATTTTGAATTTTATTATTTTTAAATAATCAGAGATCGGTGTTGCAATGTTATATTCGCAACATGCCCGGTCCCCATCGCCATTGATCGAGAATTACTGCGGAAGCGGGTTTTTGCACGTACCACGATAGGCGGGGTTCAAGTTGGACCCGATTTTGATAAGCGTTGATAGAGAGGTGGAGACCGAGACGCACACTTTCCATCGCCATGCGGAGAGTGTACCATCACCTTAGAAGATGTGCGATTCTGATTGGGATTACCGGTGGGCGGTTGGTAGTCACCGGGTCCGTAACATCTCTCGATTGGATGGCCGTATGCTACGAGCTCCTGGGTGCCATTCCGGATAAATTGCAAGGAGGTCGGATCGATATGGTTTGGTTACGAGACACATTCCCGCAGCCGAATGAAGATTCGACTGAAGATGAAAGAATACGGTATGCACGGGCATACATACTTCAGATAATTGGAGGCTATCTGATGCCGGACGTCTCTAGAAACCTCGTCCACCTGAGATGGCTCCTGAAACTTGTTGATTTCAGAGCAGCCGGTGAATTGAGTTGGGGGTCTGCCGTGCTATCGAGGTTGTACCGGGAGATGTGCGGGGCGACGGTGCCGAATAAAGCAAAAATCGGAGGTTGCCTATCACTACTGCAGTCATGGGCATGGTTTCGATTTCCATTTTTACGTCCCCGACTCGACCAGCCATATTCATTCCCATTGATAACGAGGTAAATTTAATATTATATTTTACAATTATGTCGTAGATTTATAGTCTAATTGCATGCTAAAAGTTTATTTAATTAGGTGGAACCATTCGAGAAGTCATGTTGGAATACCTGACTCGCTTGAGGATATACGGCTCCTATTGGAACAACGGTCTAATCACAAGTAAGTGTCAATTTCGTTATTATAATTTAGTATTTATGTATATAACTAATATTTTGGTAATGTTAATATAGTTTCAATGGACACCGTCACGAGGATCCCGAAATTGGGCAAGAATTCGGGAGTTCCTCCAAAATCCGAACAGTTATAACGTTAAGGTCCCGCTTAATCACCTACGCGACCGTGGAGATGCACCACGGATCGGGTTCTGCGACAATTTGGATGCCGCAAGATTCCGTGGCTCTCGAGGTGCTCGATGATGAGCACAAGTGTGGACTTACTGGCAAAGACAGGATTGGCCAATATTTTGGTCGAACATATCGAGACGTGGGAGAATCGGTATGACTTTTTACCTAACCGGAACCGATCGTAGTTCCCGAGTTAGCGTGCGTGTTGAGTACATGCCATGGTTTAGAATCCATGGCAAGTCAGATCTGTTGTCGGTGAAGAGAGGCGACGCAAATTCATGAGCGAAGGGAACGTCGGGCCCTTTACATTCAAAGAGAAGGGTGATGAGACGGGCCCAAAGAATACGCTACACACAATAACGGCCCATCAACAGCGCCTATACAATCACCGAGCCCATCGATTCACCGACAACACCGATAACACAATCCACAGCTTATGCCAAAGCGCACCGCCCCTTACATGTATCCTCCTAACCCATATATGTTTCCTTTTCTAGTCCCCCAGTGTTGGAATGCATGGCGGGTTCGAGTCCGTTCTCGACAACTCCTTTTAGCCACCGATCGTGAGGCCGACATCGGTGTGGGATTAGAGGAGGTGCCATCGGGAGCGCTTCTTTCTACCGTGCTCCTTCACCGACGGATGCGTCACCCCGCCGTGGTTTATGCAAACACCTCCGGTCATTATTTTATCAAGGTGGGTTATCATCGCAACACCTGTAACTGCACCCACCGCCGAGGGGACGGATTCCCACCGAGGTTCCACGACCCCACGGAAGCTAGAAGAAGGAGGAATCCAGCGCGTAACCGTCGACCGCCCCCATGTGGCACTGGTTCCCACCGGCATCCGCACTAAACCCTAAACCCCCTAATTTGAGTAATTGTAAATTAATTTATAATTTGAGTTTAATTTTTTTTGTAATTAAGGTTTAATTTTTTGTAATTAAGTTGTAATATATTTAATAAAATTTGAGTTTGTTTTTTTTGTAATATAATTTTTTTAATTTATTTAATTTTAATAACTTTGACAAAATAGGTTTGGTTTATTTTTTTTGTAATTAAGTTGTAATATATTTAATACAATTTGAGTTTGTTTTTTTTGTAATTTAATTTTTTAAATTATTTAATTTTAATAACTTTGACAAAATAGGTTTGGTTTTTTTTTTTTTTGTAATTAAGTTGTAATATATTTAATACAATTTGAGTTTGTTTTTTTTTGTAATTTAATTTTTTTAATTTATTTAATTTTAATAACTTTGACAAAATAGGTTTGGTTTATTTTTTTTTTGTAATTAAGTTGTAATATATTTAATACAATTTGAGTTTGTTTTTTTTGTAATTTAATTTTTTAATTTATTTAATTTTAATAACTTTGACAAAATAGGTTTGGTTTTTTTTTGTAATTAAGTTGTAATATATTTAATACAATTTGAGTTTGTTTTTTTTTGTAATTTAATTTTTTAATTTATTTAAATTTTTAAATTTAATTTTTTAAATTATTTAATTTTAATAACTTTGACAAAATAGGTTTGGTTTTTTTTGTAATTAAGTTGTAATATATTTAATACAATTTGAGTTTGTTTTTTTTTTGTAATTTATTTAATTTTAATAACTTTGACAAAAAAGGTTTGGTTTATTTTTTTTATAATTAAGTTGTAATATATTTAATACAATTTGAGTTTGTTTTTTTTTGTAATTTAATTTTTTAATTTATTTAATTTTTTAAATTTAATTTTTTTATATAATAAAATTGAGTTTACTTTTATTTGTTTTGTATTTTAATTTTTTATTTTAATTTTAATATCTTTGATAAGATAGAAATGATTTAATTTTTTAATTTAATTTTTAATTTAATTTTAATAACTTGAATAAAATAAAAGTTGGTTTATTTCGCATCAACGTTGATTATGACGGGCTATTTTATCTTTTAAACTGTAATAATTTTTTTATTTTTGAATAAAAAGTTGTTTTATTATTTGTGTTTGTAATTTAATATTAATTATCTTATATTTAATAAATTTGAGTTATTGTACAAAAGTTCACCGCTTTCCTCCAAAAAATGTAAATTACATAGCCAAGAAGAGACAAACAAGCTAAGAACACGATCAACTAGTCCGATTTGGACACGAGCGAGATGTATGGCGGGTTCCTACACCACCCGCATGCACGACTTTGGTTGGTCGGTTCTGGATATCCATATTGTTGCGTATTCTAGTCGAGGAAGGTCGACCTTTTGGTTTGC
Organism: Gossypium rotundifolium; assembly: GCA_025506655.1. Classification (NCBI taxonomy): domain Eukaryota; kingdom Viridiplantae; phylum Streptophyta; class Magnoliopsida; order Malvales; family Malvaceae; genus Gossypium; species Gossypium rotundifolium. The sequence continues at coordinate 103,829,444 of CP106723.1, read as the reverse complement.
ATCTCAATTCTCTATCCCAAGCAATGACTTATACGGTGCAAGCGATCTCGATGGCCACTTACGCTCATCCGGGATCGTGGAATACGTGTTCCACACGTTGTACATGTTTTCTAATTTGTAGACTTCGTTGACATAGCTCATGGGGTCAAGATGAAGATTATGACAAGCCGCAAGTACATGAGCACATGGGTAATGAAGTGCATCAAATATCCCACAGTCGCATGTCCTATTTGTCAAGTGTACACGATAATGCCCGCCAACAATACCTTGGCTCGGCCTGTCAAACTCCGTGACACGAAACCATAGGCTATCGCGGTCGTGACAAACTGTGTGCATAGTGTTCGCCCGTGCCTTCCCACGGTTAATTTCTTGCAAGACCTTCGGCTCCATACATGGCCTCCTTGCATCGCCCTCGATAACTCATTTGCTCTCTTCAAAATAGTGCCGCTAAACAAAATATGTCTCCCGCAAAACTAGCCAGAATCGACAGATGACGGGTTCTTTTTAGCACAAAATTTATGCATTAGGCCGGGTTTGTGGTCATATGACCATATCGTAGGCAGCCATTCATATGCTTGTGTCCACTGCTCAAAAGGAATATTGCATGTACTCGCGCCTTCGGCATTATCTTTGTGCAACCGCCAACATCTCGTGAAAACGGTCTTTATTGATCTCGTACCACCAATATACGTTGATATCGAATATTACATACCACTATTCAATTGCGAATAAATTGAAAATTTCAAAAGAAATTATATTAATAGAAATTTCATACCCATATCGGTCACTTGCCGCTTCGTCTTTTAGATCGGTGTTGCCCATAGTAGTTGGATGCCACATGCCTCATGCAATATCGATGGTGTGTGCGATGCCACATGCTTCCCTCGTCGTTCTATTGCCGCAAGTATTCCAGGCCCCGATCCGATATAACGATATGTCGTGTTGAGGCGACATGCCTCCTTAACCTAGATAGGAAGAAGTCCCGACCATCACCGACTCCGGTGTTATTATGAACGCAATCGGAAGGATTCTCCCACGTACCGTCTTGTGCCACGACTAGCAATAGCCGATGCGTATATCTACCATACATGAAGGTACCGTCAATTTGTACCAATGGCTTGCAAGATGTAAAAGCATCTCGGATTGCTTAAATGTCCGTAATCAGCGCTTGAACATCGCGCATCCACGAAGCGATTTATTGTTGTAGTACGCGGTTCCATTTCAATGTCTCATTGTCTTTGCCGGGACATATCTCTCCAAAGACTTACACCATCGCCACACTTCATTATATGAAGTGTCCCACCGATCGTGTAACTTTTCCAACGCTTCGCTTGCTATCCAAGCCTTTCAGAAGAGGGCGTGTACCCCATTTGCTACGAATATTGCCAATTAAGGCCGGTAATCGTAGTTTTGGGATCGGCCTTCACCGTCGGGATTATTAAATCAGCCAACATGTCCGAATCCATCCTCGGATGATCTTGTGTTACACCACAACGAAGCACGTTAAATAATGCAAGATTACATAAAATTAGTGTTATTCAAATCATTGAACACATAGTGGTACTGCATCGTAAGACATGTATGCGGACCTTTGTACTTCTTCACCTCCCACATCCCCGCCCTTTTCCTCAACGACGCCATGATTTTCCATGCACATGTGCCGCCTTGCACAAAGACACTTCGCCTCATCCTATCGAGCTTTGATTTAACCATAGTGTAGTTAACCCGCTCACGATCTCAGATTGTTTCAATGCACCAAGAAAAGTGTTCTTGTTGGAAACCGGTTACCAACTTCTAATTGGTCCGAATCCAACGAAGAATTTGTACAGTCACGCCGTCCGTGTGGTAGTTCAGAAACTCCAATGCATCATCTTGAGATATATCGACATTATGCATGTGCGCTGGAGGCAAGTATGCCCTAAATAGCGAATCTTCTTCTTCTTCGTCTGAACCGCACTCAACATCTTCAGGTACAATTGGAACGGGCTCCGGTTCGTAAAATAGTCCAACTTCTGCACCGTCGTGCCCCGGCTCCCGAGGTGGATCCACATCGGATTCATCGTCCGATCCTCCATAACCCGCAACAAACGAGGGCCCTCACGGTGGATGCCGTCGGTAATACATCATCCTCCTTAAACATCTTTCGTAAAGATTCCAATCGTATGTGGATTACCATCCACTAGAAGTTGATGACGCCCCCAATACGTATTTCTATCATCCGACGCCGATTGATTTAATATGTATGTCCCATCCACCAACCGAAAGTGTCGTGCAGGGGTTATGTTTTCCATACTACCACCGCACACGGGCACTTCTGTGTTTTGCCTCCCACTTACAGAGTGTCGACTTGGGGTCGTGTATTCCCCTCGAACGATACTAGATGTTGAGGTCGCAGCCAGATCACTTGGAGATGAAAATTCTACATATAACTCGAGATAGGGCGATCCACTGGCAAAATGAGTCTCCACCATTGCCTCAAGGCTCCAAGGACCTTTGATGTCGAATGCGCTATATCTCACCGGATCAACCGCGCAAAATCTATACTTAATAGATCGAACTTTCATTGGCGTTGTTCAATATTTTACGCCTAATTCTTTTGCGAAGTTCTACCAAATCGACGTTCGATTAAAACTCAATCGCTACCGTGTTCTCTCGATAAGAAAACAACACCATTTTGGTGTCACGCACTTCACCATCGTAGTAAATAACACCATTAATACGCTCACTCATTTTCAATTTTTTTTCTTTTTGCTTGAATGCTTTCGCTAACCGAGAATGCAATTTGGTGATGATAGCCTAATTTTGCCGCGGCATCAGTAGCAAAAGTAAGGCCCACGGGAGCGCTTTTCACCGCTCCGGTAATAGTGCACCTCGCCGGAAGCGTTTTTGTGCACTGTTTGTTCGAAACGTCTCCTCAAAATAATTTTGCCGGAGACCATCAGAGCAAAAGCGCCCACGTAAGAGCGTTTTCACCACGGTTTGTTCTCAAACGTCTCTCAAAATTATTTTGCCGAGACTACCGCCCAAAAATTATTTCATTTTTCACATTGCAAGTGGATTTGAAAGATTCCCCAAAATCGCGTCCCACGCCGGCGTTTTTGTGGAAAATGGCCTAAAAGCGCGTCCATGGGGAGCGCTTTAGGCCACCTCGAAAAGTGCCCTCGTGGGAGCATTTTTGTTGAGGTGGCCTAAAGCGCTCCCCCATGGACGCGCTTTAGGCCGCTTTCCCCAAAAAACGCGCTGACGTGGACGCGATTTTTGGGGAAATTGCCCTTTCCGGTCAATATTTTTGAAACCTATCCTTTCCGGTAATTTTTATTTTTTTTTGGTATTTTTGGGATATTTGCCCCATTGTATAGTTTTAACATAATAGTTTAATTTATCTTTTTAAGAATTTAATAATTACACGCCGACAGAGAAGTATCTTATAGTTATAGATTTAGGTCTAAGTAGATTTAGACGCATAATGTAATGTGAGTATAATATTTAGAGGTTTGTAAGCAGTGACGAAGTTAAAGGAGGCTGGTAGTTCCTGTTCTCCCTAAAATAGAAAATTTTCTATTTAGGCCTTTTATAATTTATAAAATTTTAAATTAGTAATGATAAAATTATATTTTGGTCCCCTAAAAATAATAAAAATTTAATTTAATCCTTTAAAAATTATAAAGATATAGACTATTAAAATAATGAAATTACATTTTTACTATCGTAAAAATATAAAATTTAATTCCGCCCCTCCCCCTTCAAAAAAAAATTCTTGCTTTGCCACTATTTGGGGGTTAAGGGTAGATTAAAAAATGTATAAAAAAGAATTAAACCATTACATCATTCATACATTAATATAAATATTATTTTTATTAAGAATTTAACTTTGATATGCTAATAATTCATACTAAACAAATTTGCAACATTCATTATTCGTATCATATGTTATCCCCAAACTTAAAAATTTGAGACGTAACAATACCGCATACTCATGACAAAATTCACAAGCATACAAAGTAACAAATATCATACAAAACTGAAAACCAACACATCAGAAGTCTCTAAAACTCATATTAAATATTGTATATAACTTGACTGAAATACAACATATTTTGGCTAATCATCAACTCAACTAAATATGAAATTATAACACTCATGTCCATTTGATTAGAAGTAGATGTTACGTTTGAAATCAAGGGCTCCTATCAAACTCATATATCATGTTAGTGTGGAACATCTGAATTATTGGTCAGTCGGGAGCACATAAATAAAACAAGAACAAATACTCGAATAGAAAAATTGAATCAATAGAACAAGGCTACAAGGTGTATATCAAGCCACTATCTTTAAGCGTCTATTCACTCCACCTATATATTGATGTACAAAAAAGTTACAAGAAAATGAACTTCGATGCTAAAATGAAACCTAAATAATTACTTTCATCTTTCAATAACAAAAACATACAATCCACATGACAAAGTCCATTGTGTTGGACTGAATTAAACAAGAGAAAGTTAGTTGCACCAGATTTGATATGAGGAATCAAAGACAAGGTTTAGTTCATTGGAAATAGGTTGAAGGCAGTTTCAGACCAAAAAAAGTCATACGCAGATTTGAAATGGAAGGATATTGAATACGTAATTGAAGATAAAGTGTTTTTAAAGGTGTCATTGTGAAAAAAGTTATTGTGGTTTGGTCATAAAGGAAAAGTAAGTTCGAGGTATATCAAACCCTATGAAATAGTTGAATGAGTTGGTCCTGTAGCTTATCGGTTGATGCTACCACCAAAGTTAGAGAAAATTCACGATGTATTTGATGTTTCTAAGCTTCGAAGGTATCGATCATATTCGTCACATTGTGTCCTAGTAGAAACAATTGAAATTCAACCCGATATATCATATAAGGAAGAGTTGGTAAATATATTAGCTTAGGATGTAAATGAGTTATGAAATAAGTGTCTTCCATTAGTTAGAGTTCTTTGGAAAGTCACAAAGTTAAGGAAGCCACTTGGGAATCTGAGGAAATGATGCGATCGTAATATTCCCACCTCATTCTATGTCAATTTCAAGGAAAAAATTTCTTAAAGGACGAGAGAATTATAAGAACCCAATTTTTGTCAAGGTCAAAAAACATAATTCGAAGCCGAGTACATTAAATCGAACCATCAAGAAAATTATTAATTGAGAATTTATAAGGCAAACTTGAGATTTGTATTAAAATTTTAAGTTCAATTAAATTAGATCGATCATTAATTATATTATAGGGACTGAATTGCAAAGTGTTATCATGAGTGAGATTTAATAAAAGAAATGGTTGATGGCTTAAGTGGTAATTGAACTAAGTTTGTAATATTAATTAAAGCAATTTTACATATGGCTTTATTGGGTTAACCTGACTTTTAACCATTGATTGCCACTATATTATTATTAGGAATGCTCATGGCCATTGATTTAGTGATATTAATGATTAATTAGTATAGAAATATATGTAAGTGGAAGGGAGAGTAAACATACTTTCTTCATCCTTTTGCTCCTCCAAAATCGAAACTAGAAGAAGAAAGGGTTAGGCTTGCTTCTTCCATAGCCTGAAACACCCACATCCCATCTCTGTTGCCAAGTTAAGGATCAAAGTGTCACAGATCAAAACAGAACATTTTATTTAGATTCAGAATAATTATGCAAATGATTTATAAACATATATAAATTGATAATAATTCATAGTATATATATTCATATGGGTCTTAATTCAAGTTTACGAGGCCCTAAAAATAGATTGAGAACAATCGGGGATCAAAATGAATAAAAACATAAAATTTTGGAAAAACTTGGACGTTTGGAAAACAATGGTCACACGGCCATGTGACACAGCCCAGACGATGTGGGCATTCGAAGTAGGGACACACGGCCATGTCCCAGCCCGTAGTATCAAACTGTGTAACTCACTGGCTTGGCTCACACGGCCGTGTGCTAGCTAGTGTAACCTACTGACTTGAGACACATGGTTGTGTCTCAAACTGTGTGACATCCCGTGTCCCAAGCCATGTGCTATTAAATTACCTCCTAATATGCTAAAACTTACCTAACAAGGTACATCTATAACACAAACAATCCCATGACAAAAACACTCAAAACACATACTTAAAACATTTCAAAACAATCATCATAAACTTCTAGCCAATATACCATTCATAGGTACCTCAAATTGACAAATTTTAAACATGCCACAAAATTTACCAAATACACATTAAGATATTCATGTATACATAAAGATTACCTACTCCAACATTACAAATCATACTCAAAATAAATTAGCTAATCATCATTATTTATGACTATTAACATTAACAAATCCACAACAAAAACCTATATACATGCCACAACCCAAAAAGAGATACAAAAGCTACCAAAATAGCTAGATAGTGTGAGCTTTATGGTTGATCCTTCCGATCAATCAAGAATCGTATAAATTTCAATTTTGGGTCTAGTCGAATAAAGGGTTTCGGGACCACAAATTTGACTCGGTGGTCTACGATTTTATGGAATGATTTCGTGAAAATTTTGTTCGAAAATTTTGACGTTTGGGCACTCAATTTAGTTAAAAGGATTAAATTGCAAAAGGTGCAAAATGTGTGTTCTAGAAGCTAGAGGTGTCTAATTGCTATAAAATTTTAAATTGGAGGTTCTTAAATGGTAATTAGACCATTATAATTTAGTATGGACAAAAATGGACATGGCTAGGTGAAATTTCAAAGTTTGGCATTAAGGGCATTTTGGTAAAATGGTAAATAAAGATAAAATTAACTAAAATAAAAGATGTTCATCTTTCTAATTTCATACCTTAGTGCCAAAAACTGAAGGGTATCCATAGCTAGGTTTTTGGCCAACTTTCAAACTCGATTGGAAGTCCGTTCTTACCCCTTTTTTTATGATTTTTATGTTTTTGAAGTTGTCTCAACCTAATTTTGCTATTTCAAGGAATAATTTGAAAGAAATCAAAGTCTAAAATTTTACCCATGTTAGATATTTGTGTATTTTGATGTCTAATGGTAGATTATGTATGTTTGATGTTAGATAAACAACTTTTACTAAGTGATTTTTGATGAAAATGCCTAAAAGGACCTATTTGTAATAGTTCTAAAATATGTAGTAAAAATGTGAATAAATGAATAATGTGGGATGCTATGAGTATGAAAATGATTCAGCTAGGCTTGAGTAATGAAGAAATTGAATGAAAGTCATTTTACGAGCCTAGGGACTAAAATGTAAAAAGTTGAAAAGTTAGGGGAAAATGTAAATTTTTCCATAATTTGATTTTGGGTTAAATTGAATAATGTGAGTATTAAATGAGTTAAAATTGACATTATAGATCAAGAAAGACAAGGTTCTGACCTAGACCGGGGAAAGAACAAAGTTGTGGACTAAATCGAAGTATTAGCCATTTTGTACCGAGGTAAGTTCGTATGTTAAAAGTAAGCTTTAGAATAATTGTGTTTAAATGCTTTAATATTGCATGAATTGTATGTTTGATTTTGTGAATGAGTACAATTCTACGAATGAGTCCGAAGACGAATCGATAAGTAATAAATCCCGTTTGAACCTTAGGAATAAGGTAGGATACAAATGACTTGTCACTAGCGTTAGTATGTGTTATGTGACTAAGTGATCCGAGTGCTGGTCTCGTACGTCCTATTGGTGGCTGAGTATACCAGCAAATGTTGCGGATACTTGACAGCTTGTGTGAGCAGCACCGCGTAGCTACGTCTAGACTGACAGCTTGTGTGGTAGGCCCGTTGATAGCTCGAGTACAAGCAATTATGTGATATGAGTATGAGGTAGCATTGGCTACATTTGTGGCACCTAGTGTTCAAGAATCCCGAATATCTAGTACGATATTATTCCGAGTGATTCACGGGTATGTTAAAGATGAAATTATGTGTAAATTCATATTGAGATGGTATAGGTATGTACTAGAAGCTCATATCTATTAAATGCTTGAAATGATGAATATGAGGTAAGTTTTGTGATGGAATGACTTATGATTATGAGACCATGGTAATTGTACATTTAATTATGTTATATTATTTGAATGTTATGTGCACGGTAAGGTCGCTTATTTCTTGCATACGAGCTTACTAAGCTATATAGCTTACTCCCCTTCCTTTCCCTTGTCTTATAGTGTCACCAAGCTAGCTCGAGTTGCGGAGATCGTCGGAGATCCATAAACACTATCAACAATTATTTTGGCATCAATGAATTCAACATTTTGAGTTATGGCATGTATAGGGGACTTGGTCATTTTGTTATGTGTCATAATTGATTTGGCCAAATGTGTTGGCCTATGTTGATTAGAAGTTCATTTTGTATAAGGCCATTTGAAATTGGCTAATATTGGTATAAGTATATTCATATGACAACACCTTACATGAATGTGGAAACTTGCATGATTTGAGTTGGTAAGTTATGTGATGCTTATGTATGATAGATGTTTACATATGAATGATGTGTTGATGTATTGGTTGTGGATGATTTGGTTGTATGTATAAGCTTGAATTGGTGCTATGTTATGTTATTTAGGTGTGTGCATTAAAAGGGTGGCAAATGGTTTGGCAAATAGCCTTTTTTTTGTCCACACAGGTAGACACACGGTCGTGTGTCTAGGTCGTGTGTGGCACATGGTCTGCCCTAAGGGAATGTAGTTCAGCCGTGTGTCCCCTACACCTTATTTGTTGCAAAACAGAATGTCCAGAATTGAGAACAAGGCCAGAGACACAGGCGTGTGTCTCGGTCGTGTGTGCTACACAGCCTCAAACACGGGCATGTGTCTCGATCGTGTGTGCTACACGGCCTCGAACACGGGCATGTGCCCGACCGTATGAAGTCTGCACCTATTTAATGAAAAATTATAAAAATTAAATTGACCACACGGCCTAGCACATGGGCGTGTGGCACGGCCGTGTGGCACAAGTCAGAGAGCTCCCTAAATTGAACACAGCCTGTAGCACGAGCGTATCTCAGGGTCACACGAGCTTGTCCCTTGAACCACACGGGCCTGTGACCCTTGTAACATGAAAAGTTTTCTAAGTTTTGTAAAATTTTCTAAAGTTCTTGGTTTAGTCCTGAACCACTTCTAAAGCTTTATTTGGGCCTTGTAGGCTCGCATAAGGGACTTTATGATTGAATATGAATGGTTTTAATTTGGACACAAATTTATGACTCAAAAATTTTATGAATGCTTGCGTTATAAGTCTGGTAATGCCTCGAGCCTTGTTCTGGCATTGAATACGGATAAAGGGTGTTACAACAACTGTTATCTACAAAATAACATGAGAAAAATAATAAGCTTAAATAGCTTAGTAAAATCATAGTATAATATCTACTTGACTTGTTTTAGTTAGCATAAGCACTTAAAGATATAACATACTAACTAAAATCTTAAAATGCATTGTACATAAGTTTTCATAATCAACCAAATCAAATGAATAAGTTATCAGAAATTTTATCATAACAATAATATACCAATTCCATATAACACTCCATATCATTTAATCTAAATCACCAATGCTCGATTCACATACTCGATTATTACTCTATTTTCAAGGGCATCGTAGATGCAAAACAAGGGCATATATGTGCAGTCAGGAGCACCGAAGTGCAAACAGGGACACCAAAGTTTATTCAAGGGCATAGTTGTGCAAACATGAACACCGAAGTGCATTCAGGGGCACAGTTGTGCAAAAAAGAGCACTTTTTCGTTTCCACATACATGATAGAACTCATTTCATTTGCATATAATTTATTACAAATCCAAGGAATACTATTAACAAAAACAATCCCTTCTCCATTTCATGTAAACATAAATACATGCAGTTTACATTGTTATACCAATAACCAAAGTAACTTCACACTTAAATACATCGATTATCTAGAAAGCAGTAATCTAACACAAGTAATTACACTTTTTAAAACAAATCACTATGAACTTACCTACGGCCACTCTCTATTTCACAAGAGGGACTACTCCATAATTTTTTTCCACTATTATTGTCTTTTTAATTCATTTTTTGTTCTAAAAAATAATTAAATACAATCTATTAAAATCACATACATTTCACACTCAATTTAATGCATATGACCATAAACTTTTCATTAATTGCATATTTCCCTAAACTTTTACATTTATCACAATTTAGTCCATAAACTTAAATCTCTAAATTTAGCAAAATTTTCCAAATACCCATTCTAGTCAAATGTATTACCAAATCGGTACAACCCATAACTATTCAAAATTCACAAGATTACCATGTCAATTTTAATATTTTATCAAATTAATCCTTAACTCAAAAACTAACAAAATTACTTATTAAACAAATTCTAATCAACAACTAAAACCTCCATTTCATCATTTAACATACAATATAACAAGGATTCATCAATATCAACATCTAAAATCTTTTACAGTTTCAAAAAAAAAAAAAGGTACGGGTTAGCTGGACCTATTTGTAACGATCTCAAAAAATAAAAATTACAAGAAATGGGTTTAAAAATCATACCATGCAAGCCTAAAGGAGAAGATCGAAGCTTAAAAATCCCCTTCCATAGAGGTTTTGGTTGTTCAAAAGAGAAATAAAGATGATACCACTTTTTGTTTTATGATTTTTCTATTTTATTATATCATTTATCATTAATAATAAATATTATAAAGTATAAAAAATGAAATTCACCTAATAACCGTCCCACATAAACACAGATGGTATATTTACCATTTAAATCCTTCTTTTTATGACATTTAAGCCATTTAATCTATACAATTTACTTATAACAAGAGTTTTCATCTTTTGCAATCTAATCCTTTTTCTTAAATTAACTAAGTAAACCTTAAAATTTCTTTGCCAAAAGTTAATACGACCCTGATGTAACGCCATAAACATTAACCATACAATAAAACATGACTCCACAGATCATAATTGTTGTCCCAAAACCATATTTTTTGATACCACTGAAAAATGGGATATTACAACTCTCCCTCTAAAGAAATTTTCGTCCTCGAAAATCTTACTAGAGAAAAGGTTTGGATACTGAGATTTCATATTTTCTTCTGTTTCCCACGTCGCTTCTTCTATACCATGTCGTTTCCATAACACTTTAACTAATGATACAAATTTATTTCTTAACCCTTTTCTTTCTCAAGCTAAAATCTTTACAGGTTATTCATCATAAGTTAAATCTGGCTGTAACTCAATTTCTTCTGTAGACAAAATATGCGACGGATCAAAACAGTATTGTTGAAGCATCGAAACGTTAAAAGCGTTATGAATTCTATCAAGTTCTAGAGGTAATTCCAATTGATATGCTACAGATCCTATTCTTTCAAGAACTTTATACTACTCAATAAATGTAACATTTTCTTCCAGGGCGAGACTTTTAGGAATACATTTTCAGCAACAGAAAATTTGATATCTTTCCTTTTCAGATCAGCATAAGATTTCTGATAATCGGATGGAACTTTCAAGTTATCTCGAATAATTCTGACTTTTTCTTCAGTTTCCCAAACTAAATCAACAACAGTTAACTTCCTTTCATTCAATTCAGACCAAAATAATGCACTTCTACATTTACGCCTGTATAAAGTCTCATATGAGTCCATTTTTATGCTCGACTGATAGCTATTATTATACCAAAATTTGGCTAATGATAAATATTTTTACCAATTGACTTCGCACTCAATAATTCAACACCACAACATGTCCTCTAAAATTTGGATAATTCACTCAGACTGACTAGCAGTTTGTGGATGAAAAGCAGTACTAAAATTCAATCTTGAGCCTAAAGCTTTATGCAAATTACCCCAAAATCTAGAGGTAAACCTCAAATAACGATATATATAATCGATAATGGCACGCCATGCAACTTCACAATGTCAGAAACATACAATTTAGCCAATTTCTCGAGTGAATAATCAGCTCAAATAGGTATAAAGTGAGCTGATTTTGTTAATCTATCAACAATAACCTAGATCAAATCTTTTCTTTTCGAGTTAAAGGTAACCCTGAAACAAAATCCATAGTAATTCGTTCTCATTTCCATTCAGGAATCATTACAGGTTGTAACATACCCGATAGAACCTGATGTTCGGCTTTTACTTGCTGACAAATTAAACATCAAGATACAAACTCTGTTATTTCACGTTTCATACCAGACCACCAGTAATGCTATTTCAAATCATTGTACATTTTTGTATTCCTAGGGTGAATCGAATAAAAACTATTTGCGCTTCATTCAACAGTTCTTATTTTAACTCAGAATCATTCAGTACATAAATTCGATCTCGAAAATATAAACAATCACCATCCTCGATACGAAAATCAGATTTTTGACCACTTTTCACTAGATTAAGCTTTGACAACAATTCTGGATCAACTTTCTGAAATTCTTGCATCTTCAATAAAAATACTAGCTTTACAAAAAACTCTGCCAATGCAGAACCATCACACTCCAGAGTTAAATTTGCATTCATAGCTCTCAGAGCAAACAATGATTTTCGACTCAACACGTTTGCAACAATATTAGCTTTTCTGGGATAATAATCAATTATTAAATTATAATATTTTAATAATTCGAGTCACCTACGCTGACACAAATTCAATTCTTTCTAAGTCATTAAGTATTTCAAACTTTTATGATCAGTAAAAATATGACATTTTTCACCATATAGATAGTGTCACCAAATCTTCAAAGTAAAACTACTACAACCAACTCTAAATCGTGTGTCGGATAGTTCCACTCATGAGGCTTTAATTGTCTCGAGGCATAGACAATTGCTTTACCATTTTGCATTAAAACACAACCTAAACCATAAAGAGATGCATCACTATACTCCATAAATTCTTTCCCGGATTTAGGTTGAGTCAAAATAGGAGCTTCAATTAACATACTCTTCAACGGCTCGAAACTTTTCTAGCATTTATCAGCCTAGAAAGCTACGAACCTCAAAAACATTCTTGGGAACCTTCGAACCAACTATCGCGATATTCTTTTCGAATCAACTCAGATACCTTTAGCTAAGATAACGTGACCCATAAAACCAACTTCTTGTAACCAAAATTTACATTTGCTGAATTTCGCATAAAGTTGTTTTTCATGTAAAGTTTGTAACACAATTCTCAAATGCTCGACATGGTCTGATTTGTTCAACGAGTATATCAAAATATCATCAATGAATACCACAACAAATTGATCTAAACACGGTTGAAATAACCGATTCATCAAGTCCATAAATGCATCAGGAGCATTAGTCAAACCAAATGGCATCACCAAAAATTCAAACTTAAATTTATTGAGATGGATCCAATCACCTTTTATTGAATCTGTAATATATTTGTTCATATTTCGGGTGTTGGGCAGGTCTAATATTAATAAATAATTAAAATGAATAGCTTCATGCCATGTGGAAAATGTTGGTTCTTCCTCACCACACTCATTGATTTCTTGCTCCTACCTTTCACGTGATAGTTATATTAGTCTCAGAGTCCAATGTTCCTTGGGATTAGGTCATTCCGTCACTTATCAATTTCCTTTGTACAGTAGGCTGGTTGGTCAGACTTTTGACTACTTGACGTTAACCTTAATAGCTCAGTCCCTTGTCTACTTGTTATCAATTTCCAATTGTCTCATCAAATATTTCATGATGTCTTCTTGGACTATTTGGACCCTTTTATTATTAGGCTTATGGACTTATGGGTATGGTGTAATAATAGTCCTCACATAGGTATGAAGCAGTTTACAAGTGACCTGGTGAAGACCTTGATGTTAACCGTCTTCAAACAAGACATTTGTAGCTAGGTTGTTTCTTATATTGATGGAGAACAATATGCTGAGAGGTTTTTTGCTTTAAGAGGCTTTGGATATAAACATTATTATTCTAAAGTAACAAATTTATTTAAAGTTTTGTCAAGAAATTTGGTGTATACACATTCTTGGGAGTATATTTTTAAGCTCATTATGCTCAAACATCAACCAAATTATTTTCTTGAGGACATTGTATATCCAGACTTTAGTGAAAATGAATTAATAAATTTCCCTGAACAAGTTGTGGCACAAAACTTAAAAAAAATTAATTAATAAATTTTCTTGAGGAAATTATAGGGTCAAACTTCAGTCCAAATCTTCCCCTCTAAATCAGCCAAAAAGGCAATCTTGGCATTTTTCTTTGAAAGTTAAATAATATTTAATTTTCTTTTTGAGCGAGAAAACTTTTTAGGAAAGAAAATGACAATGAACAACTTTTTAGTTGGAGAGAGAAAAATTTTGTTATGTGTGCCATGTGTCACACATGGGTAATTCATGTAATAATGGTGCGTTAATGGCGAAGTTGTTAGGGTGCATGCATAGAAAAGTTATGAACTTTCTTTTTCTTTTCAGTTTCTTCTTAGCCTCTTTTTAGTTGCCTCATCATAGTCCCTCATTTTTTGAATCTTTGAACTTCTCTTCCTCAATTTTCTTCTTTTTCTCTTTTTTTTTTTTTACTAAGCTTTTCTTCTATACTCCTTCACCAGTGAAGAAATGTGATATCAATTCTATATTATGAAGTAAACTCTAGTTATTTTCAAGTTAGTTATACTTATTGTAGAATCATAATCATTATTTTATTGTGTTCATGTGTTTCTTGTTTAAAAGATAGTGAGTCCCCTAAAGTATGATGAAGTCATTGTAGTAATAAATTTCACAATAAAACATTTGGCTTGACAAGTACTTGATTGTACCCACAAGAATATTATGTGGGAAATTTAAATCAATTTTATCTCAATTAACATTTCATTTGTCAAACAACTTCAAAATTGCTAACTAAATGGGTTTGTGATTATTAGCACAAGCGATAAACAATTTCAGTGATTTTTAACCTAAAATTATCTAATTGATTTAACACAAGCTTAAAGAAACTTTCGACTTGGATTCAAGTGTAGTGATCAATCGAACTTAGTGAATTCTTAGGTTATTCCATACTTAATCAATTGCTAACGAACATGTTTACACTACCTCTATATCCAAACACTCTCTTGAAATCTTCATCTATAGAGATTATTTCTAAATCACAGCTTTCACATTTAGACTTAGCATACACTGGCTCTCTCGAATCTTATTTATTAATGTGTTAACTAGGTCAATCGACTAGGGTCAATTCTCGAATGTTCCCTAAACTAGCTTGTATTTAAGGTTGCCAAGCTTAAGTAACATTAAATTCACCTAACTAAAAAATGCAACATAATCATGCCAATTAACAAGAATCAAATCACCTCACATTCACATCCCAAGCATTTATCACATGACAATTTAGCTAAACATTAGAGTTAAACATAAACAAGCATCAACATAAATCAATCCAACCGTAATTGCAACTAGAAAATAAAAGAATAGTTAAGAAAGTTGTGACCTACTTAACATATGGTCACGACTGTCCAAATTGAGTTTTCTTGATCTTCTTTTTCTCTTTTAATCTACACCATTAAGCACACAATGATTTTGTTCACCATTAAACCTAAAACAAATAAAATTAAAGAAACACATAAACATTCAACACCAACTAATGGCATCCTTAAAAACACTAAAAATTATTTGCAATTTTGCTTAAAGACAACAATGCTAAGTGTGAATTTGACACAAAAAAGTAGAACATATGGACAATCATTAGTTCCACAACTCGATGGCTATTGATTATGAGTTGGATTCTACCATGGTAGGGCCTAGACCAAATTTTCATTATTGCATCTTGTAACACCCCAAAAATTTTGGATTTACCGTACATCGATAGATTGAGAAATCTAGTAGAATTCTAATATGTGAACAATTTTATTTTGGATGGATTAAATAAATTTTCAAATCATTGAGAAGCCTTTAGAAGGCAATTTTGGCTAATTCATTTTTGCCTAATTGGGTAAAAATACGAGACTAAGGGAAAAATGAAAATTTTCTATTTAAGAGTATTTTAGACATTTAGAACATGCATGAAATTAAACAGGAGAGTAAATTGTGGCTTGTGGTGAGACGATGATGATGGAAAACATTTACTTTAAATTTATTGATAAAATAACTAATTATTCACATGACAGAAACTTTGGTTGACTAGTTGACCAAACTAGTAGTTAAATATATTATAAAACATGATGAAAATAAAGGAAATATCTTCTATTCATCATCTTATTATGGCCAGCCATTGTAGAAAGAACCCACACACCATTTTTCTTTCATCTCTCCTGATATATTTTTCTTTTCCCCACCATTTTATACAAATTTCTTATAGAACCTTCATCACAAAACAATTATTTAACTTCTCCATTCATCATCTTCATCATCTAAAAAGTTAAAGTTTGGGAACTTGTATAAAAAAAGTGAGTTAGGGAGTTAAAAGGATGAAGTTAGTAAATTGAAAAAAGGAAAGGGGAATGATAGCAAAGGAAAGGAAAAGCTAGCTGATTAAGGTGGGCATAAGCTTCTCCAACTCATTTGAATATTTTTATGTGATAAGATATATGGAAAGCATATTAAAACTCTTATTTGAAATTAATATTACTCTTAATTCAATTATTATTATGTTATTGAATGTGTACTATACTATATTAATGTTCTATGATCTTGAAAATGTGGTTGATGACAGAAAGATAACTTTATAAATGATTTTCTAGTTAAGTCTCCTTGCGGAGATGTTAATTTGAGTTGAATCTTGACTTAGTGATTTAATATTATGAATGAAATTATAATTTCGTATTATAGTGATTTTTACCTCGGATATAGATCTAAACTTGTAAACTTGATTCAAGATGCTTATACTGGCATTATGGAAATTGTGAAAGGCCCTAGTAACTTATTTAAATGGTTAGGATACAATTGACATGTGATAAACCGCAAAATGAACATATTTTAGTCCCACATTTAGCTTACTTTTGGATGATTTATCCCTTTAATTATGGAAATAGTTGCTCCTAATCCTTTGTTTTCATGTTTTATATTCAGTAGAGCACCGGAGGATGAAAATAACAAGTAACGGGTCAAATCAGAGAAAATGGGCCATATCACAGAATCGACACGGCTTGAGCCAAAGACCAAATGGCTATGCCTCGTAAGAAGATCCGAACATAGCCTGGACCTCAAAATACATGGCCATGCCTCATCAACAGACCCGGACATAGCCTGGCCACGATTTACACGGGTGTGTGCCATGGGCGTGCCTCTACCGCAGATAAGAAGAATTCTATTCGGATTAGGGTACTTAGAGGCAAAGAAACATATTCCAAAAGCCTATATAAAGACCCTAGAGGCCAACTTTTAAGGGGGCGTTCAGCTAGGCCAAATAGCTGAGCCAGAGAAGCTGAATACAGGGATTTACTCGAAAAAAAGCCAGTTGATTTATCTCAAGAAGCCGGAATCATACTCAAGATTGAGGACTTCTCCTTTAATTCCTTTAGGGGTTTTAGGGTTTTTCTTATGTTTTGTTTTATATTTTCTTCTAAGATGTATTCTTTTACGATTATGAACTAAACCTCTCAAATACCTGAGGGGGATGAAACCTAAGACGGATCTTGTTATTGTTATCTAAACTGTATGATAAATACTTGATTTGTTCTTAACTATGTGTTCTTCATTCTTGTTTTGGTATTTCTGGGATATTAATTCAAGTATTGATGTGCTTAGGTGGTGGAGAAAAAGTCCCGCCTAAGAGTAGATCTAGCATAGTTAAGTGGATTTGAACGTAACCCTAGAAATAGGATGACGTAAATTTGTCGGATTAGGGTCAAACCTAATATAGGAGTCCATAGATCGAGTTAATGCAATTCTAGGGGTTTTAATTAGAAAGAAATTTCAATTAATCAACCTAGGATTAGACGTTAGTAGCCCTGAAAGAGGTATTAATATAACTTAGGGAATCCTACGGATCAAGTCAAGTGAATAAATCGTCTGGTTCAGAGTTAGATAACAAGTGAAGTCTAGGTGTCTAAATCAATCGGTTTTCCCTCAAGTCTTTCCCCAATTCCTTCTTTGTCTTAACATCTTTAGCTTAGTTGTTAGTTAATTTTAGATTAGATAATAAATTCTCTTAATTCTTAGGCTAAATAATAGAAAGGAAGTCAGTATTAGTAGTTTTAGTTCCTTTGGGTTTGACAATCCAGTCTTGCCAGTAAACTATACTACTATTCGATAGGTGCACTTGCCTCCATCGTTGTCTTAGTTAGTTTTAGGTTTGATCATTCTTTTTATAAATTTTTAAGACTTTAACACATGATCAAGTTTTTGGCGCCGTTGCCGGGGAACTAAAATATTAAGAACTCCTAATTTTTATTACTTTAGCCATATTTTTATTCTTGCAATTAATTTTTTTAACATTTCTGAATTTCTTTCTTTTTCCCTTTTCCTAGCAGGTACCTCTAGTTTATTACTAGAAGGAACCCGACAGGACCACTACTTTATGACAGTGATATTGAAGGTACCGTACGTAAAAATTGTAGAGAAGCAAGGCGAGGCTTAAATTACATGCAAGAAGAGAAAGAAAACGAAACCAGTACTATTGAAGTAATGGCTGAGAATAATCCGCCACATCAAGATATGGCTGAACATCATGCTCCTCAAACTATGTATGATTATGCTAAACCTAATTTAACAGGAGCTGAATTGAGTATTGATAGGCCTACTATAGCCACTAATAATTTTGAACTGAAACCTAACACTATTTAAATGATTCAACAATTTGCTCAGTTTGATGGTTTGCAGGACGAAGACCCGAATACTCATTTAGCAAATTTTCTAGAATTATATGATACCTTCAAAATAAATGGCATTTCTGATGATGCCATTCATCTTCGGTTATTTCCCTTTTCTTTGAGAAATAAAGCCAAACAGTGGTTACATTCTCTTCCATGAGGATCAACACTACATGGGACCAAATGACCGAAAAATTGTTATTAAAATATTTTTCGCCGGCCAAAATGGCCAAATTAAGGAATGATATCTCTTCTTTTGTGCAGATGGATTTAGAAACATTATACGATGCATGGGAGAGATACAAGGATCTATTGAGAAGGTGCCCACACCATGGTTTACCCTTGTGGCTACAGGTCCAAACTTTTTACAACGGTGTGAATCCTTCAACCAGGCAGTTGATTGATTCAGCCGCCGGTGGAACCCTGAATAACAAAACTCCTAAAGCGGCTTACGAGTTTATAGAGGAGATGTCACTGAATAACTATCAGTGGCAAGTTACAAGGACAAAGCTAACTAAAGCAGTCGGAGTTTTCAATCTCAACGCAGCCACCATGCTATCAAATCAGGTAGAGATGATGAATAAAAAGATTGATGGTTTGTATGGTCTCTCGCAGGTACTCTCAGTAATGCAATGTGACTCGAATCTAGGAGGCGTGGCAAATCCTAAGTACCCACCCTACAATCCGGGCATAGAAAGAGAACAGTTAAACTATATGGGTAACAATTTTTGATCTCAAAATAACCCTTATAGTAATACTTATAATCCAAGTTGGAGGAACCACCCCAATTTCACGTGGGGTGGCCAAGGAAATCAGAGACAACAACCACCCCCTCCAAACTTCCAACAACAGCCCTACCCAAAGGAAAAGAAGCCGAACCTTGAAGAGATGCTGACAAAATTCATAGCGGTGTCTAAAACTCATTTTCAAAACACCGAGACAACAGTTAAAATCAACAAGCATCGATTAAAGGAATCGAGAACCAGTTAGGACAACTTGCAAAGTTGATCTCTGAACGACCACTAGGTAGCTTGCCAAGTAACACTAAGACTAATCCAAAAGAGCAAATTCAAGCCATAACAGCTCATGATAGTGAAGGGTTAGTAGAATCTGAATCTGAGCCAAGGCGAGAACCTGTGGTAAGTGAAGGTAAGATTGAGGTAAGCGAAGAAAAGCCAAACCGATAATTAAAGAATACAAACCCCGTATACCTTACCCCGATGTGATGAAGGAAGATGACACAGAAGAACAGTTCAGTAAGTTCTTTAAACTCTTAAAGAAATTACATATTAACTTACCGTTTCTTGAAGCCCATTCGCAGATGCCAGATTCAAGGAAATTTTAAAAGAGCTCTTAACGAACAAGCGAAAGATAGACGTGGAGTCGCATGTGGAATTAAACACAGTATGCTTAGTAATGTTACAGAACAGACTACCATGAAAATTAAAAGATCCAGGGAGTTTTACAATTCCTTGTTTAATTGGTAGTTTATCTGTTGATAATGCTTTAGCTGATTTAGGGGCAAGCAAAATGTTATGCCATCTAAAATGTTTAAACAGCTAGGTCTAGGGAAACCCAAGCAAACTAGGATGAGTATTCAACTAGCTGATAAGACTATTCGAATTCCTAAGGGTATAATTGAAGATGTACTAGTTAAAGTTGACAAATTTATATTCCCCGTAGACTTCGTTGTTTTAGATATGGATGAAGACAATAGTATCCCCTTAATTTTAGGAAGACCATTTCTAGCAACTGCCAGATCTAAAATTGATGTTAGTACAGGTGAACTCATACTTCGTGTAGGTGACGAATCAATCAGTCTTCAAGCTCTCGACTCAGCTAGGACATCGAGTGAGAAAGGTGAGGATGTACATTCTATCGATAATTATTCGATTAAACTTTCTTTTCAGGAAACACCAAGGAACTACACTATAGAGCCAAATCTTATAGCTCGTACCAACAAGGAAATATCTCATGAGGAATGACGGCTTCAGACCGATGAGCTAGATGAGTGGGAGACACATTTCAAGGAGGAATCAAACCCACACGAAGTGAAACCGAAGGAACCCCCAGAAGAACTTAAAGGAACATCAAATCACTTCAAAATAGGAGATCGGTACTATTAGATAGAATGACCATAAATCGCCACATCAAACACAAGACAAACGAAGAGATCCCTTTACTGATTTAATGTTTTCCCTTATGGAACAGTCGAGGTAAGTAATTCTACATTCGGTACTTTTAAAGTAAACCCTACTCGACTCAAACTATAGAATGATAGCATGAGAAAGGATTTTTCACTCCTTAAACCACCGTGAAGGTACGAATGAGAGGTAAGTCTAGCTTAAGACTTTAAATGAGCACTTTTTGGGAGGCAACCCGAGCAATAACCCTATTTATTTTTATTTCTTTTTCTTTTAGCACCTAACTACAAACTAACCAAGTTAATGAAGCGTAGATTTCCACACCACATGGCCTTACACATGGCCATGGCCGTGGCCATGTGGATACTATGGATGTTAGCTCTGGCATGGCAGAGATAGTACGAGATAGGGCGAGAAAAATATCTTCAAATCACAGACTCAGCGAACACCACGACCGTGCGACACAGTCGTGGCCGACACTATTGAACCAACACGGGCGTGGCAATCCAATACAAGGCGTGGGAGAAGTGATTGAACCACCATACGGCCGTGCGATATGGTCGTGGGACACAACACGCCCATGAGACACGGGCGTGGGGATGTACCAGAACTAAAAATTTCTATTTAAAACACCCCTCTCCCCTTCTCACCCACTCCCATTCACTATTCACTCCCCTCCATCTTCACTTTTCTCCTTCTTCATTCTCTAAAGTCTTTATCTACACTTCAACAATGTCAAATAAAAGGAAAGATCCTTGCCCAGTCTCCCTGTGCGAGACTAATCAACATAAGTTCATGCCGGTTGCTTCATCTAATCGACAAGCCAAGGGTCTTTGAAGCCATTTAACTTTTATTTTACTTTTCTTTTCTCCTTTATTTTCCTTTTCTTTACTTTTCTTATACTAAATTCAGTTAATTTTGTTTTAGTTTCTTGATTTTAGGTTCTAAAGGCTGCTAGGAAATCACAACACCACGGCATTAGAAACCACACTCACCTCACAAACCATCTACCAATAAGGACTTTTCAACCCATTCATCTTTTCTTTTGGTCTTATTTTAATTCTTATTTTCTTTATTGTTATCTTTATTTACTTTAATTATATATTTAGTATAATTTAAATTAGTATTATTATTTCCTGGCTAACTCTTCATGAGATTCCCAATTTCTTCATCTAGCACAGGAAGTAGAGGTGCCCTCTCCAACTTATCTTTCACCTACGAATCAAGTTTCCACGCTTCCAACTCAAGGAATTCATCCAAAAATTCAAGAAGTTTCACCTCTCTCCCTCAATTTTGATTTTCTTATTATATGATTATTATCTATATTTGTACATTGAGGGCAATGTACATCTTAAGTGTGGGGGGTGAAAATTATTTAGAAAAAAGTGTCTAACTTTTTACATTATTCTCAAATCCCTGAATGATATTCTGTCTTAAAGTAATTTTCTCATGTCACTAATTAGAATGAAATTCCTGTTAATTCATGATTTTATTGATATGTTTTAGATTAAGTCATTGATAATTGTGTAATGATGATTTAAACTTCAAGATACTAGAGAATCAAGCATGATGAGTCTATTTTCGAAAAAATTAAAATTTTGTTAGGTTGTCTACCTGAATCTAATTGTTACTTTGAAATTTAAAATTTACAAATTTTATATCAAAAACCCATAATTTTTGTGAGATTTTAAGCCTTTTAGAGCATACAATCTTTTCGTGCTCATTTTATTGATTATGAGTGTGTCAACATTGATTTGTTATTCTAGAACTTGCTTCGATTATACATGTCAAGACCACACTATTGATTTGATATACAAAGATGATTAAGGCACTTAGGATTTAACCCACTTACTCCATTAAAAGCCTACCCTCACAATTAACCCTTAGTGAACCCCTTTGATCCTAACAACCCTTTTATTGACTCAGCCCACTAATATTAACCCGAAACCCATCTTGTATTTGTTATCACCATTCCTTTTGACTACCCTTCTATCAAGACTTGATTTGATCAGTTGCCTAATTATATTATTTTAGTTGTTAAAGTTTTATCTTATATTGATTTGTTCTTAAAAAAAATAAAAAATCATCGAAGTATATTCATTATTAGTTCTGTGATTAAGTGAGCTTATATGTTTAATTTCAATATACTGAGAAGAAGCTCGTATTATTAATTTTCATGTTATGCAATTATTCAGTTTATTAGATCATTTTTCTAGTGAGGTAATTTGTTAATTCAATCTCGATTCTAACCCTTCTAATTTAGCCTTTATCCACACCTTTAACGAGCCCCATTACAACACTTAAAAAGACCTTTTGATTTGCGTATCATCTCATTTTACAGTGGTGGAGATTTGATTTTCAGGCAAGCTTATGGAATTAACTTTTCATGTTCGACTTTTGAGAGTTGAATTTTGAACCTTAAACACCTTGAGTGGTTTGAGTGAATCTTTAGTGAGGATGTTAATCTTTGTCGATTTTGAATTAAAGGTAATTATTTAGGTGAGGGGAAACACCTATATTTTCATGCTACAAAACTATGACTTTAATTGTTTGAATCATTAGGACTCTTTTAGTTAAATTATCCATGTATAAATTATCTATGAATTATGATGAGGCATTATCGATGAATATTATGAATTGAGGAAGTTCGTTTTAATTATGAGTTGAGAATTTTGCTTGAGGACAAACAAAAGCTTAAGTGTGGGGGTATTTGATAAACTATAAAATGAACATATTTTAATCCCACATTTAGCTTACTTTTGGATGATTTATCACTTTAATTATGGAAATAGGTGCTCCTAATCCTTTTTTTTGATGTTTTATATTCAGTAGAGCACCGGAGGATGAAAAGAACTAGTAACGGGCTGAAATCGAAGAAAATGGATCATATCATGGAATCGATATGACCTAAGCCCAAGACCACACAGCTGTTCCCTGTAAAAAGAGCTGACCACGGCTTGGACCCCAAAATACACGGTCGTGCCTCATCAACAGACCCGAACACGGCCTGGCCACGATTTACACGGGCGTGTGCCATGGGAGTGCCTCTGCCGCAGATAAGAAGAATTCTATTCAGACTAGGGTACTTAGAGGCAAAGAAACATATTCCAAAAGCCTATATAAAGACCCTAGAGGCCAACCTTTAAGGTGGCATTCAGCTAGGCCAAAGAGCCAAGCCAGAGAAGCTAAATACAGGGATTTACTTGAAGAAAGCCAGTTGATTCATCTCAAGAAGCCAGAATCATACTCAAGGCTGAGGACTTCTCCTTAAATTCCTTCAAAGGGTTTTAGGGTTTTTCTTATGTTTTGTTTTATATTTTCTTCTAAGATGTATTCTTTTAAGATTATGAACTAAACCTCTCAGATACTTGAGGGGCATGAAACCTAAGATGGATCTTGTTATTGTTGTCTGAACTGTATGATAAATACTTGCTTTGTTCTTAACTATGTGTTCTTAATTCTTGTTTTGGTATTTCTGAGATATTGATTCAAGTATTGATGTGCTTAAGTGGTGGAGAAAAAGTCCCTGCCTAAGATTAGATCTAGCATAGTTAAGCGGAGTTGAACGTAACCCTAGAAATAGGATACTATAAATTTGCTGAATTAGGGTCAAACCTAAAATGGGAGTCCATAGATCGAGTTAATGTAATTCTAAGGGTTTTAATTAGAAATAAGTTTCAATTAATCAACCTAGGATTAGACGTTAGTAGCCCCGAAAGAGGGATTAATATAACTTAGGGAATTCTACGGATCAAGTCAAGTGAATAAATAATCTGGTTCAGAGTTAGATAACAAGTGAAGTCTAGGTAGATTCTTCCTCGGTTATTGTCTAAATCAATTGGTTTTCCCTCAAGTCTTTCCCCAATTCCTTCTTTGTCTTAGCATCTTTAGCTTAGTTGTTAGTTAATTTTAGATTAGATAATAAATTTTATTAATTCTTAGGCTAAATAATAGAAAGGAAGTTAGTATTAGTACTTTTGGTTCCTTTGGGTTCGACAATACGGTCTTGCCACTAAACTATACTACTGTTCGATAGGTGCGCTTGCCTCCATCATTGTCTTAGTTAGTTTTCAGGTTCGATCATTCTTTTTATAAATTTTTAAGACTGTGACACACGATCAACATGCCAATATAGGACTCTTGATTTGTGCTTCAATACTCCTATTACTTGTTCTTGGTGCTCTTGTTCCTAGCACTTCAATGTAATCATTATCTGGTCCCCAGACACCTACACTTTGGTGCTCCTATTAATATAGTTTCAGATTATTTGTTCCAAGTATCCTATCTTTATTTTCTAGGCATACTACAAGTTAAAGTTAACTATCTTTGATTTCTAGGAATGACTTTGTTACAACATGATAGAAACTTATATGTACATCATTCGATGGAATTACTTGTATTTGTTCTCATAGTACGAAACTACTTATGGTTTTTCTGAATTGACATTTAGATTCCATTCACATTGCTTCTAAATGAATTATACAATTTTTATATGATTTGAATCTTAGTTTTGAAGGTAAGTATTTAATGTTTTATCCATATTATCTTACTAAGCTTTATGCTAAACGCATTGTTTTGTTTACGCGTAGGTCTTTTGAATCAAGGCTCAGTACTTCTTGATGATCACAAGCATACACCATAGTCATCATTGAAAAGTATGAAACATTTGTATTTGCGAATGATATCTAATGGCATTTACTGAAAAATCACTTAGTGATGCATATATGATTGTTTCATATTACTTTAATTTGTAATGGTGATACCTATTTTACTTATTTTGGTTGGACTTGAGCCACTTGCTAAATTTAGTTTGAATGTATGCATGTATGCTTTGGTTTTCCATGCTTTAGCTTGGTTATAAAATGGTTTTATGTAAGTTTACTATGTTGGATTTTAACCACTTTTTAAATATGTTTTACAAAAATCTAGTCTGGAGGTGTTTCGAAAGCTGTTTTCGGTAAAATGTGATTTTTAAGTTACTAAAGTTTGGTTGTTGATAAGGTGAAGTTTGGGCTAAAAAAGAGGAGTTTTGGGGTATTTTTTCCCCAATGGTAAGGGTATCAATACCTGGCCTCAGAGGTACCACACCCTAATTGACAAAATGCTTCAAAATTAGTACAGAGATTAGGGTATCGATACATAAGGCCTTATGTATCGCACCCCATATACCTTTTTGGGTCATTATACTATTTAGTACAAAAAGGGCCCTCCAAGGCCAAAATTTGGTCTCATACATTTTTGAACACCCACGAATCATTCTAAAATGATTTTAATAAGATTTTAAAACTCTAAAACTTATATTATCCATTTTCTATAATTTTATAAATTATTTTATAATTTATTTTCTTAAATCAAGTATTGATTTTGCTCCAAAAATGTCTTGTTAGCGCCTCTCATTCGCGCTAGCCATTGGCATAGGTGAGATGCGTTGCATTTAATGGTATCAGAGCTTAAATTTAGTTGATTCTAGGGTTGAATTAAGACATTGCATAGAATCTAAAAATACATGTCACTTAGGAAAATTAAATGGTGTATTGTGATCCTGACCCAAGCTATTTCAAACGTGATTTTAGCATGTCTGCCGACTCTAGAGAATTGTCCGATGAAGAAGAAGCACAAAGTAATGATCCAAACTTGGAGCAAGGGAGGAATAAAACACCTTAGGCACAAAAGTGGCACTTGCAATTGAGAGACTCCAGAGAGAAGCCTTTTCAAAATGATGAACAAATGGTATTGTTAGTTCATCAGGGCTACTCCTCCAACTCCCTCCTCCATCTCAAATGGCCCCTAAACTGGCACCTTGATTTCTGTATGTGAAGCTCCGTAAGCATGGAGCTAAAGGGTTTAAAAGTGCTAAAGATTATAACCCCTTTCTAAGTGTGTATTGGCTAGAAAAAATTCAAAGAGTTCTTGAAGAACTGCAATGCACACTCGGTGATAGTTTGAGGTGTGCAATCTCCTTGTTCAAGGTGGAGGCACGTCAATGGTGGGTCATAGTGACTATAGTAACTCTGAGGGACCGAGTGGATTGGGATTCCTTTTTAATTGAGTTCGGAAGAAGTACATTATCTACCTATACTTTGAGAAGAAAAAAGAGAGTTTATTCAATCGATCCAAGGTATTATGACAATGGAAAAGTATGAACGGGAGTTTGTACGGTTGAGCAAGTATGCTTCTAAACTAATAGCCACTGAAAAAGACATGTGTATGGGCTCGTCAAACTAGATTGCGAAGCTTCAAGGAGATGCATAAGCTCAAACCCTATACATGTCATATCAAATATTAGTGTCCATGTTAAAGAACAAGTTTAGTGTACCAAACTTACATAAAGGAAATGGTTGTGGTCGAATTGTACACAAGTTTAGTTGGTGTGCAAAATATAATCGATTTAACAAGTTTGCTAACTTAGCCATGCACTTGCTAAAATTAACTCATTAGTATGTGGTGTTCCTTAAGTTTAAAAGTATTTTTTTTTCTTTCACATATAGACACGATTGATTGTCTAGCCTAAACCACTTTAAATATGCCACTGATGGTTGAAAATTGTTACTTTGGATAAAGTCGCCATCAATGACATATTGATTATGATTGTCCTGATATCCATTATACTTGTAATATCACTCAATCGTCTCGACAAATGACACGAAAGGGAGATGCTACTAGAGTATGTATGGAACAAAAACCTCAGAGTTATTTAAAAGTTTTGAACCTTAAACCATTTTTATAAAATCATAAAATCTAGTTTGGAACCCTTTGAGGTAAAAAGGAACATATTAAAACTATTTAGAATCATTTTATAGAGATTGGATGTAACTCTCTTTACACATCCCAATATACAGTATGAGTGAGAGTTTCTACCGGAGCATTTTCATACTTAAATCAAAAATTTTCTTTTAAAAAAAATCAATTTACAACTTTATAAAATTCCTTGAAATAATTCGCAATATGTAAGATATAATCAAACATGATTTGGAATCATTTTAGGTCATTAAATATTTATGAGGGAACATTCAAATCATAAAATAATTGTTAAATCTCATGGACTTAAAATGGGACTCCAGGATAAGAAAAAATAGAAGTTTTATCAAGAGTTAAATCTTCAAACAATTTAAATAAACTGTTAAAAATAATATAAAAACCATTTTGTAGGTTTTTAAAATTAGCTTTAAACCATTTAGAAACACTTTTCGGGTGATCGAAGGTGCTTGGGGTTAAGTACGAGCCTTAGGGGGCTCAAAACGGCCAAAAAAATGGAGTGGCCTTGTCTAGGGGCCTATGCATCTGTACATAGGGTCTAGGGATAAGTACCTAGGTCCCTGTACTATATATTTTGGAATTCTACCAAGTTAGGGTGCAATACCCTTGGCAGGGTATCAGACCTTGGGTCAATTAAACAAAAATTAGTCTGAAAACACTTAAAATCATGCCTAAACATGTCCATAGATTTTCCACATATTCCAATACATTAAAGTCAATTTCAAAAACTTATTCAAGTCAAATAACGGAATAAAGCTTGAATAATTATGTTAGAATGACTTGAATTTCAAATAAAAAAGTTCAAATACCATATTCAAGTTAAACGCCTTATGCACATGCTAGAGTCCTTATACAATAAGACTAATATAAATATATTACAACCTCAATTGAAATGTGATGAAAAACTCCCAAGCTCGAACCTTAATCTTCTCGTTGAATCCATTACCTACGCATTTTGTAGCACTAACGCGTGAGCTTACAATGCTCAGTAAGTACTCAAGGATAACCCTATATATCCCATCATAATATACATGTTAATCCTCTTAGAATGCATTACTCAAAGTCCATTTGCATCATACTTAGCCATTTTCAACAAATTAAACTTCAATTACCAAATTTTGGAGCTCAACTTATCGTTTAATGGTTTTTAACAATTTGTATGGAGAATTCTTGTTCAAGATTACCAATATTTTCCAACCTAAGTCCATAGCCTTTTTATCTTAAATTTTTGTTTTATCTACGTGTGAGTTCTGCTTAAGGCTATGAGTTTATTACTCAAGTCACTTTTTCCTTGCTTGTTATCCTATTAAGGGCATATCAAGATGTAAAGTTTTGTAAAGTTTTTAATTACAATTCCATGTCTTATGGCTCATAAGTAACCTTATTATAAACACATAGTATTTAACTTGTTAATAAGTTAACATATTCTACTTTAGAGTATGTTTCAAATTTATAGTATTAAGAATATCTTATTATCAATATTTTGATTCAAATAGCCTATAGTAAACACTAGGGAAATAACTTAGATATATGGGACTCCCTCCAAAACACACTAAGAAGCACATAGTGCCAGGTACCATATCACATTCCTCCCAAACACACCAAGGGGCACCAGGGTAAACCTTCTGACACACCAACGAGCACTGAATTGCTAGGCCCGAAGGTAATGAACTCCATCCCTCTAAACACACCAGAGAATACCAAAGTTCTAAGCCTGAAGGAAACAATACCCTGGGTACACATAAATACTGATTGGCATGCCAACCATTTCCTAACCATTTCTTTAAGTTTTTAAGGTCACAAATAGCATAATTTATTTAAGGCCACTAACTTATTCAATTTTTCAAATAGAAACATAATTAGAGTTACAAAATTTGAAGATTGTTTAGAGCTTTCCTATCTAAACACACATATTAGTACACTAAGTGCCTAGCATACATACATTTCTCACAGAATCATTTTAGGCCTTAAATTTACATTTGTGGTTCTCACTATATTTTCATGGGATCATTTATTACCATTTCCTTCATTTACCAACAATTTTCATAGTAATGGTTCAAATAGAGTCTTTATGACCTCAAGTTAAATCAAATCACCAAAATTCACAAAATTTATACATTTTCATTATCTAAATAATTTTATATTCATAACTCAATTTCATTAATTCCTAAACATATTAGCATAGGAGAAGCAAGATTATCCAATGGTACCTACCTCTTGGATTCCTTTATACACCTAATCAAGCCTTCCAACACTTGTTCCCATCCTCATCCTAGCTTGGAAATCCAAAACCCCCACATTTCCTCTTAAGACAAGAAATTTAACCAACATTAGAACCTAGGATTTTCAAGCTTTTATTCAACAAAAAAAAAAAATCAAATAACTAGCTAGGAGCGATGGAAATCACCATATGTTACCTTAATAAGGCTTTCACTCTTAAGATTCAACTTTCTCATTCTAGAATCAAGAAAACCCTTGTTGAAAATGATGATTTTCAAGAAGATTGAAGCTTATGGAAGAGTTTTCTAAAAGATTTTAGCAAAATCTCAAGATGGGTGCTGAGATTTTTTAAGGAATTGTAAGAAGACTTGCAAAAAAGTGAAAAAGGATGAAGAGAACCTCTAGGGGTGAGATGATGGTCAAAAAAGCATGTAAGAGCTGATGGGGATTTATTTCCTTCAATTTTTTTCTTTAAAAATCACACAAATTAGCCCTTAAGCCTACACACAAAAAATTCAAGCCCAAGTTCGCTAATTGAAGCTAAGTTTACATTTATCAAAACCCAATGGTCCTAATAGATTCCACATACCAAATATATTTTCCAAATAATATTTTAATCATAAATAATTGAGAAATGACCAAAATACCCTTTTAAGGTAAAATTACCATTTTACCCCCTTTTTTTTATCTCAAAGCACAATTTCTTCTCAATAATAGACAATTATTGATCCCAAATGTTATAGTATAAATCGATAGATGGTGACAGTTAAATCTTTTTCCATTTCTTTCAATAAAATTGGGATATTTATAATTTAGTCCCTACAATATCAATTTTTCAGTAACGCCCCAAGAATGTGGGGTTTGTCATTTTGTTGAATTGGATTAAATCCCAAGATGTGCTTGAATGGCTAGGTATTTGAGTGTATTTGGGGGTTCTTAGGAGGCCTGGGTTCGAGTCTGAACCTTGGAAAAATTTTAATTTTTGCTCACAAGTGGAACTGGCAGTTAGCGGTAGGACTTATATATAATTGTGTGTTCAATAATACAAAAAGAGCTTGTGACTTAGTGGCTGTGGCGTCACTAAGATGGCAAGGGGAGTGGGGTTCGAATCCCTTGAATAGCAAATGAGGGATTTTATTTTATGTCTTAGGGGTGGAAGAGGTAGAGTTTGGATCAAACTCTGCAAAGGAGGTTGAAGAATTGGCCAACAATTTTGAATGGGAGGCTGGGATTAATTCAAGGAGGATTTGGTGGAGAGTCTGAGGGAGTTAGAGGTGTGTAGGAGTCTTGGCCAAATGTGGGGAAGGTTGAGTAGGGGATTTTCGGTTGGGGAGTTGTCAGTTGTGCATTTTCGGCAATTTGGGTAAGTGAAGAAGCCGGATTTTCTCTTTGGTTTTCTAAGTTTTCTTTTATTTCATTTCAAGAATCATTCCTTTTGTGACGTCTCGTGTCATCTTTTACCTTTCGGATCTTATTTTTCCTTCTCCTTTTCATTGTTATTTCTCTGTGCTACCTACTTGCTATCGAATCACTTCCTCTCTTTTCGGGTTCTTCCTTGGCCGAACACAACCCTTCTTTCCCTCTTGATATTCTTTTCTTTTTGTTGCAAGTTAGCCGAACCCCTTTCTCCCTTAAAACCTTGGTTCCTCTTGTGTTAGCCAAATCTATTAAGGCCTAGGGATCTTTTCTTCTTCGTTCTAGCCGTTTCTGAATCTTGTCGATCGGTTGGTAAGTGGTGGCTATATCTAGATTGGCTTTTTCTCCTTAATCGATTTTGTGTCTCTTAGGCCAAAGGGTTTGTCCCTAGTTTTCGTGGAGATGTGTTTTGCTAACACTTTCTTTCTCGTCGATTGTTGCTAGGGACTCATTTTCCTTAGCCAAGGGGGGTAGGCTGAATACTCTTCCACTACAAGAGACCAAACGTTTCGTGGTAAGTGAAGTTAGTTTGATTAGCGTTTCAATATTTTAGATTAACAAGTGTTGTGACTAATCGAGGGGACAGTTGTTATCATAGGTGTCTTGGAAGCGCGTCAAACTACAACACAAAACAGGTGTGTAATCGTACACCCGATTTTGGTTCTGTCAATATGACGCATGAAGGTGTGTATTTATACCTCAGATGGAATGTGAATCGACTAAAACCGAAAAATCGATAAGCCTAAACTTCGGCATCTGAGGGTTCTCGAGCATGTGAGCGCTCGTAGAAAAAAATTGAGCCACAATCGTTGGCGATAGACCGTTGAAGGCTGCCACAAACATTCTCGTGGGCCTAGGTCATAATGGGCCTCGTTGGGTTAAGATGGGCCATTGGGCCCATGGGCCCTATGTATGTAAAATTCACGATAGTGCCAGATAATGGATTGGGCTATGAAGTTTGCATAGTTGCAACTGAAATTGGGCTGATTGGGCCACACGAGCATATGGGCTCATTTGGGTCAAAAATTGGGCTTTGGGCTCAATTACACCGTTTCAACCAAAAAAGGTATCTGTGTCACTCGAGGCAACTGTAGGCCTTCGAAAAGGCCATTTTAGGAAAATTATCGAAATACCCTTGATGGGTAAAATTACAAAAATACCTTCGGAGGGTAGAATTACCAAATACCCCTGAGTGGTGAAATTATCATTTTACCCCTGATTGACAAAATGATCGTTATACCCCTAGTGGTAGTAAGTGATACCTGTGTGATATTTATATGACTGATTATGTTCGTGATAAATTGTATACACGAATTAATTATGACACGACATTCTGCATTGAGGTGGGGACTTGTAATTGGAGGAAGTACTATACTAGTGGCTCTGCCACGTTTTACTAATCTAGTGGCTTCGCCATGTATTTTGATTTTAATGGCTTGGCCACCTTTATGTCACTAGCAACTTTGCTGCGTTACTACTAGCAACTATGCTGCGTTATTGGTGTGTTGGCTGGGTGGGTCGACTTGGTCCCCACATAGTGTGTTGGTTGGTACGAGTGGTGTGTTGGCTGGACTGGGTTGGATTGCATCTCTGTATTGCACTGTTATGATTTGGGCTTAGGCCCACACTACTACTGTATAGGGCTAAAGCCCGCATCTGTCTCGATCTTGAATAGGGCTCGGGCCCATCATTATTGCATGATTGGGGATTACACACTGAGTTCTTGTAACTCACCCTTTTCTCTTATTGTGCAGGTAATCCCCAGCTTTAGATGATTTGGAGCTTCGAGGGACTTGAAGGTGGCCACACACTCGATATGTTTTAATCTTAGACTTAGTTACTTTATTTTTAATATTTTGGGTTAAAAATATGTAATAAGGCCAACTAGGGTTTTGAATTTTATTGGTGGTTCTCTTTATTTCAACCTGCTAGTCTAGGAAACTTGAGTTTTAAAACAATAACTGTTTTCTTAAAATAAAATTTTCAAATCTTAAAGTTTACAACTACAAAAGGCTTCCTTGTTTTAATTCAGTAAGCTTACAACAAGTGATATGGCCTATAAGTGGACAACAAGTTTTACAAATCTAACGTTTTCAAAACAATTGTGAAATGGGATTTAAAATTTAGTAACGAACTTTTCTCGACAAGCTCGATTTTCAAATGACACTTTGATGGGACACGTTAAATCTAGTCGTAACATCTAGGCCGGGTTTGGGGTGTTTCATTTAGTGGTATCAGAGCCTGATTAAAAAACTCGACTGTGGAATGGGTTTGTTGAAAATTTCTAAATCTTTCTAAATTTTTATTTGGGAAGAAATGTTGTTACTAAAAGTGTGGCACACCGAGTCTCCGGCACCAAATCTGTTAATTCTCTGACACTATTTTCTGTGATATACTGAAATGATTATACTGAGAAACTACTAAGGATAGTAGTAGTGCATTGAAACTCTTTAGCTAGAGTAAATGAGACTGTAGGAGACTGAAAACTATAGTGAGGTTTTGATCTGCGAAAACAACTCTTAAATCAGATAAATACGCTACATCGACATGAGCACAGGAGGTCGTAGAAGGGGTACACATGGTCGCGGTAGAGGCCGAGGTGCTAGGGTTGGGTCTTCAGCATCAGGACATATGCCTGCTAGGGAGGCACCAGCCTCACTAACTGAGATGGGGTCTCATGACCGAGCCGTTGGGGATGATGCTCTATCCCAAGCAATGTTACGGGTTCTTGAAAGGGTTACTGGAGCAAGTACTGTGTTAGTGGGCTGAGGGTCAATTTCTGAGCGACTCCGGTCTAATGGAGCAAAAATCTTTAGGCGCGTTTCTGGTGTAGCCTCGAACATGGTAGAATATTAGCTAAAGGCTATCAAATTAATAATAGATGATCTTGACTGTACAGTGGATCAAAAACTGAAAGGAGCAATGTCCTTACTTAGAGACGATGCATATCAGTGGTGGCTCACTATAAGAGAGGGTACACAGACCGACCATTTGACGTGGGATTTCTTCAAGATGGCCTTTCGAGGAAAGTATGTTGGGGGCGAGTTATGTGGAATCCTGGAGGAAAGAATTTCTGAGTCTGGTCCAGGGGAATAGGTCTGTAGTAGAGTATGAGGCAGAGTTCCTACGGTTGAGCCAGTATGCTCAGGGCATTGTCACAACTGAGTATGAACGTTGTGTACATTTCGAGGATGGTCTCCGAGATGAGTTGTGAGTGTTGATAGCTCCGCAGAGAGAGTGAGACTTTGCTGCCCTTGTGGAGAAAGCGAAAATTACCAAGGATGTGAAGCGCTTAGAGTGCCAGAACCTTAAGAAGGATAGAGGAAAAAATAAGAGGGATTTTGGGCCCTCAAGTTCTTTTGGTGGGCTAGTCCGAGCTGAGGTCCCTGTTGTTGCTGTTAGACCGTAGCCTTGCGCTGATTGTAGGAGAGCTCACCAGGGTGAGTGCTGGAAAAGAATTGGGGCATGTTTTAGATGTGGGTCAATGGATCACCAGGTCAAGAACTGTACGCACAGGCCTATTCAAATGCAAGCCGCAGGTCAGAGCTATGTTCAACCAGGGAGAGGTGTCAACAACCATTGAGAGGCCGTGGTCAGGCCAGAGGAGGAAATGGATTGGGTGGAGGTCGTGGAGCACCGGGCAGAGGTGCTAGTAACACTGAAGTGAGACAACCAGCATTGGTCTATGCTGCTCGGCGTCGAGAGGATGGCGACGCTCTTGACGTCATAACTGGTACGTTCCTCATTTATAATGTACCATATACCGCTTCAATTGATATTGGGTCTACACACTCGTATATTGCATGTACTGTGTCTGGGATATTGGGTATGCAGATCAAAATTAATTATAGTGAAATGACGGTGATCAATCCACTGAAACAGTCGATTAGAGTGAATAAGCTGTTTAGAGGCGTGCCCCTAAAGGTCTAAGGGGTTGTCTTTCCGGTAGATTTGGTGGAACTACCGTTTGGCGAATTCGATCTTATTTTGGGCATGGATTGGCTAGTGAAACACCATGTGAATTTGGAGTGCGCTGCTAAGCCTATGGTATTGAAATCTTCTGAGGATGAGGAGGTGGCGGTGATAGGGAGCGAATGGATTATCTATCTAATGTATCTCAGCATTAAGGGCCGTGAAACTGGTTCGCAAAGGTTACGAGGCATTCTTAGCTTATGTCAGTAAATTTGATTCTAACGGTCTTTCTATTGGGGATGTCAGAACTGTGAAGGAGTTTTTGGATGTATTTCCCGAAGAGCTTCCTGGGTTGCCTCCAAATCGTGAGGTCAAATTTGGTATCGAACTCTTACCTGGAATATCTCCGGTGTCCATCACCTCTTATAGGATGGCACCGAAGGAGCTAGTAGAGTTAAAGGCTCAAATTCAAGAACTACTGGACCGAAGATTCATTCGGTCGAGTGTGTCTCTATGGGGAGCACCAGTGTTATTCGTGAAGAACGATGGATCCATGCGCATGTGCATCGATTATCGTCAACTGAACAAACTGAAGATTAAAAATAAGTACCCTTTATTGAGAATAGATGATCTGTTTGACCAGCTATGGGGAGCTTCAGTTTTCTCCAAGATAGATCTTTGATCTAGGTACCATCAGCTAAGGGTTAAGGAGGTAGATCTATATAAGATTGCGTTTAGGACTCAGTATGGGTATTACGAGTTCCTGGTCATGCCTTTGGATTGACTAATGCACCAGCTGCTTTCATCGATATGATGAACCGAGTATTCCAGCCCTATTTGGACCAGTTCGTAGTGGTGTTTGTAGATGACATCTGGTGTATTCAAGAACCGAGGAGGAGCATGATTCGCATCTTTGAACTGTATTGCAAATACTGAGGGGAAAATAGCTTTTGCAAAGTTTAGCAAGTGTGAGTTTTGGTTGCGGGAAGTGACATTTCTGGGTCACGTGGTGTCCGCCGAGGGGGTTAAGGTTGATCTTCGAAAAATTGAAGCCATATTGGATTGGAAACCACCAAAGATTGTATCTAGGATTCGAAGTTTTTGGGTCTGGCTGGGTATTACAGACATTTTGTAGAGGGGTTTTCATTGATTGTTGCACCTCTAACTAAGTTACTGTGTAAAGGGATATCATTTAATTGGATTGATAAGCAGCAGGAGAGTTTTGATAAACTGAAGAAAGTCCTGACTGAAGCCTCGGTGTTAATTCAACCAGAGTCTGGGAAAGAATTCATTACCTACTACGATGCGTCACACACTAGATTGGGATGTGTGTTGATGCAAGAGGGTAAGGTGGTTGCTTACGCATCACGCCAGCTTAAGCCTCATGAGGAGAATTACCCCACTCACGAGTTGGAGTTAGCTGCAGTGGTTTTCGCATTGAAGATTTGGAGGTATTATTTATACGGTGAGAAGTCTACTATTTATATAGACCATAAAAGCCTCAAGTATCTCCTTACTCAGAAGGAGTTAAATCTTAGGCAACGAAGATGGATAGAGTTGCTTAAGGATTATGATTGCTCGATTAAGTACCATCCGAGTAAAGCTAAAGTAGTAGTGAATGCACTGACCCATAAGGTTGTATCTAATTTGAGAGCAATGTTTGCTCGTCTCAGCCTATTTGAGGATGGTAGCCTGTTAGCTGAACTCCAAGTGAGATCGATCTGGATTGATCAGATTAGGGAAAAGCAATTGCTCGATAAATCGTTGGTCCCTTTTTTTCGACCGGTTGAGAGGGGGGAGACTGCGAATTTTGGGTTGAATAGTGAGGGAGTACTATGCTTTCATGGGAGAGTCTATGTATCGATGGATTCTGAGTTAAGGCAGTCTATACTGCGAGAGGCGCATAATAGTCCATACGCTATGCATCCTAGAGGAAACAAGTTATACCGAGATCTGCGTGAACTATACTGGTGGTCAGGGCTCAAGCGTGAGGTTACAGATTTCATGAGTAAGTGTCTGACATGCCAGCAAGTTAAGGCTGAGCATCAACTGCCCTCTGGATTACTACAACCCGTTAAGATTCCACTCTGGAAGTGGGAGAGGGTAACCATGGACTTTGTTTGTGGGCTACCTTTGACACCTACTAAGAAGGATTTAGTATGGGTTATTGTTGACCGACTGACTAAATTTGCCCACATCATATCGATCCGCACTGACTATTAGTTGCAGAAGTTGGCTAAGTTATACGTGGTGGAGATCGTGAGACTACATGAGGTACCAGTATCTATCATTTCGGATAGAAACCCTAGATTCACATCACGATTCTGGAAAGTGTTACATGAAGCTTTGGGTACAAGGTTGGATTTTAGCATGACATTTCATCCGCAGACTGATGGTCAGTCAGAGAGGGTGATCCAGATATTGGAGGACATGCTAAGAAGCTATGTAATTGATTTCAAGGGCAGTTGGGAAGACTACTTGCTATTAGCAGAGGTCACATATAACAATAGCTACCAATCTGGTATTTAGATGGCACCGTACGAGGCGTTATATTGTCGTAGGTGCCACACCCCTACCTGTTGGACAAAATTTGGTGAGTGGTGAGTTTTGGGGCCAGAGTTAGTTTTCGAAATTGAAGAAAAGGTAAAGTTGATTCAAGATCAGTTAAAAAAAGTAGCTGTTAGGAAAAAGTGGTATGCTGGCTTAAAGCGTAAGGAGATAGAGTACTCTTTGGGGATTATTCCTTCTTGAAGGTCTCACCATGGAAGAAGATTTTGAGATTTGGATGGAAGGGCAAATTGAGCCCTAGATTCATTGGACCTTACCGGATATTAAAGCATATGGGACCGGTAGCCTATCGACTTGAGTTACCTTCTGAGTTGAACTGGATACATGATGTGTTCCACATCTCCATGCTGAGGTGATACTATTTTGATCCCTCACATATAGTGCCAGTGGAAGAGATCGAGGTTAGGCCTGATCTAACTTTTGAGGAAGAACCGGTGCAAATACTGGATCGTGATGTTAAAGTGTTAAGAAGGAAATCTATTCCGTTAGTCAAGGTGATTTGGCGTAACCATGATTCAGAATAAGCCACGTGGGAACCAGAGGAGGCGATGCGACAACAATACCCTCACTTATTCTGACCAGGTAAATTTCGGGATCGAAATTTCCTTAAGGGGGCTAGAGTTGTAACGCCCCAAGAATGTGGGGTTTGTCTTTTTGCTAAATTGGCTTAAATCCAATGATGTGCTTGAATGGCTAGGTATTTGAGTGTATTTGGGGGTTCTTAGGAGGCCTGGGTTCGAGTTTGAACCATGGAAAAATTTTAATTTTTGCTCACAAGTGGAACTAGCAGTTAGCAGTAGGACTTATATATAATTATGTGTGTTCAATGACACAAAAAGAGCTTGTGAATCAGTGGCTGTGGCGTCACTAAGATGGCAAGGGGAGTGGGGTTCGAATCCCATGAATAATAAATGGGGGCTTTTATTTTATGTCTTGGGGGTGGAAGAGGTAGAGTTTGGATCAAACTCTGCAAAGAAGGTTGAAGAATTGGTCAATAATTTTGATTGGGACCCTGGGAGTAATTTAAGGAGGATTTGGTGGAGAGTTTGAGGGAGTTGGAGGTGTGTAGGAGTCTTGGCCAAATGTGGGAAAGGTTGAGTAGGGGATTTTCGGCTGGGGAGTTGTCAGTTGTGCATTTTCAGCAATTTGGGTAAGTGAATAAGCCGAATTTTCTCTTTGGTTTTCTAAGTTTTCTTTTGTTTCGTTTCGGGAATCATTCCTTTTGTCTTTCCATTCCAACTCGATCTTATTCAGTTTGAGATTCAATCATCCTTGAAGTGCTACGGTGGTCGATGTAGAAAAATCGGCTAAGGTTCAATTTGCTTCAGTCGAAGCATCTCGTGTCATCTTTTACCTTCCACGTCTTATTCTTCTTTTTCCTTTTCATTGTTATTTTTCTGTGTTGCCTACTTGCTGTTGAATCACTTCCTCTCTTTTTGGGTTCTTCCTTGGCCGAAGACAACCCTTCTTTCCCTCTTGATATTCTTTTCTTTTTGTTGCAAGTTACCCAAACCCCTTTCTCTCTTAAAACCTTGGTTCCTCTTGTGTTGGCCGAATCTATTAAGGCCTAGGGATCTTTTCCTCTTCGTTCTAGCCATTTTCAAATCTGGTCGATCGGTTGGTAAATGGTGGCTATATCTAGATTGGCTTTTTCTCCTTAATCAATTTTGTGTCTCTTAGGCTGAAGGGTTTGTCCCTAGTTGCCGTGGAGATGTGTTTTGCTAACACTTTCTTTCTCGTCGATTTTTGCTAGGGACTCGTTTTCCTTAGCCAAGGGGGGTGGGCCGAATACTCTTCCACTGCAAGAGATCTAACGTTTCATGGTAAGTGAAGTTAGTTTGATTAGCGTTTCAATATTTTGGATTAACAAGTGTTATGACTAATCAAGGGGACAGTTGTTATCATAGGTGTCTTGGAAACACGTCAAACTACAACCCATAACAGGTGTGTAATCGTACACCCGATTTTGGTTCTATCAATATAACGCATGAAGGTGTGTATTCACACCCCGGATGGAATGTGAATCGGCTAAAGTCAAAAAATCGATAAGCTGAAACTTCAACATTTGAGGGCTCTCGAGCGTACGAGCGCTCGTAGAGATAAACTGAGCCACAATCGTTGTTGATAGACTGTTGAGGCCGCCACGAACATTCTCGTGTGCCTAAGTCATAATGGGCCTCGTTGGGTCGAGATGGGCCATTGGGCCTATGTAGGTAAAATTCACAATAGTGTCAGATAATGGATTGGGATACGAAGTTCACATAACCGCGACCGAAATTGGGCTGATTGGGCCACATGAGAGTGTGGGCCCGCTTGGGCTGAAAACTGGGCATTGGGCCCAATTACACCGTTTCAACCAAAAAGGGTATCTACATCGCTCAAGGCAAATATAGGCCTTCAGAAAGACCATTTTAGGAAAATTACGACAATACCCTCGATGGGTAAAATTATCGAAATACCCTCAATGGGTAAAATTATCAAAATACCCTCGATGGGTAAAATTACCGAAATACCCTCGATGGGTAAAATTATCAAAATTCCCTTGATGGGTAAAATTACCAAAATACCCTCGAAGGGTAGAATTATCGAAATACCCCTAAGGGGTGAAATTACTATTTTACCCCTGATTGACAAAATGATTATTATACCCCTCGTGGTAGTAAGTGATGTTTGTGTGATATTTATATGATTGATTATGTTTGTGACATACTGTATACACGAATTAATTATGACACGACATTCTACTTGGGGTGGGGACTTGTAATTGGAGGAAGTACTGTACTAGTGGCTCTGCCACTTTTTACAGATCTAGTGGCTTTGCCATGTATTTTGATTTTAGTGGCTTGGCCACCTTTATTGTCACTAGCGGCTTTGCTACGTTACTACTAGCATATGCTGCATTATTGGTGTGTTGGCTGGGTGGGTCGACTTGGTCCCCACATGATGTGTTGGTTGGTACGGGTGGTGTGTTGGCTGGATTGGGTTGGGTTGCATCTCTGTACTGCACTATTATGATTTGGGCTTAGGCCCACACTACTATTGTATAGGGCTAAAGCCCAGACTGCACTGATACTGAATAGGTCTCAGGCCTAGACTGTTATTGCATGATTGGGGATTACACATTAAGTTCTCGTAACTCACCCTTTTGTCTTACTGTGCAGGTAATCCCCAACCTTAGATGATTTGGAGTTGCGAGGGACTCGGAGGTGGCCACACGCTCGATATGTTTTAATCTTAGACTTAGTTACTTTATTTTTAATATTTTGGGTTAAAAATTATGTAATAAAGCCAATTGGGGTTTTGAATTTTATTGGTGGTTCTCTTTATTTCAACCTGCTAGTCTAGGAAACTCAGGTTTTTAAAACAATAACTGTTTTCTTAAAATCACGTTTTCAAATCTTAAATTTACAACTACAAAAGGCTTCCACTATTTTAATTCGGATTAACAAGCTTACAATAAGTGATATGGCCTATAAGTGGACAACATGGTTTACAACTCTAACGTTTTCAAAACAATTGTTAAATGGGATTTAAAATTTAGTAACGAACTTTTATCGACAAACTTAGTTTTCAAGCGACACTTCGATGTGACACATCAAATCCGGTCGTAACGTCTAGGCTGGGTTTGGGGTGTTACATATTCCTTATTTGGTCCAAAAAGGGATTTTTTTGTTAGAATTTCATATAATCCAACTTATTATCATCCTAGTTAGTCACAACTAACTTAAATTTCCCTTTTTGGTCAAACTTGCACTTTAGTCCTCAATGTTTTTCAAAATTTTTATTTAGTCCTTAAATCACCCTTTCTAGTTCCAAAACACTTTCCATTAATTCCCATATCCAAAATCAACTTTATTCCCATAATAATTTTTTTAATTTTTATTGAATTTTTTTATTAATTCACTTATTTGACACCAGTGTATCGCTACGTGTCCAATCGAAAATTTCAGTGTGTTACATTAGAACTATATAGGGGTAAAAATGAGCTTTGGTGGGCTGAAAATTCACAAAAAATGGTAGGAATCTTGCCCAGAGACTTAGGTGTCAATATATATCCCTCAGGTTTTGATACCTAGGGTTGTGTATCGGTACTGGCCCAATTACTATATCTTTTTAGCTACTTACTTGATTTCTTCCAATACCTATAGTTAGGGTACTAAAACCTAGGCCCCTAAAGCTGAAAATTAGTCCAAAAACACTTAAAAACATGTCCAAACACAAACATATCATTTTTAGAAATTATAAGACATGATAAAACAAATTTAAGTCCCCCTTCAAGCTTAAGACACACATCACAAACATATTTAAATTAAATGATGAATTAAAGTTCAATTGATAACACATGTTTTCTTACTCTTTTTCTTGCCCTTCCTTGTGCTAACCTCGGATCTAATATTTACACATCAAAACAAATATCATAATCCACATTATTTCGAACACATGTGTGTTCCCATAAGTTCAAGGCTCTTTGCCATTGTTAGCAACTAACATGCCCAACCAATAGCCCACCTTATTCGCCTATTTGGTTAGCAACTAACATGCCCTACCAATGGTCTATTACATTCTCCAATGTAGTTGGAAACTAACATGCCCTACCAGTGGCCCACCTTATTCGCCTATCTAGTTAGCAACTAACATGCCCTACCAGTGGCCCATCTTATCCGGATACTGAGTTTGCATACCAAGAAAGTCGTGTTTGTTTCCTGTCACTTTCATGCACATGCAAATGATTACATGTAATAGCTTGCCATATTTTATGAGGTCGGTTTCACCTAAATTCATAAGCGGTAACTATGAAAACTAGAACTTAGTAATATATAAAAACTTGGTGGAACTCACAGATGACTAAAACAAACTGGATACTCACAAAAGATCTCAAAGTAGCTGGTTACATCACAAGTCTTTTTCTATAATCCAAAACTTTTACTCGTTATTCGGGCACTCGTTGGTTCTTCTCCAATGAGGTTATTCCCTCTTTTCTCGAGGTACAAGAATAAAAACAAGGTAGAAGAGAGGGAAGAAAAGAACCCCCAATATAAAAACCAAACTGTTATTTATAGCCCACATGGCTCTCATAATAACCCTACACGTGGCCCACCATGTGAAGCAAACTCAACCCCATTTTGTGGCTGACCTAATAATTTATAGACAAATCCTACCTTAAACATCCTTACACTCTAGTCAATTTCCAACTAGATCTTAACAAGGAAACAACTAAAACTGAACAGTATACCCATGTGCTCGTAAAGAAACTATCGGGTCCCTAACCTAATAATCCGCCACTGGCGAATACTAACAGAAGAGTCTGCCAACACAAGGCATACCAAGAGAATCCGCTAATTGGTAGGTTTTCCATAACGACCACACTAAGACGTATGGATCAATAACCTATACTTCGCCAAAAGACAAACCTCCAACCAGGTTTTTACATACTTACCTGATTTGCCAAATAATCCACCAATCATGGCACAACAACCAACACTAACTTTGCCTAGTGGATAGGGCATACATCAATCTTCATTTGCTTATATTTTAACCAAAAATTCACCCACACTAGACACCAACTAGTACTATGTCAAGCAAGGTGTTACAATTATCTCACCCTAAAAAAGAATTTTGCCCACGAAATTCTTTACCATCATGTACAACATCTTCTTGAACTCTCAAATCACAAACACTGGCTATTTCTCTTGAGCTGGTCTTAATAGAACTTCTACTCGGGGTTCTTAAGAAATATTTTGATCTCAAAGTAGCCTTTGCTCTCACGTCACATTGATTTCTGCCAATTGCTTGGGCTGATCATTCAGATTGGCCTCTAATCCTTGCCGGGTAATCTTAAACCAAATGGTCAAGTAACCCACATTCGCAATAGACTTTCATCGCATTGCAATAAATTACCACATGTTTTCTCTCACAAGTATTACAAACAGGAGTCTTTATCTTTTTTGATCCACCAAAACTTGCCATAGGTGTAGTATAATGCTCATTACTATCACGATGACTTCCCATCATTTGAGAATCTCTTACCGACTCGTAGGATAAATTCTTCACATCTTTAGGCTTCTTAAAATTTGTGGTAGGGATTAGATCAATATTCTCATGCTCATTTCTTTCTCTCTCCTACCCTTTACATCTATCTTGAATAATTGTTTCCATCTTGTGAGCCTTGGCTATCATGGCTGTTAAACTCTAAACTTCTAAAGCTGCCACTACAGCACAAATTTCATCTCTTAAACCCCACTCAAATTTATCGTACAGAGCTTTTTCGGTCTGGAATATATCCCTCACACGACTTAGCTTGGAGAACTCTCGCTCATATTTTAACACTGACATTCGTCCTTGTCTAAGATATAATGATTCTTCATTTGTTCCACATACATCATATTCACATATTTCTCTCTTAATTTCAATAAAAATAATTCCCAGTCTACATGTTCTTTTGGGGTCATGCGTACCAACATTTACCACCATTGATATGTCTTTCCCTCTAATAACAAAACAT
Source organism: Gossypium rotundifolium (assembly GCA_025506655.1). NCBI lineage: Eukaryota > Viridiplantae > Streptophyta > Magnoliopsida > Malvales > Malvaceae > Gossypium > Gossypium rotundifolium. The sequence continues at coordinate 103,785,196 of CP106723.1, read as the reverse complement.
CGTATAATAGACTATCTATTGACATACTTTTCAACTCTGCAATCACCCTTCTTAGATGAGATAACCACTTTTCTACTACAATGGGGTCATCACCTTTATCCCCTAAAAGTTTCTTAGAACCACTCTTCTGTATCTTCCTTACGAGATCTCCCCAAAACTGGTTCACATTTAATATCGCTAGAATAGGTGCCCTTGGTGGAGCAGCATCTGACTGAGATTGAGGTTGGCATGAGGCACATGAGTAGCTCTCATAAATTGGTCAAAAAATAGTTCCATCATCTTGAAAAAAAAACCTCTCATGGAATTTTCAGTTGCCCCTTGATCAGTTGAACGTTCCAAACCACAAGTTTGAGGAATATTACTCTCCATTCCTTCTCCAACAACATCATGTGAATTTGAAGACATTCTAAACTACATACATAAAAACACTGTACCAAACTACAAGAGACTAACCAGAAACATGTAACATGCATATCTGGGTGACTTAGCTTTCGATTTTTTGAGAATTGGCTCAACCTAAACTATGATACCAAACTTGTAATACCTAACCCCCACTGGTAGATTAAAGTGTTACATTGAAAATAATCTTAAACTTGGTTCGTATCTTTATTAAGGTTTCAGCGTATATCCACTAAACTGGGGCATTAGCCCAAAAGTTTTAAATGACAAAGAAATCAAATCAGGGATACGCCATATAATATAATACATAATTGAAAATAAATTTTCAGTAAAAGCCTTACAAAATTGATATGTTTGTAGAAAACGTAAGGCGAGTTATTTCCCACAAAAAAGTTTCAAGTGCATCATTGGTAGTTAAATATCATTTAAATCAGCTTGGCATATACGTTTAAAGATGATCTCATAAACCATAATTCAAAAAGGTTTAACCTATACTTCAAGAGTATGCAAACATTCTCTTAAAATGGTGATCTGGAGAAATATGTAAATTATTACAAATGTTGGTTACAAAATATAGCTACACACCACTCGCTCAAAATGAAAGTATATGCATGTCACAAAACAAACGTAGGCGCGGCTCACAATAGAGATCACCTTATCTGGCTGAGTCCTTTCTATGAGTCCAAAATAAAATTCTCAACCCTTTCCAAAGAAAATTCTAGGAGCAGGAATAATTTGGGTGTATATATAATAATAAGTTGAAAAAATTCTTGTAGAGATAATTAGGCTTCTACCCTCTTTGTAACAGCCTATTTTTAGTCAAATTAGAATAGTGGTTTCGGGACCATAAATTCGAGGTAGAAATATTTATTTTATTATTTTAATGTCTACAGCATGATAGTATGATTGTGTAAAAACTTTGTTAAGAAATTTTATCGTTTGAGTGCTTAATTTGATAAAAAGGACTAAATCGCGTAAAGTGTAAAAGTTGTGTTCTAATAGCTAAAGGTGTCTAATAGCCATGGAATTTTAAAGTGGAGGTCCTTATGTTGTAGTTAAACCATCCATAATGTGAGTGGACATATTTTGACACATTATTAGGTGTTTTAAAAGTTATTAATTAAGGTTAAAATTGTAATTTAGTAAATTAAACTAAGTAAAATATAGAAAAACAAATTTGTCATCTTCCTTAGTGTGTTCATCCACCAAAAATAAGCTAGGAAATCACCATTAGTAGAGCTTCAAGGTTCGGCCAAGTTCCCTTTATGCATGTAAGTGATTTTTAACTTGGTTTTTAATGATTTTTATGTTTTCAGAGTCGTTGTAGCTTAATCTAGCTAGCCCAGAGACTAATTTGAAAAATTGTTAAAAGTTTAGGGTTTTACCATTGATAAATATATGTGTGTTTTGATGTTTGATGATATAAAATGAATGGTTGTTGTTAGACAAACAACATTTGTTAAGTGATTTTTTATAAAATTGTCAATTAGGGATTAAATTGAGAAATGTGATAAATTGTGTGGTAAATGTGAGAAATAATGAAAAATATGGGCTGCTATGATAATAATGAAATTTTGGCTAGCATGGGTATAAGTTGAATTTCATGAATGAGCATTTTTATGAGCTAGAGACTAAAATTGTAAAGAAGTTGAAATATTAGGGGCAAAAGTGTAAAGTTACCATAATAGGTAATTTGGATTAAATTGAATAGAATGATAATTAAAGAAGTTAAATTTTATTATATATAGATCAAGAAAATCAAATTTCGGATCTAGATCTGGGGAAAAATAAAGTATTGGACTAGTCGATCCTGTTCCGACGTTTTTGTGATCGAGGTAAGTTCGTATGTTAATAAACATTAATATAATTGTGTTTTAAATGATTTATTATTGAATTAATTACGAATATAATCTTATGGAAATGTTCGATGAAGATTCGGTAATGTTAAACCCCGGTTGAACCTTAGGAATAGATAGGATACAAATGACATGTCATTAGGGGTTATTGTGTTTGGGTGCTGGTCCGTATGTTCTACCGGTGGCTGAGTTATTCGGTATGTGTTGTGGATCCTCGTCAGCTTGTGTGAGCAGCATCGTGTAGTTACGTCTTGACCATCAGCTTGTGTGAGCAAACCCGATGTAACATCCTGAAAATGGGCCTATGCATTTTTGATTTAATTATACGAAATGGCATGTCTTATGTATTATGAATGTATGGTGAACATTTTTGGAAACTTGGAAATGTTAAGTTTAAAAGAGGAAAGTGAACATTTTTGGAAACTTGGAAATGCTAAGTTTAAAATAGGAAAGTGAACATTTTGGAAACTTGGAAATGTAAGGAAATGTTTTAGAAATGTTAAGTTTAAAGAGGAAACTAAAACAAGGTGGTCTTAAGAAAATTAATAGAATAAATTTGACACAAGAACGGGCTTGGAGAAGTGGCTAGGAGGCACCACTTAAAGCCCAAGAAGTGACGCCACAATCAAGGGGAAGGAGCCTAGGTTCGAGTCACGTGGGAAGCAAATAAAGAGTTTTATTTTGCTGCAAGGAGCAAGGAGTTGGACGACACCAAGGCACTTGGGAAAGAGTTTAATTCTCTTTAAAATTCGGCTAAATAGGTGGATCAATGATGGATAATTATTGTTTAAGAGATAAGAGATAATTAAGGATTATTTCCATTAATTTTTTAATAAAGATAAGAGAAGTGATGGCCAAGTAAGGAGTCTTGGCCTAGTAATTTCGACAAAAGGAGGAAAATAAGGCTATTCATCAATCTTCTCTTTTCCATTGAAGTCTCTGCTGAAAATTTCCTAGCAAACTCTCTCTTTCTATCTTATTTTTGCCATAGCCGAAATCTTTTTCTCCATAAGTCCACCATTGCCGAATCCCCTAGTGACTTTTTTCCCTCTCTTTTCTTTTGATAAACCGACAACACAGATAACCTTTAGCCGATTTCTTGTTAAGTTCCAAAAGCCAAAAACTTGCTATTATCAAGACCATAGCCGAATAGTTTGGGACTTCAAGCAAGGGGTTGTCGACTTGTGCATTAAGGGTAAGGTTAGTGATTATCGATTTTGATTCTTTTTCTTCTAAGATTAAAATCGAAACCAAGAAATCTAACCCCATTATTGTGTTAGTCGAAACTTGGAAAGAAGGCTTCGGGATCTGTCCATAAGTCGACCATAAGAAAGGAATCTTCCAAGATCTAAGGTAAGGAAGATATTCGGCCACAGGCCACTTTTACCATGTTTACATGTTAGAAATTAATATAACATGTGTCAAAGTGATTTTGACAGATACCAAAGGGCTAAATAGAAATTTCGGATTTCAAATCACAAGGTAAAGTATATATATATGCAATCGACCAAGGCTTATTTTAGCACTAGATATATTTTCTTACATGATTTAAAAGCCGAAAACTAATCTATGAAGGGATTTAATACCAGCCGATTAAAAGGAAGGGAGTTTACAACATTCCGGGATTTGATTAGTAAACAAATCGACACCAAGGTAAGTTTTAGTGTACTAATCCTACTAGGATTTGGATTTATGGCCGAATGGCTCTTTACTAAGTATTAAATGATTGATTAAATGTAGAGATTTAAGATCTAAGGCATTAGATCAAGCTTTTCGGATTTCAAATAATTTGTTAAGTGAATCGGTGTGTACCCACACTATCTTTTAATAATATTTATGGCAATATTAAATATATGCATGAATGTGAATATGGCTAAGTACCATGTTAAGGTACAAAGCACTCAGGTACATTTCCTACTCCTACTAGGATTACATTAAATATCTGTTACGACACACATATGACATTATAAGAATGTGAAATAAGAATTTGGCATGTTAATGCATGATATGCATGATATGGGGCATATGGGTTATATGAAAAGGGGAAGTGAATGTGGTGACCTAAGACCACGATATCTGAATGTGGTGACCTAAGACCACGAATTTTATAAGCGCGATGAGCACGTCGACTGCAGCGACTGCTTTCGATGGTGTGTAGCGGATGGAGGGTTGCCTTAGTAGTCCCCACGGTGTGCAGGATGGTACGGGTGATGTGTAGTGAATGGCATATAGGTTTGGGTTCGGGTTGCATCATTATTTCCTATCTGTTATTGAATATGCATGTAATATTTGAACATATGCCTAAATTATTAAATTTTAGTGTTGGTTACACATTGAGTCTGTTTGACTCACCCATTGTGGGATTATTTTTCAGGTAACAATTAGTAATGGATCCGGGTCGGCAAGAGCTTAAAGGTGGCCATGCACAGCAAGGAATTTATTTAATTTGGATTTCTATTTCATTAAGTACTTTGAATTTATTTTTTTGGGAATTATTTGATGTAATAAGGCCATAGTAGAACTACTTTACTTTGCTTTTATTTATTAAGCTTACAAACTTTTATTCATTACAGGATTAAGTAAATTTATTTTAAAACAAAGCCTAAACGTTTTATCACCTAAAGTAAAGGATTTTAATAATGAAATAAACTTGTTTCCAACTCAAGCCCAACCCAAAAAAATCCTTCTTTCAAAACACACAAGTTTTTCCTAAGTAACAAAAGAACTTGAAACGGTTTACACCAGGGAACATACCAGATCCGATCAAGGCTCGTGGGCCGGGTTTGGGGTGTTTCACCCGATGATAGCTCGAGAGTGAACATTATATGAGATATGAGATTGAGATAGCTTTGGCTATGTATTGGCACTTAGGGTGTGAGATTCCCTAGTATCCGATATTATTCCAAATGGTTCAACGGGTATATCGAAGATATGAAATGGTGAGAGATTGATACGAATTAGTACATGTATGTTCATGAACTATACAATCATTGAATCGAAAAAATTGATGGAATTCATGTTTAACCTTTGAGATTGAATATATGTGTTAAGTTTTGGATTTAAATTGAATTGGATTATGTGATGTTTAAGTATTTGAATTGTAATTGAATAGTAAGTTTACTTATTAATCATACGAGCTTACTAAGCTTTATAGCTTACTCTATTTACTTTTTCATATTTTATAGTGATATCGAAGCTTTCTCAGTTTGGGAATTGTCGGAGATCTCATCACACTATCCAGCTATCGTTTTTGGTACCTTTGAACTTATGTATTTTGTTATATGCCATGTATAAGAGTTGTGGCTAATATGGTTTATATGTTTATAATGGACTTAGCCAATTGATTTGGCTTGTAAATGAATTATGTTTTGGTTATGTGTATAGCCATGTAATTTGGCTTATTTTGGTATATTTGGTTATGTATATATATGTGTGTGTGTGCAAATGATCTTTTGTTGTGTGGTTGTAATTTTTAAGTTAATGCTTGTTGTGAATTGGTATTTTGAGTACCAAATGGTTGAATTTTAAGATATGGTATGTATGTGGTTTTAGGCAATATAATGCATAGTTGATAGTGACCATTTAGGTGATTTTAGATTGAAATAGGTATGAAATTGAATGGCTAATTGTGATACACATGTGCCTTGTGGTTATTAGTATTGATATAGCATGAATTGAACTTGGTTTAGATTGGTTTGAATGCCTATTGAAGATATGGTCATATGTAATTTGGTTTGTGTAGGTGAATGCAAATTTGGGTGAGAAATATGGCTTGGAAAATAGCCTATTTTTGTCCACATGGGCAGAGACATGGGCGTGTGTCTCAGCCGTGTGTGACACATGGTTAGGTGGCATGTCCGTGTGTCCCCTGATGTTTAATTAGAAGCCAAGTCAGTATGCTCCACATGGCTCAGTACACGGGCGTGTGACTTGGCCATGTGGCTTAAGTTAGTATACCCTCTAGTTTTCACACGGCCTATCGGACGGTCTGGCACACGGGCGTGTGAGGTCATTTCAAATGGTACACGGGCTAGTTACACAGGCGTGTGGTTGGCCATGTGATCCAAGTCAGAGAGTTACATGGTGTCGGACATGGGCTGGGACATGGCCATGTGGTCCCATTTTGAATGTCCACATAGCTTGCTACATGGGTGTCTCTTTGGCCGTGTGAGACAGAAGGCCGGGCCACACGGGCGTGTGTCCCTTGTATTTTGAAAAATTTTCTATGTTTTCCAAAAATTTCCTAAGTTTTCAATTTAGTCCCGAACCACTTCTAATATTTATTTTTGGCCTCGAGGTCTCGTGTTAGGAACTATATGATTGTATATGTATGGTTTTTAATTGATGTGAAAATTGTAATTCGAATTGTATGATTGTTTATGAGATTAGTCCAATAATGCTTCGTAACCTTATTCCAATGATGGATACGAGTTAGGGGTGTTATACTCTTACATAAGACAATGGTGGATACCTATCTCTAGCGGATAGTATCCTCTCGTGGACTCTACATCTATCAAATACAATATATAACAACTTTCCAGAGAATAGTTGCCTTAGCATCAATAAATTATATACTTCGCTTAAGGAACATGAATGTTACCAACTCTTACTTTTAACATCTCAGACATATTGATCGAATGGTACTTACATGCCTATTAAATTTAATTTCACTAGGGCGGATACCATATGCCAAGAAGAATAACTTAGCAGATACGCTGTGTAACACCCCAAACCCGACCTAGAAGTTAGGCCCAAATCTGGTGTGTCACATTGAAGAGTTTTTCGAAAACCATGCTTTCATTAGAAACCTTTCTTACAACTTAAAACTTTCTACTATTCAAAAACCTCAGATTTCGTTTGCTTATTTTCAAGACGTAGTTTATTAGAAATCATTTTTGGAAAACATTATTATCTTTAAGACCTTGTTTGTTGCGGAAGCTAAATTTAAAACAGTTGCGAAACGTGATATTTTGAAAAATAATAGTTATTTTCGAAAAATCATGTTCTACTTCTAGCAATTATAAACAATCAATAAAATCCCAAAACATAAAGTTCAGAAATCTTAAGGCCTTATTACAAAATTAATAACCCAATAAATTAAACCAAAATAAAATAGGAGTTGCTAAGTTTAACTTTAAAGCCAATTGGACGTGTGGTCACCTCCGAGTCCCTCCTAGCTCTGATCCGTCTAAGGCTAAGGATTACCTGCACAATTAAAAACGGGGTGAGTTTATGAAAACCCAGTGTGTAGTCCCCTTACCGAGTAGCAATCAAGATACGTATGAAGCGAAACCTAAGCATGCAGGGCGAAGCCCTTTCAACGATAAGAGTACAAGATGAGATCGAGCATACATGGGTTAAATCCCACTACGAAATCATTTGCGTCACAGCCCATAATAGTATCAATTGGGCCTAGCCTAACCAATAATAGAACAAGTGGCCTAAGCCCTGTACAATTACAGATCTCATAAACAGATATGCAACAGTATGAGGATGCAACCCAACCCAACCCAGTCCAACCAACACACCACCCGTACCAACCTTACACACCATGTGGGGACCAAGTCAACCTACCCAGCCCTACACACCAAGAGCGCAGCCGAGCTTCCAATATCAACGCAGTAAAGCTGCCAGTAACAATATACGTGACTGAGCCACTAAAATCAGTATATCGTGGTAGAGCCACGAATCAGTATAACGTGGCCTAGCCACCAGTACAATACTTCCTCCATAAGCATAACCCAACCCAATGCAGTATGTCGTGTATGTTATGCTCAATCATTACACGAGTATGCAAAATGGCCATGCCTAGTAACCGTCATTTCAACACATATTAACAGCAAATCAGACACACGCCTACAGTCAAGTCGGTTAAACCACAGTCATACAATCACAGTCAAATCATGGCACCAAAATCAGTCTTTTACCCTCAGGGGCAAAATAGTCATTTTACCTTGTAAGGGTATTTCGATAATCCTACCCTACAGGGGTAATTCGGTAATTCTACTCATAACTAATCCATGTATGTAGTGCATCTCAAACATAATCACTCATACAATTAACATATACAACACTGGTACTACCCCGAAGGTACCATGATCATTTAATCAGTTAGGGGTAAAATGGTCATTTCGCTTCGTAAGGGCATCTCAGTAAATTTTACCCGTCGAGGGTATTTTGGTAACTTTACCCATAGAGGATATTTTAGTAATTTCACAAATTAGGGGTATTTTAGTAATTTCTCAAACTAGGGTATTTCAGTAATTTTATAAACTAGGGGTATTTCAATAATTTCACAAATTAGGGTATTTCGATAATTTCATAAATTAAGGGTATTTCGATAATTTCATAAATCAGGGGTATTTTGGTATTTTCACAAATTAGGGGTATTTCGATAATTTTACAAACCGAGGGTATTTTGATAATTTTACAAACCAAGTGTATTTCAATAATTTTTCAACCCCTCAGAAGGTCTATAGTCGCCTCGAGCGACTCAAGTATTATAAACAGAGATAATGATGCGAATGGGCCTAAGGCCCATTCTCGACCCAAGTGGGCCCACACGATCATGTGGCCCATTTAGCCCAAATCTAGCCACAGATTTGAGATTCACATAGACCAGTCCAATATCTACTACACAATCATACAATTTATTCATATGGGCCCACAGGCCCGCGCTCCGAGCACTCCTATGCCCAAATGCCCACCAAGGTATCTCCTTACTCTCCTCATAGATTGCTCTATTTAAAGCCAGCTTCTCACCTTCACTCATGCTAGCTTTCTGATGTGGGATCCTACCTTCAGCAGAGTTTAATTCCATCTTAAACACTTGCCGCCCCAACTTAGAAAAATAAATATCCCCTATTTGCTTACAATGGGATTTGAACTCAGGCTCCCTTGTAACATAATCCTCACCGCTAGCCACCTTACCAACTATCTCCTTATTATCTTAAAACACGTGCAACTAAATATAAGTCTATGGCCAAAGTCTAAGTTCCTTAAAAAAAGTAATCAAAATGGAATGCAAGCACCAAGACTTGAACCTTAGACCCCTTGCTTCCTTGTGTGGCATCATTCCCTTGTCTCCTATGTGGCGTCATTTGCCACTAGACCACAACTCCTTTTGTGTTATTTTTCTCCATATTTTATTCTTAAAGCCTACTTACTAACTCCCAGGGTTATACTCACCTAAAACCAAAATTTTCCTAAAACCCAAGTTTGATCCCGGGACTTCATAGAAGCCCACTAACCTTCTAAAATAACTCACCTAATAGGTCCAACTTGCATTAGTACTGTTCTCTCGTTCTCAAAAACTTTAAACACTCCCACTCCCAAGGCCCAATAGGTCCAATTCCAATATAGTTAGAACCATGAATATAGTTTAAACATGATTATATAGAGAGTGTCATCATTGTCGGATAGCGTAGGGTGATAGATTTATCATATTGAGAAAACCATCATTATTAGGCAACCTGGGGTGGTAGCATGTACATGTATAACATCATCGTTGCCAAGTAACTAACAGATCCATGTATCCATTCTAAATCTGAGTTTGGTTAAATGATATATGAAGTGGAATGATATCGAATTATAAAATGCAACAACATGTGAAAGATCGTGTGAAATAGTTTAAAATGAGCCCTAGGGGCGATTCAATATGAATGAACTAATAAGTTTGAAATTGATTGAAATAGTAATATGTGAATGATTTTTTACATATTTATACAAATACAAACCGATAATTGTATTCTTGTGAATGATAATGTGAAATGAGTAAAAGGTGATATGGCAAACATATAGAGAGAATGGAATAGTTTAACTACATGAATTGGTTATTTTGTTAGTTATTAGTTAACTTGTTACAAATGAAAGAAATGTTACTTTATGATGAATAACATGAATGGTATGTTTAGGTACCTAGAAAATGAACTAAAGTGTAAAATGAATATGTTCAAGTTATGTAGTAATGGTAGATTTGGCATGAATATGTATATGAATGGGTGTGTAAGATTTATTATATGCATGACCATATGAAAATGAAGATGTATGACATGAAATGGCATGAGATTAGGTTATGAGTTGAATGTGTGCAATTGTATAAGCTTATTTCATATTATCTTGAATCATGGAAGTACCATTGATGTTTTCACACAACATATGAATTGTTTACTCCGTGCGCAAGTATAATAGATTCCTAAGAGTTCAAGCAATAGTTCTAGCATCCAAGAAGTGGTCCCTCGACTAAGAAATATTTGTATATATCTCATTTTATTTAAGTATGGCATGTACCTAGGTTGAGTCATTTTTGGGCATAAGATGTGCTTATGTGAATGATTTAAGCTTGAAATGATATTTTATAAGTAGTCAAATGTTAAAAATATATAATTGAGTTTTCTATAGAGTTTGAAATGTAAGGAATGCTATTATACTATGGTAAAATGAAGTGTGAAATCATGCCACTTGTTTAATATAGTTAGAACCATGAATATAGTTTATATGTTGAATGAATTGGTTAGATACTTAAATTACAAATGTGATTGTATAGGTATGGTATAAATGTTTAGAATTAAACTTGTTTATGTTGACTATTTGGATGGGAAATGTGGTTGAAAAATATAGGTTGGTTGCTTTGGTCAATTGTAGGTTGGTGTCACCTTGAACTTTTAGAAATAGTTTGTCACGTCGCGATGTCAAGCATTTATTGTTGTGACAAAATTAGGTCTCTGTGTCACAATACGACATCAAGTAATGCTCTCTATGATGAGGCTAAGTCAGTATGTGATTTCACGATGAGGAACCCCCAAAGTTGCAATGTCAACGTTAAACTTTGAAACATTTACAAATTGGTCCTAACTCGATCTCGGGTTAGAAATAGAGTTTTTGTAAGCTCGTATAATACCCAGAAATGAATACATATGGTTTTACACAATTTTTTTCTTATATTTAATTGTTCAATAGTTAAAATAGAGTGTAAAATGATCATAGTTGCTCTAGGAATGAATATGATACCTTATAGCTCAAACTTGACGTTTGGGTTCGGTATGGCATATTACATTTAGTTCTACCTATTGGGCTGAGTGCGACTAAAGCGTAGGACTCTTTTCTACAAAGAAACCTTCAAGAATACCTTATCACCCACTAAGTAATCAAAATCTTTCCATTTCAGATCCATATATGAATTCTACTTAATGGAAGCCGCTTTTAATTTACCTCATATCAGCTTAACTACCTCTCCTACTTCCTGAATCAATTCTGATAATATTTTTTTTATTTTTAAACAATTTTAACTAGAATCAAGGTGTTCTACACCCCCGACCATATAATGTTTCATAAGGGGCCATTTGGATACTCGACTACAAACTATTATTATACACAAATTTAGATAACGGTAAATCACGTCCTAGCTAGATTTGAGATCAATCACAGTGGCTCGCAACATATCTTATAGCATCTAAATAACACACTCTGAATGGCCATCAAACTGAGGATGAAAAGCTATTTTAAATTCAACCTCATGTCTAAGGATCCATGCAAGTGCTTCTAGAATCTTTAGGTAAAATGAGGGTCTCGGTTAGAGATAATAGATACAAACATGCCATGTAATCTAACTATCTTGCGGATATATTCTTCAGCTAGTTTCGGAATGACCAATCAATCCTTACTGGAAGGAAGTGAGCATCCTTCCTAACTCAATAAAAATCACACAAATGAAATTTATTTTCATCGAGCTGAGCAAGCATCGCTCACAATTTAAATTCTACTTTCTACTTAGAGCATTGTAAACTCGAAATTATATAGGGTTTTTTTTATATATTTTTATCACCTTTTTACTTAATAAATGTGTTTATCTTGAGCAATTATCATTGAAATAAGTGAATTTTACTTAATTAGTAATTTTAGACATGAATTTTGAAAGTATGTGAAATTACGCTTAATTACATGATTTTCATGCATATTTTATATTAATTCATGTTAATTTATTGATGTATGTATTTTTCATTATGTAGGAGGTTCATTGGAGATATGATTTAAATAAATAAAGCATAAACATGTACAAGTTATCCATGTGGACGACAAGGCCATGCAATTTGGGGCATGAGGTTGACTACTTGACCCAATAAAGAAGGTGATGAAAGATGAACATGCCTGCTAAGTTTTGGACTGAAGAATTGTCCAACAAGGAGAACTAAGAGCCCAAATTCAGCACTTAAAGGTGGTTGCCCAAAACATGTTTTAGGATAATTAATTGAAGGTCTTTATCATTGGTAGATAATCAAAATGCAACCCAACAACCTTTCTGTTGAAACCGTCCACTTTATCGTTATTTTTAGCTTGAAATTGAAATTTAAATTGAGAAGACTTGGTCATCCCTTGCTCCTTTAAGCATGTCCGGCCACATGAGAGAAGGAAGGAAGGAATTTAAACCTATTTTTAGTAAACTCAAACCCTTACCTTCACCTATAAATACCTTGACATCCCTTGCTTCTAGGATCATCCCTCATCCTTCAACATTACTCACCCACTCTCATTAGTTTTCATCTCAATTCTTTTCCATTTTTCCCTTCCATAGTCGTCCATCCCTCCTCCATTATTTAGCCTCAAAATCTTTTTCAAAAGCATTCATTAGCACATCAGTCAGAATAGATCTAAAAGGCTGTTGAACTGTATCAGACAGAATAGATCCGAAAGGCTGCTGAACTGAATAGATTTTATTTTCTCTTGCTATTTATTGTAATCATGTTTGCTTTCAGTTTATTATTTTTGACATCAACAATGATATTTTAAATCCTATTTTCTAGTATGATTATGTTAATTCAATAAGATATATTTTATTCATGTTTAACATGTTTAGGCCTCAGTCAATCATGTTTTCAATTAATATCATGATGCATTTCATTCATACGTGATTGAGTGCACTCAGATTAGCTGAGCGATCCTAACCATACGATGGTTAGTAGACACATAATTAAAAAGTGCAATGCACAATTTATGTCATTAAACCCGTCTAAGTTTAGGTTTGTAATATCTTTAGTTAACACTATTGACTTGCATAGGTTTTAGGTTTATGTAATTAAACTGCTACAAACGTGAATGTCCTTGTGACCTTACATAAATTCTAAGAAACCCTTAGTTAATTTGATCAGTAAAATGCATATTTAACTAAGTAAAAGACTTCGAAAGGACTTAATTTGGTTTCCAAACTCATGAAAGATGGAGTTGCCATGGAAGTATTTCCAAACATTGTTAAGCATGATAAAGTAAATTGAATTGATTAATATAATTATCCTAGCCAATCTAATGTTGATTTTTTTTTTTTTTTTTTTTTGCTAAAGCCATTCATTCATACATTTAGGTAAGTTGCATCTAGATTAGAATTGCATAGGGATCAATATTTGCATCTAATTAATTTACTTAGTGTAACCATCACCATCCATATCATTGAATTTTTACATCAAATTGTGAATGTAACACCCCAAACCCTCGGTCAGCACACCATGACTAAATCTGGTATGTTACGGGGTGAAAACATTTTTAAAGAAACAAGTTACCGGTTAAATTTAATTGAAAACTCTTTATCGTTTTAGAGTATAAAAATTCGTAGATAACTATTACAATCGAGTGAGTTGAGCGTAGACAAGTTCAAATCCTTTGATTTTGAAGTTGTTTAAAAAAAAATTCAAGTTTAAGAAAACATCCAAGTTACCTTTGTTGTCATCTTGTGAATTTTGTTACCCGATGGTAACGTTTAAAAACCCGAAGGAGTTATAGTTTTGAAAATATTACTTTTTACCGAATAATTTAACAAGTCCATATATCCAACGTAGGTATAATATAATCAAAATAAAAGCAAATAATAAAAAAAACCTAAAATAATACTTAGCGGCCTTATTACAAATCCCAAAATTGAATTTAAAGAGAATTAATAAAATTGAAGTAGAACTAAAAGGAATCAAAACCCAATCGAACATGCATGGCCGCCTCGAGTCCTCCCCGGCTCTGTATCCGTAATCTACGCCTCATCTGCAAAATATAAGGGAAGGGGTGAGTCACCAAGACTCAGTGTGCAAATCCCCACCCGATAGTGCACGCACTTACACAGATCATTAGCAAATCACGCAAATCATACAACCCATAACCTACCTATCCAATCTCCTTCAACTACCCCATGTTGTCAAAACCACTGGTGGTCAAAACCACTGGTGACCGTAGTCACAAATATATATAACGGTGTGGTCAAAACCACTGATGACCGAAGTCACAAATCAAGTGATGGGGCCAACCCATCGTGTGGTCAAAACCACTGATGACAATCCCATAATCAACATGTGGGGCCAACCCACTGTGGTACCAAACCACTGGGATGAGTCACAATATTCATATGTGGTCAAAACCACTGGTGGTCAAAACCACTGGGACTTAGTCACAAAATATAATATCAAGACGGGGCCAACCCGTCGTGTGGTCAAAACCACTGGTGACAGTCCAAATATTTCTTCCCCCTCCTCTCATCAATCCCATCATCATGTCCATATCATACGTGTCATAATATCATGTATCATGCAATAACACATAGCATAGCATATATCAATATCATGATGATGAATATCAAAAATCACATAACAGGGGACTTAGCCGGAATTCAAGCTCATACCCACAAGGCATAATCACCGATTTCATTGGCTATAACAATAACATAATAGGCATATTATACTAATAAAGTGTGTAAGCGTTACACACCTGACTATATGTAGATCTAATGCTAAATCCCAAAACTACACGATACTACGAGATCCCGAAACGTATGCCCTCACTTTACCTACAATAGGCCAACTTCACCCTTTAGATCTGAAGCCATTCGGCTTACTCACAAAATCCCGAAATTGCGTCACAATAAGGTAGTACTTACCTTAATGCTGATTTGTTTTCCAACCAAATCTCGAAGCTACGTAATGATCCCCCTTGCAATCGGCCAGACACCAGAACACACAAATGGTTAGCCTTCGGCCTTTGAACGAATAAGGAATAGATCTAAATGTTGAACCCTTACCTGGATCAAAATCGAAACCCAAAGATCCACTGCGTTAGACTGCACTTCTCCCTACAATCGGCCTTAACACATCATTATGGATCATAGGGCCATTCGGCCATGGCATAAATCCCGAAACCAAGAAGTTGTCACATCTTTACCTTACAACTGATTCGGCCTCTATTCACCAAGGATCGACACACCCTAAATGAACATGAATAGAGTTTTAATACTTAAATCTAAAATGGAAAAAGGATGAAAGAGAAGTGAGTTTCGATCACTACACAAATCGGTAAAAAAAAGATATTACTTACCAAGAGATTCGGCCACAACCCCAAAAGGAAGAATTAGATTCAGCTTTGAAGGTGCTTAAGATGAAGGGTAAGTGCAATGGAGGAGAAAAGATCCCAAAGGGTGATTGAGAGGGTTCCTAAGCACAAAAGGTTTTGAAAGAGTGAAGAAGATACCAAATAGAAAATAAGAAAGTTGATTTCAGCTAGAGCAAAATAGGAAGGAGAAAAGGTGAATAGAGATGGTGGATTCGGCAATATAGGCTAACAATGAATGACCCACAAGGTAAAGAAAAGAAGGGAGGGTATTGAGTTTTGGCTTTGTGAAAGAATGAGAAGAAGAAAAAGAGAGAGAGAGAGGTGGGGGAGAAGAAGATTCGGCCAAGCACTTTGAGAAGGAAAAAAAGAAATCAAATTAAAGAGCTTAGAGGGACATTTGACTACACCAAAAGCTCCCCAAAATCGATAACCCCCCCTTGCCCATAGTCCACCATTCGACCAACTCTTCCCAAATGAGTTTGATAAGATTCAAGCTCCTAACTTTCCTCACCTTCATCTATCCAATTCAAATCTAATGATCACATCCTCATCCATTCAAGAGAGTCCCTCCTGAGCACTCCTCTTCCTTGCTTGTGGTGTCAAAATATTAAGCAGAAAGTGAGATTTTTGCTGCTCGAACCAAGGTCCTCCTTACCCCCTTGTGGCGTCACCTCCCTTGTGACTGGAGTGGAGCCTCCTTGGCACTGTACCAAGTCACTCATTGTGTCTAAAACTCCCAATAATTCCTTTTAACCCCTAACTCTCCTAGCTCCCTCTCAGTAAGTACAAAAACAAAAATGTTTGGCCATGACTCAGGCCTAACCCGAGGTCATGCTTAGACCCCAAATTATGCTAAACTAGCATAGCAGACATATCAACACATGCAACACATGAAAAATGCAGAGCCCCCATTTTAAGGATGTTACAGTTCTACCCCCTTAAAAATAATTTTGACCTCAAAATTACCTGATCAGAAGAGTTGAGGGTATTACTGCCACATTACATCCTCTGGTTCCCACGTTGCCTCCTCTGTACCATGGTTCCACCATAAAACTTTCACCAAGGGAACTGACTTCCTACACAAGACCTTGACATCCCGATCCAAAATCTGTACTGGTTCCTCCTCGAAAGATAAGTCCGAGCTCACCTCAATCTCCGCAACTGGCACAACGTGTGATAGATCTGACCGATAGCGCCTAAGCATCAAAACATGGAAGACGTCGTGAACCTGACTTAACTCTGTCGGCAGCTCGAGTTGATAAGCTATCGGTTCTACTCGCTTCAACACCATGTACGGCCCGATAAACCTAGGGCTTAGCTTCCTTTCCGCCCAAATCTCAGCAACTTCTTCCATGGCGATACCTTCAGAAAAACCTTATCACCCACTGCATACTCTATATCTCGGCGCTTTAGATCGGCGTAAGACTTCTGCCTGTCTGATGTTTCCTTAAGACGAGCCTGAATCACCTTAACCTTATCCTCAGTTTCTGCCACCAACTCTAGACCTAATATCCGCCGTTCACCCAACTCTGTCCAACATGTAGGAGTGCGACATTTCCATCCATACAGTGCCTCATATGGTGCCATCTGGATACTCGCTTGATAACTATTGTTATAAGCGAATTCTGCCAATGGTAGATACTCCTCCCAACTACCACTGAAATCCAGAACACAGCCCCTTAGCATATCCTCTAAAATCTAAATTATTCTTTCAGACTGTCCATCGGATTGCGGGTGAAAAGCTGTGCTGAAATCCAACCTCGTTCCCAAAGCTTGATGCAAAGCTCTCTAGAACCTCGACGTGAACCTCGGATCCCTATCCGAGATAATTGACACTGGCACACCATGCAACCTTACTATCTCATCCACATACAACTTAGCTAACTTCTAAAGCGAATAATCAACCCTTACCGGCATGAAATGAGCTGATTTGGTCAAACAATCCACAATTACCCAGACTGAGTCTTTCTTAGTAGGCGTAAGGAGTAGCCCACTGACAAAGTCCATGGTAATCCTTTCCCACTTCCATTGAGGAATCTCCACCAGCTGAAGTAAACGTGACGACAGTTGATGTTCAGCTTTAACCTGCTGGCACATCAGACACTTACCCACAAACTCAGTCACTTTCTGCTTCAGTCCTGGCCACCAGAACTGCTTTCGTAAATCCTGGTACATCTTGCTACCTCCAGGATGCATAGCGTATGGGCTGCTATGTGCATCCTGAAGAATCCTTTTCCTCAACTCGACGTCCTTCGGCATACAAGCTCTTCCTTGGAAACACAACACTCCATCGTGAGACAAGCTGTAACCTTCTAAACCATTACTCTAAACTTGCAACCTCCGAGCATTCAAACCTTCGTCTACTAACTGTTTCTCCTTAATTTTCTCTACCTAAGTTGGCTTTACTTGCAATCCCACCAACAAACTCCCATCGTCATACAGACTAAGGTGAGCAAACATCGCTCGCAGGTCTGTGACCACGTTACGGCTCAACGCATTAGCTACTATGTTAGCCTTACCCGGATGGTACTCAATCGAGCAGTCGTAGTCCTTCAACAACTCAATCCGCCTTCCTTGTCTCAAGTTTAAATCCTTCTGTGTCAAAAGATACTTCAAACTCTTGTGGTCCGTGTAGACTATCGACTTTTCTCCGTATAAATAGTGTCTCTATATTTTTAGGGTGAAAACCACTGCAGCCAATTTCAGATCATGTGTCGGGTAGTTAACCTCATGCGGTCTCAGCTGTCGAGACGCATATGCCACTACTTTCCCTTCCTACATCAGCACACATCCCAAGCCAGTATGTGATGCATCACAGTAAACCATGAATACCTTTCCTGCCTCAGGCTATACCAGAACCGGATCTTCCGTCAAAATCTTCCTCAACTTGTCAAAACTTTCCTGTTGTTTTTCCAACCATACAAATGGAACTCTTTTCCTTAATAATTTGGTCAACAGTGCCGCGATCAGAGAAAATCCTTCTACAAATCTCCGGTAATACCCTGCCAAACCTAAAAAACTCTGAATTTCTGCAACTGACCTAGGTGGTTTCCAATCCAACACCGCCTCAATCTTATGAGTGTCCACTCTAATCCCTTCTGCGGACACTACGTGACCCAAGAAAGTTACTTCCCTAAGCCAGAATTTGCACTTACTGAACTTGGCAAATAGCTGCTTCTCCCTCAAAATTTGCAAAACCACTCGCAAGTGTGTATCATGATCCTCCTCAGTCCTTGAGTACACCAATATGTCGTCTATGAATACTATGACAAACTAGTCCAAGCATCACTTTGGAACACCTGATTCATCAAGTCCATGAATCTTTGCGGTGCATTGGTTAACGAACGGCATCACCGAAACTAGTAATGCCCATACCGAGTACGAAATACCGTCTTATGAACATCAGCTTCCTTCACTTTGAGTTGATGATACCCCGACCTGAGGTCTATCTTCGAGAAAACTGATGCACCCTTAAGTTGATCGAACAAGTCGTCAATCCTGGGCAACGAATACTTGTTTTTGATCATCAACTTGTTTAGCTGGCGATAGTCTATACACATCTGCATTGTACCGTCTTTTTTCTTAACAAAGAGCACAGGTGATTCCCAAGGGGATATACTTGGTCGAATGAAACCTCGGTCCAACAACTCCTAGATTTGAGCCTTCAACTTCACCAATTCCTTTGGCGCCATTCGATGCGGGGTTATAGACACTGGCCCAGTCCCGGGTAATAGGTCTATACTAAATTCTACTTCTCGATCCGGAGGTAAACCCGAAAGTTCCTCTAGAATACATCAGCAAATTCCCCCACAGTTTGAACACTCTCTACAGCTGCATCCTTGGCTCCCAAAGCACAAACATGCACCATGAATGCCTCACAACCCTTCTTTACCATTTTCTCCACCTTTAGTGCAGAGACCATATTGGATAAGTAATCTCCCCTATTACCTATCATCACCACCTCTTCACCTTCCATTGTCCTTAACACCATAAGTCACAATCCAAACCGCACAGTACTTCACCACCATCCATCCCAAGAATTAGATCGAACTACCCAAATGGTAGTTCCATCAAATCAGCCAAAAATATGACCCCTTGAAGTTCTAGGGGTACATCCCTATACAGCTTATTTACTCCTATAGAGTGACCTAGAGGGCTAATTATGGTCATCTCCCTAGAAGTAGTCTCGAAGTCTAGGTTCATAATCTCTACTATACTACTGGCAACATACGAATACTTCGAACCCACATCTATCAAAGTAGTATATGGTAATCCAAAGATTAGGAACGTACCGGTTATGGCGTCCGGTGTGTCACCCTTCTCTCGACGCCTCGTTGCGTAGACTAGTCCAGGCTGTCTCGTCTATATACCACCTGCACCTCTGTCCGGTGCTCCACGGCCTCTACCAGAGCCATTACCTCCCTTAGTAGCACCACGACCCTTCTGTGGCTGCTGACCATCCCTCCTATTCTGAGTACGGTTCTGATCCCTAAACTGCAACCTAGCTGACCTCTGTGGACAATTCCTCACTTGGTGCCCCATCAATCCACACATAAATCATCCCCTATTTCTAGTCCACACACAAAACATCGTGGCGGCCACTGAGTATCAGCAGTAGTAGGCCTAGCAACTTGATTCGGCCCACTATATCTACCTCATTTTTGCTGATTTTTGGTAGACCCAGATGATCCAAATTCCTCTTATTCCAACCCTTGTCCTGATTCCGTCTAACCGACTGCTTCACTTTTTTCGAAACTTTGGCCTTTTCCATTAAGACCGTAAATTCTCTCTCCTACTGTGGAGCAATCAGCAACCTCAGATCATCCCTTAATCCATCCTCGAATCTGACACATCGCTCATGCTCCGTAGCTATGATGCCCCGAGCATATCGGCTCAATCTTAAGAATTTCACCTCGTACTCCGATACGGACTTACTTCCCTGAACCAGTCTCAGAAATGCCTTCCTCTGCGCATCAATGTAACTGGTCCCGACATACTTCTTCTGATATGCTGCCTTAAAGTAATCCCAAGTGAGATCATCCGCTGCAGCACCATCCCGAACAGTGAGCCACCACTGATATGACTCATCACGGAGAAGCGACACTACTCCCTTTAGTTTCTCCTCAGCCGTCAGATCCAAATCATCAATGATTCGTTATGTCGCCTCCGACCAATACTCAGCCGTATTGGGTGCCACACCAGATACTCCTCGAATACCTCAGCTCCATTGGTTCGGAGTCGCTTAGATACAGATTTTTGAGCTCCCGTACCTCTACCTGCTCCAGCCACTCTTTTCAGCACTCGCAGCATCGCCTGGACACTGCATCTTCCCCCGTTTGATCCTGATACTCTATGCCAACAACTGGTGGTGGTGGTATCTCATTCTCGGACCCTTGACCAGACCTAACGGGTTTCGATATGGTCATTCCACCTCTATCGCGCCCTCGCACATTACGACCACGTCCCCTAATACTCATATCTAATTCGCGATTTAATTTGCTTAAGAAATTTTTATGAATTAGCTTCCATTTCACTGATTACCCATGAATAAATTTTATGTAAAGAAATTTGGTAGTGGTTCTTTCGATCATCACACAGTTTTTAGTTCAATTACCAACCCTAATACAGTGAATCACATTTACTCATCAACAACCTCCTCCACCCATATCCCACATGTAGGGGTATTCTCATCATTTCACTATCCGGGAATTTCTATAATTTAACCTATTGGGGTATTTTTAGTAATAAATCAGGGTTAATTTGGAAACCTTTACAAATCATAAGTATTTCAGAAATTCTAAAAATCGGGGGTATTTTGGTAATTTCATAAACCAGGGGTATCTTCGTAATTTTCCAAAGTATGGTTTCAGGTGATTTTACAAAGTAAGGGTATTTTGGAAAATTTTCAATTCGGGGTATTCCTAAATTTTCCATAATGAGGTATTTTGGTAATTTTTACAAGTCAGGGGTAATTTGGTCATTTTTCAAATTAGGGGTATTTTGGTCATTTCTTAAATCAAGGTTACTGTGGCAATTTCGAAATCAAGGTTTAATTTTTAGAGTGTTACAAAATAGAATGGCTGGTCCATTTCGGGTTTTAATTATTAAATTCGGCCTGTGAATAAGTCGTCTTAGCTAGGGTGAACCGTCACTACGCACCAGGTAGGATTCGAGTGAAGAGGAGGTGAGTCACTAGGACTGGTTAAATACCAAGCTCCCCCTAAATCCATTCCTAGACATGTGCACAACGGTTGCCACACCCTTAACTTAGCAACGTACTCACAGGTTTGTTTAATGGATCTTTAAGTCTTATGTGATTTGTGTTGGAGTAAGCTATTCCTAAGGTTCAATAACTCCTACTCTACTAATCTACGATCCCGAAATACCCATCACCCCCACATATAATTCACACAACAGTTAGGAATACTTACCTGGGTGGATTGGTGCCGGAGACTCGGTGCCATGCTGTTCAACCCATGTACCTTTTCCACAAAACTTTTCAAAACCCTACCTTAAAACATTTTGGGCCTCGGGCCCACAGTCGAGCTTTTGAACTTGGCTCTGATATCAAAATTATAACACCCCAAACCTAGTCAGCACACCACGACCGAATCTGGTATGTTACGGGGTGAAAACATTTTTAAAAAAATGAGTTACCGATAAAATTTGATTGAAAACTCTTTATCGTTTTAGAGTATAAAAAATCGATAGATAACTATTACAATCGAGTGAGTTGAGCGTAGACAAGTTCAAATCCTTTGTTTTTGAAGTTGTTTAAAAAAAAATTCAAGTTTAAGAAAAACATCCAAGTTACCTTTGTTGTCATCTTGTGAATTTTGTTACCCAATGGTAACGTTTAAAAACCTGAAGGAGTTATAGTTTTGAAAACATTGCTTTTTACCGATTAATTTAACAAGTCCATATATCCAACGTAGGTATAATATAATCAAAATAAAATCAAATAATAAAAAAACCTAAAATAATACTTAGCGGCCTTATTACAAATCCCAAAATTGAATTTAAAGAGAATTAATAAAATTGAAGTAGAACTAAAAGGAATCAAAACCCAATCGAACATGCATGGCCGCCTCGAGTCCTTCCCAGCTCCGTATCCGCAATCTACGCCTCACCTGCAAAATATAAGGGAAGGGGTGAGCCACCAAGGCTCAGCGTGTAAATCCCCACCCGATAGTGCACGCACTTACATAGATCATTAGCAAATCATGCAAATCATGCAACCCATAACCTACCCATCCAATCTCTTTCAACTACCCCGTGTGGTCAAAACCACTGGTGGTCAAAACCACTGGTGACCGTAGTCACAAATATATATATAACGGTGTGGTCAAAGCGACTGATGACCGAAGTCAAAATCAAGTGATGGGGCCAACCCATAGTGTGGTCAAAACCACTAATGACAATCCCATAATCAACATGTGGGGCCAACCCACTGTGGTACCAAACCACTAGGACGAGTCACAATATTCATATGTGGCCAAAACCACTGGTGGACAAAACCACTGGACTTAGTCACAAAATATAATATCAAGACGGGGCCAACCCGTCTTGTGGTCAAAACCACTGGTGACAGTCCAAATATTTCTTCCCCCTCCTCTCATCAATCACATCATCATGTTCATATCATGTCATAATATCATGTATCATGCAATAACGCATAGCATAGCATATATCAATATCATGATGATGAATATCAAAAATCACATAACAGGGGACTTACCCGGAATCCAAGCTCATACCCACAAGGCATAATCACCGATTTCATTAGCTATAACAATAATATAATAGGCATATTATACTAATAAAGTGTGTAAGCGTTACACACCTTACTATATGTAGATCTAATGCTAAATCTTGAAACAACACGATACTACGAGATCCCGAAACGTATGCCCTCACTGCACCTACAATTGGCCAACATCACCCTTTAGATCTGAAGCCATTCGGCTTGCTCACAAAATCCCAAAATTGTGTCGCAAGAAGGTAGTACTTACCTTAATGCCGATTTGTTTTCCAACCAAATCCCGAAGGCACGTAATGATGCCCCTTGCAATCGGCCAGACACCAGAACACACAAATGGTTAGCTTTCGGCCTTTGAACGAATAAGGAATAGATCTAAACATTGAACCCTTACCTGGATTAGAAATCGAAACCCAAAGATCCACTGTGTTAGACTACACTTCTCCCGACAATCGGCCTTAACACATCATCATGAATCATAGGGCCATTCGGCCATGGCATAAATCCCGAAACCAAGAAGTTGTCGCATCCTTACCTTACAATTGATTCGGCCTCTATTCACCAAGGATCGGCACACCCTAAATGAACATGAATAGAGTTTTAATACTTAAATCTAAAATGGAGGATGAAAGAGAAGTGAGTTTTGGTCACTACACAAATCAGTCAAAAAAAGATATTACTTACCAAGAGATTCGACCACAACCCCAAAAGGAAGAATTAGATTCGGCTTTAAAGGTGCTTAAGATGAAGGGTAAGTGCAATGGAGGAGAAAAAATCCGGCAAAGGGTGATTGAAAGGGGTTCCAGTACAAAAGGTTTTGAAAGAGTAAAGAAGATACCGAATGGAAAATAAGAAAGTTGATTTCGACTAGAGCAAAATAGGAAGGAGAAAAGGAGAATAGAGATGGTGGATTCGGCAATATAGGCTAACAATGAATGACCCACAAGGTAAAGAAAAGAAGGGAGGGTATTGAGTTTCGGCTTTGTGCAAGAATGAGAAGAAGAAAAAGAGAGAGAGAGGTGGGGGAGAAGAAGATTTGGCCAAGCACTTTGAGAAGGGAAAAAAAAAGAAATCAAATTAAAGAGCTTAGAGGGACATTCGACTACACCAAAAGCTCCCCAAAACCGATAGCCCCCCTTGCCCACAGTCCACCATTCGGCCAACTCTTCCCAAATGAGTTTGATAAGATTCAAGCTCCTAACTTTCCTCACCTTCATCTATCCAATTCAAATCTGATGATCACATCCTCATCCATTCAAGAGAGTCCCTCCTGAGCACTCATCCTCCTTGCTTGTGGTGTCAAAATATTAAGCAGAAAGTGAGATTTCTGCTACTCGAACCAAGGTCCTCCTTACCCCCTTGTGGCGTCACCTCCCTTGTGACTTGAGTGGCGCCTCCTTGCCACTTTACCAAGGCACTCCTTGTGTCTAAAACTCCCAATAATTCCTTTTAACCCCTAACTCTCCTAGCTCTCTCTCAATAAGTACAAAAACAAAAATGTTTGACCATGACTCAGGCCTAACCCGAGGTCATGCTTAGACCCAAATTATGCTAAACTAGCACAGCAGACATATCAACACATGCAACACATGAAAAATGCAGAGGCCTCGTTTTAAGGATGTTACAGCGAAGTTATAATTTTACAAATATTTGGTTAAGCTTATACAGTCCCTGTGGAGATGATAACTCATTTTACTTACTTATTACTTTAACGGCTGTGTACACTTGCACAAACCCTGTTACAAGTTTTTATCGTCATTGTCGGGGACTGTTGCCTTAATCATTCTTTGTAAAATTATTTTTACAATTTGGTTTTTATTTTTCTTTTATTTAATTTTTAACTCTACTAATTTATTCTTTATCATTTATTTGCTATTTATTTATCAGATGTTTTATGAGCATAGATCGAATCATTGATCTATTACCCGTGGACCTTGAAATCGAGCGGACTTTTAGACAAAGAAGATGTGAGAGATCTGCTCAAAGACAATCTGAGATGGACCTTGAAAATCAAAATGATGGACAAGGTAATGGAGTCAATCAAGTGCACAGCCTAATCCTTATTGCTAATGATAGGGATCGTGCCATCTAACAATACACTGTGCCACTCTTTAATGAGTTAAATTCGAGAATTAGAAGGCTAGATATCGAGGCACTCCAATTCGAATTGAAACCAGTGATGTTTCAAATGCTCCAAATGGTGGGCCAGTTTAGTGGTATGCCCACAAAAGACCCACACTTACACCTTCGATTATTCATGGAGGTGAGTGATTCATTCAAGATAGCTGGTGTGACTGAAGACGCACTGAGGTTAAAACTGTTTCCATACTCATTGCGAGATCGAGGACGAGCATGGACGAATTCATTGCCACCAAGTTCAATATCTACTTGGCAAGAATTAGTAGAAAGGTTTTTGGTAAAATATTTTCCACTAAGTAAGAACGCAAATTTGTGTAATGAGATAACAACTTTCCAACAATTGGATGACGACAACTTTCTAACAATTGTATCCAATTGGAGATGTTTTATAATGGTCTTCAACACGCATACAAGATTAATGGTGGATGCTTATGCGAATGGTGTGATTTTGTCTAAGTCTTATAACAAGGCTTATGAGATCATTGAAAGGATTGCAAGCAATAACTACCAGTTTAGGAAGACGTGTAGCCGGAGTGCATGAAGTAGACATACTGTCTTCACTCTTTGCTCAGGTATCTTTTACTTCCTCTATCTTAAAATAGTTTACCACTAATGGTTTGAATAATTTTGCAAGCAATAATTTTGCAGCTCATTCTTTTGAGAATTGCCTTTCAAATCCCGAATCAGTTTGTTATGTAAGGAACCGGTATCAAAATAGAAGTAGACAAGGATTGCAGTCCAACTTCTACAATCCTTCATGGCAGAACCATCCAAAATTTTCCTGGAGTAACTAAGGAAATAGACCAAACAATAATTAGATGCAGCATAGACCTAACCAACCTCAACGGTTTAACCAACAAGCCTTAAAACCACCCCAAGCTGAATCATCGAACAGTTTGGAGGACTTGTTGAAGGCGTACATGGTGAAAAACAACGCTTTGATCCAAAGTCAAGTAGCAATGATCCAAAGCTAAGTAGCAACAATGTAGAATCTAGAGAACCAGATGGGTTAGTTAGCTACTGAGCTTTATAGTAGACCAAAAGGATCCTTTCCGAGTGATACGAAAAATTCAAGAAATTTAGGTAATGAACATTGCAAAGTGGTTAAGTTACGAAGTGGTAAGATTTTGGAACCTAAGGAGGTTGTTGTTGAAGACGAGCCTACTGAAAATGAGGAAAGTCTACCAACAATTGACGTTCCTACAACAGAAAAATCAGATGCTAAAAAATCTGATGAGGTAAACCTTAAACTAGTGAATTCTGAAAAGCTAACACCTACTTTTGCATATTTACCTCCTCAGAAAAGTTGCCCTTATCAACCTAGAGTTCCATATCCTCAAAGACTTTAGCAAAACAAACAAAAACAAGAGGTACAATTCAAGGAGTTCTTGGATGTTTTAAAGTAATTACACATCAACATTCCATTGGTGGAGACTTTAGAACAAATTTCCAATTAAATGAAGTTTATGACGAATTTCCTTTCCAAGAAGAAACAACTTAGTGAGTATGAGATTGTCACTTTGAAGAAGAAGTGTAATGCATTTTTACAGAACAAACTACCTCCGAAACTAAAGGATCCTGGAAGCTTTACGATACCTTGCAACATTGGTGAATCATATTGCGGTAAAGCTTTGTGTGACTTAGGAGCAAGCATGAAATTGATACTCAAATCTATTTTCAAGCTATTAGGAATAGGTGAAGTAAGACCTACTATTGTGACACTTCAACTAGAAGATCATTTGTTACCATATCCCGAGGGACAGATCGATGATGCTTTGGTAAGAGTTGATAAATTCATTTTTCCTACTGATTTCAATGTTTTGGATTTTGAAGCGAGCAAAGAAGTTTCGATCATCCTGGGGAGACCTTTCCTAACCACATGAAGAATGTTAATAGATGTGCAAAAATACGAAATCACGATGCGAGTTTAAGATGATAAGGTAACGTTTAACATTTCAAAGGTAATGAAATTTCCCGATTCAATAGAAGAGTGTTAAGTAGTGGAGGAATTAGAAACCTTAGTTTCTATGGGAAGCAATTCTGAAGAAGACCCATTGGAGAACGCTTTAGAGTCTGAACCATTCGAAGATGAAAAAGGTAATCAAGGTTTGGCTTTGATAGAAGCCAATCTGAGGAGTTATAGTCAACCACTGTAGTTTGAACCGCTAGAGTTAGAAGTTCAAGAATTTACACAACCCAAGTTGTCAATCGAGGAACCGCCTAAACTCGAACTAAAGGTACTTCCGTCCCACTTAAAATACGTTTATCTTGGTAATAGTTCTACTTTGGCTGTGATTATTTCAGTGGACTTGATAGAGCATCAAGAGGAGCAATTGATTGCTGTTTTAAAGAAGTTTAAAAGGGCCACCGGTTGGACAATAGCTAGCATACGAGGTATAAGTTGTAACACCCTTTACCCGTATTTGACGCCAGAACAGGGTACAAGGCATTACCAAACGTAAACACAAGTAAACATACATTTTCGAGTCATAATTTTCCATCCAAATTAAAAAATTTCACACACCTTCATATCGTCCCTAAAACGAGCCTACAAGGCCCAAAACATACTTTAGAAGTGCTTCAGGACCAAACCGAGAACTTTAGAAAATTTTTGCAAAACTTAGAAAATTTTTGCTAGATGCAAGGGTCACGCTCGTGTGGATTCGGGACACACCCGTGTGACCCTGTGACACGCCCGTGCCACAGGCCGTGTTCAAATTAGGGAGCTCTGAAACTTGTGCCACATGCCCATGTAGCACACACGATTGAGACACACGCCTGTGTCTCTGCCCGTGTACTCAATTCTGAACATTCTGTTTTTCAAAATTAAGGTGCAGGGGACACACAGCCGAAACACATGCCCGTGTGGCAGACTGTGTGTCACACATGGTCTAGACACAC